>CM060912.1:983975131-986390131 GCA_030737875.1 Allium sativum | reverse complement strand
AAAAATAGAAGGGGACAATGATCAGATAAGGAGGAAGGAAGAACTTGGTAATAGGAATTGTGCCAATGATTTATGAAATGAGAGTTGACAAAGATATGGTCAAGTTTACAGGAAGTCAAAGAATGAATCTTGCTACTATTAGTCCAGGTGAAGTCAAAGCCAAAGCAATTTAGAGGAGTGAGGCATGAATTGATTAAAGCTTGGTTCAAGGGGGCAATTTCTTTGATTGAGAGTGGGCAAACTCCTGACTTATGGGAAGCAGAATACATGCAGTTGAAGTCTCCACCTACAATCCACGGATAGTAAGTATTCAAAGAAGGAAGGCCATCCAAAAAGATTTATCTTGCTGAAGCACAATTGTGAGCATACGCCGACTCGGAGTTTATTATTTCTACTTAAACTCTGGGTGCCCATATTTTCCAAACGGGCAGCTAGTAATTTTGGTTTTTGTAGGTATTTCTTTTCCCAGGATCTTAGATTACAGCTTGAGCTATATTTGGAAAGCTTTGTATCTGTATATTTCCCTCAGTAGTGCTAGTTGATGATTTTTCCACTGTATGGTATTTATGCATATTTTTTCTGCTGCTTTGTAATTTATTAAATCTCTGATATTATTTTTCAACTGTAAATTATTCATTTGTACTCTGATATCTTGTACTCTAATGTAATTATTGTAATAGAAATGAAATGTTCTAGTGTTTTTGTTCTGATGCGTCGTGTTTTCATAGAAATTCGAGCTTCGAATGGTCTCTGTAGGTTTTACGATCGATTCGAACCGAGCAAAAACTGGGTCATGTCACGGGCCGAACATATATTTTTAAAAGTTAATAGTCGGAGTTGATCGACATTAATAATGCCAAGTGATGTCTTATACGTATATAATGTAAGGCTGAGAAATATGCCAAACCAATTTAAAACTAGCGTGATGCAGTTTATTAATATATGCCTAGTTGATTTTATATTACCTAACCCTTTTAAATTTGACGAAAACCATTCTACATATACCCTGTTATATGCAAATGTACCAAATCTAAGGTTTACGTGTACCTAATTCCCCTTACTTATGCCCAACCGTAATAATGTATATATTGTTAAGTTTTAAAAATATTAATAGTAACGTGCCAGATTTTAAAAATAACAATATGGGTATACATGGCTAGAGTTGAAAATAACTAATCAAAGTTAGCATTATAGTGTCTATACATTGTCTGGATGAGCGCTTCATTCTGGAACAGAATTGATGCATTGAATGCAGCTAGTATTTTCAATTAAATTAAATGCAGGTTTAATTTAATTGAAACAGTTGTTATCTCAGCGAATGAAGATCAAGGTGAGTTTAACTCACTTAGTCATCCCACTTATATTTTATACAAGTTGGGTTTAATATTTGTAAGCTATTTTTGGTGGTTGTTGGATGATTTGATGATTGTTTGAATATATGTTGAATATTTTTATATAACAGATTTAAATTAAACATTCGTTAAATTTAATCGAACCAAATCGTTATTTTAACAATTATTTCCAAATGAGGTAACATACCTTATTGGTTACGTTTATAAATATAAACGTATTTAATTAAATTGGATGGCTTGAATTATTATTATTAGTTAACCGTTATCCGTTGAATTGATTATTTTACTTAAGTTAACGTATTTCGATGTAGGGAAAAACAGGTTGGAGGGATCCAACTGGATTTCTCAAATTTATTGTTTATTTTCATATTACAATTATATGAAACGTCAACCAGTCTGATTGGATGATTTATTTGTTCATTGGTTGTCGAATCTAAATTCAACGTTTGTTTTGTAATTAACTAATGGGCAGTATTGGTTAGGTAATTGATGGCAGATGGACTAAAAATAAATCGTTTTATAAATATTGATTTACCTTCAGGTAAATCAGCAGAAATGAAGTTATAAAATTTATTTTAGAACTAAAGATAGTTTTGAAATATATTATTTTTGAATTAAAGTTTGGAAATGGGAAAAATATTTATTATTTAAATTTATAAGAATTTTTTGAATGGTTTTATATAGTAATTTTGTATATAAATAAGATTTAAAAAGGTAAGCGAAATTAACCTAAAAGTCAAGACTGGGATTAATTGTTTTAAAAAACAATTGGATTGGGATTATGTTGAAAATTGAATATTATTTAGTTAATAATAATCAAAGTAGATGGTATGAATTAAATTAATTGTATTATTAATTAATCTAAGATGGAAGAACCAATTGGGATGGATTTAACGAGTTAGATGGATTAAGTTAAGTAAGCCAACTTTTTAAATGGTAATTGATTTTTAAATTGTTATAAATTAATTTAATGGAAGTTCATAAAGTATTAAATCCCATTTACTAGTTAAATAAGTCTTAAGCAAATTTATATCAACGATAATATATAAGTAAGTTTAAATTGAACTGTTCTTAGAATTGTATTTAATTGAATTTCCTAAATCCAAGATTGAACGAAGATATCAAAAACCAAGATTATTCGAATATATTGTAAATGATTGCGAATATTGAAACAAGCTAATAAAGATGAAAACCTTGAAATGATATATGAAATTGAGTTAAGATTAGAAGTATAAGATATGAAATGGGAATTAAAAAGGAAATCCAAATTGAATTGAAATGGGTTGGCGAGATAAGTTATAAGGATTTGATCCTAAATCATGTATGTTAAAATAAGAGTGCGGATTTTATTCTGATATAACCAGAATGGGTTTGGATTAGATTTTAATGAAGTTTTATATAGTAATTGATTTATATTTGAATCAAGGCTTTTTATAATGGTTTAAAATATAAATTAAATATGATAAGGAATGTAATGTAGTTTTTAAAGAAATTAGAACTCATTGTTCATTGGTTGAGTTGAGTAACTTTTTTAGGTGTCATTCCGATGTTGGTTTCGGCCTTCGGGGTTGCTACTTGGAGATGAATTCAATTACCAATTTACAATGATGAGCTAATGAAGTAAAAGTGGAATGAAAATTGAAAATTCTTATATTAAATAAGAATAGGGGAATGTTTTCCTAATACTGGAAATTTGAAAGTTTTAAACAAATGTCTAGTTAATCAAAGAGGCCAAGTGATGCTGAATATTGAACCGGTAAATTATTTTTATTTTTATGGATGAATGTGTGTTTATTTGATAGTTAAATAACCAACTATCAAATCTGGCCAATTATCCATTGTGGGTACGGAAAGACCAAGATCGAATTTATATTCGAAAACTATTTCGATCAGCAAATACGTAATCGTGGAAGAGATCAGATGATGATCGAGATGGAGCATCTGAAGACTGTACTGGATATCTCCTAGAGATAAACTGTGATTTTGTCGTGGTTGGATTCTATGGATTGCAAGGACTACTCGCTACTAATCTATAGGGTGATACCTACGATGTGGTAAGAGGGTACCTTCAGTTCATCCTTTTCCTGGATGACATGTATGGACGATGTGAGATTCAAAAGTAAATGGCCAGATGTTCTAAGAAGATAATTATAACCTCAAGCCTTACAATCGAGAAATGACAAAAAACGGGTAGGCAACATGGCTAAGTGGGTCGCTCACATTAGTGTGTATTGTCACCATCTAGAGAATATTCATATTTGTTACTTCTTTTCATTTCTGTATCTCCTGGGAAATGATAGTTGTTGTGACGATCCCAAAACCCCGTGACACAGTGTTAAGGATAATCATTGGAATATAACACATTAATCATCATTAGCAGATCACAGATAATAGCATAAACAGAAAATAGAATAATTTACACACATATGACAGCGGAATCATATAGATAACATCACATCAGAGAAGCACAGTACAGGATACAACTTAGTGCATAATGATACATAATCAGTCACCATCGCCAGAGGCGGAATCATAAATAAAGAGTACACAAAAGGAATATCAGTCTACATCGCCAGTGGCGGAATCATAATATAGATACAATAATGGCGGAGAAAATCCAAGTCAGCACGGTGTAGTCAAGCCTCGCCATGAGCCAAAAGGTGCGTCAGAAACCTGTAACTAGGCTGCCCGTGTGAAAATAAGGGCACCCGAGTTTGCAAGGTGAAACAAACTACGAGTCAGTCATGGGACTGGTATGAGAAATCCATTCAACTTATTAACAACAATAATAAGGCAAATCAAAGGACCACGCCACTTTCGCGGAACGGGTTTACTCCAATGAGTGCTCGTGCATGAAATAAAGTAAATGATTAAATCAACGCAATGCTTTTTATAAAATGAGGCCATTATAAGACTCAGGTCCCATCACACAATGCAACGCAAGCCGGAGGATAGAGTTTTTACCTTATAATGGCCAAAGATGCTTCATACGAATAAACAAAAGTGCTTGATATTATTACTAGTGCATATATGTTTCAAAAGCGATTTCAATCATAAATATCAATCATAGGCGGCATAAATGACCCATACCACTATGTCGCCATACTAGTAATACAATCACAACCGCACGTATCGTATTGGAAATTAGATTCCTTCATGAGTCAAGGCAAGGGGCAAGCTCCTCTCCGTTCGAGACACTCTAGCAAATGTCCCAGGACCCCACTATGATCCTTGGAATCGGCTGGGCCGGTCCTCTCTTACTTTTGGGGATTGGCAATTCCTGAACACACGTTTCCCGGTCCTTACAGACCTATAATCGAGGCGCTTCGCATTCCAACAACCACACAGGTGAAAAGTATATATAATGTCAGGGCTGGTAGGTCACTGACACCACCATAGCTAGAAAGAAACGTCGTGCCCTCCCAGCGGTCCGTCTCCCGTTTTTGACTCATACCGAGGTGTGAGGCTCGCGAATTCACGTTATACACAAAGCTACGTCACACAGACCATGCTTTGATCATCAACCACAAGACTTTGCTTTCCAACAGAAGCCTTGATCATATGCCACTTAGGCGTGCCACACAGGCAATCCACTCCATGCGACTGATTTCTGTCAATACATTACCTCTAAGCTCGTACGTCTCAGAGAAGGGCGTTAAGCAAGAGAATAAATTCTCCGCCGCCAAGCAGATATATATTTAACAAAGATCAATCAACACAGAACAAAATCCAATGTCAGACACACAGTCCATTTACAAGTCCGTTCTGGGTCTGAACGAAACCGAAGGCACCAATTTCTCGCATATCCGTACAATCAACAATATGTTTGGACGGCTACTACTTCAATTCCTTCATGGTAGCTACTCCAATCATGAGCATCAGTAGCGCCCATCCATCCAATGTGGAGATCGTCGGTCTTCAGTCGTCTTCGACTCTTCGACTTCTCAACGTCTATCGATTATTTGAAATGAGATAAACTCGGCCTTTTCAAATAACCCACGTATATTTAGATTTTCAAACCAATTAATCACAGGGTTGAACTATTCAACTTCACATTTCAGTTATTTAGTTATAATTTTCACGTCAAATACATTCAACCATCACATATCAAGCAAACACAACAAAATTGGTTTATTTTCACTCTATATCGTCTATAGCACTTAATAACGATATATCGCCATTTTTATTTAATTTAAAACGGCCATATTTAATTAAACGACGTTTCAGGTCGTGTCGATGCACTGGCGCTGCTTTCCACTAATTTTGTTTTACACATATAGGAAAATCTAACCGTTGGATCTTCACAAATTTTACATCATTAGGAAGGTCTTTTCAAAACGAATCCAACGGTTCCAGTTTTGGGAAAATCCGACGGTCGGATCTTCCACACTAACCATTTGAAGTTACGATTTCAATTTACGAACTGCAGCGTCATTATTCGATTTAATTTAATTATACTTATATATATATATAAATATAATCGTTCCTGGCGCTGTTTTTCACTAATTTTGAATTAAACATTCCAGACAATCCAACCGTCGGATCTTCACAAAGTTGGTGCCGTTGGAAAGATATCTCCAAGGCGAACCCAACGGTTGAGGTTTCAGGAAAATCCAATGGTCGGATCTTCCGCACTAATCATTTGAAATCACGGTTTCAAAATATGAACTGCACGGCCACGTTTCGTTTTAATTATATTTATATTTATATATATATAAATATAGTTCATTCAATGATTTCCATATCGTTTTCAATTCAAATATTTTTCTAACACCTTAAAATTTTGGAAAAAATTCGCCATAACCTCCCCTGCACCGGGAGCATCGGGAAATCGCAAATAGCGTTCCCGGTCCTTCTAATCTCAAAAAGAAAAAGAAAAAGCCAAGCGGCTAGCCAACAGGCTCATAAAATCATCACCCAAACAAAACAGTAAATGTGTACCTATTTGTCGGGCACAAAATTTTATTCCTCTTCTCTAGCCTCTTTGCTATAACCTGTCCAATGAATATGCATGTACATATATATGCAGTTCTTATCATTTATCAATTTCTATTCAACTTCATATTTGATTTGCTTTGGTTTAAAAACACCATTCATTCTAATATCACATGCATAGGCTAAAATCATATCATTAGCTAGTTAATGTATATTTCAACTCATGCACGTTTATTCGAACCAGTGGCTATTTTTAACACTTCACATTTCAAAGATGATAATTTTGGCGAACTAAAGTAGATTTCAACACATGACTATTTTATTTAGTTCCTATGCATGTTAAAAATAATATTTCTATCACAAATATTTGTTTCAACGTCTGCATATCTTTAGCATATCACACATATGATAAAAATGATATTTTTATCATTTAAAATATTTATTCAACCAATGTATGGTTTCAACACTTCATAGTTTCAATAAAAATGTAATTTTATCGTTCAATCTTTTTATTCAACACATGAACCTTTCCACTACACACATTTCTCAACAAATGAGTATTTCCACACATGGACAATTTATTTATGTTGTTCATATTAGAAAGATGGGATTTTTATGATTGAAATTATTTATATAAGGCGAATATTTTTCATACTTCATATATATATAAAAATGTGATTCTTATTGTTTATACACTTCATTCATTCACAAATGAATTTTATTTTCACACAACACTTTCCAACACATGAACAATTTCCACACATGGATATAGTTTCAATATATGGTTTTAATTTCTATGCATGCAAATAATTTCAACATATGAAAATAATTCTAACATACAAATATTATTCAGAATTTCGGCAGCATAACGGCAGGGTAGTTAAAACCGGCACCGTCCCTAGTACGGCTCCTCGCTCTACCTTAAAACCTCACGGTTTTTGACAATGGGGATCATGCATCTAATTCGCACGCAGGCGGCATGTTTATATTTATTTCATTTCCACAAACTAATCCTATGTGGTTTCAACCAAATATTTTCCAATCACAAACGGGTATTTTTCAACCACAATCAATTCAATACCAACCACAAACAATCCCAAACCATAATTTGCCGTCAATCAATTTTCACAACAATTTCAACCAATAAATATCGTCCATGGTTTGTGGACGAGGGGGCGTATATATAAATATTTATATATAGCAATTCACTTTTATTTCCACACACACATATATATATATATATATAAAAAGAAATTGAAGAGTGAGAAATTTTCACCAATAGCTATCCAATAACACGACTCTTCCTTTATAGAAATCTTCGTCTATTTCGTCTTCTTGTCGCTTTCGTTGCCCGTATTCTCTACATTGGTAAAAATCGAATTTTTACTATGTTATTCAATATATAAAGATTGCATTTTGACTTCGCTATTAAATATATAAAGATTATATTTTTATTATTCCCATGATGTAAAAATTATATTTTTATTGCTTTAAAAATATAAGAATCATATCTTACTTCTTCTACTTAACAAAAATTCCGACTTTTCTATTTTTAAAAATATGATCTTTATTTTTGCAAGTTCAAATCTTTTTCTTTTAAAAGATTAAACCTTTTTCTATTTCGAAGTTTAAAACTTTAAAATAAAATCAGTTTTTATTTCCTTAAAAAAAATCAGTTTTTAAATTCTTTTACAAATTCAGAAATTAGCTCTTAAATCATTTTTAAATCAGTTTTTAAATTCTTTTTAAATCAGTTTTAAATTTATTATAAATCAGTTTTAAAATCCTAAAAATCAGTTTTAAAATTCATTATAAATCAGTTTTAAAATCCTAAAAATCAGTTTTAAAATTCTAAAAATCAGTTTTTAAATTCTTTATAAATCATTTTTAAAATCCTAAAAATCAGTTTTAAAATTCTTAAAAATCAGTTTTTAAAATTCTTTATAAATCAGTTTTAGCAAAAAAAAATAAAAATAAAAAAAAAAAAATAACCTGATTTCTTACCGTAGCCTGCGAAGGGGAGGGAAGAAGAAGGCGTCGGCGGCTGGGTGGTGGCGTTCGGTGGTGGCGGCTGCAGGGTGGTGGTGTTCGGTGGTGTCGGCGGCAGGGTGATGGCGTTCGATTTGATTCGACGTGAGGGTGTTCGAGGGTTTCGTCGGTTTCGACACTGGAAGGAGGAGGTTGGACGGAGGGGGGCGTCGCGAGGGGTTCGTCGGCGGCGATGTCTCGAGGGGGGAAGCGGCTGTCTAGGTTTAGGTTTTTTTTTTTCTCGTTTCTGAATAATGAATCGGGGGGGGGGGGGGGGGGTGGGGGCCAAGAAGAAGAAAAGGAGGGAAATAATATTTTTTTTCCTTTTTATTATTTAATTATTTAATTTTGCAAAAAGGTTGACTTTTACATACGACCTCGAAACGAGGCCTACCGCCTGTCGTCCATAGCGTTTTACCCCCATTCCGAACACAATGGGATATGTATCGTAAGCTGATTTGATCATTACAATCAGTTTCCGTTGAATTTACATTTGAATCCTTATATTGAATTTTAAATGTACATTTCAAATTATCGGGGCCACATACTGACTAGAAAAATTCCAGAAAAATATTTTCTAGTTTCGTATTGACGATACGGTCCTAACAAAACTAGTTTCGTTGAATTCTGAGACCGTTTGAAAAATGGCCAATTTCCAGTCGATTAAATTCAACAAAAACTGGTCAAACGCGTTTTCTTTTGCCACGCTCACATATTGATTCGAAAAATTATGAAATTTGAAACCTAGCAATAGTTTGACATCCCGGACCCAACAAAAGTGGTTTCGTCGAATTCCGAGGCCATATGCAAAATATCAATTTTCCAGGCCTATATATTCTATATACCGACTCTTCTGAAAATTCATTCGGCCATAACTTTTGATTCCCGTTATGAAACTTCGATTTTTCAGATTCGTTAGAAAGGTATTGACTAACAGATTTAAATATTTTTGGTTTCACTAAAATCCGTTATATTTTCCACCCTGCACAGTCGGTCAAAGTTTGAATTCAAATTTTCAAACTGACTCACTATTTCTAATTCACTAATTTATTGAAATATTCTATTTCAATGGTTCAAATTACTTTTAAATAATCAATTTAAAAATTTTAAATTGGCTCGTATTTTCCGGATTATTACAGTTGTGCAGCCGTAAGGTGACAATATATTCAATAACTCAATAGAAATGAGTGGTCGGTCATGTCTGGCCAGGCTGCAAGATGTTTTTGTTGAACCAAGTGTATTTATCTCTAGAGATACACTATTGAAAGGTGGTTCCATACCTTCTTATAGTTGGAAATCAAATCTCAAATTAGCGACTGTAGTTTTCGATTTTATATTATATATGTAGAGCGTGAGATGCAAGTGTTCTACTAGATTGTTATTTATTTGATTTTGACAATATTATAATATCAGAATATATATATATATATATATATATATATATGATTTCAAAAATGTTTTGGGTTATCGTAAGGTAAAAACCGTTTGTACTTATCTTTGGATTGGTCTTACGATCATCCTTTTCTTTTGAAAAGAATTTTGACTTTAAAATCTAGTTGGAAGTTGTTATAAACTTAGCGAGTTTTTCTCACTCTGATTCACTAGACCGAACCGACGTTTGTAAATGCTCGGGTCGGACCGGTTTTACCAGTTCAGGTTATTGGGAACTACAAAGTCCAAAAGACGTGCTGGAGGAGTTCATACATATTATTTTTTATTCCATTGTGTGTTGTATATGAAGAAAGGTTATTATAACTGTCCAGATTGTCTTAACTGATGTACTCCAATTGTAAGTGTTATTTCAAGCTTTCAATAAAGGTTTATTTCTATATTATATTTTGTTCCGCTGTAATGGGATACTCTGATTCTGATGTGTTTCTTTTTCTTATTTCTTATACTCTAATATTTCTTTCTTCCTTATCTCATCCTCTAATTTCTTTCTAATAACCATCTAGTGTTTTCGATACTTGGGTTTTGGTGAGTAATACGGGTTTTGTGTATTATTGTCGAAATTCGAGCCTCGAATTCTCCGGGCCGTTACATTTATCTAGTAGTAGTGGCGTGCTACTCTGTTGTATTGTAATGTATAGTGTTCTGGAACTTCAAAGCAGATGGAGGTTTTGTACGTGCGCTGAACTCCTATTTCTTTACACTCTTCTAATAAAGTGGTATGGCCACTACAAAACTGACATTTCCTTGCCAAAATAAAACAAATAATAATAATAATTGATTATGGTTGGAGATAAATCTTCTTATGTTTAATATTAATTCAGTAGATGACGAAACATAATATTTGAGAAATTAGAAGTGTAACAACCCGTATTTTCAATAACCTGTTATAACATAAATCGAGGCAGAATTTAATTTATAATTCTGAATCAAGGGAAATGGGCTATGCCATTGTGTTCGTCTCGGAAAAATACGCGAAATATAGTCCGAGTTTTCGAAAATCGGAGTCCGTATGACCCGATTAAGGTCCAACGAATTTTCAGAAAAATTCAAAGTAAAAACAGATTTCAAATTCAAGTTTGAATTTGGAAATTTGGGTCAGATTGGGCCAGGAGGGAAAATTCCCGCCAGAGCACCCAAGTCGACAGCCTTGTCGACTTGGGAGTCGACTTTGTTGGACCCAAGTCGACAGCCCTGTCGACTTGGCTGTCGACTGGGTTCAGCCGGGCAGTCTTGCCTGGTGCACCATTTTGGATTTGTGTTGAGTTTGGGGGCCAGATTCGGTTTTGAGGGCTGAGATTGGAACTAGGGTTTAATCCTAAGGCTAGAACTAATCCTAATCTCTATAAATAAGACCCTAAACTAAGCCTAAATCAACATTATTCACTCATACAACTAAACTATGGCAAAATCATTCCTCTCATGGCCTCCACTCTCTTCCTAAAATTTCTAAGTTGTTTCTATGAGAGATTTTCCATGCATACAAGTGTTTTCAAGCTTGTATGAGTGTCATTAGCTTGCATTCAAGTCAAGTTTCCATATTTACATCATAAAGCAAGGGTTTTGATCATTTTGGCTCAAGGGTTTTTCTATTAGAGCTTGCATTTTGGGTCTATTTGATTGCATAAGGGCTTTGTCATATTTCTGTGTCTTCATAAGCATTGTAAGCCCTTTTCTACTTTCATATTTAAACTCTAAAGTTAAATGAATGATGCAAGTTGTGTTTGATCATTATGATATGCAAGTTTACTATGATGTGTTATGCAAGTATGCCATGTTATGATATGCAAGTTTATCATGTTATGATATGCATGTTTACCATGTTATGCTATGCAAGTTTGCCATGTTGTGATATGCAAGTTTATCAAGTTATGTTATGCAAGTTTTGGTTGATCATTTTGTTCATGTTAGCATGTTATGCAAGCTTATCTTGGGCTTATGAGCATAAAGCTTCAAGCTTTATGCTAAAGGTGGCATTTTGGCAACATGTAAGTTATCATATCCCTTATGATAACTTGCATGTGAGGCTAAATGCGAACTTATGGCAACTTCTGCATGTCATTTATCACCATGTATCACTTATATGATAAGTTTGGTTTTATGCATACTTTTGAGGCCTAATGATGCAATATGCGAGTATATGGACATATGTACATTTCATATGCCACCATGTTAAACTTGTGGCTTCAACACCTTTATGTCATGATTGTGCCAAGTTCCCTCTTTCTATCCTTTATGCGATATTGCGATATGTAAGCGATGGGATTGCGTTTGGGGTTGGGTAAACTTAAAAGACATAAAAACATAAGATTGGGAATTTACCTATTAAGTTTGGTCTACCCATTGGGAATTTTCCTATTAAGTTAGGTCTACCCAAATGCTTGAAAACTTGTAATATGTTTTGGAAACATAATGGACATGACACTTAGAAAATATAAGTGTAACCAACTCGAGGTTGGGTTGAGTTTGTAGCGTAAACCTACCCGGAACCGACCGGCTTAACTAGTTGCTACAAACAATAGGACCCAATGTGAGAAGTTGGTCATGTTGTAACTTGAACCCGAGGTTAGACCAAGTTGTGGTGTAAAGCTACCCGGAACCGACCGGCTTAACTAGTAACCGCAACAAAGTCTAATGTGAGAGGTTAAGGCGCATTAATTAATTAATGCCTCATGATTAGGGTTAAGTCATGGTCCACTTAATAATTAACCAATTTGGGCTTGGTAGATTAATCAGGGTTAAGTCGTGAACTCATCGTTACACTTAACCAAGTTAATCCATGATTAGCAAGAGGGTTAAACCGTACTTAACCCACTAGAAAATCCTAGCAATGGGGGTCCACTCCAGCAGTAATCCCAAGTTTGTATCATTATGACCCTAGGAACTAGGCTAGGGTGGGGGCACGATTACTGGACTTGAGGTAAGTGACCAAAAGCGACGGCAGAGTGGTATGCCGGTGTTGTTCCGGGCGGACTATGGTCGTGCACATAGTCTGAAGCCGGGGAAAGCATGCACGGGTACCAGTAGATCGAGACTGTGCACTTATGTTTATGGTGTCCAGGGGTTGACACCCTAGGGCTTGATACACCCGACGGGAGACCCTGCACAGTCTGACTACAATTATGTTTGGGCCGCATTGACACCAACATGTGACGAGTTAGGCTTATAGGGAGCCGATCGACTAGACCGTTTGGTTGGACCGCGTATTAGGGTCACTTCATGTTATTGGGCCAAAGCTTGGGCCAAGGGATCAATACTTGTTTATTCAAGTCATGTTAGTTTGCTAGTACACCTGTGGTGCAAAATCCTTAAACCTGATTATGCGATGACACCTTTATCTACCTTGTTAGTTAATCATCATGCTAGTATGTTGTTATCCTTATGTTCATCCCTGCTTCTCATGCCAGTTAACTTTATCAGTTTACATTGATTGTAGTAGGGCTTACTCAGTCTTTTTGACTGACCTGTTTTTCTTTCGCCTCTTTTCTTCCGTCCCCCCCCCCCAGGTTCTCAGGGTGGGAATATTGGAGCTTAGCTTGGATTTCTGATCGCTTGCTTGTGGGATTTTAGCTCATGTACGGTCTTGACATGAAGCTAGCTATGGTTATCACTTATTTTGGGGATAGTACTTATGTATTTCAGTTTTTCAGTTGATGTTGTTTTTATCTAGACTTGTTTATTTGGAAAGTTATGTTGTACCAGACTTATTTTGAAATAGTTTGAAATCTTCGGTTGTTCTACTTATCTTATTTACTCTATTTACATATATACATATGTTCTTGTTCTGCCTTGATATATCATTATGCATGTTTACCTGATTCAAACGCCCCTCCAAAGTCAGAGTGCTTGCAAGAGCCACCCTGGCGGAGGTGGGGTGTTATATTTGGTATCAGAGCATATGGTTTACGAGAAGGAACAAAAAGGTTTTTAAAAACTTTTGGAAAACTATTTTCAAAACCAAGTATAAAGTATTTTCCAAAGAAAAGTCTAGCTTATTTTTAAAGGCTATTCCCCAAAAAGCGATTAGTAAAAATTCCTTCGTTTTTCTCCATTCTGAATCTATCTTTTTCTTCGTTTTCAGTATGGCCGATAACTTTGTTATTCCGGAGGGAGTACACGTACCTGTTTGGTATAGGAGACTTTTGGAGGCTAGGGCGACCGAAGCCAGCCCCGCAGATGTTCCTCCTCCTCCTCCTCCGGTAGTTAATGCTCCTCCTCCTCCAGTAGTTAATGTTCCTCCTCCTCCTGTCGCTGAGGTTCCTCTTCCTCCTCCCCCTCAGCATCCACAAGAGGATCTCGCGGTGATTTGCAAAGACTTTAAGGCGATAGGTTGCAAGAATTTCATTGGAATGGAGACTTTTGTAGAGGCAAGGAATTGGTTGAAAGAAACCGAAGATCTTTTTGCCTTCTTTGATATAGATGACCGTGGGAAGGTTTTATTGGAAGTGTGGTTGCTAAAGGAAGAAGCTGCACATTGGTGGGTGGTCACCACCGCTACTAGGCCAATTGAGACTTGGGATGACTTTCGGGGAAAGTTTGGACTAAGGTTCCTATCACTGAAGCAAGGGGACATGACTATTAGGGAATACATAGATAAGTTTAATCAACTGGCTCGGGTCGGTTTAGGCTTGGTTAACACATCTCAGAAGAAGGCCCTATACTTTGCTCTAGTATTAAACGAGGCATTACATGGTTTGGCCATATCTCATATACCCTTGGGGGCAACTTTTGAGAGTTTGGTGAATATGGCCCTACTCAATGAAGAGAATAGGAGTGACAAGAAGGGGGTCAAGATGAATGAGTCTCAAAACAAGGAAACGGAGCCCAAAAAGGAAATGAAAAAGAAGGAGGAGAAGTCTAAAGATAAGAAGGAAAAAAGGTGCTTTACTTGTGGAAGCTCGACTCATCTAACCAAGGATTGCAGAAAAAGGAAGGGCACTTGCTTTAACTGTAGAGAAATGGGACACTTCACTAGGGATTGCCCGAAGAAGCAAGGGCAAGGCCAGGGTCAGACTCAGCGTGCTGGACCTTCGGGAGGGCAAGTTCATGCTCTCAATGCCGCTCCATTTCCCGATTGAGGTAGTATTTCTGTTGAAAGTCTTGTTTACATTTCTGTTAGTACTTTGTTTGATTCTGGTGCATCGCATTGTTTATTTCATCTGGTTTAGTTGAAAGTTTGCACCTAAGTACTAGTCTAGTTAATGATCCCGTGTGTGTTTCAAATCCAATTGGGGGTTCCGCCCATTTGTCTATTATCTACATGGATTTGAAAACCTCTATCTTTAGTGTAGAGTTCTCGTGTGATGCTTATATTCTCGGTTTCATGGGGTATGGGTTGATTTTTGGACATGGATTGGTTGTCCAGTTTTGGAGCCATCCTTGATTTTTGAGCATAGGGTTGTGAGGCTCATGACTCGCCTCGGTAATACCCTAAAAATTTCTAGTAACCCTACGAGTCCCGTCATGTTGTGCTATCTTGAATCCCTCAACTCGTCTATCGATAGTTTGCAATCGGTGAGGGTGGTCCGAGAATATCCTGACATCTTGGGTGAAGTGAAGGGGGTTACCCCTAAACGAGAGATAGATTTCCGCATTTATCTGGTTGATAATGCCAAGATAGTTTCATGGCCGGTTAGGCACATGGCCCCGCAAGACGAGAGTTAAGAAAGCAAGTCAAGGAGTTGCTTGAGAAGAACTTCATTAGACGAAGTATATCTGAATGGGGAGCGCCTGTAGTATTTACTACCAAGGCAGATGGTTCTCTTCGACTTTGTGTTGATTATCGTGAGTTAAACAAGGAGTATAGACAACCATTGCCAAGGATCGATGATTTGTTTGATCAGCTTGTAGGAACATCTGTTTTCTCTTGATCTTGCTACTGGATTCCATCAGCTCAGAGTAGCTGAGGATAGTATAGGCAAAATTGCGTTCAGAACTCCAGATGGATTCTTAGAATGGCTGGTCATGCCATTCGGTTTGACTAATGCACCCGCCTACTTCGTGGACTTGATGAGTAGGGTGTTCAGGGAGTTCTTGAACAAGTTTGTCGTGGTCTTCGTAGATGATATTCTGATCTTCTCTAAGGATGAGGAAGAGCATGAAAGGCATCTCGTGGAGGTGATTGATAAGCTTAGAGCGCATCAGTTGAAGGCCAAGTTCTCCAAGTGTCACTTTTGGAGAAGGGAAGTTAGATTCCTTGGGCATATAGTAGTTAAGCAAGGCTTAGCGGTGGATCCCGCTAAGGTAGTAGCAATTCAGGATTGGAAGACTCCAAGGAATGCAACTGAAATAAGAAGTTCTATCAGTTTAATTAGTTAGTTAGCGTCCCTTGAGCTTAGACCTACCCTTTTGGATCAAGTAGGGACTTCGCAGAAAGAAGACCCGCAGTTAGTCGAGATCATGGACAAGTTGATTCGAGGCGAGATGGTAAGTCACCTCGCTATAGATGACAAGGGATGGCTAAGACGCGATGAGAGAGAGAAGGTTCTTGAAGATGCACATCACCCGAGGAGGTGGCCGAGTTTGTCCCAAGGTGCATGTTTTGCCAACAGGTTAAAGGCCGAGTCATAGAAGCCCAGTGGGCTATTACATCCATTGGAGGTCCCCGCAATGGAAGTAGTAAAGCGTCACGAAGGATTCGTGGATGGACTGCCTAGATCAAGAAAGGGAATAAGAGCATGTGGGCCATAGTAGGTAGACTCACGAAGAGTGCTCATTTAACTCCGGTAAAGAGCAAAAGGACTGCATCCTAGCTAGCGACAGTTTACTTTCAAGAAATAAAGCGGTTGCACGAGGTTCCCTAAAGTATAGTTAGTAACCATGACTCAATCTTCACTAGCCAGTTTTGGGATAGTCTACGGGAAGTCATGGGCAAGCAACTGAATCTAAGTACGGCCTATCATTCGCAGGCGGATGGTTCATTTCGTTCAAGCATGAGTTATAGAAAATCACGTTGGTAAGAGCAATTGGCAACGTGGATTGGTATTTTCAAGAAAATTTCTGCGGCGTGGAATACTTTATAGTAAGTAAACGAGATCCAGGATTCACTGGTGAATTTTGGAGAGCTTGCATGAAACCATGAGGTCATAGTTATGTTTAAGCCAAGAATGATAGAAGAGTAAGTGAAAGAGGAAGACGAGAGGCGACAATGAAATGGGTTCCAACTCATATTTGGAAATAAGAATTAAGAAGCTAAGAAATCATGAGGTAAAAGACGGTCAAAGCACAGTGGAGTTAAGCTCAAGGAAACGTGACTTAGAAGATTGAAGGCTGGATACGCGCATCATATTTTTTTATTATGAGTATATCCTTGATCCTTGTTCTCCTGTGGAACTTACTCGCATGTTATCTTTTTACGTATATCCTCTCGGTCCCATTCTCGGTCCTATTTTTGTCGGGAGGAACGACTTATTGGCTAGTAATACATGTCAGGGTTAGGAAGGGATTTCTTGTAATCTAAAAGGAGTATATCCTGCTTATCTTCCCGATCTCTTTGTAGCATATCTTTTGCTATCCATGTTTGTCTTGATTATCTAGTTTATCATGTTAATCTTGTCATGAGAACCTTAGGTAGAAACCCTTTGGATGAAACATGTGTTTGAAACATGTTATGCTTGATGGTTGCAAGTGGTTGCAAGTGTTTGCAAGTGGTTACTCGTGGATGCATTATACACGTTAGGCACTAGATCGGCTCACACACTCCTCATATTGCATATGCATGAGTGTTTACGCTTATTCATGGATGAAATTTTTTGTGTTATCACATGGATGTTGCATATGGATGTATGTTATGTGCACACATATAGATGTTATACATTATGTTAGGAATTGCATACATATGGATTCATTTCACTAACATAATTTGCATTGATGATATTTGCATTAGATAAGTACATATACACACACCTTTGCATATGTTCATACAACATTTAGAATCTTGTAAGGACAATGATTGCTCGTGGATGATGTTTTGAGTAGATGGATTTTGGATGGTAGGATACGTTCTTCCTAACTTGAAGATTTCGGGGACGAAATCCTTTAAGGAGGGGAGTGTAACAACCCGTATTTTCAATAACCTGTTATAACATAAATCGAGGCAGAATTTAATTTATAAATCTGAATCAAGGGAAACGGGCTATTCCATTGCGTTCGTATCGGAAAAATACGCGAAATAGAGTCCGAGTTTTCGAAAATCGGAGTCCGTATGACCCGATTAAGGCCCAACGAAGTTTTCAAAAAAATTCAAAGTAAAAACAGATTTCAAATTCAAGTTTGAATTTGGAAATTTGGGTCAGATTGGGCCAGGCGGGAAAATTCCCGCTAGAGCACCCAAGTCGATAGCCCTATCGACTTGGGAGTCGACTTGGTTGGACCCAAGTCGACAGCCCTGTCGACTGGGTTCAGCCGGGCAGTCTTGCCTGGTGCACCATTTTGGATTTGTGTTGAGTTTGGGGGCCAGATTCGGTTTTGAGGGCTGAGATTGGAACTAGGGTTTAATACTAAGGCTAGAACTAATCCTAATCTCTATAAATAAGACCCTAACCTAAGCCTAAATCAACATTATTCACTCATACAACTAAACTATGGCAAAATCATTCCTCTCATGACCTCCACTCTCCTCATAAAACTCCTAAGTAATTTCTATGAGAGATTTTCCATGCATACAAGTGTTTTCAAGCTTGTATGAGTGTCATTAGCTTGCATTCAAGTCAAGTTTCCATATTTACATCATAAAGCAAGGGTTTTGATCATTTTGGCTCAAGGGTTTTTCTATTAGAGCTTGCATTTTGGGTCTATTTGATTGCATAAGGGCTTTGTCATATTTTTGTGTCTTCATAAGCATTTTAAGCCCTTTTCTACTTTCATATTTAAACTCTAAAGTTAATTGAATGATGCAAGTTGTGTTTGATCATTATGATATGCAAGTTTACTATGATGTGTTATGCAAGTATGCCATGTTATGATATGCAAGTTTATCATGTTATGATATGCAAGTTTACCATGTTATGCTATGCAAGTTTGCCATGTTGTGATATGCAAGTTTATCAAGTTATGTTATGCAAGTTTGGGTTGTTCATTTTGTTCATGTTACCATGTTATGCAAGCTTATCTTGGGCTTATGAGCATAAAGCTTCAAGCTTTATGCTAAAGGTGGCATTTTGGCAACATGTAAGTTATCATATCCCTTATGATAACTTGCATGTGAGGCTAAATGCGAACTTATGGAAACTTCTACATGTCATTTATCACCATGTATCACTTATATGATAAGTTTGGTTTTATGCATACTTTTGAGGCCTAATGATGCAATATGCGAGTATACGGACATATGTACATTTCATATGCCACCGTGTTAAACTTGTGGCTTCAACACCTTTATGTCATGATTATGCCAAGTTCCCTCTTTCTATCCTTTATGCGCTATTGCGATATGTAAGCGATGGGATATCGTTTGGGGTTGGGTAAACTTAAAAGACATAAAAACATAAGATTGTGAATTTACCTATTAAGTTAGGTCTACCCATTGGGAATTTACCTATTAAGTTAGGTCTACCCAAATGCTTGAAAACTTATAATATGTTTTGGAAACATAATGGACATGACACTTAGAAAATATAAGTGTAACCAACTCGAGGTTGGGTTGAGTTTGTAGCGTAAACCTACCCGGAACCGACCGGCTTAACTAGTTGCTACAAACAATAGGACCCAATGTGAGAAGTTGGTCATGTTGTACCTTGAACCCGAGGTTAGACCAAGTTGTGGTGTAAAGCTACCCGGAACCGACCGACTTAACTAGTAACCGCAACAAAGTCTAATGTGAGAGGTTAAGGCACATTAATTAATTAATGCCTCATGAATAGGGTTAAGTCATGGTCCACTTAATACTTAACCAATTTGGGCTTGGTAGATTAGTCAGGGTTAAGTCGTGAACTCACCGTTACACTTAACCAAGTTAATCCATGATTAGCAAGAGGGTTAAACCGTACTTAACCCACTAGAAAATCCTAGCAATGGGGGTCCACTCCAGTAGTAATCCCAAGTTTGTATCATTATGACCCTAGGAACTAGGCTAGGGTGGGGGCACGATTACTGGACTTGAGGTAAGTGACCAAAAGCGACGGCAGAGTGGTACGCCGGTGTAGTTTCGGGCGGACTATGGTCGTGCACATAGTCCGAAGCCGGGTAAAGCATGCACGGGTACAAGTAGATCGAGACTGTGCACTTATGTTTATGGTGTCCAGGGGTTGACACCCTAGGGCTTGATACACCCGACGGGAGACCCTGCACAGTCTGACTACAATTATGTTTGGGCCGCATTGACACCAACACGTGACGAGTTAGGCTTATAGGGAGCCGATCGACTAGACCGTTTGGTTGGACCGCGTATTAGGGTCACTTCATGTTATTGGGCCAAAGCTTGGGCCAAGGGATCAATACTTGTTTATTCAAGTCATGTTAGTTTGCTAGTACACCTGTGGTGCAAAATCCTTAAACCTGATTATGCGATGACACCTTTATCTACCTTGTTAGTTAATCATCATGCTAGTATGTTGTTATCCTTATGTTCATCCCTGCTTCTCATGCCAGTTAACTTTATCAGTTTACATTGATTGTAGTAGGGCTTACTCAGTATTTTTGACTGACCTGTTTTTCTTTTGCCTCTTTTCTTCCGTTCCCCCCCCCCCCCCAGGTTCTCAGGGTGGGAATATTGGAGCTTAGCTTGGATTTCTGATCGCTTGCTTGTGGGATTTCAGCTCATGTACGGTCTTGACATGAAGCTAGCTATGGTTATCACTTATTTTGGGGATAGTACTTATGTATTTCAGTTTTTCAGTTGATGTTGTTTTTATCTAGACTTGTTTATTTGGAAAGTTATGTTGTACCAGACTTGTTTTGAAATAGTTTGAAATCTTCCGCTGTTCTACTTATCTTATTTACTCTGTTTACATATATACATATGTTCTTGTTCTGCCTTGATATATCATTATGCATGTTTACCTGATTCAAACGCCCCTCCAAAGTCAGAGTGCTTGCAAGAGCCACCCTGGCGGAGGTGGGGTGTTACATTTGGTATCAGAGCATATGGTTTACGAGAAGGAGCAAAAAGGTTTTTAAAAACTTTTGGAAAACTATTTTCAAAACCAAGTATAAAGTATTTTCCAAAGAAAAGTCTAGCTTATTTTTAAAGGCTATTCCCCAAAACCCATTAGCAAAAATTCCTTCGTTTTTCTCCATTCTGAATCTATCTTTTTCTTCGTTTTCAGTATGGCCGATAACTTTGTTATTCCGGAGGGAGTACACGTACCTGTTTGGTATAGGAGACTTTTGGAGGCTAGGGCGACCGAAGCCGGCCCCGCAGATGTTCCTCCTCCTCCTCCTCCGGTAGTTAATGCTCCTCCTCCTCCAGTAATTAATGTTCCTCCTCCTCCTGTCGCTGAGGTTCCTCTTCCTCCTCCCCCTCAGCATCCACAAGTGGATCTCGCGGTGATTTGCAAAGACTTTAAGGCGAAGGGTTGCAAGAATTTCATTGGAACGGAGACTTTTGTAGAGGCAAGGAATTGGTTGAAAGAAACCGAAGATCTTTTTGCCTTCTTTGATATAGATGACTGTAGGAAGGTTTTATTGGCAGTGTGGTTGCTAAAGGAAGAAGCTGCACGTTGGTGGGTGGTCACCACCGCTACTAGGCCAATTGAGACTTGGGATGACTTTCGGGGAAAGTTTGGACTAAGGTTCCTATCACTGAAGCAAGTGGACATGACTATTAGGGAATACATAGATAAGTTTAATCAACTGGCTCGGGTCAGTTTAGGCTTGGTTAACACAGCTCAGAAGAAGGCCCTATACTTTGCTCTAGGATTAAACGAGCCATTACATGGTTTGGCCATATTTCATATACCCTTGGGGGCAACTTTTGAGAGTTTGGTGAATATGGCCCTACTCAATGAAGAGACTAGGAGTGACAAGAAGGAGGTCAAGATGAATGAGTCTCAAAACAAGGAAACGGAGCCCAAAAAGGAAATGAAAAAGAAGGAGGAGAAGTCTAAAGATAAGAAGGAAAAAAGGTGCTTTACTTGTGGAAGCTCGACTCATCTAACCAAGGATTGCATAAAAAGGAAGGGCACTTGCTTTAACTGTGGAGAAATGGGACACTTCACTAGGGATTGCCTGAAGAAGCAAGGGTAAGGCCAGGGTCAGACTCAGCGTGCTGGACCTTCGGGATGGCAAGTTCATGCTCTCAATGCCGCTCAATTTCCCTATTGAGGTAGTGTTTCTGTTGAAAGTCTTGTTTACATTTCTGTTCGTACTTTGTTTGATTCTGCTGCATCGCATAGTTTATTTCATCTGGTTTAGTTGAAAGTTTGCACCTAAGTACTAGTCTAGTTAATGATCCCGTGTGTGTTTCAAATCCAATTGGGGGTTCCGCCCATTTGTCTATTATCTACGTGGATTTGAAAATCTCTATCTTTAGTGTAGAGTTCTCGTGTGATGCTTATATTCTCGGTTTCATGGGGTATGGGTTGATTTTTGGACATGGATTGGTTGTCCAGTTTTGGAGCCATCCTTGATTTTTGAGCATAGGGTTTGATAAACTTTCCCGATTTGTTTGAGAAAAGATAGATACAAATAATCTTTGGATATTTGATATGAAATTTCGTGGTGTAAACGTATACTATTTGAGGAATTTGAAAGATATTATTATCGTTATTTCTCTTAGAGTATTAGTTGATTATGAGAATTATATCGAATATAAGTAGATATAATTTCTATATAACTCATGTTCAATATCTATTGATTTTGTTTCTGAATGGTATTTTCAATAATATCATTCTTAAAACCAAATGAGATTGAGATATGGAAATTCATATCATAATTGGGGATTAAATTGAAACTTTGATTTAAGAAAATTAAAAATAAGGACTTGGGAAAGAATTATAATCTTTTAATTAAAATATTAAATGTTAAGAAATCGTTTTAAATGGAAAATATGGTTAAAATTACTGAAATATGGATTAAGGATTTTCAAAAGAAACTATATTTGGATAGCAAGTTATCAAAATGGTAGGTTAATTAAGGTTTGAGGCTAGATTATATTTGATTTAAAGGATTGTTTTAAAAGTGAAAAGTTAAAATATGGATTTTCCTAAATATAAAATAAAATTGGGTTTAAAGAAGTTTTAATTAACAAATAAAAACTAATCATATAAAACATGTCTTCTCATGGCACCCTTTCTTCTGATCCTTCCTCTCCTTCTTCCTTGTTTTCTGCTGACTCCACTACTTCTACCTCTCTCCTCTTTGCCACCATTGCCTCTCCATCTTTTCTCTCTGCTATAGTCGACTCTTCTCATGTACCTGAACCAATTCTTGATCCACCCCCAATTCCTCCTCCTCCTTTACTGCATTTTCCTATTCCTTCGATTCCTGCTCCTATCTCATCATCGTCTCCTGTGAAGTTCTCATATCTTTCCTATTCCAAACCAAGGAATGCAGGAGAATATATTCCTATTCAATTTGATGTGAATTATACTGGAAGTTGTGTCCCCCCTCCCAAGAGTGTCATTGATGAGGGAACGAAGGCATGGACTGACTGTCAAGTAGGCTCATTCTGTAACTCCTCGCATTTTTAAATTAAAAATATACAAAGATGTATATATGCATAGATAGATAAATAATGGTGATGTATAATGAAAATTAATTAATATATGGAAGAGAAGGAAAAATTAATTCGATAACAGTGTGCGTAATGTAAAAGATAATAAAATAATGATACTTAATTTAAATATCAGAAATTAAGTAAAACGACCATCACCATTACGCTCTTCTCGGAATTCTGCTTGGAATAGAGTCCAAGTTTTCGAAAATCGGACTCCATATGTAAGAGTTATGGCCTTCGGAAGATTCAAGTGAAATTCAGAAATTAAATAGTAAAATAACCCAGACAGGTCGACCTAAAGGTCGACCTATACTAAGGTAGGTTGACCTACCCCAGGCAGGTTGACCTGGAGGTCGACCTCTGCTAAAACAGGTCGACCTGGGGGTCAACCTCGCCACCAAATCTGGGCAGAATTCATTTTCTGCCCCTGGACGCGATTTTTGACCTGATTCGTTGAATAAACAACTATATAATGACCCTTAACCCATTCTTTTTCTTCACCCAAGACTATGGCGACGCCATGGCTCTGTTCTAACTCAAATTCTTCTTCTCCAAGAGATTTCTAGATCAACTTTCTTCCCCTTTTCTATTCAAAACATATATTCTTACAATTAAAAGTTTAGAATCAAGACAACCTCCAAATTAAAGAGAAAAGGGATTCAGATCCGTAATTTACACTACGCAAGGAGGAGAAATTCAGATTCACAACTTATGTTGCACAAAGAAATCAAAGATAGATCAGGCATAAAATCAATCAAAGTTAAATCAAATCCATGAATTGAAGATGAAAAAGCAAGGCGAGTGGAATTACAATAAACTTGTTGCATAATAGTATTATTATCGTTCGTCATTCCCCAGTTATAAATTCAACTCAAGATTCATGTTATAATAATTGTCCTTTTATTCTCCTTCCCCTTTTTATTTTTGGATCAAGGTTATCTCGAACCTAGACGAAATCTCATTATACGTACGTACGATTGAAATATGGGAATATTGGTGCATAATTTATTTTATGCAATTGAGGAATATAATCTATAATTTGGGGATTGTGGCATAACAATTATTATGCAAATATTGGGACAATTGGCGAATTGTATATTGGGATTATTCAATGAAATAAAGTTTGAATTGGGAATTTTGGATCGTATTTCAATAATGAATCTTTGGGTATGTTTTGGAAACATGAATCTATGCTGAATAGTGCGCAACTATGAATTCTGATTTATATTGTTAACCAGAAATTATGTAAATTTAATTAGAATTATTGAATATGGAATGAGCTTGGGAATAAGTGATTTATTTGAAATCTAATATTACAGGATTGAGGTTTTAAACTATAAGTTTAAATTTTGGGAAAAACGAATCTAAAGGTAAGAATCCTAAGTTGATAAAGGAATGGATAAAACCTAGCTTAAGCGGTTATGAGACCTCTTAAGTGATTATGAAACCTAACTCATAACCTGAAATTGATGCTTAACATTCTCATAAAAATAGTTAATTGGCTAAAGATGAAACATGACTAACTCGAGGTTAGAATGAGGTTACGGTGTGATCCTTCTCGGAACCGTCTGGCATATCCAGTGGCTGCAAACAATAGGGTCTAATGTGAGAAGTTAGTCATAATGTGCTTAAACGCGAGGTTAGATTGAGTTGTGGTGTAAGACTGCCCGGAACCGCCCGACACATCCAGCAACCGCAACGATAAGTCTAATGTGAGAGATTGGTGCATTAATAATCAATTAATGCTAATGACACATGCTAGTATGGTAAGATTAGGTTAACAACACTAAACTAATTTGACATGATGTGTGGGTGGGTTAAGTCAGTATGTGCTGAAAGACAACACTTAACCAAATTTGTGGAATATACGAATAATGCATGAGAGCGAAGGTAGGGTTAAGTAAAACTTGACATATGGACAAACTTAACCAACACAGTAATGTGGAATGATAACTACCTATTATAAACCGAAGTTGTGGTAATGTAAAATTAAATAATAGGTAAACTTGTCCTAGGGACAAGGGATGATTATGACTTAAGATGTAATACAAGACTTGAAGGGTGGGACGACTTGTACTATGAAATAAGTTAATCTAAGCTGAAAATGTGGGAAAGCACCCATACGCTATTATTTGATAAAGAAAACTTAAGTCATGTTTGAGTTCATTGGTAAACCTTAGTTAGTGAGCTAAGTAAATAACGATAAAGGCAACCAAGTTTTGAACCTTAGTTAGAGAACTAAGTAAATAACGATGAAGTTAACCAAGTGTTGAACCTTAGTTAAAGAACTAAGTAAATAATGATGATGGAAATTGGGTAATGAACCTTAGTTAGAAAACTAAGTAAAATGGCAACCGAAGTAACGAACGTTGGTTAGAGAACTAAGTAAGCAACGGTAAAGATAACTAAGTAAATCTTAGTTGAAGAGGACTAAGTAATAAACCTAAGTTAAAGAGAAACTTGGTAATTAGAATTGAAGGACAACATAAACGAGGATAACCAAGTTAATAAGACAAAGCAAGCGCGTAATCAGAAGTTTAGAAATAAGGTCTAATAGTGCGAAAGCATAAGGCGCTTGTACCAGTCCATATGATAGGAGATGAATAACCAAACTCGGTAGATCATCACGGTGCCGCAGGGCGCAAACGGAGCGTATGTCCATCTGATCATATAGAAGGCTCCAACGGACTGGGTTACGAAGCACACGGCTTCGACGGAATGTGAGGATACTCTTGGTATTCCTCTGTGAGAATGCAGATGATCCGCCTGGGCTCACAAAGGTTAAGGTCTACGTAAGTAGGACTAAAAGTATGGCTTGGTTATAATAATAAGGCAACCTAAAGACTAGGATGGACCAGTGTGAGTTGGCGATAACCAGTTGGCCCTGTGATAGTGCGTCTTCGGCTACCTACCATCTTGAGTAAGTCGAGCAAAAAAGCGGAAAGGCGGAGAACTCCAAAAGACCATATACTTACTATCTAGTTATGGGTGAGGTTGGACAATAGGTTTGTGGGGGCATAGAGGGCCTGCGTATAGTTCTGATATTCTTGGGTGCCTTTCATTAGTTAAGGGAGGGGTCAAGTGGGACCATAGCCACAGTAAAAACAGACCTGAGCAACTGCATCGGCAGATAACTTAAAGCTCCCGACCGAGTTCAGTGTTTCTTGATTTGCCATGCCACGGGACTCGGGTCGCACATATAGAGGACATGTGCAACTAGATATCTAGTACATTTAACGATACACTTGGGACGTAAAGTCTAGGAACGCATATCGCTTGGGGTAGTGTGTCCTAGACTAGAGGGCATTGTTCGATAGGTAGCATAAACCCTAGTTGGACCTAAGTAGCATAAACCCTGGTTGAACCTAGGAAGCGTTCGATAAAGTAAAACCTAGTTGGACCTAGATAACACTCGATGGTAAAGCCTAGTTGGATCTAGGTACTATTTGATAACAGAACCTAGTAAGAACTAGGTTGGCAGTCTAAACGCTTACGCAACACAGGAATGGTGGTTTTACGCAGACATAGTGAGAATATATATATATATATACACACACACACACACATACACACACACATGAAAGCCCGTATGACGTACGGCATTGGATAAGGAACTGCGTACATATGATAAGATGACACGAGTTGTTAAGGGACTGCGTACACATGAAAAGAGGACACGAGTAGGGGGTAACTACATATACATTGTACTAGATTAATCTACTAGTGGACGGATAAGTATAGCTTAAAGAGCTAACATTGTTAATAACCTAATAACCAAGAAAATGTAACTGAACGGTATATGTAGGATTATATAGAAGTTTATTCTAAGTCCAGTCACACAGAACTTATGTTCTGACCACCTCCTCATTACATACTTCCAGGTTAGGTTCATGACAGAGATGGTATAGCTTTGGATACTGGTTTAGTAGTATTGTTAATAAGGTAAGGCTATATTTGAATATATTATACTTTATTTCCTTCTGTTGTGAGATGCTTTACGAGTTCTGACATGTTTCTTTATCTCTGTCTTTTTCTGCATGATACCAGAGCACCCAACTCGGGTTTCGATAGATTGGGTTTTTGAAAAGAATTCAGTCTGTCGGAATCCGGGTTGTTACATCTGGTATCAGAGCTTCGGTTTAGTGTTCCTAGGGAGATAATGAGTGAACGTATTTGTATTTTCTAAAATATAAATATATTATATATATAAACCTAAATCCATAAAGTAGCCCACTAGGTATGTAAAGAGTTGGGATAGCTATTTTGTACACTAAACGAATGAACCTAGAAATTTCAAGACCCTTAAGTGGTTTGGTTAGAAAGTGTACAATATGACTTGGTATTGGAGAAAGGAAGTATCCCATAAGAATTAAAACTGAAATGTTATTATTTCAGAGTAGTGGTTTTAGAAGTAAAACCTTATAAATTAGAAAAAGGTTAAAATTTGGAAAATGGATTAGGAATATATATAGTTGAGAGAATAGGTTTGGAAAGTGCCTAGGAAAGCCTAGTTGAGTTGAAAGACCCAATTTGAGCCTAGCCCATTGATTAACTTTTAAGAACTTGAATTTGTAAAAGTTTTGGTAGAAAAATATTGTAGTATTTTTCAAGTTTTGATCTTAAAAGATAATTTTGGATGTTTGAGAAATTATTTAGTGCATGTTGGGTTTTAAAAGTAAAGTGGGATATATTTTGTAAAACAATGATTATTTGTTTTTAAAAAAATTCTCTCGTTAAAAGGTGCATAATATAAAGCATATATAGCTCGCTAGTTTTCATATTATAATATATGAAAGGATTGAAAAGAAAGTGTTGCGTTTTGTAAAAGAAGTTTTAAAATCTCTATTCTATTAACAATAAATTTCGATTATTGATTTACAAGGAAATTTTGTTGGGTGGACAAAATAAGTTGTAGGAATAGAATAGATGTCTGCACCTTATAGCAGGTAGTTAACATTGTAATTTGAAACAATGTAAGCCTGATATTTGTCCTTGTCTACTCCGGTTTTGTGATTTAAAAAAAAAAAGAATTATTTTGCATTTTATTTTGTAACATGTTTCTATGGTTTGGCGAAAACAAGTTCGGGAGAAGAAAATAAAGTTTTAACACTTTTATTTTTTGAAAGAAAAATATAATGAAAAGAAAGGAGGCCAAACCATGTTTTAAAAGAATGAAGTAGGTAAGGATTAGTGCCTAGAAAAGAACGAGAGAAACTAGAGAATGGTTGAGTTGAGTGATTCTCTGAGTGTCAATCTGATGTTGATTTTGGTCTTCGGGGTTGATATTTAGGGAGTTACTCTCTTGCCAATTTACAGTCAGGGATTAGCTAATATTAAACTAATGGAAAATTTCCCGTAGAATGCATAAGAATTTAGAAACCTAGGTTTGTTGCTTGAGAAAAAGAATAAGGATAGGCTAGTAATACACAGTAAGGACTAGTAGTGACTACTAAGTAGTAAAGGGCAGGTAAGTGGGTATATCCTGTTGTGTGGACTCTCAATTGTCTGAGATGACAAAGTCCTAAGATTCTTGGCCCATAGTAGTAGCTGCGTAGGATGCTGTTTGGTTGAAAATGAAAAGGCTTATTTGAAAATAATAAACTTAAGTAATTTGATTAAGTCATATAAGCTAAGAAAGAAACTAGCCTAACTAAAAAGAAAACAGCAAATCCAGTAAGACAACAAATATGATGGGAAAAGAAAATGAAAATCTTAAGAAAAAGATGAATAAATATGAATTTTTTCCAAGATAAGTTAAAAAAGAGAAGAAATTTTCTTATGTGGTTGTTCTTGGATAGGAAAATAGGAAATCTTCATAGAATAGTCATATAAAAATCCAAGTACGATTAGAAAAGAAAAACGGAGGATGTGAATTTTTCCGTTTCATACCTTTTCGTAACATAAGGAAATCAAATTTGGAAAATTAGATTTTTTTTTCTAAATTTCGAATTTAATGATGGGTGGTAGGGTTTTGGATGCGACAATTGGGTGAACTATGCTCTTATTCTATAAGAGTATGGGAAAACTTGGATGAAAGATATTTTGATTTTTCAAGAATATTGCATTCATATAGAACTGCAAGTATTTTTAGGATGTGAGCATCATGTTTTGAAAGAGTTTTTAAAATGTGCATACATATAGGTGGATCCAAGTTAGGCATACATACTTCACAATGATGTATCTCACTTTGCACTTTTGCACAATGTTTGCAACAATGGATGCACACTTGATGGATGAATATTGCGAGGGATTATCTATTTTACACTTATCGAATTTTGGGGACGAAATTCTTTTAGGGTGGTAGAATGTAACACCCCACATTTTTAAATTAAAATGTACAAATATGTATATATGCATAGATAGATAAAAAATGGTGATGTATAATGAAAATTAATTAATATATGGAAGAGAAGGAAAAATTAATTCGATAACAGTGTGCGTAACGGAAAAGATAATAAAATAAGGATACTTAATTTAAATATCAGGAACTAAGTAAAACGGACATCACCATTGCGTTCTTTTTGGAATTCTGCTTGGAAAAGAGTCCAAGTTTTCAAAAATCGGACTCCATATGAAAGAGTTATGACCTTCGGAAGTTTCAAGAGAAATTCAGAAATTAAATAGTAAAGTAACTCAAACAGGTTGACTTAGAGGTCGAACTACACCAAGGCAGGTCGACCTACCCTAGGCAAATCGACCTAGAGGTCGACCACCCCTAAAACAGGTGGACCCGGGGGTCGACCTCCCCCTCAAATCTAGGCAGAATTCATTTTCTGCACCTGGACGCGATTCCTGACCTGATACGTTGACTAAACAGCTGTATAATGACCCTTAACCCATTCTTTTTCTTCACCCAAGCCTATGGCGACGCCATGGTTCTGTTTCAACTCAAATTCTTCTTCTCCAAGAGATTTCTAAATCTACTTTCTTCCCCTTTTCTCTTCAAAACATCTATTCCTAAAATTAAAAGTTTAGAATCAAGACAACCTCCAAATTAAAGAGAAAAAGGGATTCAGATCCGCAATTTACACTACACAAGGAGGAGAAATACAGATTCACAACTTACGCTGCGCAAAGAAATCAAATATAGATCACATCTATGGATTGGGGCATAAAATCAATCAAAGTTAAATCAAATCCATGAATTGAAGATGAAAAAGCAAGGTGAGTGGAATTACAATAAACTTGTTGTATAATAATATTATTATCGTTCGTCATTCCCTAGTTATAAATTCAATTCAAGATTCATGTTATAATAATTGTCCTTTTATTCTCCATCCCCTTTTTATTTTTGGATCTAGGTTATCTCAAACCTAGATGAAATCTTATTATACATACGTATGATTGAAATATGGGAATATTGGGGCATAATTTAATTTATGCAATCGAGGAATATAATTTGTAATTTGGGGATTGTGGCATAACAATTATTATTGCAAATATTGGGACAATTAGCGAATTGTATATTGGGATTATTCAATGAAATAAAGTTTGAATTGGGAATTTTGGAGCATATTTCAATAATGAATCTTTGGGTATGTTTTGGAAACATGAATCTATGCTGAATAGTGCGCAACTATGAATTCCGATTTATAATGTTAACCTGAAATTTTGTAAATTTAATTGGAATTATTGAATATGGAATGGGATTGGGAAGAAGTGATTTATTTCAAATCTAATATTGCGGGATTGAGGTTTTGAACTATAAGTTTAAATTTTGGGTTTTGGGAAAAACGATTCTAAAGGTAAGTATGCTAAGTTGATAAAGGAACAGATAAAACTTAGCTTATGCGATTATGAGACCTTTTATGTGATTATGTAACCTAACTCATAACCAGAAATTGATGCTTAACGTTCTCATAAAAATTGTTAATTGGCTAAAGATGAAACATGACTAACTCGAGGTTAGAATGAGGTTGCGGTGTAATCCTGCCCGGAAATGCCCAGCATATCCAGTGGCTACAAACAATAGGGTCTGATGTGAGAATCATAACGCGCTTAAACCCGAGGTTATATTGAGTTGTGGTGTAAGACTACCAAGAACCGCTCGACACAACTAACAACCGCAACAATAGGTCTAATGTGAGAGGTTGGTGCATTAATAATTAATTAATGCTAATGACACATGCTAGTATGGTAAGGTTAGGTTAACAACACTTAACCAAGTTGACATGATGCGTGGGTAAGTTAAGTCAATATGAACTGAAAGACAACACTTAACCAAATTTAATGTAACATCCCATATTTTCTATACATTTAATTTCGATTTAAAATAAATAGAATGGAATAATATTGGGAGAAATCAAATTTTGTTGATTTTTAATGATAACGATTGTTTTAATTGAGTATAAATATATTTTAAAATTTGGGTTAGCTTAGAAATGTTGTAATGTGAAATTTAATATTTTAAGAACTAATTTAACTTAAGTCATTTAAGTTAAAAACGGAATTCAAATTTAATTGATTTAATGGTGGTATTTTAAGTCTCTAAATTATAACTGAAATTCAATAAAAATTCAAATAATCAAATTCTGATTTAAAATGTGTGAAATTTATTTGTAGAATTTATTTAAGTTATAATTTGATTAAAATTGAATTTAATGAGTATTTAATTTGAATTTAAAATAGTTAATCGAATAATTGAATATTTTAATAATTAATTGACGATGAAATTTAACGGTTTTGGCGATTGTCTTGTAATTCGACGAAATTGACGCCATTGGACCCGGAACGGCGAATTATTATAGGATTTCAGTTTCCTTTAAAATCAGACTTGTCGGTTGACCGTACAGGAGAAAGTGTGAATGAAATAAACGTAATCTGATAATTGCCGTTCCTCATTATTGGTCCTTCTATATATATATATATATAAATGAATTTAAGTTCATCTCCACCTCACCATTCCATTCTTTACTACGTACATTTCAATCTGCCTATTTCTGGTTCTCCAATGGTAGAAATAAATTTCTAAACCCTAGTTCAAATCCAAAAGAAAATAAAAATCAAATCTTCCAAATATCATCATATTATATACCAAATCGAAGCTCTCGATGAGTAGAATCTAGGTTTGTTGTTTGTTGTCACATGCAGCGATAGATTTGGCCAGAATTCGCAGTCAGAGGTTCGAATTTTTGAAACCCTAAGGCCTATTTTGGGCGTTTTTGATTTTTGAGTTAATCAGAAAATCTGACACTTGGGTTTTGTTGGTATCGGCTAGGAAAGTGCATTGGTGGTGTTTATTTGATCGATTATGGTTGTGGGTGGCCGGAATTTGAGTATTAGAGTTCGGTTTTGCGGATTTTGGTATCGGCGGCGCGACAGCATACGACCACCGGAGTTGGCCTGGCGGGGGTCGTGGGATGCGGGTCGAGCTGAGCCTCAGTTTGGCGGTGGTCACTGGTCTTAAGTCGGTTGGAGGAGGGATATTTTCTTGGTCAAAGCGATGCGTTGTATGGGTTTCTCCGTCGAGCTACTGTAGCGACGGGAGCTTGCCTGAGCGAGAGAAACAATTCAAGGGGGCTGACTTGTTAAAATCCTAGTGGTGAGGAGTTGTTTTATTTATTTTTATATATTTTAAAATTCGAATGATAAAAACGCTGATAACTTCTTCATACGCCTCGGTTTGACGCGCGGTTTGTTGCATTAGGATCGTGGCGAAATTACGGACGATCTAAGACTTGTTTCGCTGCATTTAGGGATTGTAAAATTTTGGGCTTAGGTTGGGCGTTCGATCCACTAAGGACGCAAAAGGTGAGTGATTTTCTCACTTACGAAATACTAAATTATTCCCATATTTATGGAATTAAATTGTGAAATGAGTTTGGTTGGATGGTTGTGTTTGACTGATGATTTGTTGCTTAGAAACCGACATGCAAGTATGTTAATCTGAAAATTTAGTCCAATAATAAGTTATTTGATTTAATTAAATTACTGGTTGGGATTCCTGATCCTTGCGAACCCGTAGAACAGATTAATATAGATTAATTGGATGAATGGTGTGATCGATGCTTTGGGTGGTTCTGAATGGGTATTGCTTGAAATTTTATTTATTTTAGTATATGGTTGTTTTGTCCTCATCATTGACGATGAATCCCAAATTTTCACCTTTGATGTTACGGGCAACGAATAAAAGCCGGGATTTATCAATTTAAAATCAATTAAGAACATAGATTTAAATGATAAATATCTGTGACCCTGATTCAGATTGAAATGATAGATCCATCCCTGAATATCGAGAAATTAAATTTTAAATCACTTGGCCATACGATAGCGAATTATATATGGACATCGGTCGGTTTAATGATTTTTTTTAATATTCGAAATTCCTATTCGATGGAATTTTTCTTAAAGAGAAGGCATCGATTTTAGATAAATTTTATTTCCTTTAAATTTGAACTTTGAATGATTTTGAATTTGTTAAGGGAATTATCCAAACTAAATTTAAAAAAAAAGGATTTTTAGTATATCTTGAAGTCCAAATTTATGGAAAATGTGAATTTATAAATTCTCCATGAATTAAGTTGGTAATGAAAGTTATTTGAGGATACTTGGAATTACTTCGAATTGACATGAATATGAATTTGAATCCTGGGAATCGAAGAGTTAGTTTGAATGGTTTGAAACAAGATATGGAATTATGTGAACTCCATTGAGACTGGAGTATAGATTTAAGTAGTTGAAATTCAGGAGGAAGAACAATTATGCTTTAAATTTTTATTTTATTTTATTTTTATTCTATAAACTATACATATGCACTGGTTGTTTTACAAATAAATTTATATTTTATTATTCAAAAATTATTTTTATATATTTTGTAACATATATACTATTCTGTTATAAATGAATTTTTCTTATATGTTATTATTTAAATTTTTTAGTAAAGCCTTTATTTGATATATATATTTATAGTGATTTAAAGTATCTTAGTACACTCTAATGATTTTTATATAAGTAAATTTTATACATAAGGTTTACTTATAAGTATTTATTTTCAAAGTTATATTAAATAATGGTAAATTTCTTCCAAATGGAAAGTGCTTGATTTAAAGAATAGTTCGAAATGGAGTTAGAATAAAATTATTTGAACATAAATCGATTCAAATCAAATTTTAATATGGAAATATGATTTATATTCTTTTCATATATAAATGGATCTCCTAAGAGATTTAAAATGGGTTATTATTGTAACAACCCGAAAATCCGGGCCAGCTTAAAATTTTTATTTTGGCAATTTAGCGAAATTTGCACATTTAAAATAGATTATTTTAAATAAAATCAACGAAAATTTCTTTTGAATTGAATTCGAACGTATATATTATATACGTCGTCGTTAGTATATAAATATTTATATATAATTATAAATAGAATTGAAAATGGCGCGGTAGTTCGATAATTCGATTTCAAACTTCAATTGAACGTACTGAGTGCAAAACAATCCGGATTTTAGTGAAACCAAAAACATTAGGATCTATTTGAGAAAATATTTCCAACGAATCCAAAAAATCGAGATTTCATAGCTGGAATCAAAAGATATGTCCAGTTGAAAATTCTGAATAGTCGCTATGGAATTCAGGCCCTTAAAAATGGGAATTTTGCAAACGACCTCGGATTTCGACGAAACCACTTTTGTTGGGTCCGTGATGTCAAATTATTGTTAGATTCCAAATTTCATAATTTTCTGAATCAATATGTGAGCGTGGCAAAGGAAAACGCGTTTGACCAGTTTTAGTTGATTTTAATCGACTGGAAATTGGCCATTTTTCCAACGGTCTCAGAATTTGACGAAACTAGTTTTGTTAGGACCGTATCGTCAATGCGAAGCTAGAAAATATTTTTCTGCAATTTTTAGAGTTCGTATGTGACCCCGGTAAATTGAAATACGCGTTCAAATTCAATATATAGAGTTATATGTTGATTTTAACGGAAACTGATCGAAACGATCGAATCAGCTTACGATACATATCCCATTGTGTTCGGAATGGGGGTAAAACGCTATGGATGACAGGCGATGGGCCTCGTTTAGAGGTCGTATGTAAAAGTAAACTTTTTGCAAATTAAATAATTAAATAAATTAAAAATTAAAAATTCTCTCTTCCTCCCCTTAATTCTCTCTGCCCCCCCTCTTCTTCATTTCGTAACAGATAAAAAAAAGAAAAAAAGAAAAAGGGCAGAGCCCTGTCGATCGACGCGCCGCCTCTGGCGCGGATCCGCCCCCCCTCCTGTGCTGCCGCCGCCGCTGCTTCACCTTCTTCCTCCTCTGCCTCGACCGCAACACCACCAGACCCCCCTATCACCCTCGCACTCCTCTTCCCCCCCCCCCCCAAAACCCGATTCGAGCCCCTCCTCCTCCAACCTCTCCCTCCTTGCGACGCAGACCCGAGACCCCCACCAGACCCCCCTATCGCCCAAGACACCACCGCTCGCTTCTAGCTCCTCCCTCGTCAGCAAGCCTCCACTAGCCTCACCCCCCCTCCCTCCTCCATCTGCCGCCTGTGAAACCCCCCCTCTCTCTCCTTCGATATCAATGTAAGTCCTTTTCTTTTTGATTATTTTAGTGATAATAAAACTGATTCTTATATTTTTAAAGTAATAAAAATATGATTTTTATATTTTTAAAGTATTAAAAATATAATCTTTACTATATAAAAGATGTAAAAATATGATTTTGGTTTATGCAGAGAATTAAAAATATAATTTTTGCATGATAGGAATATTAGAAATATCATCTTTATATGTGTAGCAAAATAAAAATGTGATTTTTATGATGTTAAAATTGAAAAGGCGAAATCTTTAAAATTGAAAAGGCGAAATCTTTATATGAAGAATAGCAATATAAAAATTCGATTTTTATATATTGAATAGCAAAGTAAAAATTCGATTTTTTATATATTGAATAGCGAAGTAAAAATTCGATTTTTATATATTGAATAGCATAGTAAAAATTCGATTTTTATTTATTGAATAGCATAGTAAAAATTCGATTTTTATATATTGAATAGCATAGTAAAAATTCGATTTTTATATACTGAATAGCGAAGTAAAAATTCGATTTTTACATATGTAGAGAATACGGGCAACAAAGGTGATAAAAAGGCGAGGACAACAAAGATTTCTATAAATGAAGTGTCGTGAAGTTGGATAGCTATCCGTGAGAACTTCTCACTCAAAATTTCTTTTTCTAGTTATATATATATACTAGGATGCAGACGGTGCTTAGTAGCACCCGACACAATCGTCCACAGACCATGGACTTGTTTGTTTGATTGCAAAAAAAAAAAAAATTAGTTAGAGTATTTGATTGAAATTTGAATTGTTTGGTGAAATGAATGGATTTGATTGATGTGTGAATGGCGTGGGCCTTCATTGGACCGGGGATAAGGCTAGGCCTCGTCCCGTTTCTAGTATCGTGTCGTTACGCCGCTGAAATTTTCTAAAATATGTTAGAGAAATAAAAATATCATTTTATTGAATAAATGAACCGAATAAAATATTTATATAGTTAAAAATATTTTATCGTTAAAAATATAATTTTTAACGTGAAAGTGAATAAATAAATATTTATAAACAAATCAGCCGATTTGTTTATATACACCGATTTGACTGATATTGATTGGGTCGATAAATTTTACACATCGCCCAACTGCACAAACAAAAATATGTGTTTGTTGATTTGAAACCCCACACGGGTGTTGGGATGATATTTGGCGTACACTAATCCCAATTATTTAATTATTGTCGATCGATTGGTCGACAGACTGTGTAAGCATCGATTATTTATATTTAATGCTTATGTAGTTGTGTGGTGCACCTTGGATGATGGTTGATTGTTTATCATAGTTATTATATACATGTGTTGTATGGAATCCATATAATTAACATTATATGGTGATTGATTGGGCCTCATTCCAATCGGGAAAATAATGAATATTATAAAAGAAAAATTCATGTGTTGAATATAAAAATAGTCAAGTGTTGACGATGTTCCTGAGTTGAAAATATTTATGTGTTGAGTAAAATATTTTAATAATAAAATTCACATCTTTATCATAGTTAAAATTGGAACTACTTTACGATGGAGTCTAATTAAAATCAAACGATAGATACCATAGTTTTATAAAATATTTTACATAAAAAAAAAATAGTCGTGTGTTGAAAGAAATATAGATTCATGTGTTGAATAGAATAAATATTCATTTGTTGAATAGAATAAAGAAATTTTTGAAAAATATAAAGCCGTGTGGATTAGAGATGCGCTATTTTGACGTGAACGATATTTATATCGATTTTATTTGTTTTACAATGAATATTGAAAAGTGATTTCAAAATCTAATATTTTGAAATGAAATTCAAATTGAATTAGATAAAAATTCAAATTGAAATTTTATTGAATCAATTTGAAATGAATTCGAATCGAATAGAAAATGAATTCGATTCGAATTGAATAGAAAATGAATTCGACTCGAATTGATTAGAAAACGAATTAGAATTTGAATTGAATAGAAAGTGAATTTGAATTGGAATAAAATAGAAATGAATTCAAATTGAATTAAATTGAAATTGAATTAAAAACGAATCGAAATCATTTTGAATGAAATTTAAAACGAACTGAAATTGAATTGAAATCAATTTGAAACGAATTCGAGTTGAATCAAATAGAAGGTAAATTCAAAATTGAATTGAATTGAAACGAATTAGAATTAGAATTGAATTGAAACGAATTTGAATTCGAATTAAATAAAATTGAAATGAATTCGAATTGAATTGAAATCAAATCGATTTGAAATTGAATGTAGCATTGAAATGGTTTTGAAAACGAATTTAAAAGGATTTATAAAATACGTTTTAAAAGGAAATCGACGAAATATATAATATATATAAAAATATATATATATATATTATATATATAATGGCCTGAATAGAACGCGCCGCGCCGCGGCAGTTCGTGAATTTTGACCATTGACTTCGAATTAACATGGCGGGAGATCCGACCGTCGGATTCTCCTAAAACCGGAATCGTTGGGTTCGTATCGAAAAGAGCTTTCCAATGAATATTAGAAATTTGAAATCTAATGGTTGTATTTGGAGTTATGTCCAAATCAAATTCGAAAAAGGTCGTTGTAAGTGCTGTTTGATGGCCGTTGTTGGAAATCGACTGTACGTGCCTTGATAAAATTATTAAAAATATTAATAATTTGTGTAAAATCATAATATGTGAGTTGGAAAGAACTGGGATGAAAAACTCCACATTTGAAATGATAAAAATAGATTTTTATCGAAATGAACTAGTTTTGAACTAGAATTAAAATCAATTTATTTTTGAAATAAATAAATTGAATTTGAATGTGATTTTAAAAATAATCAATATTCCCAATACGTGAATTGGACTGGAGTTGAATCGAAATTATCTTCGAGATATTTCGATGTTGGATTTCGTGACTATACAGATATTATTATGGGAATTTGAAAGATATATTTTATATCGTTATTTCCAATACAATATATGTTGGTTTCAGAGTTTGATATTGAATATAAGCCGATATATTTTCTATTCAGAGCCTTGTATTTAATATCAAATATGATTTGGGTTTATCGTGGATCGTGTTTTTGATGACATTGGTTCTTTAACCCTGTTAAAGACAAGATATTGATTTTTGAAAAGGTTGAAACTAAGTGGAGTTTTAATGAATATTTAACTAGATTAAAAAGTGAATTGATAATTTAAATTATCAAATTTGAAAGGTGATCGAGAATGGAGTACCACCAGTTTTGCTCCAATGCGATAGTTAAATCTTTAATTAGATTTGAACGTGAAATGGTAATTAATTTTACCGATAACACCGTGGTGTTAGATATGGAGTATTACCAGTTTCTCTATGGGATAAATAGGTTGGGATTGGGAAATAAAATAAATAATTACTTCGGTGTGGTTCGCTAATCCCGACTAGTTTGTAAAACCATAATTTGGTTGGAAATGATATCCAAAGGAAGATTATAGAATAAATTTAGAAGAATTTATCTTGGATAAAATTAATGGGAACCTTTCCCTAAGAATGTGATTTTGTGAATAAAAGAATATTCTAAATTGGAATGAGGCGTTCGTTGTGTTTGTGTAACATTTGTTTATTATATACGTGGGATATTCAAAAAGGCCGGATTCATACCCATTCTGAAGAACTTATTCAACGAGATGTCGAAGATGAAGACGGTGGTTGAAGACCGGAAGTCTTCACATCGTTTGGGTGATTACTGATGATCTCGATTGGGCTGTACACCCAAGATGAGGGAAATAGTTGGATATCGTCCAGACGTACTTGGAGATCGATGGATATGCGAGGAAAGTGCCTCCGGTTTCGTTCAGACCCAGAACGAACTTGTAAATGGATTGTGTGTCTAACATTGGATTTTATTCTGTGTTGATTGATTTCTATCAAATATACATCTGTTTGGCGGCAGAGAATTTATTCTCTTGCTTAACGCCCTTCTCTGAGACGTACGAGCTCAGAGGTTGTATATCGATGGACATCAGTCGCATGGAGTGATTTGCCAGTGTGGCACGCGTAAGTGGCAATTAATCAGGGCTTCTGTTGAAAAGCAAATTCTTGTGGTTGATGATCAAAGAACGGCCTGTGTGGCGTAGCTTTGTGTATAACGTGAATTCGCGAGCCTCACACCTCGGTATGAGTCAAAAACGGGAGACGGACTGCTGGGAGAGCACGATGTTTCTTTCTAGCTAGGGTGGTGTCAGTGACCAACCAGCCCTGACATTTATATACTTTTCACCTGTGTGGTTGTTGGAATGCGAGGCGCCTCGGATATAGGTCTGTAAGGACCGGGAAACGTGTGTTCAGGAATAACTAATCCTCAAAAGTAAGAGAGGACCGACCCAGCCGATTCCAAGGATCAATGTGGGGTCCTGGGACATTTGCTAGAGTGTCTCGAACGCGGAGAGGAGCTTTCCCCTTGCCTCGGCTCATGACGGAATCCAATATTCAATACGTGATATTGCGGTTTTAATTGTAAAACTAGTATGGCGACATGATATATGGTACCCATGCCGTCTATGACTGATATTTATGATTGAAATTGTTTTGACACTATACACTTATTATAGTATCAAATGATTTGTTTTAAACGTACCAAGCATGTTTGGCTATTATAAGGGAAACCCCCATCCTCCGGCTTGCGTTGCATTGTGTGATGGGACCTGGGTCTTATAATAGCTCCATTTTTTCAAAAAGCATTGCGCTGTTTTGTTATATGCACTAGTATTCTTGGGAGGAAACCCGTTCCGTGTTATACAGCGTGGTCCCTTGAATTACTATCTTTAAAGTAAAGTTTTAAATAACTGTTTTAGTTCTCACACCAGTCACATGACTGACCTGGAGTTTATTGTTTTAACCTAAACTCTGGGTGCCCCTATTTTCCGCACGGGTAGCTAGTAGTTTTGGTTTTGCGGATTTATATTCACAGGGTCCTAATTTACAGGTGGAACGATGCTCGGAAAGCTCTGTATCCGTGTATCACTTTCAGTTGTGTTTTGTAATTTTTTTTCCGCTGCTATGTAATTTATTGTAATCTCTGATATTTATCGGATGTAATTTATTCATTTACACTCTGTATATTCTTGTATCTGATGTAATTGTTGTAATAACAATGAAATGTTCTTTCGTCTGAGTTCTATTTTGTCTTGTCCTCAATTCTATCCGTGCTTTCCTTCACGTGGAAGTTCGGGTCGTCTCAGTTAATCCCAACCTATACTCCAGTTGAATATGAATGGATTTCGAACATGAACCAATTTGAAATTATTATAACCTCAGATGTGAGGAGAATTCTTCTGGAATATAAATCGATTTAAAAATATTGCATTAGTATATTAATGATATGAAAATATATTCAAATTGGAATAAAATCAGTTTTGGGAATGATTGGGATATCTTGATATGAATTATAATCTATTTGAATATAAATTTGGTTCGAAACAGAATATGATATTTTGATATGAAAGTGAACCTTTATGAAATATAAAAGAACCAACCGATGTGAAAGATGTAAGCATTGGTTGTTAAGGAGACCGGAGTTGACATAACGCATACTCTTTGTCCGTGTCGATACCACTTTGACAACTGTGAACATTATGACGTATCCAGAATGATGTATGATGACTCGTAGGCGATTATTAAATCTAAGAAGATAAACAATGACGAAATAGCCCTGACCTTCGGGCCAGAATTGAAATGACTAAAACAGGAGCTATACCGTGACTAATTGAGGTAGCACCTTTGACCGGACACACTTCTTCGATACTATATCTATGACTATGATGCTGATGATGATTTGGGCCCATTTATGGCTTTGGGAGTGTGTTCCGAGGTGGGTGGTAGTGGCTACTATGCGTTACCACCGGTTCGGGAGTGCAATTGGCAGAATCCTACCCTGGGCATTGCCTCGAGTGCCCTGTCATATTTATACATATCGAGCCCCATACGATTTTGATTTGTATCATACCTATGGTGTAACAACCCGAAAATCTGGACCAGTTTAAAATTTTTATTTTGGCAATTTTAGCAAATTTTGAACATTTAAAATGAATTATTTTAAATACTATCGACGAGAAATTTATTTTGAAATGAATTAGAACGTATATATTTATACGCGTCGTCGTTAGAATATAAATAATTTTATATAATTATAAATAGAATTGAAAACGCGGTAGTTCGATAATTCAATTTCAAACTTCAATTGAATGTACCGGGTGCAAAATAAACTGGATTTTAGTGAAACCAAAAACATTAGGATCTATTTTAGAATATCTTTCCAACGAATCTGAAAAATCAAAATTTCATAACGGGAATCAAAAGATATGTCCAGTTGAAAATTTTGAATAGTCGCTATGGAATTCAGGCCCTTAAAAAAGGTGAATTTTGCTAACGACCTCGGATTTCGACGAAACCACTTTTGTTGGATCCGCAGTGTCAAATTATTTCTAGATTCCAAATTTCATAATTTTTCGAATCAGCATGTGAGCGTGGCAAAGGAAAACGCGTTTGACCAGTTTCAGTTGATTTTAATCGACTGGAAAATGGCCATTTTTCAAATGGTCTCAGAATTCGACGAAACTAGTTTTGTTAGGACGGTATCGTCAATACAAAGCTAGAAAATATATTTTTGGAATTTTTAGAGTTCGTATGTGACCCCGGTAAATTGAAATGCGCGTTCAAATTCAATATATAGAGTTATATGTTGATTTTAATGGAAACTGATCGAAATGATCGAATTAGCTAACGATACATATCCCATTGTGTTCGGAATGGGGGTAATTAGCTATGGACGACAGGCAGTGGGACTCGTTTAGAGGTCGTATGTAAAAGTCAACCTTTTTGAAATTAAATAATTAAAATAAAATAAAATAAAAACCCTTTTGTCTTTCCTCTCCCCTTAAACTCCTCCAGGCCCCCCTGATTCATTTCGAAATCAAAATAAAATAAAAAAAGAAAAAGGCGGAGCCGCCGCCCAGGGGCGTGCGCCACCGCCGCGCCGCCGTCCAGGATGGCCACACCCCCCCCATCGCAGCTCTCTCCTTCTTCCTCCTACTCCCCTGTTCCTTCCTGATGCGAAGACCCCCTCCCCCCTCCTGATCGACGTGCCGTAGCTACCCCCCTCCCCCGGGCCACCTTCCTCCGTCTCGAGCCATCCCTCGTCGATCTTCAACGCAGCCTCTCCCTCCTCTCTTCAAAACCGCCGAACCCTCCACCCTAACCCCCTATAAGTTTTTTTTTTTGTTTTTTTTTTTTGTTTTCTTTATTTATTTATTATGAATAGATTTTACAAATATAAAAGTCGGTTTTTATCAAGATTAACTTCAGTTTTAATTTAAATCAATTTTAGAAATCAGTTTTTGTATATGTTTTGATTTAAAGGATTAGATTTTTATTAAGTTAAAGTTAGGATTTTTGTGATAGAGAAAGATTAGATTTTTAGTGTAAAAAGATTTGATTTTTGGTAAGGTAAAAGTACGATGATGATAATATGACAAAGGTGAGGGTTTTATTTGGATAAAGATAAGATTTTTACTAAAGAAAAGAGAATAAAAAAATAATCTTTATATTTGAAAAGGCGAAATTTTTATATAGAGAGTAGCGATATAAAAATAGGATTTTATATAGAATAGCGAAGTAAAAATTCGATTTTTATATATTGAATAGCGGAGTAAAAATTCGATTTTTATATATAATAGCGAAGTAAAAATTCGATTTTTATATATTGAATAGAGAAGTAAAAATTCGATTTTTATATATAATAGCAAAGTAAAAATTCGATTTTTATATATTGAATAGCAAAGTAAAAATTCGATTTTATATATTGAATAGCGAAGTAAAAATTCGATTTTTATATATTGAATAGCAAAGTAAAAATTTGAATTTTATATATTGAATAGCAAAGTAAAAATTCGATTTTTATATATTGAATAACGAAGTAAAATTTAGATTTTTATATATTGAATAGCAAAGTAAAAAATCGATTTTTATATATTGAATAGCAATATAAAAATGTGATTTTTATATATGTAGTGGCTACGGGCGACGAAAGTGATAAGAGGCGAGAACGACGAAGATTTCTATAAATGAAGAGTCGTAGTGTTGGATAGCTATTGGTGAGAATTTCTCACTCTTCAATTTCTTTTCTAATTATATATGTATACTAGGATGCAGACGGTGCTTAGTAGCACCCGACACAATCGTCCACAGACCATGGACTTGTTTGTTTGGCTGTGTAGTTGGTTAGATTATTTGGGTTGAATTGAATTTTTTGGTGAAATTAAATTGATTTGATTGATGTGTGAATGGCGTGGGCCTTCACTAGACTGGGGATAAGGCTAGGCCTCGTCCCGTTTCTAGTATCGTGCCGTTAAGCCGCCGAAATTTTCTAAAATAAGTTAGAAAAATAAGAATATCATTTTATTTAAAGAATGAACTGAATAGAAATTCACATGTTAAAATAAAATTTTTTATCGTTAAAAATATAATTTTTAACGTGAATATGAATATAGTGAATGTGAATAAATTAATATTCATTTACAAACCGGACGGTTTGTTTATGTACACTGATTTGACTGACATTGATTGGGATGATAAATTTTACACATCGCCCAACTACACAAATAAAATCTATGTTTGATTGTTTGAAACCCCACACGGGTGTTGGGATGAAATTTGAAGTTCACTCATCCTGATTGATTAAATATGTCGATCGATTGATTGACAGGCTGTTATAAGTGTTAGATATTTATATTTGATGCTTATACAGTGTAGTGCACTTTGGTTGATGGTTGATTATTTATCAATGCTATTATATACGTGTGATATATGAAAATCCATATAATTAACATTATATGGTGATTGATTGGGCCTTATTCCAATTTAGAAAATAAAGAATAATATAAAATAAAGGTTCATGTGTTGACAGTACTCATTCGTTGAGATTAGTCATGTGTTGAACGAAATATTTTAATAATAAAATTTACATCTTTATCAATATAAAATAAAGGTTCACGTGTTGACAGTACTCATCCGTTGAGATTAGTCATGTGTTGAACAAAATATTTGAAATGGAAATATTTGAAAACGAAATATTTGAAAAAGAAATATTTGAAAAAGATATATTTGAAATAGAATATTTTAAAATAGAAATATATGAAGTCGTGTTGATTAGATTGACGCCATTTTGACGTGAACGATATTTATATCGATTTTATTCATTTTAAAATGAATATTGAAAAGTGATTTCGAAATCGAATATTTTGAAATGAAATTTGAATTAAATTGAATAGAAAACGAATTCGAATTGAATATATAACGAATTGAATTCGAATTGAATATATAACGAATTGAATTCGAATTGAATATATAACGAATTGAATTCGAATTGAATATATAACGAATTGAATTCGAATTGAATATATAATGAATTGAATTCGAATTGAATATAAAACGGATTTGATTTCAATTGAATAGAAAATGAATTTGATTCAAATAGAAAACAAAACGAATTTGATTTGAATAGAAAATGAATATGATTCAGATAGAAAACAAAATGAATTGGATTCAAATAGAAAACAAAATGAATTTGATTCAAATAAAAACAAAATGAATTTGATTCAAATAGAAAACAAAACGAATTTGATTTGAATAGAAAATGAATTTGATTCAAATAGAAAACAAAACGAATTTGATTTGAATAGAAAATGAATTTGATTCAAATAGAAAACAAAATGAATTTGATTCAAATAGAAAACAAAACGAATTTGATTTGAATAGAAAACCAATTTGAATTGAATCGAATAGCAATCCAAAACGAATTTTAATCGAATAGCAAACCAAAACGAATTTGATTTGAATAGAAAATGAATTTGATTTGAATAGAAAACCAATTTGAATTGAATCGAATAGAAAACCAATTTGAATTGAATCGAATAGAAAACCAATTTGAATTGAATCGAATAGAAAACCAATTTGAATTGAATCGAATAGCAAACCAAAACAAATTTGAATCGGATAGAAAACGAATTTGAATTGAATTGAAAACGAATTCGAAATGAATGGAAAATGAATTCGAATTGAATTGAAAACGAATTCGAATTGAATTGAAAACGAATTGAATTGAATTCAAATTGAATTGAAATTTGAATTGTATAGAAATGAATTTTAAAATGAATTTATAAAGAAAAATTCAATTTTTATTTGAATTGAAATGGAAGTTGAAATTGTTTTTGAAACGAATTCAAAACTATTTATAAAATTCATTTTAAATAGAAATCGACGAAATATTTATTATATATATTATATATATAATATAATGGCCTGAATAGAACGCGCCGCACCGCGGCATTTTGCGAATTTCGACCATTTATTTCAAACGGACATTACAGGAGATCCGACCGTCGGATTCTCCTTAAACCGGAACCGTTGGGTTCGTATCGAAAAGAGCTTTCTAGAGAATATTAGAAATTTGAAATCTAACGGTTGGATTTGGAGATACGTCCAAATCAATTTCTGGAAAGGTCGCTGTAAGTGCAGTTCGATGGCCGTTGATGGAAATCAACTGTACGAGCCTTAATAAAATTATTAAAAATAGTAATAATTAGTGTAAAATCATAAGAAGTGATTTTGGAAAATTTGGGATGAAAAAACTCCATATTTGAAAAGATAAAAATAGATTTTTATCGAAATGAACTAGTTTTGAACTGAAATTAAAACCCATTTATTTTTAAATAAATAAACTGGATTTGAAATGGGTTTAAATAGAATTGATTCATGGGTTTATCGTGAACTGTGTTTTAAATAACACTAGTTCTGTAACCCGATAATAAATAGAATGTGATTTGGGTTTATCGTGAATTGTGTTTTAAATGACACTAGTTCTTTAACCCAGAAAAAGAAGTTTTAATGAATCTGCAATATAAATGAAATGTGAATGGATAAACTAAATTATCAAATTTGGCAAATGAGCGAGAATGGAGTATCACCACTTTTGCTCCCAGCGATAGTTAAATTTTTAATTAGATTTGAACGTGAAATGGTAATAAATTTTACCGATAACACCATAGTATTAGATATGGAGTATTACCAGTTTTGCTTCATGGGATGAATAGGTTGGGATTGGGAAATAAAATAAATAATTACTTCGGTATGGTTCGCTAATCTCGACTAGTTTAGAAAACCATATTTTGGTTTGAAACGACATCCAAAGGATGATTAAAGGATAAATTTTAAAGAATTTATCTTGGATAAAATTAATGGGAACCTTTCCCTAAGAAGGTGGAATTGGAATGAGGCGTATGTTGTGTTTGTGTAATATTTTTAATATACGCGGGTTGTTCGGAAAGTCCGGGTTTATACCCATTCTGAATACCCGATTCGACGATAAGTCGAAGATGAAGACGGTGGTTGAAGACCGGAAGTCTTCACATCGTTTGGGTGATTACTGATGATCTTGATTGGGTTGTATACCCAAGATGAGGGAATCAGTTGGTGGTCGTCCAGACGTACTTGGAGATCGATGGATATGCGAGGAAAGTGCCTCCGGTTTCATTCAGACCCAGAACGAACTTGTAAATGGATTGTGTGTCTAACATTGGATTTTATTCTATGTTGATTGATTTCTATTAAATATATATCTGTTTGGCGGCGGAGAATTTATTCTCTTGCTTAACGCCCTTCTCTGAGACATACGAGCTTAGAGGTTATATATCGATAGATATCAATCGCATGGCATGAATTGCCTGTGTGGCACGCTAAGATGCAATGATCAAGGCTTTTGTTGAAAAGAAGAGTCTTGTGGTTGATGATCAAAGCACGGCCTACGTGGCAGCTTTGTGTATAACGTGAATTCGCGAGCCACACACCTCGGTATGAGTCAAAAACGGGATACGGACTGCGGGGAGAGCACGACGTTTCTTTCTAGCTTTGGTGGTGCCAGTGACTTACCAGCCCTGACATTTATATACTTTTCACCTATGTGGTTGTTGGATGAGGCGCCTCGATTTTAGGTCTATAAGGACCGGGAAACGTGTGTTCAGGAATACTAATCCTCTAACGTAAGTGAGGACCGGCCCTGAAGATCCAGGATTGCCCAGAGTGTGTAGTCCTGAGACATTTGCTAGAGTGTCTCGAACGCGCATAGGAGCTTTCCCCTTGCCTCGACTCATGACGGAAATCCAATTTCCAATACGTGTATTGCGGTTTTAATTGTAGAACTAGTATGGCGACATGATATATGGTACCCATGCCGTCTATGATTGATATTTATGATTGAAATTGTTTTGACACTATACACTTATTATAGTATCAAATGATTTGTTTTAAATGTATCAAGCATGTTTGGCTATTATAAGGGAAAACCCTATCCTCCGGCTTGCGTTGCATTATGTGATGGGACCTGGGTCTTATAATAGCTTCGTTTTTCGAAAAAGCATTGCGTTGTCTTTTCTATGCACTGGTATTCTTGGGAGGTAACCCGTTCCGTGTTATACGGCGTGGTCCCTTGAATTACTCTCTTTTAAAGTAAAGCTTTAAATAACTGTTTTAGTTCTCACACCAGTCACATGACTGACCTGGAGTTTATTGTTTTAACCTAAACTCTGGGTGCCCTTATTTTCCGCACGGGCAGCTAGTAGTTTTGGTTTTGCAGATTTATATTCACAGGATCCTGGTTTACAACTGGAATGATATCCGGAAAGCTCTGTATCTGTATATCACCTTCAGTTGTGCTTTGTATTATTTTCCGCCGCTATGTAATTTAATGTAATCCTCGATATTTATCGAATGTAATTTATTCATTTATACTCTGTATATTCTTGTATTCGGGTGGAATTGTTGTAATAACAACGAAATGTTCTTCCGTCTGCGTTCTGATTTGTCCTGTTCTCAAACGAACAGGGGTTTCGAACGGTCTAGATCGGTTTAACGACTGATTCGGACCGAGCGAAATTCCTTGCCATCACATATGGAGTGCCCTCTAATGCCATCGGTTACGGTGGGTTTATGGTACTATATAGACTATGGTTTTATAAACGGTGTAAGGGTAAAAATGTTGTCCCGCTTACGCTATTTTCATTATTTATACTTTACTGGATAGGCACTATCATAATACCATATTATACTCTGTATGTATTAGTTTAACGGATCCTTGAGAGGTGGAAAATCCCGTAACATCTCTTGAGTTACTGCACCCTTGGCACTGATGTTATTTCATATTTAATTTGACAAATATGAGAATGATTTAGTGCTGATCTGAGTGCTTGTTGTGTTTTCTTTTTATGCAATATGCTCGGGTCAGCAGATGTTGCAGTTAGTGAAGACTTTCCTTTGGAGAACGAAGATGAAGATTTGGTATACATATATACTATATATATAATTATTTCCACTGCATTTTATTTCCGCTGTGCTATGTAGAGATCTATATATATAACTCTGATAATCATTGTATTGTATAGACAATTGTATGTATTTCAACTGTTTTAAACTGTTAGTTATTTATTATATGTAGCCCTTCTGCTGTGAGAACCAGTTATTGTTTTTCTCTACTTTCTTCTTTTCCCAATAACTACCTACATTTGCGATTTGTTTGGGTTGACATGTGACGTTTATTGTCGATATGAACGGTCAAAAATCTGGGTTGTTACAGTTGGTATCAGAGCGAGGGTTAGCAATAACCTTGGCTCTGTTTGGGAATTAACTCATTAGAGATGGGGTTAGTAATGCCCTAGAGTGAGTTTGAGTGATATATGAGAGAGCGTATTTGTATTTTTATAATAAAAAATGGTTTTATATTGTGTTGATTTGTTCTGTTAAATATTTATGGATTCTGGTCAATATATGGGACACCATAGAATCGATAGGAATTTCTAAATAATCGAATAGAATGGATTGACACAATATGGTTTTCGATTATATTTTATATATATCATATATACTATTAGTGGTTTAAGTGTATAATCGTTGGTCGTTGGTAGGTAATAATATTAAGTTAATACCTATTATGGTTGATTAGATAATTAATCTAATAAGGGAAATTATATGGTTTCAGAAAATATTAGAAATGAAATGATACTTTTAAGTATAATTGGGTGAAACGATTTGCGATTTAAAATGGAAATGAACTTGGGACTTGATTCTGATGATTTTGAAAATAGATTTGCCAAGATATTTAGAATAATATGGTATTACAAGTAAGTATTTTGAAATGTAAGCGATCTCAAAAGATTTGAAATAGAATAAGTGAAATCCCTTCTTGGACCTTAGAATAACTTCGGTAATGAGTGCACGCATTATCGATGTTTATTCTGAAGCGTTTAAGTGGGGGAGACCTCTACGTATTTTATAACTGGTTTGAAAAGGATTTTGGATTTAAATTCCTATAGCATAAGTATATGATATTTAAACTGAGCTTAAGATTAAACAAGAATTGAAATTTTATATCCTTTCTTAATTAAAGTTTTGGATATAAATTTCTGATATGGTTTCTATAAATTTTTATTAATATATATAGGTTATTTTAAAACCTAGTTTAACCAAAATATAAGTTTGAGTTCATTTTAACCAATAATATCTCTATAAGTACTGGAGTAGCTCGATTCATTGAAATTCCAGATTTTTATATCATGAAATAGACTTAATTATTAAAAGGAAGAGAATGGTTGTTGGAGTGTTTAAGCGTGAGCGATAATAAAATTCGAAAATTCCAAATTGGTCGATACGAATGTTAGAGAAAATTCAAATTAATCGCAAAATGAAATTTCAACTGTAATCAACTAAAATGAATTGGAATATTTTGGTTGTGCGAATAAAAGAAGGAACATCTTTGGACTTACATATTAAGAGAAGAGAAACCACCGTTTAAACTCGAAAACTTGAACGATAATTAAGTTAATAAGCTCCAAGTTTAGTCGATGGAAGTGCTAGAGAAGTTGAAATTAACTGCAAAATAATTCAAACAAGTCGATTAAAATGAAATGGAAGTTTTGGCTTTGAAAATAATGGTGGCAATAGGTCATGACATGGATAACTAATAAATAGATTAAGCTAGTTTGCGGAGAAGTAAAGAGATTCAAGCTTGTTAATAAAGAGTGAATTACGGATAAATTTAAAAATGAAAGAAATGAAATGGGGAATTAGTGCTCATGAGAAATGGAAATCTACTTGGTGTCGTGCTAAATGAATCAAATTTAGAAAACCTGAATCAATCAAATCTTTATGTTTTGAAAAATAAGGGAACGAAGATTTGCCGTAAAAAAAAATGGTTTGAATAGAACGCGCCACGCACTGACCATTCGCGAATTTCGACCATTGGCTTTGAATGGACGTAGCGGGAGATCCGAACGTCAGATTCTCCTAAATCCAGAACCGTTGGGTTCGTATCAAAAAGAACTTTCCATTGAATATTATAGATTTGAAATCTAACGGTTAGAATTCGAAATATGTCCAAATCAAATTTGGAAAAGGTCGCTATGGTCGCAGTTCGATGACCGTTATGGGAAACTGACTGAAATATCGATAATAAATTTTTTTAAAATATTAATAATTTGTGTAAAATCATAATAAGTGATTTGGAAAGAAAAATTCCATACTTGAAAAGATAAAAATATATTTTTATCAAAACGAACTAGTTATTGATTTGAAATAATAATCCAATATTTTAAAATAAATTGGTTTTGAAATGGTTTTATTATAACCAGAATTTTTCCAAGGTATGAATTGGAAAGTGATTTTTAAAGTCTATTTGGAAAATAAAATCATTAGCAGGGGAAATTGATGTAAATAGAATTTTCAAATGAAATATGAAACGAAGTTAAACTTAGTCGAATTGAGTGAATTGAACCAATACGGGTTAAGTTAGAAGGTTAAATATAAATAAATTGAAAATTAAGTACGTGGGAAGGAATGAGTTGAAATTTTGACAAAAATGATTCATGTTAATGAATTAAGGTTAATATAATCAAGTTTGTTTGGAAAAGTAGAATGAATCCAAGCTTATTCGAAATTTAATGCTTGAAAATTGAATAGAAAATATTATTGGAATGATTAAGAAATTTAATATGAATCATTTCTCGGATAATGAAGTAAATGTAAAGGATTTAATGGACGATAAATGGAACGTAAGTGAAATAAAACTTGCCTAATACAAATGAAACGAATGTGACGGTATTTAAGAAGTAAAAGGGAAACCATATTATGAACATAAGGGATCGATAACCATTCTTGATGGTTAAGCCTGGTTAAACTTTTCGAAATCCAAAGTTTGAAAACTCCAAATAAATGAATCGACGTTTAGGGGAAAATCAAAAATACTCGATAAGCTGAAGAAAAATGACCATAAATTTTGATGGGCTAATTGGAATTCGATGATTCCGAACTTTTTGGAGACTTTAAAATCTCAGCTAAAACTTTCGTTAATAGCGCCACGTCGAAACTCTCCTGTTTACTGTGCTGAAATTTAAATTTTATTCGTGGTACTGTGCGTAGAAAAATTAAAACTGAAGTGTATGTTGATATTTTTTTGACCATAACTTCTTAACGGAACGTCGGATTTCAACATGCGAGTACAATTTGGAAAGCCCAGGATCTGAACTAAAACTTTTCCGTAATATGCTGGGTGAAATTTTTAGATTTAAAGGGGTAAAAACTGGGTTGAACAACTCAGACCTGCATTTCTCAGTGTACGAGCTGAGGTGTTCACTTTTCTAAAATAGTCATAACTTTTGAACGATTTATCCGAATTCGACGAATCCTATAACACCCCACCTCCGTTAAGGTCACTCACAAAGGGAATGCCTTAACTTTGGTGGAGCATTTTAGTAAACAGAACAGAAAATTTCAAGACAGTAAAACAATACTTGAGAAATTATAACTTTATTTCAGCGGAAAATAGAAATCAGTTTTTTTACATCTTTACCAAAAACTCAAGTACATAAATATCAGTCTTATTCAGAAAATCATCAGAGTACAAAACTTTAATATCATAATCCTCATAGAAGCTGCCATAAGGAGACAAGCCATACTTTAAGCACTCTAAGTACTTCAAGCAGAAGAAATCCGGGTCAAGCTAAAGTGTTCCCTCCTTGGAAAACCTGGGGGGAAACGGAAGAAAAAGGGGCGAAAACAAGCAAGGTCAGACATAAAGTCTAGCAAGTCCAGTGACTTTCAGCACATGAACAGATAATAATAATCATGGCATGCAAATAAAACTGGATGAGAGATAACGGTAATAGGAGTAGCAGATATATTTAAACAAAAGAAACAGAATGATATTACTTTTCATTTCTCTACACTAATACTAGTATAACAGGATTAGGTGTCACCCCAATGTCTAAACTGAAACAGAAACAGGAACAGAATAATTTCCACAGAAGAGAATGCTAGTAATGGGCCTTTACCACCCCAACAGAAACAGATAGAAATAGAATGCTAATAATGGGCCTTTACCACCCAAACAGAAACAGACAGAAACAGAATGCTAATAATGGGCCTTTACCACCTGAACAGAAGGTACAGAAATAGAAACAGATTAATCCCTATGGAAACAGAATGTAGAATTAGGTGTACACTAGTAAATAGGCCTTTACCACCTGAAAAGATGGTACCACGCAGAAACAGACAGGTGTTGCCACCCAACAGAAACAGACGGTACCAAAAGAATCAGATAGAACTAAGTGTACCCTAAAACCCTACCACAAGCGATCGGCTCCCTAATACATAAATACCCTATGTCGGCTCCATAGTAGGGTGTATCACTCCCTAAAGTGACAACCAATTAGCAAAGACCTATTTACAGATGTCACGGCGTCTTACATCCTCAGAGGCAGACCAGGATCCATGCACGCACATGACCTGGTTGGAACGCACCATCAACACCCCTCGCCATTATCAGGATGAACCACTTATAATTAGTTCAGTAAGTGTGCCCGGACCCTACCTACTGTTGGGTCAAAGTTTTGATACCAGAAAGGGTTACTGACTAATATGGATCTCAAACAACAGATGACACAAGTAATTTCCCTCCTAACCTTGTGTCCCCCAGACTAACAGATTTCAGATTAACTTGTTTACAAGTCCAGACATACAGAGTTCAGATCAACTAGTTCACAGATCAGACAAGTTTTCAAACTAACGGATCAGATATATGGATTTAACAGATTTACAGATTTGTCTAACTTTGTAATTGGGCCTATAAATTCACGAAACAGGTTTGTTAAATTCATTAGTCCAATTTGTTTAACCCTATCCACCCAACACGTTTTAGACATCATATTTATCCCGGATTTGCATTAATTAAATATTAATGCACAGACCTCTCACATTAGGATGGTAGCTTGTGGCTGCTGGATATGCCGGGCGGTTCCAGGTAGACTTCTACCACAAACCAGACCTCACCTCGTGTCTAAGCATATTTTAGTTATGCCTACGACCTCTCACATTAGACTGACAGTTTGCGGTTGCTGGTTAAGCTGGTTGGTTCCGGGCAGGCTTCTACAGCAAACAGAGTCTAACCTCGTGTTGTATCCAATTCATTCCAATACAAATTTTTCAGATATCAGACTAATCTGTTTATTTAACAAATTAAGCTTCTTCATAGAATATAACAGATTATCAAATTTCCATGTTCTACCAAATCTTAGGTCGAGCCTACGGATTTCCATACTCAGATTACAGTTATCTAGTATCAACAGATCATACAATTTAACAGGTAGCAGATCTAGCAGTTTAAGCGATTCAACAGATTTAGCAGATAACAGATTTAGTAGTTTAGGCAATTCAACAGTTTTAGCAGATAACAAACTAGGCAATTTAATAGAACTAGCAGATTGGGCAATATAACAGAACTAGCAGATTAGGCAATATAACAGATTTAATCATTCCTTAAAGTTTCATTGATATATCTAGCCTAATTATAAATTTAGCCTAAACTTACACGCCCAAATCAAGGTCATAATTCATAATACAATATTCGCCCCAAATTTTCGCCTTAATATTACCATTTACAGTTCATGTCAAAACTAGTTTTAATATTCTAGTTTACCATTTATGTCCAGAAATAATACACATATAAATCATAATCTATTATAGCCAATTCAAATTATGCCAACATATTTGCTATGCCAAATTAACTTAATTAAGCTACGCCCAATCCCCGTATAACATGTTTTTCCAAGCTCTCTAAATACTCATGAAATGGCCCTATAGGCTCGATGTCCATAGTAGTGAATGGGAATAAACTAGCAAAGTTACATACAAAATACGAGATCTAACATCATTAAGGGAATATGCATAAGAAACTAACTACAATAGTTATAGGCAACTGACCACAATAGTCATAGGCGACTAATTACAATAGTTTCTTATTCAATGTCATAGGCAATCGTCTCATAGTCATGAATCATAGTCATATGCAATAGTCTCATAGGCATGAATCATAGTCATAGGCAATAGTCTCATAGGCAACAGTTTCATGTCCAATTATGCATTATTATTTGTCCCAAAATTTAGCGTTCGTGCGTTAATCTCTTATGAGATTCGGCGCAGGCTCGTAGTAGCTTGGCTATAGAACAGAAAGAAGAAAGAGATACATAATAAAATAGATCAGTACAGAACATACACAACCTCAAATTTAGATTTACAATCATATCACAATTATAGTTAAAGTTTATATCGGAAAATAACTGTACTTACCTTTCGTGGTTTTAAGAAAGGATAATAAACTGTTGTTGATGCAGAAATGCTAAATTATTCCTCTTTAATTGTTGTCGTAGCTCTAAACTTGGATTTGAGATTTGATTTAGCTTTTAATTCTATTCAGATTGGAAGAAGATTCATCAGTCTAAGTTTTGATTACAGCAGGGCAGCGACGCCCTTTTAATTTTTAATTAGAACAGAGGCAGAATATAGACAGAATGAAATGGTGTCGAGAGAATGAAGCTAGGGGTGAGTTTATATAGGATTAGGCGGACGAATCTAGAAAAAAATGAGACCGGGTACATCAGAATGAACCAGGTTAAAAAAACTGGGTTTCAGGAGCAGGTCGACCCCCAGGTCGACACTATGGTCGGCCTGGTCTGGCCAGGTCGACCCCCAGGTCGACACTATGGTCTACACGGCCCCTGGGAGGTCGACACTATGGTCGACCCCCAGGTCGACCTGGTCCATGGGCGGGAATTTTCCTGCCCAGTCTGTTCTGGGATTTTGAATTCGAATTTGAATTCGAATTTTCGAGCTGTTTTCGATTCTGAAATTCTCTATAACTTCGGAGGGCCATATCTCCCTCATACGGACTCCCTTTCTCAAAAACTAGGACTCGTTTCCAAGCAAAATTTCGAGACGAACACAATGGAGCAACCCGTTTCCCTTGATTCTTATTTTATAATATAATTATTCTCTAATTTGTTACTTATACGATCACAGAAAATACGGGGTGTTACATTCTCCCCTCCTTAAAGGATTTCGTCCCCGAAATCTTCAAGTTGAGGAGAATGTGTCCTACCATCCAGTCATCCATCTACTCAATCATCATCGACAAGCATCCATTGTCCTTAGAAAACCTCTAATTTTGTGTGAACATATGCAAAAGTGTATGTATATGTTCCTTATCTAATGCAAAGATCAGGCGGTCCACTGATTTAGTTGACCTCCTTAATGCGAATTATGTTAGTGCCATGAGTCCAACATGTATGCAATTTTCCTATTTGATATTATTTTTATATGATTGACAACCATTCATTCATATGCAACATCCATGTGATGAGTCAATCATTTTGCATCCACAGAAATTGAAAATGCTCACACATCCATATGCAGTATGGGAGTGTTTTCGAGCCGATCCAGTGCCTAGTTTGTGTATATGCGTCCACGAGCAACCACTAGAAACCACTTGCATCCACTTGCAACCATCAAACATAACATGTCTCAAACACATGTTTACATCCATATGATTCCTATCTATAGGTCGAAGACTTGATTGATAGGATATAGTCGAGTGATGGGAGCGAGTGCAGATAAACAAAAACTTGGTTTCCATTAGACCTTGGTTGAGAGACAAATTCCCCTAAGTATCAACCCCAAAGACCGAATTCAACATCAGATTGACAGCCAGAGGATTACCCTCCTTAGACAATGTCAAAACTGGAAATCTCAACCTTATCAAAAATATTCAGATATTTATAAATTACCGGTACATAGCAGATTACTAAATGATTCTTAGGAAACTAAGCAAGATAAAAACCCAGAATGTATGCGTCATAGTCAACTTGACGCTCAACACAGATACCCAACTTACCACGCTTAGATGAGTCATAACCCTTATGGGTCTGAGTCTATAGCGGAATCAGAAACAATACTAGTATTCAAGTGCAGAGTATCAATTACAGAATTGAAATGCCAGAATCAAAAAAGAGTTTTAACCCAAAAATCAGATAAAGAAATTAAACCTCCTACAGAAAGTTTTCCTATTTCTATCCTATCCACTAGCCTCGAGAGTGTTCGCCTGCCTTCCAGAAGTTGGTCCTACCCTCTGCCCTTGCCCTCGTTTCTTCGGACAGTCCCTAGTGAAGTGTCCCATCTCACCACAATTGAAGCAAGTGCCCTTTCTTTTTCTACAATCCTTGTTCAGATGAGTCGAGCTTCCACAAGTAAAACACTTTTTCTCCTTCTTATCTCCAGAATTTTCACCCTTCCTTTGTGTTTCCTTTTTGGGCCATGCTTTCTTGTTCTGTGGTTCTTCCTTCTTTGTCTCTTCTTTCTTGCCTTTGTCTTCCTCGTGCAGTAGTGCCATGTCCACCAATCTCTCGTAAGTCGCTCCCATGGGTACATGGGTCATGTCTAGGCTGTGCAGTGGCTCGTTCAATCCTTTAACAAAGCAGAGAGCCTTTATGCTGGATGTTGATTAAATCTAGTCCGAACCTAGACAGTTGGTTGAACTGATTGACATATTCCCTGACCATCATACTTCCTTGCTTAAGAGATAAGAACTTTTCCAGTTGTAGACTTCGTTCAGCTTGCGAGAGGAAATTCGTCTCAAACCTTATTCTGAAATCCATCCATGTTTCAACCGGTCTCTCGGCGTTAGCGACTTCCCACCAATAGGAAGCTTCGTCCTTGAGCAACCACACCGCCAATTGTACCTTCTGCCTATCGTCCACCTCGAAGATAACGAACAGATCCTCAGTTTCTTTGAGCCAGTTCCTTGCTTCTACGAATGATTCAGTTCCCTTGAAATCCTTTCCACCCATGGCCCTAAAATCTTTACAGATCTTTGAAAAAGCAATTGCACGAGGAGGGGGTGGAGGAGGAGGAATTGTTGCAGCTGGAGAAGGAATATATTTTGGGCCTGCATCGTTGGCCCTAGCCTCTAAGTACCTCCTGAACCAGCCAGGTATTGGCACGCCCTCTAGAAAGTTAAGATTCCCAGACATGCTGGAATGAAAGAAAAAGATTTAAAATGGAGAACGGAAAAGATAGATATATGGCTTTTTGGGGATTATTTTTTTCAAAATAAACTTTATTTTTGAAAATACTTCCTTTTAAAACCTTTTTGAAAATAGTTTACAAAAACTTTACCCAATCTGGTAACCTTCAGCTCTGATACCAAGTGTAACACCCCACCTCCGTTAAGGTCAGTCACAAAGGGAATGCCTTAACTTTGGTGGAGCATTCTAGTAAAAAGAACAAAATATTTCAAGATAGATAAACAATACTTGAGAAATTATAACTTTATTTTAGCGGAAAACAGAAATCAGTTTGGTTACATCTTTACCAAAAACTCAAGTACATAAATATCAGTCTTGTTCAGAAAATCATCAGAGTACAAAACTTTAAAATCATAATCCCCATAGAAGCTGCCATAAGAGTCATGCCATACTTTAAGCACTCTAAGTACTTCAAGCAGAAGAAATCCGGGTCAAGCTAAAGTGTTCCCTCCTTGGAAAATCTGGAGGGGGAAACGGAAAAAAAAGGGGCGAAAACAAGCAAGGTCAGACATAAAGTCTAGCAAGTCCAGTGACTTTCAGCACATGAACAGATAATAATAATCATGGCATGCAAATAAAAATGGATGAGAAATAACGGTAACTGGAGTAGCAGATATATTTAAACAGAAGAAACAGAATGATATTACTTTTCATTTCTCTGCACTAATACTAGTATAACAGTATTAGGTGTCACCCCAATGTCTAAACTGAAAAAGAAACAGGAACAGAATAATTTCCACAGAAGAGAATGCTAGTAATGAGCCTTTACCACCCCAACAGAAACAGACAGAAACAAAATGCTAATAATGGGCCTTTACCACCCGAACAGAAACAGAATGCTAATAATGGGCCTTTACCACCTGAACAGAAGGTACAGAAATAGAAACAGATTAATCCCTATGGAAAAAGAATGTAGAACTAGGTGTACACTAGTAAATGGGCCTTTACCACCCGAATAGACAGTACCACGCAGAAACAGACAGGTGTTGCCACCCAACAGAAACAGACGGTACCAACAGAATCAGATAGAACTAAGTGTACCTTAAAACCCTACCCCAAGCGATCGGCTCCCTAATACATAAATACCTTGTGTCGGCTCCATAGTAGGGTGTATCACTCCCTAAAGCGAAAACCAATTGGCGCAGACCTATTTACAGATGTCACATCGTTTTACATCCTCAGAGGCAGACCGGGATCCTTGCACGCACATGACCCGGTTGGAACGCACCATCAACACCCCTCGCCATTATCAGAATGAACCACTTATAATTAGTTCAGTAAGCGTGCCCGGACCATACCTACTATTGGGTCAAAGTTTTGATACCAGAAAGGGTTACTGACTAATATGGGTCCCAAACAACAGATGACACAAGTAATTTCCCTCCTAGCCTTGTGTCCCCCAGACTAACAGATTTCAGATTAACTTGTTTACAAGTCCAGACATACAGAGCTCAGATCAACTAGTTCACAGATCAGACAAGTTTTCAGACTAACGGATAAGATATACGGATTTAACAGATTTACAGATTTGTCTAACTTTGTAATTAGGCCTACAGACTCACGAAACGAGTATGTTAAATTCATTAGTCCAATTGGTTTAACCCTATCCACCCAACACGTTTTAGACATCATATTTATCCCAGATTTGCATTAATTAAATATTAATGCACAGACCTCTCACATTTGGCCGGTAGCTTGTGGCTGCTGGATATGCCGGGCGGTTCCGGGCAGACTTCTACCACAAACCAGACCTAACCTCATGCCTAAGCATATTTTAGTTATGCCTATGACCTCTCACATTAGACTGACAGTTTGCGGTCGCTGGTTAAGCCGGTTGGTTCTGGGCAGGCTTCTACTGCAAACAGAGTCTAACCTCGTGTCGTAGCCAATTCATTCCAATATAGATTTTTCGGATATCAGACTAATTCTGTTTATTTAACAGATTAAACTTCTTCATAGAATATAACAGATTATCAAATTTCCATGTTCTACCAAATCTTAGGTCGAGCCTACGGTTCCATACTCAGATTACCATTATATAGTTTCAACAGATCATACAATTTAACAGGTAGCAGATCTAGCAGTTTAAGCGATTCAACAGATTTAGCAGATAATAGATTTAGCAGTTTAGGCAATTCAACAGTTTTAGCAGATAACGGACTAGGCAATTTAACAGAACTAGCATATTGGGCAATATAACAGAACTACAGATTAGGCAATATAACAGATTTAATCATTCTTTAAAGTTTCATTGACATATCTTGCCTAATTATAAATTTAGCCTAACCTTACATGCCCAAATCAAGGTCATAATTCATAATACAATATATGCCCCAATTTTTCGCCTTAATACTCCCATTTACAGTTCATGTCAAAACTAGTTTTAATATTCTAGTTTACCATTTATGTCCAAAACTAATACACATAAATCAGTATCTATTATAGCCAATTCAGATTATGCCAACATATTTGCTATGCCAAACTAACTTAATTAAGCTACGCCCAATCCCCGTATAACATGTTTTTCCCAAGCTCTCTAAATACTCATGAAGTGGCCCTGTAGGCTCGATGTCCATAACAGTGAATGGGAATAAACTAGCAAAGTTACATTCAAAATACAAGATCTAACATCATTAAGGGAATAGACATAAGAAACTAACTACAATAGTTATAGGCAACTAACCACAATAGTCATAGGCGACTAATTACAATAGTTTCTTATTTAATGTCATAGGCAATAGTCTCATAGTCATGAATCATAGTCATAGGCAATAGTCTCATAGGCATGAATCATAGTCATGGGCAATAGTCTCATAGGCAACAGTTTCATGTCCAATTATGCATTATTATTTGTCCCAAAATTTAGCGTTCATGCGTTAATCTCTAATGAGATTCGGCGCAGGCTCATAGTAGCCTAGCTATAGAACAGAAAGAAGAAAGAGATACAAAATAAAATAGATCAGAACAGAACATACACAACCTCAAATTCAGATTTACAATCATGTCACAATTATAATTAAAGTTTATATTGGAAAATAGTTGTACTTGCCTTTCGTTGTTTTAAGAAAGGATAATAAAATGTTGTTGATGCAGAAATGCTGAATTATTCCTCTTTAATTGTTATCGTAGCTCTAAACTTGGATTTGAGATTTGATTTAGCTTTTAATTCTATTCAGGTTGGATGAAGATTCATCAGTCCAAGTTTTGATTCCAGCAGGGTAGCGACGCCATTTTTATTTTTGATTAGAACAGAACCAGAATATAGATAGAATGAAATAGTGTGGAGAGAATGAGGCTAGGGGTGAGTTTATATAGGATTAGACGGACGAATCTTGACAGAAATGAGACCGGATACATCAGAATGAAGCAAGTTAAAAAAACTGGGTTTCGGGAGCAGGTCCACCCCCAGGTCGACACTATGGTCGACCTGGTCTGGACAGGTCGACCCCCAGGTCGACACTATGGTCGACCTGGCCCCTGGGAGGTCGACACTATGGTCGACCCCCAGGTCAACCTGGTCCATGGGTGGGAATTTTCCTGCCCAGCCTGTTCTGGGATTTTAAATTCGAATTTAAATTCGAATTTTCGAGCTGTTTTCGATTCTGAAATTCTCTGAAACTTCGGAGGGCCATATCTCCCTCATACCGACTCCGTTTCTCGAAAACTCGGACTCGTTTCAAGAAGAATTTCGAGATGAACGCAATGGCGCAACCTGTTTCCCTTGATTCTTATTTTATAATTTAATTATTCTCTGATTTGTTACATATACGATTACAGAAAATACGGGGTGTTACAAATCCGGACAATTCGAAAGCCTGAAACAAATGCTACAACTTTTTCCTAGTACGTTTTAGTCAAATTCCCTCATCTAAGGGGCGATAAACCTCAATTTGTTCGCTGGACTGTCGTTAACATTTTGTTTTTATAGTTGAAATGGTCGATATATATTGTGTAAGTTGTATACAATTGCTATATATTGTATGTATGTTTGATTATTATGTGTGTGTGAGTATGTAGCAGGTGTAAGGAAGATGCGCTATGCTTTGAAGCTTGCTTGCGCTAAATGTTAAATGCTAAGATAAATAAAAATGCAAATAAATGCTAACAAGGTACGTAATTGAGTCATATAGTTTTGTAGTTACATATATATGGTGTTTTCCCCATTTTTGGGATGCCTCATCGAATGATGAGATGTATATTTGAATTATATATATGTTGTGACATTCTAGACCTCTCCGTACAAAGGAGATGCTGCCAAAATTTTCCGTGATTTCGGGAGTTACAAAATTTATAAGATTTTTTTCCAAACATATAGCTTATTTTATAAATACTATTGTATAAGTATGGATTTGGAAGTATAAATATGGTCAATATCGTACTTCGTTCTCTTTTCGAGGACGAAAAGATTTTTAAGTGGGGGAGAATGTAACATCCCATATTTTCTGTATATTTAATTTCGATTTAAAATAAATAGAATGGAATAATATTGGGAGAAATCAAATTTTGTTGATTTTTAATGATAATGATTGTTTGAATTGAGTATAAATATATTTTAAAAATTGGGTTAGGTTAGAAATGTTGTAATGTGAAATTTAATATTTTAAGAACTAATTTAACTTAAGTCGTTTAAGTTAAAAAGGGAATTCAAATTTAATTGATTTAATGGTGGAACTTTAAGTCTTTAAATTATAACTGAAATTCGAAAAAAATTCGAATAATCAAATTATGTTTTAAAATGTGTGAAATTTATTTGTAGAATTTATTTAAGTTATAATTTGATTAAATTTCAATTTAATGAGTATTTAATTTGAATTTAAAACAGTTAATCGAATAATTGAATATTTTAGTAATTAATTGACGATGAAATTTAACGGTTTTGGCGATTATCTCGGAATTCGACAAAACTGACGCCATTGGACCCGAACAGCGAATTATTATAGGATTTCAATTTCCTTTAAAATCAGACTTGTCAGTTGACCGTACGGGAGAAAGTGTGAATGAAATCAACGTAATCTGATTATTTGTTGTTCCTCGTTATTGGGCCTTCTATATATATATGAATTTAAGTTCATCTCCACCTCACTAGTCCATTCCATACTACGTACATTTCCATCTGCCTATTTCTTGTTCTCCAATGGTAGAAATAAATTTCTAAACCCTAGTTCAAATCCAAAAGCAAATAAAAATCAAATCTTATCCAAATATCATCATATTATATACCAAATCGAAGCTCTCAATGAGTTGAATCTAGATCTTTAGTTTGTTGTCATTTGCAGTGATCGATTTAGCTAGAATTCACAGTCAAAAGTTCGGATTTATGAAACCCTAAGGCCTATTTAGGGCCTTTTTTATTTTTGAGTTAATCGGAAAATCTGGCACCTGGGTTTTGTAGATATCAGCTAGGAGAGTGCATTGGTGGTGTTTATTTGATCGATTATGGTTGTAGTTGGCCGAAATTTGAGTATTAGGGTTCGATTTTGCAGATTTTTGGGTTGGCGGCGCGGTAGTATACGGCCACCGGAGTTGGCCTGGCGGGGGTCGTTGGATGCGGGTCGAGCTACTGTAGCGATGCGTTGTATGGGTTTCTTCGTCTAGCAACTGTAGCGATGGGAGCTTGCCTGAGCGGGAGAAATAATTCAAAGGGGCTAACGTGTTAAATCCTAGTGGTGAGGACTTGTTTTATTTATTTTTATATATTTTAAAATTTGAATGATAAAAACGCTGATAACTTCTTTATACCACCTGGGTTTGACGTGCGGTTTTTTGCTTTAGGGTCATGGAGAAATTGCAGACGATCTAAGACTATTTTCGCTGCATTTAGGGACTGTGAAATTTTGGGCTTAGGTTGGGTGTCCGATCCACTAAGGACCCAAAAGGTGAGTGATTTTCTCACTTACGAAATACTGAATTATTCCTATTTTTATGGAAATAAATTGTGAAATAAGTTTGGTTGGATGGTTGTGTCTGATTGATGATTTGTTGCTTAGACACTGACATGCAAGTATGTTAATCTGAAAATTTAGGCCAGTAATATGTTATTTGATTTAATTAAATTATTGGTTGGGATTCCTTATCCTTGCGAACCTGTAGAACAGATTAATATTGATTAATTGGATGAATGGTGTGATGGATGCTTTGGGTGATTCTGAATGGTTATTGCTTGAAATTTTATTTATTTTAGTATATGGCTGTTCCCTGCTAATCATTGACGATGAATCCCAAATTTTCACCTTTGATGTTACGGGCATCGAATAAAACCCGGGATTTATCAATTTAAAATCAATTTAGAACACGAATTGAAATGATAAATATCTATGACCCTAATTTGGATTGAAATGATAGATCCATCCCTGAATATCGAGAAATTAAATTTAAAATCACTTGGCCATAGGATAGCGAATTATATATGGACATCGGTTGGTTAAATGATTTTTTATAATATTCGAAATTCCTATTCGATGGATTTTTTCTTAAAGAGAAGGTATCGATTTACGCTAAATTTTATTTCCTTTAAATTTGATCTTTGAATGATTTTGAATTTGTTAAGGGAATTACCCAAACTAAACTTGAAAAAAAAGGATTTTTAGTATATCTTGAAGTCCAAATTTATAGACAATGTGAATTTATAAATTCTCCATGAATTAAGTTGGTAATGAAAGTTATTTGAGGATACTTGGAATTACTTCAAATTGACATGAATATGAATTTGAATCCTAGGAATCGAAGGGTTAGTTTGAATGGTTTGAAACAAGATATGGAATTATGTAAACTCCATTGAGACTGGAATATAGATTTAAGTAGTTGAAATTCGGGAGGAAGAACAATTATGGTTTAAAATTTTATTTTATTTTATTTTTATTCTATAAACTATATATATGCACTGGTTGTTTTACAAATAAATTTATATTTTATTATTCAAAAATTATTTTTATAGATTTTGTAGCATATATACTATTCGGTTATAAATGAATTTTTCTTATATGTTATTATTTAAAAAAATTAGTAAAGCCTTTATTTAATATATATATAGTGATTTAAAGTATCTTAGTATACTCTAATGATTTTTATATAAGTAAATTTTATACATAAGGTTCATTAATAAGTATCTATTTTCAAAGTTATATTAAATGATGGTAAATTTCTTCCGAATGGAAAGTGCTGGATTTGAACAGTAGCTCGAAATGGAGTTAGAATAAAGTTATTTGAACATGAATCGATTCAAATCAAATTTTAATATGGAAACATGAATTATATTCTTTTCGAATATAAATGGATCTCCTAGGAGATTTAAAATGGGTTCTTATGAAATATATATTCCAGTTGAATATGAATGGTTTTCGAACATAAATCGATTTGAAATGATTATAACATAAGATGTGAAGTATATTCTTCTGGAATATAAATCGATATAGAAATATTGCATGAGTATAACATAATGATATGAAAATACATTCAAATTGAAATATAATCGGTTTTGGGAATGATTGGGATATCTTGATATGAATTATATTCTATTTGATTATAAATTTGGTTCGAAACAGAATATGACATTTTGATATGAAAGCGAACCTTTATGAATTATAAAAGAACCAACCGATGTGAAAGATGTAAGCGTTGGCTGTTAAGGAGACCGGAGTCGACATAAGGCATACTCTCTGTGTAACGACCCGGATTTCCCGACTTTGGTTATCGCAATAAACTCACTGACGACTAACCAAACATCGAAAAAATACCAAATGGTTAATGAAAGAAATTAGAGGGTGAGGAAAGATAAGATAGAAACTTAGAATAGAAGAAGAAGAAAACAACATCAGAGTAACACGAACCTCACTACGGAACAAATAACATACAATTTATATAACATAACTTTGAAATATAAATTTGTACTTGAATATACATCATTATCACAGTACAACACTTATAACACAGCAGAAATAAACTATAGCTATATGATTCTGAAGCCTCCTGCTCTAGCTCTTCGAGTATCTGTAAATCCCGACAACTTGACTGCCCATACAAAATTGGGCACCCAAGAGTTTAGGGGAAAAAGAACAAAATAATCTCCGGGTCGGTCATGGGACTGGTATGAGTAAAACAGTTTAAAATAGTTTGAGCCATTAAACGATATCTCATAAGACCACGCCGTATAACGAAACAGGTTTTTCCCTTATGAGAATCCAAAATATCTTTATATCAAAAACCTTTTGATATTATAATAATGTCTATCAACCATAATATAATAATCATCTAGCAGAAACGCTTTCATCTCACGTTCTACATATATAGTTTACAATCAAAACCGCAAGCACGTATTGGGTAATGGATTTCCAACTATGACAATGTATGGAACCACCTTTCGCTAGTGTACCTCTAGAGAGGAATACACTGGGTTCAACAAGAACATCTTGCGACCCGACCACACATGACAGACCACTCATTTCGCTTGAGTGTATCGAATGTATATCACCAACGGTTGGGATCAGCAACCATTTCACGAATGGGACAACATCAACAATAGATTTTTTTGAAGTAAATGAAACTCTAGATCAGGTGATTATACACCCTAATAGGTGCAACTTACGTAGCCATGCTGCCTGCCTGATTTTTTTCATTTCTCGGTTGATGAGGCTTGAGGTTACGCTATATCATCACATCAGATTCACTTCGAATGCCACATTGTCAGATCCATCGAAAATCACTAATTGAAGTCTACAACAGTACATTACTTGTTAGCTAAAGAAGTTTCCTTCTCCGCTTGCACTCTTGGTACGGTTGTAGAAATAAATGTATGTGACCTTTCTAGAAATACTCTGTCAGACATTCATCCATTCAAGTCATCCAGGAACATGATGAACCGAAGGCACTTTTCAATACATCCATCTTAGGCACTGTTATCTAAGACTTATACAATAGCCCTTGCACTTTACTCTATCTTCAATTATCTTTGGCATATATGATTCGCAACGCTTATGCCAATACAGAGTGCTTCTTTGGATAATAATCCAACCGGTCTCTCCATATTAACAACGTTTAAAATGGTCAAAAATTCGATAGTCTGTGATTTAACTATCAAAGAAAAACACGTATGCAAACAATGATATTATTCCCAGATGGAAATTACATCGATCAATCATCATTTAACAAATATATATATATTCTCACACTTACTTATTTCCTGTGTTTAGAAAATATATGTTATTAACACTGGAAAACATTTCCATGGCTTAATTACGTATCACTATTCTTCCACAACTATCAGTCCCTAACTATAAACTAACGAGAGAACAAATTCCTAAGTATAAACCCCGAAGGCCGAAACCAACATCAGATCGATACTCAGGAAACCATTCAACTTATTAATCTCTAGTCAGTTTCCAATTTCTGTTTAACTCTATTTCGATTAACTCTAATTGAATAACTCTATTTGTTTAACTCTTATTCGAATAACTAATATTCGATTTCACTCCATTCTCTTAACTCTAGATTACAGCGATTACAATGGTTACGCCTGATTCCCTCAGGAAACATCCGACCGCCGTAGGCTATCTGCATCCCTACGAATTTCGCTAGCAGTCGTGCAAAATGGCAAATTATCCTGAATAACTATGTTTGACTAACTCTATTCGACTAACCATATTCGATTAACTCAACTTCGAATAACTAAATTCGATTAACTCTTTTATATCTCGTCAATTTCCTTTTTATACTTCTATTTATTTTCTCAATAAATATTACTTTATTAATTAAATATATTTCCTAAATAAATATATCCTTATTCTATTCCCTTTATTCTATTTCCTTTATTCTATTTCCTTTATTCTATTTCCTTTATTCTATTTATTTTATAAATGATTTCTCTTTTATAAAATGCTTTGATTTTATAAATAGTTTATTTTCAATATTCGTTTTGAAAATCCCCTTTTTACATGCCAGTATTTCTTACGGTATTTACAATACCAAACAACAAAGATCGATACCATTTAAACACACATAATTAAACAGATTATATATCACATCATATATTACAATATATGAATTGAAAAATATTATAAATATTGAGGAGTCTAGTTGGACCCCTCCAAACTATTTCCCTGCATCACAGATATTAAACAACACGATTATAAAATATTCTGATAAACAAAATCAAGATTTGATTTAACGATTTTTATATATCGTTATCTATATTTTCAACCAATACACAAACAATTCAACCAAACAGATAACACACAACAATCAGTCATCATTTATCAGTTCTAAATATACGTTATAAAAATAGAACTGTTCAGAGTTGGTGAGTTTTACTCACTTTGGCAGTTCATCGTTAAAGAACGATAAACTGTTTGTTTGATTTGAATCAAACAATTTATTTTGCCATAAATTCATATGAGCTCCACTCCACTCCCAGTTATTTCCACAGTGTAGCTCCCGTCCATACGATCCCAACGCAACTTACGGTTCATGATTCTGATTTCATATGAATTAGTTATTGACATTAAAAGTTTCAATACTAATTAAATTTAAATTAAACTCAAGTTAAAATTAGACGGGCCTCACAGCTCTTTACTTCGGCCCAACATCCTCCTTAATCCCGACCGCTCCTCTTGCTCCATCTTCCCGAATCTCATTTCATGCTCCAGTATTCAACCGAACCACTCTCCACCATTTCACCAACTTTAGAAAATCAAACATCCCTCCATACCAAATAAACCCACAAACAAAATACATCACCTAAATCCACTTCGAATTCTCTTCCCAATGATACTGCTCACACCAAGTTCGATTGTTATCCGTTCGTTGCGACTTCCAGGCCAGTCACCGCGACAACCCATTGACATCGACATTTTTATTTCCGTGAATGCACCAACTACCATACGAGGTGCTAAATCCTACCAGGAATCCAACCATGATCCCTAATCCGATCAAAAATGCACCAAACTCCACAATACTCGAACCCTACCATGTTGTGTCCATTTCGACCTCGCGAACACCCTCGTCGAGCTTACCAAAAACCCCACTGAAGCGAAGAGATTCACATGCTGAATCCATATATATATATATATATATATATATATATATATATTAGGATTTATAGGAATTTCATGGGATTGATTTCCACTTTTAAATTTCCATTTATTTTACTGTAAAACGAAAAAGGAGAGCGATGCATTTAATTGTGTTTAAAAAGGGGAGGGTTGTGGCTGAAATTGAATGATGCGTGGCCTGTTTTAGATCAGATAACACTTAGGATTTTTTTTATTATTTTTTTTATTGATTTTATATTCATCTTTGGTCCTTAAAAATTCCTGCGACCACATACGATACCCAAAAATCACGAAACTGGACATGCAGCTACAGTCTAACATTACGGTCCTAACGAAACTGGTTTCGTCGAATTCCGACTTCGTTTGCAAAAGTGGCTATTTTTAAAGTCCTAAATAACTCTTTTAAATATATAAATATATTTAAAAACAATTCAATTTAATATTTTAAAATAAATATTATCGTATATATTCACAATGGAATACCGTACAGCTTCAGAATATTCCTATATGAATTTCTAACTTGATATTTCAAAACCCGATTAAATCGATATTCGATTTATAATGAAATTCCTTTTGTATATATCATTATAAATTATAAAGGAATTCCATCGCGACTTTTCTAAAATTTGATTTGGAAATAAATCAAAATCTACCCGACCAAATCTCTATTTTTCTCTTCCACTAGAAAAATAACTTCACCAGCTCCAAACGTTTCTTGTTTCACAGAAATCGGATTTAAAACGGCTTCTGTATATCCAGTTGAAGTTCAAATCGCCAAATCGCGAACTACAATGCCATTTCGAGCTCGTTTATAATTATAATATAATTATACTTTCAAACTGATGTTATTTACATATATTCGTAATTCTAATTCAATTCTAAACTGAAATATATACTTTGAATTGTCCAGTTCACATTATTTTGTCAATTCGCTATTTTCGACTATTTCAGAATTAAATATATTATTTAATTATTATTTTAATTAAATATTCAAATTTATTTAATTAAACGACCATTAAATCCTTTAATACACTATTTAAATAATTAAATAAATTAATTATTATATCGCTGAAAACTGCGGGTCATTACATTCTTCCCTACTTAAAATAATTTCGTCCTCGAAATTGCTAAGTTAGAAAACAAACCCTATTGACGGGTTAGAACTTATTTGTTCACTTCTTAACTTCATTTTCACTGAACCAATTTAAATTTTAATTAAATTATTAATTCATTATTATCATCGAAAACTTTCAAAAATCCTGAAAATTTTCTAACTCCTTAACTTTCCAAAAAAGTTCTCCAGCACATCCTTTGTACTGGTCAATAGGTCAAACTTCAACTCACCTCTCTGGGCCTTCTCCAACACAAAAGAAAATCAAACAACCAAACAGCTTGCCAATTCGGCTCATAAATCTCATGCTTATATCGAATATAAACTTTACCTTTTTGTCGGGCATATCAAGTCTATCATTTTCACCTCTTGTCAATTCAGCGGATATAAGGGTCATCCCAATCAAATTCCAATCTGCTTTTATCCACAACACAACAATTCGTTTATATCCGAGCCAAATATCATTTCAACTTGAGTTTCTTCTCGATTCCCAACTCTTAATTTGATTGTCACATTACACTTCAAATTTGAATCTCACAATTCGATTTGTCTTGATATCATTCTAATTCAATATCAGTTACCACTCTACTGGCTTTACTTTATTCAAATTTGCTTTCACAAATTTCTATTAAATTTGTTTTTAATTCAAACAGTCTTTCCCTGGGAGTTTTTTTAACAGTTTACTCCTTTCAAAAAACCAAATTTTCCTTTTTTAAATTCAACACAACTTGTCTTTCCCAAAACAAATTCAAACAGTATCTCTGGTAGTAATTCGTCACTTACAACTCGAAAATGAATACTGGTGATGCAGCAGTCATCATCAAAATCTATTTTTTAGCGATCGAAGTGAGTTCAATACTATAAAACCATTTCTAAACATTTATTCTTTGAAATTCATTTCAAAATATAATTCACACTGCTTGTAAAATAATTTAAAATCTCCCAGGATCTTAAATTTTCCTTATTTTTAATCCAAATCCATTTACAAACACTTATCCAATTTTCCAGAATTTTAATTCAATTTCTGGTTTAAATTTCAGATTTAACTCATCTGATTTCACGTATCTCACTTATATGAATTCTGATTGGTTATTTACATAACGATTTAATTTATAATCTTACTCAATTATAATAACAACCAATATATCCACTATATTATAATTTTGATATGTATATCTTCTCTATATCAAGATATACCTTGGGTAAACTTATTTTAATTTACCCTCTTTTCAAAACATATCGTGTCGACCCATTGTATTCGAGTGTTTAGTAACACCTACCGATACAGCGGATCAAACTGATCGACCAGAACTAGTAAACAACTCAACCAATAAATCACCACAATATAAAACAATTTTTATATCAATAACAAATATGCTCACTCGTATATATACACTCAACTCAATCTAGGGTATTACTAACCCCATCTCTACTGAGTCCCGCCAAAGAGCCAAGGTAATTACTTAACTTAAAGCTCTGATACCAACTGTAACGACCAGGATTTTGTCGACTTTGGTTATCGCCAAAAACTCACTTACGACTAACCAAACATCGAAAAAATACCAGATGGTTAATGAAAGAAATTAGAGGGTGAGGAAAGATAAGATAGAAACTTAGAATAGATAAAGAAGAACACAACATCAGAGTAACACGAACCTCACAGCGGAACGAATAACATATAATATATATAACTTAACTTTGAAATATAAATATGTACTTGAATATACATCATTATCACAGTACAACACTTACAACACAGCGGAAATAAACTATAGCTATATGATCCTGAAGCCTCCTGCTCTAGCTCTTCAAGTATCTGTAAATCCCGACTACTTGACTGCCCGTACAAAATTGGGCAGCCAAGAGTTTAGGGAAAACAGAACAAAATAAACTCCGGGTCAGTCATTGGACTGGTATGAGTAAAACAATTTAAAACAGTTTGAGCTACTAAACGATATCTCATAAGACCACGCCGTATAATGGAACGGGTTTTTCCCTTATGAGAATCCAGAATATCTTTATATCAAAAACCTTTTGATATTATAACAATGTCTATCAACCACAATATAATAATCATCTAGCAGAAACGCTTTCGTCTCACGTTCTACATATATAGTATACAATCAAAACCACAAGCACGTATTGGGTAATGGATTTCCAACTATAACAAGGTATGGAACCACCTTTCACTAGTGTACCACTAGAGAGGAATACACTGGGTTCAACAAGAACATCTTGCAACCCGGCCACACATGACCGACCACTCATTTCGCTTGAGTGTATCGAATGTATATCACCAACGGTTGGGATCAGCAACCGTTTCCCGAATGGGACAGCATCAACAATAGATTTTTTTTGAAGTAAATGAAACTCTAGATCAGGTGATTATACACCCTAATAGGTGTGACCTACATAGCCATGCTGCCTGCCCGATTTTTGTCATTTCTCGGTTGATGAGGCTTGAGGTTACGCTTTATCATCACATCAGATTCACTTCGAATGCCACATTGTCAGTTCCATCGAAAATCACTAATTGACATTCACAACAGTACATTACTTTTAAGCTAAACAAATTTCCTTCTCCGCTTCAACTCTTGGTACGGTTGAAGAAATCAATGTACGTGAACTTTCTGGAAATACTCTGTCAGACATTCATCCATACAAGTCATCCAGGAACAGGATGAACCGAAGTCACTATTCAATACATCCATCTTAGGCGCTGTTATCTAAGACTTATACAATAGCCCTTGCACTTTACTCCGCCTTCAATTATCTTTGGCATATCTGATTCGCAACGCTTATGCCAATACAGAGTGGTTCTTTGGATAATAATCCAACCAGTCTCTCCATATTAACAATGTTTAAAATGGTCAAAACTTCGATAGTCTGTGATTTAACTATCAAAGAAAAACACGTGTGTAAACAACGATATTATTCCTAGATGGAAATTATATCGATCAATCATCATTTAACATATATATATATATATATTCACATTTCCTTATTTCCTATGTTTAGAAAATATATGTTATTAACACTGGAAAACATTTCCATGGCTTAATTACGTATCACTACTCTTCCACAACTATCAGTCCCTAACTGTAAACTAACAAGAGAACAACTTCCTAAGTTTAAAACCCGAAGGCCGAAACCAACATCAGACCGATACTCAGGAAACCATTCAACTTATTAATCTCTAGTCAGTTTCCAATTTCCTTTTAACTCTATTTCGATTAACTCTAATTGAATAACTCTATTTTCTTAACTCTTATTCGAACAACTAATATTCGATTCCACTCCATTCGCTTAACCCTAGATCGCAGCGATCACAATGGTTACGCCTGATTCCCTCAGGAAAGATCCGACCGCCGTAGGCTATATGCAGCCCTATGAATTTCGCTAGTAGTCGTGCAAAATAGCAACTTATACTGAATAACTATGTTTGACTAACTCTATTCGGCTAACCATATTCGATTAACTCAACTTCGAATAACTAAATTCGATTAACTCTTTTATATCTATTCAATTTCCTTTTTACACTTATATTTATTTTCTAAATAAATATTCCTTTATTAATTCTTTTTATTTCCTAAATAAATATATCTTTATTCTATTCCCTTTATTCGATTTCCTTTATTCTATTTATTTTATAAATGATTTCTCTTTTATAAAATCCTTTGATTTTATAAATAGTTTATTTTCAATATTCACTTTGAAAATCCCCTTTTTACATGCCAGTATTTCTTACGGTATTGTAAAATACCAAACCACAAAGATCGATATCATTTAAACACACATAATCAAACAGATTATATATCACATCATATATTACAATATATGAATTGAAAAGTATTATAAATATTGAGGAGTCCAGTTGCACCCCTCCAACCTATTTCCCTGCAACACAGATGTTAAACAACACGAATATAAAATATTCTAATAAACAAAATCAATATTCGATTTAATAAATTTATATATCGTTATCTATATTTTCAAACAATGCACAAACAATTCAACCAAACAGTTAACACACAGCAATCAGTCATCATTTATCAGTTCTAAATATACGTTATAAAAATAGAACTGTTCAGAGTTGGTGAGTTTTACTCACTTTAGCAGTTCATCATTAAAGAACGATAAACTGTTTGTTTGCTTTGAATTAAACAATTTATTTTGCCATAAGTTCATACGAGCTCCACTCCACTCCCAGTCAGTTCCACGGTGTAGCTCCCGTCCATACGCAACTTACAGTTCGTGATTCTGATTTCCTATGAATTACTTATTGACATTACAAGTTTCAATACTAATTAAATTTAAATTAAACTCAAATTAAAATTAGACGGGCCTCACCCCTCTTTACTTTGGCCCAACATCCTCCTTAAGCCCAACCGCTCCTCTTGCTCCATCTTCCCCAATCTCATTTCACGCTCCAGTATTCAACCGAACCACTCTCCACCATTTCACCAACTTCAGAAAATCAAACCTCCCTCCATACCAAATAAACCCACAAACAAAATACATCACCGAAATCCACTTCGAATTCTCTTCCCAATGATACTGCTCACACCAAGTTCGGTTGCTATCCGTTTGTTACGACTTCCAGGCCAGTCACCGCGACAACCCATTGACATCGACATTTTTATTTGTAGAAATGCACCCAACTACCATACGAGGTGCTAAATCCTACCAGGAATCCAACCATGATTCCCAATCCGATCAAAAATGCACCAAACTCCACAATACTTGAACCCTAGCATGTTGTGTCCATTTCGACCTCGCGAAAACCTTCGTCGAGCTTACCAAAAATCCCACTGAAGCGAAGAGCTACACATGCTGAATGCATATATATATATATATATTAGGATTTATAGGAATTTCATGGAATTGATTTCCATTTTTAAACTTCCACTTATTTTACTGTAAAATGAAAAAGTAGAGCGGCGGATTTAATTGTGTTTAAAAAGGGGAGGGTTGCTGAGGGTTGTGGCTGAAATTGAATGATGCATGGCCTGTTTTAGATCAGATAACACTTAGGATATTTTTTCTTTTATTATTATTTTATTTTATTGATTTTATGTTCGTCTCTGGTCCTTAAAAATTCCTGTGACCACATACGATACCCAAAAATCACGAAACTAGACATACAGCTACAGTCTGACATTACGGTCCCAACGAAGCTGGTTTCGTCGAATTCCGACTTCGTTTGCAAAAGTGGCTATTTTTAAAGTCTTAAATAACCCTTTTAAATATATAAATATATTTAAAAATAATTCCATTTAATATTTAAAAATAAATACTATCGTATATATTCACAGTGGAATACAGTACAGCTTAAGAATATTCCTATATGAATTTCTAACTTGATATTTCAAATCCCTATTAAATCGATATTCGATTTATAATGAAATTCCTTTGATATATATCGTTATAAATTATAAAGGAATTCCATAGCGACTTTTCTAAAATTTGATTTGGATATAAATCAAAATCTACCTGACGAAATCCCAATTTTTCTCTTCCACTAGAAAAATATACTTCACCAGCTCCTAACGTTTCTTGTTTCACAGAAATCCGATTTAAAATGGCTTCTGTATATCCAGTTGAAGTTCAAATCGCCAAATCACGAACTGCATCTCCATTTCGAGCTCGTTTATAATTATAATATAATTATACTTTCAAACTGACGTTATTTAAATATATTCGTCATTTTAATTCAATTCTAAACTGAAATATATACTTTGAATTGTCCAGTTCACATTGTATTGTCAATTCACTATTTTTGACTATTTCAAAATTAAATATATTATTTAATTATTATTTTAATTAAATATTCAAAGTTATTTAATTGAACGACCATTAAATCCTTTAACTCACTATTTAAATAATTAAATAAATTAATTATTATATCGCTGAAAACTGCGGGTCATTACACTCTATCAGTGTCGATACCATTTTGACAACTGTGAACGTTATGACGTATCCAGAATGATGTATGATGACTTGGAGGCGATTATTAAATCGAAGATGATGAACGATGACGAAATAGCCCTGACTTGAAATGACTAAAACAGGAGCTATACAGTGACTAATTGAGGTAGCACCTTTGATCGGACACACTTCTTCGATACTATATCTACGACTATGATGCTGATGATGATTTGGGCTCATTTATGACTTTGGGAGTTTGTTGCGAGGTAGGCGGTAGTGGCTGCTATGCGTTACCACTGGTCTGGGAGTGCAATTGGTAGAATCCTACCCCGGGCATTGCCTCGAGTGCCTTGTCATATTTATCCATATCGAGCCCCATACAATTTTGATTTGTATCGTACCTATGGAGTGCCATGTGATGCCATCGGTTACGGTGGGTTTACGGTACTGTATGGACTATGGTGTAATAAACGGTGTAAGGGTAAAAATGTAATCCCGCTTACGCTATTTTCATTATTTATACTTTACTGGATAGACACTATCATAATAGCGTATTATACTATGTATGTATTAGTTTAACGGATCCTTGAGAGATGGAAAATCCTGTAACATCTCTTCAGTTACTGCACCCATGACACTGATGTTATTTCATATTTTATTTGACTAATATGGGAATGATTTAGTGCTGGTCTAAGTGTTTGTTGTGTTTTCTTTTTATGCAATAAGCTCGGGTCAGTAGATGTTGCAGTTAGCGAAGATTTTCCTTTGGAGCACGAAGAAGAAGATTTGGTATACATATATACTATATATATAATTATTTCCACTGTGCTATGTAGAGATATATATATATATAACTCTGATAATCATTGTATTGTATAGACAAATGTATGTATTTCAACTGTTTTAAACTATTAGTTATTTATTATATGTTGCCCTTCCACTGGGAGAACTCGGTTATTGTTTTTCTCTTCTTTCTTCTTTTCTTCTTTTCCCAATAACTACCTACATTTGTGATTTGTTTGGGTCGACATGTGTGGTTTATTGTCGATTTGAATGGTCAAAAATCTGGGTCGTTACATTTATGGAATATACGAATAATGCATGAACGGGAAGGTATGGTTAAGTAAAACTTGACATATGGACAAACTTAACCAACACGGTAATGGGGAATGATAACTACCTATTATAAACCAGAGTTGCGGTAATGTAAAATTAAATAATAGGTAAACTTGTCCTAGGGACAAGGGAAGATTATGACTTAAGATGTAATACAAGACTTAAATGGTGGGACGACTTATATATGAAATAAGTTAATCTAAGCTAAAAATGTGGGAAAGCACCCATACGCTATCGTTTGATAAAGAAACTTTAAGTCACGTTTGAGTTCATTGGTAAACCTTAGTTAGTGAACTAAGTAAATAACGATAAAGGCAACCAAGTGTTGAACCTTAGTTAGAGAACTAAGTAAATAAAGATGAAGTTAAACAAGTGTTGAACCTTAGTTAAAGAACTAAGTAAATAATGTTGATGGCAACTGGGTAATGAACCTTAGTTAGAAAACTAAGTAGAATGGCAACCGAAGTAACGAACCTTAGATAGAGAACTAAGTAAGCAACAGTAAAGATAACTAAGTAAGTAAACCTTAGTTGAAGAGGACTAAGTAGTAAACCTTAGTTAAAGAGAAACTTGGTAATTAGAATTGAAGGAAAACATAAACGAGGATAACCAAGTTAATAAGACAAAGCAAGCGCGTAATCATAAGTTTAGACATAAGGTCTACTAGTACGAAAGTATAAGGCGCTTGGACAAGTCCATACGATTGGGGATGGATAACCAAACTCGGTAGATCATCACGGTGCCGTAGGGCGCAAGAGGGAGCGTACGTCCATCTGATCATATAGAAGGCTCCAACAGACTGGGTTCCGAAGCACGCGGCTTCGAGGGGACGTGAGGATACTCTTGGTATCCCTCTATGAGAACACAAATGATCTTCCTAGGGTCATAGAAGTTAAGGTATACATATGAAGAACCAAGAGTACGCCTTGGTTGCAATAATAAGGCAACCTAAAGACTAGGATGGGCCAGCTTGAGTCGGCGATAACCGGTTGGCCCTGTGATAGCACGTTGTCGGCTACCTACCATCTTGAGTCAGTCGAGCACGAAAAGCAGAAAGGCGGAGAACTCCAAAAGACCATATACTTGCTATCTAGTTATGGGTGAGGTTGGCCAATAGGTTTGTGGGTGCATAGAGGGCCTGCGTACAGTTCTCATTCTTGATATTCTTTGGTGCCTTTCAGTAGTTGAGTGAGGGGTCAAGTGGGACCATAGCCACAGTAAAAACATACCTTAGCATTTGCATCGGCATATAACTTAAAGCTCCCGACTGAGTTCCGTGTTTCTTGATTTGCCCTGCCACAGGACTCAAGTCGCACATATAGAGGACATGTGCAACTAGATATCTAGTACGTTTAACGATATGGTTGGGACGTAAAGTCTAGGAATGCATATCGCTCGAGTAGTGTGTCCTTGACTAGAGGGAATTATTCGATAGGTAGCATAAACCCTAGTTGGACCTGGGTAGCGTAAACCTTGGTTGAACCTTGGAAGAGTTCAATAAAGTAAACCCTAGTTGGACCTAGGTAACACTCGATGGTAAACCCTAGTTGGATCAGGTAGCATTCGATATCAGAACCTAGTTAGACCTAGGTTGGTAGTCCAAACGCTTACGCAACACAGGAATGGTGGTTTTACGCAGACGTAGTGAGAATATATATATATATATATATATGTGTGTGTGTGTGTATATATACACACACACACGAAAGCCCGTATGACGTACGTCATTGGATAAGGAACTGCGTACATATGACAAGATGACATGAGTTGGATAAGGGACTGCGTACATATACATTGTATTAGGTTAATCTACTAGTGAATGGATAAGTATAGCTTAAAGATCTAACATTGTTAATAACCTAATAACCAAGAAAATGTAACTGAGCGGTATATGTAGGATTATACAGAAGTTTATTCTAAGTCCAGTCACACATAACTTATGTTCTGACCCCCTTCTCATTACATACTTCCAGGTTAGGTTCATGATAGAGATGGTATAGCTTTGGATACTAGTTTTGCAGTATTGTTAATAAGGTAAGGCTATATTTGAATATACTTTACTTTATTTCCTTCCGCTGTGAGATGCTTTACGAGTTCTGACATGTTTCTTTATCTGTCTTTTTCTATAGGATAACAGAGCACCCAATTCGGGTTTCGATAGATTGGATTTTTGAAAAGAATTCGGTCTGTCGGAATCCGGGTTGTTACACATTCCTTATTGGAAATGTTAACTACATGGCCGTCAAGCAACATTTAGATCAAGTGTGGAAGCTTAAGGGTGAGAACGAAATCTATTTTGACAAACAATATTTTTTTTTTTTAGGTTTGTTAATTTAGAGGATAAGTTGTATGTGCTAAAGAGGGACCCAATGTTTATATGAGGCCAAACATTTATCATATCTAACTGGACTCCCTCTATTTCATTGGCTCAAGCGGCAGTTAGAACAGTTCTGATATGGATACATTTTTATCGAATACTTATGATACTATGGTCGTTAATTGGCATAAACTAGGTCGTGTGTCATATCGGGAAGGTTCTATGCTACAATGAAAACACGGAAAAGATGAAATGATTTGAGTATGCAAAGTGCCTAGTTGAAGTTAGCACGGATAAAGAACTTCCAAATTTCTTAGTTGTGGGTGACAAGTCATATTCGACAATAGTTTAGGAGTATTGCTGGAAACCAATGATATGTACTAAATGCAAAATCTTTAGACATGAAACTCAATACTATGACAAATACAAAGTTCACTCTGACCAGATTATTGGTGAAAGAAATGTTAGAAATGTGAGTTAAGTGAATGATAAGGTCGTTGAAAATGTAATGGGAAAGGAATAGTATGAAGATCAAGTTCAAGATGGATTCACTATGGTGCACAAGAAGAGAAGTAAAAATGTAAAGAAAATTTGGAGGAAGGTCCTGAAGAATGGAAATTTTGATGAATTGAATAAGGCAGCTAGTAGTGATAATTCTGAAGGTGGTAGTAAGGAAAACTTTAAAAGCGCTGAAGTGGACTGTGCAGCAAATGACAAAGATGAAACGGTGTTGTCACAAGATACAAGTAATGAAACTATTGGAAAAGCTCCTGCAAACCTGAATGTGAACTCTCCTTTCATATTCAATGCTATGACAAATTCTCTTAAAAAAACTAACAATGCAGTGAATATATCTCCAGTCAGCTTACTGTAACAACCCGGAAATCTGAGCCAGTTTAAAAATTTTATTTTGGCAATTTTAGCATATTTTGAGTATTTAAAATGAATTATATTAAATAATAACGACGGAAAATTTATTTTCGGCGAAGTTAACACGAATAAATATATTTTAATTATATAACGAGCCTGAAATGGAGCGATAGTTCGAAAATTCGATTTCTAATTTCAAATGAACATATAGAATTCAATATATGTCAGAATTGAATGAAACCAGAGTCTGAATCTGTTTAACTATATCTTTCTAACGGATGTAAGAAACTGAGATTTCGTTTTAAAAGTTGAGAGATATGTCTAGTTTAAAATTCAGAAAAGTCGATGTGGAATTTATATATTTTCTAATATATATAAATGCCTTAAAAATAGCCATTTTGCAAACGACTTTCGTTTTCGATGAAACCACTTGTAATGACCCGGGATTTTGTCGACTTTGGTTATCGCCATAAACTCAATGATGACTAACCAAACGTCGAAAAATACCAGTCATTAACGAAAAAAATTAGAGGGTGAGAATATATAAGATAGAAACTTAGAATAGAAGAAGAAGAAACACAACATCAAAGTAACATGAATCTCACAGCAGCGGAACGAATAAATATATTTCATAACATAACTTTGAAATACAAATCTGTACTTGAATACACATATTATTATCAAAGTACAGCACTTACAACCCAGCGGAAATAAACTATAGCTATATGATTCTGAAGCCTCCTGCTCCAGCTCTTCCAGTATATCTGTAAATCCCGACTACTTGACTGCCCATACAAATTTAGGCACCCAAGAGTTTAGGGAAACAAACAAATAAACTCCGGGTCAGTCATGGGACTGGTATGAGTAAAACAGTTTAAAATAGTTTGAGCAATGCAACGATATCTCATAAGACCACGCTGTATAACAGAACGGGTTTTCCCCATATGAGAATCCAAATATCTTTATATCAAAACCTTTTGATATTATAATAATGTCTATCAACCACAATATAATAATCATCTAGCAGAAACTCTTTCATTTCACGTTCTACATATATAGTATACAATCAAAACCACAAGCACGTAATGGGTAATGAATTTCCAACTATGACAAGGTATGGAACCACCTTTCGCTAGTGTACCTCTAGAAAGGAATACACTGGGTTCAACAAGAACATCTTGCAACCCGGCCCCACATGACCGACCACTCATTTTGCTTGAGTGTATCGAATGTATATCACCAACGGTTGGGATCAGCAACTGTTTCCCGAATGGGATAGCATCAACAATAGATTTTTAAAGTAAATGAAACTCTAGATCAGGTGATTATACACCCTGCTTCAGTGCGACCGACTTAGCCATGCTGCCTGCCCGATTTCTGTCATTTACCGGATGTGAGGCTAGAAGCTACGCTTTATCATCACACCAGATTCAATTTGAATGCCACATCGTCAAATCCATCAAATCACCGATTGACGTCCTCAACCATACATTATGTGTTAGCTAAAAGAAGTTTCCTTCTCCGGTTCCACTCTTGGTACGGTTGGAGAAATCAATATACGTGATCGTCTGGAAATACTCTGTCAGACATACGTCCATACAAGTCATCCAGGAACAGGATGAACTGAAGGCCCTATTCTATAAACAGGATAGCCCTTGCATAACTCCGTCTTCAATTTCCTTTGGCATATATGATTCGCAACGCTTAGGCCAATACAGAGTAGTTCTTTGGATAATAATCCAACCAGTCTCTCCATATTAACAACGTTAAAATGGTCAAAACTTCGATAGTTTGTGATTTAACTATCGAAGAAAAACAGGTGTGCAAACAACGATATTATTTCCCAATGGAAATCTATATCGATCAAACATCATTCAACATTTATCTCTTTATTTCATTAATTTACTTATCTCCTTTTTCCCTGTATTCAATATTTCTTATTTTCTAAATTTTGGAAAATATACGTTATTAACAATGGAAAACATTTCCATTTTTTGTTTTCTTTATTAGAAAACATTTCTGGTTTCTTATTTGGAAAACATTTCCAAAGCTTCTTCATTGGGCTTAGACATATGTTTAAACAAACCATCGCGATGCCAACTCAAACCATTTCCTTTAATTACTAAATTCACTTAACCATCCTTTACTATCGAACTTTAACCATTCCTTAGTTAAAAATGAAGTCAATTAAGTTGGGGTAATACTACCTCTCAGACCTTAACTGAACAACGTTTCTAACCTTGAAATAGACAAAGTTCACCCTTCTAATTCTTTAACAAACTTCCTTATGTAACTCTCTTTCAAATCTTTTCTATTCGATAATTCTTTCCTTCGATAAGGTATATTCGATAACTCTATTCAATTTATTCTATTCACTTAACTCTTTTGATTTAACTCTAACTCTATTCACTTAACTCCTATCGAATAAACTATATTCGATAACTCTTTTAATTCTATTTGAATAAACTATATATTCGGTTAACTCCTTTTACTCTATTCGAATAAACTATATTCGATTAACTCCTTTTACTCTATTCGAATAAACTATATTCCATTAACTCCTTTTACTCTATTCGAATAAACTATATTCGATAACTCCTTTTGATTAAACTAACATTGATTAACTCCTTTTCATTAAACTAACATCGATTAACTCCTTTTAATTAAACTAACATCGATTAACTCCTTTTGATTAAACTAACATCGATTATCTCCTTTTGATTAAACTAACATCGATTAACTCCTTTTAATTAAACTAACATTGATTAACTCCTTTTAATTAAACTAACATCGATTAACTCCTTTTAACTCGATTAAACTATTCATTTATAAAGATTTACTTTTAGTAACGGTTCTTCATTTTACAAATGATTTCTTTCTTATAACAGTTTCCATTTTATAACGTTTATTCATTTTCTAAATATCTCCTATTTATAAATATTCCAATTTATAAATAATTCTTATTTATAAATATTCCATTTATAAATATTTTATTTTCAAATATCACTTTGAAAATATTCACTTATCAACATTTCGGTATGTTATGGTATTCAACATATCAAATCATGATGATCAGTATCATCCAGACACATATAATCGACAGTAGATTATATATCACATCATATATCACAATATATGAAAAACAGTAAAATAAATGTTGAGGAACCCAGTTGGATTCCTCCAACCTGTTTTCCCTGCATCCACAGATGTTACACAATAAAATCAACATCACTTTCAGTTCCATATGATATATTCTATTAAACAAAATCAATATAGAAATTTAACTAACTGACTAGCAGTTCAATCAAACAGTCAACACAAAGTCAATCAGCCAATATTTAACAGTTCTAAAAATACAACATGAAATTATAAACTGTTCAGAGTTAGTGAGGTTTACTCACTTTGGCAGTTCATTGTTAAAGAACGATAAACTGTTTTGTTTGATTTGAAACAAACAATTTATTTCGCCATGAATTGTAACGAGCTCAGATTCGCTCCCAGTTAATTCCATTGTGGAGCTCTCGTCCATACGGTCCCCACGCAACTTACTGTTCGTCAATCTGATATCGTATGTAGAAGATATGACTAGTTAAAGTTAATACACCATATGGTTTTAAATTTAAACTTAATTAAATTCATCTTGGGCCTTTACCATTTCTTCTTGGCCCAATAACCAAACTTCAAAACCCAATCCGTCACTCTATCTTCCACCAACGTGGAATGGTCCCTTCCAGGAAATCACGACGCCAAAAACCATGGCCATTACCTGATCTTTACTCCAACAAATCTCCTTCGACATTCCACTAAACTCTCAACCGAACTGACCAACTAGTTATCCTTCGAACCCTCTATCCACTGGTATCGTTCACCTCGAGTTCAAACTGTATTTTCCGCCACTGCACAGTGCAGCCTCCGAACTTCCTCCTCGCCGAATCACCCCAAACTAACCACATAAGTGCGGTTTTACACCCTAAGCCCGACTATACACACCAAACTTTGAATCGATGCATGTATCTCACCGTATCTGTAACACCCCACACCCGCTATAGTCACTCACTAAGGGAATGCCATAGCATCGGTGGAGTATTTTAGTGAATATAGAACAGAAAAATTACAACAAGACAGGTATAAATAGTACTTGAAATTTTAAAACATCATCTCATAACAGCGGAAATAAACATGTCTGGTTACATCATAAAAACCACGATAAAAGTCAAGTACAATATTCATCAAAATAAAGAAGTACATAATCCCACTCTCTCATACAATAGCCATAAGAAAAGAAAAGATAACTGGATAACTGGAGCTTTACATCTACCCAAGCTCCTCAAGACTGGAAACAGAAATCCGATCAAGCTCTACTACCGCTAGGATCCACCGTAGGACCTGAGGGTTGGGAAAAAGATAAAAACAACGGGGTCAGACATAAGTCTGAGTGAGTCCTATAACCCTAACAATACAACCATTAAAGTAATTAGGGTATGACATAAATAAGGTACGGTACCTCTGGGGATAATGACCACACTAAGTAGCCAACAAAACATAGGGTGTACTAAGATAACCGAGAAGACGCTTTTATCCTCCCAAGGATAATTATTAGATTACACCACCCCAGACTTATTCACCCAAGGGTAATTCCTACACTGCACCACACCAGTTCTACCCACCAAGAGTAATTCCTACTTAAAGGTTGATCCCACTAAGTGTACTTAGTAATTTTTACCCGGTAGTTTCTTGTACCCCTACGCAGGTGCCGTCTGCCCCTATTTTTACTAGGTGTACCCACTACCCCCAAGCGATCGGCTCCCTACCGTAGATACCCGTGCTGGTCCCACAAAAGGGGGTGTATCATTCCCCAAAGTGGCTACCATATAATATCACTGTGCACGGCTTTATATCTACACGATGCAACAACGACTTACCAACCAGCCCGGGTCCACACACGCATATGAAACCCGTTGATCCCGCGTTGCCACCGCTAACCCGTTTTGGCCTCTTACAGTCAAGCCCAATATGCGTGTCCCGTCACCCGACTAGAGTCGAGCCTACAAAGATACGTTTGGGATATTGGTTGAAATGGGCCCCCACAAGCTACTACTTAAGCTTGTCGTTTAATCTAGTGCATCCCACTTAACCCTTTAACCATGTCCCCTTACATGTTATAAATCTTGGTTAAGTCCTTTAATCATATTTCAATTGCCACTTAGGGCACCCACTAGATTCCCACATGCCACCCATGGCACTTACTTAACCCCTTAATCATGTTTAATTACATGTTCCACCTTGGTTAAGTATTCTAATCGTATTCTCACATGCTACCCATGGCACTTACTTAACCCTTTTATCATGTTTAATTACATGTTCCACCTTGGTTAAGTATTCTAATCGTATTTTTCTATTGCCACCCAAGGCAACCCACTAGTCTCATCATGCCACCCCAAGGCACCCACTTAACCCCTCATGTCCCACTACATGCTAATATGGTTAAGTGTTTCTTAATTCATTAATTAAGATCATGACCTCATAAAGACCTCCCACATTAGACCGTCTTTTATGACTGCTGGATATGCCGGTTGGTTCCGGGCAGACTTCTGTCATAAAAAGGGCCTAACCTCGTGTCTTTACTTTAATCATGTATTTAATTTATGACTAAGACCTCTCACATTGCGCCAATCATTTGTAGCTGCTGGATGGCCGGTCGGTTCCGGGCAGACTTCCGCTACAAAAGGGTCCAACCTCGTGTCTTAGTTGATTAATTAAACCTAATTAATCACCCCCATATTAATTATCCCTAATTAATATCAAATTTTCCATAACATGGGTAGACCTAACTCAATAGGTAAATTCCCATGGGGTAGACCTAACTCAATAGGTAAATTCCCACTTATGGTAATTTATTTTTATGGTATGCTTAATCATACCCAATCATACTTTTATTAACATATTTATTACCCCATCGTTCCCCACGTAAATCGTTCTCATTTCACGACATAATAAAAGGGAAAGATCCATCACAAATATCATGGGTTTAGCATATAACTTTGTCATGGGTTAAGAGGATGTCAACTTGCATATATGAACATATATTAACCCAACTACATATAACCCAAACTTGCATATTATCATACCCATGATTTGCATAACATATGACATATGAGTTTGCATATTATCATACACATATCTTGCATAACATGTTAAACTTGCATATAAGCATCCTCATAACTTGCATAACATGTTAAACATGCATTTAAGCATACACATAACTTGCATAAGCATTCACATACTTGCATGGGCATTCATATACTTGCATAAGCATTCACATACTTGCATATCACATTAAGCTCGCATTTAAGCATATACATAACTTGTATAACATCATGCTCATAACTTGCATAATCTCATAAACTTAACTTGCATAACACTATGCACACAACTTGCATACCCTCATACACATAACTTGCATATGCACATAACTTACATAACATGTTGAGCTTGCATGTAAGCATAACTTGCATAATATGTCGAACTTACATATATGACTTGCATCTTAAAGGAGGGTAAACATGCATAGCATATAAGAGTGCCATCTTGCATATGTATATACCATATTTAAAAGGGTAAACTTGCATATCATGATTTATGCATAATACCAAACACTTAGCATGCATAAAACCACTTACTTATCATGCATAGAATCAAATACTTATTATGCATAAAATCAAATACTTATTATGCATAAAACCAAATACTTATTATGCATAAAATCAAATACTTATTATGCATAAAATCAAATACTTATTATGCATAAAATCAAATACTTATTATGCATAAAACCAAATACTTATTATGCATAAAATCAAATACTTATTATGCATAAAATCAAATACTTATTATGCATAAACCTACCACTTAACTTGCATAAACCCAAACACTTAACATGCATAAAACCCCATACTTAGTATGCATACAATCAAATACTTATCATGCATAACGTCAAATACTTTAGCATGAATAACATCAAATACTTAACATGCATAACACCAACTACTTAGCATGCACAAAATCACATGCATAACTTGCATATCATGTTACATATAACTTGCATATATTCTCACATATAGTTTGCATAACATGTCACATATGCATAAATGTTTAACATGGTGTTTTGCATCATAAAACATGGCCTTAACTTGCATTTAACATAAAACTTGCAAATCACATATCATACAAACTTGCATAAATACATTCATCCACAAACATAGCCATGTCTTATCACATCCTACCATAATCAATTTAACAATTGATTATTAAAGCCATAGAAACTCACCAAAACAAGATTAGCATGTTAAATGAAGCAAATCCCAATGATTAAGTAGAAGAAGATGTAGATTAGCTTGCAAATCCTCTTAGGATTTTTAGTGGAGGCTCTCCAATTTTCTAAGTGGTGGCATAATGGCCTTAGATCTATTTTTTTGGTAAGGATAAGGGGGTATTAGGGTGTATATATAGATTAGTTAGATGTTTTAGGACCATAGGATATACCCTAGAACCAATCCTAGCCTTTAAAGCATGTCTTGGGGAAGAAGTCAAGTGTAGGAACCATTTAGGGCCCAAAAAAAACAGCCCAAAACTCATCCCGGGCCTCAAAACATGAGCAGTTTTTGATTTTTCGTGAAACTTTGACGGGTCATAACTTGGTCATACGGACTCCGATTTACGAAAACTCGGACTCTATTTCGCGTATTTTTCTGAGACGAACGCAATGGCACAGCCCGTTTCCCCTGATTCAGAATATTAAATTTAATTCTGCTCTGATTTATGTTATAACAAGTTATTTAACATACGGGGTGTTACATTCTCCCCTACTTAAAGGATTTCGTCCCCGAACTCTCTAAGTCAAGAAGAACGTATCCTACCAACCAAACAACCATCTACTCAACCATCAAACACTGGCATCCATTGTCCTTAAAACAATTTCTAATGATGTATGAGCATATGCAAAAAGTGTGTGTATATGTTCCCTATCTAATGTATGAACATATGCAAACCTTGATAGTGCCATGCATCCATTATGTATGCGAGGGAACCCTATCGACACATACAATATCTACATGAGTGCACAATCATTCACCAAAATGCATCATCCATATGATAACACAATCATTATACATCCATAAATATAGCTTCCTACACACAATTTTATGCAATATGCAATATGAAGTGATTGAGCCGATCTAATGCCTAGAGTGTGTGTATATGCATCCACGAGCAACCACTAGCAAACACTTGCATCCACTTGCATCCATCATACATAACATGTCTCAAACACATGTTTCAACCATAGGTTTACCCTATCTAAAGGTCAAAAGTACTAACGAGAGGACATACTAAGGATAAGATAAGCACAAGATATGTGATGAAGGAGAAGCAAAAGGATATACCCTCCGAAAGAAAAAGGGTGCCTCGAACGCATCTTCGCTTCCGTCTCCCAGGTAGCGTCACTCTCTTCATCTCCCCTTTGTACTTTGACTAGTTGAACCTCTCTGTTTCTCAGTTTCCAAATCTCTGACCCAAGGATGCAAGTAGGAGCTCGTCGAATCGTCGCATCACGCTCTGCTTCCACTTCTCTAAGCAAACTCGGCTCTACCACCTCTGCGGTCTCATGTAGGCACTTCCTCCCATAGAATACATCACTAAGTCTGTCGGGCAACTCCGCCAATGGAAGATGCTCCTCCCATGTACCTCCAAAATCCAAGATACATAGCCTCAAAAGGTCTTCTAAAATATGATTCACCCTCTCGGTCTGGCCGTCCGTCTGAGGATGATATGCGGTACTCAAACGCAACTGAGTCCCTACCGCCTTTTGCAAACTCTTCCAAAACTCTCTAGTGAAGATAGGATCTCGATCACTCACTATACTGGAGGGTACCCGATGCAATCGAACTATCTCTCGAAGATATACAAAAGCTAGCCATGGAGCAGTCCACTTACTCTTCACAGGTATGAAATGGGTGTTCTTAGTAAGTCTGTCTACCACCACCCAAATTCCTGTATTACTCTTTCTTGATCTGGGTAACCTGTCAATAAAATCCAACGAGGCGCTGTCCCACTTTCATTGCGGAACCTCCAATGGGTGAAGCAACCCACCCGGTTTCTTTCGCTCCGTCTTCACTCGTTGGCACACCAAGCATCGAGCGACATGCTCGGCCACATCTTTCTTCATACCGGCCCAGAAGAAAGCCCTCTTCATGTCTTGGTACATCTTACCCCCACCGGGATGAATGGTCATCCTAAAACGGTGTGCGTCATCAAGAATAGCCTTCCTCAAACCCTCGTCCTGCGGTACACAAAGTCTACCGTCTCTACGCAAACACCCTCTATCTCTAAGGTGTACCTACTCAAATGGCTGGACGACTCCCCCCTTATGAGCTTCTCTACTAACTCAACCAACTGTGGGTCGCCCCTCTGTGCTTCTCCAATCCACCCCAAAAGAGTAGGTCTAACTTCCAAAGAAGCTAGCAAACCGGGTACAAAGTCAACGGAAGGTCTAAAGTCAAACTTAGAAATAAACTCTAAGCTCCGTCGTTCAACGAACAATGAACTCAAGGACAACCTTTTTCTACTTAAGGTGTCTGCTACCATGTTACCCTTACTCATAGGATGCTAAAGATCCCATCCACTTTTGCTGTCCTAAGACTATGCGCTCGAAGAGTCTCCAACACTTCCCTAAGATGTAGGGCATGCTCTTCTCCACCAGAATATCATCCAAGATCATCATAACCGTCTCCCACGCAGACCACCCTAGTCGAATTCGGCATCCCCCAAATGCAAGCCCCAAAGGCCTAAACCAATATCAGACAAACACCCAAGGGATACCTCCTTCGAATTCAGACGACCTACGTGAGACGATACTAGTAAAAATGGCTAAATAATTAAGCCCTTGACCAATTCTGGATGTTCTCGCCAGTCTCGCTCCAAAACCGTCGTTTATCCTATACTGGCCCTGCTCAGCCTATTGAGCACATACGAAAACTTATTTCGCTCCTAGAAAAGACCCAGATGTCATCTACAAAGACCATCACGAACTTATTTAGGTACTCCCTGAACACCCTTCTCAACAAAGTATGCGGGGGCGTTCGTCAAACCCAATGGCATCACCAGCCACTCATAAAAGAAAACATCCGGAGTCCTAAAGGTAGTCTTTTCTATGCTATCCTCAGCCACTCTCAACTGATGAACTTCCGTGGCTGAGTCCACTACTAAAACACTGAGGCGCCAACCAACTGATCAAAGAGATCATCATTCCTTGGCAATGGGTGTCTATTCTTCTTTGTGAGTTTCTTTAGTTCTCTTTAGCCTACACAAAGTCTGAGGGACCCATCCGCCTTCATGACAAAAACTACTGGAGCGCCCCACTCCGATATACTTCGTCTTATGAACCCTTTCTCAAGCAAATCGCCTACTTACTTATGGAGTTCCCTCCTCTCACTAGGAGCCATGTGGCACACTGGCCAAGATACTGGTTTGGCCTTATCCACCAGATATATTCGGAAGTCAATCTCCCGCTTCGGAGGTAAGCCCTTCACCTCCTCAAACAAATCCGGGTATTCCCGGACCGCTCTAACAGATCGCAGACTCTAGACCAACGTGTCAGGCGATTCTAGATACCTTAGCATAACAGATTCTATGGGATTACAAGAGATCTCGAGAGTGTTACTTAGGCGGCCCATAAGCCTAACAACTCTCCCTTCAAAATGAAGAACAGCACTCCTACTGGATAACCAGTTCATGCCCAAAATTAACCCATAGCCCGTGAAGCCCAACAAGCATCACATCTAAACTCAACGCTAAGTATAGAAACTTTCAAACCCAAACATATCATGGAGCCCCAACTGGGTTTGAAACAACTAAGGGATCATCTACCAAACTGGTGTCTAAGTGCAGTGACTCAACTATCAATGGTGAGATAAAAGAACTCGATATATCAGGATCAAATAAAGTTTGAATTGGATAATAAAGAAATCCAAATTCCAACCTAGACGGTCTTATCCCCACCTGGTACCCTAGTCGTGAGGGAATACAACTACCCTCCAGAAGATTCCATACCTTGCCCTTGCTTCTTTGAACAATCCTAATAAGGTGTCCTATTTCTCTTAAAAGGATAACCACTTGCCTTCTTCTTCCCTATTCTCCACTCGTAACCTCCCACCAATGAGGTTTCATCTTTCATTAACCAAACAACTATTTGAGCCTTCCTCCCATCGTTTATCCAATAGATACCTACCAGTCCTCCTCCTTCTTGAACCAACTTCTAATCCGACTAACGTCTAAGTCCCTTGAAGTGGTTTTCCATCCTTATCTATCTTAGAAAGATCATCTATACGCGGAGGGGAAACTCAAAACGAGAGAAAGGAAGAGATTCAAAATGGAGAATTCGAAAGATATAGATATGGCTATTGGGGATTATGCTTTCCTTTCAAAAACTTTTCTCTTAAAAGACATGTTTTTGAAAATACTCCTTTCCAAAAATGTTTTAGAAAAATAGTTTTCTAAAAATTTTATCTGTTCCGGTAACCTTTGCTCTGATACCACGTGTAACTCCCCACACCCGCTATAGTCACTCACTAAGGGAATGCCATAGCATCGGTGGAGTATTTTAGTGAATATAGAACAGAAAAATTACAACAAGACAGGTATAAATAGTACTTGAAATTTTAAAACATCATCTCATAACAGCGGAAATAAACATGTCTGGTTACATCATAAAAACCACGATAAAAGTCAAGTACAATATTCATCAAAATAAAGAAGTACATAATCCCACTCTCTCATACAATAGCCATAAGAAAAGAAAAGATAACTGGATAACTGGAGCTTTACATCTACCCAAGCTCCTCAAGACTGGAAACAGAAATCCGATCAAGCTCTACTACCGCTAGGATCCACCGTAGGACCTGAGGGTTGGGAAAAAGATAAAAACAACGGGGTCAGACATAAGTCTGAGTGAGTCCTATAACCCTAACAATACAACCATTAAAGTAATTAGGGTATGACATAAATAAGGTACGGTACCTCTGGGGATAATGACCACACTAAGTAGCCAACAAAACATAGGGTGTACTAAGATAACCGAGAAGACGCTTTTATCCTCCCAAGGATAATTATTAGATTACACCACCCCAGACTTATTCACCCAAGGGTAATTCCTACACTGCACCACACCAGTTCTACCCACCAAGAGTAATTCCTACTTAAAGGTTGATCCCACTAAGTGTACTTAGTAATTTTTACCCGGTAGTTTCTTGTACCCCTACGCAGGTGCCGTCTGCCCCTATTTTTACTAGGTGTACCCACTACCCCCAAGCGATCGGCTCCCTACCGTAGATACCCGTGCTGGTCCCACAAAAGGGGGTGTATCATTCCCCAAAGTGGCTACCATATAATATCACTGTGCACGGCTTTATATCTACACGATGCAACAACGACTTACCAACCAGCCCGGGTCCACACACGCATATGAAACCCGTTGATCCCGCGTTGCCACCGCTAACCCGTTTTGGCCTCTTACAGTCAAGCCCAATATGCGTGTCCCGTCACCCGACTAGAGTCGAGCCTACAAAGATACGTTTGGGATATTGGTTGAAATGGGCCCCCACAAGCTACTACTTAAGCTTGTCGTTTAATCTAGTGCATCCCACTTAACCCTTTAACCATGTCCCCTTACATGTTATAAATCTTGGTTAAGTCCTTTAATCATATTTCAATTGCCACTTAGGGCACCCCACTAGATTCCCACATGCCACCCATGGCACTTACTTAACCCCTTAATCATGTTTAATTACATGTTCCACCTTGGTTAAGTATTCTAATCGTATTCTCACATGCTACCCATGGCACTTACTTAACCCTTTTATCATGTTTAATTACATGTTCCACCTTGGTTAAGTATTCTAATCGTATTTTTCTATTGCCACCCAAGGCAACCCACTAGTCTCATCATGCCACCCCAAGGCACCCACTTAACCCCTCATGTCCCACTACATGCTAATATGGTTAAGTGTTTCTTAATTCATTAATTAAGATCATGACCTCATAAAGACCTCCCACATTAGACCGTCTTTTATGACTGCTGGATATGCCGGTTGGTTCCGGGCAGACTTCTGTCATAAAAAGGGCCTAACCTCGTGTCTTTACTTTAATCATGTATTTAATTTATGACTAAGACCTCTCACATTGGGCCAATCATTTGTAGCTGCTGGATGGCCGGTCGGTTCCGGGCAGACTTCCGCTACAAAAGGGTCCAACCTCGTGTCTTAGTTGATTAATTAAACCTAATTAATCACCCCCATATTAATTATCCCTAATTAATATCAAATTTTCCATAACATGGGTAGACCTAACTCAATAGGTAAATTCCCATGGGGTAGACCTAACTCAATAGGTAAATTCCCACTTATGGTAATTTATTTTTATGGTATGCTTAATCATACCCAATCATACTTTTATTAACATATTTATTACCCCATCGTTCCCCACGTAAATCGTTCTCATTTCACGACATAATAAAAGGGAAAGATCCATCACAAATATCATGGGTTTAGCATATAACTTTGTCATGGGTTAAGAGGATGTCAACTTGCATATATGAACATATATTAACCCAACTACATATAACCCAAACTTGCATATTATCATACCCATGATTTGCATAACATATGACATATGAGTTTGCATATTATCATACACATATCTTGCATAACATGTTAAACTTGCATATAAGCATCCTCATAACTTGCATAACATGTTAAACATGCATTTAAGCATACACATAACTTGCATAAGCATTCACATACTTGCATGGGCATTCATATACTTGCATAAGCATTCACATACTTGCATATCACATTAAGCTCGCATTTAAGCATATACATAACTTGTATAACATCATGCTCATAACTTGCATAATCTCATAAACTTAACTTGCATAACACTATGCACACAACTTGCATACCCTCATACACATAACTTGCATATGCACATAACTTACATAACATGTTGAGCTTGCATGTAAGCATAACTTGCATAATATGTCGAACTTACATATATGACTTGCATCTTAAAGGAGGGTAAACATGCATAGCATATAAGAGTGCCATCTTGCATATGTATATACCATATTTAAAAGGGTAAACTTGCATATCATGATTTATGCATAATACCAAACACTTAGCATGCATAAAACCACTTACTTATCATGCATAGAATCAAATACTTATTATGCATAAAATCAAATACTTATTATGCATAAAACCAAATACTTATTATGCATAAAATCAAATACTTATTATGCATAAAATCAAATACTTATTATGCATAAAATCAAATACTTATTATGCATAAAACCAAATACTTATTATGCATAAAATCAAATACTTATTATGCATAAAATCAAATACTTATTATGCATAAACCTACCACTTAACTTGCATAAACCCAAACACTTAACATGCATAAAACCCCATACTTAGTATGCATACAATCAAATACTTATCATGCATAACGTCAAATACTTTAGCATGAATAACATCAAATACTTAACATGCATAACACCAACTACTTAGCATGCACAAAATCACATGCATAACTTGCATATCATGTTACATATAACTTGCATATATTCTCACATATAGTTTGCATAACATGTCACATATGCATAAATGTTTAACATGGTGTTTTGCATCATAAAACATGGCCTTAACTTGCATTTAACATAAAACTTGCAAATCACATATCATACAAACTTGCATAAATACATTCATCCACAAACATAGCCATGTCTTATCACATCCTACCATAATCAATTTAACAATTGATTATTAAAGCCATAGAAACTCACCAAAACAAGATTAGCAAGTTAAATGAAGCAAATCCCAATGATTAAGTAGAAGAAGATGTAGATTAGCTTGCAAATCCTCTTAGGATTTTTAGTGGAGGCTCTCCAATTTTCTAAGTGGTGGCATAATGGCCTTAGATCTATTTTTTTGGTAAGGATAAGGGGGTATTAGGGTGTATATATAGATTAGTTAGATGTTTTAGGACCATAGGATATACCCTAGAACCAATCCTAGCCTTTAAAGCATGTCTTGGGGAAGAAGTCAAGTGTAGGAACCATTTAGGGCCCAAAAAAAACAGCCCAAAACTCATCCCGGGCCTCAAAACATGAGCAGTTTTTGTTTTTGATTTTTCGTGAAACTTTGACGGGTCATAACTTGGTCATACGGACTCCGATTTACGAAAACTCGGACTCTATTTCGCGTATTTTTCTGAGACGAACGCAATGGCACAGCCCGTTTCCCCTGATTCAGAATATTAAATTTAATTCTGCTCTGATTTATGTTATAACAAGTTATTTAACATACGGGGTGTTACAGTATCTTTAACCCTAGAACCGCCGTACCCTTGCTGGGAAATTTCCAGCGACAGTAATCTTCTTCGAATTGGATGAAACAGCTATAGAATTGAGGAGAATTGTCTCCTGAGTTCGAACATAGTGGAGTTTTGATTTGTAGAATTTTCGTGGAGTTTTAAAGGAATTTTGAAGTAAGGTTTTCTCATTTGAAAAGAAAAATACTGGCGGCTCAGAAAATGGAACGAGAAGATGGTTTTTGACCTAGGTTAGGAAGGGGTATTTATAGTGTTTAATTAGGTTAGATATTTTATTTTCATCCCTTTTATATTTGTTTTTACCTTCTCAAAATCCGTGTGATCACACACAGTATTCAAAAATCACGAAAATGGACATGCAGCTACTGTTCGACATTACGGTCTCAATGAAACTGGTCTCGCCGAATTCCGACTCCGTTTGCTCACACGGTGTATTTTTAACCGTCAAAATAATCACTATTTTTCACTCTAAAAATCCGTATAACCACACGGTGACTCTAAAAATCACGGAAACTGACATCTAGCAACTATTTGACATTGCGGATCTAAGAAAATTAGTTTCATCGAATTCCGACTTCGTTTGCAAAAGTGGCTATTTTTGAAGCTCTGGATGACCCATTCAAATATATAAATATATTTAAATAAAATTAAATTAAATATAAACAAATTTATATTATTGTATATATTCACAGTGGAATACCATACAGCTCTGGAATATTCCTATATGAATTTCTAACTCGATATTCAATTCTGGGTCAACCCGATATTCTATTTATATTGAAATTCCTTTTAAAAATATAAATAATTCCTTTATAAATTATAACGGAATTCCACAACGACTTTTCTAAAATTTGATTTGGACGTAAATCAAAATCTACAGGACGAAGTCCTGATTTTTCTCTTCCACTAGAAAGATATACTCCACCAGCTCCACACATTTCTTATTTCACATTAATTCGGCTTCAAACGAATCATGTACATTCAGTTGAAGTTCGAATCGCCAAATTACGAACTGCAGCGCCATTTCAAGCTCGATTATAATTATATTATAAACTATAAGTTCAACTGTCGATGATTTAATACATTCGTTATTCAAATTCAAATTCCAAGCTGAATTAAATATCACAGATGATCCGGTTCACACCACATCGTCATTTCGGCCAATTCTGATTATTTCAGAATTAAATATATTATTAAATTTATTATTTTAAATTAAGTATTCACCGTTATTTAATTCCACGACCATTTAATTCACTATATCACTATATTTATAATTAAATAAATTAATTATAGTACCTCTGCCAATGCGGGTCATTACAATCTTCCCCACTTAAAATAATTTCGTCCTCAAAATTGCTAAAAGGTAGAGGACAACCCTACTGACCGGTTAGAACATATTTGTTCACTTCTTATCTTCAGTTTCAACTGGACCAATTTAATTTCAGTTAAATATTAATTAATTCTTATCAATGAAAATTTTCAAAAATCATGAAAATTTTCTAACACCTTAGATTTTCGAAAAATTTCGCCAATACCTCCTTTGTACTGGTCAATCGGTCAAACTCCCACTCGCCTCTCTGGGCTATCTCCAACCCAAAAGAAAATCAAACAGCCAAGCGGCTTGCCAATTCGGCTCCTAAATCTTATATCCAATATAAATATAAACCTGTACCTTTTGTAGGCATATCATTTTATCCTTTCCACCTGTTATCAATTCAGCGGATACGAGGGTCATCCTAATCAAATTCCAATGTATTTTTATCGACAATCTCAACCATTCGCTTATACCTAAGTCGAATTTTATTTCAAATTCGAGTTTCATTCTCGATTTCAAACTCTTATCTTCCCAATCCAATTTTCATTTCAGATTCTTATCTCAATAATCCAATTTTATTCAAGAACAAATTTTTCCTGATACCGTTCTATTTCCATTCAGTTTTCACTTAACTGTTTCAATTCAATTCCAGCTTACTTTCGCAAATTTCTATTTAAATTTGTTCTTAATTCAAACAGTCTTTCCCTGGGAGTTTTTAAACAGTTTACTCCTTTCAAAAATCAAATTTTCCCTTTGGACATGTCACTGAGCCCTTAATTAATATTCCATTAGTTAAATCACTTCTCTATTTCTTTATCAATATTTGTTAACCAAATATTTTCAATAACCATATTGGCCTTTTATGTTAATTGGAAAACATTTCCGAATATCGCCTTCCTTTTATTTTCTAAACTTTAGAAAATATATGCTATTTATAATTGGAAAATATTCCAATTCCTTATCTCTTTTCCGATCTTGTTTATTTCTATACTTAGGAAATATTCTTTATTATATTTCCAAGCTTACACTTATTTGGGTTAAAACGGATGTTGTGTAAAACATCGTTACGACAACCCAAATACTATATTCAACTAACTCTTATTCAACATTGATCTTCGAGCCTGAAATCTTACTATTTGTTTGTCAATAATGAAATAAATCAACTTGGGGTATAACTACCTCTTAGACCTTGACTGAATAATATTTATAATGTCAAAACAGATATGACTACTTACTCGAATAATCAATACCATACAACTACTTATTAACTTTTAAACACGTATATGCTTCCTCTTTCTATTCTTACTAGATTTTATTCTTAGTCTTCCTTTTTGATTTTACTATTCTATTTCTAAGTCCGTTTCCTTATCGACTTCTATATATATATATATATATATATATATATATATATATATATATATATATATATATATATCGATACGTTGATTTCTAACTATCAATTTATCTTAAAAATATGCTAACTCCTTAAATTCTTGGAAAAATTCTCCATAACCTGCTTTGTACCAGGAGCATCGGGATATTTCAAATAGCCGCCCATGTCTCTCACCAATCCAAAAGAAAAAGAAAAAGCCAAGCGGCTAGCCGATACGACGCATAAAATCTCATATATGAATTAAATACATAACTTTTCGTCGAGCATTCTATTTATATACCTTCATACCTTATCCATACCTATCTCATATATATTTATACCTGCCAATCTACTTTAACTATACCTGATCGTTTTAACTCAATTCGTTAATTTATTTGTTAATTAACTCTTTAGTCTATTTCACTTTTATATTTGAACATGACATGTTCAAACATATTTTAACTTGCTTATTAACCAATTTGAATCCAAATTTCAAATTTAAGCTCTATATTCGATTTTGAATATCCATTTACAAATCGAATTCACCTTTCAAAGTTCAACTTCAAATTCAAAACTCGATTAACTAATTCCTCTTCGACTTAGTTAATTCTATTCAAATTTTATATCACTTCTATTATTCAAATCTATATATCAAATTCTATTATTCAAATTCTATTCAAATTCTATATATTCAAATTATATAGTTTAAATTCCATTTGAATTCTATATTCAAATTCTATATCACTTCCATTGAATTTCGTATATTCAAATTCTATTATTACTCTATATGAATTCTATATTCCATTTCCCATTATTTAAATCGTCTTTATTCAAATCTCATTTGAATTTCTATATTCAAATCCCCTTTGAATTTTCTATATTCAAATCACCTTTGAATTTTCTTATTTAAATTCTATGTTTGAACTTCCTTTATTCAAATTCTATATTCAATTCTATATTATAAATCCCATTTTGAAATTCAACACAAATTGTCTTTCCCTAAACAAATTCAAAATAGTATCTCTGGAAGTAATTCGTCACTTACAACTCGAAAATGAATACTGATGATGCAGCTGTCATCATCGGAATCTATTTTCCAGCGATCAAAGTGAGTTCAATACTATAAAACCATTTCTAAACATTTCCACTTTGAAATTCATTTCAAAATATAATTCACACTGCTTGTAAAACAATTTAAAATCTCCCAGGATCTTAAATTTTTCTTATTTTTAATCCAAATCCATTTACAAACACTTATCCAATTCTCCAGAAATTTTAATTCAATTTCTGGTTTTAAATTTCAGATTTAACTCGTCTGATTTCACGTATTTCACTTATATGAATTCTGATTGGTTATTTACATAACCATTTAATTTATAATCTTACTTGATTATAATAACAACCAATATATCCACTATATTATAATTTTGATATATATATCTTCTCTATATCAAGATATACCTTGGGTAAACTTATTTTAATTTACCCTCTTTTCAAAACATATCGTGTCGACCCATCGTATTCGAGTGTTTAGTAACTCCTACCAATACAGTGGATCAAACTAATCGACCAGAACACATAAACAACTGAACCAATAAATCTCTACAATATAAAATAATTTTTCTATCAATAACAAATACGTTCACTCGTATATATACACTTAACTCAATCTAGGGTATTACTAACCCTATCTCTACTGAGTCACGCCACAGAGCCAAGGTAATTCACTTAACTTAAGCTCTGATACCAACTGTAATGATCCAGGATTTTTTCGACTTTGGTTATCGCCATAAACTCAATGATGACTGACCAAACGTCGAAAAATACCGATCATTAACGAAAGAAATTAGAGGGTGAGAATAGATAAGATAGAAACTTAGAATAGAAGAAGAAGAAACACAACATCAGAGTAACACGAATCTCACAGCAGCGGAACGAATAAATATATTTCATAACATAACTTTGAAATACAAATCTGTACTTGAATACACATATTATTGTCAAAGTACAGCACTTACAACACATCGGAAATAAACTATAGCTATATGATTCTGAAGCCTCATGCTCCATCTCTTCCAGTATATCTGTAAATCCTGACTACTTGACGGCCCGTACAAATTTAGGCACCCAAGCATTTAGGGAAACAAACAAATAAACTCCGGGTCAGTCATGGGACTGGTATGAGTAAAATAGTTTAACACAGTTTGAGCAATGCAATGATATCTCATAAGACCACGCCGTATAACGGAACGGGTTTTTCCCTTATGAGAATCCAAATATCTTTATATCAAAACCTTTTGATATTATAATAATGTCTATCAACCACAATATAATAATCATCTAGCAGAAACGCTTTCATCTCACGTTCTACATATATAGTATACAATCAAAACCGCAAGCACGTATTGGGTAATGGATTTCCAACTATGACAAGGTATGGAACCACCTTTCGCTAGTGTACCTCTAGAAAGGAATACACTGGGTTCAACAAGAACATCTTGCAACCCGGCCCCACATGACCGACCACTCATTTCGCTTGAGTGTATCGAATGTATATCACCAACGGTTGGGATCAGCAACTGTTTCCCGAATGGGACAGCATCATCAATAGATTTTTAGAAGTAAATGAAACTCTAGATCAGGTGATTATACACCCTACTTCGGTGCGACCGACTTAGCCATGCTGCCTGCCCGATTTCTGCCATTTTCCGGATGTGAGGCTAGAAGCTACGCTTTATCATCACACCAGATTCACTTTGAATGCCACATCGTCAAATCCATCAAATCATTGATTGACGTCCTCAACCATACATTATGTGTTAGCTAAAAGAAGTTTCCTTCTCCCTTCCACTCTTGGTACGGTTGGAGAAATCAATATACGTGATCGTCTGGAAATACTCTGTCAGACATCCGTCCATACAAGTCATCCAGGAACAGGATGAACCAAAGGCACTATTCTGTAAACAGGATAGCCCTTGCATAACTCCGTCTTCAATTTCCTTTGGCATATATGATTCGCAACGCTTAGGCCAATACAGAGTGGTTCTTTGGATATCAATCCAACCGCTCTCTCCATATTAACAATGTTAAAATGGTCAAAACTTCGATAGTATGTGATTTAACTATCGAAGAAAAACAGGTGTGCAAACAACGATATTATTTCCCAATGGAAATCTATATCGATCAAACATCATTCAAAATTTTCTCTTTATTTCATTAATTGACTAATCTCCTTTTTTCCAATATTCAATATTTTTTATTTTCTAAATTTTGGAAAATATACGTTATTAACAATGGAAAACATTTCCATTTTTTGTTTTCTTTATTAGAAAACATTTCTGGTTTCTTATTTGGAAAACATTTCAAAAGCTTCTTCATTGGGCTTAGACAGATGTTTAAACAAACCATCGCGATGACAACACAAACCATTTCCTTTAATTACTAAATTAACTTAACCTTCCTTTACTATCGAACTTTAACCATTCCTTAGTTAAAAATGAAGTCAATTAAGTTGTGGTAATACTACCTCTCAGACCTTAACTGAACAATGTTTCTAACCTTGAAATAGACAAAGTTCACCCTTCTAATTCTTTAACAAACTTCCTTACGTAACTCTCTTTCAAATATTTTCTATTCGATAATTCTTTCCTTTGATAATGTATATTCGATAACACTATTCAATTTATTCTATTCACTTAACTCTTTTGATTTAACTCTAACTCTATTCACTTAACTCCTATTGAATAAACTATATTCGATAACTCTTTTAATTCTATTTGAATAAACTATATATTCGGTTAACTCCTTTTACTCTATTCGAATAAACTATATTCGATTAACTCCTTTTACTCTATTCAAATAAACTATATTCGATTAACTCCTTTTACTCTATTCAAATAAACTATATTCGATTAACTCCTTTTACTCTGTTCGAATAAACTTTATTCGATAATTCCTTTTGATTAAACTAACATCGATTAACTCCTTTTAATTAGACTAACATCGATTAACTCCTTTTAATTAAACTAACATCGATTAACTCCTTTCGATTAAACTAACATCGATTAACTCCTTTCGATTAAACTAACATCGATTAACTCCTTTTGATTAAACTAACATCGATTAACTCCTTTTAATTAAACTAACATCGATTAACTCCTTTTAACTCGATTAAACTATTCATTTATAAAGATTTACTTTTAGTAACGGTTCTTCACTTTACAAATGATTTCCTTCTTATAACAGTTTCCATTTTATAACGTCTATTATTTTCTAAATATCTCCTATTTATAAATATTCCAATTTATAAATATTTCTTATTTATAAATATTTCTTTTATTAATATTTTATTTTCAAATATCACTTTGAAAATATTCCCTTATCAATATTTCGGTATGTTATGGTATTCAACATATCAAATCATGATGATCAGTATCGTCCAAACACATATAATCAACCGCATATTATATATCACATCATATATCACAATATATGGAAAACTGTAAAATAAATGTTAAGGAACCCAGTTGGATTCCTCCAACCTGTTTTCCTTGCATCCACAGATGTTACACAATAAAATCAACATCACTTTCAGTTCCATATGATATATTCTGTTAAACAGAATCAATATAGAAATTTAACTAACTGACTAGCAGTACAATCAAACAGTCAACACACAGTCAATCAGCTAATACTTAGCAGTTCTAAAAATACAACATGAAATTATAAACTGTTCAGAGTTAGTGAGATTTACTCACTTTGGCAGTTCATCGTTAAAGAACGATAAACTGTTTTGTTTGATTTGAAACAAATAATTTATTTCGCCATAAATTGTAATGAGCTCAGATTCGCTCCCAGTCAATTCCATTGTGGAGCTCTCGTCCATACGGTCCCCACACAACTTACTGTTCGTCAATCTGATATCGTATGTAGAAGATATGACTAGTTAAAATTAATACACCATATGGTTTTAAATTTGAACTCAATTAAATTCATCTTGGGCCTTTACCATTTCTTCTTGGCCCAATAACCAAACTTCAAAACCCAACCCGTCACTCTATCTTCCACCAACGTGGAATGGTCCCTTCCAGGAAATCACGACGCCAAAAACCATGGCCATTACCTGATCTTTACTCCACCAAATCTCCTTCAACATTCCACTAAACTCTCAACTGAACTGACCAACTAGTTCTCCTTCGAACCCTCCATCCACTGGTATCGTTCACCTCGAGTTCGAACTGTATTTTCCGCCGCTGCACAATGCAGCCTCCGAACTTCCTCATCGCCGAATCACCCCAAAATTACCACATAAGTGCGGTTTTACACCCTAAGCCCGACTATACACACCAAACTTCGAATCGATGCATGTATCTCACCGTATCTTTAACCCGATTACCGTCGTACCCTTGCTGGGAAATTTCCAGCAACAGTAATCTTCTTCGAATTGGATGAAACAGCTATAGAATTTAGGAGAATTGTCTCCTGAGTTCGAAAATAGTGGAGTTTCGATTTGTAGAATTTTCGTTGAGTTTTAGAGGAATTTTGAAGTAAGGTTTTCTCGTTTGAAAAGAAAAATACTGGCGGCTCAGAAAATGGAACGAGAAGATGGTTTTTGACCTAGGTTAGGAAGGGGTATTTATAGTGTTTAATTAGGTTAGATATTTTATTTTCATCCCTTTTATATTTGTTTTTACCTTCTCAAAATCCATGTAATCTCGCACAGTATTCAAAAATCACGAAAATGGACATGCAGCTACAGTTCGACATTATGGTCCCAACGAAACTGGTTTCGCCGAATTCCGACTCCGTTTGCTCACACAGTGTATTTTTAACCATCAAAATACTGACTGTTTTTCACTCTAAAAATCTGTACGACCACACAGTGACTCTAAAAATCACGAAAACAGACATCTAGCAACTATTTGACATTGCGGATCCAACAAAATTAGTTTCGTCGAATTCCGACTTCGTTTGCTAAAGTGGCTATTTTTAAAGCTCTAGATGACCCATTTAAATATATTTAAATAAAATTAAATTAAATATAAACAAATTTATATTATTGTATATATTCACAGTGGAATACCATACAGCTCTGGAATATTCCTATATGAATTTCTAACTCGATATTCAATTCTGGTCAACCCGATATTCTATTTATATTGAAATTCCTTTTAAAAATATAAATAATTCCTTTATAAATTATAAAGGAACTCCACAGTGACTTTTCTAAAATTTGATTTGGACGTAAATCAAAATCTACATGACGAAATCCCGATTTTTCTCTTCCACTAGAAAGATATACACCACCAGCTCCACACGTTTCTTGTTTCACAGAAATCCGGCTTCAAACGAATCCTGTACATTCAGTTGAAGTTCGAATCACCAAATTACGCACTGCAGCGCCATTTCAATCTCAATTATAATTATATTATAAACTATACGTTCAACTGTCGACGATTTAATATATTCGTTATTCAAATTCAAATTCCAAGCTGAATTAAATATTATATATGATCTGGTTCACACCACATCGTCATTTCAGCCAATTTTGATTATTTCGGAATTTATTATATTATTAAATTTATTATTTTAAATTAAATATTCACCATTATTTAATTCCACGACCATTTAATTCACTATATCACTATTTTTATAATTAAATAAATTAATTATAATACCTCTGCCAATGCGGGTCATTACACCACTTTTGTTGGAACCAGAATGTCAAATTATTGCTAGATTCCTATTTTCATAATTTTCTGGAACATTATGTGAGTGTGGAAAAAGAAAACGTGTTTTGACAGTTTTAGTCAATTTGGATCGACCAGAAAATGGCCTTTTTTCAAACGGTCTTCAAATTTGACGAAATTAGTTTTGTTAGGACCGTCTCGTCAATACGAAGCTAGAAATATTTTTTCTGAAATTTTTAGAGTTAGTATGTGGCCTTGGTAATTTAAAATGTATGTTTAAATTAAATATATATGGATTTATATTTTAATTTTGATGAAAACTAATCGTAACAGCCGAATTGGGTTATGAAACATATCCCATTGTGTTCGGAATGGGGGTAATTAACTAGGGGCGACAGTCGTTGGGATTTGTTTGGAGTTCGTAGCATTAAACTAGCAATTAATTGAATTTAATATTAAAATATTATTATATTTATATATAAATAACCTAAATAACTTTCTCTAAACCCTAACGTAATGAACACACCGCCGCTCTACATAATGAACGATTAATATCGTTCAAACTCTCCTCTTCAAATTGATTGAAATACAGACAGTAATTAAACAAGCATCTTTGGGCAATATTGTTGAGCTACTCGAGCTCAATAACCTGAGCGGAGATATCGGAGAAGGGACAGCGGGGTGGACGGAAAACGAGAGGGAAGGGGCGTCGTCCGGGGCTGTTTTTCCACCACTTGGGGTGTTCGAGTTCGACCAGGCTCGGTCGTAAGACGGCGGCGCGAAGTTGAGCAAGGTGGTGGTTGGTGATCTAAGTCCGACGGTGTATAGGTGGTGCATAGTGATGAAGTTTGGTTGAGGGTTTTTTGTGAATCGCCAAAGGAAGAAGACAATATTGAGTGGCATGTTTTTAGTTAAGTTAATTAAGGGCTTAATTATAAATTAATTATTAATGTAATAAATCTTTAAATGATTATATCTTGCTCATACGATCTCTGATTTACGAACCATCAGTTTCGTTGGAACCATGGGATCAAACGCTACAACATGGAACAGTCCAGAATGGAAATGGTGCAAATCAGACTTGTTGTAAAATTCAAAACCAAACGGAACAAAAATTCAGATAAAACTGACGGAGTGGATCCCACTGTGAGAATTTCTCACTAAAATTTTCTGTATAGTTATTTAAATTATTTTGTAATTTCATTTATGAACTGCTCCCCATCGTCACATACCATGGATGACTTGTTTGATTGTATTCTGTGTGAAAATTGATCGTGATGTGAAATGAAATAAATTGATCGTGATGTGAAATGAGATAAATTAAATATATATAGGATGTGCAAATAATATATATATACAAGGTAAAATTATATATATATATATATATATATATATATATATATATACATACGAGGTGAAAGTTATATATACATGCGTTGTGAAAAATATATATGATGTGAAAATAATATATATATATATATTTATATGAAAGGCGAAAAATATATATATGTGAAAATAAATTGAAATATATATATGAAAGGTGAAAAATATATGTGTATGATATGCAATAATATATATATATATAAATATAAAATAATATATATATATATAATGTGAAAATTGAAATAAATATATGAACTGTAAATGTGAATACGTATATACGAAATGCGAATGGTAAATGTATATGAACTGTGAATGTGAATATATATATATATATATATGTATATGAAATGTGAAAAAAAAATATGAAATGTGAAAGTTATTTGATTGTTAAAAATATATTTTTTAACATGTATATACATTGTATAAAATTGTCGTGTACACGGAATATTCAATTTTGATAAAAATTGAAAATGTAGTTGAAATCGTTTTTGAAACCAATTTAAAACGAATTTTAAAATACGTTTTAAATGGAAATCAACGAAATATATAATATATATATATATTATATATACATAATGGCCTGAATAGAACGCGCCGCGCTGCGGTAGTTCGCGAATTTCGACCATTGACTTCGAATGGACATTACGGGAGATCCGACCGTTGGATTCTCCTAAAACCAGAACCACTAGGTTCGTATCGAAAAGAGATTTCTAATGAATTTTAGATATTTGAAATCTAACAATTGTATTTGGAATTATGTCCAAATCAAATTTGGAAAAGGTCGTTTTAAGTGCGGTTCGGTGGCCGTTATTGGAAACCGACTGTATGGGCCTTGATAAAATTATTAAAAATATCAATAATTAGTGTAAAATCATAAGAAATGATTTGGAAAGAATTGGTATGAAAAAATTCCATATTTGAAAAAATAGATTTTTATACGAATGATCTAGTTTTGAACTAGAAAAATTAATCCAATATTTTTGAATAAATAAATTGGATTTGAAATGGTTTTAAAAATAACCAGGATTTCCAATATATGAATTGGAATGGATTTGAATCGAAATTATCTTCGGAATATTTCAATATTGGATTCCGTGATTATACGGACATTGTCGAGGAATTTGGAAGATATATATATATATATATATATATATATATATATATATATATATATATATATATATATATATATATATATATATATATCGTTATTCCAATACGATATTTGTTGATTTCAGAATTTGATGTTGAATATAAGCCGATATATTTTCTATTCAGAGCCTTGTATTTAATATCAAATTGGATTTGGGGTGTTGTGAACTGTGTTTAAATGACATTAGTTCTTTAACCCAAGTAAAAGCAAGATTAATTTCCAAAAAGTAGAACAATCAATATGAAATGATTTTAGAGATGAAACCAATTGGACTTTGAATAAATCTTTAATTAGATTTGTAACGTCTCGTACTTTTACGGTGAAATAATTAATTTATTTAATTATTAAATATCGATTTGGCGATATCGATAACTTGAATTAAAAAATATTTATATTTAATTAATATAAATTCTAGAATAATATTTTTTCGAAATGGTCGAAAATAGCTGAATTCTCAATGTTGTGTGAATTAGATCATTTATAAGATATAATTCACTTTACAGTTGAATTTTATTAACGAATATATTATTTGAACGACAGTTTGAAGGTATAGTTTGTATTATAATTATAGTCGAGCTCGAAATGGGGCGGTAGTTCGTAGTTTGGCGATTCAAACTTTAAACGAATATACAGAAGCCGTTTTAAGCTGGATTTCTATGAAACAAGAATCGCTAGGACCTGGTGGAGTATATTTTCCTAATGAAAGAGAAAAATTGGGATTTCATCGTATAGATTGCAAGATATGTCCAAATAAAATTTTCAAATAGTCGTTATAGAATCGTTCATCGACCGTAACAGTTTATTTGAAATAACTGCATACTGGGTTCGAATTTAGACAAGGTTCTTTTTAGATGTAGTGTTGTAATTTTTAAATAACTCAAAAAGCAACTTTTTTTTGAAGTATTTTGCACCCTATATCAGTATTTTGGGGGTTTCACAATATAAGTTAACCTACCGATATTATTATATTTTTGAGATCCGGGCACCTCGCTAGACACGACTGTATTTTTATTTTTGTCCATAACAGTCCGAACATGAAATGCGCATACCCTGTGAGAATAAGAAGATCAGAGCACCTGATGTGATATCAAATATAATGTCCAGAAAACATGCACTTACTAACCCTGTACCTAGTGCATCTCCATCCTCAAATTGTAATAATTTGATTTGCATATTCTAAGCGTGTTGTACTGAATAATTTAATCTTAGGTACCACATTCAGACATTTAAACCTTTTCTATACCTTTACTTAATCCAATGCGTGTGGGTTAGCCAAGCATACATGTACAAAAGATTTGACTATATTTTATTCTTGTACAGCCACAATCCTAAGATTTTATGCGGCAAGTTTTATGTCACTAGACTCACTACCACCAAAGGGTATGATCACGATTACAGTTGTAAATGAGTTGACACTTCTTTATTTTTCCACGGTGGCCAAAATATGAAATCCTTAGTCCCCAAGCTTTCCATCCCATCCTTTCAAAATGCTACAGCTACACCTTGAAAACGAAAACAACCTAAGAAAAACACTGTTACCTACATCCCAGACTACCTCCACGAATGTAACACCCCACATCCGTTAAGGTCACCCACAAAGGGAATGCCTTAACTTCAATGGAGCATTATGGGTACTTGAACAGAAATACTACAAGATAGACATATATAAAACAGCAGAAAGTAAAGTAGAAGTACTTCAAATCATTTATTAAATATAATTGTTTACAATAAAAGCCCATCAACTTCCAATACTCAATTACATAGCTAAAATATCTGTCTTGCTCGAAAACAAAGAAGCATAAAAATAAACTGTAGTATTCCCCAATAAAGCAAAGCAAGTCGTAGCCAAGAGAAATCCAAGCCGTACATGAAAGAGCCTTGGGGCTTGGTAAGATCCGAACCAAGCTGTATTCCACCCTGCGAACCTGGGGGGGGGGGGGGACCGGAAGAAAAAGAGGAGAAACAAACTGGGTCAGTCATAAAGACTGAGTAAGTCCTAGTGACTTTCAGCAAAAAAGCAGGTGAAGATAATATGGCATGAATAAACTAAAAGTAAACATAAGCATGATGACAAGGTAAGCTACAGGCACGACGAATCAAGTATAACATCCCATGCTTCCTATCAAGAGTAGCATCACAAGGTTCCTACCAAGTATCACATCGCAAGATTTCTATCAAGTATAACATCGCAAGATTTATAAGCCTCACCATTACACTATTTTCCTTGATTTCCAATATTCTTTGCACCACCTAATTAGCGTTCCAATTAGTTTACTTAGTTGTAATTACAAGATAAGTGATCCCCATAACCCACACGATAGTTTTATAGGTACATATCCCACGATGAGGGTCCTACCTCATATTGACAGTTTCATGTCCCCACCGTACCTGTAACAGCCCGCACCTCCGTTCACGCAAGATATTGTCCCCAACTTAGCCACCGTATAGGTGTGGGGTTTTGTTCCTCAAAAGGCCTCGGCTAAGTTTCGAGATCCGCCAACACATGGCGTTGCCACACAGACTGAGCCAACCTCCCTACTAACACCGATATTGTCCCTACTTTGCCACCTCTCAGGTGTTGGGTTTTCCATCACTAGGCCTCGGCGTTAGTAAGAGATGAGCTCTACTATATAAGTACCCATTTCACACAAGCTTCCACGATGTGGGACTTAGGGGTGTTACATTCTCCCCTCCTACAGAGCCCAACGTCCCCGTTGGCTCACAAACACCTCACTCAGGAGTTGTGGTCCACATAGGAGCCACAATTCCGGCTGGGTATTGGCTCTGATACCACTGTAACAACCCTAAGTCCCACATCGTGGAAGCTTGTGTGAAATGGGTACTTATATAGTAGAGCTCATCTATTACTAACGCCGAGGCCTAGTGATGGAAAACCCAACACCTGAGAGGTGGCAAAGTAGGGACAATATCGGTGTTAGTAGGGAGGTTGGCTCAGTCTGTGTGGCAACGCCATGTGTTGGCGGATCTCGAAACTTAGCCGAGGCCTTTTGAGGAACAAAACCCCACACCTATACGGTGGCTAAGTTGGGGACAATATCTTGCGCGGACGGAGGTGCGGGTTGTTACAGGGGTATCAGAGCCAATACCCAGCCGGAATTGTGGCTCCTATGTGGACCACAACTCCTGAGTGAGGTGTTTGTGAGCCAACGGGGACGTTGGGCTCTTTAGGAGGGGAGAATGTAACACCCCTAAGTCCCACATCGTGGAAGCTTGTGTGAAATGGGTACTTATATAGTAGAGCTCATCTCTTACTAACGCCGAGGCCTAGTGATGGAAAACCCAACACCTGAGAGGTGGCAAAGTAGGGATAATATCGGTGTTAGTAGGGAGGTTGGCTCAGTCTGTGTCGCAACGCCATGTGTTGGCGGATCTCGAAACTTAGCCAAGGCCTTTTGAGGAACAAAACCCCACACCTATACGGTGGCTAAGTTGGGGACAATATCTTGCACGGACGGAGGTGCGGGTTGTGCGGGTTGTTATAGTACCTATCTTAATTGATCAGCTCTTACTTACAATGTTTCACATGTGTTATATACTAACGTTATCCCAACCCCATAGTTGTGGTAGCCTTCAGGACTACATCTAATATGAGGATTTCACCTCAACTAGAACAATTGCCATGAATATGTTAGATGTATCCTTACTACCATATTCGATCGGCTCCTTCTCAACCTAGTTCTTGCTTGTGTCATGCAGCCCTCTATTCGTAGATACCTATGTTGGTCCCAACCTTGGGTGTGTCAATCCCTAGGATGGCAACCTCGACACGATTCTTGATGCACAGCTTTATATCTACTGATGCGCAATGGCTACATTTTCCACTCCAAAATACGTGCACGCCCGTAATCCGTCGGAACCTGCACTGCTACATCACCCGCCACCGTTTTGACCACTTATAATCAGCCCAGTAATCGCGCCCCACCCTGCCTAGCTCAGGGTACCGTTGATAACTAATGTTGGTTACAACTGAAACGGGTCCAGCTACTAGGGTTTTCCTAGGGTCTATTTGTATACCCCACAGGTTGGTTAAGTGTTATCCATTCAAGTTAACTTATCCCCACCCCCCATCATGTTACCTTGGTTAAGTGTTCTCTCTTGCGTTACCTAACCCTACCGCATGTCTTGTTATATCGGTTAAGCGTTCTCCCCTGTGTTTACTTAACCCTTACCACACCTCACGTTAGATTGGTTAAGTGTATGTTAACTCAACCCCATCCACTAGCCATATTATAATGGTTAAGTGTTACCCTCGTGTATTTACTTAAACCTACCATACATCAGGTTATATCGGTTGGGTGTTATCAACACATTCAAGTTAAACCAACCCATCGGTTAGTCATGTTATAATGGTTAATTGTTACCAACCTATTCAAGTTAACGTAACCCACCTGCTGGTCATGTTATGTTGGTTAAGTTTTTTTACTCAACTGCAACCACTTGTCTAATTAACCCGTTGTATTAGTTATGTGTTCTCACTTTACTTAACCCTATCCACTTGTCTAATTAACATGTTATAATGGTTAAGTGTTATCAATTTACTTAACCACACCTACTTGTCTGATTAAGACGTTATCTTGGATGTGATGACCGGGAATTTTGCTCGATCAGAATCAGTCGCTAAACCGACCCAGACCGTTCGAAACACCTGATTGTTTTGAGAACACGACAAAATCAGAACGTAAACAGAAGATCATTTCATTGTATCTTACAACAATTCCATCAGAATACAAGAATATACAAAGCATAAATAAATATTACATAGAAATATCAGAGATTTAAATTAAGTGTTTTCTAGTGATTCATGACCTAACCCTACCAAGTGTCGTTTATCGGTTCATGTTGACTTAACCCACCCATATGTCATGTCAAATTGGTTAAGTCCACACTTATAAGTTTTACATGTCTTTAACTCATACCGGTTAGGTCCATATTTACGTGTCAAATTTCCATGTCATCCCACCTAACCCTCTAACCATACCCAGGTCTTATTATGGTTAGTATTCCTTAATTCATTCATTATAACGAACGAAACATGACATCTCACATTAGACCGTGCACTTTGTGGCCACTGGATTTGTCGGGCGGTTCCGGGCAGATTTAAACCACAAACTGAGTCTAACCTCGTGTCATAAACAGTTACGCTTACAATTCGACCTTCGACCTCTTACATTAGACTGACACTTTGTGGCTACTGGATTTGCCGGGCGGTTCCGGGAAGATTTACACCACAAACCGAGTCTAACCTCGTGTCAAAGGTTCATTAATGGTCGTATTCGACCCAAAACCCCAATATCAGTTCATGTGTTTAACATATAAAAATGTTCATATTCATGTTTCAACCACGTCCATATTTCCAGTTATATGCCAGTTATCAAGTTCATAATTAACGTTTTTGCCCCAAAACGTATTCCCAAATTATTATCATAATTTACTATAAGATTATGCCAAGTTATAGCCTTTTATTTACAATACATGCCAACTACCCAAAACCCAACTTAGGCGCGTTCATATTAAACCTTTACCAAGTCATAAATTATCATATATGTCTCAACTTCAAATTTTACATAATTAACATATGCCCAAGTTCTAGATTACATGTCAGTTTTACATATGTCCAGTTCATACCTAATTTACGTATGTCCAATTCATGTCGTTTTACATTTATCAATATTCGTGCCATTTTACATAGGTCAAGTTTCATACCAAACTACATGTATTCCATTTTTACACCAATTTACCCAAACTTACAAACTTTAACTATAACGATAATACTCAAATCCCGATTTCATGTTATTCCGTCAATTTTACCGAACATATATATCCAATATAGACAATATTCCCATATTTCCCAGTATTCAATCGTACGCAAATCGCGTTTTAGGCCTAGGTCCGAAATTGACCTAGGTTCATCGAAAGAAAACAAATAGGGGGAGGTAGAATTTGTATAACAATCAGTACAGAGAGAAAATTGGCATAAAAACATCATCTCAGGCATAAAAGATATATCTTTATAATAACATGAATCGAGAAAAACTGATTTACAATAGGCTGAATAGATCGTAAGCTTGCCATGAGAACGAAAATAGAAAAGTCCCAAAACTCAAGATTCAAGAAGCAACAGAAATAGATCTGAATCAATAAACATACTTAAATCCAATTCCACTTTATTCCATGGCCATATTATAATTAACAAGTTTAAATCTAAAAAGTAACTAGAACTTACAGATTATGGGTAATGAATTAAGAACTGAATTTGTTGTAGAATGCTAATTTATTATTTGGACCATTGTTGAAGCTTTGTTCTTTGAATGGATTTGAGTTTGAATGCTTGTACTTTGATTTGGAGGCCGCGGCCATGGTTCAAGAGGGAGTTCAACAACATAACAGTGTCGGAATGACTTGTTGTGAATTAGGTTAGGTCTAAGGGTGTTTATATAAGTGTAGGAAACTTATTTAGGCCCTTTGATTAACCCTAGAATTGATCTGAAACATCAAAAACGTCACAGGCTCACAAACAGACCCACCCAGCCAACTAGTCGCACCCAGGCCGACCAGGGAGGTCAACCCCCAGGTCGACCTGGTTTGGCTAGGTCGACCCCTAGGTCAACCCCCCGGTCGACCTGGGCTCTGGGCGGGAATTTTCCCGCCCAGCCCGCTTCTGGGTCTTGAATTCGAATTTCTGAGCTGGTTTTTATTCTAAAAATTCGTGAAACTTCTAGAGGTCATAACTTGGTTATACGGACTCCGATTATCAAAACCTCAGACTCAATTTCATGTAGAATTTCGAGACGAACGTAATGGCACAACCCGTTTCCCATGATTCTCACTTTAAAAGTTAATTATACCCTGATTTCTAGTTTCAACATGTTATTAAAATTCGGGTTGTTACATTCTCCCCTCCTTAAAGGATTTCGTCCCTGAAATCTTCAGGTTAAGAAGAATGTGTCCTACCATCCAATCATCCATCTATTTAATCATCAATCACAGGAATCCATTGTCCTTACAAGATTTCTAATGCTGCATGAACATATGCAAGAAGTGTGTGTATATGTTCCTTGTCTAATGCAAATCATCAGGCCTGATTGATCTTCCTAATGCAAAATATGTTTAGTGCCATGAGTCCAACATTTATGCAAATATCCCTAATCACATAAACACTATATGTTTGCACAAACATCCATCCATATGCAACATCCACATGACAACACATTTAATTTCATTCATAAAAACACTCATGCATATGCAATATGAAAGGTGACGGAGTCGATCTAGTGTCTAAGGTGCGTGTATATGCATCCACGAGCAACCATTAGCAATCACTTGCAACCACTTGCAGCCATCAATCATAACATGTCTCAAACACATGTTTACACCCCAATTGTTCCTACCTAAAGATATAGTCGAATGATAGAAGCGAGTAAAAACTTTGTGCCCATTAGGCAATGTAAAAACTGGAAATCTATGTCACATATATACTGATTAGGAGAAGAACTCCCTAAGTACCAGCCTCGAAGACCGAAATCAACATCAGACTAACACCCAAAGAATTACACAACCTGACCAATATATGATTCTAGGAAACTAAGCATGATGGAGTCCTTTTAGGTCACAAGAAATCCCTTCCTAAAACCAACCCGTATCCTATAAAACCCAAAAAGTTTAGTCAACCCAACGGACACCCTCAAGCCCCAACATGTATCACCAATAGATGAGTCATACCCCCTATGGGGTTTGCGACAGAAATAGGATTGAGAATAGGACCGAGAGGAAATACTTAAAAGATAGCATGCAAGTAAGCTCTACAAGAAAAGAGGGTTCAAGGATATACTCTTAAAATGAGATATGATGCGCTTATCTAGTCTTCAATCTTCAAAGTCGCATTTCCTTGAGCTTAACTCCATTGTGCTTTGACCATCTTTAACTACACAATTTCGTAGCTTCTTAATTCCTATTTCCAAAATATGAGTTGGAACTCATTTCACTGTCGCCTCTCGTTCCACTTTCACTTATTCTTTTTCTAGTATACTCGGCTTAAACATAACTGCGTACTCATGGTTTCATGCAAGCTTTCCAGAATTCACTAGTGAATCCTGGATCTTGTTTACTTACTATAAGGTATTCCATGCAGAAGAACTATCTCTTAAAACCAAACAAATGTCAACCATGTTGCCAAATGTGCTTACTAAGTTGATTTTCTATAACTCATGCATAAGCGAAATGAACCATCCGCCTTAGTGGTGAAAAATACTCGAGCGGATTGATAAATGTATCAAGAGATTCTAGGTAACTAAGCACGGCAGAACCCTAAGGGTTAAACTAAACTTCGAGGGCATTACCGAGGCAAGTCAAGAGCCTAACTACCCTCTTTTCATACTCGAGAATGGTACCATTTATGGATAACCACTTCATCCCTAGAATCAACCCATAGCCAAAAATATAAGCTTTACTTCTAAACTCAACACTTAGCATAGACTTTCTCAAATCCAAACGAGTCATGCGTAGATGAGCCGATTCCACAACAGGATTTGAGACAAAATGGGATCCTCTACTACACAAGTACTAAGGTGCAGAGTCTCAACTATCGAAGCAGAATAAAAAGGACGCGATGTTCAAAAGTAGAGTTCCCACGGTATGATAGAAAAGAAAAGCTAAACCTTTAACAGAAACGTTACAACCTCTCTTAGGTGTGCTAGTAGTGAGAGCATACAATTGTCATCTCGACGATCTTGTCCTTTGCCCTTGTCCTTGTCCTATAATACTTAACTGCATGTCCCTTTTTACCATACTAAAGATAATCTCTCTCTTGTCATGGGTTTTATAATTCTTTCACTTTGGCCTCTTTCCTTTCACCTTTTCCTCCTTCATGGATTAAGCCATATCAACAAGTTTCTCATCCTTAGGCTTGTGTTCTTTATCCTGGTTCTTGCTATCCTTGTATAGTTTGTTGACAAGTCTCTCGAAAGCTACCTCCATCGCACGGCAACTCTACAAAGCTTGAAATAAGATTAGACGCGGATGGAACAACTGCGGCTACAGATGGAAGTTGGGCACTTCTTTGCCCTCCTACATGCGTCGTGTACCTACAAAACTATGGTGAAAAGGAAAGAGAGAAGAAACTCAAGGAGAGAATCAAAAGATAGTGCATATGGCTTTGGGTAATATGCCTTTCGTAAAACAAAACTTTTCTTAGAAAATGCTTCTTTGTAAACATTTTGAAAATAATTTTCATAAGGTTTTTTTTTAAAGTCTTTGCCCAGTCTGGTAACCTACTCCTCTGATACCAAATGCAACACCCCACATCCGTTAAGGTCACTCACAAAGGGAATGCCTTAACTTCAATAGAGCATTATGGGTACCGGAACAGAAATATTACAAGACAGACATATATAAAACAGCGGAAAGTAAAGTAGAAGTACTTCAAATCATTTATTAAATATAACTGTTTACAATAAAAGCCCATCAACTTCCAATACTCAATTACATAGCTAATATATCTGTCTTGCTCAAAAACAAAGAAGCATAAAAATAAACTGTTGTATTCCCCAATAAAGCAAAACAAGCCATAGCCAAGAGAAATCCAAGACGTACATGAAAGAGCCTTGGGGCTTGGTAAGATCCGAACTAAGCTGTATTCCACCCTGCTAACTTGGGTGGGGGAGGGGAACGTAAGAAAAAGAGGCGAAACAAACCGGGTCAATCATAAAGACTGAGTAAGTCCTAGTGACTTTCAGCATAAAAACATGTGAAGATAATATGGCATTAATAAAATGAAAGTACACATAAGCATGATGACAAGGTAAGCTACAGGCACAATGAATCAAGTATAACATCCCATACTTCCTATCAAGGGTAGCATCACAAGGTTCCTACTAAGTATCACATCGCAAGGTTTCTATCAAGTATAACATCGCAAGATTTCTAAGCTTCACCATTACACTATTTTCCTTGATTTCCTATATTGTCTGCACCACCTAACTAGCGTTCCAATTAGTTTACTTAGTTGTAATTACAAGATAAGTGGTCCTCTATAACCCGCATGATAGTTTTATAGGTATATATCCCACGATGAGGGTCCCACCTCATATTGACAGTTTCATGCCCCCACCGTACCTATCTTAATTGATCGGCTCTTACTTACAATGTTCCACATGTGTTATATACTAAGGTTATCCTAACCCCGTAGTTGTGGTAGCCTTCAGGACTACATCTAATATGAGGATTTCAGCTCAACCAGCCCAATTTCCATGAATATGTTAGATGTATCCTTACTACCCTATTCGATCGGCTCCTTCTACCTATTTTTTGCTTGTGTCATGCGACCCCCTATTTCTAGACACCTGTGCTGGTCCCACCCTTGGGTGTATCAATCCCTAGGATGGCAACCCCAACATGATTCTTGATGCACAGCTTTATATCTACTGATGCCCAGTGGCCAAATTTTCCAATCCAGAATTCTTGCACGCCCGTAATCCGTCGGAACCTGCACTGCCACATCACCAGCCGCCGTATTGACCGCTTATAATCAGCCTAGTAATCGTGCCCCACCCTGCCTAGCCCAGGGTAACGTTGATACCTAATATGGGTTACTGCTGAAACGGGTCCCGCTACTAGGGTTTTCCTAGGGTCTATTCGTATACCCCAGAAGTTGGTTAAGTGTTATCCATTAAAGTTAACTTTACCCCACCCCCCATCATGTTACCTTGGTTAAGTGTTCTCTTTTGCATTATCTAACCCTACCGCATGTCTTGTTATATCGGTTAAGCGTTCTCCCCTGTGTTAACTTAACCCTTACCACATCTAACATTAGATTGGTTAAGTGTATGTTAACTCAACCCCATCCACTAGTCATATTATAATGGTTAAGTGTTACCCTCGTGTATTTACTTAACCCTACCACACATTAGGTTATATCGGTTGGGTGTTATCAACCCATTCAAGCTAAACCAACCCATCCGCTAGTCATGTTATAATGGTTAAGTGTTACCAACCTATTCAAGTTAACCTAACCCACTTGCTTGTCATGTTATGTTGGTTAAGTTTTATTACTCAACCGCAACCACTTGTCTAATTAACCCATTGTATTAGTTAGGTGTTCTCACTTTACTTAACCCTATCCACTTGTCTAATAAACATGTTATAATGGTTAAGTGTTCTCAATTACTTAACCACACCTACTTGTCTGATTAACACGTTATCTTGGTTATGTGTTTTCTACTGATTCATGACTTAACCCTACCAAGTGTCGTTTATCGGTTCACGTTGACTTAGCCTACCCATATGTCATGTCAAATTGGTTAAGTCCACACTTATAAGTTTTACATGTCCTTAACTCATACCGGTTAGGTCCATATTTACGTGTCAAATTTTCATGTCATCCCACCTAACCCTCAAACCATACCTATGTCTTATTATGGTTAGTATTCCTTAATTCATTCATTATGACGAACGAAACATGGCCTCTCACATTAGACCGTGCACTTTGTGGCCACTGGATTTGCCGGGCGGTTCCGGGCAGATTTACACCACAAACTGAGTCTAACCTCGTGTCATAAACAATTACGCCTGCAATTCGACCTTCGACCTCTCACATTAGACTGACACTTTATGGCTACTGGATTTGCCGGGCGGTTCCAGGCAGATTTACACCACAAACTTAGTCTAACCTCGTGTCAAAGGTTCATTAATGGTCGTATTCGACCCAAAACCCCAATACCAATTCATGTGTTTAACATATAAAAATGTTCATATTCATGTTTCAACCATGTTCATATTTCTAGTTATATGCCAATTATCAAGTTCATAATTCACGTTTTTGCCCCAAAATGTATTCCCATATTATTATCATAATTCACTATAAGGTTATGCCAAGTTATAGCCTTTTATTTACAATACATGCCAACTACCCTAAACCCAACCTAGGCGCATTCTTATTAAACCTTTACCAAGTCATAAATTATCATATATGTCTCAACTCCAAATTTTACATAATTAACGTATGCCTAAGTTCTAGATTACATCTCAGTTTTACATATGCCCAATTCATACCTAATTTACGTATGTCCAATTCATGCCGTTTTACATATATCAATATTCTTGCCATTTTACATAGGTCAAGTTTCATACCAAACTACATGTATTCCATTTTTACACCAATTTACCCAAACTTTAACTATAACGATAATACTCAAATCCCGATTTCATGTTATGCCGTCAATTTTACCAAACATATATATCCAATATAGACAATATTCCCATATTTCCCCGTATTCAATCGTATGCGAATCACGGTTTAGGCCTAGTTCCGAAATTGACCTCGGTTCATCGAAAGAAAATAAATAGGGGAAGGTTGAATTTGTATAACAATCAGTACAGAGAGAAAATTGGCATAAAAACATCATCTCAGGCATAAAAGATAGATCTTTATAATAACATGAATCGAGAAAAACTAACTTACAACATGCTGAATAGATCATAAGCTTACCATGAGAACAAAAATAGAAAAGTCCCAAAACTCAAGATTCAAGAAGCAACAGAAATAGATCTGAATCAATAAACATACTTAAATCTAATTCCACTTTATTTCATGGCCATATTATAATTAACAAGTTTAAATCTAAAAAGTAACTAGAACTTACAAATTGTGGCTAATGCATTAAGAACTGAATTTGTTGTAGAATGTTAATTTATTATTTGGACCATTGTTGAAGCTTTGTTCTTTGAATTGATTTGAGTTTGAATGCTTGTACTTTGATTTGGAGGCTGCAGCCATGGTTCAAGAGGGAATTCAGCAGCATAACAATGTCGGAATGATTTGTTGTGAATTAGGTTAGGTCTATGGGTGTTTATATAAGTGTAGGTAACTTATTTAGGCCCTTAGATTAACCCTAGAATTGATCTAAACATCAAAAACGTCACAGACCCATCCAGCCAACCAGTCGCACCCAGGCCGAACAGGGAGGCCGACCCCTAGGTCGAATCTATGGTCGACCTGGTCTGGCCAGGTCGACCCCTAGGTCGACCTGGGCTCTGGGTGGGAATTTTCCTGCCCAGCCTGCTTCTGGGTCTTGAATTCGAATTTGAATTCGAAATTCTGAGTTGTTTTTGATTCTAAAAATTCGTGAAACTTCTTGAGGTCATAACTTGGTCATACGGACTCCGATTATCAAAAACTCGGACTCAATTTCATGTAGAATTCCGAGATGAACGTAATGGCACAACCCATTTCCCATGATTCTCACTTTAAAGGTTAATTATACCCTGATTTCTAGTTTCAACATGTTATTAAAATTCGGGTTGTTACATTCTCCCCTCCTTAAAGGATTTCGTCCTTGAAATCTTCAGGTTAAGAAGAATGTGTCCTACCATCCAATCATCCATCTATTTAATCATCAATCACAGGCATTCATTGTCATTACGAGATTTCTAATGCTGTATGAACATATGCAAGATGTGTGTGTATATGTTCCTTGTCTAATGCAAATGATCAGGCCTGATTGATCTTCCTAACGCAAAATATGTTTAGTGCCATGAGTCCAACATGTATGCAAATAGCCCTAATCACATAAACACAATTTGTTTGCACAAAAATCCATCCATACGCAACATCCACATGATAACACATTTAATTTCCTTCATAAAAACACTCATGCATATGCAATATGAAAGGTGACGGAGCCAATATAGTGTCTAAGGTGCGTGTATATGCATCCACGAGCAACCATTAGCAATCACTTGCAACCACTTGCAGCCATCAATCATAACATGTCTCAAACACATGTTTACAGCCCAATTGTTCCTAGCTAAAGATATAGTCGAATGATAGAAGCGTGTAAAAACTTTGTGCCCATTAGGCAATGTCAAAACCGGAAATCTACTTCACATATATACTGATTAGGAGAAGAACTCCCTAAGTACTAGCCCCGAAGACCGAAATCAACATCAGACTAACACCCAAAGAATTACACAACCTGACCAATATATGATTCTAGGAAACTAAGCATGATGGACTCCTTTTAGGTCATAAGAAATCCCTTCCTAAAACCAACCCGTATCCTATAAAACCCAAAAAGTTTAGTCAACCCAATGGACACCCTCAAGACCCAACATGTATCACCAATAGATGAGTCATACCCCCTATGTGGTTTGCGACAGAAAGAGGATTGAGAATAGGACCGAGGATATACTTAAAAGATAGCATGCAAGTAAGCTCTACAAGAAAAGAGGGTTCAAGGATATACTCTTAAAAAGAGATATGATGCGCTTATCTAGTCTTCAATCTTCTAAGTCGCATTTCCTTGAGCTTAACTCCATTGTGCTTTGACCATCTTTAACTACACAATTTCGTAGCTTCTTAATTCCTATTTCCAAAATATGAGTGGAACTCATTTCACTGTCGCCTCTCGTTCCACTTTCACTTATTCTTTTTCTAGTACACTCGGCTTAAACATAACTGCGTACTCATGGTTTCATGCAAGCTTTCCGGAATTCACTAGTGAATCCTGGATCTCGTTTACTTACTATAAGGTATTCCATGCAGAAGAACTATCTCTTAAAAGCAAACAAATGTCAACCATGTTGCCAAATATACTTACTAAGGTGATTTTCTATAACTCATGGATAAGCGAAATGAACCATCCACCTTAGTGGCGAGCACTACTCGAGCTTATTGATAAATGTATCGAGAGATTCTAGGTAACTTAGCACGGCAGAACCCTAAGGGTTAAACTAGACTTCAAGGGCATTACTGAGGCAAGTCAAGAGTCTAACTACCCTCTTTTCATACTCGAGAATGGTACCATTTATGGATAACCACTTCATCCCTAGAATCAACCCATAGCCCAAAAATATAAGCTTTACTTATAAACTCAACACTTAGCATAGACTTTCTCAAATCCAAACGAGTCATGCATAGATGAGCCGATTCCCCAACAAGATTTGAGACAAAATGGGATCCTCTACTACACAAGTACTAAGGTGCAGAGTCTCAACTATCGAAGCAAAATAAAAAGGATGCGATGTTCAAAAGTAGAGTTCCCACGGTATGATAGAAAAGAAAAGCTAAACCTTTAACAGAAACTTACCACCTCTCTTAGGTATGCTAGTAGAGAGAGCATACAATTGTCCTTTCGACGATCTTGTCCTTTGCCCTTGTCCTTGTCCTATAATACTTAACTACATGTCCCTTTTTACCATACTAAAGATAATCTCTCTCTTGTCATGGGTTTTATTGTTCTTTCACTTTGGCCACTTTCCTTTCACCTTTTCCTCCTTCATGGATTAAGCCATATCAACAAGTTTCTCATCCTTAGGCTTGTGTTCTTTATCCTCGTTCTTGCTATCCTTGTATAGTTTGTTGACAAGTCTCTCGAAAGCTACCTCCATCGCACGACAACTCTACAAAGCTTGAAATAAGATTAGACGCGGATGGAACTACTGTGGCTACAGATGGAAGTTGGGCACTTCTTTGCCCTCCTACATGTGTCGTGTACGTACAAAACTATGGTGAAAAGGAAAGAGAGAAGAAACTCAAGGAGAGAATCAAAAGATAGTGCATATGGCTTTGGGGAATATGCCTTTCGTAAAACAAAACTTTTCTTAGAAAATGCTTCTTTGTAAACATTTTAAAAATAATTTTCATAAGGTTTTTTTTAAAGTCTTTGCCCAGTCTGGTAACCTTCTGCTCTGATACCAAATGTAACACCCCACATCCGTTAAGGTTACTCACAAAGGGAATGCCTTAACTTCAATGGAGCATTATGGGTACTGGGACAGAAATATTACAAGACAGACATATATTAAACAACGGAAAGTAAAGTAGAAGTACTTCAAATCTTTTATTAAATATAACTGTTTACAATAAAAGCCCATCAACTTCCAATACTCAATTACGTAGCTAAAATATCTGTCTTGCTCAAAAACAAAGAAGCATAAAAATAAACTGTAGTATTCCCTAATAAAGCAAAGTAAGCCACAGCCAAGAGAAATCCAAGTCGTACATGAAAGAGCCTTAGGGCTTGGTAAGATCCAAACTAAGCTGTATTCCACCCTACAAACCTGGGTGGGGAAGGGGAACGTAAGAAAAAGAGGCGAAATAAACCGGGTCAATCATAAAGACTGAGTAAGTCCTAGTGACTTTCAACATAAAAACAGGTGAAGATAATATGGCATGAATAAAATGAAAGTACACATAAGCATGATGACAAGGTAAGCTACAGGCACAATGAATCAAGTATAACATCCCATGTGAGACGACCCGAACTTCCCCGTGAAGGAAAGCACGGATAGAATTGAGGACAAGACAAAATAGAACCCATACAAAAGAACATTTCATTGTTATTACAACAATTCCATCAGATACAAGAATATACAGAGTATAAATGAATAAATTACAGTCGACAAATATCAGAGATTACAATAAATTACATAGCAGCGGAAAATAATACAATACACAACTAGAAGAGATATACGGATACAAAGCTTTCCGGATATCATTCTAGTTGTAAACCAGGATCCCATGAATATAAATCTGCAAAACCAAAACTACTAGCTGCCCGTGTCAAAATAGGGGCACCCAGAGTTTAGGTCAAAACAATAAACTCCAGGTCAGTCATGGGACTGGTGTGAGAACTAAAACAGTTATAATTCTCTATTTTAAAGTTCAGTAAATCAAGGGACCACGCCGTATAACACGGAATGGGTTTCCTCCCAAGAATACCAGTGCACAGAACAAACAGCGCAATGCTAAATAAAGAAAAATGAAGCTGTTATAAGACCCAGGTCCCATCACACAATGCAACGCAAGCCGAAGGATAGGGTTTTTACCTTATAACAGCCAAAGCATGCTTGATACGTTTAAAACACATTATTTGATACTATAATAAATGTATAGTGTCAAAACAATTTCAATCATAAATATCAATCATAGACGGGATTAATGTCCCATACCACTATGTCGCCATACTAGGTTCTACAAATAAAACCGAAATACACGTATTGGAAATTGGATTTCCATCATGAGTCGAGGCAAGGGGCAAGCTCCTCTCCGCGTTCAAGACACTCTAGCAATGCCTCAGGACCCCACTCTGATCCTTTGGAACCTCCAAGGCCGGTCCTCTCTTACTTTTGAGGATTAGTTATTCCCTAACATACGTTTCCCGGTCCTTACAGACCTATATCCGAGGCTCCTCGTATCCAACAACCACACAGGTGAAAAGTATATAAATGTCAGGGCTGGTAGGTCACTGACACCACCTTATCTAGAAAGAAACGTCGTGCACTCCTTGGGTCCGTATCCCGTTTTTGTCTCATACCGAGTTGTGAGGCTCGCCAATTCACGTCATACACAAAGCTACGCCACACAGGCCGTGCTTTGATCATCAACCACAAGACTTTTCTTTTCAACAGAAGCCCTGATCAATTGCCACTTACGCGTGCCACACTGGCAATTCACTCCATGCGACTGATGTCCATCGATATACAACCTCTGAGCTCGTACGTCTCAGTGAAGGGCGTTAAGCAAGAGAATAAATTCTCTGCCGCCAAACAGATGTATATTTAATAGAGATCAATCAACATAGAATAAAATCCAATGTCAGAAACACAATCCATTTACAAGTTCGTTCTGGGTCTGAACGAAACCGGAGGCACTTTCCTCGCATATCCATCCATCTCCAGGTACGTCTGGACGATCACCAACTGATTCCCTCATCCTGGGTGTACAGCCCAATCAAGATCATCAGTAATCACCCAAACGATGTGAAGACTTCTGGTCTTCAACCACCGTCTTCATCTTTGACATCTCTTCGAATCAGTTATTCAGAATGGGTATAAACCCGGCCTTTTTGAATAAACCACGTATATAATAAACAAATGTTACACAAACAAAACGAATGCCTCATTCCAATTCAGAATATTCTTTTATTCACAAAATCACATTCTTAGGGAAAGCTTCCCATTAATTTTATCTAAGATAAATTCTTCTAAATTTATTCTTTAATCCTCCTTTGGATATCATTTCTAACTAGTCGGGATTAACGAACCACACCGAAGTAATTATTTAGTTTATTTCCCAATCCCAACCTATATATCCCATGGAGAAAACTGGTAATACTCCACATCTAGCACCACGGTGTTATCGGTAAAATTAATTACCATTTCACGTTCAAATCTAATTAAAGATTTAACTATCGCTTTGGAGCAAAACTGGTGGTACTCCATTCTCGATCACCTTTCAGATTTGATAATTTAAATTATCAATTCACTTTTTAACCTAATTAAAGATTCATTAAAACCCCACTTAGTTTCAATCTTTTCAAAAATCAATATCCTGCCTTTAACTGGGTCAAAGAACCAATGTCATATAAAACACGATTCACGATAAACCCAAATCACATTCGATATTAAATACAAGGCTCTGAATAGAAAATATACCGGCTTATATTCAATATCAAATTCTGAAACCAACAAATATCGTACTGGAAATAACGATATAAAATATATCTTTCAAATTCCCATAACAATATCTATATAGTCACGAAATCCAACATCGAAATATTCCGAAGATAATTTCGATTCAACTCCGGTCCCATCCACGTATTGGGAATATTGATTATTTTTAAAATCACTTTCAAATTCAATTTATTTATTTCAAAAATAAATTGATTTTAATTCTAGTTCAAAACTAGTTCATTTCGATAAAAATTTATTTTTATCTTTTCAAATGTGGAATTCTTCAGCCCAATTTTTCCCAAATCCTTTCTTATGATTTTACCCAAATTATAGATATTTTTAATAATTTTATCAAGGCCCGTACAGTCGATTTCCATCAACGGCCATCGAACTGCACTTACAGCGACCTTTTCTAAATTTGATTTGGACATAATTCCAAATCCAATCGTTAGATTTCAAATTTCTAATAATCATTGGAAAACTCTTTTCGATACGAACCCAACGGTTCCGGTTTTAGGAGAATCCGACAGTCGGATCTCCCGTAATGTCAATTCGAAGCCAATGGTCGAAATTCACGAACTGCCGCGGTGCGTTCTATTCAGGCTATTATATATATAGTGTATATATATATATACTATATATATTTCGTCGATTTCCTTTTTAAAACGAATTTTATAAATAGTTCTAAATTCGTTTCAAAAACAATTTCAACTTCATCTTCAATTTCAAATCGATTTGATTCCAATTCAATTCGAATTCATTTCAATTTTATATAATTCGAATTCAAATTCGTTTCAATTCAATTCAAATTCTAATTCGTTTCAATTCAACTTCAATTTTAATTTACCTTCTATTTACTTTAATTCGAATTCATTTCAAATTGATTTCAATTCAATTTCAGTTCGTTTTACATTTCATTCAAAACGATTTCAATTCGTTTTTAATTCAATTTCAATTTAATTCAATTTGAATTCATTTTCTATTCAATTCAATTTCAAATTCACTTTCTATTTAATTCGAATCGAATTCATTTTCTATTCGATTCGAATTCATTTCAAATTGATTCAATAAAATTTCAATTTGAATTTTAATCTAATTTAATTTGAATTTCATTTCAAAATATTAAATTTTGAAATCACTTTTCAATATTCATTATAAAACGAATAAAATCGATATCAATATCGTTCGCGTCAAAATAACGCATATCTAATCAACACGGCTTTATATTTTTCAAAAAACTTCTTTATTCTATTCAACAAATGAATATTTATTCTATTCAACACATGGGTCTATGATTCTTTCAACACACGACTAATCTCAACACATGAGTACTGTCAACACACGACTATTTTTGTTATGTAAAATATTTTATAAAACTATGGTATCCATCGTTTGATTTTCAATTAAACTTCAACCGTAAAGTAGTTCTAATTTTAAATATGATAAAGATGTAAATTTCATTGTATAAAATATTTCACTCAACATATGAACATCGTCAACACATGACTATTTTTATATTCAACATATGAATTTTCTTATATAATATTCATTGTTGTCCCGATTGGAATGAGGCCCAATCAATCACCATATAACGTTAATTATATGGATTCCATACAACAAATGTAAATAATAGCATTAATAAACAATCAACCATCATCCAAAGTGCACTACACTGTATAAGCATCAAATATAGATATCTAACGCTTATAGCAGCCTGTCAATCGATCGATCGACATATTTAATCAATTAGGATGAGTGAACTTCAAATTTCATCCCAACACCCATGTGGGGTTTCAAAAAATCAAACACAGATTTTAGTTGTGCAGTTCGGCGATGTGTAAAATTTATCGACCCAATCAATATCAGTCAAATCAGTGTATATAAACAAATCGGCCGATTTGTTTATAATTATTTATTTATTCACTTTCATGTTAAAAATTATATTTTTAACGATAATATATTTTATTTCAACACATGAATTCCTATTCAGTTCATTTACACAATAAAAATGATATTTTTATTTTTCTAACGTATATTAGAAAATTTCGGCGGCATAACGGCACGATACTAGAAACGGGACGAGGCCTAGCCTTATCCCGGGTCTAGTGAAGGCCCACGCCATTCACACATCAATCAAATCAGTTTTATTTCACCAAACAATTCAATTTGAACCAAATAAACTAACCAACTACACAACCGAACAATTTAACAAACAAGCCATCCATGGTCTGTGGATGACGGGTGTCGGGTGCTACTAAACACCATCTGCTTCCTAATATATATACATATAACTAGAAAATGAAACTGAAAGGTGAGAAGTTCTCACCAATAGCTATTCCAACTCCACGACACTTCATTTATACAAATCTTCGTCGTTCTCGCCGTTTTGTCACCTTCGTTTCCCGCATTCTCTACATATGTAAAAATCGAATTTTTACTTCGCTATTCAATATATAAAAATCGAATTTTTACTATGCTATCCAATATATAAAAATCGTAATTTACTTCGCTATTCAATATATAAAAATCGAATTTTTACTATGCTACTCAATGTATAAAAATCGAATTTTTACTATGCTATTCAATATATAAAAATCGAATTTTTACTTTGCTATTCAATATATAAAAATCGAATTTTTACTATGCTATTCAATATATAAAAATCTGATCTTTCCTATTTTAAAAATCTGATCTTTCCTATTTTAAAAATATCGTCTTTTCTACTTTAAAAATATCATCTTCTCTATTTTAAAAATATCGTCTTTCTATTTTAAAAGTATCGTCTTTTCTATTTTAAAATTATCATCTTTTCTATTTTAAAAATATCGTCTTTTCTATTTTAAAAATATCATCTTTTCTATTTTAAAAATATCGTCTTTTCTATTTTATAAATTTCACCTTTTCTAAATTTATCATTATAAAAATCACATTTTTATTTTGCTATACATATAAAGATGATATTTCTAATATTCCTATCATGTAAAAATGATATTTATAATATTCCTGTCATGTAAAAATTATATTTTTAATTCTCTACATAAACAAAAATCATATTTTTATCCTTCTACTATATGAAAGATTATATTATTAATACTTTAAAAATATAAAAAATCATATTTTTAATTCTTTTATATAGTAAAGATTATATTTTTAATACTTTAAAAATATAAAAAATCATATTTGCAACCTCTTCATATAAATAAAAATCGCATAAATGTTTATCAAGGTCCCAACATAAATAAAACAGTAAAGAAAATAAATAGCAAATTAAAAACTCACTGTTTAAGGAAGGAGGCGGGGGGTGCAACAGCCGGCTTCGGGGGTGGGGGAGCTGGAAGCGGCGGTAGGCAGGGCGGTGGTCGGCTCTGGGGCGCGCGATGGTCGGCTTGGGGTCTTAGGGGGGGGTATCGCGTTCGAATTGAAGAGGAGGGAGGAGGGAGCAGATCGATGAAGGGGGAGTTTGGTGGTGGTCGAGCCACCAGGGCGCGACGGTGATTGATCGAGGGGGGGGGGGGGTGATGCAGCGGCGGCTCCCCCCCCCCCCCCCCGTCGCCCTCCTCTTTCCTTTTTTTTATTTCTCAGTTGAAAATGATTTCAATGGGGGGGCAGAGTATAAGGAAAGGAGAGAAAGGGGGCTATTTTTTTTATTTTTTTATTTAATTTTTTAATTCTAAAAGTTGACTTTTTATTTCGACCTCGAAACGAGGCCCACCGCCTGTTGTCCATAGCTTTTTACCCCCATTCCGAACACAATGGGATACGTATCGTAAGTTGATTCTATCGTTTCGAACAGTTTCCGTTAAAATCAACATATAACTCTATATATTGAATTTTAACGCGAATTTCAATTTACCGGGGCCACATACTAACTCTATAAATCCCAGAAAAATATTTTCTAGCTTCGTATTGATGATACGGTCCTAATAAAACTAGTTTCGTTGAATTCTGAGACCGTTTGAAAAATGGCCAATTTCTAGTCGATTAAAATCAACTGAAACTGGTCAAACGCGTTTTCCTTTGCAACGATCACATATTGAATCGAAAAATTATGAAATTTGAAACCTAGCAATAATTTGACATCACGGATCCAACAAAAGTGGATTCGTCGAAATCCGAGGTCATTTGCAAAATTCCCATTTTTAAGGGCCTGAATTCCATAGCGACTATTCAGAATTTTCAACTGGATATATCTTTTGATTCCCGCTATGAAATTTTGATTTTTCAGATTCGTTGGAAAGATATTATCAAATAGATCCTAATGTTTTTGTTTTCACTAAAATCCGGATTGTTTTGCACCTGGAACATTCAATGGAAGTTTGAAATCGAATTATCGAACTACCGCGCCATTTTCAATTCTATTTATAATTATATATAATTATTTATATTCTAACGACGACGTATATAATATATACGTCGAATTCTATTCATAATAAATTTCTCGTCGGTATTATTTAAAATAATCCATTTTAAATGTTCAAAATTCGTTAAAATTGCCAAAATAAAAATTTTAAACTGGCCCAGATTTTCGGGTTGTTACAATCTCCCCCACTTAAAACTTTTCGTCCCCGAAAAGGAACGAAGTCGAAAGTGGTTTGACTAATCAACTCTTCGTTCGATCTGGCTTGCATTCTCCAACTTTTCAGTTTCTGAGAATTTTCAAATTCTTCAAAATTTTGGCTAACACCCTAAATTTTCGAAAAATTTCGCCATAACCTCCCCTGCACCGGGAGCCACGGGAAAATCCCGAAATTGCCATATAGGCCTTCTGATCTCAAAAATAAAAAGAAAAAGCCAAGCGGCTAGCCAATAGGCTCATAAAATCGTCATCACCCAAACAAAACAGTAAATTATAGTAAACATGTACCTATTTGGCGGGCAAGCAAATTTTATTCTTTGGCTCTAGCCTCCTTGCTATGATCTGTTCAATGTATGTACATGTATATGCAATCAAATGCGACCAATTTTCAATACAATTCAATATTTGATGCAATTAGCCTAAATAGTTCAAAATTATCAAACAAATAAATAAACAACACAAACATCAATCAATTAGGGAATTAGAGTTTCAAATTCATAATTTTGATACATATATACAGAAAATCATGTTTTTGATGCCAATTCACAACAATGTATTCTAGCTATATTGGTTTTGGTTCTCACACCAGTCTAATGGAAATATATAGAAATCACACCTTTGAAATTCGAATATGAATACTGATGATGATGCACCATCATCAGAATCATCCCCGGATATCTAGAATGTGATTCTATATCTACCCAGTATATTAAAACTTCGAATATACGTTCGTGACGCGTATATACAAAACTTTTATATATTGGATTGCCCATATCAATATAAATAAATATTCAAATACGTATAAAGCAATTTAAATTTTCAAAACAAAATTGTTTTCATTTGAAAATTATACTCTTCGCACTCGTTCTAGGATATTACTGATCCTATCTCTAACGAGTCATTCTAATTGGATATTACTAATCCAATATCTGATGAATTCTTTCGTACGGTACTAATGTGTCTTGTTCTCGAGCTCTGTAAACCAAAGCTCTGATACCAAACTGAGACGACCCGAACTTCCCCGTGAAGGAAAGCACGGATAGAATAGAGGCCAAGACAAAATAGAACGCATACAGAAGAACATTTAATTGTTATTACAGCAATTCCATCAGATACAAGAATATACAGAGTATAAATGAATAAATTACATTCGACAAATATCAGAGATTACAATAAATTACATAGCAGCGGAAAATAATACAATACACAAATAGAATAGATATACGGATACAAAGCTTTCCGGATATCATTCCAACTGTAAACCAGGATCCTGTGAATATAAATCTGCAAAACCAAAACTACTAGCTGCTCGTGTCAAAATAGGGGCACCCAGAGTTTAGGTCCAAACAATAAACTCCAGGTCAGTCATGGGACTGGTGTGAGAACTAAAACAGTTATAATTCTTTATTTTAAAGTTCAGTAAATCAAGGGACCATGCAGTATAACACGTAACGGGTTTCCTCCCAAGAATACCAGTGCATAGAACAAACAGCGCAATGCTAAATAAAGAAAAATGAAGCTATTATAAGACCCAGGTCCCATCACACAATGCAACGCAAGCCGGAGGATAGGGTTTTTACCTTATAACAGCCAAAGCATGCTTGATACGTTTAAAACACATTATTTGATACTATAATAAGTGTATAGTGTCAAAACAATTTCAATCATAAATATCAATCATAGACGGCAATAATGTCCCATACCACTATGTCGCCATACTAGGTTCTACAAATAAAACCGAAATACACGTATTGGAAATTGGATTTCCGTCATGAGTCGAGGCAAGGGGCAAGCTCCTCTCCGCGTTCGAGACACTCTAGCAATGCCTCAGGACCCCACTCTGATCCTTTGGAACCTCCAAGGCCGGTCCTCTCTTACTTTTGAGGATTAGTTATTCCTGATCACACGTTTCCCGGTCCTTACAGACCTATATCCGAGGCGCCTCGTATCCAACAACCACACAGGTGAAAAGTATATAAATGTTAGGGCTGGTAGGTCACTGACACCACCCTCGCTAGAAAGAAACGTCGTGCACTCCTTGGGTCCGTATCCCGTTTTTGACTCATACCGAGGTGTGAGGCTCGCGAATTCACGTCATACACAAAGCTATGCCACACAGGCCGTGCTTTTATCATCAACCACAAGACTTTGCTTTTCAACAGAAGCCCTGATCAATTGCCATTTACGCGTGCCACACTGGCAATTCACTCCATGCGACTAATGTCCATCGATATACAACCTCTGAGCTCGTACGTCTCAGAGAAGGGCGTTAAGCAAGAGAATAAATTCTCTGCCGCCAAACAGATGTATATTTAATAGAGATCAATCAACACAGAATAAAATCCAATGTCAGACACACAATCCATTTACAAGATTCGTTCTGGGTCTGAACGAAACCGGAGGCACTTTCCTCGCATATCCATCCATCTCCAGGTACGTCTGTACGATCACCAACTGATTCCCTCATCCTGGGTGTACAGCCCAATCAAGATCATCAGTAATCACCCAAACGATGTGAAGACTTCCGGTCTTCAACCACCGTCTTCATCTTCGACATCTCGTCGAATCGGTTATTCAGAATGGGTATAAACCCGACCTTTCTGAATAACCCACGTATATAATAAACAAATGTTACACAAACAAAACGAACGCCTCATTCCAATCCAGAATATTCTTTTATTCACAAAATCACATTCTTAGGGAAAGGTTCCCATTAATTTTATCCAAGATAAATTCTTCTAAATTTATTCTTTAATCCTCCTTTGGATATCATTTCTAACTAGTCGGGATTAACGAACCACACCGAAATAATTATTTAGTTTATTTACCAATCCCAACCTATATATACCATGGAGAAAACTGGTAATACTCCACATCTAGCACCACGGTGTTATCGGTAAAATTAATTACCATTTCACGTTCAAATCTAATTAAAGATTTAACTATCGCTTTGGAGCAAAATTGGTGGGACTCCATTCTCGATCACCTTTCAGATTTGATAATTTAAATTATCAATTCACTTTTTAACCTAATTAAAGATTCATTAAAACTCCACTTAGTTTCAATCTTTTCAAAAATCAATATCCTGCCTTTAACTGGGTTAAAGAACCAATGTCATATAAAACACGATTCACGATAAACCCAAATCACATTCGATATTAAATACAAGGCTCTGAATAGAAAATATACCGGCTTATATTCAATATCAAATTCTGAAACCAACAAATATCGTACTGGAAATAACGATATAAAATATATCTTTCAAATTCCCATAACAATATCTGTATAGTCACGAAATCCAACATCGAAATATTCTGAAGATTATTTCGATTCAACTCCAGTCCCATCCACGTATTGGGGATATTGATTATTTTTTAAATCACTTTCAAATTCAATTTATTTATTTCAAAAATAAATTGATTTTAATTCTAGTTCAAAACTAGTTCATTTCGATAAAAATCTATTTTTATCTTTTCAAATGTGGAATTCTTCAGCCCAAAATTTCCCAAATCCTTTCTTATGATTTAACCCAAATTATAGATATTTTAATAATTTTATCAAGGCCCGTACAGTTGATTTCCATCAACAGCCATCGAACTGCACTTACAACGACCTTTTCTAAATTTGATTTGGACATAATTCCAAATCCAACCGTTAGATTTCAAATTTCTAATATTCAATGGAAAGCTCTTCTCGATACGAACCCAACGGTTTCGGTTTTAGGAGAATCCGACGGTCGGATCTCCCGTAATGTCAATTCGAAGTCAATGGTCGAAATTCACGAACTGCCGCGGCGCGGCGCGTTCTATTCGGGCTATTATATATATAGTATATATATATACTATATATATTTCGTCGATTTCCTTTTTAAAACGAATTTTATAAATAGTTCTAAATTCCTTTCAAAAACAATTTCAACTTCATCTTCAATTTCAAATCGATTTGATTCCAATTCAATTCGAATTCATTTCAATTTTATATAATTCGAATTCAAATTCGTTTCAATTCAATTCAAATTCTAATTCGTTTCAATTCAACTTCAATTTTAATTTATCTTCTATTTACTTTAATTCGAATTCATTTCAAATTGATTTCAATTCAATTTCAGTTCGTTTTAAATTTCATTCAAAACGATTTCTATTCGTTTTTAATTCAATTTCAATTTAATTCAATTTGAATTCATTTTCTATTCAATTCAATTTCAAATTCACTTTCTATTCAATTCGAATCGAATTCATTTTCTATTCGATTCGAATTCATTTCAAATTGATTCAATAAAATTTCAATTTGAATTTTAATCTAATTTAATTAGAATTTCATTTCAAAATATTAAATTTTGAAATCACTTTTCAATATTCATTATAAAACGAATAAAATCGATATCAATATCGTTCGCTTCAAAATAACGCATCTCTAATCAACACGGCTTTATATTTTTCAAAAAATTTCTTTATTCAATTCAACAAATGAATATTTATTCTATTCAACACATGAGTCTATAATTCTTTCAACACACGACTAATCTCAACACATGAGTACTGTCAACACACGACTATTTTTGTTATGTAAAATATTTTATAAAACTATGGTATCTATCATTTGATTTTCAATTAGACTTCAACCGTAAAGTAGTTCTAATTTTAAATATGATAAAGATGTAAATTTCATTGTATGAAATATTTCACTCAACACATGAACATCGTCAACACATGAACATCGTCAACACATGACTATTTTTATATTCAACACATGAATTTTCTTTTATAATATTCATTGTTGTCCCGATTGGAATGAGGCCCAATCAATCACCATATAACCTTAATTATATGGATTCCATATAACACATGTACATAATAGCATTGATAAACAATCAACCATCATCCAAAGTGCACTACACTGTATAAGCATCAAATATAGATATCTAACGCTTATAACAGCATGTCAATCGATCGATCGACATATTTAATCAATCAGGATGAGTGAACATCAAATTTCATCCCAACACCCGTGTGGGGTTTCAAACAATCAAACACAGATTTTAGTTGTGCAGTTGGGCGATGTGTAAAATTTATCGACCCAATCAATATCAGTCAAATCAGTGTATATAAACAAATCGGCCGATTTGTTTATAAATATTTATTTATTCACTTTCACGTTAAAAATTATATTTTTAATGATAATATATTTTATTTCAACACTTGAATTCCTATTCAGTTCATTTACACAATAAAATTGATATTTTTATTTTTCTAACATATTTTAGAAAATTTCGGCGGCATAACGGCACGATACTAGAAACGGGGCGAGGCCTGGCCTTATCCCGGGTCTAGTGAAGGCCCACGCCATTCACACATCAATCAAATCAGTTTTATTTCACCAAACAATTCAATTCGAACCAAATAAACTAACCAACTACACAACCAAACAATTTAACAAACAAGCCATCCATGGTCTGTGGATGACGGGTGTCGGGTGCTACTAAACACCGTCTGCATCCTAATATATATATATATATATATATATAACTAGAAAATGAAATTGAAAGGTGAGAAGTTCTCACCAATAGCTATTCCAACTCCACGACACTTCATTTATAGAAATCTTCGTCGTTCTCGCCTTTTTGTCACCTTCGTTTCCCGCATTCTCTACATATGTAAAAATCGAATTTTTACTTCGCTATTCAATATATAAAAATCGAATTTTTACTATGCTATTCAATATATAAAAATTGAATTTTTACTATGCTATCCAATATATAAAAATCGTATTTTTACTTCGCTATTTAATATATAAAAATCGAATTTTTACTATGCTATTCAATATATAAAAGTCGAATTTTTACTATGCTATTCAATATATAAAAATCGAATTTTTACTATGCTATTCAATATATCAAAATCAAATTTTTACTATGCTATTCAATATATAAAAATCTGATCTTTCCTATTTTAAAAATCTGATCTTTCCTATTTTAAAAATATCGTCTTTTCTATTTTAAAAATATCGTCTTTCTATTTTAAAAATATCGTCTTTTCTATTTTAAAAATATCGTCTTTTCTATTTTAAAAATATCGTCTTTTCTATTTTATAAATTTCACCTTTTCTAAATTTATCATTATAAAAATCACACTTTTATTTTGCTATACATATAAAGATGATATTTCTAATATTCCTATCATGTAAAAACGATATTTCTAATATTCCTATCATGTAAAAATTATATTTTTAATTCTCTACATAAACAAAAATCATATTTTTTATCCTTCTACTATATGAAAGATTATATTTTTAATACTTTAAAAATATAAAAAATCATATTTTTAATTCTTTTATATAGTAAAGATTATATTTTTAATACTTTAAAAATATAAAAAATCATATTTGCAACCTCTTCATATAAATAAAAATCGCATAAATGTTTATCAAGGTCCCAACATAAATAAAACTGTAAAGAAAATAAATAGCAAATTAAAAACTCACTGTTTAAGGAAGGAGGGGGGGTGCAACAGCCGGCTTCGGGGGTAGGGGGAGCTGGAAGAAGCGGTAGGCAGGGCGGTGGTCGGCTCTGGGGCGCGCGATGGTTGGCGTGGGGTCTTGGGAGGGGGGTATCGCGTTCGAATTGAAGAGGAGGGAGGAGGGAGCAGATTGATGAAGGGGGTTTGGTGGTGGTCGCGCCACCAGGGCGCGAGGTGTTGATCGAGGGGGGGCGATGCAGCGGCGGCTTCCCCCCCGTCGCCCTCCTCTTTCCATTTTTTATTTTTTTTATTTCTCAGTTGAAAATGATTTCAACGGGGGGAGGGGGGCAGAGTATAAGGAAAGGAGAGAAAGGGGGATATATTTTTTTATTTTATTTATTTAATTTTTTTATTCTAAAAGTTGACTTTTTATTTCGACCTCGAAACGAGGCCCACCGCCTGTCGTCAATAGCGTTTTACCCCCATTCCGAACACAATGGGATATGTATCGTAAGCTGATTCTATCATTTCGAACAGTTTCCGTTAAAATCAACATATAACTCTATATATTGAATTTGAACGCGCATTTCAATTTACGGGGCCACATACTAACTCTATAAATCCCAGAAAAATATTTTCTAGCTTCGTATTGACGATACGGTCCTAATAAAACTAGTTTCGTCGAATTCTGAGACCGTTTGAAAAATGGCCAATTTCCAGTCGATTAAAATCAACTGAAACTGGTCAAACGCGTTTTTCTTTGCCATGCTCACATATTGAATCGAAAAATTATGAAATTAGAAACCTAGCAATAATTTGACATCACGGATCCAACAAAAGTGGTTTCGTCGAAATCCGAGGTCGTTTGCAAAATTCCCATTTTTAAGGGCCTGAATTCCATAGCGACTATTCAGAATTTTCAACTGGACATATCTTTTGATTCCCGATATGAAATTTTGATTTTTCAGAATCGTTGGAAAGATATTATCAAATAGATCCTAATGTCTTTGGTTTCACTAAAATCCGGATTGTTTTGCACCCGGAACATTCAATGGAAGTTTGAAATCGAATTATCGAACTACCGTGCCATTTTCAATTCTATTTATAATTATATATAATTATTTATATTCTAACGACGACGTATATAATATATACGTCGAATTCTGTTCATAGTAAATTTCTCGTCGATATTATTTAAAATAATCCATTTTAAATGTTCAAAATTCGTTAAAATTGCCAAAATAAAATTTTTAAACTGGCCCAGATTTTCGGATTGTTACACCATGCTTCCTATCCAGGGTAGCATCACAAGGTTCCTACCAAGTATCACATCGCAAGGTTTCTATCAAGTATAACATCGCAAGATTTCTAAGCTTCACCATTACACTATTTTCCTTGATTTCCTATATTGTCTGCACCACCTAACTAGCGTTCCAATTAGTTTACTTAGTTGTAATTACAAGATAAGTGATCCTCCATAACCTGCATGATAGTTTTATAGGTATATATCCCACGATGAGGGTCCCTCCTCATATTGACAGTTTCATGTCCCTACCGTACCTATCTTAATTGATCGGCTCTTACTTACAATGTTCCGCATGTGTTATATACTAAGGTTATTCCAACCCCGCAGTTGTGGTAGCCTTCAGGACTACATCTAATATGAGGATTTCACCTCAACCAGCCCAATTGCCATGAATATGTTAGATGTATCCTTACTACCCTATTCGATCGGCTCCTTCTCGACCTAGTTCTTGCTTGTGTCATGCGACCCCCTATTCCTAGACACATGCGCTGGTCCCACCCTTGGGTGTATCAATCCCTAGGATGGCAACCCCGACACGATTCTTGATGCACAACTTTATATCTACTGATGCCCAGTGGCTAAATTTTCCAATCCGGAATACGTGCATGCCCGTAATCCGTCGGAACCTGCACTGCCACATCACCCGCCGCCGTTTTGACCGCTTATAATCAGCCTAGTAATCGTGCCCCACCCTTCCTAGCTCAGGGTAACATTGATACCTAATATGGGTTATTGCTGAAACGGGTCCCGCTACTAGGGTTTTCCTAGGGTCTATTAGTATACCCCAGAGGTTGGTTAAGTGTTATCCATTAAAGTTAACCCCACCCCCCATCATGTAACCTTGGTTAAGTGTTCTCTTTTGCGTTACCTAACCCTACCGCATGTCTTGTTATATCGGTTAAGCGTTCTCCCCTGTGTTAACTTAACCCTTACCACATCTAACGTTAGATTGGTTAAGTGTATGTTAACTCAACCCCATCCACTATTCATATTATAATGGTTAAGTGTTACCCTCGTGTATTTACTTAACCCTACCACACATCAGGTTATATCGGTTGGGTGTTATCAACCCATTCAAGTTAAACCAACCCATCCGCTAGTCATGTAATAACGGTTAAGTGTTACCAACCTATTCAAGTTAACCTAACCCACTTGCTTGTAATGTTATGTTGGTTAATTTTTATTACTCAACCGCAACCACTTGTCTAATTAACCCGTTGTATTAGTTAGGTGTTCTCACTTTACTAAACCCTATCCACTTGTCTAATAAACATGTTATAATGGTTAAGTGTTATCAATTTACTTAACCACACCTACTTGTCTGATTAACACGTTATCTTGGTTATGTGTTTTCTACTGATTCATGACTTAACCCTACCAAGTGTCGTTTAGTGGTTCACGTTGACTTAACCCACGCATATGTCATGTCAAATTGGTTAAGTCCACATTATAAGTTTTACATGTCCTTAACTCAAACCGGTTAGGTCCATATTTACGTGTCAAATTTTCATGTCATCCCACCTAACCCTCTAACCATACCTATGTCTTATTATGGTTAGTATTCCTTAATTCATTCATTATGACGAACGAAACATGGCCTCTCACATTAGACCGTGCACTTTGTGGCCACTGGATTTGCCGGGCGGTTCCGGATAGATTTACACCACAAACTGAGTCTAAACTCGTGTCATAAACCATTACGCCTGCAATTCGACCTTCGACCTCTCACAAAAGACTGATACTTTATGGCTACTGGATTTGCCGGGCGGTTCCATGCAGATTTACACCACAAACTTAGTCTAACCTTGTGTCAAAGGTTCATTAATGGTCGTATTCGACCTAAAACCCCAATATTAGTTCATGTGTTTAACATATAAAAATGTTCATATTCGTGTTTCAACCATGTTCATATTTCTAGTTATATGCCAATTATCAAGTTCATAATTCACGTTTTTGCCCCAAAATGTATTCCCATATTATTACCATAATTCACTATAAGGTTATGCCAAGTTATAGCCTTTTATTTACAATACATGCCAACTACCCAAAACCCAACCTAGGCGCGTTCATATTAAACCTTTACCAAGTCATAAATTATCATATATGTCTCAACTCCAAATTTTACATAATTAACGTATGCCTAAGTTCTAGATTACATGTCAGTTTTACATATGCCCAATTCATACCAAATTTATGTATGTCCAATTCATGCCGTTTTACATATATCAATATTCTTGCCATTTTACATAGGTCAAGTTTCATACCAAACTACATGTATTCCATGTTTACACTAATTTACCCAAACTTACAAACTTTAACTATAACGATAATACTCAAATCCCGATTTCATGTTATGCCGTCAATTTTACCAAACATATATATCCAATATAGACAATATTCCCATATTTCCCCGTATTCAATCATACGCAAATTGCGGTTTAGGCCTAGGTCCGAAATTGACCTAGGTTCATTGAAAGAAAATAAATAGGGGAAGGTAGAATTTGTATAACAATCAATAAAGAGGGAAAACTGGCATAAAAACATCATCTCAGTCATAAAAGATAGATCTTGATAATAACATGAATCAAGAAAAACTGATTTACAACAGGCTGAATAGATCATAAGCTTGCCATGAGAACGAAAATAGAAAAGTCCCAAAACTCAAGATTCAAGAAGCAACAGAAATAGATCTAAATCAATGGACATACTTAAATCCAATTCCACTTTATTACATGGCCATATTATAATTAACAAGTTTAAATCTAAAAAGTAACTGGAACTTACAAATTATGGCTAATGAATTAAGAACTGTATTTGTTGTAGAATGCTGATTTATTGTTTGGACCATTGTTGAAGCTTTGTTCTTTGAATTGATTTGAGTTTGAATGCTTGTACTTTGATTTGGAGGCGGTGGCCATGGTTCAAGAGGGAGTTCAGCAGCATAACAATGTCAGAATGATTTATTGTGAACTAGGTTAGGTCTAAGGGTGTTTATATAAGTGTAGGAAACTTATTTAGGCCCTTAGATTAACACTAGAATTGATCTGAACCATCAAAAACGTCACAGGCCTGTAAACCGACCCACCCAGCCAACCAGTCGCACCAAGGCCGACCAGGGAGGTCGACCCCTAGGTCGACCCACACGTCGATCCCCTGGTCGACCTGGGCTTTGGGCGGGAATTTTCCCGCCTAGCCCGCTTCTGGGTCTTGAATTCAAATTTGAATTCGAATTTCTAAGCTGTTTTTTATTCTGAAAATTCATGAAACTTCTGGAGGTCATAACTCGATCATACGGACTCCGATTTTCGAAAACTCAGACTCGATTTCATGCAGAATTTCGATTCGAACGTAATGGCGCAACCTGTTTCCCATGATTCTCACTTTAAAAGTTAATTATACCCTGATTTCTAGTTTCAACATGTTATTAAAATTCAGTTGTTACAACGAATGGTTACTAGCATTGCTGATCCATGTTTTCAAATCAAGAACTGATGGAAGACATGAAACCTCATGGCAGCTATGCTACCTTCCATCCAGCTATCTATTCTCCTATCCCTTGATCACCAAGGACTATATCCTATAAGTAACTGTGTTTATTTGTTCTTGTTTCAAAAATCATGCAGCAACATTTAACCCAAAACTTTGGTTTTCAAATTAATCTTCCCCAATTATTAAAAATCACCACTTTCTAAATACACAGTAAGTCGAATAAAAACACAAAAATCCCCAAACTTGTATATTCAGCATCCTGCTATGATTCTATACATTTTGGTGTGATTGTTGATGGGTTTTGAAGCATAAGGGTTCGTTGTTTTCTAGACAGCGTTAGTTGGAACCGAGTAATCTGACTGTTAGCGAGAGATGGAGAGTGTACTGAGTGAATTCGAGCTCGGTTTTGGGTTTAGGGGCTCGAACAACAACTAGTAGCAAAGTATGGTGGACTTCGATCACGAAAGTCGTCGCATGTTTTGCTGAAGACCTGGGTAACTCGACGGATTTCCGAAGGGACGATCGAGTTTGATTAAGTTTGGATGAGGATGTTGAGATTTTCGAGGGGAGGATTTTGGTGAAATTAGTTAGATTTTAAGTGAAGTGGTTAAGGAGGTTTTTGGAATTGAAATGATCAATAATGGTGTTTGGAAAAGCTTCAGGCTGCGATGATATTGAATAACGTAGAAGAATACGGGTATGGGTCTTAAAGCATGGTATTAGGCCAACAAATAAGAGTGAGGCCCAAATATATTTAATAAATATAAATTTAATCCTATGTTAAATTGTGTATTAAACTATAACTTTGATAATTCACTCATATTTTATCAGAATTTCGAATGGTCAGATCTGTTGGGATCATATGGACGGTGGCTACACCATGGAACTGGCCGAGAGTGAGTTGGAGCTCATTTGGATTTATGGTGAAATTAAACGCCTGAATCAAATTATTGACCATTTATCGTTATTTAACGATAACCGTCCAATGTGAGTAACTCTCCCTAACTCTGCACATCTTATGTTTTTATAACCTATTTTTAAAACTATTAAATAATAGTTGTTTGCTGTGTGTTGGCTGTTTGGTTGAACTGCTAGTTAAATTGGTTGAAAATATTCGATACGATATATATAAATCCTAATCAAATACTGATTCTGTTTATCAGAATATCTCATATTCGTGTTATTTATGTTGATTAACATCTGTGGATGCAGGGAAATTGGTTGGAAGGATCCAACTGGATTTCTCAACATTTATTTTATTGTTTTTCATATATTGTGACATATGATGTGATTTACAATCTGTTGTTGATTATATGCATTTGATCATGGTTATTTGGTACTTTTAAATACTAAATGGAAAACTGGAATGTGAAAAGGGAAATTTCAAACTATAATTTGAGATAAAATATTTATATATATATATAATCAAGGATTTTATATAAAAAGGAAATTTGAGGTGATTATTAAATTCTGGAAGTTTATAAAATCAAAAGGGTTTTATAAAAGGGAATTTGTGAAGTGTATATTAAAATTAGGATTTTATAAATCAAAAATGTTTTGTAAGAAGAAGGGATATGTTAAAAATTAAATAAGAAGCTTCTATATAAAATTATTATAAGTTATATGGAAGTTTGAAAAGCCGATTTAGTTAAAATACTAAATGGAAGTAATAAGAAGTAAATAAAGAACTTTATGGAGTAAATATATTATTTTGAAAAAACAAATAGAATTGAAAGGGAATATTTCGGAAATCAAATAGTATTATAAAAGAATTTATTTTGGAAATAAATAGAATTATAAAAGGGAATGGGCGGGATATAAAAGAATTATAGGAAATTGTTTAAAGTAAATATTTAAACAGAAATCTGTATTCAACAGATAAATGGAGACGATTAATTTATGAATAATATTTTATAAATCAAATAAAAATATTTATCTTTTGATAAATGAAATATATAAGTCGAACTTATGTAGAGAGGTAGAAATCGATTTTAACACCGATATTTTATGGAATATGAATTCGGCATTTGTAAAGGGGTGTTTAAATGAGATTTTAAGTGTTAAAAGTTAAAAGGATATTTTGAACAAATAATTCTGTAAATAGAGGTATAAATAGAAATTGAAAATGAGATATTGTTTTTAAATATGAAATCAAACTGAATAGATTATATAAAGAAAACATTATTCACATTCAAATATGAATAATGAAAATAAGCAAAGGTTTGCAAATAAAAATATGTGTAGAGGAAATTGGGTTTTGAAACAGGAATTCAAACAGTAAGGAAATTCCAAATGGTTAAGTAATAAATAACTTGTTTAATAATGAAAAACAAGTGTTGTGATTTATAAACAAAGTTTATAAATGGACTAAAATATAATTATCAGTTGATAATTGAGATTGTGAATTCAACAATGAATAGAAAAAGTGATGTTTTATTTAAACATCAGTTTAAATCCGATAACGGAGTTTGGGAATGTTTTTACAAATAATAACCGAAAACGTTTCCTAAATTTAGAAAATAAGAATTTACAAATATATAGAAATGGGGAAATGAATAAATTAATAATAAATTAATTTTAAAAGGGAGAATGATGATTGATCGATATAATTCCATCTGGAAATAATATCGTTGTTTGCACACCTGTTTTTCTTTGATAGTTAAATCACCGACTATCGAAGTTTTTGACCATTTTTCCGTCATCAATACGGAGAGACCGGGATCAGATTATTATCTGAAAACCAATCTGTATGGATGTTAGCATTGCGATTAAATATGATGAAGATAATTGAAGACGGAGGTATGCAAGGGCTATCCTGTTTACAGAATAGTGCCCTCGGTTTGTCCAGTCCCAGGACAAACGTGAATGGATGAATGTCTGACAAAGTATATCTAACGGATCACGTAAGTTGATCTCTTCAAATGTACTTACGTTTGGTGGCGGAGGAATTCCTTTCTCTTAGCTTTATACCCTTGGTATTTTTGGGGAAATCAATTTGTGATTTGGCGGGTATGACGATGTGGCATTCAAATTGAATGGTGGTCAGGTGTTGCAAATGATACGTTATGACCTCAAGCCTCATCAACCGGGAAATGACAGAAATTGGGCAGGCAGCATGGCTTAGTGGGCCGCTCCCATTAGGATGTATATCACCTATCTAGAGAAAATCCATTTCATTCTTTTATCTATGTTCGATGTTGTCCCTTTTCGGGAAACGGTGGGTAGCTCCAAACCGTTGGTGATATACATTCAATACACTCAAGCGAAATGAGTGGTCAGTCATGTGTGGGCCGGGTTGCAAGACGTTCTAGTTGAACCCAATGTATTCGTCTCTAGTGATACACTATCGGCAGGTGGTCCCATACCTTGTCATAGTCGGAATCCAATCTCCAATAAGCGCCCGTGGTTTTGTTTGTATACTATATATGTGGAACGTGAGATGCAACGTTCTGCTAGATTGTTAATTACTTGTGATTAGACATAATTATAATATCAGAGGAGTATTGATTTCCAAAACTGTTTTGGGTTAAAAAAAACCGTCCGTGTTTATGTGTGGATTGGTCTTACGATTATCTTTTCTTTTGAAAAGGATTTTTAAATGTTAAACCAAATGATTTGAGTTTACTCACACCAGTCCCATTACTGACCCAGAGTTTATTTTGTTTGTTTTCCCTAAAATCTTGGGTGCCCAATTTTATATGGGCAGTCAAGTAGTTCAGGCCTTTACAGATATACTTGGAGGAGCTTGAAGCAGGAGGCTTCAAGATTATGTAGCTATTGTTATTTCCACTGTGTGTAAGTGTTGTACTCTGATAATGTTATTGTATATATACAGTTTTATTTCAAAGTTATGTTATTATATAGTTTACTCGTTCCGCTGTGAGATTCGTGTTACTCTGATTCTGCCCTGTGGTGATCTTCTTCTTCTATTCTAATTTTCTATCTTATCTATTCTCACCCTCTAACTTCTTTCTATTAATGATCTGGAATTTTCGATGTCTGTACAGTCAACATGGTAGTTTTGTGTTGACTTTCGGAGTCGAAAATCCCATTTCGTTACAGTGGTATCAGAGCTGAAGGTTAAGTGATTACCTTGGTTCTGTGGCATGACTCAGTAGAGATGTGGTTAGTAATGCCCTAGATTGAGTTGAGTGTACATATACGAGTGAACGTATTTGTAGATTTTATAAATAAAAAATTTATATTGTGGAGATTTATTGGTTGAGTTGTTTATGGGTTCTGATCGATCAGTTTGATCCACTGTATCGATAGGAGTTTCTAAACACTCGAATACGATGAACCAACCAAGTATGTTTTGAAAGAGGGTAAATGAAATAATTTTACCCAAACAATATTTTGATATAAACGAATGATTAATATTGGAAAAATTATAGTTATGTTGGATGTGTTGGTTGTTATTATAATCAAATGAGATTATAAAAAGTGAAATGGTTAAATGTAACCAGTTAGAATTCATATAAGTGTAATATATGGAATCAGATGAATTAAATCTGAATTTAAAATCAAAATTTGAAACTAAAATTCCTAAAAGTTGAAAGATTGTTCGTAACGGGATTTGGATTAAATATATGATAATTTTAAGATCCTGGGAGATTTTAAAATTGGTTTACAAGCATCTTGAATGATATTTTGAAATGTATTTTAAAATGGAAATGTTTAAGAATTAAGTTTTGAAAGTGATATAATATTGAACCTACTTCAGTAACTGGGAAATAACTCTGATGATACTGGCCACATCATCAGTGTTCATTTTCGAGTTGTAAGTGACGGATTACTACCAAAGATTTTGTTTTCGAATTATTTTGGTAAAAACAAGTTGTTTTGAATCCCGAAAGGGAATAATTTATTTTAGAAACACTAAACTCTTTAAAATTCCCAGGAAGATAGTATGAATTAAAAACTAAATTGAAGGAATTTGTGAAAGCAAATATGTATTGAATTGAAACCAATTAACTGGAAATTTAATTGGAATATAAATATATCAAGTAAAATCAAAATTTTGAATTGTGAGATTGGGAATCTGAAATGGTATTGGATTGATGAGACAGGAGTTGGAAGCAAGAATGGAACTTTAGTTTGAAATTGAATTCGGCTCGGATACGTGAATGATTTGGTTTTGAGAATAAAATTGGAATTTCGTTTGGGAAAACATTCGTATATGCTGGCAGGGTAGCAAAATGAAAGGATATAATGATATGCCCGACAAAAAGGTACATGTTTATTTTTATGGATTTGGTGATTTATGGGCCGATTTGGCAAGCCGCTCGGCTGTTTGATTTTTTCTGGATTGGAGAAGGCCTAGAGAGGCGAGTGGGGGTTTGAACTATTGACCGGTACGAAGGAGGTGCTGGCGAAATTTTTCGAAAGTTTCGGGTGTTTGTAATTTTTAAGGATTTTAGAAAATTTTCATTGATAATAATTAATTAAAATTTTAATTGAAATTAAATTGGTTCAGTTGAAATTAAAGTTGGTAAGTAAACAAATAAATTTGTACTAGTCGATAGGGTTTGTTCTCTAACTTAGCAATTTCGAGGACAAAATTATTTTAAGGGGGGAAGAATGTAACGTCCCGTATTTTTATGGTGAAATAAATAATTTATTTAATTATTAAATATCGATTTGGCGATATTGATAAATTGAATTAAAAAATATTTATATTTAATTAATATAAATTATAGAATCGAAATGGTCGAAAATAGCTGAATTCTCAATATTGTGTGAACTAGATCATTTATAAGATATAATTCACTTTAGAGCTGAATTTTATTAACAAATATATTATTGGAACGACAGTTTGAGCGTATAGTTTATATTATAATTATAATCGAGCTCGAAATGATGTGGAAGTTCGTAATTTGGCGATTCGAACTTTAAACGAATATACAGAAGCCGTTTTAAGTCGGATTTCTGTGAAACAAGAAACGCTAGGACCTGGTGGAGTATATTTTTCTAATGAAAGAGAAAAATTGGGATTTCGTCATATAGAGTGCAAGATATGTGCAAATCAAATTTTTAAATAGTCGTTATAGAATCGTTCATCGACCATAAGAGTTTATTTGAAATAACTACATAATGGGTTCGAATTTAGACAAGGTTCTTTTTAGACGTAGTGTTAATTTAATTTTTAGAATTTTTCTATAATTTTTAAATAACTTAAAAAGAAACTTTTTATTTGAAGTATTTTGCACCCTGTATCAATATTTCGGGGTTTCACAATATAAGTTACCTACCGATATTATTATATTTTTGAGATCCGGGCACCTCGCTGGACATTACTGTAATTTTATTTTTGTCCACAACTACCAGGACGTGAAATATGCATACCTTGTGAGAATAAGAAGATCAGAGCACCTTTTTTTGATATCAAATATAATGTTCAGAAAACATGCACTTACTAACCCTGTACCTAGTGCATCTCCATCCTCAAATTGTAATAATTTATTTGCATATCCTAAGCGTGTTGTACTAGATCATTTAATCTTAGGTACCATATTCAAACATTTAAACCTTTTTTGTGCCTTTACTTAATCAAATGCGTGTGCGTTAGCCAAGCATACATGTACGAAAGATTTGACTATATTTTTTTCTTGTACAGTCACAATCCTAAGATTTTATGTGACAAGTTTTCTGTCACTAGACTCACTACCACCAAAGGGTATGATCACGATTACAGTTGTAAATGAGTTGACACTTCTTTATTTTTCCACGGTGGCCAAAATATGATATCCTTAGTCCCCAAGCTTTCCATCCCATCCTTTCAAAACGCTACAGCTACACCTTGAAAATGAAAACTACCTAAGAAAAATACTGTCACCTAAATCCTAGCCTACCTCCACAAATGGTCACTAGCATTGCTGATCCATGTTTTCATATCAAGAACAGATGGAAAACATGAAGGCTCATGGCAGCTATGCTACCTTCCATCCAGCTATCTATTCTCCTATCCCTTGATCACCAAGGACATGATCCTATAAGTAACTGCATTTATATCTTCTTGTTTCAGAAATCATAAAGCAACATTTAACCCAAAACTTCGGTTTTCAAATTAATCTTCACCAATTATTAAAAATTGCCACTTTCTAAATTCACAGTAAATCGAATAAAAACCCAAAAATCCGCAAACTTGTATATTTAGCATCCTGCTATGATTCTCTACATTTTGGTGTGATTTTTGATGGGTTTTGAAGCATAAGGGTTCGCTGTTTTCTAGACAGCGTTAGCTGGAACCAAGTAAACCAACTGTTAGCGAGAGATGGATAGTGTATTGAGTGAATTCGAGCTCGGTTTTGGGTTTAGGGGCTCGAACAACAACTAGTAGCAAAGTATGGTGGACTTCGATCACGAAAGTCATCGCATGTTTTGCTGAAGACGTGGGTAAGGGCACTCGACGGATTGCGGAAGGGATGATCGAGTTTGATTAAGTTGGGATGAGGATGTTGAGATTTTCAAGGGGAGGATTTTGGTGAAATTAGTTTGATATTAATTGAAGCGGTTAAGGTGGTTTTTGGAATTGAAATGATTAATAATGGTGTTTGGAAAAGCTTTAAGCTGTGGTGATATTGAATAAGGAAGAAGAACACGGGTATGGGTCTTAAAGCATGGTATTGGGCCAACAAATAAGAGTGAGGCCTGAATATATTTAATAAATATAATTTTAATCCTATGTTAAATAGTGTATTAAACTGTAACTTTGATAATTCACTCATATATTATCAGAATTTCGAACGGTCAGATCCGTTTGGATCGTATGGACGGTGGCTACACCATGGAATGGACCGGGAGTGAGTTGGAGCTCATTTGGATTTATGGTAAAATTAAACGCCTGAATCAAATCAATGACCAATTATCGTTATTTAACGACAACCGTCCAATGTGAGTATGTAATGACCCAGATTCTTATGGGTTAATTTTAATTATTTAATACGGATTTAAATATTGGGTGGATAATGTAAATGGATTTTTATATTAAGTTATTAATTTAATAATCAATTTTGATTTAATATCGAAGACATATTAAAACATTGTAATGCGAAAATATAATTCAGTTCGAGATTAAAACTGAATTAAATACGGTTCAGACTTCTGTTGGAATTAGACATGATAATATTAATTTATTATCGTAGAATAAATTGTGTTGAATTTAATCTATATCAATTTAAATTAATATCGCCTCAAGACGATCAAATCGGACTTCGTGACTTATCCCAGTGTGTCCCGAATAAGGGTATTACCCTTAAATTGTCAGTTGTTGGGTTCAGAAAGGAGTTCGAAGTCATGGGGTGTTTAAATAAAAGAATACGATTAAAAACAAATTTAAATTAAATCTTTTGTTGGTGGACAAAACAAAGAAACCCGTACTTCCTCTTCCACCACAAAATCAGAGAAACCCGTGCTTCCTCTTTTAGCACAAAATCAAAGCAACGGTGCCCTCCTTTCCACCACAAATCAAAAGCTCTACTCAGTATAAATCGAAATCAGTCCTCTTCAATACAAAGCCGACCCTTCCTTTTCAGTTCCCTCAACCCAAATTCTTCGCGTTTGTTATTTCCTTGTTCTCAAATTAGCGAAGTCATGGCTTCATTCCTCACCATGTTAAATCGTGAGATCAAATTCAAAGAAGAAGAGAGAGAATGGAAATTAATTCAAAGTTTGTAGAGATCGCGATGCTGTATGAAACTCGACGTCAGGTTGAAGCTCGAATTTGTCGCAAGTCAGTTAGGGTTGAATGGAGTAGGGCTTGCGATGGAAATTGAAGTCACGGAGATTTGGTATTGTTTGGAAGGTGCGAACGGATGTCTGGACGTGTGCGGTATACGATGTCAAGCTAGAGTGTTTGATACTGGTAATGATTTTGGGTGATTCAGGTTTGAGAAAGGGTAGTTGCGCATGTTTTGATGATGGGAGGAGTTCAGTTGTTATGAGCGAGTTGCGGTTTGTAAGGCCTGAGATAATTGAGTACTGGTGAATGAGTGTTCTCGGTGGAAAGGTAAATGGAAAGAGGCTGCAGTCTGTTGGTATGGCAGTACTGAATATTGTTAACAAGACTGAGATGCTCATGAATAAAGAACAGACAGTGTAGTGTTGACATACTGGTAATGGAATTGCAGTGGATGTGGAAACGCTGTGCTATTTTGAGGTTGTTCAATATGAAGGAGTCACGACAGTTTTGGTTTTGTCTACTGTAGGTCGTATCGTTAGGGGAGCTAATTAAATAAGGTAACTATAGTGTTAATAATCAAGTTTTTAATTTATACATTTTAATCGAAAACTTAGAAATTTAATTTCAAATTCATACGAGGCCAAAAAGTTGAGTGGCAATCATAAAAGGATTATCTGCATTCAGGGATTTGATGGAACCATATTGGAGCTAAATGGGATTTTATCTAATTTTAAACATCTGTTTAAAATTAGATAAAACGACGATAATCAAGAAATAAAAATCCTGGTGAGTAAATCTCACTCACCTGTTAATTAGAATTATTTTTATCCGTTAAAAATAATTTTTGTAGCTTGTATGGATTATTATGGTTGCTTTAAATATATTAGTTATTTAGGGTTGACTATTATATATATATATATATATATATATATATATATATATATATTGGGTTGATGATTGGATTGATTCCAGCAGTATCATTAGCGGATGCCCGCGGTATCATTAGCGTATGATTTCCCTATGCGCCACACAATATATATTAGTTGATGACCTTCTATACCATGATATTCTACCGCGAAGCAGAATGGGTATCATTTATGTGCTAACGTCTATGGATGCAGGAAAAACAGGTTGTAGGAATCCGACTGGATTCCTCAAAAATATATTATATGTTTGTATATTTGTTTGCATATATACTGTCATATATGATGTGTTAGAAATCATGTGATTTGATAACTGACTGTTTGGGGTATTTAAATATCACTGGGGCTTGAATATTGATTTATAAAAATATCGAAAAAGGGTATTTGAGATTTAAAAAGGGAATTCTATTTTTATAAATAGAATTTGAATTTTTAATGAACTATAGAAAATATTAACTTGTTTTGAATATATATATATATAAACGAGTATTGAATTTATAAACTTGGTTCATAAATTTATAATGTTGGATTTGAATTGAATTTATAAACTCTTTTTATAAATTTAAAATGTGGGATTTGAATTGAATGTATAAACTTTGTTAATAAATATATAATTTGTGATTTTAAGTGAAGTTATAAACGTTGTTTATAAATAATGCATAGAATCGAATTTGAAATTTGAATATAAGAGAATTCGAATAGATTTGAATATATAATTTGAAAAGAGACTTCAAATAGATTTGAATATAGAATTTGGAAAGAGAATTCAAATGTATTTGAATATAGAATTTAAAAAGAGAATTCAAATAGAATTGAATTTGAAATTTGAATAGAATTGAAATGAAATTTAAATAAAGAGAATTCAAATAGATTTGAATACAGAATTCGAGTAAAGAGAATTCAAATAGATTTGAATATAGAATTTGAAAAGAGAATTCAAATAGAATTGAATATGGAATTTGAAAAGAGAATTCAAATAGAATTGAATTGGAATTTGAACATAGAAGTCGATAAGGAAACGAGCTTAAAAATAGAATTAGATTTGGTTTATAAGTAAGCTAAAATATATTTGAACATATTGTACTCAAATATTGAGGTGAAATAGGCAAACCAGTTAATTTGTAAATCAATTAACGAACTAAGTTAAAAGAATTGTATTATGTTCAAATGATTGGATTAAGTTGAAATGAATTAGAAATGTATGGATATACATGAGACAGGTTTGGAATAAAGTATAGAAGTGAAATAGATAGAGTGCTCGACAAAAAGGTATGAATTTAATTCATATATGAGATTTTATGCGCCGTATCAGCAAGCCGCTTGGCTTTTTCTTTTTCTTTTGGATTGGTGAGGGCCCTGGGAGGCTATTTGAAATATCCCGATGCTCCCGGTACAAAGGAGGTTATGGAAAAAAAATTCGGGAATTTTAGGAGTTATAATATTTTTAAGATAATTTGATAGTTAGAAATCAACGTATCAATATATATATAAGTCGATAAGGAAACGAACTTAAAAATAGAATAGTAAAATAAAAAAGGAAGACTAGGAATAAAATCTCGTAAAAATAGAAAGAGAAAGCGTATACGTGTTTAAAAGTGAATAAGTAGTTTTATGGTATTAATTATTCGAGTAAGTAGTCATATCTGTTTTGACGTTATAAATGTTATTCAGTCAAGGTCTAAGAGGTAGTTATACCCTCAAATCGATTGATTTCATTATTAATAAATAAATAGTAAGATTTCAGGCTCGAAAATCAATGTTGGATAAGAGTTAGTTGAATATAGCATTTGGGTTGTCGTAACGATGTTTTACACAACATCCGTTTTAACCCGAATAAGTGTAAGCCTGGAAATATAATAAAGAATATTTCCTAAGTATAGAAATAAACGAGATCGGAAAAGAGATAAATAATTGGAATATTTTCCTATTATAAATAGCATATATTTTATAAAGTTTAGAAAATAAAGGAAGGCGATATTCGGAAATGTTTTCTAAATAACGTAAAAGGCCAATATGGTTATTGAAAATATTTGGTTAACAAATATTGATAAAGAAATAGAGAAGTGATTTAATTAATGGAATATTAATTAAGGGCTCAGTGATTGTTTGATAATTGGATGAACACTAGTTTTCTTCGATAGTTAAATCATCGACTATGGAAATACTTGTTTTTATTCGATAGTTAAATCACAGACTATCGAAGTTTTTGACCATCGTTGTCAATATGGAGTGACCGGTTGGATTATTATCCAAAGAACCACTCTGTATTGGCATAAGCGTTGTGAATCATATATGCCAAAGAAAATTGAAGATGGAGTAAAGTGCAAGGGCTATTGTATAAGTCTTAGATAACACTGCCTAAGATGGATGTAATGAATAGTGCCTTCGGTTCATCCTGTTACTGGATGACTTGTATGGAGGAATGTCTGACAGAGTATTTCCAGAAATGTCACGTACATTGATTTCTTCAACCGTACCAAGAGTGGAAGTGGAGAAGGAAACTTCTTTAGCTAACACATAATGTACTATTGTAGACGTCAATTAGTGATTTTCGATGGATCTGACAATGTGGCATTCGAAGTGAATCTGATGTGATGATAAAGCGTAACCTCAAGCCTCATCAATCGGTAAATGACAGAAATCAGACAGGCAGCATGGCTATGTAGGTCGCACCTATTATGGTGTATAATCACCTGATCTGGAGTTTCATTTTCTTTTAAAAATCTATTGTTGATGCTGTCCCATTCGGGAAACGGTTGCTGATCCCAACCGTTGGTGATATACATTCGATACACTCAAGCGAAATGAGTGGTCGGTCATGTATGGCTGAGTTGCAAGATGTTCTTGCTGAACTCGGTGTATTCTCCTCTAGAGATATACCAGCGGAAGGTGGTGGTTCCATACCTTGTCATAGTTGGAAATCCATTAACCAATAAGTGCTTGCGGTTTTGATTGTATATTATATATGTGGAACGTGAGATGCAAACGTTCCACTAGATTGTTATTTACTTGATTTAGACATTATTATAATATCAAAAGATTTGATATAAATATTATTATTCCTTTCAAAAGAATTTTGATAGGTAAGTCAAGTGTTTGGATTCTCATAAGGGAAAAACCCGTTCCGTGTTATACGGCGTTGTCTTATGAGATATCATTTAGTTTTTCTGAAACTGTTTTAAACTGTTTACTCATACCAGTCCCATGACTGACCGAGAGTTTATTTTGTTTTGTTTTACCTAAACTCTTGGGTGCCTAAATTTGTACGGGCAGTCAAGTAGTTCAGGATTTTACAGATCTATCTAAAGGAGCTTGGAGCAGGAGGCTTCAGCGTTAGTTATATAGAGTTTTGTTCCGTTGTGTTGTAAGTGTTGTACTCTGATAAGTATATGTTATACAGTTGAGATTTTGTATTTCAAAGATATGATATATTATATTTTGTTCCGCTGTGATGTGAGATTCTGTGATGTTGTTTCTATTTTTCTTCTACCTTTTTCTTCTAAAAAAATGATTTGTATTTTCGTGATATTTGGGTTGGATGTATGGTGTATGTAGTCAACTCTTATGTTATGGATTTGCCGGCCCCTATAGTTGGTATCAGAACTTAGGTTGATTGAATACCTAGGCTTGTGTGGCATGTGCTCATTAGAGATAGGGTCAGTAGTACCCTAGAATGAGTTGAGTGTATATATATATGAGAGAGCGTATTTGTTATTTGATATAAAAATTGTTGTATATTGTGTTGACTAATCTGTTGAGTGAATTATGAATTCTGATCGAATCGTGGGACGCCACGATGTCGATAGGAGTTTATAAACACTTGAACAGAAGATTGGACACGATATTGTTTTAAATGGTCGTGTTGATTGTTAGGATTATAATCAAATTAGATTATAAAAACTGAAATAGTTATATATATAACAAACGGAATTTGTATATGAAATCAAATATAAAAATGTGATCAATTGAAATTGAATTCCAACCCGAATTCAGAATTTAAAATCCTGGGAAGTTGGAGATTTTTTCCAAATTTTATTAAAATAATATAGCTTTATTTTGGAAGGATTTTTGAAAAAAATCATTTGAATGGATTTTGAATATGATAAGCACTGAACTCACTTCAGTGGCTGGGAAATAATTCTGATGGTGGTCGCAACATCATCAGTGTTCATTTTCGAGTTTCTAAGTGATGAATTGCTGCCTTAGAAAAGTTTTTGATGGAAAATTTGTTTGAAAAGAAAACAAGTTGTTTGAAAATTCAAATGTTTTGAATTTGAGATGGACATGAATATATGTATATATTTATATTACTTCAAAGGAGTTTTGAAATAAAACCCTAGGAATTTGAATGATTGAAATTAAATTTAACTTAAGTAAGTTAAATGGATCAAAATGAATGAATTGAGTAAAATCAATGTGAATGAAATATGAATTGGGTGTGAATAAAGGAAAAACCAAAGGAGTTAAAAAGAAATATATTTGTAAAACAAATATAAAACAAAATATATTTGTAAAACAAATATAAAGGAAATATTTGTAAAACGAATACAAAGGAAGTTATGTGCAAACAAATAGAAGGAGAAATATTTGTAAATACATTTACAAATAGAATTTAAAAGGAAATATTTGTAAAACATTTACAAATATATTAAATGGTAATATTTATTTATAGAAAATAAATAGAATGTTATAAATGATATATTTATTTGTTAAATAAATAGAATTTAATCAAAGGAATATTTAGAAGATGAATTGAAAATGGAAATCTGTTTTTAACAGATAAATAGAAAAGATTAATTTATAAATAACAGTTTATAAATTAAATTAAATATTTATCATTCGATAAATGGAATATATACGTCTGAACTTATATAGAGAAGAGATATTGGTTTTTAACACGGATAGTTTTAAATAGAAGGGGTACACAACACTTGTATAAGTGAAGTAACGTTATTAAAGAGAACATTTATAAAGTGAAGAACTGTTACTAAAAGTAAATCTTTATAAATGAATAAACTTTATCCAATAGGAGTTATTCGAATAGGAGAAGTCAATTAGAGTTAGAAATAATCGATTAGAGTTAGAATAAATCGATTAGAGTAAGAATTAACCAGTTAGAGTTAATCAGTTAGGGTTAATCCGTAGAGTTAATTGAATATTTGTTATTCAATTAGAATTTATCGAAGATATGTTATTCAAATTTAGAGTTAACCAGATAGAGTTAATTAAACATAGTTAATCGAATTAGGATTTAATTGAATGTTAGTTATTCAATTAAAGTTGATCGAATATTGTTATTGAAATAGAGTCAGTCAAACATAGTTACTCAGGATAATTTGCCATTTTGTAAGACTGCTAGCGTAATTCGCAGGGCTGCAGATAGCCTAGGGTGGTTGGATGTTTCCTGAGGGAATCAGGCATAACCATTGTGATCGCTGCAATCTATAGTCAAGCGAATGGGGTTAAATCAAATATTAGTTATTCGAATAAAGTTAAAAGGAGTTATCGAATATTAGTTATTCGAATAGAATTAAAGGAGTTAATTGAATATAGTTTATTCGAATAGAGTTAAAGGAGTTATCGAATATAGCTTATTCGGAAGGAGGTAAGTGAAAAGGGCTAATCAAATAGGGTTAATCGATAAGAGTTAAATCAAATAGAGTTAATTTATAAGAGTAAATTGAATAGATTAAATCGAATATAGTTTATTCGAAGAAAGGTTTTCGAATCTAGTTATTCAAAAGAGAGGTTATCGAATATAGTTATTCGAAGGGAGGAGTTATCGAATAAGGATTTATTCGAAAGAGAGTTACGTAAGGAAGTTTGAAATGTTGAGTCTCAACATAAATAAGTTTTGAAAAGATAAATGGGTTTGTAGCACTTTTTCTACCTTAGCAATTTCGAGGAAGAAATTTTTTTAAGTGGGGAAGATTGTATTGACCCAGATTCTTATGGGTTAATTTTAATTATTTAGTACAGATTTAAATATTGGGTGGATAATATAAATGGAATTTTATATTAAGTTACTAATCTAATAATCAATTTCGATTTAATATCGAATATATATTAAATCATCGTAATGCGAAAATATAATTCAGTTCGAGATTTATAACTGAATTAAATACAGTATAGACTTCTGTTGGAATTAGAAACGATAATATTAATTTATTATCGCAGAATAAATTGTGTTGAATTTAATCTATATCAATTTAAATTAATATCGCCTCAAGACGATCAAATCGGACTTCGTGACCTATCCCAGTGTGTCCCGAATAGGGGTATTACCCTAAAATTGTCAGTTGTTGGGTTCAGAAAGGAGTTCAGAGTCATGGGGTATTTAAATAAAAGGATACGATTAAAAACAAATTTAAATTAAATCTTTTGTTGGTGGACAAAATCAAAGAAACCCGTGCTTCCTCTTCTACCACAAAATCAAAGAAACACCTGCTTCCACTTCTAGCACAAAATCAAAGCAACGGTGCCCTCCTTTCCACCACAAATCAAAAGCTCTACTCAGTATAAATCGAAATCAGTCCTCTTTAATACAAAGCCGACACTTCCTTTTCAGTTCCCTCAACCCAAATTCTTCGCGTCTGTTATTTCCTTGTTCTCAAATTAGCGAAGTCATGGCTTCATTCCTCACCAGGTTAAATCGCGAGATCAAATTCAAAGAAGAAGAAAGAGAATGAAAACCGATTCGAAGTTTGTAGAGCTCGCGATGGTGTATGAAACTCGACGTCAAGGTAAAGCTCGAGTTTGTCGCAAGTCAGTTAGGGTTGAATGGAGTAGGGCTTGCGATGGAAATTGAAGTCACGGAGATTTGGTATTGTTTGGAAGGCGCGAACAGATGTCTGGACGGGTGCGGTATACGATGTCAAGCTAGAGTGTTCGATACTGGTAATGATTTTGGGTGATTCAGGTTTGAAAAAGGGTAGTTCCGCATGTTTTAATGATAGGAGGATTTCAGTTGTTATGAGCGAGTTGCGGTTTGAAACACCCCACCTCCGTTAGGGTCACTCTCAAAGGGAATGCCCTAATTTTGGTGGAGGTTTATAAGTACAAGTCACAGATATACAAGACAGATATAAGAACACATATTTGTAAAACAGCGGAAGAACAACAAACTTTATTTCATTAAGTCAAGTACGTGTTACAACAACATCCTTTCCAAAAACATAACATAACACTTTCATAATCTGTCTTGAGTACATTATTTAAAGAAGCATAAATAAAACATAGATAAACTGCAAAAGCCCCTTAGTGGATTGTCCAAAGCCATAGTTCAAAACAGGAAAGTCCAAGCAATACATTTCTCTTCTTCAAGCTGGATGTTGAGGCTGGTCAAGCTGCTGTGTTCCCTCCCTGAGGACCGGGGGGGAAACGGAAGAAAGAAGACGAAAGAAAAATAGAGTCAGACATAAAGCCTGAGTAAGTCTAGTACTACTTTGTCTATGAATAAAGAACTGGGTATGATAAGTAAAACAGGAAGTGGGCAAACACTATGAACTTGGTTAAGTTATCTAGGGTCGAATATACTATCGTACCCCATGTAAATCTCTGAACCCATATAAACTAGTTTCCAATTGGCACCCCATAATCAGGGTGATGTGATCCATTCAATGATGATCAGCTCCTACTCGCAAAGTTACATGTGTCTTACGGCCCCCGATGTCTGTAGTTACCTATGCTGGTCCCACCATGGGGTGTATCAAGTCCCATAGTGGCAACCCGACACAACCTTAGAGTGCACAGGTATGCTACTGGTGTCCAGTGCCTTATTTTTCTGCGCCGGAGTGTGTGCACGCCCGCACTCCGTTAGAACCTACACTGCTACACCACCGCCGTCGCTTTGACCTCTTACAATCAGCCCAGTAATCGTGCCCCACCCTGCCTAGTTTCAGGGTATCCTGATACACCTTTTAGGGTTACTGCTGAAAAGGGTCCCCCGTTACTAGGTTTTCTATCTCTAGCCAACATGCTAAGTTGGTTAAGTGTTTCCTAACCTAACCCCACCAGTCCGTTTAGTTTAGCATATTCCATTTTGATTAAGTCTTTAGTCCACTTAATCCTAACAATCTTGACTCAGCCTTAATTGTCTTATTAAGGCCCTGACCTCTCACATTAGACAGGTATTGTTGTGGCTGCCTGTTGCCGGTTGGTTCCGGGCAGTCTTACGCCACAACTCAGTCTAACCTCGGGTCCTTGCTTGGCTCCATGTTTAACCTCCCACATTGGATAGGTATTGTTGTGACTACTGGACAGCCGGGCGGTTCCGGGCAGGTTTACATCACAACTCAATCCAACCTCGGGTTAAACACATCGTATGTTCTACATTTACATATTTTGTCATTCTTCTTTATTTCTTATATTTAAAAATTTGCGGCCCATTATTAAATTAATGGTGTAAAGGTTACACCAATCACGGGCCCAACCCATACTTGAATTTGGGCCCTTCTATTTTATATTTTCATTCATTAAATTAATTTTTACCCAACGTTATTTTCCCCCGTTTTACACGTCCGTTCATATATATTGGGCTTAGCCTTTTAAAGCCCAATTTAGCCATGCGAAAAGGGGAGGCTTATGGCGTATACACAAAGAGGGGAAGGTGAGCGCATGAACTTGCAATACGACGTTAGAAATACAAAATAGAAATTGGTGTACTTGCATAGTGGCAACCTAGGTAACATGAATCAAAGCATGTGAACTTGCATAGGTTTAACTACAACATGAACCTATATTCTTATTTAGGCATAATGTCAAACATAAGCATGTCATAAATATTCCTAGCATAAGCATAGCATAAATACTTTTAGCATAAACACGGCATAAACATAAACAAGTCATGTTCATAAGGTTTCTACATGTTTACAAAGGGTATACTTTGTTACTAACACAAAAGCATAGTTCAACTTAATCATGGTTTAAGTCTAATCACATAACGATGGTATAAATATACTTATGCATAAATATTCCTAATCATGGTGCTTGCTTTAAACTTGCAAAAAGGGATTTTTGAGTCTAACCTAGCCATGTCTCACATATGTCATCATATAATTCTTGTAAACAAGATAAACTTAATCATGGATTTCAATTATGCCAAATATCATTCATAGCCTAGCCATATTCATAAGCATGACTTAATACATGGATTATGGTGTCAAAATTCCAACATAGTTTCATATGAACTATAACAACCAAACTTGTATCAATTGCTTGCAAAATGATTTATGCACAAGAATATACATCATGATGGCATAATAACAAAGCCCCAAACTCGCATGAATTTCAATCAACTACATACATGTAGCTTCAACATAGATTACATAATTTGCGCCATATTCAAAACGTATATTTGCATAGAACTACCGCATGTAGTTCTTTATAATTGAATGACATAATTCAGGATATCCAAACGTATATAAATTGATAAGAACGCACAATTCAAGCATACATATCTACACAATTGTTTATTCATACCAAAGTAATACTCTACTTACAATGGTTGCGGCGAATTCTCAAATTAAGAGATATGATTCCTTTGTTGAATTGATTGGCTTTAGGTTGCTTGAATTGCTTTAGGCTTTAGAACTTTCTTCCTAATTCCCTCTCTAGTTGGCGGCTACTCTTAGTCGTTCCTCAGCAACATGGCGGCTATGTTCTTAATTTTGAATGAATAGATTAGGGTTTAGTCTAGGGTTGTTTATATAGAGATTAGGAACTGATTAGGACCCTTGATGTTGCTTGGATTGATCATAGCCATTCATTAGATAGAGAGACCAATTAGAACCCGCCACCTAGCCCTAGTGACAAAGCAGACCACAGAAATTCGACCAAACACAGACCTGGCCAGCCAGGTTGACTGGGCTCGACCAGGTCGACACCCCTATCGACAGGGCTGTCAACAGCCCTGTCGACATGGGTAGCCCAGGTCGACAGCCCAGTCGACCTGGGTGGCCTTGGCGGGCGTTTATCCGCCCTGGCCCACTGGGCCCGATTTTCGAATTATTTTATTCTGTTTGAATTTTAAATTTAATTTAAAACTTCCGAAGGCCATATCTTCTTTATACGGACTCCGTTTTTCGAAAACTCGGACTCTATTTCGCGTATTTTTTCGAGACGAATGCAATGGCGTATCCCGTTTCCCTTAGTTCTTTGATTTGAATTTGATTATACTTTAATTTATGAATTTCACAGTTATAGAATTCTCGGGGTGTTACATTCTCCCCCACTTAAAAGGATTTCGTCCCCGAAATCTTCAAGTTAGGAGGAATGTGTATCCTAACATCCAATCATCCATCTACTCATCCATCAAACACGAGCATCCATTGTCCTTAAAAGACTTCTAATGCTTCATGATCATATGCGAAGTGTGTGTGTACATGAACTTATCTAATGCAAAATCAGGCGGTCTACTGATTCAGTTGACCTCCTTAATGGGAATTATGTAAGTGCCATGAATCCATTATGTATGCAAATTTTCCTATTCATGATTCTACATCAGTGCACAATCATTCAATACAAATGCAACATCCACATGACAACATATTAATGCTCAACCATAAACGAAGGTGATCATATATGCATATGCAATATGAAGTGACTGAGCCGATCTAAAACCTAGATTGTGTGTGTGTATGCAACCACGAGCAACCACTAGCAATCACTTGCAACCACTTGCAACCATTCATACATAACATGTTTCAATTACATGTTTCCATCCAAAAAGATTCTACCTAAAAGACAAGGTCGAGGAAATATACCTAAAAAGATAGATAAAAGCGCAACTTAAGGAAAATGAAAGATCAAGGATGTACCCTCGAATAGAAAAGGGTAGGCCGTACGGATTCTAGCTTCAGTTTCCCAAGTCGCGTCTCCCTCCGCGTCGCTCCACTGAACTTTGACGAGCTTGAATTCGCGGTTGCGTAGCCTCTTCACTTCCGTTCCTAAGATGCGGGTTGGAACTTTTCTTATGGTTGCTTCGCGTTCCACTTCGGCCTCTTCTAGGACATTTGGCTCTACCACTTCAGCAGACTCATGTAGACATTTTCGGAGATGTGAAATGTGAAAGACGTTGTGGACTCCAGCCAACTTCTCGGGTAGCTCTAATCTATAGGCCATTTTCCCAATTTTCTCGATAATAGGGAATGGCCCTACGAATCTTGGTGCTAGCTTTCCTGTGGTTCCAAAACGAACAACGTTTCTTAGCGGTGATACCTTGAAAAAACTCTGTCTCCAACCTCGAATTCAAGGTCGGTCCTTCTCTTGTCGGCATAGGACTTTTGTCTGTCTTGGGCCGTCTTCATCCTTCTTCGTATTAAGTCTACTTTCTCTGAGGTCTCTCGGATCATATCTGGTCCAAGTATAAGCTTATCAGTAGACTCCCACCAACAAGTGGGCGATCGGCACGGTCTTCCATATAAAGCTTCGAAGGGCGCCATTCCGATGGTTGCTTGATAGCTGTTGTTGTAGGCGAATTCTACCAAAGGAAGGTGGTCTTCCCACGTCCCTCCGAAGTCGAGGACGCATAGCCTTAAAAGGTCTTCCAAAACTCTGTTCACTCTCTCCGTTTGGCCGTCGGTTTGGGGATGATAGGCTGTGCTCAAGCATAACTGCGTTCCTACTGCTTCTTGCAGACTCCGCCAAAATTCGCTGGTGAAGATGGGGTCTCGGTCACTAACGATGCTAGATGGTATTCCATGGAGTCGAACGATTTCCTTAAGGTAAAGCGATGCTAGGGATGAGGCAGTTCTTTTACTTTTGACAGGTAAAAAGTGGGCGCTTTTAGTAAGCCTATCCACTATTACCCAAATTCTAGTGTTGCCTCTCCTAGACCTAGGCAGCCCATCGATGAAGTCCATTGAGATGCTATCCCACTTCCACTGCGGGACCTCCAGAGGATGTAGTAGTCCACCAGGCTTTTTCTGTTCCGCCTTAACCTGTTGGCACACCATACATTTAGAAACGAACTCTGCCACGTCCTTTTTCATGCCGTTCCAGAAGAAAGTCCTTTTTATGTCTTTGTACATTTTATCCCCGCCTGGGTGTATCATCATCTTGGAGTGACGTGCCTCCTCGAGAACCTTTTTTATTAAATCTTTTGTCTGTGGGACGCATAGTCTACCGTCTCGCCTTAGTAAACCCCTATCGTCGATGGAGTATCTGCTGAGGTGACTTGAAGTCTCACCCCTAATTAGCCTATCAATCATTTCCACAAGCTGAGGGTCTTCGCGTTGTGCTGCCCCTACTGAATCTACTAAAGTTGGGCGTACTTCGAGAGATGCTAGCAAGCCCGGTACGAAATCAGAGGAAGGCCTAAAGTCGAAGCTGGCTATAAACTCTAGGCTTTGTCTTTCAACAAACAACGGGCTTAGGGTTAATTTCTTTCGGCTCAACGCGTCTGCCACTACGTTGCCTTTGCCCGGAGTATAGGAGATTTCGAAATCGTACGAGGCAAGAAACTCCATCCATCTTTGTTGCCTCAAGTTAAGATCCTTCTGCGAGAAAAGATATTTCAACGATTTATGGTCAGTGTAAAGTTCGAACTTCTCACCTAGGAGATAGTGTCGCCAAGACTTGAGTGCAAAGACGATGGCGGCTAACTCAAGATCGTGGGTTGGGTAGTTCTTTTCGTGCACCTTCAACTGCCTCCCGCCATAAGCTACTACCCTTCCTTCTTGCATTAAGACGGCGCCTAGCTCTGACCCACATGCATCCGTATAAACAGTGAACATCTTGCTCCCATCTGGCAGCGTCAAAACTGGGGCTGTTGTAAGAGCCCTTTTCAGTCGTTGGAAAGCAAACTCGCAATCCAAATCCCAATTGAACACTAGATTCTTCTTAGTCAATTTCGTGAGCGGAGCTGAGATTTTTGCAAAATCCCTTATAAACTTTCGATAGAAACCCGCTAGTCCTAGAAAGCTTCGGACCTCAGTTGCATTCCTTGGTGTCTTCCAATCCTGTACCGCCACTACCTTAGCGGGGTCCACCGCTAACCCTTGTTTGGATACTATGTGCCCAAGGAACCTCACCTCTTCTCTCCAAAAGTGGCATTTGGAGAACTTGGCTTTTAGTTGATGGACTCGCAAAGTTTCCATGATTGCCCTTAGGTGCTGAGCATGTTCCTCTTCACTCTTTGAGAAGATAAGGATATCATCTACGAAGACCACTACGAATTTGTTGAGGAAATCTCTAAATACCCTACTCATTAGGTCCACGAAGTAAGCAGGTGCATTTGTCAAGCCGAAAGGCATGACAAGCCATTCAACGAAGCCGTCTGGGGTTCTGAACGCCGTTTTATCGATGCTATCTTCAGCCACCCTTAGCTGATGAAAACCGGTTGCTAAATCGAGTTGGGAGAAAACAGACGCTCCTACAAGCTGGTCAAATAAATCGTCAATTCTAGGGAGAGGATGCCTATTCTTTTTCGTTAGCTTGTTGAGCTCCCTATAGTCAACACATAGACGGAGTGAACCATCCGCCTTTGTAGCGAACACCACCGGAGCGCCCCATTCTGAAATGCTCCTCCTAATGAACCCCTTTTCTAGAAGCTCTTTAATCTGTTTACTGAGCTCTTTCCTTTCTCGTGGAGCCATATGTCTAACAGGCAACGCAACGGGCTTTGCATTATCTACAAGATATATGCGGAAGTCTATTTCCCGCTTCGGAGGCAAGCCCTTCACCTCTTCGAAGACATCCGGATATTCCCGGACCACTCTAACTGATTGCAAGTTTTCAACAAAGGCATCTAGCGATTCAAGATAACTAAGCATAACCGCATACGAGGGATTACAAGAAATTTCCAAAGTATTACCGAGCTGGGTTGGGAGCCTAACAACCCTTTTCTCACAATCAAGGATGGCCCCATTACGGGATAGCAAATCCATACCCAAAATCAAACCATACTCCGAAAAGCCCAAAACAAAGGCACTACATTGAAATTCAACACTTAGAATAGAAATTTTCAAATCCAGACAGATCATAGACAAATGAGCTGGGCCCCCAATTGGGTTTGAAACAATTAAGGGGTCCTCTACCATACTAGTTTTTAGGTGCAGAGATTCTACTAAAGCAGACGAGATAAAGGAGTGTGATGCGCCGGAATCAAATAAAGTGCGAACGGGGTGATCATAAAGATAAATTACGCTTTCTACAGAAGTATTTATACCTCGTTGTTGCAGAGGTGGCGCTTCTAGCACATGAACCTGTGCCCCTGGGGTGGATCCAGTCCTCTTCCCCTGTCCTCGTTTCTTTGGGCAGTCCTTAGCCCTATGGCCCGTCTCACCGCAAGAAAAGCACCCACCATTCTCTTTGGCCTTCTTTTTCCGGCAGTCCTTTACCAAGTGCCCCACTTTGCCACAGAAATTGCACTTCCTCTTCTCCTTGTTGCCTTTCCCGCCTTTCTTAACGTCTGTCTTTTTAGGTTGCAAACCCTCTTTCTTCCCTTGAGAGCTTTCTGCCTTTGTCTCCTTCTTGCCCTTATCCTCCTCATTCAGCAATGCCATTTGCGCCAATCTTTCATACGTGGCCCCCATGGGTATATGGGTCATGGCCAAACTGTGTAATGGCTCATTTAACCCTTTGACGAAACGGAGAGCCTTCTTGTGCGGGGTGTTGACTAGGTCAAGTCCAAACCTAGCCAGCTCATCGAACTGATTCACATATTCTCTGACTGTCTTGTCCCCTTGCTTAAGAAATAAGAATTTTTCCAACTGCAATCTTCTTTCCGCATCTGAGAGAAATTTGGTCTCAAACCTTGCCCTAAAGTCCTCCCATGTCTCCACTGGTCTTTCAGCATTAGTGAATTCCCACCAGTAGGAAGCCTCGCCCTTCAATAGCCACACTGCCAACTGTACTTTTTGTCTATCTTCTACCTCAAAGATGATGAATAGGTCCTCCGTTTCTTTCAGCCAATTCCTAGCTGCTACGAAGGACTCAGTTCCATGGAAATCCCTTCCTCCCATAGCTTTAAAATCTTTACATATCTTAGCAAACGTGTTTCCCCGAGGAGGAGGTGGAGGAAAAGGTGCTGCTGCAGCTGGATGATTTCCTTCAGCTGGGGGGGAGGAATGGTAGGACCTGGCTGAGTGGCTCTTGCTTCTAAGAACCGTCTAAACCAACCAGGTATTGGCACCCCTTCCGGCAAGTTAAGTTCTTGGGACATGCTGAAACAAAAAGGATAGATTCAAAACGAAGGATAAGAGATAGTACCTACGGCTTTGGGGAGTGGACTTTGCCTTTTAAAAATAAAATAATATTTTTCTTTTAAAAATGCTTCTTTAAATTTCCTTTTTGAAAATAATTTTTTCAAAACTTTTTATCTTATCTAGTAAACCTATGCTCTGATACCAAGTGAAACACCCCACCTCCGTTAGGGTCACTCTCAAAGGGAATGCCCTAATTTTGGTGGAGGTTTATAAGTACAAGTCACAGATATACAAGACAGATATAAGAACACATATTTGTAAAACAGCGGAAGAACAACAAACTTTATTTCATTAAGTCAAGTACGTGTTACAACAACATCCTTTCCAAAAACATAACATAACACTTTCATAATCTGTCTTGAGTACATTATTTAAAGAAGCATAAATAAAACATAGATAAACTGCAAAAGCCCCTTAGTGGATTGTCCAAAGCCATAGTTCAAAACAGGAAAGTCCAAGCAATACATTTCTCTTCTTCAAGCTGGATGTTGAGGCTGGTCAAGCTGCTGTGTTCCCTCCCTGAGGACCTGGGGGGGGGGGGAACGGAAGAAAGAAGACGAAAGAAAAATAGAGTCATACATAAAGCCTGAGTAAGTTTAGTACTACTTTGTCTATGAATAAAGAACTGGGTATGATAAGTAAAACAGGAAGTGGGCAAACACTATGAACTTGGTTAAGTTATCTAGGGTCGAATATACTATCGTACCCCATGTAAATCTCTGAACCCATATAAACTAGTTTCCAATTGGCACCCCATAATCAGGGTGATGTGATCCATTCAATGATGATCGGCTCCTACTCGCAAAGTTACATGTGTCTTACGGCCCCCGATGTCTGTAGTTACCTATGCTGGTCCCACCATGGGGTGTATCAAGTCCCATAGTGGCAACCCGACACAACCTTAGAGTGCACAGGTATGCTACTGGTGTCCAGTGCCTTATTTTTCTGCGCCGGAGTGTGTGCACGCCCGCACTCCGTTAGAACCTACACTGCTACACCACCGCCATCGCTTTGACCTCTTACAATCAGCCCAGTAATCGTGCCCCACCCTGCCTAGTTTCAGGGTATCCTGATACACCTTTTAGGGTTACTGCTGAAAAGGGTCCCCCGTTACTAGGTTTTCTATCTCTAGCCAACATGCTAAGTTGGTTAAGTGTTTCCTAACCTAACCCCACCAGTCCGTTTAGTTTAGCATATTCCATTTTGATTAAGTCTTTAGTCCACTTAATCCTAACAATCTTGACTCAGCCTTAATTGTCTTATTAAGGCCCTGACCTCTCACATTAGACAGGTATTGTTGTGGCTGCCTGTTGCCGGTTGGTTCCGGGCAGTCTTATGCCACAACTCAGTCTAACCTCGGGTCCTTGCTGGGCTCCATGTTTAACCTCCCACATTGGATAGGTATTGTTGTGACTACTGGACAGCCGGGCGGTTCCGGGCAGGTTTACATCACAACTCAATCCAACCTCGGGTTAAACACATCGTATGTTCTACATTTACATATTTTGTCATTCTTCTTTATTTCTTATATGTAAATATTTGCGGCCCATTATTAAATTAATGGTGTAAAGGTTACACCAATCACGGGCCCAACCCATACTTGAATTTGGGCCCTTCTATTTTATATTTTCATTCATTAAATTAATTTTTACCCAACGTTATTTTCCCCCGTTTTACACGTCCGTTCATATATATTGGGCTTAGCCTTTTAAAGCCCAATTTAGCCATGCGAAAAGGGGAGGCTTATGGCGTATACACAAAGAGGGGAAGGTGAGCGCATGAACTTGCAATACGACGTTGGAAATACAAAATAGAAATTGGTGTACTTGCATAGTGGCAACCTAGGTAACATGAATCAAAGCATGTGAACTTGCATAGGTTTAACTACAACATGAACCTATATTCTTATTTAGGCATAATGTCAAACATAAGCATGTCATAAATATTCCTAGCATAAGCATAGCATAAATACTTTTAGCATAAACACGGCATAAACATAAACAAGTCATGTTCATAAGGTTTCTACAAGTTTACAAAGGGTATACTTTGTTACTAACACAAAAGCATAGTTCAACTTAATCATGGTTTAAGTCTAATCACATAACGATGGTATAAATATACTTATGCATAAATATTCCTAATCATGGTGCTTGCTTTAAACTTGCAAAAAGGGATTTTTGAGTCTAACCTAGCCATGTCTCACATATGTCATCATATAATTCTTGTAAACAAGATAAACTTAATCATGGATTTCAATTATGCCAAATATCATTCATAGCCTAGCCATATTCATAAGCATGACTTAATACATGGATTATGGTGTCAAAATTCCAACATAGTTTCATATGAACTATAACAACCAAACTTGTCTCAATTGCTTGCAAAATGATTTATGCACAAGAATATACATCATGATGGCATAATAACAAAGCCCCAAACTCGCATGAATTTCAATCAACTACATACATGTAGCTTCAACATAGATTACATAATTTGCGCCATATTCCAAACGTATATTTGCATAGAACTACCGCATGTAGTTCTTTATAATTGAATGACATAATTCAGGATATCCAAACGTATATAAATTGATAAGAACGCACAATTCAAGCATACATATCTACACAATTGTTTATTCATACCAAAGTAATACTCTACTTACAATGGTTGCGGCGAATTCTCAAATTAAGAGATATGATTCCTTTGTTGAATTGATTGGCTTTAGGTTGCTTGAATTGCTTTAGGCTTTAGAACTTTCTTCCTAATTCCCTCTCTAGTTGGCGGCTACTCTTAGTCGTTCCTCAGCAACATGGCGGCTATGTTCTTAATTTTGAATGAATAGATTAGGGTTTAGTCTAGGGTTGTTTATATAGAGGTTAGGAACTGATTAGGACCCTTGATGTTGCTTGGATTGATCATAGCCATTCATTAGATAGAGAGACCAATTAGAACCCGCCACCTAGCCCTAATGACAAAGCAGACCACATAAATTCGACCAAACACAGACCTGGCCAGCCAGGTTGACTGGGCTCGACCAGGTCGACACCCCTGTCGACAGGGCTGTCGACAGCCCTGTCGACAGGGCTGTCGACAGCCCTGTCGACATGGGTAGCCCAGGTCGACAGCCCAGTCGACCTGGGTGGCCTTGGCGGGCGTTTATCCGCCCTGGCCCACTGGGCCCGATTTTCGAATTATTTTATTCTGTTTGAATTTTAAATTTAATTTAAAAATTCCGAAGGCCATATCTTCTTCATACGTACTCCGTTTTTCGAAAACTCGGACTCTATTTCGCGTATTTTTTCGAGACGAACGCAATGGCGTATTCCGTTTCCCTTAGTTCTTTGATTTGAATTTGATTATACTTTAATTTATGAATTTCACAGTTATAGAATTCTCGGGGTGTTACACGGTTTGTAAGGCCTGAGATAATTGAGTACTGGTGAATGACTGTTCTTGAGGGAAAGGTAAATGGAAAGAGGCTGTAGTCTGTTGGTATGGGAGTACTGAATATTGTTAACAAGACTAAGATGCTCTTGAATAAAGAACAGACAGTGCAGTGTTGACATACTGGTAATGGAATTGCAGTGGTTGTGGAAACGCTGTGCTATTATGAGGTGGTTCAACATGAAGGAGTCACGACAGTTTTGGTTTTGTCTCATGTAGGTCGTAACGTTGGGGAAGCTAATTAAATAAGGTAACTATAGTGTTAATAATTAAGTTTTTAATTTTTTCGTTTTAATCAAAAACTTATAAATTTAATTTCAAATTCATACGAGGCCAAAAAGTTGAGTGGAAATCAAAAAAGGATTATCTGCATTCTGGGATTTGGTGGAACCAGATTGGAGCTAAATGGGATTTTATCTAATTTTAAACATCTGTATAAAATTAAATAAAATGACGATAATCAAGAAATTAAAATCCAGGTGAGTAAATCTCACTCACCTGTTAATTAGAATTATTTTTATCCGTTAAAAATAATTGATGTTGCTTGTTTGGATTTTTCTGGTTGCTTTTAATATATTAGTTATTTAGGGTTGATTATTATATATATATATATATATATATATATATATTGGGTTGATGATTGGATTGATTCCCGCAGTATCATTAGCGAATGATTTCCCTATGCGCCCCCACAATATATATTAGTGGATGACCTTCTATACCGCGATATTCTGCCGCGAAGCAGAGTCGGTATTATTTATGTGCTAACGTTTATGGATGCAGGAAAAACAAGTTGGAGGAATCTGGCTGGATTCCTCAAAAATATATTATTTGTTTGTTTATTTGTTTGCATATATACTGTTATATATGATGTGTTAGAAATCCCGTGATTTGATAACTGACTGTTTGGGGTATTTAAATATCATTGGGGCTTGAATATTGATTTATAAAAATACCGAAAAAGGGTATTTGAGATTTAAAAAGGCAATTCTATTTTTATAAATAGAATTTGTATTTTTAATGAACTATAGAAAATATTAACTTGTTTTGAATATATATATAAATGAGTATTGAATTTATAAACTTTGTTTATAAATTTATAATGTTGGATTTAAATTGAATTTATAAACTCTGTTTATAAATTTAAAATGTGGGATTTGAATTGAATGTATAAACTTTGTTTATAAATATATAATATGGGATTTTAAGTGAAGTTATAAATGTTGTTTATAAATAATGCATAGAATTGAATTTGAAATTTGAATATAAGAGAATTCAAATAGATTTGAATATAGAATTTGAAAAGAGAATTCAAAAAGATTTGAATATAGAATTTGAAAAGAGAATTCAAATAGATTTCAATATAGAATTTAAAAAGAGAATTCAAATAGAATTGAATTTGAAATTTGAATATAAAAGATTCAAATAGAATTGAAATGAAATCTAAATAAATAGAATTCAAATAGATTTGAATATAGAATTTGAATAAAGAGAATTCAAATAGATTTGAATATAGAATTTGAAAAGAGAATTCAAATAGAATTGAATATGGAATTTGAAAAGAGAATTCAAATAGAATTGAATTGGAATTTTAATATAGAAGTCGATAAGGAAACTAGCTTAAAAATAGAATTAGATTTGGTTTATAAGTAGGTTAAAATATATTTGAACATGTTATACTCAAATATAAAGGTGAAATAGGCAAACCAGTTAATTTGTAAATCAATTAACGAACTAAGTTAAAAGGATTGTATTAAGTTAAAATGATTGGATTAAGTTGAAATGAATTAGATATATATGAATATACATGAGACAGGTTTGCAATAAAGTATAGAAGTGTATTAGATAGAGTGCTCGACAAAAAGGTATGTATTTATTTCATGTATGAGATTTTATGCGCCATATCGGCAAGCCGCTTGGCTTTTTCTTTTTCTTTTGGATTGGTGAGGGCCCTGGGAGGCTATTTGAATTATCCCGATGCTCTCGGTACAAAGGAGGTTATGGCGAATTTTTCCAGGAATTTAAGGAGTTAGAATATTTTTAAGATAATTTGATAGTTAGAAATCAACATATCAATATATATAGAAGTCGATAAGGAAACAAACTTAAAAATAGAATAGTAAAATCAGAAAGGAAGACTAGGAATAAAATCTTGTAAGAATAGAAAGAGAAAGCGTATACGTGTTTAAAAGTGAATAAGTATTGTATGGTACTGGTTATTCGAGTGAGTAGTCATATCTGGTTTGACGTTATAAATGTTATTCAGTCAAGGTCTGAGAGGTAGTTATACCCCAACTCGATTGATTTCATTATTAACAAATAAATAGTAATTTTTCAGGCTCGAAAATCAATGTTGGATAAGAGTTAGTTGAATATAGCATTTGGGTTGTCGTAACGATGTTTTACACAACATCCGTTTTAGCCCAAATAAGTGTAAGCTTGTAAATATAATAAAGAATATTTCCTAAGTATAGAAATAAACGATATCGGAAAAGAGATAAGTAATTGGAATATTTTCCAATTATAAATAGCATATATTTTCTAATGTTTAGAAAATAAAGGAAGGCGATATTCGGAAATGTTTTCCAAATAATGTAAAAGGCCAATGTGGTTATTGAAAATATTTGGTTAACAAATATTGATAAAGAAACAGAGAAGTGATTTAATTAATGGAATATTAATTAAGGGCTCAGTGATTGTCTGATAATTGGATGAACACTTGTTTTCTTCGATAGTTAAATCATCGACTATGGAAACACTTGTTTTTATTCGATAGTTAAATCACAGACTATCGAAGTTTTTGACCATCATTGTCAATATGGAGAGACCGGTTGGATTATTATCCAAAGAACCACTCTATATTGGCATAAGCATTGCGAGTCATATATGCCAAAGAAAATTGAAGATGGAGTAAAGTGCAAGGGTTATTGTATAAGTCTTAGATAGCAGTGCCTAAGATGGATGTACTGAATACTGCCTTCGGTTCATCTTGTTCCTGGATGACTTGTATGGATGAATGTCTGACAGAGTATTTCCAGAAAGGTCACGTACATTGATTTCTTCAACCGTACCAAGAGTGGAAGTGGAGAAGGAAACTTCTTTAGCTAACACGTAATGTACTGTTGTAGACGTCAATTAGTGATTTTCGATGGATCTGACAATGTGGCATTCGAAGTGAATCTGATGTGATGATAAAGCGTAACCTCAAGCCTCATCAAGCGGTAAATGACACAAATCGGGCAGGCAGCATGGCTATGTAGGTCGCACCAATTAGGATGTATAATCACCTGATATAGAGTTTCATTTACTTCTAAAAATCTATTGTTGATGTTGTCCCATTCGGGAAACGGTTGTTGATCCCAACCATTGGTGATATACATTCGATACACTCAAGCGAAATGAGTGGACGGTCATGTGTGGCTGAGTTGCAAGATGTTCTTGTTGAACTCAGTGTATTCTCCTCTAGAGATATACCAGCGGAAGGTGGTTCCATACCTTGTCATAGTTGGAAATCCATTACCCAATAAGTGCTTGCGGTTTTGATTGTATATTATATATGTGGAACGTGAGATGCAAACGTTCCACTAGATTGTTATTTACTTGATTTAGACATTATTATAATATCAAAAGAGTTTTGATATAAAGATTATTATTCCTTTCAGAATAATTTTGAAAGGTAAGTCAAGTGTTTGGATTCTCATAAGGGAAAAACCCGTTCCGTGTTATACGGCGTGGTCTTATGAGATATCATTTAGTTTTTCTGAAACTGTTTTAAACTGTTTACTTATACGAGTCCCATGACTGACCCAGAGTTTATTTTGTTTTGTTCTACCTAAACTCTTGGGTGCCTAAATTTGTACGGGCAGTCAAGTAGTTCAGGATTTTACAGATCTATCTAAAGGAGCTTGGAGCAGGAGGCTTCAGCGTTAGTTATATAGAGTTTTGTTGCGCTATGTTGTAAGTGTTGTACTCTGATAAGTATATGTTATACAGTTGAGATTTTGTATTTCAAAGATATGATATATTATATTTTGTTCCGCTGCGATGTGAGATTCTGTGTTGTTGTTTCTGTTCTTCTTCTACCTTTTTCTTCTAAAAAAAATGATTCGTATTTTCGTGATATTTGTGTTGGATGTATGGTGTATGTAGTCAACTCTGATGTTATGGATTTGCGAGCCACTACAGAGTAACTCTCCCTAACTCTGCTCAACTTATATTTTTATAACGTATTTTTAAAACTGATAAATAATAGTTGTTTGTTATGTGTTGGATGTTTGGTTGAACTTCTAGTAAAATTGGTTGAAAATATTCGATACGATATATATAAATCGTAATCAAATACTGATTCTGTTTATCAGAATATCTCGTATTCATGTTATTTATGTTGATTAACATCTGTGGATACAGGGAAACAAGTTGGAGGGATCCAACTGGATTCCTCAACATTTATTTTACTGTTTTTCACATATTGTGATATATGATGTGATTTATAATCTATTTTGATTATGTGCGTTTGATCATGGTTATTTGGTACTTTTAAATACCAAAGGGAATACTGGAATGTGAAATGGGAAATTTCAAACTATAGTTCGAGATAAAATATTTATATACATAAAATCAAGGATTTTATATAAAAAGGAAATTTGAGGTGATTATTAAATTCTGGAAGTTTATAAAATCAAAAGGGTTTTATAAAAGAGAATTTGTGAAGTGTATATTGAAATTAGGATTTTATAAATCAAAAAGATTTTGTAAAAAGAAGGGATATGTTAAAAATTAAATAAGAAGCTTCTATATAAAATTATTATCAGTTATATGGAAGTTTGAAAGGCCGATTTGGTTAAAATACTAAATGGAAGTAATAAGAAGTAAATAAAGAACTTTATGGAGTAAATATAGTATTTGAAAAAAAACAAATAGAATTGAAAGGAAATATTTCGGAAATCAAATAGTATTATAAATGAATTTATTTGGGAAATAAATAAAATTATTAAAGGGAATGGGCGGGAAATAATAGAATTATAGGAAATTGTTTAAAGTAAATATTTAAATAGAAATCTGTTTTCAACAGATAAATGGAGATGATTAATTTATGAATAATATTTTATAAATCAAATAAAAATATTTATCTTTTGATAAATGAAATATATAAGTCGAACCTATATAGAGAAGTAGAAATCGGTTTTAACACCTATATTTTATGGAATATGAATTCAGCATTTGTAAAGGGATGTTTAATGAGATTTTAAGTGTTAGAAGTTAAAAGGAGATTTTGTACAAAAAATTCTGCAAATAGAGATATAAATAGAAATTGAAAATGAGATAATGTTTTTAAATATGAAATCAAACTGAATAGATTATATAAAGAAAACATTATTCACATTCGAATATGAATAATGAAAACAAGCAAAGGTTTGCAAATAAAAACTTGTGTAGAGGAAATTGGGTTTTGAAACAGGAATTCAAACAGTAAGGAAATTCCAAATAGTTAAGTAATAAATATCTTGTTTAATAATGAAAAACAAGTGTTGTGACATATAAACAAAGTTTATAAATGGACTAAAATATAATTATTAGTGGATAATTGAGATTGTGAATTCAACAGTGAACGGACAAAGCGATGTTTTATTTAAACATCAGTTTAAATCCGATAAAGGAGTTTGGGAATGTTTTTACAAATAAGAACCATTAACGTTTCCTAAATTTAGAAAATAAGAATTTACAAATATATAGAAATGGGGAAATGAATAAATTAATAATAAATTAATTTTAAAATGGAAAATGTTGAATGATGATTGATCAATATAATTTCCATCTGGAAATAATATCATTGTTTGCACACTTGTTTTTCTTTGATAGTTAAATCACCAACTATCGAAGTTTTTGACCATTTTTCCATCGTTAATACGGAGAGATCGGGATCAAATTATTATCTGAAAACTGTAATAACCGGAAATCCGAGCCAATTTAAAATTTTTATTTTGGCAATTTTAGTGAAGTTTGATTATTTAAAATGAATTATTTTAAATAATAACGACGAGACATTTATTTTGAATAGAATTCGAACGTATATATTTATATTGATTGTCGTTAGAATATAAATATTTATTTACAAATTATAAAGGAATTGAAAATCGCGTGGTAGTTCGATAATTCGATTTCAAATTTCAAATGAATGTACCAGGTTCAAAATAAACCAGATTTGAATGAAACCAAAAATATTTGAATCTAATTGAGAATATCTTTCCAATGAATCCGAAAAATCAAAATTTCACAGCGGGGATAAAAAGTTATGTCCAGTTGAAAATTCAAAATAGTCGCTATGGAATTCTGGTCCTTGAAAATGGGAATTTTGCAAACGACCTCGGTTTTCGACGAAACCACTTTTTTTGGATCCATGATAATTTCATAATTTTTCGATTCAATATGTGAGTGTGGCAAAGGAAAACGCGTTTGACTAGTTTCAGTTGATTTTAATCGACTGGAAAATGGCCATTTTTCAAACGATCTCAGAATTCGATGAAATTAGTTTTGTTAGGACCGTATCGTCAATACGAAGCTAGAAAATATTTTTTTTGGAATTTTTCTAATTAGTATGAGTCCCTGTTAAATTGAAATGTGCGTTCAAATTCAATATATAGAGTTATATGTTGATTTTGACGAAAACAGATCGAAACGATCGAATCAGCCAACGATACATATCCTATTGTGTTCAGAATGGGGGTAATTAGCTGTGGACGACAGGCGGTGGATTCGATTTTGACTTCGAAATAAAAAGTTACTTTTTGAAATAAAAATAAATAAAAATAATATATATAATTACACATCCCCCTCTTTCTCCCCCTTATCCCTCGGTCAAACCGACCCTCCACATCAGTTATTCAAAACCGATTAAGAAAAAAAGAGAGGACGTTGACGGAAATCGATCCCCCCCCCCCCCCCCCCGCGGCAGCGGCGCCGCCTCCCCTCCTTTCACTGCTCCCCTCTGGGGCCGACCCCCCTTCTCCCCCTTACCCTGATTCTCCTCAGCTCCTCTCCCCTTCGACCTTGCCTGACGCGGACCCCCCTTGAAACCCTAACCTCCTGCACCCCCCTCCCCCCCCCCCCCCCGGGCCTCACCGCGCAACCTTCCCCGAACCCGCACAGACCACCCGCTCCACTTCTAACAGTAAGTCCCTTTATCTTTATTTATTTGATTTCAGTTTTTTTTATTTATTTAGTTAGTTTAATATATATATATAACTTTATAAAATCTGATTTTAATACATATCTCAGCAAATTGAAATGGTTTGATTTTATTTACAAAGCTATGATTTTTATTTAGACAAAGATTTGATTTTTAACTTGAAATGGCGTTATAAAATTATAAAGACGAGATTTTTATGAATATAAAGTTGAGATCTTTATACATGTAGCGATGCTAAAATTGATGATCTTTATAATGCGAACATCGCTACAAAAATATGATTTTCATGTATGTAGAGTAATAAAAATATTACTTTTATATATATAGTAAGGTAAAAATATAATTTTCATGTAGAAGTGATATAAAAATACGATCTTTATAAATAAAAATATAATTTTTATATAGTAGAGATATTTTTATCTATATAGCAGCGGTGTAAAAATAGAATTTTTATCTATATAGTAGCGGTGTAAAAATAGAATTTTTATCTATATAGTAGCGGTATAAAAATAGAATTTTTATATACATAGCAACAATATAAAAATGTGATTTTTATATATGTAGGGCTACGGACAACGAAATTGACAAAAGGCGAGAACGACGAAGATTCCTACATATGAAGAGTCGTGGCGTTTAGTTTAGCTAGTCGGTGAGAACTCCTCACTTTTAAATTTATTTCTAGTTAAAATATATACTAGGATGCAGACGGTGTTTAGTAGCACCCAACACCCGTCGTCCACAGACCATGGACAGCTTGTATGCTTGTTTGTTTGATTTTGCTGTGTAGTTGATTGTGTGATGTGATGTGAAATGAAAATAAAATATTTACATAGCTAAAATATTTTATAGTTGAAAATAGAAATTTTCAACGTGTATTTAAAATGAAATAAAAATAAACAAATTGGAAGATTTGTTTGTATACACACAATTGACTGATATTGATTGGGACGATAAATTTTACACATCGCCCAACTACACAAATAAAATCTGTGTTTGATTGTTTGAAAACCCCACATGGGTATTGGGGTGATATATGACATACACTAATCCCAATAATTAGTTGTATGTCGATTGATTGATTGACAGACTTTATAAGCGTTGAATATTTATATTTGATGCTTATACAGTGTAGAATGCACTTTGGATGATGGTTGATTATTTGCCATTGTTGATATATACATGCGTTATATGGAAGTCCATAGAAATAAAATCTATGGTAATTGATTGGGCCTCATTCCAGTTTTGAAATAGAATATTTGAAGAGAACTATTTGAATAAAATATTTGAATAGAAATATTTGAAAAAGAAATATTTGAAATAGAATATTTGAAAATAGAAATATATGAAGTCGTGTTGATCAGATTGACCCCATTTTGACGTGAACGATATTTATATTGATTTTATTCATTTTATAATGAATATCGAAAGTGATTTCAAAATCTGATATTTTGAAAAGAAATGAATTCTAATTGAAATTGAATAGAAATGAATTCGAATTGAAAATTGAATTGAATTGAAAACGAACTGAAATTGAATTAGAAATCAATTTTGACTGAAATCAATTTGAAATGAATTTAAACGAATTTATATGGAAAAATTCAATCTTGAATTGAATTTGAAATGAAGTTGAAATCGTTTCGAAAACGAATTTAAAACGATTTATAAAATACGTTTTAAAAGGAAATCGACGAAGTATATATTATATGTATTATATATATATATATATATATATATATATATATATAATATAATGGCCTGAGTAGAACGCGCCGCGCTGCGGTAGCTCGTGAATTTCGACCATTGACTTCGAATGGATATTGCGGGAGATCCGACCGTCGGATTCTCCTAAAACCAGAACCATTGGGTTCGTATCGAAAAGGAATATTAGAAATTAGAAATCTAACAGTTGGATTCGGAATTATATCCAAATCAAATTTGGAAAAGGTCGCTGTAAGTGCAGTTCGATGGCCATTGATGGAAATCGACTGTACGGGCCTTGATAAAATTATTAAAAATAATAATAATTTGTGTAAAATCATAAGAAATGATTTGGGAAGAATTGGGGTGAAAAAATCCATATTTGAAAAGATAAAAATAGATTTTTATCGAAATGAACTAGTTTTGAACTAGAATAATAATTTATTTATTTTTAAAAATAAGTAGATTGGATTTGAAATGGTTTTAAAAATAACCAGAAATGCCAATAATTGAATTGGAATGGATTTGAATCGAAATTGTCTTTGGAATATTTCGATGTTGGATTTCGTGATTATACAGATAGCGTTATGGAAATTTGAAAGATATATAGATATCGTTATTTCCAATACGATATTTGTTGGTCATAGAATTTGATATTGAATATAAGCTGATATATTTTCTATTCAGGGCCTTGTATTTAATATCAAATGTGATTTGGGTTTGTCGTGAATGCTGTCTTCATTAACACTGTTCTTAAGCCCAGTTGAGAAAAAGATTAAATCTTTTTATTTAGATTTAATGATGTGTACCAATTAAATACTATTTAATTGGAATTGAATTGGTATTGATTTTTGGGTTTATCATGAACAGTGTTTTACAGGACACTGATTCTTTAACCCAATCAAAGATTAAAACTAAGTGGAGATTTAATGAATCTTTAATTAGATTGAAAAGATCGAGAATGGAGTATCACCATTTTTACTCCAAGCGGTAGTTAAATCTTTAATTAGATTTGTACGTGAAATGGTAATTGAATTTACCGATAACACAGTGGTGTTAGATATGAAGTATTACAAGTTTTGCTTCATGGGATAAATACGTTGGGATTGGGAAATAAAATAAATAATTACTTCGGTGTGGTTCATTAATCCCGACTAGTTTGAAGTGATATTCAAAGGAAGATTAAAGAATAAATTTAAAAGAATTTATCTTTGATAAAATTAATGGGAACCTTTCCCTAAGAATGTGAAATTTAGAAACTAACTGTAAGTTAGCTAAGCAGAACGGTTTCCTAGGTATTGATTTGATGTTGGTTTCGGCCTTCGGGGTTAATATTTGAGGGATTATTCTCTTGTTAATTTACGGTTAGTGACTGATGAGTTGGAATGAGGCGTATCTTGTGTTTGTGTAACACTTGTTTATTTTATATGCGAGTTATTCAGAAAGACCGGGTTTATCCCATTCTGAATAACTGATTCGACGTGGTGTCGAAGATGAAGACGGTGGTTGAAGACCGGAGGTCTTCACGTCGTTTGGATAATTACTGATGATCTTGTTTGGGCCGTACACCCAAAAGGAGGGAATCAGTTGGTGATCGTCCAGACGTACTTGGAGATCGATGGATATGCGGGGTACTAGGTGCCTCCGGTTTCGTTCAGACCCAGAGCGAACTTGTAAATGGACTATGTGTCTGACATTGGATTTCAGTCTGTGTGATTGATTTCTATTGAATATATATCTGTTTGGCGGCGGAGAATTTATTCTCTTGCTTAACGCCCTTCTCTGAGACGTACGAGCTCAGGGGTTATGTATTGATGGATATCCAACGCATGGAATGAATTGCCTGTATGGCATGCCTAAGTGGCAATGGATCAATGCTTCTATTGAAAAGCAAAGTCTTGTAGTTGATGATCAAAGCACGGCCTATGTGGCATAGCTTTGTATAACGTTGATTCGCGAGCCTCACACCCCGGAGGTGAACCAAAAACGGGAGAGGACCTCAGGGAGGAAATGCGTTTCTTTCTAGTTAGAAGTGGCGTCAGTGGTTTTACACGCCATGACGAGTTTGACTTATGTGGTTGTTGCTCTTGCGAGGCGCCTCGGTTAGATCGGAAGATTCGGGTCCGATGGAGCCATTCGTTGGCTCATTTACGCCCCAAAAGGCGGGGAAACGCAGTGTTTAGGCTTTTAATCCACATCGGTGGACCGGCCCTGTCGCTCCAAGGGCCCACCTTAGTCTGGGTCCTGAGACATAGGCTATATTGTCTCGAATCGGTAGAGGACTATCTTTTGCCTTGGTTCACAGATGGAAATCCAACTTCCAATACGTGACTTTGCGGTTTTATTTGTAGAGCCTAGTATGGCGACATAGTGGGATGGGGCGCTTATGTCGTCTATGATTGATACTTATGATTTGAAGTTGTTTTATACACTATACACTTATAATAATAATAAATGATTTGTTTTAAACGTATCAAGCATTCTTGGCTATTATAAGATAAAAACTCTATCCTTCGGCTTGCGTTGCATTGTGTGATGGGACCTGGGTCTTATAATAGCTTTATTATTCTTTATTTAGCATTGCGCTATTGTTTTATGCACTAGTTTTCTTGGGAGGAAACCCGTTCCGTGATATACGGCGTCGTCCCTTGATTTACCTAACTTTAAAATAAAGATTAATAACCGTTTTAGTTCTCACACCAGTCACATGACTGACCTGGAGTTTATTGTTTTAACCTAAACTATGGGTGCCCCTATTTTGACACGGGCAGCTAGTAGTTTTGGTTTTGCAGATTTATATTCACAGGATCCTGATTTACAGCTGGAACGATACTCGGAAAGCTCTGCATTCGTGTATTACTTCTAGTTGTGTTTTGTATTATTTTCCGCTGCGATGAATTTAAATGTAATTTAAATCTTTGATATTTTCTATGTAATATTTATTCATACTCTGTATATTCTTATATTCTGATGGAATTGTTGTAATGTACAATGAAATGTTCTTCTGTCTGCGTTCTAATTTGTCGTGTTCTCAAGATCATCCGGGCTTTCCTTACCGGGGAAGTTACGGGTCTTCTCAAAAACCACTCTGTATGGACGTTAGCGTTGCGATTAAATATGATGAAGATAATTGAATACGGAGTTATGCAAGGGCTATCCTGTTTACAGAACAGTGCCTTCGGTTTGTCCAGTCCCAGAACAAACGTGAATGGACGAATGTCTAACAAAGTATATCTAACGGATTGCGTAAGTTAATCTCTTCAAACGTACTTACGTTTGGTGGCGGAGGAATTCGTTTCTCCTGGCTTTATACCCATGGTATTTTTGGGGAAATCAATTTGTGATTTGGCGGGTATGATGATGTGGCATTCAAAGTGAATGGTGGTCAGGTGTTGCAAAAGATACGTTATGACCTCAAGCCTCATCAACCGGGAAAAGACAGAAATCGGGCAGGCAGCATGGCTAAGTGGGTCGCTCCCATTAGGGTGTATATCACCTATCTAGAGAAAATCCATTTCATTCTTTTATCTATGTTCGATGTTGTCCCTTTTGGGGAAACGGTGGGTAGCTCCCAACCGTTGGTGATATACATTCGATACACTCAAGAGAAATGAGTGGTCGGTCATGTGTGGGCCGGGTTGCAAGATGTTCTTGTTGAACCCAGTGTATTCATCTCTAGAGATACACTATCGGCAGGTGGTCCCATACCTTGTCATAGTCGGAATGCAATCTCCAATAAGCGCCCGCGGTTTTGTTTGTTTACTATATATGTGGAACGTGAGATGCAGGCGTTCTACTAGATTGTTAATTACTTGTGGTTAGACATTATTATAATATCAGAGGACTATTGATTTCCAAAACTGTTTTGGGTTATCGTAATGTAAAAACCATCCGTGTTTATGTGTGGATTGGTCTCACGATTATCTTTTCTTTTGAAAAGGAATTTTAAAAGTTAAACCAAATGTTTTGAGTTTACTCACACCAGTCCCTTGACTGACCCAGAGTTTATTTTGTTTGATTTCCCTAAACTCTTGGGTGCCCAAATTTATACGGGCAGTCAAGTAGTTCAGGTCTTTACAGAAATACTTGGAGGAGCTTGAAGCAGGAGGCTTCAAGATTATATAGCTATTGTTATTTCCGCTATGTGTAAGTGTTGTACTCTGATAATGTTATTGTATATATACTGTATTATTTCAAAGTTATGTTATAATATATTTTATTCGTTCCGCTGTGAGATTCGTGTTACTCTGATTCTTCTCTGTGGTGATCTTCTTCTTCTTATAATCTAATTTTCAATCTTATCTATTCTTACCCACTAACTTCTTTCTATTAAAGATCTGGAATGTTCGATGTCTGTATAGTCAACATGGTAGTTTTGTGTTGATTTTCAGAGTCGAAAATCCCAGTTCGTTACTAGATTTGAATGAATGAATGGTGATTAAATTTACCAAAACATGAGATGTGGTATAAACCAAATATACGTGGTTGTTGATATTGATTGTGACTGATTGATTGTTTGGATGGTGCTCGACCAGTTTATGAGCAGAATATGCTTTTGTATTTAGCATTGGGTTGGGGAGAAATACTGGTATGCTAGCGCCTTGTGAAACACTTCACGATTTGACTATGATGTGATAGCGATATTGTCGAGTTCATTTCAAATTTAATGAATGATTATGAAATGATATTTTTCTTAAGTGAAAAGAATGTATTCCCGATTTCGGATAGAGAATGTTTTATAAAAATGTTTTATAAAATAGAAAGGATTTCGAGGGCTAAAACCGAATGATTTCGAAATGATTTGGAAATGTATTATGGTTTTACATTGTAGTTCAACACATATTCGATTAGTTGCTATTAATGATGTATCTTTTTGGTGGCGGAGAATTTATTCTCTTGCTTAACACCCTTCTTTGAGACGTACGAGCTCAAAGGTTATGTGATTAACAATGACTAATCATATGTGTGAACTGCTGACGTGAAGTACTATATTTTGAAAGTACTTGTGATTATTATGTTGTGAAATGATTTTCCCTACTTGGGGATATGAGATGATTTGGTATGTGACTAGAGATTCGGGTAACCCGAACGACTAAAATTATGGGTGAGATGGGCGGTGTATGCTTCCATGTGTGGGAGGTGCATCGACGGTGTAGCCTGCTCCATAGTGGGAGGTGCACATATATATATCGAGTTGCTTAGGTGCGTGCCCTTTGCCTTGTTTAGGGGGAGCCCGATATTTGGTTGCATACTTGTTTGTATGCATTGTTGTGTTTTGGAATTCATATTTCCAAACGATTTGATTTGAGGTCCCGAAGTGAAATCTACTTTGATGTAGAAAGTTAAATATGCATTTCAAATGATTTGAAATAGGAAATCGGGAAATAAAGCCCAAAGGAATATTTTTTGCAAATGGAATTGGATTTTGAAAATCTAAGCGTAGTGATTAATCTAAATGGGTAGATTGGGATACTGCATGTTGGTTGATGCATAGTAGATCCATAACTATTGATTGTTGTTTATACACAAGCATTCATGGGGGTAAACCCGTTCTACATTAGCGGCATCGTCCTGTGATTTTCCTTATCATTTTGATAAGTTAATTTTAAGTGTAGAGTTTGTCACACCAGTGCCATGACTGACCTGTAGTTTGCTTTTCCCTTGCAAACTCGGGTGCCCCTATTTTCCACACGGGCAGTCGAGTGGTTCATGTTGCAGATATATGAGCAGGATTCTGGATCGAAGCTTAAAGCTGTGTCCACTGCGTTTATTGTCTTCCGCTGTGTTACTTTATTTATTTTCTGTTGTGCATTGTATTACATTTGTTGTAAATTAATCTTCCACTGTATTATATTTCGATATACTCTGATATATTATGTACTCTGATGTAACATTATTATGACGTTTATAGAAGTCTTCTGTTATTTGTTCTGATGTGTTGTATGCCCAGAGTTAGTGTATATGGGATTCGAATGGTCTTTGTCGATTTAGCGATCGATTAGTTCGGAGCGAAATCCGTGTCATTACAGCTGGTATCAGAGCTTTGGTTAACTCAAATCTTTGGGGTACAACTCATTAGAATAGAATAAAAGACTCATCAGAGGTAGGATTAGTAATATCCTATGGAAGAATCTTCATTAGAGATATAATCAATAGCATTCTAGAATGAGTGACTCGTTAGAGATGGGGTTAGAAATGCGTCAGAATGAGTTGAGAGTCATATGTTTATAAATATTGTATTTGTGATTATATATATAATCTGGTTTTAAAAATAGGATTTTTAGTATACATTAAGTTATATATTTGAAAAGCTAATTCACAAATTGATTGCTGGTTGTGTTGTTTGATTTTTGGTTGATTAATTAGAATTTTGAACCATTTAGCCAAATTGAACAAATATTGAACTGAATTGAAAATTGATAGAAATTGCATGCATATACATGTATATACATTGAACAGGTCATAGCAAGGAGGCTAGAGCAGAAGAATAAAATTGTTTGCCCGACAAATAGGTACATGTTTATTGTATTTCTCCGGTTTTGTATGATTCTGTGAGCCGATTGGCTTTTTCTTTTTCTTTTGGATTGGTGAGGGCAATGGGAGGCTATTTGAAATATCTCGAAGCTCCCAGTGCAGGGTAGGTTATGGCGAAATTTTTCGAAAATTTAGGGTGCTAGCCAAATTTTTGAAAAATTTGAAAAGTTCTTAGAAACTAAAAAGTTGAAGAACTTAAACCATAATGAAAGTTGAGTTGGTTTGTAAAACAACTTTCAGCTTCATTCCTTTTCGGGGACGAATAATTTTAAGTGGGGGAGATTGCAACAACCCGGAAATCTGAGCCAGTTTAAACTTTTTATTTTGGAAATTTTAGCGAATTTTGAGTATTTAAAATGAATTATTTTAAATAATAACAACGGAAAATTCATTTTCGGCGAAGTTAAAACGAATAAATTTATTTTAATTATATAACAAGCCTGAAATGGCGCGATAGTTCGAAAATTCAATTTCTAATTTTAAATGAATATACAGAATTCAATGTAAGTCAGAATTGAATGAAACCAGAAATATCTGAATCTGTTTAACTATATCTTTCTAATGGATGTAAGAAACTGAGATTTCTCTTTGAAAGTTGAGAGATATGTCCAGTTTAAAATTAAGAAAAGTCGCTGTGGAATTTATATATATTTTAATATATATAAAGGCCGTAAAAATAGCCATTTTGCAAACGACTTTTGTTTTCGACGAAACCGCTTTTGTTGGAATTGGAATGTCAAATTATTGCTAGATTCCAATTTTCATAATTTTCTTGAACAATATGTAAGCGAGGCAAAAGAAAACGTGTTTTGATAGTTTCAGTCAATTTGGATCGACTAGAAAATGGCCATTTTTCAAACGGTCTTCAAATTTGACGAAATTAGTTTTGTTAGGACCGTATCGTCAATACAAAGCTAGAAATAATTTTTCTGGAATTTTTAGATTTAGTATGTGGCCCCGGTAATTTAAATTGTACGTTTAAATTAAATATATATGGATTTATATTTTAATTTTGATGAAAACTAATCGTAACAGCCGAATTGGGTTATGAAACATATCCGATTGTGTTCGGAATAGGGGTAATTAGCTAGGGGCGACAGTCGTTGGGATTCGTTAGCATTAAACTAGTAATTAATTGAATTTAATATTAAAATAATATTATATTTATATATAAATAACCTAAATAACTTTCTCTAAACCCTAATGTAATTAAACCGCCGCCGCTCTACATCATGAACGATTAATATCATTCAAACTCTCCTCTTTAAATTGATTGAAATACAGGCAGTAATTAAACAAGCATCTTTGGGCAATATTGTTGAGCTACTCGAGCTCAACAACCTGAGCGGAGATGATCGGAGAAGGGACGGTGGGGTGGCCAGAAAACAAGGGGGAAGGGGCGTTGTTCGGGGCTATTTTTCCCCCACTTGGGGTGTTCGAGTTCGACCAGGCTCTGTTGATGGGATGGCAGCGCGAAGTTGAGCAAGGTGGTGGTTAGTGATCTGAGACCGGCGGTGTATAGGTGGTGCACGGTGATGAAGTTTGGTTGAAGGTTTTTCGTGAATCGCCAGAGGAAGAAGGCGATGTTGAGTGGCCTGTTTTTAGTTAAGTGTAATTAAGGGTTTAATTATAAATTAATTATTAATGCAATAAATCTTTAAATGATCATATCTAGCTCATACGATCTCAGATTTACGAACTGTCAGTTTCGTTGGAACCATGGGATCAAACGCTACAACATTGAACAGACCAGAACGGAAATGGGGCAAATCAGACTTGTAGTCAAATTCAAAACCAAACGGAATAGAAATTCAGATAAAACTGACGAAGTGGATCCCACTGTGAGAATTTCTCACTAAAAATTTTGTATAGTTATTTAAATTACTTTGTAATTGCATATATGAACTGCTCCCCGTCGCCCACAGACCGTGGACGGCTTATTTGATTGTATTCTGTGTGAAAATTGATCGTGATGTGAAATGAAATAAATTGATCGTGATGTGAAATGAAATAAATTAAATTTATATAGGATGTGAAAATAATATATATATATATATATATATATATATATATGAGGTGAAAATTATATACGAGGTGAAAATTATATATATATGATGTGAAAATAAAATATATATATATATATGTATATATATGAAACGCGAAATATAAATATATATATATATGTGTGAAAATAAAATATATATATGAAAGGTGAAACATATATATATATATATATATATATATGATGTGAAAATAAATTGAGTTATATATATATATACGAAAGGTGAAAAATATATGTATATGATATGAAATAATATATATATATATATATTTATATATATGATGTGAAAATTGAAATTAGTATATGAACTGTAAATGTGAATATGTATGTACGAAATGTGAATGGTAAATGAATATAAACTATGAATGTGAATATATATATATATATATATATATATATATATATATGAAATGTGAAAAAATATGAAATGTGAAAGTTATTTGGTTGTTAAAAATATAATTTTTAACATATATATACGTTGTATAAAATTGTCGTGTATATGAAAAAATCTATTTTGATATAAAATTGAAAACGAACTTGAAATCGTTTTTGAAACGAATTTAAAATGAATTTTAAAATATGTTTTAAAAGGAAATTGATGAAATATATATAATATATTATATATATATAATGGCCTGAATAGAACGCGCCACGCTGCGGCAGTTTGCGAGTTTCGACCATTGACTTCGAATGGACATTATGGGAGATCCGACCGTCGGATTCTCCTAAAACCGGAATCGTAGGGTTCTTATCGAAAGAGCTTTCTGTTGAATATTAGAGATTTGAAATCTAACGGTTTGATTTGGATTTATGTCCAAATCAAATTTGGAAAAGGTCATTGTAAGTGTAGTTCGGTGGCCGTTATTGGAAACCGACTGTACGGGCCTTGATAAAATTATTAAAAATATCAATAATTAGTGTAAAATCATAAGAACTGATTTGGAAAGAATTGGGATGAAAAAATTCCATATTTGATAAGATAAAAATAGATTTTTATCGAAATGAACTAGTGTTGAACTAGAAAAATTAATCCAATATTTTTGAATAAATAAATTGGATTTGAAATGGTTTTAAAAATAACCAGGATTTCCAATTTATGAATTGGAATGGATTTGAATCGAAATTATCTTCGGAATATTTCGATATTGGATTCCATGATTATACGTACATTGTGGAGGAATTTCGAAGATATATATTGTTATTCCAATACGATGTTTTTTTATTTCAGAATTTGATGTTGAATATAAGCCGATATATTTTCTATTCAGAGCCTTGTATTTAATGTCAAATTGGATTTGGGGTGTCGTGGACTGTGTTTAAATGACATTAGTTCTTTAACCCGAGTAAAAGCAGGATTAATTTCCAAAAAGGAGAACAATCAATATGAAATTATTTTAGAGATGAAACCAATTGGACTTTGAATAAATCTTTAATTAGATTTGAATGAATGAATGGTGATTAAATTTACCAAAACATGAGATGTGGTGTAAACCAATTATACATGGTTGTTGATATTGATTGTGACTGATTGATTGTTTGGATGGTGCTCGACCGGTTTATGAGCAGAATATGCTTTTATATTTAGCATTGGGTTGGGGAGAAATATTGGTATGCTAACGCCTTGTGAAACACTTCACGATTTGACTATGAGGTGTTAGCGATATTGTTGAGTTCATTTCAAATTTAATGAATGATTGTGAAATGATATTTTTCTTAAGTGAAAAGAATGTATTCCCGATTTTGGATAGGGAATGTTTTATAAAAATGTTTTATAAAATAGAAAGGATTTCGAAGGCTAAAACCCAATGATTTCGAAATGATTTGGAAATGTATTATAGTTTACATTGTAGTTCATCACATATTCGATTAGTTGCTATTAATGATATATCTTTTTGGTGGTGGAGAATTTATTCTCTTGCTTAACACCCTTCTTTGAGACGTATGAGCTCAAAGGTTATGAGGTTAATAGTGACTAATCATATGTGTGAACTGCTGATGTGAAGTACTATATTTTGAAAGTACTTGTGATTATTATGTTGTGGAATGGTTTTCCCTACTTTGGGATATGAGATGATTTGGTATGTGACTAGAGATTCGGGTAACCCGTACGACTAAAAGTATGGGTGAGATGGGCGGTGTATGCTTCCATGTGTGGGAGGTGCATCGTCGGTGTAGCCTGCTCCATAGTGGGAGGTGCACATATATATATTGAGTTGGTTAGGTGCGTGCCCTTTGCCTTATCTAGGGGGAGCCTGATATTTGGTTGCATACTTGTTTGTATGCATTGTTGGGTTTTGGAATTCATGTTTCCAAACGATTTGATTTGAGATCCCGAAGTGAAATCTACTTTGATACAGAAAGTTAGATATGTATTTCAAATGATTTGAAATAGGAAATCAGGAAATAAAGTCCAAAGGAATAATTTCTATAAATTGAATTGGATTTGGAAAATCTAAGTGTAGTGATTAATCTAAATGGATAGATTGGGATAATGCATGTTGATTGATGCATAATAGATCCTTAACTATTGATTGTTGTTTATACACTGGCATTCATGGGGGTAAACCCGTTCCGCATTAGCGGCGTGGTCCTGTGATTTGCCTTATGATTTTGATAAGTTAATTTTAACTGTCGAGTTTCTCACACCAGTCCCATGACTGAACGGTAGTTTGCTTTTCCCTTTCAAACTCGGGTGCCCCTATTATCCATACGGGTAGTCGAGTGGTTTATGTTGCAGATATATGAGCAGGATTCTGGATCGAAGCTTAAAGCTGTGTCCATTGCGTTTATCGCCTTCCGCTGTGTTACTTTATTTATTTTCCGCTGTGCATTGTATTACATTTGATGTAAATTAATCTTCCATTGTATTATATTTCTATATACACTGATATATTCTGTACTCTGATGTAACATTATTATGATGTTTATAGAAGTCTTACGTTATTTGTTGTGATGTGTTGTATGCCCAAAGTTAGCTATACGGGATTCGAACGGTCTTGGTCGATTTAGCGATCGATTAGGTCTGAGAAAAATCCGTGTTGTTACACTTACCCTATTCAAAACCACCTGATAAGCTTCTTATTTTCAACCCATTTGATGTGCTTGATATGCATGAACTAATTACTGAAGCACCCAATCTGAATGAACTGCATGGTGATAATTACGTGCATGTATCTTCCATGCACACGCCTACCTGTGCTAAACAAAGTAATGCCAATCCTCTCCCTTTCCAACTTGAATCCCCTTACTCATCACTATCATTACCAAACCACATTTTTGGAGACTTATATAGCCAAGTAACCTCATCATCTCTGCTACCAAACAAACCAAATCATTCATCTTCTTCCTTGCTAAAAATTCGTAAACCCCCCAATTTTCCAATCCCTAGGGAAAGTTATTGAGGACGACCAAGGAAGGAATCCACTGCCAATATCGACCTTGATAAATCTTCTGATTTTTCCATAGAATAGGTTGTTCTATGTATGCCTACTCACCAAATATCCAAAATTAATTCATCTGGTGTTAAAACCAAAGCAGCCTCATCCCAATCGTTTTAATGATAGAAAAAATACATATTGGAATATAAGGGAAGCCAATCCATTAGCTAAACAGTTAGAAATTGGTCATCCCATTTCTTCCCTTAACGTACACGTTCTGATAATTGCGGAAACTAAATTGAATCATAACACTACCTCTAAAGGTGTTGCTAACATCAGAGCTTCTTGGAAATATATCCATAACTTATCCCAAGCTCTGTTTTGCAGGCTCTTCATTTTATGGAATCCCTCATCATTCTCAGTTAATCCCATTATTGTCCATAAACAATTCATTCACTCTGAAATTATCCATATTCCCTCTAACTCATCCTTCTTCTTGACTGTAGTTTGTGCTGAGAATAGTGCAGCTTATAGGAAGCCTTTCCTTGATTCTTTTCCTTCTCTTCACCCTATTTTTCTTCCTTGGTTATGTCTCAGGGATTGTCTACTATATCTAACTATTAGAATGTGCAGTTTCATGGTAATCCTATGTATATAGTGTGGAGAAAACTTAAAAGGTTGAAACTAATCTTAAAGGCTTGGTCAAAGGAAAATTTTGGGGATAGATCCAGGCTGCCATCAAGAACTATCATATTGTTGCTGAGTTAATCATTCTTTTCAGCACAAGAAAATCAACTTTCTTTAGATCTGTATAAGCCATTAACTATGGAAGCTAAGATGGCTAAATAGAAGAGCAAAATTAGGTGGAACACAATAGGAGACAGAAATACAACGACATTCCATAACACTCTCAAGATAAAACAAGCAGCTTCTTCAATTAACTCTATTCTAGATTCGAATGGCAGTGTATGTGATGCTTTAGATGATATCCAGGGAGCTTTTCTTCAGTATTTTTCCTCTTTGTTGGGTAATTCGTCTAGTTCTTCAATTTCTTTGGTCTCTTTTACTCATATAAATTTCCCTTCAATTTCTGAAGACCTGATGCAAAAGATGATTATTTCCATAACGGATGAAGAAACAAAGAAAGTTATATTTTCCATGAAAGCTACTAGTTCTCCTGGTCCAGATGGTTTTAACTCGCATTTCTTTAAATGTTGCTAGACTATTATTGGTGAGGAAGTTATAAAAGCCATTAAAAACTTCTTTTTGACCAGTAAAATGTTAGGTAATGTAAATAATACTCGTCTGGCTTTGATTCCTAAGGTTGACATGCCTATCTTTGTAACTCAATTCTATCCTATTGCCTGTTGCAATGTGTTGTATAAATGCATATCTAAAATTATTGCTGGTAGAATGAAGATTGCTATGGCAGACTTGATATCTCTGAACCAGAGTGCCTTTTTACAAGGGAGGGATTTTGCATACAACATCTTACTTTCTACCGAGTTAATGAAAGGATATAACAGAACAACTATCTCTCCTAGATGTTTACTGAAATTTTATATTCAAAAGGCATATGATTAAGTTAGATGGGATTCGATTATCTACGTTCTCTTCAAGATGAATTTTTTGATTCCTTTCCTTTACTGATTTATACATGCATATCTTCTGTTCATATTTCTTTGAACATTAATGGCTCTTGCTTTGGCTGTTTTAAAGCTGTTCAGGGCTTACATCAAGGAGATCCTATCTCCCCTATCACTTTGTGTGTGTGATGGAACTTTTCTCTATTTTATCTTCCACTGCATTTGTTTCCAAGCTCATAGACTATCTTCCTTACTGTAAAACATCAAACATTTCCTCACTTCTATTTGCAGATGACCTACTCATCTTCACAAAGCCAAACATCAAGTACCTTAATGGTTACTGGTTGTTCTGGAATCGTTTTATAATCACTCTGGATTATCAATTAACAAAACCAAATCAAAAATAAAATTGGGTGGTGTATCAGACAAGGTTAAATCTATCATCTATGGAGTGTCTAGTCTTTCCCCTATATAGGAAGATGAAAAATATCTTGGAGCTACTCTCTGTTCAGCTCATTTGTCAACTGCTCAGTGCCTACCTCTTGTTGAAAGCATCATAAACAGAATATCCACTTGGCCTTCTTTAAAATTCTCAATGGCAGGTGTAACACCCCACCTCCGCTAGGGTCACTCACAAAGGGAATGCACTAGCTTTGGTGGAGCATTATCTAAGTAAACATACACAGAAATATTACATGAGACGCCCCGCCCCGCACCAACCGACATTTACTCCAAAAGTGCGTTGTACACATGTCTAGTTAGCACGGGACGGATCGTCAGAAGGAAAGGAAAGAAGGAAATGAACTAACAAGGAATCTGCAAAATGTCTCACAGCGCATGGAACAAAATATAATAACAACATACTTAACATAAAACAGGTGAGACAGTGCATAAGCTGAAAACAAACTAACATAGCAGCGGAAAATCCAAGTACAGCTTATGATCCAAAGCTAACATTATTACAACTTTTCAAACTATCTCAAAAAGCAAAAGTAAGATAAAGGAGGTACACTACTAATGCCCAAGTAGCGACCACCAACGACACAGGGAGAATATCTATATATCATATATGGAAGCCTCCTGCTCACCTCTGAATCAGCTATTCGCACATCACCAGCTAACTTGTCTCTAGTCTGCTCGTGTGAGCACCCAGAGTAATAAGAAGAGACATAAAACTCTGGGTCAGACATAAAGCTTGGTATGAGCGATAAGCATCAAACAGAACAATAACAGGTAGACTAAAACATACCTGAACCTGGACCTGCAACCAAAGAGTTAGCACTACATACTGTACAACACTCTAAGGTGCCATTTCAAATGGTGTAAAGATAAAGGGGGTGGGGGTGTGCATGTCATAGTGATGGCAAACAATCAAGCATAACAACCATCCTCACATCTCTCACTTCGTGCGTAAAGCATATGATATTCACCACTTCGATCACCCAACATACCTTGCTATGATCACTTTGCCCCATGAAGTCATAAATGGCTTCACTGCACTGATACATAGCCACTAATCCTTTTTTATGTCCACTTTGCCCCATGGAGTCACAATGACCCCACTGCACTGGCTCATAGCCTCACTAATCCTTTACTATGTCCACTCTGCCGCATGGAGTCACAATGACCCCACTGCACTGGCTCATAGTCTTACTACGCATCACTTTGCCCCTCGAGTCATAATGACTCTACTGCACTGATAACGTAGTCTCGCTACCATCACCTTGCCCCTCGAGTCATAGTGACTCTACTGCACTGATAAGTAGCCCATCATCCTTTCTCAATGGTGAATCAAAGTTATGAACGTCCACAACTCCTTAGCACACGTCCCGCAGCAAAGTCCAACCATGAAGTGAACTCATTGGTTCCCAACTGGATCCTGAGCTCTAACTTCCATTTGGACTACCTTTGCATCTCGGGTTATTGGTCATCACCGGATCAGTTCGGATTCCCTTCTTAACAATCGATTCGGTTCGGCCTTCAACATCCTTCACTAGATCGAATCGGGTTCTCCAGCACGCCACGGTTCGGATCGTCGTTACTATCATCGGGTCGAGTCGGGTCTCCCAGCTCCCTCGCCACGGATCGGTTCGGAGGTGGCCAAACGGATCAGGTCGGGGTCCTTCTGGCGATTCGGGTCGTGCCCCATACTCCATGGTTCGGATCGTACAAGCGGATCGGGTGCTCCTGCGCGTGACGTGGTTCGGGTTCTAGCTCCTCCCACCATCGGATCGTGGTCTCCGATCCCGGACGTGGCAAGTACCCACGAGAAGTACAAGTGAATCAAAGTGTGGAGTGTAAGGGCGGATCGGGTCCTCTTACCGATCTGATCCGGTTCGGATGCCTTCCTGCACTTCTTCCAACAAGCAATTTACGCCACTCGATGGCGTTTTCGACCATTCTACCTATTCTAATCAATCAAAAAGCATACCATACAGTCATAGCAACAAGTAGAAGTGACCTCAAAGACAAAAACATCAATATGATAGGTTAAAATGGATCAAACTTACCCAAAATCCCATATTTTCCCTTAAGCATGTTTAGGTGAAACTAATGATATGATTAGCAAAACTTAACCAAATTAACCAAAATTCATATCAGAGGTCTAAAACATCATTTCAAATTTTATAAATATTTTTCCAGAATTTTATCATGTTTAAATTCGCTAATTAACACTAATTACCCGTAATTAGCCATAATTAGTGAGGAACTATGCAAATCACTCACCTTAGCCACAAATAAGACTTAGATCTAAAGTAAATCTCTGATTTGGTGCGAATACCAATGCTAAACAGCAGCTCTACTCCTGATTTGGTGTTAATCTCTCTTGATTTGATGTTGCTAAGCCCAATCTTCAAGTAGAAAGTGATTTGGAGGTGATTTAGAGATTGGAGGCCATTTTTAGGGTTTCTAAGAGGTAAGTGGAGGCTAGAAAACTGAAATGGAATGATTCTCTAACCCTTTTCAGCCTCTCCATAACCCTAATCCCGAAATGGGTTATGGGCCCATTCATTAATCACCCTATTTTGCCCGGTTAAGCAGTTTTTCACCTTCCAACCCTTATTTCAGCCATATCTCCCAAACGGTAAGTCCGTTTGGCTATTATGACCACTCTACGGAAAGGTAAACCATCAAACAACTCTAATGGAAGTGGTTTCAAGTCAAAATTCCTTTTCAATCAAAAGTTATGGCCGAAACAAGATCAACTAGGGGCAAAACGGTCATTTAAAAATCGACAAAAATCAGGAACATGGGAAATGACTCTAATGGTTGTTTCCAAAAGTTACATGATCATACGACTTCATATGAGAAAGAAATAAATATTCTACGATCCTCCAATGCGTAGGACGCGGGTTGTTACATTCTCCCCCCCTTAAGAAATTTCGCCCCCGAAATTCCCTAACCAAAACACAAAAAGGGTCCCGCATGCCTATCAACCATAAAACAACAATCAAACACGGAAAACAAGCAAAACAAGTCTATCCTAGCATGCGGAATAACTAAATTACAAGGTAAATCTTACCAGGCAAGGAGTTCTGGATACATTTTTCTAATGCTCTCCTCTGTCTCCCAAGTACAGTCATTCTCGTTCTCGCCCCACTGAACCTTGACTAGCCTCACCGCCTTCCTTCGAAGTTGCTTCGTAACGTGCTCAACAATACGGATCGGCTTGCTATTCCCAACCGCCTCGGTTTCTACTTAGAAGTCCTCTAACTGATCAGGGGAAATAGTCATATCTGGGTCGTGAACGAACTTCCTTAGTTGGGAAACATGAAATACGTTGTGAACTCCCGCCATCTTCTCTGGTAAGCTAACTCTATACGCCAAATTCCCAACTTGTTCGAGAACTGGGAATGAGCCAACAAATCTTGGTGCCAACTTGCCTCTCCTGCCAAATCGTATCACGCTTTTCAACGGAGAAAACTTGACAAACACCTAGTCACCAACGGAGAATTTTCAATCTGTTCTCCACTTATCAGCATAACTCTTCTGCCTATCTTGGGCAGCTTTCATTCGTTGTTGAATGATCTTAATCTTATCCGAAGTTTCCCTCACCACATCTGGACCAAGCGTAAACTTCTCGCCAGTCTCTATCCAACATGATGGTGAGTTGCACGGTCTTCCGTACAAAGCTTCATAGGGAGCCATACCGATACTAGATTGGTAGCTATTATTATATGCAAACTCTACTAGATGCAAATGGTCATCCCATGATCCACCAAAATCCAATATACAAGCTCTCAAGAGATCTTCAAATATACGATTCACCCTATCCGTCTGACCGTCGGTCTGAGGATGATATGTGGTACTGAGATGTAATTCTAACCCTAGAGCCTCTTGTTAGCTCTTCCAAAACCCACTAGTAAACAACAGGTCTCGGTCTCTCACAATGCTTTTAGGTACTCCATGAAATCTCACTACCCAATTCATATACAATTCTGCTAACTTAGCTGCCGTTTTGGTCGATTTGACTGGTATAAATCTTGCATTCTTAGTCAATCAATCCACAATTACCCAAATGCTATCATGTCCCGATCTAGTCCTTGGTAACCCATCAATGAAATCCATTGAGACTTGCTCCCATTTCCATTCGGGAATTTCTAATGTTTGCAACAACCCACTAGGCTTCTTTTGCTCGGCTTTAACTAGCTGGCAATTCATGCATTTGGATATAAACTTTCCAACGTCTCTTTTCATCCCTTCCCAATAGTAAGTCTGCTTCATGTCTCGATACATCTTATTACCACGGGGACGTATAGTCAATTTTGAGTGATGACATTCTCTAAGCACTTCATCTCTCAAACCATTCACGTTGGGTACAACTAGTCTTCCATTCTTTCTAAGCCATCCATCCCGATCAAGCCCATACAAACTCATCTCCTCACCGTCGATGTCCATCTCTAACTTGGAGATGATTTCCAATAGATTAGGATCATCCCTCTGGCTGGAACCAATCCGCTCTATCAATGTGGGTCTGACCGCCAAACTAGCTAGCATTTCTGGATCCAATTCGCACTTTGGTCTGAAATCAAACCTTGCGATATACTCTAGTTACTTCCATTCAAGAAACAAAGCCCCTAAACTGGCATGTCTCCTACTCAAGGCATCGGCTACCGCATTACCTTTCCCAAGTGTGTGCGATATCAAAATCATACGAAGCCAAGAACTCTAACCATCTCTACTGACGGAGATTTAGATCTTTTTGAGAGAAGAGATACTTTAACGATTTATGATCAGTAAACAACTCAAATCTTTCTCCCAAGAGATAGTGTCTCCACATCTTTAATGCGAACACAATCGATGCCAGTTCCAAATCATGGGTAGGATACTTCTTCTCATGCGGCTTTAGCTGCCGACTAGCATAAGCTACAACCCTACCTCCTTGCATCAACACAGCACCTAGTCCGGTACCACAAGCATCCGTATATACCATCATTTCTTCATTTCCTTTAGGAATGACTAGCACTGGCGCACGCGTCAACTTTTCCTTTAGACTCCTAAATGCATTCTCACACACTCCGTCCCAGACGAAGGCCTGATTCTTCCTAGTCAACTGAGTCAATGGTGCTACTATCTTGGAGAAGTCCTAGATAAACTTACGATAATATCCAGCTAACCCAAAGAAAATTCTTACATCTGTTGCATTCTTGGGCGTAGGCCAATCCTGTACCGTAGCCACCTTCGCAGGGTCCACGGCAATACCATTCTCTGAAACAACATGGCCCAAGAATCTCACTTCCCTTCTCCAAAAGTGACACTTAGAGAATTTCGCTTTCAATTGGTGTTTTCTCAACACCTCCATCACTATCCTCAAGTGTCCCTTGTGTTCCTCCTCTGTCCTTGAGTAAACAAGGATATCGTCTACGAACACAAGAACAAACTTATTCAACTGATATCTGAATACTCGATTCATAAGATCCACAAAGTAGGTTGGTGCATTGATCAACCCAAATGGCATGACCAACCACTCATAGAATCCAGATGGTGTCCTAAATGCCGTTTTCGGAACACTCTCATCTGCTACTCGGAGCTGATGAAATCCTGTCGCGAGGTCCAACTGGGAGAACACTCTTGCTCCTTCCAGTTAATCAAACAAATCATCTATCCGCGGTAGAGGATATTTATTCTTCCTCGTTACCTTATTCAACTCGCGACAGTCCACACACAAACGAAGGGAACCATCTGCCTTAGTGGCAAACACAACTGGTGCTCCCCACTCGGAGACACTTCTTCTAATAAATCCCTTCTTCAAAAGATTGTTGACTTGCACCCCGAGCTCTCGCTGCTCCCTTGGTGCCATACGATGAAGTGGCATCACTATATGTCTGGCATCTTTCACTAAATCAATACGGAACTCAATCTCTCGGTGTGGCGGAAGCTTGGTCACCTCCTCGAAGACGTCCGGATACTGGCCAACCACGGGCACATCTGACAACTCATCCTGCGGGATGTCGAGGGAATTTATAAAACTAGCCATTACCCCATCACTAGGTAGACTACCAAACACTACCCTCTGCCCATCATCCGCCCTAACTGTCACCAAAAATCCCTCACAGTCTACCACCACCCCGTATCTTTGGAGCCAATCGGCCCCCAATATAATGCCATACCCAGTAAAGCCCAAAACAAAGCAATCACAAACAAACATACATCCATGACTCGATAAGACCAAATTCGTGCAAATCATACTAAGGCTAGTCGAACCACCAATCGGGTTCGTCACAACCAACGGTCTATCGACTATCTCGGGTTCCAATCCCAACCTATCTAACAGGTCACTAGATATGAAGGAACGGGAAGCCCCAGTATAAACAAAATTCGAACTGTTACATCATAAATAGAAAGCATTCCTTGAATAATGACATTCTTTCCTTTCTTCGCCGCAGTTGGGGCATTCGACGAAGAAGGAACTGCATCAATAACACATGCTTTCATAATCTGCTTCTCCTTAAGAGGTTGCGGACACTTATCCTTATGATGTCCCACTTGGCCACAGTTGTAGCACTTCCTTTCCGCTGGCTTGACCCGACATTCCTTAGCATAATGGCCCTTCTTACCACATCTGAAGCACTCAACATCTTTCTTGCTCTTTTTCTGGCCATCCTTAGATTGGTTCTGCTTCCTCTTATTCTGAGAGTTATTCTTGCCTCCACCGCCTGCTTGCGGCTTAAGCCCTTCTGTAGATGCAGCCTCAGTCTTTGGCTTAGGGTAAAGACTCTCTGATCTCAAAGCTTTCCCCACAATCGATTCAAAAGTCTCATCGATGTGGTTGATAAGCCTTTACCCCAAGTATCCATCCAACCCAGTAATGGACTTCTCATTCTTCTTCTCAGGAGTATCGATAAGAGATAGTCCATACTTCGACAAAGTGTCAAACTCAACAATATAGTCCGAGACTGCCCTACCATTCTGCTTGAGTTCCAAGAATCTCTTAAACAACATTGACTTCTGGGTAGCTGGAATGAACTTCTCGCTAAAGCGAGCCTTGAACTGATCCCAAGTAACCTGATCTTCTGGAGTAGCTGTTCTAATGGCGTTCCACCAATTCATCGCTCGCCCTTGCAGCTGACGAGACGATAGCCTTCTTTTCATCGCATCCTCGATACCCAAGTCGTCGAAGTTACTATCACAGCTGTCCAACCAATCCTGAACATCTGTGGCCGACTCCGTTCCGTGGAACGGCTTCCCACCAAGGTTAGTGTAATCCTTGCACAACTTGGCGAAATCGACCCTAGGCGCCTGCACTACTGGACCACCACCAACTCCGGGATTGGGAACTGCCCCTTGCACCTCCCTAAGCATGTCTCTCATGAGGTCAGTAAACATCGCCCTCATGTCAGCAGCATTCCCATTATTGGCTCCCCTACAAGCACCTCTTGCATATCAGCTCATCATCAATCTGTAAAAGGGGAAACGATTAACGACCCCATAGTGGTGCTAGTGCAGTACGACTTCATTCTTATACTACTAATAGTATATACATATATGGCTTTTGAATACCAAAGTAATCACAAATACGCTCTCTCATATACGCACTATCTCTCCTTAGTGTCTTTCCCTAGGTTAACTACGCAACCTAGAGCTCTGATACCAAATGAGACGGCCCGCCTCGCACCAACCGACATTTACTCCAAAAGTGCGCTGTACACATGTCCAGTTAGCATGGGACGGATCGTCAGAAGAAATAGGAAGAAGGAAATGAACTAACAATGAACCTACGAAATGTCTCACAGCGCATGGAACCAAATATAATAACAACATACTTGACATAAAATAGGTGAGACAGTGCATAAGCTGAAAACAAACTAACATAGCAGCGGAAAATCCAAGTACAGCTTATGATCCAAAGCTAACATTATTACAACTATTCAAACTGTCTCAAAAAGCAAAAGTAAGATAAAGGAGGTACACTACTAATGCCCAAGTAGCGACCACCAACGACATAGAGAGAATATATATATCATACGTGGAAGCCTCCTGCTCGCCTCCGAATCAGCTACTCGCACATCACCAGCTAACCTGTCTCTAGTCTGCTCGTGTGAGCACCCAGAGTAATAAGAAGAGACACAAAACTCTGGGTCAGACATAAAGCCTGGTATGAGCGATAAGCATCTAAACAGAACAATAACAGGTGACTAAAACACACCTGAACCTGGACCTGCAACCAAAGAGTTAGCACTACATACTGTAAAACACTCTGAGGTGCCATTTCAAATGGTGTAAAGATAACGGGGGTGGGGGTGTGCATGTCATAGAGACGGCAAACAATCAAGCATAACAACCATCCTCACATCTCTCACTCAGTGCATAAAGCGATATTCACCACTTCGATCACCCAACATACCTTGCCATGATCACTTTGCCCCATGAAGTCATAAATGGCTTCACTGCACTGATACATAGCCACTAATCCTTTGCTATGTCCACTTTACCCCATGGAGTCACAATGACCCCACTACACTGGTTCATAGCCTCACTAATCCTTTATTATGTCCACTCTTCCCCATGGAGTAACAATGAACCCACTGCACTGGCTCATAGTCTTACTACGCATCACTTTGCCCCTCGAGTCATAATGACTCTACTGCACTGATAACGTAGTCTTACTACCATCACCTTACCCCTCGAGTCATAGTGACTCTATTGCACTTATAAGTAGCCCATCATCCTTTCTCAATGGTGAATCGAAGTTATGAACGCTGACAACTCCTTAGCACACGTCCCGCAGCAAAGTCCAGCCATGAAGTGAACTCATTGGTTCCCAACTGGATCCTGAGCTCTAACTTCCATTTGGACTACCTTTGCATCTCGGTTTATTGGTCATCACCGGATCGGTTCGGATTCCCTTCTTAACAATCGGTTCGGTTCGGCCTTCAACATCCTGCACTAGATCGGATCGGGTTCTCCAGCACGCCACGGTTCGGATCGTCGTTACTATCATCGGGTCGGGTCGGGTCTCCCAGCTCCCTCGCCACGGATTGGTTCGGAGGTGGATAAATGGATCGGGTCGGGGTCCTTCTGGCGATTCAGGTCGTGCCCCATACTCCATGGTTCAGATCGTACAATCGGATCAGGTGCTCCTGTGCGTGACGCGGTTCGGGTTCGAGCTCCTCCCACCATCAGATCGTGGTCTCCGGTCCGGGTCGTGGCAAGTACCCATGAGAAGTACAAGTGAATCGAAGTGTGGAGTGTAAGGGCGGATCAGGTCCTCCTACCGATCCGATCCGGTTCGGATGCCTTCCTGCACTTCTTCCAGCAAGCAATTTACACCACTTGACGGTGTTTTCAACCATTCTACCTATTCTAATCAATCACAAAGCATACCATACAGTCATAGCAATAAGTAGAAGTGACCTCAAACACCAAAACATCAATATGATAGGTTAAAATGGATCAAACTTACCCAAAACCCCATATTTCCCCTTAAGCTTGTTTAGGTGAAACTAATGATATGATTAGCAAAACTTAACCAAATTAACCCAAATTCATATCAGAGGTCTAAAACATCATTTTGAATTTTATAAATATTTTTCCAGAATTTTATCATGTTTAAATTCGCTAATTAACACTAATTACCTTTAATTAGCCATAATTAAGGAGGAACTATGCAAATCACTCGCCTTAGCCACAAATAAGACTTAGATCTGAAGTAAATCTCTGATTTGGTGCGAATACCAATGCTATACAGCAGCTCTAATCTTGATTTGGTGTTAATCTCTCTTGATTTGATGTTGCTAAGCTCAATCTTCAAGTAAAAAGTGATTTGGAGGTGATTTAGAGATTGGAGGCCATTTTTAGGATTTCTAAGAGGTAAGTGGAGGCTAGAAAACTGAAATAGAATGATTCTCTAACCCTTTTCAGCCTCCCCATAACCCTAATCCCGAAATGGGTTATGGGCTCATTCACTAATCACCCTATTTGGCCCGGTTAAGCAGTTTTTCACCTTCCAAACCTTATTTCACCCATATCTCCCAAACGGTAAGTCCGTTTGGCTATTATGACCACTCTACGGAAAGGCAAACCATCTAACGAATCTAATGGAAGTGGTTTCAGGTCAAAACTCCTTTCCAATCAAAAGTTATGGCCGAAACAAGATTAGCTAGGGGCAAAACGGTCATTTAAAAATCGACAAAAATCATGAACATGGGAAATGATTTTATTGGTTGTTTCCCAAAGTTACATGATCATACGACTTCATATGGGAAAGAAATAAATATTCTATGATCTTCCGATGCGTAGAATGTGGGTTGTTACATTACAAGACAGAACATATAAAACAGCGGAAGAAGAACCAAATTTCATTGCTTTAAAATCTAGAAAGGTCTAAAGCCTTTTACATCAAAATGTCATTAAATTCATTACATCGAAATCTGTCTTGCAATAGTAAAGAAGCATAAAACCATAGTCATAAATCATTCCCCAAGTAAAACAGTAAAGCAGCCATAGCCAAGAAACGTCCAAGCCATATATGATGATCTTGAAGCAGAAAGAAGTCCAAACTAAGTAATAGTGTTTCCTCCCTGAGAACATGGGGGGAAAACGGAAGAAAAAGAGGCGAAAGAAAACGGGTCAGTCATAAAGACTGGTATGTCCTAGTGACTTTCAGCATAGAAACAAATAAAGATAACATGACATGTATAAACTGAAAGTAAACATAAGGGTGATGACAAGATAGTCAAGTTAAACTAAGATAACAAGATAAACTATGCTAACCAGATAAACTACGTATAGCATCGCATCTCTAACATTCTCTACACCAGTACTAGTATAACAGAATTAGGTGTTATCCTAATGTCCAAACAGAAACGGAAACAGAAACAGGGTGATCTTTACAGAAATAGTAATGGGCTTTTACCTCAATAACAGAAACAGAAACAGAAATAGGCTTTCACCACCTGTACTAGTAACCCAACCCGTGTCATGTATTAACTATGAAATGATCCCTTGCCCAATATCATGAAATGACCTATTATTGGTCCCACGAAACGATCTATTAATCGATCGGTTCCCTACAAATTCTAGCTCGTCATGTGTCTGTGTCATACGGCCCAATCACGAAATGTAGTCACCTGTGCTAGGTCCACAATAGGGTGTATCAAGTCCTATGGTGCCAAAGACCGACACGAATCAAGCACGCACAGTGTAAACCTACGGGTGCCCAATGCCTGCTTTTTCAACTCCGGACTACGTGCACGACCATAGTCTGGCTGAACCTACAATGGTCACCTACTCAGCCGTCATTCTGGTCGCTTACAGTCAGCCTAGTAATCGTGCCCCACCCTGCCTAGTCCCAGGGTATCGTGATACATCCAAGTGGGTTACTGCTGAAAAAGACCGCGTAACTAGGGTTTCCGTCCAGTAGGTTAAGTGTTGTCATTTAAATTCAAGACTTAACCCTATCAGTCTAACATGTCAAGTTGGTTAAGTGTTATCATTCAAGTTCGTGATTAACCCGCCTACGTGTTATGTCAAATTGGCTAAGTGTTGTCATTCAAGTTCATGACTTAGCCCTACGAATCATGTGTCAAATTGGTTAAGTATATTCAAGCGGTTCATGACTTAACCCTATCAAATCATCGTGTCAAATTGGTTAAGTATATTCAAGCGGTTCATGGCTTAGCCCTACCAAATCATCGTGTCAAATTGGTTAAGTATATTCAAGCGGTTCATGACTTAACCCTATCAAATCATCGTGTCAAATTGGTTAAGTATATTCAAGCGGTTCATGACTTAACCCTATCATGTGGCATTAATTCATTAATGCACCCCAACCTCTCACATTAGACCTGTTGTTGTGGTCACTGGATATGCCGGGCAGTTCCAGGCAGATTTACAGCACCACTCAGTCTAACCTCGGGTTTCAAGCGTGATATGACCAACTACTCACATTGGAACCTATTGTTTGCAGTCACTGGATTTGCCGAGCGGTTCCGGGCAGATTTACACTACAAACTCAACCCAACCTCAAGTTGGCCATTTTCATGTTCATTCTAGTGTCATGTCCATGTTCAAATTTCATATCAAGTTCGTGATAAGTTTTCAAAGCAAGTTTCATGCCCACATCCAGATTCAAGTTATAACAATGTTCATGTTTCAAGTTTTGCCTTTTATCAAGTTCATAATTCATGTTCATAACCAATTCATGTTTTGCCTAATCTACCCAAATCGTATTCCCATCGCACGTAAACGTGAATCAATCCATACTACAAATAAATCCAAATCATAAAATAAAGGGAATAACATCAAAACTATGATAGGCCAAAGGGACGAGCATAAAGCGATAAAAAGGGTTACAAGACTAGCATGATATAACTTGAGATAATTGGTTACAACATCACTATCATATAGGATTTCAAATCTAGCAGGATAAGGCGATAGTCACGATAAAAGTTGACATAAAAGAATAGGCATGCGAAAGCAAGCCAAATACAAGGATAATGGATCCAATGGTTTTGGTGTACATATAGCGAATAAACTAAGCAAGTCATACCCTAGGTATGAGATCCAACAAACTGCAAATTCGGTATACAACATGGGTTTCAACTATGGACATGAACAATCAACTATAATAGTCACAGGTAATTAACCACAATAGTCATAGTCATGGTCATAGGTAGAAATCTCATAATTAAGAACCCTAAGCGATTAATCACAACAGTCATGGTTAATTATCCAAAATAGTTCTAGGAAATAGTCATAGGCAATTAACAGTAATAGTTAAAAAGTCATGGTCATAGATAATAGCCTTACATTCATAATCATAGGTAATAATTCTCATAGTCAAGAGTCATAGGTGATTAGCCACAATTGTCCTTGTTATAGTCATATGCAACAATCTTACGTTCACCGTCATAGGCATAAGCATAGTCTTATGTTCACAGTCATAGGCATAAGCATAGTCTTAGGCCATTAACAATAGTTTCAACGTCATAGGCATGTCAAGGTTATAGTCATGAGAGAGTTTGATTTATGACATGAATAGGCCCAAAGCAATATTCACGAAAGTCAAGATCCAAGATGAACAAGAATAGATATGAACCAGTTATCATACATAGATCCAATTCCAATTTACAAAATGGATATTAAGTTTACAGTTTTTATTTGAAAGTAACTTGAACTTACAGATCGTGGTCTAAGAAATTAAGATGCAGAAGTTGAATCTATAAACTAGTCGTCGAATTGCTGAATCGATGAATTCTGATTTGATTATAAAAGCAAATCCCCAAATATGCAATTCCTAGCCGTAGTCTTCAAGGAATTATCTTCGCGTTTTAATTTAATTTAGATGAAGAAGAAGAAGCCATGTCAATCAAGAATTTAAGCAACATAAGGTTAGAGAAGAATGGTGTAAAGAAAATGAGGCTAGGTGACAGTTTATATAGGATTAGGCAGACGAATCTGGACAGAAAACGAGTCTAAATACATCAGAATGCATCTGGTTCAAAAAGTGGGTTCAGGAGGCAGGTCGACCCCAGGTCGACACTATGGTCGACCTAGTCCCTAGGAGATCGACACAATGGTCGACCCCCAGGTCGACCTGGTCCATGGGCGGGAATTTTCCCGCCTAGCCTGTTCTTGGGTTCAAATTAGAATTTCGAGCTGTTTTTTATTCTGAAAATTCCTGAAACTTCAGAGGGTCATGTCTCCCTCTCGGACTCGTTTCCAAGCAGAATTTCGAGATGAACACAATGGCGCAACCCGTTTCCCCTGATTCTTATTTTAAAAATTAATTCTGCCTTGATTTATGGTTTTAACCTGTTATAGAAATTCGGGTTGTTACATTCTCCCCCCTTAAAGGATTTCATCCCCGAAATCTTCAGGTTAAGAAGAATGTGTCCTACCATCCAATCAACCATCTACTCAACCATTATCCATAAAACAACCATTGTCCTTAAAGGATTTCTAATGCTTTATGAACATATGCAGAAAGTGTGTGTATATGTTCCTTATCTAATGCAAATGATCAGGCTTGATTGATCTTCCTAATGCAAAATATGTTTAGTGCCATGAGTCCAACATGTATGCAAATAGTCCTAGTCACATAAACACTATGTGCACAAACATCCATCCATATGCAACATCCACATGATAATACATTCAAATTCATCCATAAACAAGTATAAACACTCATGCATATGCAATATGAAAGGTGACTGAGCCGATCTAGTGTCTAATATGCGTGTATATGCATCCACGAGCAACCACTAGCAACCACTTACAACCACTTGCAACCATCAATCATAACATGTCTCAAACACATGTTTACACCCTGTTCCTACCTAAAGATATAGCTGAATGATAGAAGCAAGTAAAAACTTTGTGCCCATTAGGTAGTGCCAAAACTGGAAATCTATGTCGCACATATATACTGATTAGGAGAAGAACTCCCTAAGCACCAGCCCGAAGACCGAAATCAACATCAGGCTGACGCCCAAAGAATTACTCAACCCAACAGACACCCTCAAACTCCAACATGTATTACTAACAGATGATCCCTATGGGGTTTTGCAACAGAAATAGGATTGAGAATAGGACCGAGAGGTTATACTTAAAAGATATAATACAAGTAAGATCTACAGGAAAAGAAGGATTAAGGATATACTCTTAAAAAAATGATGCGCATGTCTAGTCTTCAATCTTCTAAGTCGCATTTCCTTGAGCTTAACTCCATTGTGCTTTGACCGTCTTTAGCTTCACAATTTCGTAGCATCTTAATTCCTATTTCCAAAATATGAGTTGGAACTCATTTCACTGTCGCCTCTCGTTCCAATTTCACTTATTTTTTTCTAGTATACTCAGTTAAACATAACTGCATACTCATGGTTTCATGCAAGCTCTCCAAAATTCACTAGTGAATCCTGGATCTCGTTTACTTATTATAAGGTATTCCACACAGAAGAACTATCTCTTGAAAACAAACAAATGCCAACCATGTTGCCAAATGTACTTACTAAGGTGATTTTCTATGAGTCATGCATAAGCGAAATGAACCATTCGCCTTAGTGGCGAACACTACTCGAGAGGATCAATAAATGTATCAAGAGATTCTAGGTAACTAAGCATGGCAGAACCCTAAGTGTTACAGTAGACTTCGAGGGAATTACCAAGGCAAGTCAAGAATCTAACTACCCACTTTTCATACTCAAGAATGGCACCATTACTGGATAACCACTCCATCCCTAGAACAAACCCATAGCCCAAAAAAAACATAAGCATTACTTCTAAACTCAACACTTAGCATAGACATTCTCAAATCCAAACAAGTCATGAATAAATTAGCCAATTCCCTAACAGGATTTGAGACAAAAATGGGATCCTCTACTATGCTAGTACTAAGGTGCAGAGATTCAACTATCAAAGCAGAATTAAAAGGATGCGATGTACAAAAACAAAGTTCTAACGGGATGATAGGAAAGAAAAGCTAAGCCTTTAACAGAAACGTTACCACCTCTCTTAGTTACGCTAGTAGTGAGAGCATACAATTGCCTTCCCGACGATCTTGTTCTTTGCCCTTGTCCTATAATACATAATTACATGTCCCTTTTTACCATACTAAAGATACTCTCTCTTGTCACGGGTTTTATTACTCCTTCACTTTGGCGTCTTCCCTTTCACCATTTCCTCCTTCGTGGATTAAGCCATATCAACAAGCTTCTCATCCTTAGGCTTGTATTCTTTATCCTTGTTCTTGCTATCCTTGTATAGCTTGTTGACAAGTTTCTCGAAGGATACCTCCATCGCACGACAACTATACAAAGCTTGAAATAAGATTAGACGCAGATGGAATTACTGCTACTACAGATGGAAGTTGGGCACTTCTTTGCCCTCCTACATGTGTCATACACCTACAAAACTATGTTGAAAAAGAAAGAGAGAAGAAACACAAGGAGAGAATCAAAAGATAGTGCATATGGCTTTGAGGAATATGCCTTTCGTAAAACAAATCTTTTCTTTAGAAAAATGCTTCTTTGTAAACGTTTCGAAAATAATTTGAGAAGATATTTGTAAAGATTTTGCCCAGTCTGGTAACCTTCTGCTCTGATAACAAATGTAACACCCCACCTCCGCTAGGGTCACTCACAAAGGGAATGCACTAGCTTTGGTGGAGCATTATCTAAGTAAACATACATAGAAATATTACAAGATAGAACATATAAAACAACGGAAGAAGAACCAAATTTCATTGCTTTAAAATCTAGATAGGTCTAAAGCCTTTTACATCAAAATGCCATTAAATTCATTACATCGAAATCTGTCTTGCAATAATAAAGAAGCATAAAACCATAGTCATAAATCATTCCCCAAGTAAAACAGTAAAGAATCCATAGCCAGGAAAGGTCCAAGCCATTTATGATGATCTTGAAGCAGAAAGAAGTCCAAACTAAGTAGTAGTGTTTCCTCCCTGAGAACCTAGGGGGAAACGGAAGAAAAAGTGGTGAAAGAAAACGGGTCAGTCATAAAGACTGGTAAGTCCTAGTGACTTTTAGCATAGAAACAAATAAAGATAATATGACATGTATAAACTGAAAGTAAACATAAGGGTGATGACAAGATAGGAAAGTTAAACTAAGATAACAAGATAAACTATGCTAACCAGATAAACTACGTATAGCATCACATGTTTAACATTCTCTGCACCAGTACTAGTATAACAGAATTAGGTGTTATCCTAATGTCCAAACAGAAACGGAAACAGAAACAGGGTGATCTTTACATAAGTATTAATGGGCTTTTACCTCCCTAACAGAAAAAGAAACAGAAATGGGCCTTTACCACTTGTACTAGTAACCCAACCCGTGTCATGTATTAACTATGAAATGATCTCTTGCCCAATATCATGAAATGACCCATTATTTGGTCCCATGAAACGATCTATTAATCGATCGGCTCCTTACAAGCACTAGCTCGTCATGTGTCTGTGTCATACGGCCCAATCACGAAATGTAGTCACCTGTGCTATGTCCACCATAGGGTGTATCAAGTCCTATGGTGCCAACCACCGACACGAATCAAGCACGCACAGTGTAAACCTACGGGTGCCCAATGCCTGCTTTTTCAACTCCGGACTACGTGCACGACCATAGTCCGCCTGAACCTACATTGGCGCACCTACTCAGTCGTCATTCTGGTTGCTTACAATCAGCCCAGTAATCGTGCCCCACCTTGCCTAGTCCCAGGGTATCGTGATACATCCAAGTGGGTTACTGCTGAAAAGGACCGCAAAACTAGGGTTTCCGTCTAGTAGGTTAAGTGTTGTCATTTAAATTCGAGACTTAACCCCATCAGTCTAGCATGTCAAGTTGGTTAAGTGTTGTCATTCAAGTTCGTGATTAACCCGCCTGCGTGTCATGTCAAATTGGCTAAGTGTTGTCATTCAAGTTCATGACTCAGCCCTACGAATCATGTGTCAAATCGGTTAAGTATACTCAAGCGGTTCATGACTTAACCCTATCAAATCATCATGTCAAATTTGTTAAGTATATTCAAGCGGTTCATGACTTAACCCTACCAAATCATCGTGTCAAATTGGTTAAGTATATTCAAGCGGTTCATGACTTAACCCTATCAAATCATCGTGTCAAATTGGTTAAGTATATTCAAGCGGTTCATGACTTAACCCTACCAAATCATCGTGTCAAATTGGTCAAGTATATTCAAGTGGTTCATGACTTAACCCTATCATGTGGCATTAATTCATTAATGCACCTCAACCTCTCACATTAGACCTGTTGTTGTGGTCACTGGATATGTCGGGCGGTTCCGGGCAGATTTACACCATAACTCAGTCTAACCTCGGGTTTCAAGCGTGATATGACCAACTACTCACATTGGATCCTATTGTTTGCAGTCACTGGATTTGCCAGGCGGTTCCGGGCAGATTTACACTGCAAACTCAACCCAACCTCGAGTTGGCCATTTTCATGTTCATTCTAGTGTCATGTCCATGTTCAAATTTCATATCAAGTTCGTGACAAGTTTTCAAAGCAAGTTTCATGCCCACATCCAGATTCAAGTTATAACAGTGTTCATGTTTCAAGTTTTGCCTTTTATCAAGTTCATAATTCATGTTCATAACCAATTCATGTTTTGCCTAATCTACCCAAATCGTATTCCCATCGCACGTAAACGTGAATCGATCCATACTACAAATAAATCCAAATCATAAAATAAAGGGAATAACATCAAAACTATGACAAGCCAAAGGGACGAGCATAAAGCGATAAAAAGGGTTACAAGACTAGCATGATATAACTTGAGATAATTGGTTACAACATCACTGTCTTATAGAATTTCAAATCTAGCATGATAAGGCGATAGTCACAATAAAAGTTGACATAAAAGAATAGGCATGCGAAAGCAAGCCAAATACAAGGATAATGGATCCAATGGTTTTGGTGTACATAATAGCGAATAAACTAATCAAGTCACACCCTAGGTATGAGATCCAACAAACTGCAAATTCGGTATACAACATGGGTTTCAACTATGGGCATGAACAATCAACTATAATAGTCTCAGGTAATTAACCCCAATAGTCATAGTCATGGTCAAAGCTAGAAATCTCATAATTATGATCCCTAAGCGATTAATCAAAATAGTCATGGTTAATTATCCAAAATAGTTCTAGGCAATAGTCATAGGCAATTAACAGTAATAGTTTCAAAGTTATGGTTATAGATAATAGCCTTATGTTCATAATCATAGGTAATAATTCTCATAGTCAAGAGTCATCGGTGATTAGCCACAATTGTCCTTGTTATAGTCATAGGCAACAGTCTTACGTTCACCGTCATAGGCATAGGCATAGTCTTATGTTCACAGTCATAGGCACAGGCATAGTCTTAGGCCATTAACAATAGTTTCAACGTCATAGGCATGTCAAGGTTATAGTCATGAGAGAGTTTGATTTACGACATGAATAGACACAAAGCAATATTCACGAAAGTCAAGATCCAAGATGAACAAGAATAGATATGAATCAATTATCATACATAGATCCAATTCCAATTTACAACATGGATATTAAGTTTACAGTTTTTATCTGAAAGTAACTTGAACTTACAGATTGTGGTCTAAGAAATTAAGATGCAGAAGTTGAATCTATAAACTAGTCGTCGAATTGCTGAATCGATGAATTCTGATTTGATTGTAGAAGCAAATCACAAAATATGCAATTCCTAGCCGTAGTCTTCAAGGAATTGTCTTCGCATTTTAATTTAATTAATTTAATTTAGAGGAAGAAGAAGAAGCCATGTCCATCAAGAATTTAAGCAACATAAGGTTAGAGAAGAATGGTGTATAGAAAATGAGGCTAGGGGGCTGTTTATATAGGATTAGGAAGACGGATCTGGACAGAAAACGAGTCTAAATACATCAGAATGAATCTGGTTCAAAAAGTGGGTTCGGGAGGCAGGTCGACCCCCAGGTCAACACTATGGTCGACCTGGTCCCTAGGAGGTCGACACTATGGTCGACCCCCAGGTCAACCTGGTCCGTGGGCGGAAATTTTCCCACCCAGCCTATTCTGGGGTTTGAATTCGAATTTCGAATTCGAATTTCAAGCTATTTTTGATTCTGAAAATTCTGGAAACTTCAGAGGGTCATATCTCCCTCATATGGACTCCGATTCTCGCAAACTCGGAGTCGGTTCCAAGCAGAATTTCGAGACGAACACAACGGCGCAACTCGTTTCCCCTGATTCTTATTTTAAAAACTAATTTTGCCTTGATTTATGGTTTTAACCTGTTACAGAAATTTGGGTTGTTACAGCAGGTAGGTTGGTGATAGTTAAATCTGTGGCCTTGTCTATGTCAATATACTATTCAAGAATCTTTATATTACCATGCAAGATAATTGATATGATAAACTCTGCTCTCAGCCACTTTCTATGCCATGGAAATCCATATTCAAAAAACTTATTTCTTTTAAAAAAGATGGCAATTCTTATAGTAGTGGAGGATTGGGAGTCCTTAATTTACGAGCTTGGAACAATGCTACTGTTTCAACTAGAATTGATAAGTTATGTAACTTTGATTCTAATTTGTGGGCTTCTTGGTGTAGAAGGAATCTTATTAAGGATAAATACTTTTGAACTATGGTTTGTCCAAGTGATTGTAGTTGGGCTTAGAGATGTATGCTGGAAAATAGGGAAATGTTATTGCGAAAGTTCCAATGTGGAATGAAACATAGACAAAATATATCCTTTTGTTTTGATCCCTGGAGTGAGGCAGGTACTATACTGGCGGGCATGGTGGACTTTGATACAAGAAAGGTTTCTGGTGTTAGAGAAGGAGCTTTAGTGGGCAAAATGCTTGTTAATGGGAACCTCTGCCTTCCACGCTCTACATCAGGTATGGTCAGGAATGTATGGGTTTCCATTTTGAATGAATCTCTCCCATCATTCTCCGTGCATGCTTTATGGAATGCAAAGCCTCATAGAATTTCCAACGTCTACACGGCATATGTTCAAAACCATGTTACTTTTCCATAGCATTCTAGGATCTGGATATCTAATGCTATTCCTCGAAAAAATTTATTTATGTGGAGTGTTTTGATGAATGGAATACATACTAAGAATAAATTGAATAATTTGGGTATGCTAGGAGATGATGTATGTATTTTTTGTGGACATGAATCTAAAACAGTGCGACATCTCTTTTTTGAGTGTGGATATACGGGTTTTGTTTGGCAGAAAATTTTACTTCATTTTGGCCTTCATACTTCTTGCATTGATTCAGTGGAAGAATGGTACATGATCTTCAAGTTTACTAGATGGAAGAACAATAGTGATTCTTTACTTTTGAAGATCCTGAAGAAGACTTTATATTTACTATGGATGGAGAGGAACACTAGGGTGTTTAGTGGAATTTTGACACTTAAACATGTAATGGTTCTTTCTATTATTCGTTGTATTTGTTGACCTTCTTGTAATTTGTGCTTGTAGTTTATATTAATAAATATGGTAGGGGCCATTAAACCTCGCTTGCTATGCCAAAAAAAAGTTTATTTAACAAATCCATGATGGATGGAGATTTTGTTGAAAGCCTATGTGATCCATAATTGTTTTTTTAATTGCGCTTATTATTCCGAAAGACCAGGATCAGATATTGGATATGAAAACCATTCTGAATAATACAATGATGTCAAGGAGCAATTAAAGACATTGAAGACAGTACTAAAGATCGGGACTCTTTATGCCGTAAGGGCGACTTGCTGAATGTCTGGAATGGTTGGCTCCTACTCGCAGATGGATTTTATATCAGTTAAGTGGCAAGTAGTCTGGACGTATTTGAAGGCGTTCCAGATTGTTGTTTGATTCGGTCCCATAAAGGACTTGTATGGATTATGTGTCTGACATTGTGATTGACTGTGTAGCGCAGATCTTTATTGATATATATCTGCCTAGTGGTGGAGAATTTATTCTCTTAGCTTAACACCCTTCTCTAAGACGTATGAACTTAGAGGTTATATATTGATAGAAATCAGTCATGCGTTGTGAATGGACAATGTGGCATACTTAAGTTATGTGATGAGCTATGGATGATCAAAACATGGCTTATTTAAGCGTAGCTTTGTATATATCGTGACCACGACAAGCTTCACACCCCGGTAAATTGCTAAAACAGGAAGAAATGCAGCAGGGTTTTGTGGTGTTATCTCCTTCTAGATAAAAGGTGTACCAAGCTAATCCCATGTATTAACCTATGTTGAAAAACATCTACTTTTGTGATTGTTGGCGTGCACTCAGAAAGGTCAGTAACGACTAGGAGAAAACATACTCAGGCATACTCTAAGTTACCTAGTTACAGAGGTATCCCGGCCTTGTGTTAGCATGAGGAGCATCACTGTTGCTCCTCAGACATGCCTCTAGAGTTGTTCAAAATTTTGTTTGTTAAGGAAGTTCCTTTATCTGGTCATTATTGGAAACCCAATCTCCACTACGAGTGACTATGGTTTTAGTTGTATACTATTATGTCAGTACATTATATGGTACCTATGATGGCTAGTTTAATATATTTACTTTTGGACGACTTTTCACACTATGCATTAATAATAATATGAAAGAGGATTTGCACGTATCAAAGGCATTTTTTACTATCATAAGGAGAAATCTCGCTAATGTGTGCATTTGCATTATGTGTGCTACGAGACCTTATGTTAGTTTCATTTTTCTAAATGTCATTACGAATTTCTATGCATTGGTATTCGCATGGAGTATACCCGTTACACGTTAGCGGCGTGGTCCAGTGAAATACCTAGCTTTAAAATAAACCCTAAAAACAGTTGTTTTTTTTTCACACTCCAGTCCCATGACTAGCCTGGAGTTTACTGTCCCGACACCTAAACTCTGGGTGCCCAAAATTTTCCACATGGGCAGCCTAGTAGTTTTATTTGCAAATTTAGCCATGGAGTTGGTTGGAGTAGGATTTGTATTTTAGCTGGAGCTATTATATCTTGGAGAATTCATATTCTTTCGTCGAGTTTAATATCTTTTCCGCTATGTTATCAAAGTACTCTGATGTATCTTTTGTAAATCTGATGTATTATTTTGAGACGTTAATAAAAGTTCATTTTGTTTTGTCCAAATGTGTAAGTACCCCTAACAATCCATCTTTATGGCAGTTTAAGTTGGCTTAACTACTGGTAAAAACAGGGCAAAAAGTCGGGTCATTACAAAAAACATATAATTAAAAATTAAAATTTTTAGGTTTTAAACTCTTTATATATATATAATATTAAGTTATTTTTTTAAAATAAAATTTCCAAATCACTTTACTTCGAAAACATGACCAGTAGTGTCCCGTATATACCCTATGGTTAAGTGTTGCGGATATTTATCATTTTAATCCATAATATAAAATTTTATGGGCATATATCATTTCAACCCGCGTTCCCAAATAAAATTTGTTTGGGTCCATCATTTCGATCCATAACGATTTTTCCCTAATCTAATGTCCGTCCGGGTATGTTTTATTTTAACTCATTGTGATTTTTCCTAAAACTAAGGAAATTAGCAACATAAATAAACAAAAATAAATTATCATTTAACATCAATATCATCACATTACAAATCATATATCATCAGTGCACCTATGTCACACATATGTCGTGCAATATATGAAAGCTTATACATAAAAAAATGATTTTTACTAGCAGTCCTACACATTTCACAACAATTCATTTATATTGAATTTAACATCCATGAAAAATGTAAGTCAATTGTGAGATAAACTCACCTTCAATGGCACTGAATGGAGACGGTAAACGAAAGGATGTAGAATGAAATTAAAACATCCACGCACAACTGAGAATGGACTCAAACTCGATAACCACTCAATATTTTATTTTTATAAGAGGTGGGGAATCTTCTCAACGTATCAATATGGCTATTGGGTTTTTCAGGATGGTTTTCGAAACATAACACCTACCCAACTCAGCAAAAATAAAACACAACAAATCTTTTACCATATATTATATATTTCTATATACACAAAGAGTAAGCTATAACATATATATATAATAATTTTATTATTATAAAATCAACTTAACACATACACACAAATAAAACCCACAATAAAATACATCATTCAAAATAAACCCATGTATAATTTAAATATGAAAAAACACACGCAAATACAAACATTGTGTAACACCCAGTATTTTATGTTAACGGTATAGTAACGAATTAAACAATAATTAATTTAAATTCTGAGAATTAAGGGAAACGGGTTATGCCACTGTGTTCATCTCGGAATTCTGGTTGAGATAGAGTCCGAGTTGGCATAAATTGGACTTCGTATGAAGAAGTTATGGATGTCGGAAGTTTCCAGAAAATTCAGATAAATTCAAATAGCTCGAAAACAAATTCAAATTCAAATCTGAAGTCAGAAGCGGGCTGGGCGGGAAAATTCCCGCCCAGGACCTAGGTCGACCAGGGGGTCGACCCTAGTGTTGACCTCCCCCCTACAGGTCGACCTTCCCACCCCGGGCAGATCTGAAAGGTGACGATTTTGTGACTTAGTGCCGAGTCACTAGGGCTGATGTGTCACCCTATCTTGACTGGATGGTTGTGGTTAACCGTAGGATCATCCGACGACTCAAATTGAATTGTAATTCTATATAAACAACCCAATGCTCAAACCTAAAAATCACACAAAAATAATCCTAGAACTATCATGCTGTCAATAGAAAACTTGGAGTAGCCGTCACCAATTCAAAGGCAAGGTAAGAGCCCGAATCAAAAATCAAATTAAAAGATTATCAAATTCAATGATCTACATCAAAGGTGAGCTTACCAATTTCAGAATTCAAATTTCAGAATGCAAGAATTACTTTTTAGTTTGTAAGTTGTTTATTATGCAGATTTAAACGTTCTTTTAAATGAATCATGACATGTTGTAATTTGAATATAGAATGACGCTTATGTATAAGATTTGATTCTCATTTATCTTAAAGTGTTGTTGCAATTAATCATGTCTATATGCTTGTGGTGATGAACATATTATATATTAATCATTTCTGTATGTTTGTGGTGATGAACATGGAATCTATTATGATTGGGTATTGGATTTATTTTGCCAATTAAATGCTGAAACATGTCATGTTATAAATTTGTGGTTATTTGCAAGTTTATGTTCTAAAACACATGCTTATATGTTAGATCAACACTCATGTATATTCATGTTAGGTTGAATCTAATTATGTTGAAAATTTTGGAATTGTAGTCCTCTTATGTTTTAACACATAAGTATCATGCTAAGTTGTGATTCGAATATGTTTATAACATCCCTCTTATGTTTAATACACACATAAGTTATCATATTAAGTTGTGATTCAAATATGTTTATAACAACCCTCTTATGTTTAATACACACATAAGTTATCATATTAAGTTGTGATTCGAATATGTTTATAGTAGTTCTCTTATGTTTTAACACATAAGTATCATGCTAAGTTGTGATTCGAATATGTTGATAATAGTTCTCTTATGTTTAACACACATAAGTTAATATGCTATGTTGCGATTCAAAAATGATTATAGTACCTTTCTTATGTTTTGACATACATAAATTAATATGTTAAGTTATGGGTTGAAACTATGATTACATGTTAAACCTCCATGCTAGACCCTTGTCAAGTTTACATGACAATTAGACCCAATTTAGTCACAAGTTCACCTTTACCCATTTAATTAAAGTTAATGATACTTCTATGCCAAGTTACACATGACAAGTTGAAAGGTATGCTATTTTATGTTTATATTCATGTCCCTTGTTTATTACCCCTTTTTGTTTATGGGTTGGGCTAATTTACTAGCCCAACATTTATGTGATTCATTCGTACGTTCCACGGGAGTAGCAACGGGAAAATATGAAAATTCATGGCATAGATTTGTTCATAAAATGGTATATTTGATATACCATTTATAGTGGGCATAATCAAAGATAAATATGGCATTATTAAATTAAATTAAATTTACATTAAGAAATCATACATATATAGAAAAATGTGAATTTAGAAAAAGACAAATATGCCTAACCCGAGGTTAGACTGAGTTGTGGTGTAAATCTGCCTGGAACCGACTGGCATATCCAGTGACCACAACAAGACCTATCTAATGTGGGTGGTTAGTGCATTAAGCCCAAAAAGAACCCGAGGTTAGACTGCGTTGTGGTGTAAATCTGCACGGAACCGACCGGCACATCCAGTGACCACAACAAGACCTATCTAATGTGAGTGGTTAGTGCTTTAATAAATTAAAGCTAAGTCCTGATTGGTAGGGTTAAGTCAATTAGGGAAACACTTAACCGATTCAACATATTAGCTAAACGAATGGGTGGGGTTAGGTAAACTTGGACACTTAACCAAATAAACATGTTGATTAGAAAACCCTAGTAACAGGGACGCATTTCAGCAGTAACCCACATAGATGTATCATGGTACCCTGAAACTAGGCAGGGTGGGGCACGATTACTGGGTTGAGTATAAGCAGTCAAAACGTTGGCGGTTGGTGGGCCAGTGTAGGTTCCGACGGAGTATGGGCGTGCACGTACTCCGAAGTGAAAAAATCAGGCACTGGGAATCAGTAGTATACACTATGCATCTTGAATCGTGTTGGGTTGCCCTAGAGGGACTGATACACCCCATGGTGGGACCAACACAAGTATCTACAGTCAAGCGAGGGCTGAATGACATAGGATTTGAATGCATGCTAATAGGAGCCGATCATTAAGGGGATCGTTTGTTATGAACACGTAGGGCTGGTTAAACCAATGGTTAAGTAGGTGCAGAGACTATAGTAATGGGTGCGATCACATGTTCCTCTTATCTTATATTAGGGTATTGTCCTATGTTCTATTATCACTGTCTTGATCCCTTTCCATGTTTAAATACTAGTAATCACCGAACTTACCAGACTTATTGTCTGACCAGTTTTCTTTCATCCTCTTTTCTTTCGTTCCCCCTCCAGGTCCACAGGGAGGGAATATTGCAGCTTAGTCAGGCTCTTTGCAAGCTTCAAGAAAGTAGATGTATGATTTGGACTCTCTCTCAACTTAGCTATGGCTCTTGGACATTATCCTTGGGGATTTATGTAGTTTTATTTATGGTTTATGCTTCTTTATTAAATAATCAAGACAGAAATTATGTTGTAATGTTTTGGAAGTTATTCTGAGACAATTTGATGTAATACTTTTTTATTGAACTACGTATGCAATAAATATTTGAATTTCGCTGCTTATATTTATCTGTCTTGTAAAGTTTTCTGTGTCCTATAACCGTCCTCCAAAATTAAGGCATTCCCTTTTTTAGTGACCTTAACGGAGGTGGGGTGTTTCACTTGGTATCAGAGCAAAGGTTTACCAGATCAGATAAGAGTTTTTGAAAATTATTTTCAAAAAGAAATTTAAAGTAGCATTTTACAAGAAAAAGCATTGTTTTAAATTTAAAAAGGCATAATCCCCAAAGCCATATGCACTATCTTTCTATCCTTCATTTTGAATCTTTTCTTTTTCGTTTCAGCATGTCTGGGAATCTTAACCTTCCAGAGGGTGTACCGATACCTGGCTGGTTCAGGAGGTACTTAGAGGCTAGGGCCAATGACGCAGGCCCAGCAGATATTCCTCCTCCTCCAACTGCAGCGGTTCCTCCTCCTCCTCCTCCTCCTCGTGCAAATGCTTTCTCAAAGATTTGTAGAGACTTTAGGGCCATGGGTGGAAAGGATTTCAATGGAACTGAATCATTCGTAGAAGCAAGGAACTAGCTCAAAGAAACTGAGGATCTGTTCGTTATCTTCGAGGTGGATGATAGACAGAAGATACAGTTGACTGTATGGTTGCTCAAAGACGAAGCTTCTTATTGGTGGGAAGTCACTAACGCTGAAAGACCAGTTGACACATGGATGGATTTCACAATAAGGTTTGAGATGAAATTCCTCTCATAAGCTGAACGAAGTTTACAACTGGAAAAGTTCTTATCTCTTAAGCAAGGAAGTATGACGGTCAAGGAGTACGTCAATCAATTCAATCAGCTGGCCCGATTTAGACTGGACTTAGTGAATACTCCTCATAAGAAGGCTCTCCGTTTTGTTAAAGGATTGAATGAGCCACTTCACAGCTTGGCTATGACCCATATACCTATGGGGACTACTTAAGAGAGGTTAGTGGACATGGCACTCTTACATGAGGAAGACAAGGGAAAGAAAGTGGCAAAAGCGGAAGTGCCTCAAGATAAGAAGGGGAGGGGTCGCAGAACAAGAAGGCCGATTCAATGAAAGGATGGAAGAACAACAAACCCCGAGACAAGAGAAAGTTTAATTTCTGTGGCATTCCCGGACATCTGATCAAAGAATCCAAGAAGAAGAAAAGGAAGATGGGTGGTTGTTTCTACTGTAGTGAGGCAGGACACATGGCTAGGGCCTGCCCAAGGAAGCAAGGGAAGGGAGCTGGACCTTCTTCTGGAGGAAAAGTTCACGCTCTCACGGCACCTCCACAAGAATGAGGTAGAAATATTACTATCGAAAGTTTAGTCTATCTTTTTGATCATCCTGTTTGTACACTATTTGATTCTGGTGCATCTCACTCTTTTATATCTACTGCTTTGGTGGAATCTCTACACCTAGACACCGGTATAGTAGAGGATCCCTTGGTTATTTCAAATCCAATTGGGGGCTCATCTTATTTGTCAATGGTTTGTTTGGATTTGAAAATATCTATACTAAGCGTTGGGTTTAGATGTAATGACATTGTTTTGGGCTTCACGGGCTATGGGTTGATTCTAGGCATGGACTGGCTATCCAGTAATAGTGTCGTCTTCGATTGTGAAAAGAGAGTGGTTAGACTCATGACTCGCCTCGGTAACACTCTCAAAATTTCTTGTAATCCCATGAACTCCGTTATGCTTAGTTATCTAGAATCTCTTGATGCATCTGTTGAGAACTTGCAGTCTGTAAGGGTAGTCCATGAATACTCGGATGTGTTTGAAGAGGTAAAGGGCTTACCTCCGAAGCGGGGGATAGACTTCCACATATACCGTGTGGACAACACAAAACCCGTTGCTTTACCCATTAGACACATGGCTCTAAGGGAGAGGAAAGAATTCAGCAAGCAAGTTAAAGAATTGCTTGAGAAGGGTTTTATAAGGCGGAGTATTTCTGAATGGGGTGCTCCAGTAGTGATCGCAACTAAAGCGGACGGTTCGTTCTGCCTGTGCGTTGATTATAGGGAGCTAAACAAGCTGACCAAGAGGAATAAGCACCCACTCCCGAGAATAGATGATTTGTTCGATCAGCTTGTAGGTGCATCGGTTTTCTCGCAATTAGATTTAGCTACCGGGTTTCATCAGCTAAGAGTTGCTGAATACAGCATTGATAAGACCGCGTTCAGAACTCCAAATGGTTTCTTCGAGTGGCTTGTCATGCCCTTCGGCTTGACAAATGCACCTTCTTACTTCGTTGATTTAATGAGCAGGGTTTCTGAGAGTTCCTCAATAAGTTTGTGGTGGTCTTCGTAGACGATGTTTTGATCTTCTCAAAGAATGAGGAAGGGCATCCTCAGCATCTAAAAGAAGTCATGGATACTCTCCGTGCACATTAGTTGAAGCAATATTTCTCCAAATGCAATTTCTGGAGAGAAGAAGTTAGGTTCCTTGGACACGTGGTGTCAAAAGAGGGGATATATGTAGACCCCGTGAAAGTGGTCGTTGTGCAAGATTGGAAGGTTCCTCTAAACGCAATCGAAGTCCGAAGCTTTCTCGGGCTAGCAGGCTTTTGTCGAAAGTTTATCAAATATTTTGCAAAAATATCAGCTCCACTAACAAGGTTGACAAAGAAGAACCTAGCTTTCAATTGGGATTTGGATTGCGATATTACTTTCCAACGTTTGAAAAGGGCTCTAACAACAGCCCCAGTTCTGACATTGCCTGATGGAAGCAAGATGTTTACAGTATATACAGATGCTTGCGGAATGGGACTAGGCGCTGTTCTGATGCAAGAAGGGAAGGTAGTGGCTTATGGTGGAAGACAGTTGAAAGTACACGAGAAAAACTACCCAACCCATGACCTAGAGTTGGCAGCCATCATTTTTGCGCTTAAGTCTTGGCGCCATTATCTCCTAGGTGAGAAATTTGAACTGTATACTGACCATAAATCGTTGAAATACCTTTTCTCATAGAAATATCTTAATTTGAGGTAACAAAGATGGATGGAGTTTCTTGCCTCGTTCGATTTTGAAATTTCCTACACTCCTGGCATGGGCAATGCAGTAGTAGACGCCTTAAGTAGAAAGAAGCTGGCCTTAAGCCCTCTCTTTGTGGAAAGGCAAAGCTTGGAGTTCATAGCAAGCTTTAACTTCAGACCCTCCTCTGACTTTGTACCTGGCTTGCTAGCAGCGCTAGAAGTTCGACTTACTCTATTAGACTCAATCAGAACCGCGCAAAGAGAAGACCCTCAGCTAGCCGATGTGATGGACAAGTTAATTAGGGGTGAGACTTCCAGTCACCTCAATATATACTCCATTGATGCCAAGGGATGGTTGAGACGAGATGGAAGACTATGTGTCCCACGAGTAAGGGATTTGGTAAAGGTGGTTCTAGAAGAGGCACACCATTCCAAGCTGACCATACACCCAAGCAAAGACAAAATGTATAAAGACATCAAAAGAGTTTTCTTTTGGAATGGCATGAAGCACGACATAGCTGAATTTGTTTCTAAGTGTTTAATATGCCAAGAAGTCAAGGCGGAGCAGAAGAAGCCTGGTGGTGTACTCCATCCTCTAGAGGTCCCACAGTGGAAATTGGTTAGCATCTCAATGGACTTTATAGATGGGTTGCCTAGGTCAAGAAGGGGAATACCAGCATTTGGGTAATGGTAGACAACCTCACAAAAAGCGCCCACTTTATACCCGTCAAGAGTAGAAGGATAGCCTCATCTCTAGCATCCATATATCTTAAAGAGATAGTTCGACTCCATGGGATACGCTCCAGCATAGTGAGCGATCAAGACCCTATCTTCACGAGTGAGTTTTGAAAGAGTTTACAAGAGGCTGTAGGCACACAGTTATGCATAAGCACGGCCTATCACCCTCAAACCGATGGCTAGACGAAAAGAGTCAACAGAGTATTAGAAGACCTCTTGAGATTATGCATTATTGTCTTCGGAGGTACATGGGAGGATCATCTAACTTTGGTGGAATTCGCTTACAACAATAGTTACCAAGCCACCATTGGCATGGCACCTTTCGAAGCTTTATATGGAAGACCGTGCAGGTCACCAACATGTTGGTGGGAGTCCACATACAAGCTCATACTTGGACCAAACATGATTAGGGAAACTTCATAGAAAGTAGACTTGATACAAAGAAAAATGAAGACTGCCCAAGTGTAATAACCCGGAAAATCTGGGCCAGTTTAAAATTTTTATTTTGGCAATTTTAGCTAATTTTGAATATTTAAAATGAATTATTTTAAATAGTATCGACGAGAAAATTTATTTTGAATAGAATTCGAACGTATATATTATATACGCCGTCGTTAGAATATATAATATTTATTTATAAATATAAATAGAATTGAAAATGGCGCGGTAGTTCGATAATTCGATTTCAAACTTCAATTGAATGTACAGGGTGCAAAACAATCCGGATTTTAGTGAAACCAAAAACATTAGGATCTAATTGACAATATCTTTCCAACGAATCCGAATAATTAAAATTTCATAGCGGGAATCAAAAGATATGCCCAGTTGAAAATTCTGAATAGTCGCTATGGAATTCAGGCCCTTAAAAATAGACATTTTGCAAACGACCTCAGATTCCGACGAAACCAGTTTTGTTAGGGTCCGCAGTGTTAAGTTATTGCTAGACTCCAAATTTCATAATTTTTCGAATCAATATGTGAGCGTGGCGTAGGAAAACGCGTTTGACCAGTTTCAGTTGATTTTAATCGACTGAAAAATGGCCATTTCTCAAACGGTCCCAGAATTCGACGAAACTAGTTTGGTTAGGACCGTATCGTTAATACGAAGCTAGAAAGTATTTTTGGGAATTTTTAAAGTTCGTATGCGACCCCGGTAATTCGAAATGTACGTTTAAAATTCAATATAATGATTTAAATGTAAATTCAACGGAAACCAATCGAAACGGTCAAATCAGTTTGCGATACATATCCCATTGTGTTCGGAATGGGGGTGAAACGCTATGGACGACAGGCGGTGGGCCTCGTTTAGAGGTCGTATGTTAAAGTCAACCTATTGGGATTAAATAAATAATTAAAAAAAAAATATCTTCTCCTATACCTTGCCCCCCCTCTTTTCTTTCAGAACAGAAAGCGAAAAAAAAAAAACCTTAAATCGCCGCTTCGATGCTTGGGCCGCCACCGCGGCAGGCGCCGCTGCCTCCACTTCAGCACCCCGAGCTCCTCCCTCCTCTTTCCTCACGCGCTTCCCCTTCCTTTGATCGAAGAACCCAAACCCCCCCCCCAACAGAAAACCCGTCGCCACCCCCTCGTGGCCACTACAGGCTCCAACGCCGAGACCCCCTCCGCCTCCTCCAGCCTCGCGCAACCACTTCGACTCCACCCCTTCGCTGAATAAAAAAAAAACTGTAAGTTCTAATATTTGAATTTATTTATTTAATTATTTTTGTTTACTTTCTATGTAGTTAGTTTTTTAAGTCTAGAGAAAAATCTATTTTCTTTATATATAAAATTCTGATTTGCTTGTATGTTCTTTGAAATGAATTTCTATGTTTGCTTTGAAGTGATTTTTAAGTTAAAAAAAAAGGGGATAATTTCTTACATAAGAAAAATAGGATTTTTTAGATAGGAAAGTAATAAAAATATGATTTTTATATTTTTAAAGTATTAAAAATATAGTCTTTACTATATAGAGGATGTAAAAATATGATTTTTGGTTAGGTAGAGAATTAAAAATATAATTTTTACATGATAGGAATATTAAAAATATCATCTTTATATGTGTAGGAAAATAAAAATGAGATTTTTATAAAGATAAAATCTTTAAATTTGAAAGGGCGAAGTCTATGTTTTTATAAAGGCGAAATCTTTAGGTGGAAACTAGCGTGATAAAAATATAATTTCTATCTATATAATAGCGTGATAAAAATATAATTTCTATCTATATAATAGCGAAGTAAAAAATTCGATTTTTATATATTGAATAGCGAAGTAAAACATCGATTTTTATATATGTAGTGGCTACGGGCGACGAAGCTGACGAAGATGCGAAAACGATGAAGATTTCTATCAAAGAAGAGTCAGGATGATTGGATAGCTTTTGGTGAGAACTTCTCACTCTTCAATTTCTTTTCTAGTTATATATATATATATATACTAGGATGCAGACGGTGCTTAGTAGCACCCGACACAATCGTCCACAGACCATGGACTTGTTTGTTTGGTTGCATAAATTAGTTTGATGATTTGATTTGAGTTGGGTTGTTTGGTGAATTTGATTGATGTGTGAATGGCGTGGGCCTTCACTAGACCGGGGATAAGGCCAGGCCTTGTCCCGTTTCAAGTATCGTGCCGTTATGCCGCCGAAATTTTCTAAAATAAGTTAGAAAATAAAAATACCATTTTATTTAAAGAATGAACTGAATAGAAATTCATATGTTAAAATAAAATGTTTTATCGTTAAAAATATAATTTTTAACGTGAATATGAATATAGTGAATGTGAATAAATAAATATTCATTTACAAACCGGACGGTTTGTTTATGTACACCAATTTGACTGACATTGATTGGGACGGTAAATTTTACACATCGCCCAACAGCACAACTAAAATCTGTGTTTGATTGTTTGAAACCCCACACGGGTGTTGGGATGAAATTTGAAGTTCACTCATCCTGATTGATTAAATATGTCGATCGATTGATTGACAGGCTGTTATAAGCGTTAGATATCTATATTTGATGCTTATACAGTGTAGTGCACTTTGGTTGATGGTTGATTATTTTTCAATGCTATTATATACATGTGTTGTATGGAATCCATATAATTAACTTTATATGGTAATTGATTGGGCCTCATTCCAATTTGAAAAATAAAGAATAATATAAAATAAAGGTTCATGTGTTGACAGTACTCATCCATTGAGATTGGTCATGTGTTGAACGAAATATTTTAGTAATAAAATTTACATCTTTATCGATATAAAATAAAGGTTCATGTGTTGACATTACTCATCCATTGAGATTGGTCATGTGTTGAACGAAATATTTAGTAATAAAATTTACGTCTTTATCGATATAAAATAAAGGTTCATGTGTTGACAGTACTCATCCATTGAGATTGGTCATGTGTTGAACGAAATATTTAGTAATAAAATTTACATCTTTATCGATATAAAATAAAGGTTCATGTGTTGACAGTACTCATCCATTAAGATTGGTCATGTGTTGAACGAAATATTTAGTAATAAAATTTACATCTTTATCAATATAAAATAAAGGTTCATGTGTTGACAGTACTCATCCATTGAGATTGGTCATGTGTTGAACGAAATATTTTAGTAATACAATTTACATCTTTATCGATATAAAATAAAGGTTCATGTGTTGACATTACTCATCCATTGAGATTGGTCATGTGTTGAACGAAATATTTAGTAATAAAATTTACATCTTTATCGATATAAAATAAAGGTTCATGTGTTGACAGTACTCATCCATTGAGATTGGTCATGTGTTGAACGAAATATTTTAGTAATAAAATTTACATCTTTATCGATATAAAATAAAGGCTCATGTGTTGACAGTACTCATCCGTTGAGATTAGTCATGTGTTGAACGAAATATTTGAAATAGAAATATTTTTATAATAAGAAATATTTGAAATAGAATATTTGAAAATAGAAATACGTTAAGCCGTATTGATTAGATTGACGCCATTTTGACGTGAACGATATTTATATCGATTTTATTGATTTCGAAATGAATTGAATATAAAACGATTTCGAAATGAATTGAATATAAAACGATTTCGAAATGAATTGAATATAAAACGATTTCGAAATGAATTGAATATAAAACGATTTCGAAATGAATTGAATATATAACGATTTCGAAATGAATTGGATATAAAACGATTTCGAAATGAATTGAATATAAAACGATTTCGAAATGAATTGAATATAAAACGATTTCGAAATGAATTGAATATATAACGATTTCGAAATGAATAGAATATAAAACGATTTCGAAATGAATTGAATATAAAACGATTTCGAAATGAATTGAATATAAAACGATTTCGAAATGAATTGAATATAAAACGATTTCGAAATGAATTGAATATAAAACGATTTCGAAATGAATTGAATATAAAACGATTTCGAAATGAATTGAATATATAAGCAATTTGATTTAAGTCGAATAGAAAACCAATTTGAATTGAATCGAATAGAAAACGACTTTGAAATCGAATTGAATCGAAAACGAATTCAAATTGAATTGAAAGCGAACTGAAATGAATTCAAATTGAATTGAAATTTGAATTGAATAGAAATGAATTTTAAAACGAATTTATAAAGAAGAATTCAATTTTGATTTGAATTGAAATGGAAGTTGAAATTGCTTTTGAAACGAATTTAAAACTATTTATATAATTCGTTTTAAATAGAAATCGACGAAATATATATTATATATATAATATAATGGCCTGAATAGAACGCGCCGCGCCGTGGCAGTTCGTGGATTTCGACCATTTATTTCAAACGGACATTACGGGAGATCCGACCGTCGGATTCTCCTAAAACCGGAACCGTTGGGTTCATATCGAAAAGAGCTTTCTAACGAATATTAGAAATTTGAAATCTAACGGTTGGATTTGGAGATGCGTCCAAATCAAATTTGGAAAAGGTCGCTGTAAGTGCAGTTCGATGGCCGTTGTTGGAAATCGACTGTACGGGCCTTGATAAAATTATTAAAAATATCAATAATTTGTGTAAAATCATAAGAAATGATTTGGGAAAATTTGGGATGAAAAACTCCATATTTGAAAAGATGAAAATAGATTTTTATCGAGATGAACTAGATTGAACTAAATTTAAAACCCGGGTTTTTATTTTTAAATAAATAAATTAGATTTAAAAAGGGGTTTTAAATAATCGGAATTCCTAATATATTCGATTTGAATTGAACTAGAATTTATTTGTGGGTTTATCGTGAACTGTGTTTTAAACAACACTAGTTCTTTAACCCGATAACAAATAGAATGCGATTTGGGTTTGTCGTGAACTGTGTTTGAAATAACACCTAGTTCTTTAACCCAATAAAAGGAGTTTTAATGAATCTGCAATTAGATTGAAATTCGAATTGATAATCTAAATTATCAAATTTGGCAAATAAGCGAGGATGGAGTATCACCAGTTTTGCTCCAAAGCGATAGTTAAATCTTTAATTAGATTTGAACGTGTAATGGTAATTAACTTACCGATAACACCACGGTGTAAGATATGGAGTACTTCCAGTTTTGCTTCATGGGATGAATAGGTTGGGATTGGGAAATAGAATAAATAATCACTTCGTTACGGTTCGCTAATCTCGACTAGTTTTGAAAACCATAATTTGGTTTTAAATGACATCCAAAGGAAGATTAAAAGATAAATTTGAAAGAATTTATCTTGGATAAAATTAATGGGAACCTTTCCCTAAAAGTGAGATTTTATGAATAAAAGAATATTTTGAATTGGGATGAGGCGTATGTTGAGTTTGTGTAACATTTGTTTTTAATATACGCGGATTGTTCGGAAAGTCCGGGTTTATACCCATTTTGAAAAACCGATTCGACGATAAGTCGAAGAATGAAGACGGTGGTCGAAGACTGGAAGTCTTCACATCGTTTGGATTATTACTGACGATCCTGATTGGGCTGTACACCCAAGAGGATGGAAATAGTTGGTGGTCGTCCAGACGTACTTGGAGATGGATGGATATGCGAGGAAAGTGCCTCCGGTTTCGTTCAGACCCAGAACGGACTTGTAAATGGATTGTGTGTCTGACACTGGATTTTATTCTGTGTTGATTGATTTCTATTAAATATACATCTGTTTGGCGGCGGAGAATTTATTCTTTTGCTTAACGCCCTTCTCTGAGACGTACGAGCTCAGAGGTTGTATATCGATGGACATCAGTCGCATGGCATGAATTGCCTGTGTGGCACGCTAAGATGCAATGATCAAGGATTTTGTTGAAAAGCAAAGTCTTGTGGTTGATGATCAAAGCACGGCCTACGTGGCAGCTTTGTGTATAATGTGAATTCGCGAGCCTCACACCTGGGTATGAGTTAAAAACGGGATACGGACTGCAGGGAGAGCACGACGTTTCTTTCTAGCTTTGGTGGTGTCAGTGACTTACCATCCCTAACATATATATACTTTTCACCTATGTGGTTGTTGGAATGCGAGGCGCCTCGATTATAGGTCTGTAAGGACCGGGAAACGTGTGTTCAGGAATACTAATCCTTTAACATAAGTGAGGACCGGCCCTGAAGCATCCAGGGGTTGCCCAGAGTGCGTAGCCCTGGGACATTTGCTAGAGTGTCTCGAACGCGGAGAGGAGCTTGCCCCTTGCCTCGACTCATGACGGAAATCCGATTTCCAATACGTGTATTACGGTTTTAATTGTAGAACTAGTATGGCGACATGATATATGGTACCCATGCCGTCTATGATTTATATTTATGATTGAAATTGTTTTGACACTATACACTTATTATAGTATCAAATGATTTGTTTTAAACGTACCAAGCATGTTTGGCTATTATAAGGGAAAACCCTATCCCCCGGCTTGCGTTGCATTGTGTGATAGGACCTGGGTCTTATAATAGCTTCATTTTTCGAAAAAGCATTGCGCTCTTTATTCTATGCACTGGTGTTCTTGGGAGGAAACCCGTTCCGTGTTATACGGCGTGGTCCCTTGAATTACTCTCTTTTAAAATAAAGTTTAAATAACTGTTTTAGTTCTCACACCAGTCACATGACTGACCTGGAGTTTATTGTTTTAACCTAAACTCTGGGTGCCCCTATATTCCGCACGGGAAGCTAGTAGTTTTGGTTTTGCAGATTTATATTCACAGGATCCTGGTTTACAGCTGGAATGATATCCAGAAAGCTCTGTATCCGTATATCACCTTCAGTTGTGCTTTGTATTATTTTCCGCTGCTATGTAATTTATTGTAATCTCTGATATGTATCGAGTGTATATTTATTCATTTATACTCTGTATATTCTTGTATCTGATGGAATTATTGTAATAGCAATGAAATGTTCTTCTGTTAGTGTTCTGATTTGTCCTGTTCTCAAACGTTCAGGGGTTTCGAACGATCTAGATTGGTTTAACGACTGATTCAGATCGAGCGAAATTCACGACCGTCACATTTGGTATCAGAGCTTTGGTTTACAAAGCTCAGAGAATAAGACACATTAGAACCCTACGAAAGAATTCATCAGATATTGGATTAGTAATATCCAACGAGAATGACTCGTTAGAGATGGGATCAGTAGCATCCTAGAACGAGTGTGAAGAGTATATTTTTGAAAATGAAAACAAATCTTGTTTTGAAATTTAAAACAATTATTCGTATTTGATTATCTATATATATTGAGTTGGGCAGTCCAGTATATAAAGATTTTCCGTATACGTCTGATCCACGTGTGTTTGAAATTTTAATATACTGGATAGATATAGAATCACACTCTAGTCGCCCGGAGATGATGTTGATAATGACCATGGCATCATCAATATTTATGTTCGTGCTCCGAAGGTGTGATTTCTTTATATTTCCTATTGACTGGTGTGAGAACCAAAATTAGATAGGGCTTATTGTTGTGTATAGGCATCAAAAACATGATTTTTGTATATGTATCAAAATTATCAATTTGAAACTCTAATCCACTAACTGATTGATGTTTGTGTCGTTTATTTGTTTGATAATTTTGAACCATTACGCCTAATTGTATCAAATATTGAATTGTATTGAAAATTGGTCGCATTTGCTTGCATATACTTGCACTTGCATTGAACAGGTCATAGCAAGGAGGCTAGAGCAGAGAATAAAAATTTGTTTGCCCGACAAATAGGTACATGTTTACTACATAATTTACTGTTTTGTTTGGGTGATGATGATTTTATGAGCCTATTGGCTAGCCGCTTGGCTTTTTCTTTTTCTTTTTGAGATCTGAAGGACCGGGGAAGCTATTTGAGATTTCCCGATGCTCCCATTGCAGGGGAGGTTATGGCGAAATTTTTCGAAAATTTAGGGTGTTAGCAAATTTTTTGAAGAATTTGAAAATTCTTAGAAACTGAAAGGTTGGAGAATGAAAGCCAGATCGAACGTAGAGTTGAATAATCAAACCACTTTCGACTTTGTTCCTTTTCGGGGACGAAAAGTTTTAAGTGGGGGAGATTGTAATAACCCGGAAAATCTGGGCCAGTTTAAAAATTTTATTTTGGCAATTTTAGCTAATTTTGAATATTTAAAATGAATTATTTTAAATAGTATCGACGAGAAAATTTATTTTGAATAGAATTCGAACGTATATATTGTATACGCCGTCGTTAGAATATATAATATTTATTTATAAATATAAATAGTATTGAAAATGGCGCGGTAGTTCGATAATTCGATTTCAAACTTCAATTGAATGTACCGGGTGCAAAACAATCCGGATTTTAGTGAAACCAAAAACATTAGGATCTAATTGACAATATCTTTCCAACGAATCCGAATAATTAAAATTTCATAGCGGGAATCAAAAGATATGCCCAGTTGAAAATTCTGAATAGTCGCTATGGAATTCAGGCCCTTAAAAATAGACATTTTGCAAACGACCTCGGATTCCGACGAAACCAGTTTTGTTGGGTCCGCAGTGTTAAGTTATTGCTAGACTCCAAATTTCATAATTTTTTGAATCAATATGTGAGCGTGGCGAAGGAAAACACGTTTGACCAGTTTCAGTTGATTTTAATCGACTGGAAAATGGCCATTTCTCAAACGGTCCCAGAATTCGACGAAACTAGTTTGGTTAGGACCGTATCGTCAATACGAAGCTAGAAAGTATTTTTCGGGAATTTTTAAAGTTCGTATGCGACCACGTTAATTCGAAATGTACGTTTAAAATTCAATATAATGATTTAAATGTAAATTCAACGGAAACCAATCGAAATGGTCAAATCAGTTTGCGATACATATCCCATTGTGTTCGGAATGGGGGTGAAACGCTATGGACGACAGGCGGTGGGCCTCGTTTAGAGGTCGTATGTTAAAGTCAACCTATTGGGATTAAATAAATAATTAAATATATATATATATATATATATCTTCTCCTATACCTTGGTCCCCCCTCTCTTTTCTTTCAGAACAGAAAGCAAAAAAAAAACCTAAAATCGCCGCTTCGAGGCCAGGGCCGCCACCGCGGCAGGCGCCGCTGCCTCCACTTCAGCACCCCGAGCTCCTCCCTTCTCTTTCCTCACGCGCTTCCCCTTCCTTTGATCGAAGAACCCAAACCCCCCCCCCCCAACAGAAAACCCGTCGCCACCCCTCCTGGCCACTGCAGGCTCCAACACCGAGACCCCCTCCGCCTCCTCCAGCCTCGCGCAACCACTTCGACTCCACCCCTTCGCTGAATAAAAAAAAAACTGTAAGTTCTAATATTTGAATTTATTTATTTAATTATTTTTGTTTACTTTCTATGTAGTTAGTTTTTTAAGTCTAGAGAAAAATCTGTTTTCTTTATATATAAAATTCTGATTTGCTTGTATGTTCTTTGAAATGAATTTCTATGTTTGCTTTGAAGTGATTTTTAAGTTAAAAAAAAAAGGGATAATTTCTTACATAAGAAAAATAGGATTTTTTAGATAGGAAAGTAATAAAAATATGATTTTTATATTTTTAAAGTATTAAAAATATAGTCTTTACTATATAGAGGATGTAAAAATATGATTTTTGGTTAGGTAGAGAATTAAAAATATAATTTTTACATGATAGGAATATTAAAAATATCATCTTTATATGTGTAGAAAAATAAAAATGAGATTTTTATAAAGATGAAATCTTTAAATTTGAAAGGGCGAAGTCTATGTTTTTATAAAGGCGAAATCTTTAGGTGGAATATAGCATGATAAAAATATAATTTCTATCTATATAATAGCGTGATAAAAATATAATTTCTATCTTTATAATAGCGAAGTAAAAATTCGATTTTTATATATTGAATAGCAAAGTAAAAATTCGATTTTTATATATGTAGTGGCTACGGGCGACGAAGCTGACGAAGATGCGAAAACGATGAAGATTTCTATCAAAGAAGAGTCAGGATGATTGGATAGCTTTTGGTGAGAACTTCTCACTCTTCAATTTCTTTTCTAGTTATATATATATACTAGGATGCAGACGGTGCTTAGTAGCACCCGACACAATCGTCCACAGACCATGGACTTGTTTGTTTGGTTGCATAAATTAGTTTGATGATTTGATTTGAATTGGGTTGTTTGGTGAATTTGATTGATGTGTGAATGGCGTGGGCCTTCACTAGACCGGGGATAAGGCTAGGCCTTGTCCCGTTTCTAGTATCATGCCGTTATGCCGCCGAAATTTTCTAAAATAAGTTAGAAAATAAAAATACCATTTTATTTAAAGAATGAACTGAATAGAAATTCATGTGTTAAAATAAAATGTTTTATCATTAAAAATATAATTTTTAACGTGAATATGAATATAGTGAATGTGAATAAATAAATATTCATTTACAAACCGGATGGTTTGTTTATGTACACCAATTTGACTGACATTGATTGGGACGGTAAATTTTACACATCGCCCAACTGCACAACTAAAATATGTGTTTGATTGTTTGAAACCCCACACGGGTGTTGGGATGAAATTTGAAGTTCACTCATCCTGATTGATTAAATATGTCGATCGATTGATTGACAGGCTGTTATAAGCGTTAGATATCTATATTTTATGCTTATACAGTGTAGTGCACTTTGGTTGATGGTTGATTATTTTTCAATGCTATTATATACATGTGTTGTATGGAATCCATATAATTAACTTTATATGGTAATTGATTGGGCCTCATTCCAATTTGAAAAATAAAGAATAATATAAAATAAAGGTTCATGTGTTGACAGTACTCATCCATTGAGATTGGTCATGTGTTGAACAAAATATTTTAGTAATAAAATTTACATCTTTATCGATATAAAATAAAGGTTCATGTGTTGACAGTACTCATCCATTGAGATTGGTCATGTGTTGAACGAAATATTTAGTAATAAAATTTACATCTTTATCAATATAAAATAAAGGTTCATGTGTTGACAGTACTCATCCATTGAGATTGGTCATGTGTTGAACGAAATATTTAGTAATAAAATTTACATCTTTATCGATATAAAATAAAGGTTCATGTGTTGACAGTACTCATCCATTGAGATTGGTCATGTGTTGAACGAAATATTTAGTAATAAAATTTACATCTTTATCAATATAAAATAAAGGTTCATGTGTTGACAGTACCCATCCATTGAGATTGGTCATGTGTTGAACGAAATATTTTAGTAGTAAAATTTACATCTTTATCGATATAAAATAAAGGTTCATGTGTTGACAGTACTCATCCATTGAGATTGGTCATGTGTTGAACGAAATATTTAGTATTAAAATTTACATCTTTATCGATATAAAATAAAGGTTCATGTGTTGACAGTACTCATCCATTGAGATTGGTCATGTGTTGAACGAAATATTTTAGTAATAAAATTTACATCTTTATCGATATAAAATTAAGGTTCATGTGTTGACAGTACTCATCCGTTGAGATTAGTCATGTGTTGAACGAAATATTTGAAATAGAAATATTTTGATAATAAGAAATATTTGAAATAGAATATTTGAAAATAGAAATACGTTAAGCCGTGTTGATTAGATTGACGCCATTTTGACGTGAACGATATTTATATCGATTTTATTGATTTCGAAATGAATTGAATATAAAACGATTTCGAAATGAATTGAATATATAACGATTTCGAAATGAATTGAATATAAAACGATTTCGAAATGAATTGAATATAAAACGATTTCGAAATGAATTGAATATATAACGATTTCGAAATGAATTGAATATATAACGATTTCGAAATGAATTGAATATAAAACGATTTCGAAATGAATTGAATATAAAACGATTTCGAAATGAATTGAATATAAAACGATTACGAAATGAATTGAATATAAAACGATTTCGAAATGAATTGAATATAAAACGATTTCGAAATGAATTGAATATAAAACGATTTCGAAATGAATTGAATATATAAGCAATTTGATTTAAGTCGAATAGAAAACCAATTTGAATTGAATCGAATAGAAAACGACTTTGAAATCGAATTGAATCAAAAACGAATTCAAATTGAATTGAAAGCGAACTGAAATGAATTCAAATTGAATTGAAATTTGAATTGAATAGAAATGAATTTTAAAACGAATTTATAAAGAAGAATTCAATTTTGATTTGAATTGAAATGGAAGTTGAAATTGCTTTTGAAACGAATTTAAAACTATTTATATAATTCGTTTTAAATAGAAATCGACGAAATATATATTATATATATAATATAATGGCCTGAATAGAACGCGCCGCGCCGTGGCAGTTCGTGGATTTCGACCATTTTTTCAAACGGACATTACGGGAGATCCGACCGTCGGATTCTCCTAAAACCGGAACCGTTGGGTTCGTATCGAAAAGAGCTTTCTAATGAATATTAGAAATTTGAAATCTAACGGTTGGATTTGGAGATACGTCCAAATCAAATTTGGAAAAGGTCGCTGTAAGTGCAGTTCGATGGCCGTTGTTGGAAATCGACTGTACGGGCCTTGATAAAATTATTAAAAATATCAATAATTTGTGTAAAATCATAAGAAATGATTTGGGAAAATTTGGGATGAAAAACTCCATATTTGAAAAGATGAAAATAGATTTTTATCGAGATGAACTAGATTGAACTAAATTTAAAACCCGGGTTTTTATTTTTAAATAAATAAATTAGATTTAAAAAGGGATTTTAAATAATCGAAATTCCTAATATATTTGATTTGAATTGAACTAGAATTGATTTGTGGGTTTATCGTGAACTGTGTTTTAAACAACACTAGTTCTTTAACCCGATAACAAATAGAATGCGATTTGGGTTTGTCGTGAACTGTGTTTGAAATAACACCTAGTTCTTTAACCCAATAAAAGGAGTTTTAATGAATCTGCAATTAGATTGAAATTCGAATTGATAATCTAAATTATCAAATTTGACAAATAAGCGAGGATGGAGTATCACCAGTTTTGCTCCAAAGCGATAGTTAAATCTTTAATTAGATTTGAACGTGTAATGGTAATTAATTTACCGATAACACCACGGTGTTAGATATGGAGTACTACCAGTTTTGCTTCATGGGATGAATAGGTTGGGATTGGGAAATAGAATAAATAATCACTTCGTTACGGTTCGCTAATCTCGACTAGTTTAGAAAACCATAATTTGGTTTTAAATGACATCCAAAGGAAGATTAAAAGATAAATTTGAAAGAATTTATCTTGGATAAAATTAATGGGAACCTTTCCCTAAAAGTGAGATTTTATGAATAAAAGAATATTCTGAATTGGGATGAGGCGTATGTTGAGTTTGTGTAACATTTATTTTTAATATACGCGGATTGTTCGGAAAGTCCGGGTTTATACCCATTCTGAACAACCGATTCGACGATAAGTCGAAGAATGAAGACGGTGGTCGAAGACCGGAAGTCTTCACATCGTTTGGATAATTACTGACGATCCTGATTGGGCTGTACACCCAAGAGGATGGAAATAGTTGGTGGTCGTCCAGACGTACTTGGAGATGGATGGATATGCGAGGAAAGTGCCTCCGGTTTCGTTCAGACCCAGAACGGAATTGTAAATGGATTGTGTGTCTGACACTGGATTTTATTTTTTGTTGATTGATTTCTATTAAATATACATCTGTTTGGCGGCGGAGAATTTATTCTTTTGCTTAACGCCCTTCTCTAAGACGTACGAGCTCAGAGGTTGTATATCGATGGACATCAGTCGCATGGCATGAATTGCCTGTGTGGCACGCTAAGTTGCAATGATCAAGGCTTTTGTTGAAAAGCAAAGTCTTGTGGTTGATGATCAAAGCATGGCCTACGTGGCAGCTTTGTGTATAACGTGAATTCGCGAGCCTCACACCTCGGTATGAGTTAAAAACGGGATACGGACTGCAGGGAGAGCACGACGTTTCTTTCTAGCTTTGGTGGTGTCAGTGACTTACCAGCCCTGACATATATATACTTTTCACCTATGTGGTTGTTGGAATGCGAGGCGCCTCGATTATAGGTCTGTAAGGACCGGGAAACGTGTGTTCAGGAATACTATTCCTCTAACGTAAGTGAGGACCGGCCCTGAAGCATCCAGGGGTTGCCCAGAGTGCGTAGCCCTGGGACATTTTCTAGAGTGTCTCGAACGCGGAGAGGAGCTTGCCCCTGGCCTCGACTCATGACGGAAATCCAATTTCCAATACGTGTATTGCGGTTTTAATTGTAGAACTAGTATGGCGACATGATATATGGTACCCATGCCGTCTATGATTTATATTTATGATTGAAATTGTTTTGACACTATACACTTATTATAGTATCAAATGATTTGTTTTAAACGTACCAAGCATGTTTGGCTATTATAAGGGAAAACCCTATCCCCCGGCTTGCGTTGCATTGTGTGATAGGACCTGGGTCTTATAATAGCTTCATTTTTCGAAAAAGCATTGCGCTGTTTATTCTATGCACTGGTATTCTTGGGAGGAAACCCGTTCCGTGTTATACGGCGTGGTCCCTTGAATTACTCTCTTTTAAAGTAAAGTTTAAATAAATGTTTTAGTTCCCACACCAGTCACATGACTGACCTGGAGTTTATTGTTTTAACCTAAACTCTGGGTGCCCCTATTTTCCGCACGGGCAGCTAGTAGTTTTGGTTTTGCAGATTTATATTCACAGGATCCTAGTTTACAGCTGGAATGATATCCGGAAAGCTCTGTATCCGTATATCACCTTCAGTTGTGCTTTGTATTATTTTCCGCTGCAATGTAATTTATTGTAATCTCTGATATGTATCGAATGTATATTTATTCATTTATATTCTGTATATTCTTGTATCTGATGGAATTGTTGTAATAGCAATGAAATGTTCTTCTGTTAGTGTTCTGATTTGTCCTGTTCTCAAATGTTCAGGGGTTTCGAATGGTCTAGATTGGTTTAACGACTGATTCAGATCGAGCGAAATTCACGGCCGTCACACCAAGATAGACAGAAGTCCTACGTAGACAAAAGAAGAACTGAACTTGAATTCGAAGTTGGAGACAAGGTGCTCCATAAAGTATCTCCTTTGAGGAACGTCGTTCTCTTTGGATCCGCAGAAAAGTTAGCACCAAGATTTGTAGGACCGTTCCCTATCATCGAGAAGATTGGTAAGATGGCTTATAGGGTACAACTCCCTGAAAGATTGGCTGGAGTTCATAATGTGTTTCATGTCTCTCACCTGCGGAAATGCATACACGAGTCTGCGGAAGTGGTAGGGCCAAGTATGCTAGAGAAAGTTGAAGTTGAACGAGAAGCAACTGTGAGGAGAGTTCCAACCCATATCTTAGGAACAAAAGTCAAAAAGCTACGCAATCATGAAGTTAAGCTCGTCAAAGTTCAATGGAGCGACACTGAGGAAGACGCAACTTGGGAAACTGAGGACAAAATACGCGCAGCCTACCCTTTTCTTTTTTAGGGTACACCCTTAATCTCTTTTTCCTTTAGTTTATGCTTGTCTCTATCTTTTTTTAGGTATATCTCCTCGATCCTGTCCTTTATCCTTAGGTAGGAACCCGTTTGGATGTAAACATGTAATTGAAACATGTTATGATTGATGGTTGCAAGTGGTTGCTACTGATTGCTAGTGGATGCATATACACACACATTAGGTATTAGATCGGCTCAGTCACTTCCATATTGCATATGCATATATGTATTGGTATGTATAGGTATATGGATTGAAACTTGATGTGTTATCATATGGACATTGCATTTGTATGAATGATTGTGCACTCATGTAGGAAAATTTGAGTAGGAAAAATTGCATTCATAATAGACTCATGGCACTGACATAATTTGCATTAAGGAGGTCAACTGAATCAGTAGACCGCCTGATTTTGCATTAGATAAGGACACGTACAAACACAATGCATATGATCATGAAGCATTAGAAATCTTTTAAGGACAATGGACGCCTGTGTTTGATGGTTGAGTAGATGGGTGATTGGATGGTATGATATATGTTCTTCTCGACTTGAAGATTTCGGGGACGAAATCCTAAAAGGAAGGTAGAATGTAACACCCCGTATTTTCTGTTAATGGTATAGTAACAAATTAAACAATACTTAATTTAAAATGTGAGAATTAAGGGAAACGAGTTACGCCATTGTGTTCGTCTCGGAATTCTGGTTGAGATAGAGTCCGAGTTTGCATAAATTGGACTTCGTATGAAGAAGTTATGGCTGTCGATTAAATAAATTCAAACAGCTCGAAAAACAAATTCACATTCAAATAAGAAGTCAGAAGTGGGCTGGGCGGGAAAATTCCCGCCCAGGACCCAGGTCGAGCAGGGGGTCGACCCTAGTGTCGACTTCCCCCATACAGGTCGACCTGGGGGTCGACCTGGGAGTCGACCTGCCCACCCCGGGCAGATCTGAAAGGTGACAATTTTGTGACTCAGTGTTGAGTCACTAGGGCTGTGGTGTCACCCTTTCTTGACTGGATGGTTGTGGATAACCCTAGGATCATCCGATGACTCAAATTGAATTGAAATTCTATATAAACAACCCAATGCTCAAACCTAAAAATCACACAAAAATAATCCTAGAACTATCATGCTGTCAATAGAGAACTTGGAGTAGCCGGCACCAATTCAAAGATAAGATAAGAACCCGAATCAAAAATAAAATTAAAAGATTATCACATTCAACGATTTACATCATAGGCGAGCTTAGCAATTTCAGAATTCAGATTTCAGGGCGCAAGAATTCCTTTTTAGTTTGTAAGTTGGTTATTACGCAGATTTAAACATTCTTTTGAATGAATCATGACATGTTGTAATTTGAATATAGAATGATGCTTATGTATAAGATTTGTTTCTCGTTTATCTTAAAGTATCGTTGCAATTAATCATGTCTATATGCTTTGGTGATGAACATATTATATATTAATCATGTCTATATGCTTGTGGTGATGAACATATTGTACATTATTGGAATCTATCATGATTGTGTAATGGATTTATTTTACCAATTAAATGGTGAAACATGTCATGTTATAAATTTGTGGTTATTTACAAGTTTATGATCTAAAACACATGCTTATATGTTAGATCAACACTCATGTATATTCATGTTAGGTTGAATCTAATTATGTTGAAAAATTTGGAATTGTAGTCCTCTTATGTTTTAACACATAAGTATCATGCTAAGTTGTGATTCGAATATGTTTATAACAGCCCTCTTATGTTTAATACACACATAAGTTATCATATTAAGTTGTGATTCAAATATGTTTATAACAGCCCTCTTATGTTTAATACACACATAAGTTATCATATTAAGTTGTGATTCGAATATGTTTATAGTAGTTCTCTTATGTTTTAACACATAAGTATCATGCTAAGTTGTGATTCGAATATGTTGATAATAATTCTCTTATGTTTAACACACATAAGTTAATATGCTAAGTTGCGGCTCAAAAATGATTATAGTAGCTTTCTTATGTTTTGACATACATAAGTTAATATGTTAAGTTGTGGGTTGAAACTGTGATTATATGTTAACCCTCCATGCTAGACCTTTGTCAAGTTTACATGACAATTAGACCCAACTTAGTCACAAGTTCACCTTTACCCATTTAATTAAAATTAATGATACTTCTATGCCAAGTTACACATGACAAGTTGAAAGGTATGCTATTTTATGTTTATATTCATGTCCCTTGTTTATGACCCCTTTTTGTTTATGGGTGGGGCTAATTTACTTGCCCAACATTTTATGTGATTCACGCGTACGTTCCACGGGGGTAGCGATGGGAAAATATGAAAATTCATGGCATAGAATTGTTCATAAAATGGTATATTTGATATACCATTTATGGTGAGCATAATCAGAGGATAATTATGGCATTATTAAATTAAATTAAATTAAATTTACATAAAGAAATTAGATATATATAGAAAAATGTGAATTTAGAAAAAGACGAATATGCCTAACCCGAGGTTAGACTGAGTTGTGGTGTAAATCTGCCCGGAACCGACCGGCATATCCAGTGACCACAACAAGACCTGTCGAATGTGGGTGGTTAGTGCATCAAGCCCAAAAAGAACCCGAGGTTAGACTAAGTTGTGGTGTAAATCTGCCCGGAACCAACTAGCACATCCGGTGACCACAACAATACCTATCAAATGTGAGTGGTTGGTGCTTTAATAAATTAAAGCAAAGTCAGGATTGGTTGGATTAAGTCAATTAGGGAAACACTTAACCTATTCAACATGTTAACTAAACGAATGGGTGGGGTTAGGTAAACTTGGAAACTTAACCAAATAAACATGTTGATTAGAAAACCGTAGTAACGGGGACCCATTTCAGCAGTAACCCACATATATGTATCATGGTACCCTGAAACTAGGCAGGGTGGGGCACGATTACTGGACTGAGTATAAGCGGTCAAACCATCGGCGGTTGGTGGGCTAGTGTAGGTTCCGATGGAGTATGGGCGTGCACGTACTACGGAGTGGAAAAATCAGGCATTGGGCATCAGTAGTATACACTGTGCATCTTGAATCGTGTCGGGTTGCCACCAGAGGGACCGATACACCCCATAGTGGGACCAGCAAAGGTATCTACAGCCAAGTGGGGCCCGAATGACACAGGATATTAATGCATGCAAGTAGGAGCCGATCATTGAGGGGATCGTTTGTTATGAACGCGTAGGGCTGGTTGAACAAATGGTTAAGTAGGTGCAAAGACTATAGTAATGGGTGCGATCACATGTTCCTCTTATCTTATATTAGGGTATTGTCCTATGTTCTGTTATCACTATCATGATCCTTTTCCTTGTTTAAATACTAGTAATCACCGAACTTACCATACTTATTTTCTGACCTGTTTTCTTTCGTCCACTTTTCTTCTGTCCCCCCCCCCCCCCCCAATGTCCACAGGGAGGGAGTACTGCAGCTTAGTCATACTCTTTGCAAGCTTCAAGAAAGTAGATGTATGATTTGGGCTATCTCTCAACTTAGCTATAGCTCTTGGACATTATCCTTGGGGATTTATGCAATTTTATTTATGGTTTATGCTACTTTATTAAAAAATCAAGATAAAAATTATGTTGTAATGTTTTGGAAGTTATTTTGAGACAATTTGATGTAATGATTTTTTATTGAACCACGTATGCAATAAATATTTGAATTTTCCTGCTTATATTTATCTGTCTTATAAAGTTTTCTGGGTGTTGTACCAATAACCCTCCACCAAAATTAAGGCATTCCTTTTGTGAGTGACCTTAACGGAGATGGGGTGTTTCACATTGGCCAACACAAAGTACAAAACAACAAAACAATACTACACACACAAATCAAAATAATAAATTTTTTTTATAACTCGACACCCAAACAAAACACAAACAAACATATACACACACGCCATGCAAAAAAAACACCACACCAAATTAAACTCATGCACCATAAAACACAACTCCTAGCAAGAACACAACACACACACACCAAGCACCTCAAAGTGCATCTTAAACCAACACATGCACACAGAAGGGCGGGTAGGATTGAGGTGGACGTCGCAAGTTATTGGCAAGGCAGAGGTTGGTTCCAAGGGAGGGCGATGCAAATTTAAGGCTAGGCAGGGCGAACTGAAGTTTGGAGGCGCGACACTTTGGTGCTTGGAGTGGGTGGCTTTGAGTGTGTAAGGTTTGGTTGTAGCAATGGGAACGTCAGTCGGAGAGGGGTCTTGGGTTTGGGAGTAGCCAGCCAGAGCAGGTTCGGGTTGCTGAGGTTCACGACGTGTGCTATGGCGCAATGGTCTAGGGAGCGAACAAATGGGGAGGTGAGAGTGGGAAGTTGCAACTTTTGGGTCTAATTTTAATAATTAAATTAAAGATCTAATTTTAATAATTTTTGGAAACAAATTATATAATAATACAAGTTTAATATTTAAATCAAAATTTTAAGAATGAATTCAAATTCAAATAAATAAATTCGATTTAATTTATTCAATAATTAAGATTTGAAATTGCAAACATTGATTAATGTTACCGAACTTTACATTTATATCGAAATTAAATTCATATTTTTATAAAACTAAAAAATATTGAGTTTTCAAATTAAAAATAGAAAACGTTACTTCATAAAATCCAAACAAATTTGAGTTTTAAACGAATAAAAAAATAAAAAAATCGAAAGTTAAATTATATCATTTAATAGAATTCCCTTAAAAATTCAAGTTGTTACAATCTCCCCAGCTTAGACCTTTTCATCCCCGAAAAGGAACAAGGAAGAGCAATAGAAATTAAATATTTAAACCAAATGGTTCACATCTATCATCTTACCTATATATTTTGAAATATATATTTTAAATCAAAAGTTAAAGACATTTCATAATAGTTTTAAGTATTCACTTGACGTCTTGACTGGCATAATATAAATATCTCACTTTTGAAACTCGAAAACAAACACAGGTGACATTGCAATCATAATAGACTAGAGTGTGATTTTATATTTATCTGGTACATGTGAGATTTAGCAAACACGTTGATTAGACGTATACCCAAAGCACTAAGTACTCATTTTTAACGTTTAGTAAATACTTAAAAAATAATTAAATATATTGTGTATAAATTTTTCCAATATAACTATATTTCAAACCCTTTATTAAACTAAAACACAATATATAGATTTAAATCTATTTCAAACCATTCACTTACTTTAAAATTTTCAAACTGCAAATTATCAATCTATTTAATTATATAACGATTCATAGGATTTTTTTTCCTTAAATATAACTAAATTATCATTATATAAAGTAATATTATTAATATTTTATAAATCCATACCAGCTGCGTAAATATGGGGAGAGCATGACAACTATTAATATAAAAATCAGTTTTACATAAACCATAAGATATCAATTTGTTTAAGTCTTCTATTTTATTAAATATGCTTGGAAAACAATACTTATTTAACACAAATTAAATTATAAATCATTCATCAACTTATTTATAAATCAATCCCAATTACGGCAAATAAAGATAATATATAGACTAATATTATTTCTAGTAAGAATTCAAGTTATTTTATTTCTATTGATCAAAATTTAACATCCTAAGTGGTAATACTAAAGGTGTCTAAATAATCCTATCCTAAATCCATATTAAAGCTACACCTTTAGATTTCCTTTTAGTAAGAACTCTAATCCTATCTTACTAAGCGTGCTAACTTCTTTCCTATTCAAAACATACTATTTAAGTTAATTATTAAATTCAAATCCATATTCTTCTATACTATACCTAAATATTGTCAAAACCATGTTATAGAACTTGTTTAATTTCATAAGTTTAACATGTATATAAACATTACAAATTAAAATCCTTAAAAATCCATTTAAATTTATAAGTTCATATATACACATATATTTACAACCAATATTTTTCTTAATTTCAATCATTTTATCAAAATTCTAAAAATATTTGTTAAAGATGCGAATTAAGGATCTTACGGTAGAATTAACCCTTGAAGGAGGGGTAAGTAGTGTTTAAAATAAATTTAAAGAAATCCTTACCTAACTTGAATTACTATATGAATTAGATAATGATTATCACACCAGAAATGATCACAAACACAGAAACAATCAAAGGCACAGATATAAGTAAATATAAAATGCAGAAAAGAATAGAACACGTCGTATTTTATACTGGTTTGGATTACTACTACGTCCATCCCCACGCAACACTGGATTGTGCAGAATTTTATTAATACTAGTATCAATCTTACAACACCCTTGATTACGGCTACAAGATTAACATCGATTCTACCATCCTTGATTTCACGACTACAAGCTTCACACCGCTCCCTTTCCTTGATTTCCAGGCAATAAGGAACACATCCTTTCCCATTTAATTCCCAAAGGATTACAATAGCCCTAGAACTCTTTAATAGCACTTCCACTCGAAGAGTATTTGGTAGAGATTAAGAAGAGAAGAAGTTTGATATAATTTGAGTAGAAATCGATAGAGTATAAGTGTAGAAATTAAGAAACTAATGTATATTGACGGTTGTTAGAGATATGATAAAGATGGAGAAGAAGAAGTGATAAAAATTCGAATTTAACACCTATTTATAGTGTTTTAAAGGTTGCAACATTTCTTTAACATTTTAAAATATGAAAAGACACTTTCTTGGAAAATTGTAAATATGACAGTTATATGTCGACATGTTCAGTTATGTATGTTGACATGTACACAGTATTTTGATTTTTTAAATCATTTTTGAAGTGTTTAAATTAATATATATACTCTGGGAATTCTTAAATCAAAGCTAATGTTTCAAATGAAGTTTCTAAAGTATAAATATATATAAAAACATAGTGATATATAATATATACATATTTATAAAATTATATAATATAAAACTATAAAAAATATATATTATAAACATATATCTATATAATAAAATTCCTTGGTGGACAAAAAAAAAGGATGGTTGGGATCTAAATTGAAATGGATATCAGATGGACTATAACGTGACACGTCGTTTATAAATAAATGACCCGTCAACTACGTCTAATTTAATGGGACGTATTAAAAGAGGTTATGATTCTGGGCCACTACTTTCTACCTTATAAAATCAAATAACTATCATCGTATTTTCTATTTCCTCCTCAAATGGAAGTCGTACTATCTTCTTCAGATCAATTTTCATTTTATTCTCTATCTCAGGTCGATAATTGTAGTCCAAAATTTCTTCTTCGGTTTCTACCTTATAAAATCAAATAACCTAGGTAATTTTTTTCTACTCTATCTCAAGTCAATAATTGCAGTTTAGAGTTTCTTCTTTGGTTTCTAACATATCCCATGATTATTGATTGGACTATGATTTCTACTAAAAGAACTCCATAGAGAGTAGCAAAAGCTTTTATTTCAGATTGAAGGTAATAATATCTTCTTCGGATTATATTATATAGTTTCTTTAGCATCCAGTTTACTGTTTGCTTTTGTAAAAGAATCTTAATGATTCTCGGTCTCTATGCCCCCATTCTTCTTTCCTTCTTGCAGAACCTTAATTTGTCATCAACATATGTTATGGCTTGGTGCAATTATACAAACATACATACATATATATATATATATATATATATATATATATATCCGAGCGTCCAGTGGCACAAAAATTTGGAGCACCCCTTTGGCTCCTCTATTTTCCAACACTCATTTATATTAATTAAAGTTGGTAGGAGGTAAGAGAGTTAGTGAAAGGAGAGAGGGAGGTGGAAAAGAGGTAGGCTAAAGGCGTGCTCCATTTTTGGGGTTCCACTGAACTTGCCCAATATATATATATATACACACACACACACACATACACACACAGACACACACAAATAGATTCAGTTCAAACGAGAGCGTATAAGTTAGATAAACCTAAGATGCTCAATTCAAAGTGCATAATCTAGATGCACTTGACATGTTCAATTCAAAGGACAATGAAAATAATCTTTTGTCCCACTTATTTTTGTTTCCACTATATCATTCACATGATACCATATTATTTTATTTACTTTTTCCTATTACATTACAACTGTTCGTCTCTTAAATCTTGCTATGTATTTTCTTTTTTAAACCAATAATTGCAAGATTTTAACTACGTGCAACAACCCGAATTTTCATAAACAATTTAAAAATTTTATTTTAGCTATTTTAATGAATTTTGAATACATCAAATGATTTATTTTAAATAATAATGATTAAAAATTTATTTAAATCGAAGTTAGAATGTATAATTTTATTTTAATTATAGAACGAGCCTGAAATGGCGTGACAGTTTGAAAATTCGATTTCAAATTTCAATTGAATATGCAGGTTTCAAAATAAATCAGATTTTAGTAAAACAAGAAATATTTGAATCTATTTAATTATATCTTTCTAACGAATGTGAAAAATCCAGATTTCATAACGAGAATTAAAAGTTATGTCTAGTTTATAATTTGAAATAGTCGCTATGGAATATATATATATATATATATATATATATATATATATATATATGGCCCTTAAAAATAGCCATTTTGCAAACGACCTCAGTTCTTGATGAAACCACTTTAGTTGGATCCGGAATGTCAAATTATTGCTAGATTCCAATTTTCTTAATTTTTGGAATTAATATGTGAGAGCGATAAATTTAAATGTGTTTGGTAATTTTAGTTTGAATTTAATCGACTGGAAATTGACCATTTTTCAAACGGTCTCCAAATTCGATGAAATTAATTTTATTAGGACCGTATTGTCAAAACATAGTTAGATTTATTTTTCCGGAATTTTTGGAGTCAGTATGTGTCCTTGGTAAATTGAAATGTATGTTGAAATCAATTTTAAACGTTAAATTAATTTATATTTTAATTTTGATGGAAACGGATCGAAATAGTCGAACTGGCATACGGATCCCACTATGCTCGGAATGGGGGTATTTAGCTAGGGGTGAGAGTCGTTGTGCCTCGTTTGGAGTTTAAAGGGAAAGTCAACCTTTTTGGAAAATTAAATTAAATAAATAATTAGTTATACAATTCCCCCCTTTAACCTTCTCTCTCCCCGTCGTTAGAATCAATGAATAAAAAAGGGGGAAACCCTCGTCGCGCCCGCCTCCACCCGTCCCACCACCGACGGCACAGCCGCCGCTCCCCCTTCCAGTCCAGCGCCTCCTCTCCTTCCTCCCCCTTTTCTTTTCTCTCTCTCCTCATTCAATGAGAACCGCACCACACCAAAAACCGTCGTCTCTTGCCGCTGTCACCACCTGCGCACCCCCCTGAGCCGCCACCACCTGACCAAGGCCATCTCCCACTCGAAACCACCTATATGTCTTTTTATTTTATTTATCTTTATTTATTTAATGTTTTTAGTTTATAAGAGATACGATTTTTAGATTATAAAACATACGATTTTTAGATTATAAAACATATGATGTTTAGATTATAAAAAAATTTGATTTTTAGTTTATAAGAAAGAGAAAAATATGATTTTTAGAATAGCTATGAAATAATTATTCGATATATAAAAAATGCAATTTTTATATATATTGCAGCGGTATAAAAATGCAATTTTTATACATATTGTAGCGGTATGAAAATGCGATTTTTATACATTTTGTCACGGTATAAAAATGCGATATTTATATATATTGCAATAGTATAAAAATGCGATATATATATATATATATATATATTGTAGCAGTATAAAAATGTGATTTTTAATAATATCTAACGATGTTAAAAATGTGATTTTTATTATGAAATGGTTTAAATACAAATATGATTTTTGTTATAAGGATAGCAATACAAAAATGTGATTTTTATATACATAGCAGCAATATAAAAATACGATTTTTATGTATGGTAGCAAGATAAAAGTATGATTTTTATATATATATGGCAATATAAAAATATGATTTTTATTGTTTGAATGGCAAAACAAAAAAAATGATTTTTATGGTTTGAATAGCGTTATAAAAATATAATTTATATATATATAGTAGTGAAATAAAAATGGGATTTCTAAATATATATATAGCGTTGTTAAAAATATGATTTTTAATATAAATTACGTGAAACAGATCTTGTTGGAAACACGGTGAAGGACACAACGCGCTGTAACTAATCCATATCCAAACCGTTCAATTAAAGATTGAAAGAGTGAAAACCGAAGGTGAGAACTCCTTCTCACTTTATTTATTTTACAATTAAAAATATTCTAGGATATAGATGGGGCTTAGAAGCCCCCGACGCTATTTATTATACAAACCACATTATGTGATTTGAATTATATGGAGTTAAACACTCGAATTTGCACAATCACATAATTGAAAGCGACGTATGGATATTACCGACACACGGATTTCATACTCCGCGTATAGCCACTTATGGCGTCGTAAATAGCATTTGGTGTAGTTGAGTATTTATTTATTCATTTGGATGTTCTACGTGATTTGATTATGATTGTAAAATTGGTTGTAGATTAATTATGAATTTATTGGAATTGGTTTGTGTATGGCGCGAGCTAGTATTAGGCAAGAGATAAGGCTAGACCTTATTCCGGTTTTAATATCGCGTCGTTATGCTGTTGAAATTTCTAAATGTGTTAGAAAAATTTAGTTGGTTGAAAATATTATTTTTAGCTTAAAACTGCGATAAATAAAATAGTTATTCGGTAGTTAAAAGAAAATTTACACATCCATTCATAAGTCGGATGACTTGTTTATGCTCGTCAATTTTTATGATATCTATTGGGACGATAATTTTTACACATCGCCCAAGTACATGAATAGTAATTATTGTTTGATGGTTGAAATCCCACACGGGTAATGGGATGATATTTGATGTTCACTAATCCCAATTGTTTAATTGTATGTCAATCGTTAGGCTGACACACTATTGCGTCAATTATTTATATTTAACTCTTACGTAGTTGTGTAGTGTAGTATGGATGATGGTTGAATGTATATGGTTATTGTTGTGTACATGTGTATATGAAATCCAAATAAATATAATTATATGGTAATTGGTTGTGTCTGATTCCAATTCAGAAATAATGAATATTTTAAAATAATACTTTGTAAAGGATAAAAATGTGATTTTTATGTCTGATTTGGGATGGACACTAAAATATTGAAATATATGAAGCGGTGTTGTTTAGATTTGCACCATTTTAATGCAAACAATATTTTTATCAATTTTATTCATTTTTATAATGAATATCGAAAAGGAGATGATTTCAAAATATGATATTTTGAAAATATTATCATTTATATATTATAATGATAAGGATTATTCAATTTTGATTTCAAATTGAAATGAAAGTGGGAATCATTTTAAAACGAATTTATAAACGATTTATAAAATACGTTTTAAAAAGAAATTGATGAAATTTATATAATATATTATATATACATACATATATATATATATATATATGTATTTAATGGCCTGAATAGAACGCGTTGTGCCGCGACCGTTCGCAAATTTCGACCATTGACTTCAAATTGGAATTACGGGAGATCCGACCATCGGATTCTCCTAAAACCAAAACCGTTGGGTTTGTATTAAAAAGATATTTCCGAAGAATATAAGAGATTTGAAATATAATAGTTGGATTTGGAATTTTACCCAAATCAAATTTGGAAAAGGTCGTTGTAAGTGTTGTTCGATGACCGTTTATGGAAATCGACTGAAAGAGCCTTAATAAAATTACTAAAAATATTAATAATTTATGTAAATTCACAATAAATGATTTGGAAAGAATTGGAATGAAAAATTCCATATTTGAAAAGATAAAAATATATTTTTATCGAAATGAACTAGTTATTAACTAGAATTATAATCCAATTATTTTTAAATAAGTAAATAGGATTGAGAATGGGATTTAATATAACCAGAATTTCCAATATATGAATTGGAGTGGATTTGAATGGAAATCATCTTCGGAATATTTCGAAGTTGGATTTCATGATTGTACGGATATTGTTTTGGAAATTTGGAAGATATATTTATATTGTTATTTCCAATACGATATTTGTTGGTTTCAGAATTTGATATTGAATATAAGCCGATATAATTTCTATTCAGAGTCTTTTATTTAATATCAAATGTGATTTTGGGTTTGACGTCAATGGTGTCTTTATTAACACTGTTCTTACACCCAGTTGTGAAAAGAATAAATCTATTAATTAAGATTACTAGAGTTTCCAGTTTATTAACATTTAATTGAAAAAAATGGAATGTGAATTGGGTTTATTATGAACTGTGTTTTTAACGACATACGTTCTTTAACTGGATTAACAGTGAAATGTGATTTGCAATTTATAAATCTTTTATTAAGATTTAATGGAAATTTTCCAAAGTAAAGTTTTCCAATTTAATATATTAAATTGGAATTGAATGGAATTCGATTTGGTAATAATTGAAGTGAGCTTATGTGGAGGAAGACTGTTAATATATATGGAATTTAAAAGGTTTTGTCGTTATTCCATTTATATTATTAGTCGGATACGGAAATTGATATCGATTACATACTGATCTGTTTTTCCGTGAAGATTCCATAATTAATGGAATGTGATTTTGGGTTTATCGTGAACTGTGTTTTAAATGACATTAGTTCTTTAACCCAGTTAAAGGCGGGATTACATGTCTAACTTTGTATTTCGTACTGTAATTTTGATCTCTTCTAAATATATATCTGTTTGGTGGCGGAGAATTTATTCTCCTGCTTAACACCCTTCTCTAAGACGTACGAGTTTAGAGGTTATATGTCGGTAGAAATCAATGGTACGGTGTAGATTTTCGATGCGGCACATTTGATTTCCCAAAGTTAAATAATCATTAATATTGATTTTTGGGAAGATTAAAACTAAATGGAGATTTAATGAATCTTTAATTAGATTGAAAGGTGAAAATGATAATTTAAATTATCAAATTTGTAAAATGATCGAGAATGGAGTATCACCAGTTTCGCTCCAAGCGATAGTAAATCTTTAATTAGATTTGAACGTGAAATGGTAATTAAATTTACCAGTAACACTGTGGTGTTAGATATGGAGTATTATCTGTTTTTTTTCCATGGGATGAATAGGTTGGGATTCGGAAATTAAACAAAATATTACTTTGGTAAGATGCGTTAATCCCGACTAGTTTGGATAAACCTTAATTTGGTTTGAATTGATATCCAAAGGAAGATAAAAGAATAAATTTAAAGAATTTATCTTTGTTAAAATTAATGGGAACCTTTCCCTAATTATGTGAATATTTGAATAAAAGAATATTCTCAATTAGAATGATGCGTATGTTGTGTTTGTGTAGCACTTGTTTATAATATACGCGAGTTATTCGGAAAGGCTGAGTTAATACCCATTCTGAATAACTGATTCGACGATAAGTCGACGATGAAGACGGTGGTTGAAGACCGGAGGTCTTAACATCGTTTGGATGATTACCGATGTCTTGATTCGGCTGTACACCCAAGACAAGATAATAAGTGGTGATCGTCCAGACTTACATGGAGATCGAACGAATATGCGAGGACCTCTCTCCTGTATTTTACATATGGAACGAGGAAAAAGGTGCCCTCGGTTTTGTTCAGACCCAGAACGAGCTACTATATGGATATGTGTCTTACATTGGATTTTATTCTATGTTGATTGGTCTCCATTAAATATAAATCTATTTGGTGGCAGATAATTTATTCTCTTGCTTAACACCCTTCTCTGAGATGTACGAGCTCAGAGGTTATATATCGATAGACATCAGTTGGCGTGAATTGCCTGTGTGGCATACTAAGATGCAAATGATCAAGGCTTATGTTGAAAATCAGAGTCTTGTGGTTGATGATCAAAGAACGACCTTAAATGGCATAGCTTTGTGTATAGCGTTAATTCGTGAGCCTCACACCTCGGTATGAGTCAAAAACGGGATAAGGGACCTAAGAAGGACATGATGTTTCTTTCTAGCTATGCGAGGTATCATGGTATGAAACCCATACATTTATTATATTTTTACCTGTGGATGATGGATAGCGAGGCACCTTGGATTTATCGGTTACTACAGAGTCGTTGGATAGGTCCTATAGAACCGGGAAACGTGTGTTCATGAATTGCCAATCCTCAAACGTAAGAGTGGACCAGCCTTGGCGGATCCAAGGGTCTACTACGGGAGATCCTGAGGCATTTTCTAGAGTGTCTCGAAGCCGGTGAGGAGTACATCCCTTGCCTCAACTCATGACAGAAATCCAATTTCCAATACGTGACATTTCGGTTTTAATTGTAGAGCCTAGTATGGCGACATAGTAGGATGGGGTACTATGTTGTCTATGATTGATACATTTATATTTGAAGTTGTTTAATAAACTATGCACTTATAGTAATATCTAAATGATTTGTTTTAAAACGTACCAAGCATGTTTGGCTATTATAAGGTAAAACTTTATCCTCCAGCTTGCGTTGCATTGTGTGATGAGACCCGAGTCTTATAATAACTTCATTTTTCCAGAAAGCATTGCGCTATTTATAAACTGTTTGATGCACTGGTATTCATGGGAGAAAACCCGTTCCATGTTATATGGCGTGGCCCCTTGATTTATTTTATTCTTAAAGTAAAGTTTTAAATAACTGTTTTAGTTCTTACACCAGTGATATGACTGACCTGGAGTTTATTGTTTTAACCTAAACTCTGGGTGCCCCTATTTTCCACACGGGCATCTATTAGTTGGGTTTTTGTAGATATAATTTTCACAAGATCCTGCATTTACAGCTGGAGCTATATTCGGAATGCTCTTTATTTGTGTATTTCTTACAGTTGCGTTATGTATTGATTTTCCGCTGCTTCTCAATTTGAATCTATGATATTTGTCAAATGTATATTATTTATTCATACTCTTTTATATTCTTGTACTCTGATGTAATTGTTGTAATAAGCAATGAAATATTCTTTTGTTTGTGTTATGATTTATCGTGTTCTCAACTCAATCTGGGATTTCCCGTAAGGGCGAGTTTAGGTCGTGTCAGCTTGGTATCAGAGCTTTTGTAACACCCCGAATTTCCTGTTAACATTAATTAACAAATTTAAAGTATACTTAATTCAAAATGAAAGAATTAAGGGAAACGGGTTACGTCATTGCGTTCGTCTCGGAATTCTGCTTGAGATAGAGTCCGAGTTTGTGTAAATCGGACTCTTATGAAGGAGTTATGACCTTCCGAAGTTTCAGAATTAAATTTAAAATTCAAACAGTTCAAATTCAGTTCAAAATTCGAAAAACAGACCCAAACTGGACTGGGCGGGAAAATTCCCGCCCAGGAACCAGGTAAACCAGGGGGTCGACCTGGGGGTCGACCTGGGTACGCAGGTCGACCTGGGGGTCGACCTGGTCAGGTCCTGGCTGGCCTGGTCGGGTTTTGGTCGAATTTCTGAGCTCTGGTGTGTCACTAGGGTTGATTTGTCACTTAAATAAAATAGAACTAGAGCCGCCATGCTGCCGGGAAGAAACTAAGAGTAGCCGTCAGTTAGAGAAAGCTTAGAGACGAGAAAAACTAAAGTAAAAAAAGATTCAAACAACGTTTATCTACCCAAAGGAAAGCATTGCAAATTCAAAACTCAGAAACCAGAACTCAAGTTCGCCGTTCGTTTTAAGTTTAGTTATGTTTTGGGATGCGAATCAAATCAATGTCATGCCTTGGAAATAAATTGAAAATAGAACGATGTTTATTATGTTATATGTGGAATTGACTGATGTTGATCTATGTTTGTGGTTCTATTTTGTTATCATGTTGAATTGGGAATTAATGGATAAGTCTAATCATATGTATATGAACTTGGATTATAACCTGTTATGACAAGTTATTTAGTTTATCATGTTATGCAAGTTTTAGGTTGTAAAATCCTATCACATATGTGACCAAATGTTAGTTCTACATTTTTATGTGTATATGGTAAACCTATGCCATAATTCAAGTACACACTTATTCATATGTTTGTGATTGATTTGCAAGTTCACATATATGTAAGATGATTTAGTCTGTGTTGTAAATTCACATATATGTAAGTTGATTTAGTCTATGTTGCAAATTCACATATATGTTTATGATGCAAATTCACATATATGTATGTGGCTTAGTCCACGTTGCAAGTTCACACCCATGACATTCATGATGACTATTTTGTAAGTTCACCCCTATTGTGTTCATATTGACTATGCCAAAAATGCCAAGCTTACACCTATGTCCTATTTATGTTAATGGATTTCTTTATGCAAATTTTGTGTACGCTTAATTAGGCTAAATTTTTAGCCTAATATTATATGTCAAAAATCATGCGAGCAAAAAATTAGGCTAAGATTGTTAGCTTAATATTTAGATGGGGTAACATTGGGAAAAATTGGTAATTATAGGAAACTTGACATAAATGGGTGAAAAATCACATAGATAATTTATGGCATGAAACGGTATAAATTATATACCTAAAAATGATGAATTTGGAAAGTGGGCCATAACATTTAATTGTTAACAAGCGTACATATACGAATAAAGGAGAAAATATGTAAATTTAGAAAATACGAGTATGCTTAACCCGAGGTTGGATTGAGTTGTGATGTAAACCTGCCCTGACCCGCCTGGCTATCCAGTAATCACAACAATTCCTATCCAATGTGGGAGGTTAAGGCATTGAGCCCAATAAGGACCCGAGTTTAGACTGAGTTACGGTGTAAACCTGCCAGGAACTGACCGGCACATCCAGTAACCGTAATAATACTTGTCTAATGTGAGTGGTTGGTGCTTTAACTAATTAAAGCTAAGGACAGACAAGTCAGGATGGCAGGGTTAAGTTAACTAAACACTTAACCAATTCAACATGTTAATTAAACTGATGGGTGGGGTTAGTTTAATACAGACACTTAACCACTTAACGTGTTTGACTAGAAAACCCTAGTAACGGGGACCCATTTCAGCAGTAACCCAATTAGGTATCATGGTACCCTAAAACTAGGCAGGGTGGGACACGATTGTTGGGCTGATTGTAAGCGGTCAAAAGTGACGGTGGTTGGTGTAGCAGTGTGGGTTCTAACGGGTTGCGGGCGTGCACACACTTCGGAGCAGACAAACAGGGCACTGAGCACTAGTAGTATAACCTATGCATTCTAGAATTGTGTCGGGCCACCACCATGGGACTTGATACACGCCATGGTGGGACCAACATAGGATTCTACAATCAAGTGGGGTTGTATGACACATATTTTTATGCGAGTAGGAGCCGATCTTTAGAAAGGGGATCACTTCACCCTAATCATGGGGTGCCAGTTGAGACAGTGCAAGTAGGTGCAGAGAAGTAATAGTGAGTGCGTTTAGTATAGTGATTATTTCCTGCCATATCTTATCTTATATTCCGGTATTGTCCTGTTCTCAGTTTATACAAGTCATGATCTTTTTATTGTTCTCGTGCTAGAATTATATCTAGACTTACCAGAATTATGTCTAACCTGTTTTCCTTTCGCTTTCTTTTCTTCAGCTCCCCCCCACCCAAGGTCCACAGGGAGGAAACACCTCAGCTTAGTCAGATTTTTCATCCAGCTTGAAGAGAGAGAATGTATTGCTTGGATCTCTTTTGTTTTGGGCTATGGCTTTGGACATTCTATGGGGATTTATGCAGTTTTAATTTTGTTTCATGCTTCTTTAAGTTTTAAGTCAAGACAGTAGTATGGTTGTAATAATTGGAAGTTTGTTTTGAGGCAATTATGGAAATGTTTTGTATGAACACGTATTTATGAAATGAAAGTCTGTTTATTTTCCGCTGCTTATATATGTGTGTTTATATCTGTCTTGTGTTTTATCTGTGACTTTTACTTATAAACCTCCATCGAGATTAAGGCATTCCCTTTGTGAGTGACCTTAATGGAGTTGGGGTGTTTCACTTGGTATCAGAGCACAGGTTTACTAGATTAGATAAAGGTTTTTGAAACTATTTTCAAAAAGAAGTTTAAAGAAGCATTTTTTCCCAACAAAAACGTTGTTTTAAAAAGGCATAATCCCCCAAAGCCGTACGCACTATCTCTCTATCCTTTTGTCTTGAATCTTCCCTTTTTGTTTTAGCCTGTCTGGAGATCTTAACCTTCCAGAAGGATTACCGATACTTGGCTGGTTCCGAAGGTACCTAGAGGCTAGGGCCAATGGTGCAGGCCCAGTAGACATTCCTCCTCCCACAGTTGCAGCGGTTCCTCCTCCTCCTCCTCCTCCTCCTCGTGGAAATGCTTTTGCTAAGATGTGTAGAGACTTCAAGGCTATGGGTGGAAAGGAATTTTATGGAGCCGAATCCTTTGTGGTACAAGGAACTGGCTGAAGGAGACCAAAGATTTGTTCGTCATCTTCAAAGTTAACGACAGGCAAAAGATACAGCTAGTAGGGTGGTTGCTTAAAGACGAAGCTTCTTATTGGTGGGAGGTTACCCATGCGGAGAGGCCAGTGGAAACTTGGGAAGATTTCAGGATGAGGTTTGAGATGAAATTCCTCTCCCAAGCTGAAAGAAGCCTGCAGATGGAGAAGTTCCTAACTCTCAAACAAGGAAGTATGACGATCAAGGAGTACGTTAATCAGTTTAATCAGCTGGCTAGATTTGGGCTGGATTTAGTAAACACCCAACACAAAAAGGCCCTTCGCTTCGTTAATGGTATGAATGAGCCTCTACACAGCCTTGCTATGACCCATATACCTATGGGAGCGACTTATGAAAGCTTGGTGGACATGGCGCTGATACACGAGGAAGATAAAGGCAAGAAAGAGGCAAAGGTGGAAGTGCCTCAAGAAAAGAAAGAGGGTTTAAAGGCTAAGAAAACAGACTTCAAGAAGGGCGGGAAGAATAACAAATCCCGTGAAAAGAGAAAGTGAAATTTCTGTGGCATTGTTGGACATATAGTGAAAGACTGCAGAAAGAAGTAGGCGAAAATGAATGGCGGTTGTTTCCATTGCGGCGAGACTGGACACATGGCTTAGGACTGCCCAAAGAAGCGGGGGCAGGGACATAGGACTGGATCCACCTTAGGGGGACAGTTTCATGCGCTGCTGGCACCTCTGTAGGAACGAGGTAGAAATATTTCTGTAAAAAGCTTAGTTCATCTCTATGATCATCCAGTTCGCACTCTCATTGATTCTGGCGCATCACACTCCTTTATTTCATCATTTTTAGTAGAATCTCTGCACCTAGACACTAGTAAGGTGGAAGATCCCTTGGTTGTTTCAAATCCAATTGGGGGCTCAGCTTCTTTGTCAATGGTTTGTTTGGATTTGAAAATCACTATTCTAAGTGTTGAGTTTAGATGTAGTGCCTTTGTTTTGGGTTTTTCAGGATATGGATTGATCTTAGGCATGGACTAGTTATCCAGAAATGGTGCCATTCTTGATTGTGAGAAGAGAGTGGTTAGACTCTTGACTCGGCTCGGTAACACTCTAGAAATTTCTTGTAATCCCTTGAATGTTGTTATGCTTAGTTATCTAGAGTCGCTTGATGCTTCCGTTGAGAATTTGCAGTCGATTAGAGTGGTCCGGGAATATCCGGATGTCTTTGAAGAGGTAAAGGGCTTATCTCCGATGCGGGAAATAGACTTCCGCATATATCTTGTTGATAACGCAAGCCCGTAGCTTTACCTATTAGGCACACGGCTCCAAAAGAAAGAAAGGAGCTCAGTAAGCAATTTAAGGAGCTTCTTGAGAAGGGGTTTATAAGGCGGAGTATCTCGGAATGGGGTGCTCCAGTGGTGTTCGCCACCAAAGCAGATGGCTCACTATGTCTTTGTGTGGACTATAGAGAGCTAAACAAGCTAACTAAGAAGAATAGACACCCACTTCCTAGAATAGACGATCTGTTTGATGAACTTGTAGGAGCGTCGGTTTTCTCCCAACTTGATCTGGCTACTAGGTTCCATCACCTAAGGGTAGCTGAAGATAGCATTGATCAGACGGTGTTCAGAATCCCAGATGGTTTCGTCGAGTGGCTTGTCATGCCTTTCGGCTTGACAAACACACCTGCTTATTTCGTAGACCTAATGAGCAGAGCGTTCAGAGAATTCCTCAATAAGTTCGTGGTGGTCTTCGTAGACAATATTTTTATCTTCTCAAAGAATGAGGAAGAACATGCTCAACATCTGAAGGAGGTCATGGAAACTCTTCGAGTTCATCAACTGAAAGCCAAATTCTTCAAATGCTACTTTTGGGGAGAAGAAGTAAGGTTTCTTGGGCATGTAGTGTCCAAAGAGGGGTTAGATGTGGACCACGCGAAAGTGGTGGCGGTGCAAGATTGGAAGGCACCAAGAAATGCAACCGAAGTCCGAAGCTTTCTCGGGCTAGCAGGTTTTTACCGAAAGTTCATTAGAGATTTCGCAAAAATCTCAGCTCCACTCACAAGGCTAACAAAGAAGAATCTAGCGTTCGCTTGGGATTTTGGATTGTGATATTTCTTTCCAACACTTGAAAGGGGCTCTCACAACAGCCCCAGTTCTTACATTGCCAGAAAGAAGCAAAATGTTCACAGTATACACAGATGCATGCGGAACGGGACTAGGCGCTGTTTTGATGCAAGAAGGGAAGTTAGTAGCTTGTGGTGGAAGACAAATGAAAGTTCATGAAAAGAACTACCCAACCCACGATTTTGAGTTAGCCGCCATCGTCTTTGCGCTTAAGTCTTGGCGCCATTATCTTCTAGGTGAGAAATTTGAATTGTATACTGATCATAAATTGTTGAAATACCTATTCTCGTTGAAAGATCTCAACTTGAGGCAGCAAAAGTGGATGGAGTTTCTTGCCTCGTACGATTTTGAGATTTCGTATACTCCTGGAAAGGGAAACGTAGTAGCAGACACCTTGGGTAGAAAGAAGCTAACCTTAAGCCCTCTCTTTTGGAAAGGCAAAGCCTGGAGTTCATAGCAAGCTTTAACTTCAGACCTTCCACTGACTTTGTACCCGACCTGCTTGCAACTTTAGAAGTGCGACCAACTCTATTAGACTTAGTCGGGGCCGCACAACGTGAAGACCCTCAGCTTGTTGATGTGATTGATAAGCTAATTAGGGGTGAAACTTCAAGTCACCTCAATAGGTACTCCATCGATGATAAGGGTTGGCTGAGGCGAGATGGAAGACTATGCATCCCACAAGCAAGGGTTTTGGTAAAGATGGTTCTCGAGGAAGCACACCATTCCAAAATGACAATACACCCAGGTGGAGACAAGATGTACAAAGACATAAAGAGAGTTTTCTTTTGGAACTGTATGAAGAAAGATGTGGCATATTTCGTTTCTAAGTGCATAATATGCCAACATGTCAAGGCAGAACAAAAGAAGCCTGGAGGACTGCTTCATCCTTTAGAAGTCCCGCAATGGAAGTGGGATAGCATTTCAATGGACTTCATTGATGGGTTGCCTAGGTCAAGAAGGGGCAATACTAGCATTTGGGTAATAGTGGACAGGCTCACAAAAAGCGCCCACTTTATACCTGTCAAGATTAGGACTACCTCATCTCTAGCATCTCTTTATCTCTAGGAAATAGCTCGACTCCACGGAATACCCTCCAACATAGTGAGTGACCGAGATCCTATCTTTACAAGCGAGTTTTGGCGGAGTCTGCAAGAAGCTGTAGGCACACAGTTATGCTTGAGCACGACCTATCGCCCCAAACTGATGGTCAGACGGAAAGGGTGAACAGAGTAATAGAAGATCTTTTGAGACTGCGCATTCTTGACTTTGGAGGGACATGGGAGGATCATCTTCCTTTAGTGGAATTCGCCTACAACAATAGCTACCAAGCTACCATCGGCATGGCGCCCTTCGAAGCTTTGTATGGAAGACCGTGCCAATCACCATCTTGTTGCTGGGAGTCTACAGACAAGCTTATACTTGGGCCGGACATAATTAGAGAGATTTCAAAAAAAGTGGACTTGATACGAAGGAGAATGAAGACTGCCCAAGATAGACAGAAACCCAACGCATACAAAAAGAAGGGCTGACGTTGAGTTTGAGATTAGGGACAGGGTTTTCCTTAAGGTATATCCTTTAAGGAACGTCGTTCGCTTTGGATCCGCAGGAAAGCTAGCACCAAGATTTGTAGGACCTTTCCCTATCATCGAGAAGATTGGGAAGATGGCTTATAGAATAGAGCTGCCTGAAAGGTTGGCTAGAATTCCCAACGTCTTTCACGTTTTTCATCTCCGGAAATGTTTACATGAGTCTGCGGAAGTGGTGGAGCCAAGCATTCTAGAAGAAGTTGAAATAGATTGAGAAACAACTGTGCGGAGAGTCCCAACTCGAATCGTATGAATTGAAATCAGAAAGCTACACAACCATGAAGACAAGCTTGTTAAAGTTCAATGGAGCGATGCCGAGGAAGATGCGACTTGGGAAACTGAGGACAAAATACGTGCTGCCTACCCTTTTCTTTTTGAGGGTACATCTTTGATCTCTCCTTTTCCTTAAGTTATGCTTGTAACTATCTTTTTGGGTATATCTCCTCGGTCTTACCCTTTATCCTTAGGTAGAAACCCATTTGGATGTAAACATGTAGTTGAAACATGTTATGATTGATGGCTGCAAGTGGTTGTTAGTGGTTGCTCGTGGATGCACACACCCTAGGTATTAGATCGGCTCAGTCACTTCCATATTGCATATGCATATATGTATTCATATTTGTATGTGGTTGAAACTTGATATGTTGTCATATGGATGTCGCATTTGTATGAATGGTTGAGCACTCATGTGGAATTATGAGTAGGGAAAATTTGCATACATAATGGATTCATTACACTTACATGATTCACATTAAGAAGGTCAACTGAATCAGTAGACCGCCTAATTCTTGCATTAGATAAGGACATATACACACACTATGCATATGATCATGAAACATTAGAAGTCTTTTAAGGACAATGGACGCCTATGTTTGTTGGTTGAGTAGATGGACGATTGGATGTTGGGATATACGTTCTTCTAGACTTGAAGAATTTGGGGACGAAATCCTTTAAGGAGGAAAGAATGTAACACCCTGAATTTCCTGTTAACATTAATTAGCAAATTTAAAGTATACTTAATTCAAAATGAAAGAGTTAAGGGAAAAGGGTTACGCCATTGCATTCGTCTCAGAATTTTGCTTGAGATAGCGTCCGAGTTTGCGTAAATCGGACTCTGTATGAAGGAGTTATGACCTTCCGAAGTTTCATAATTCAATTTAAAATTCAAACAGTTTAAATTCAGTTCAAAATTCGAAAAACAGACCCAAACTGGGTTGGGCTGAAAAATTCCCGCCAAGGAACCAGGTCGACCAGGGGGTCGACCTGGGGGTCGATCTAGGGGTCGACCTGCCCAGTCGACCTGGTCAGGTCCTGACTGGCCTGGTCGGGTTCTGGTCGAATTTCTGAGCTCTGGCGTGTCACTAGGGATGATTTGTCACTTTCTAATTGGCACTTCTTGGTGTGTATGGTCTGGATTCACTCTATGATCATCTGATGGCTCAAATCAATCTGAAATTATATAAGTATAACCCAACATTCAACCTAAATTCACACAAATAAAATAGAACTAGAGACGCCATGCTGCTGGGAAGAAACAAAGAGTAGCCGTCAGTTAGAGAAAGCTTAGAGACGAGCAAAACTAAAGTAAAAACAAGATTCAAACAACGTTTATCTACCCAAAGGAAAGCATTGCAAATTCAGAACTCAGAAACCAGAACTCAAGTTCGTCGTTCGTTGTAAGTTTAGCTATGTTTTGGGATGCGAATCAAAATCATCACGCCTTGGAAATAAATTGAAAATAGAACGATGTTTATTATGTTATATGTGGAATTGAATGATGGTGATCTATGTCTGTGGTTCTATTTTCTTATCAAGTTGAATTGGGAATTAATGGATAAGTCTATTCATATGTATATGAACTTGGAGTATAACCTATTATGACAAGTTGTGTAGTTTATCATGTTATGCAAGTTTTAGGTTGTAAAATCCTATTACATATGTGATTAAATGTTAGTTCTACATGTTTATGTGTATATGTTAAACCTATGCCATAATTCAAGTTCACACTTACTCATATATTTGTGATTGATTTGCAAGTTCACATATATGTAAGATGATTTTGTCTGTGTCGTAAATTCATACATATGTAAGTTGATTTAGTCTATATTGCAAATTCACATATATGTCTATGATGCAAATTCACATATATGTATGTGGCTTAGTCTACGTTGCAAGTTCACACCCATGACATTCATGATGACTATTTTGTAAGTTCACCCCTATTGTGTTCATATTGACTATGCCAAAAATGCCAAGTTTACACCTATGTCGTTTTTATGTTAATGGATTTCTTTATGCAAATTTTGTGTACGCTAAATTAGGCTAAGTTTTTAGCCTAAGATTATATGTCAAAAATCATGCGAGTGGAAAATTAGGCTAAGATTGTTAGCCTAATATTTAGACAGGGTAACGTTGGGAAAAATTGGTAATTACTGGAAACTTGACATATATGGGTGAAAAATCACACAGATAATTAATGGCATGAAACGGTATAAATTATATACCTAAAAATGATGAATTTGGAAAGTGGGCCATAACATTTAATTGTTAACAAATTTACATATACGAATAAAAGAGCAAATATGTAAATTTAGAAAATACGAATATGCTTAACCCCAGGTTGGATTGAGTTGTGATGTAAACCTGCCCGGATCCGCCCGGTTGTCCAGTAATCACAACAGTACCTATCTAATGTGGGAGGTTAAGGCATTGAGCCCAATAAGGACCCGAGGTTAGACTGAGTTACGGTGTAAACCTGCCCGGAACCGACCAACACATCCAGTAACCATAACAATACCTGTCTAATGTGAGTGGTTGGTGCTTTAACTAATTAAAGCTAAGGACAGACAAGTCAGGATGGCAGGGTTATGTTAACTAAAACACTTAACCAATTCAACATGTTAATTAAACTGATGGATAGGGTTAGGTTAATACAGACACTTAACCACTTAACATGTTTGACTAGAAAACCCTAGTAAAAGGGAACCATTTCAGAGTAACCCAATTAGGTATCATGGTACCGTGAAACTAGGCAGGGTGGAGCACGATTACTGGGCTGATTGTAAGCGGTCAAAAGCGATGGCGGTTGGTGTGGCAGTGTGGGTTCTTACGGAGTGCGGGCGTGCATACAATTCGGAGCAGACAAACAGGGCATCGAGCACCAGTAGTATAACCTATGCATTCTAGAATTGTGTCGGGCCACCACCATGTGACTTGATACACCCCATGGTGGGACCAGCATAGGAATCTACAATCAAGTGGGGCCGTATGACACATATGTTTATGCGAGTAGGAGCCGATCTTCAGAAAGGTGATATGTAATGACCCGCATTTTCAGCGATATAATAATTAATTAATTTAATTATTTAAAAGGTGATTAAAAGGATTTCATGGTCGTTGCATTAAATAATGGTGCATATTTAATTAAAATAACAAATTTAATAATATATTGAATTTCTGAAATATTCAGAATTGGCTGAAATGGCGATATGGTGAGAACTGGATCATCTGTGATATTTAATTCAGTTTTGAATTGAAGTAGAATAACGAATATATTATTTGAATGACAGTTTGAATGTATAATTATATTATAATTAAAATCGAGCTTGAATTGGCGCTGCAGTTCGTAATTTGGCAATTTGAAGTTCAGCTGAATGTACAGGATTCGTTTTAAGCCGGATTTCTGTGAAACAAGAAACGTGTGGAGCTGGTGGAGTATATCTTTCAAGTGGAAGAGAAAAATCTAGATTTCATCGGGTAGATTTTTGTTTACGTCCAAATCAAATTTTAGAAAAGTCGTTGTGGAATTCCTTTATAATTTATAAAGGAATTATTTATATTTTAAAAAGGAATTTCATTTTAAGTCGAATATCGATTTAATTGGGATTTGAAATATCAAGTTATAAATCCCAGTAGAGCTGCATGGTATCCCACTATGAGTATATACGATAATATAAATTTATTTGTATTTAATTTAATAATATTTATATATTTAAATGGGTCATTCAGAGCTTTAAAAATATCCAGTTTTGCAAATGACCTCAGAATTAGACGAAACCAATTTTGTTGAATCCACAACATCAAATTATTGCTAGATTCCAAGTTCCGTGATTTTTAGAGTCACTGTGTGGCCGTACGGATTTTTAGAGTGAAAAATAGTTAGTATTTTGATGGTTAAAAATACGCTGTGTGAACATACGAAGTCGGAATTCGACGAAACCAGTTTCATTGGGACCGTAACGTCGAACTCTTAGTGCATGTCCAGTTTCATGATTTTTGAATATCGTGTGTGATCAAACAGATTTTTAGAAGACGAATAATTGAGATATTTGCTAATTAAAATTAAAAAATATTAATAAAAAAACAGGAAAATGGGCTGAAGGAAGTTTTATTCAAATTATTTGGGCGCGGACGCGGCTCTTTTTTTCCGTCTGAAGGAAGCGGTCGTTAAACTTTTGTTCCAAGGAAAAAGACTCTGCAACATTTAAATTTTTTCATCTGTTTAATTTGGTTGCGATCTTCTTCATCACCGATTTCTCGATTCAAGACGGCGCTCAGTCTAATTTTGTATTCGATTTCTCCATTGTCAATCAATTTTCGTCTTCTTTCTTTGCTACAGATCTCCATTGGCAATTTCTATCTTCATTAAACAATTAGGTAAATTCAGGTACGCTTCTTTAATTTTTTTTCGAGTATTTCTATTTTTTATTGCATATAATTGTTGTCGATTAATAATCGAGTTTTTGCTCATCTAGGTTATACAGCTTGTTCTTCTTCTAGTAATCGATATCGAATTTGGATTTATTTCAATGGAGAAGTAAGATTTTAATGTTTATTTTTGCATTTCTTCAACAAGGTTTATTGTTTTATAGTTTGATGATGTTCCGTCGTTCTAGTGAATATTATATTTGGTTTGTTATTTTATGCTATGTTTATATAGCATTACTGCAGTATTCACATTTAGAATATAATCTTGCCAGTGATATGTTTATTTATCATACGGTTTTTTAGTTAATGTATTCTTGTTTAATCCAACGACAACATTGGTTCTATTTTGTTATGATATGTAAATTTAACATTTACTGTTACTGTTTTGTTCGTTTAAGTATTTTAATTGGATTTTTTTTGCAGTTCTGATACTATCTATAATGAAGCAAATAGTTTGCTTGTTATCTTTGAACACAATGAGAATTGTTATTCTACTCGTCTGACCATAGTCTCTTCTTTTTTCGGTGTTAAAAGTGAAATATGTGATGTTTGGCCACACCTTAATCATTTTTCTATTGAGATTTCTTATGTTCATGAGAATAAGACTATAGTTATCGTCACTGATTCAGACTTGCTTAGCATTTTATGTCTTCTAATTTTTAAGAAGAGTCAATATTTCAAGTTTACGGTTAAGGGGAATGTTGGTGTTATGGAATCTGATAGTAATGGTTGTGGTTTGGGTTCTGAAAGCATACAAAGCACTTCAATTGGTAGTAACTCTGGAACAAATTGCGAGTCACATGCCGATTCATCTCATTATTTGAAAGATATGTTAAAGAAAGGTTCTCAGAAAAATATTGCGGATTTTCTTGGTTTTTGTTTTAATGGAGCTGAGGATTTTAGGGAGTTTTTAATGGCGTATCAAATAAAATATGGTTATGCTTTGATTTTTGTTAGAAACGCTCCGGATATAATTTCGGTAAATTGTTCTTAGATTAATGATGGTTGCAACTTTTATGTTAATGCTTCTTCGGATCCGGGCTTACTCTCTCGATTTTTTATTAGAACTTATAATTTTAATCATTCGTGTGGAGTGGGTCTTAGAGATGTTAATAGAGTAACTATTTCAAGTAGATTTGTTAAATCTTTGATTTTGGATCAAATTCGGGATGCTCCTATGAAGAAGTCGAAGGATATCATTGCGGAATTTAGAAGAGAGTATAATTTCAATTTATCATATGGGGACGATGCGATGTCATATAATGATTTACGTTTGTATTCGGAGGCATTGCAACAGTATAATCCTGGTAGTTATGTATGTATGGATGTTGATTCTTCAACCAATCAGTTTGAGAGAATTTGTCTTGCTTTTGGTGCTTGCTTGCTTGGTTTTAAACACTGCAGACCATTAATATTCTTAGATGCTGCTCATTTGAAGGGAAGACCTGGAGTTCTGTTAGCTGCTACTTCTAAAAATGCAAATCAAGGTACGAGTTTAATTTTACTTTTGTTTTCCTTTTCTTGGTTATTTTTGTACCTATGATACATGAAACTATCATTTTTATGCACATTAACTAATTTTGATGCAACAATGCTTACACTAGATTTGTTTGCTTTATTTACCATTGGTTCCACTGGAAGTGTTTGTAGTATTAATGTTTAGACTGTAAGGTACTAAAAGACTAATATATAATATATGATATATTCATATATTATTTTGATTCTAATTCAATTGTGTTTGCCAGACATTACTATCATATTTCTGATGCTTAATGAGGCTCATGTATCCTTGTTTTGAAAGGTCATTAATTAATTATTTTGCAGGTTTCTTTCCTCTTGCTATGGGTATTGTTTCACATGAAAACGAATCTAACTAGTCTTGGTTTTTGTCCCATTTGAAAGAAATGCTAAATGATGACCGATCTCTAGTTTTTATGTCTGATCGTCATTGGGGTCTCATATTAGGTGTTCCTAAAGTATTTCCTTCTTCATATCATAGCTAGTGTTTGCTTCACATGGAACAAAATATTGGTAGAGTTGTGAAGGCAGCTAAAGGTGATTCTTCTGTTGTAGAGTTATTCAAACTTTGTTCTAGAGCTTCTAATATGTATGATTTTGAGCGATATCTTTCTAAATTTAAGAATATTGGGGGTATGGCTGCTGAAAATTTTCTACAAGATAAACCTTTTGATCACTGGGTAGATTTGTTTTTTCAAGGAAAGCGGTATGGTGAATATACTTCAAATGTTGCAGAAAGCTTCAACTCTTGGATTTTGGAAGATAGAGTAATGTCTATAACTTCTTGTTTGGATGGTATTCGAGTGAAAGTTATGGAGCAAATGGCTAGGCGAAGGGAGGAATGTCGTTTGTGGACAACGACTCTTTATCCTGTTATGGAGGAACTCTTGTCTAAGTTAGTCAATGTTGGTTTTGGCTGGGATGTTTACAAGTCCTCAGACATTGTGTTTGAAGTAAAATCCCCTAAATCTCATTTTGTTGATCTCGAAAATCATTTATGTACCTGTAATCAACGGAAAATTACCGGATCTCCATGTGCTCATGCAATCAAATGTATTAATAAGTCAAGGTTATCAGTTTACGACTATGTGGAGCACTACTTTACTGTTGACGCTTTTCGATCTTCATATACTGAAGCCGTTAATCCAATTCCTAATTTTGATAAGCCAGTTATTGCTGAAAATGATGTTATTATTAGGCCTCCTAAAGAAGTTCGCGGAGCAGGTCGACCTACAAAGAGACGTGGTGGCTATGGCTATTCTCAGAATAAAAGAAATAAAAGTAGCCAATGTAATTCTATAGGCCACAACAAAAGAAACTGTGAGGCTTCATCTATACCTTGATGTTTAATACTTTTTTTTCCACAATGACCAATTTTTATGCTGTAATGATACATATAGTTATCATTTTTTTCTTTTATTATGCAATTCATATATGTAAACTGTTTGACTATATGACAATTATGATAATGTTGTCTGAGTGATTGATTTATGTTTGATTTGCTTTTGGATTTTTTTTGCATGTTTAGTGGATGTATTATTGTTTGTCATTTAATAATGCTATCTGCAATTTTTTTTATTTTAATGTTGCTTAGTTTCTGTATGCTGTTTATAATATTGTATGTTTGACAGTGACATGGTGATTTTGATTTTTGTTTTACGTTTGTATTGCTATAATACTGTAGGATGGTTATAATTATGTATAATGGTTATATTACATAATGTTTATGTTGCCATCTGTATTATCTTTGGTTGTAACACTATTCGTCAATTTCTGCTAATTATAATAGTGGTTGATGGTTATTTATGTTTAGCATGCATTATTTCATTTTGTTAGTAGACAGTATTATTTAAACAGACAATTTACGCTATCTGCATATAGCACTGTGCTTTTGAGAATAAGATAATTTATATTTTTTAATCTTTAAAGCTATTACAACTGTTATTGTACTAATTAATGTTTAGATTTCATCGACAGCAAAAAATAGAAAATATTTTTAAATAATGGTAGTTTCATATATCATTTTGATATTCTGTAATGTTGGAAAACTTTTGAGACAACATCATATCATTTTGATATCATTACACGCAATTTAACAGCATCTTACTGCATGCAAAACAACAATATTGCAATTTGATGATGAAACGAAACATATCAAACTTTCAACATTACCATACTACGAATGATGTTATCAGCACATATTATTACAGACTAAACAGTTAGCATAAGTCTATTATGATTTCTAGAAATATAGCAAGGAAACTTGTAAGAAAATTACAAGTAAACTTCAATATATCAAATCTAATTGCAATTAAAAATCAATCTTTTTACTCTGCCACTGGTTTCATTTGTTCCTTTTCCGCCGTTGTAGATGATTTGAAATACTGTATCCACTTTGAGTCGGTCGATCTCTTCCTTTTCATACATCTGTGGAAGATTTCCACTGTCAAGCAATTTAATGTTTGTCATTACAAACCAAGCACAGTCATTCCTACAAATGGCAAGAAAAGTATTTAGTAACAATCAATTATTGAGCTTTTTTTAAGACAGTTTACAAAATAGTTGAGTGTTGTCGCGGGGATGGTTAACTGTTACAAAGGTATCACTGAATACTTTTCGTGTGCTTTATGTGAATGAAAACTGGAAACCACTAAATCTATATTTTAGGAATGACTAAATACTTACGAGGATGGTTCTTGCCACGGGGATAGTTCTTGTATTAGTGTTTTTTTCCCGAAAGTTTTATTCAAGATTCCCTTTTCCTGCCATTTTTTCTCAAATAGCCCTTCAATCTTCTTTCTCTGGATATGTAGAAAGTAATTAAATTATGATAGTTGAATGTAGCATTATTCAGTTTTTGTCTATCAAGATACTAATTATTTTACCTGATCAATAGCGTGCCTGTAGCTTGGATTTAACATCCTTGTAGATCTAGTTAGAGGCTTATTTGAATCATAATGGGTCCATTGCATTGTGACATAGTTCAATTTCAAAAGCGTCCAATGGTTGATATGATGCAACGGAAAGAATATGTTGTCGGTATACTCATTCAGAACAATACTTTCTATCATAGGAAGAACTAGTTTCTGTATCACATTATCCAAATCTTAGCTTATTGCATTCTACATATTAAATTTTTTTAGCATAATTTTTAAAGAACTTAGCCTTACTTTTAAAAAAGGTTTGCCTTACCATCATTATAGTGGAGAAGGTATAGCTGTGCTCATACAACTCTTGGTTTTGAACATACCAGTCAATTATCTGATAGAATAAAGAAAATAATAACCTATGTTAGTAGCTTTATACAAAAATGATAAGTTTTATATCATTTACAAAATATTTGTCTATCTTTGTTTTCGTCTGTTCATTCAATATGAATATCAGCATAATACGTATGTTGCTAATTTTTCAGGTGTTGTAGTGGCATTATATCAAAATGATACATTTATGTATCATTTCAAATACACCTGTTTATTTTCAATTTTTCCTGTTAATCATATCCCGGCTATTATCATAGCATGCAAGGCTCTTTTTTGCATGTACAGTATATATATACTATGTATAGTTGAGGCTTTATATCAAAATGATAAGTTCATATATATCATTTTGAACATACGTGTACATCGTCTATTTTTCCAGCCTATTAAATGTGAATATAAGTTATATACAAGTAAAAAGAAAAATACCTGGCCATTTGTGTATAATTCCAGGAAAATAGATTCAAGTATAGATTTTACAATTGTAATCCCACCCCTTTTACCATCATCTGATATGAAAACTACAGAGCTACATTTTACATAAACACAAAATAAGTTAGTAGGTATTATTTCGATGAAATTGTAATGAAAAACTATTAATTATAATATAATTACTTACTTCTCATTTTCATTTTTTTCAAAATACGAAAGAACTATGCTTTTCTTTCTTTCTTCAAGAAGATTTAGAAGCTTGCTTTTTTTGACTTTTAAACTAGTTTGATAGTTTTCCCTTTTCGGCAAGTATGCATCAACGTCTACTGGTTTGACTGTATTATCCGTACCGGTGTCATTTTCTTCATTGCTTTCTTCTTCAATGTTTTCTTCATCGCTTTCTTCTTCAATATTTGATACATCTTTCAACTCGCTGTCAATTTCTTTGTCGATACTAATTTTATTTTGATCTTCCTTTTCCAAATCGTTTTTTTTCTACATTTTCTTCATGTTCATTTTTCCTTTCATCAACTTTTCCCTCAGCTTCTGATTTCTTTCGAGCAGCCCTTGTTGTCACCCTATTAACCAATGAGCTTGGGGCTATTTCTATTTTTGACTTTGATTTTTCCTTTTCTCTACTTTCTGCTTCTTTCCTTTTTTCCTGTAGAATTAGCATTTGTTGTGTGATTTTCAGATCAAATGTGGGACCTTCGAAATCAATTTTATTTTGCTTATTTACATTTTGGCTTTCATCTCCTTCTTCTGTGCTGGTTGTTTTTGATTTCAATTTCTCAATTTCTTTTTTCAATCCTACAATCAACTCTTTCTCTTTTATTCTTTCAGCTCTTTCATTTTTCAGCTCTTCTTCAGTTTTTCTTATTTTACTTTCCAATTGTTGTATATACTGCTGAAGAGAGGCAATTTGATTATTATCATCATCATTTTCCATTTCAGATCTACGTGGAGCATGTTGAACTTGCAATTTTTCTTGTTGTAGTAAAGTCTTCTCATTTTCAGTAGTTTGTCTCAAGTTCTCAAAAATCTGTTCAAAAACAATAACAAGGTATCTAGATGATTAAATACAAATTTACAAGACAAAAATTTAAGTTGAGTATTACCTTTTCATCATCCATTCTGGTTAATGTATCGTTTGTGACATTGTTCTTCAGACAACTTATATCCCATTTCACAAACCTTGGGAAATTATTGTTGCATTTTGCCTTTTCTTCAATTACATTAACATGTCCGCAAAGAAAATACTGCAAAAGTAAAAATAAAAACATTTGAGAAAATTATATGTTTCGGTATGCAGGAAAATAATATATGCAGTGTAACTGTGAAAGTTAATTAAATGCTATTTTCAACTATCATTTTAATTTACAAACAAAAAGGTATGTGTTATATATAAGGAAGAAGATAGAAATTTTATATCTATGTTAATAAACCAATTGTAGCTAAAAACAGAAGGTTATATGAAATGATATGTGAAATTATCATTACATATTTCAATGTAACATTTGAACAAAAACATCGACAGAAAAAGCAAATTCTAATGTTTAATTAACAAAATTTAAAACATTTAAAAAAAAGGAGGTTTCAATGATTAAAGTTGAGTTAAAATGTAACATAAAATAATGATATGTGGAACTATCATTTCAATGTAACTGGTTTAAGTGTACTTAGATAAGCAATTAAGTTAATAACATAGGCTGTTGCCTGAATAATGCACTAATAAAAAGGGTATCTCTTGCCAAAATAAGCATGGAACATCCGGACATTTGACGTGGCTCGGACTTGAACACTTTTAGAGAACGTAACAGTGAACATTGTATTATTAATGGCCATGATACATCAAACATTTTTCTTCATCAATTAAGTACTGTAGATAACCCCAAGGTAAATACATTTGGTTATCTGGAAAAAAGAAAGTTATCATTGCTAGAATTATTATTAGTTTTGGTAAATCAGTTTGATATTGACAATTTTCATTTTCAAAAACAAAGTTAATTCTATCAGTGGTATGTATTTTAGTAATATGATCAACTATTCCAAAACTCCTTACAACAAATTCTTTACATTAGTCAGATAGGTGTTGAAAAGAAAATTTTGGTAGAGGAAACAAGTTTTTTCCATGTATTGGCAGACCAAACAGCAATGCAATGTCTTCAGTCATAATTTTTAAACTTTTTTTCCCAATTTTGAAATCTTCATTCTCATCAGAAAATGTACTAATGAGAATATACACAGTCAAAGTTGATTTTCTACATTCTTTCAAAGTTACATATAGAAAAAATGAACTGATGAAATGGTGTTTTCTTAATGAAATCTAATTGATCTATTGTAAAACCTTTTCCTTTTTTAATTCTTTTCCATTGTTTTGATCATGGCCATTAAACTACAACGATACTGATTCGTATCGACTTCTTTCTTTTTCTTTATCCTTTTTCTTTTTTTTTTTGTATTTTTCGCTGCAGTATTCTGTGCATACACAAATGTTTAAATGTTAATACAACATCACAAATTCAGCATAATAGACAAATTCACCAAAACATTATAAATGATATATCAAACTATCATTTTAATACTATTAAAAGTAACAGTAAATAACATACTGTTATTGATACCGGTAAGTAACAATAAAACAAGAGTAAGTAACAGTAAAATAACCGTAAAATTGGTAGTGAACATGGATAAAAATGATATATTAAGCAATCATAATTAACATTATCAATATTCTAAGCAATTTAAGAATAAAATGTTTTATCATTACTTATAGGACAATCATGCTACTAGAAATGGTACCATTACAAAAATGCTATATGGAACTGTCATTTTATTTATATCTTTATTCATCTGAAATCACAATAGCAAAAAACTATGTCAAATATAACATATAAATAACAAATTAGTTTTAGATTACATTCCATAATAATTCAACTAGGTTATGATTCTACTGCTATGGCCCTCCTTTGCCTCCTTTTTGAAAAAAAATGAGAACAAGAAGTAATTAATTATATTACCATTTCAGGATGATAGCAAGGATAACCATTAACCCATGTTATATTATGATTCAGCGAGGCTTTAAGATCAAGGTAAACCACAAAAATATAGTTGTAGTTGATCAACAAAAGAATAGTATTTGCCATACAGTTTAGAATACAAATGTACACTTGTACATGCGGCAACTGGTATGATACCAATAGACAAGGACATCAATCCTTTGTTTCACGTTTAAACCAATTCAATGACTAAAAATACATGGCACACACAACAACAGTATTAACAAGGCAAAACTAAGTTAAAAAAAGGTCAAAACCAAAGATCGTGCAAACCATTCCTCTATAACTATCTTCTTTCACAAATCTTAATCATGCATTAGATGACAAATTAAAATGCAAAGTGATATCTATAACTATCATTATATTTTGCTGGAATGCAAAATGATATGCTAAAAGGCAAAGTGATATCTATAACTATCATTATATTTTGCTGGAATGCAAAATGACATGCTAAAAGGCAAACTGATATCTATAACTATCATTATATTTTGCTGGAATGCAAAATGATATGCTAAAAGGCAAAGTGATATCTATCTATAACTATCATTATATTTTGCTGGAATGCAAAATGATATGATATGCTAAGAGGCAAAGTGATATCTATAACTATCATTATATTTTGCTGGAATGCAAAATGATATGCTAAGAGGCAAAGTGATATTTATAACTATCATTATATTTCGCTGGAATGCAAAATGATATGCTAAGAGGCAAAGTGATATCTATAACCATCATTATATTTCGCTGGAATGCAAAATGATATGCTAAGAGGGAAAGTGATATCTATAACCATCATTATATTTCGCTGGAATGCAAAATGATATGCTAAGAGGTAAAGTGATATCTATAACCATCATTATATTTCGCTGGAATGCAAAATGATATGCTAAGAGGCAAAGTGATATCTATAACTATCATTATATTTCGCTGGAATGCAAAATGATATGCTAAGAGGCAAAGTGATATCTATAACTATCATTATATTTTGCTGGAATGCAAAATGACATGCTAAGAGGCAAAGTGATATCTATAACCATCATTATATTTCGCTGGAATGCAAAATGACATTATATTTCACTGGAATGCAAAATGACATGCTAAGAGGCAAAGTGATGTCTATAACCATCATTATATTTCGCTGGAATGCAAAATGACATGCTAAAAGGTAAAGTGATATCTATAACCATCATTATATTTTGCTGGAATGCAAAATGATATGCTAAAAGGTAAAGTGATATTTATAACTATCATTATATTTTATTGGAATGCAAATTGATATGATAAGAGGCAAAATGATATCTATAACTATCACTATATTTTGCTGGAATGCAAAATGATATGCTAAGAGGCAAACTGATATCTATGACTATCATTATATTTTGCTGGAATGAAAAATGACATGTTAAGAGGTAAACTGATATCTATAACTATCATTATATTTTGCTGGAATGCAAAACGACATGCTAAAAGGCAAACTGATATCTATAACTATCATTATATTTTGCTGGAATGCAAAATGATATGCTAAGAGGCAAAGTGATATCTATAACTATCATTATATTTTGTTGGAATGCAAAATGATATGCTAAGAGGCAAAGTGATATCTATAACTATCATTATATTTTGTAATTCATGTATTAGGATTTTCTCGTTCTCATTTAGACGAAACATACAAAATTTCAACAAAATATAATACCTTCAAAACCCTAGGACGCTTCCCTGAACGCACAGTACCTTCTTCCTCGCCGATTTGCAGTGCGAGTTGTTTAACTGCTCTTGATTTTACAACTCTAGCTTTTGATTTCCCACTTTTTGGAGATTTTTCCTTCGACTGAGGAGTTGATGATGCACGATTCGGGGATCTTGCCTTGAATACCCAATCGCCTATCGGCAAATTAGAGGTCGAAGTTGAAGAATCTGTTTCAGTTGTCGACATTACTGATTTTAGGGATTGATTTTTTTTTTGGATCAAATATACTGATGATTTTTTGATTGAGACCAAACCCTAGAATGAATGAAATGGGGAACGGTTTGTTAGTGGGGTGAAGCGCGCGTCCTTCAAACCAAAAATAAAAAGTTACGTCCGTAATTTAAAATGTGGATCTAAGTTTTTCCTTAAAACTAAAATCCTCAATAAAAAATATCCTAATTTATTTGTGGTTCAAAAATAGGCCACACGTTCATGATTTCAGCCACACAAGATTTTTATCCCCCTTTTAAAATCAATTTTTTCGCCGTCAATTTCTGTAATTCAAAACATGAAACCATCCTCAAATAAAAAGTGATAAATTGGAAAACGAGTATATTTGTGATGCTGTTGAGTTGCTCTTCGCGTCTGAAGGGGTTTCATTGTGTGTGATGCAGTTTTGGGTACACAGCGACTAACTAGGGCTGTTGGTTTGGGGTTCATGAGGCATTAATGTTCGATTTTGAGTTTGGATTCGGGTTCCTGGTGATGTTTAGCAGCCGTCAGGAATTTCTGGTGGTATTCGGTCATAATTTGGGTCGATCGAATTTTATATAGTGGGTTTCGAGCTGAGGACGGAGGTTCCAAATGGCGTTCGAGTTTGATCTAAATGGGTGGAGAGGGAGGAGTAGAAGTAGAGATGACCGTTGGTGAAGACCATGGGAAATATCATGAAGTAAAAGAGGAGGAGATGGAAGTGAACGGTGTCCATTTGCATTTGTTTTGGGTTTATATAGGGAGCTCGCGATTTACAAATGAGGAGGAAGAAGGGTTCAGGTGGGCTTTATCTAAGTGGCCCGACGGGCTATGAAAGGTTAAGGCCTAAAATATATATTTATGTTTAAGTTTAATTTAATTAAATATACGCAAACTTGAAAATGATATAACTTTATCATACGTGAACGAAAATCAGCAAAACATGATCCTTTGGGATCGTATGGACGAGAGCTCCATAATGGAACTAACTGGGAGTGGATTGAAGCTCGGTTAAATTTATGGCGAAATAAATTGTTTGATTCAAATCAAATAAAATAGTTTATCGTTCTTTAACCATGAACTGCCAATGTGAGTAGATCTCACTAATTCTGAACAGTTTATAATTTCATGTTTTATTTTTAGAACTGTTAAATATTGGCTGATTGACTATGTGTTGACTGTTTGATTGAACTGCTAGTCAGTTAGTTGAATTTCTATATTGATTCTGTTTAATAGAATATATCGTATGGAACTGAAAGTGATGTTGATTTTATTGTGTAACATCTGTGGATGCAGGGAAAACAGGTTGGCGGATCCAACTGGGTTCCTCAACATTTATTTTACTGTTTTTCATATATTGTGATATATGATGTGATATATAATCTACTGTCGATTATAGTGTGATATATGATGTGATATCCGACTGGATTTCTCAACAGCTATTTTATTATTTTCATATATTGTGATATATGACGTGATTTATAATCTGTTGTTGATTATATGAGTATGGACGATGTTTGACATCATGACTTGATATGTTAAACACCATAGCATACCGGAATGTGAAAAGGGGGAATTTTCAAATGGTATTTGAAAATAAAATATTTATAAAATCAAAAGGGTTTTATAAATGAAATGTTTATAAATAGAAATCTTTATAGGTGAAATTATATAGAAAGGGGAAATCTTTATAAATGAAATATTTATAAATAAAAGGGAATATTTATAAAATTATAAGATTTTATAAAGGAGATATTTATGGGTTAAATAAATAGGAGATGTTAAACGAGATACTTATTTGTTAAGTAAATAAGTTATAAAAGAGATATTGACTTAGGAAACAGAATAAGTTATTAAAAGGGATTTTTTAATTGTTAAATAAATATGATAAGATATAAGGAATATTTATTTAGAAAATAAATAAGATACTAATAAAGGAAATACTTTGGGTAAATAAATAAGGTTAATAAAGGAAATAATTGGAAACAGAACCCTAAAAGGAAATATTTGAAAATCATTTGCGAATAGAATTAAAAAGGAAATATTGGTAAAGGCATTTAGAAATAAATAGATTATAAAGGAAATATTTATCTTTGGATAAACACACACACACACACACACACACACACACACACATATATATATATATATATATATATATATATATATATATATATAAGTCAGGACTTATATATGGAAAAAACAGATAAATGGAGTAGATTAATTTATAAATGATATTTATAAATTAAGTAATTATTTATCAGTGGATAAATAGAATATATATAAGTCAGGACTTATATAGAGAAGTAAGAATCGATTTCAACGTCCACATCTGAAACTTAACAAGGACGAAGAGTTAACCAGTTAGAGTTAATCAGTAAGAGTTAATCAGTTAGAGTTAAACAGTTAGAGCTAATCAGTTAGAGTTATTCAGTTAGAGTTAAATCGAATATTAGTTTATTCGAAGAAAGAAGTTGTCGAACAATAGTTTATTCGAAGAAAGGAGTTAAACGAATTTAGTAGATATTCGAAGTGAGTTAATCGAATCAGAGATATTCGAAGTAAGTTAATCGAATCAGAGACATTCGAAGTGAGTTAATCGAATCAGAGATATTCGAAAGGAGTTAATCGAATCTAGTTATTCAACAGGAGTTAAATCAAATATAGTTTATTCGAAGAAGAGAGATTATCAAATATAAGTTATTCGAATAAGAGTTATTCGAATAAGAGTTATTCGAATAAGAGTTAATCCAGTAAGAGTTAAATAGAGTTAGAGTTAATCGAATAAGAGTTATTAGATTTGAGTTATTCGAATAAGAGTTGTAAAATAAGAGTTAACCAAATATGAATTGATAAATTAGTTGTTCGATATTTATTCAAGTTAGAAAATAAGAGTTAGATTAAAGTTATTATATTTCAGAAGCAGGAAATTATAACACCACTGTTATAATCAAATGATTCTGTAAAGGAGTTGGACTCGAAAATTATACCCGGAAGTTACGTAAGGAAGTGTTAAAGAGTCAAAAGATGAACTTACCCTAATTCATGATTTGAAATGTTGTTCAGTTAAGGTCTGAGAGGTAGTTATACCCCAACTTGATTGACTTCGTTTTTAATTTAGAAATGGTTAAGGTTCGAGAGTGAAAGTGGTTAAGTGAATTTAGTAAATAAGTTTAGTGGTTTGAGTTGTCGTCCCAATGTTGATTTAAACATCTGTTTAAATCCAAGAAAAGAAGATTTGGATATGTTTTCCAAATAGAATCAGAAACGTAATCAAATATTGAAATTGGAAATATGAATTAGAAAAGGGAATGTTAATGCATAAGGAGTTAAGAAATGGAGCTAAGCTAAATCAGAAATTGAATGGAGACTTGTTAAGTTGAATGGTTTCCTAAGTGTCTATCTGATGTTGGTTTCGACCTTCGGGACTGGTACTTAGGGAATTGTTCTTATACTAGTTTACAATCAGAGACTGATAGTTGTAGAAGAATAGTGATATGTAAATAAGTTAAGGAAATGTTTTCCAGCGTTAACGTATATTTTCTAAACATAGAAAATAAGGAAAATATGAATATATATAGATATATATATATATAATTGATGACTCATTGATAGAATTTCTATGTGGAAATAATATAGTTGTTTGCACACGTATTTTTCTGTGATAGTTAACTCACCGACTATCGAAGTTTTTGACCATTTTACGTCGTTAATATGGAGAGACCGGTTGGATTATTATCCAAAGAACCACTCTGTATTGGCATAAGCATTGCGAATCACATATGCCAAAGATAATTGAAGACAGAGTAAAATACAAGGGTTGTTGTATAAATCTTAGATAACAGTGCCTAAGATGGATATACTGAATAGTGCCTTCGGTTTGTCCAGTCTCAGGACAACTTGTATGGAAGAAGGTCTGACCGAGTACATCCAATAGATCGCGTAAGTTGATCTCTTCAAACGTATTCATGTTTGGTGGCCGAGGAATTCGTTTCTCTTAGCTGTATACCAGTGTTATTTTTGGATAAATCAATTTGTGATTTGGCAGATATGACGATGTGACATTCTAAGTGAATGAAGATGTGACATGTAAAAGATAAGCGTAGCTTCTAGCCTCACATCCGATAAATGACATAAATAGGGCAGGCAACATGGCTATGTAGGTCGCACCTATTAGGGTGTATAATCACCTGATCTAGAGTTTCATTTACTTCTGTAAAATATATTATCGATGTTGTCCCATTCGGGAAACGGTTGCTGATCCCAACCGTTGGTGATATACATTGGATACACTCAAGCGAAATGAGTGGTCGGTCATGTGTGGCCGGGTTGCAAGATGTTCTTGTTGAACCCAGTGTATTCCTCTCTAGAGGTACACTAGTGAAAGGTGATTCCATACCTTGTCATAGTTGGAAATTCATTACCCAATACGTGCTTGTGGTTTTGATCGTATACTATTTATGTAGAAACGTGAGATGAAAACGTTTATGCTAGATGATTATTATATTGTGGTTGATAGACATTATTATAATATCAATGAGTTTTGATATAAAGATTAGTTTGGATTCTCATAAGGGAAAAACCGTTCCGTTATATGGCGTGGTCTTATGAGATATCGTTTCATTGTTCAAACTATTTTACTCACACCAATCACATGACTAACCCAGAGTTTATTTTGTTTGTTTTCCCTAAACTCTTGGGTGCCTAAATTTGTACGGGCAGTCAAGTAGTCGGGATTTACAGATATACTTGGAGAGCTTGGAGCAGGAGGCTTCAAGATTTTATAGCTATTGTTTTTCCGCTGTATTGTAAGTGTTGTACTCTGATAAGTGTTGTTGTATACATAACTATTTTATTTCAAAGTTATGTTATATTTTATTCATTCCGCTGTGAGATTCGTTTTACCCTGATTGTGTAAGTTTTTATTCTTCTTCTATTCTAAGTTTCTGTCTTATCTTTCCTCACTCTCTAATTTCTTTTATTAACCATCCAGTATTTTTGACTCTTGATGTTCGATATGTGTTGTATATCGGATAATCAAGGTCGCAAATTTTCGGGTCATTACAGGATAACTTCACCCTGATCATGGGGTGCCAGTTGAGACAGTGCAAGTAGGTGCAGAGAAGTAATAGTGAGTACGTTTAGTATAGTTAGTATTTCCTACCATATCTTATCTTATATTTTGGTATTGTCCTGTTCTCAGTTTATACAAGTCATGATCTTTTTATTGTTCTCGTGCTAGAATTATAACTAGACTTACCAGACTTATGTCTGACCCATTTTCCTTTCGCTTTCTTTTCTTCCGCTTCCCCCCCCCCTCAGGTCCACAGTGAGGAAACACCTAAGCTTAGTCAGATTTTTCATCCAGCTTAAAGAGAGAGAATGTATTGCTTGGATCTCTTTCGTTTTGGGCTATGGCTTTGGACATTCTATGGGGATTTATGCAGTTTTAATTTTGTTTCATGCTTCTTTAAGTTTTAATCAAGACAGTAGTATGGTTGTAATAATTGGAAGTTTGTTTTGAGGCAATTATGGAAATGTTTTGTATGAACACGTATTTATGAAATGAAAGTCTGTTTGTTTTTCGCTAATTATATATATGTGTTTATATATGTCTTGTGTTTTATCTTTGACTTTTACTTATAAACCTCCACCGAGGTTAAGACATTCCCTTTATGAGTGACCTTAATGGAGGTGGGGTGTTTCAGCTTTGGTTTGCGAAGCTCGAGAACAAGACACATTAGAACCAAATGAAAGAATTCATCAAAGATTGGATTAGTAATATCCAATAAGAATGACTCGTTAGAGATGGCATCAGTAGTATCCAAGAACGAGCTGGAAGAGTGTTATTTTTAAAATAAAAATGAAAACAAATTTTGTTTTGAAAATTTATTTTTTATCATACGTATTTGATTATTATTTTTTAAATTGAACCATCAAATATATGGTGATTATAATATACGTCTGATCCACATGTATTGAAGCCTTAAATATACGGGATGGTTATAGAATCACACTCTAGTCGCTGGGGATAATTCTGGTGATGCGGCTGAATCATCAGTATTTATGCTCGAGTTTCAAAAGTGGGATATCTGTATGATTCCAGTGGACTGGTATGAGAACCAAAGCTAGATAGGGTTATTTGTTGTGATTTGGCACTACAAATATGATTTTTGAATATATTAAAGTTATATGTTTGAAAAGATAATCAACAAATTGATTGCTAGTTGTATTGTATGATAATTAGTTTGATTGATTAAAATGTGGAACCAATAAGAGAACAAAAGGTTAATTAAGCTAAATCAAATCAAATATTGAACTGAATTGAAAATAGATTGGAATCGCATACATCCACATATATATGTGTGGACAGGTCATAGCGTGGAAGCTAAGAAGAGGAATAAAATTGCATGCCCGACAAATAGGTACATGTTTACTAATTTATTGGGTTTTGATGATTCTATGAGCCGATTGGCTAGCCGCTTGGCTTTTTCTTTTTGTTTTGGATTGGTGTAGGCCCTGTGAGGCAAGTTGCGGTTTTAAAGGTCTCCCCGTACAAAGGAGTTTATGGCAAAAAAAATCGAAAATTTTGAGTGTTAGCCAAATTTTTGAAAAAATTGAAAATTCTTAGAAACTGAAAAGTTAAAGAATGAAAGCCAGAATGAAAGTTGACTTGATTAATTAAACAACTTTCAGCTCCGTTGCTTTTCAAGGACGAAAAGATTTTAAGTGCGGGAGATTGTAATAACCCAGATTTTCAGAACCAATTTAAATTTTTTTATTTTAGCTATTTTAATGAATTTAGAATATTTAAAATGATTTTTTTTAAAATAACGTTCAAAATTTTATTTAAATCGTTAGAATATATAATTTTATTTTAATTATAAAACGAGCCTAAAATGCTACGACAATTTGAAAATTCAATTTCAAATTTCAAATAGGATTCAAAATATATCAGATTTAAGTAAAACATGAAATATTTGAATCTGTTTAATTATATCTTTCTAACGAATGTGAAAAATCCAGATTTCATAACGAGAATTAAAAGTTATATCCAGTTTAAAATTTGAAATAGTCGCTATGGAATATATATACATACATACATAAATATACATGGCCCTTAAAAATTGCCATTTTCAAACGACCTTCGTTTTCAACGAAACAACTTTGTTTTGATCCGGAATGGCAAATTATTGCTAGATTCCAATTTTCATAATTTTTGGAATTAATATGTGAGCGCGATAAATTTAAACGTTTTTAGTAATTTCACTTTGAATTTAATGTACTGGAAATTGACTATTCTTCAAACGGTCTCCAAATTCGACGAAATTAGTTTTGTTAGGACCGTATCGTCAAAATATAGCTAGATTTATTTTTCTGGAATTTTTGGTGTCAGTATGTGGTCCCGGTAAATTGAAATGTATGTTGAAATCAATTTTGAACGTTAAATTTATTTTAATTTTAATTTTAAGGGAAACGAACCGAAACAGTTGAACTGGCTTACGGGACATATCCCATTGTTTTAGAAATGGTGTTATTCAGCTAGGGTGGCAGTCGTTGGGCCTCATTTGGAGTTCAAAGGGAAAGTCAACCTTTTTGGAGAATCAAATTAAATAAATAAATAATTATATAATTCCCCCCTTTTACCTTCCCTCTCCCCGTCGTTAGAATCAAAGAAGAAAAATAAAAAAATAAAAAGAAAAAGGTGGAAACCCTCATCGCGCCTGCCTTCAACCAACCCGCCACTGTCAGCACAACTGCCACTCCCCCTTCCAGTCCAGCGCCTCCTCCCTCTCCCTTCTCTTCTCTCTCTCCTCCTTCAATGAGAACCGCACCGCACCAAAAAGCGTCGTCCCTTGTTGCTACCACCACCTGCGCAACCCCTTTGCGCCGCCACCAACTGACAACGCCATCTTCCACCCCAAAACCACCTGTAAGTCTTTTTATTTTATTTATCTATATTTATTTAATGTTTTTAGTTTATAAAAGATACAATTTTTAGATTATAAAACATATGATTTTTAGATTATAAAAAATATGATTTTTAGTTTATAAGAAAGAGAATATTATGATTTTTAGATTAACTATGAAATAATTATTCGATATATATAAAAATGCGATTTTTGTATATATTGTAGCGGTATAAAAATGCAATTTTTATATATCTTGTAGCGGTATAAAAATGCGATTTTTATATATATTGTAGTGGTATAAAAATGTGATTTTGAATTATCTCTAGCGATGTTACAAATGTGATTTTTATTATGAAATGGTTTAAATAAAAATATGATTTTTATTTTAAGGATAGCAGTATAAAAATGTGATTTTTATATACGTAGTAGCAACATAAAAATATGATTTTTATACATATGGTAGCAAGATAAAAGTATGAGTTTTATATATCATATAGCAGTATAAAAATATAATTTTTATTGTTTATATAGCAATATAAAAATATGTTTTTTATTGTTTGAATGGCAATATAAAAAATATGATTTTTATGGTTTAAATAGCGTTATATAAATATAATCTTTATATATAAAGTAGTGAAATAAAAATGGGATATACATATATATAGCATTGTTAAAAATATGATTTTTAATATAAATCGCGTGAAACAAATCTCGCTGGAAACACGGTGAAGGACACAACGCGCTGTAATAAATCCAAATACAAACCGTTCAATTAAAGACTGACGAAGTGGAAACCAAAGGTGAGAACTCCTTCTCACTTTATTAATTTTACAATTAATAATATTCTAGGATGTAGACGGGGCTTAGAAGCCCCCAACATTATTTATTGTACAAACCATATTATGTGATTGGAATTATATGGAGTTCGACACTCGAATTCGCACAATCACATAATTGAAAGTGATGTATGAATATTACCGACACACGGATTTCATACTCTGCGAATAGCCACTTACAGCACCGTACATGGCATTTAGGGTAGTTGAGTATTTATTTACTTTTTTGGACGTTCTGCGTGATTTGATTATGATTGTAAAATTGGTTGTAGATTAATTGTGAATTGATTGGAATTGGTTTGTGTATGGCGCGAGCTAGTTTTAGGCGAGGGATAAGGCTAGACCTTATTCTGATTTTAATATCGTGCCATTATGCTGCCGAAATTTCTAAAATGTATTAGAAAAATTTAGTTAGTTGAAAATAGTATTTTTTGCTTACAACTGCGATAAATAAAATAATTATTGGGTAGTTAGAAAATAAATTTACATATTTATTCACAAGTCAGACGAATTGTTTATGTTCATCGATTTTTATGATATCGATTAGGATGGTAATTTTTACACATCGCCCAGGTGCACGAATAGTAATTATTGTTTGATGGTTGAAACCCCACATTGGTATTGGGATGATATTTGACGTTCGCTAATCCCATTTGTTTTTTAACAGACTGTTGTAAGTGTCAATTATTTATATTTAACGCTTATGTAGTTGTGTAGTGCACTCTGGATGATGGATGACTGTGTATGATTATTGTTGTGTACATGTGTGTATGAAATCCATATAAATAAAATTATATGGTAATTGGATGTATCTGATTCCATTTCAGTAATAACGATTATTTTAAAATAATATTCTGTAAAGGATAAAAATATGATTTTTATGTCCGATTAGGGATGGACACGAAAATATTGAAATATATGAAGTTGTGTTGATTAGATTTGCGCCATTCTAATGTGAACGATATTAATATTGATTTTATTCATTTTTATAATGAATATTGAAAAGGAAATGATTTCAAAATCTGATATTTTGAAAATATTATCATTTATATATTATAATGATAAGGAGTATTCAATTTTGAATTAAAATTGAAATGAAAGTTGGAATCGTTTTAAAATGAATTTATAAAATTCGTTTTAAATGGAAATTGAAGAAAAATATATAACATATATTATATATATTTAATGGCCTGAATAGAACGCGCCGCACCGCGACCGTTCGCGAATTTTGACCATTGACTTCGAATTGACCTCACGGGAGATCCGACCGTCGAATTCTCCTAAAAACAGAACCATTGGGTTCGTATCGAAAAGAGCTTTGCAAGAAAATATAAGAGATTTGAAATCTAATGGTTGGATTTCGAAATATGTCCAAATCAAATTTTGAAAAGGTCACTGAAAGTGCAGTTCGATGACCATTTATAGAAATCGATGGGAGGGCCTTAATAAAATTACTAAAAAGATTAATAATTTGTGTAAAATCATAATAAATGATTTGGAAAGAATTGGGATGAAAAATTCCATATTTGAAAAGATAAAAATATATTTTTATCGAATGAACTAGTTACTAATTAGAATTAAAATCCAATTATTTTTAAATAAACAAATTGGATTGAGAATTAGTTTTAATATAACCAGAATTTCCAAAATATGAATTGGAGTGGATTTGAATGGAAATCATCTTCGGAATATTTCAATGTTGGATTTCGTGATTATATGGATATTGTTATGGAAACTTGGAAGATATATTTATATCGTTATTTCCAATACGATATTTGTTGGTTTCAGAATTTGATATTGAATATAAGCCGATACAATTTCTATTCAGTGTCTTGTATACAATATCAAATGGGATTTTGGGTTTGTCGTGAATAGTGTCTTTATTAACACTGTTCTTAAACACAGTTATGAAAAGAATAAATCTTTTAATTAAGATTATTAGAGTTTCCAGTTAATTAACATTTAATTGGAATAAAATGGAATGTGAATTGGGTTTATTGTGAACTGTATTTTTAATGACATTCGTTCTTTAACCTGATTAACAGTGAAATGTGATTTGGAATTTATATATCTTTTATTAAGATTTAATGGAAATTTTCCAAAGTAAAGTTTTTTAATTTAATATATTAAATTGGAATTGAATGGAATTGGATTTGATAATAATCGAAGTGAGCTTCTGTGGAGGAAGATTGTTAATATACATGGAATTTAAAAGGCTTTGTCATTATTCCATTTATATTACTAGTCGGATACGGAAATTGATATCGATATATATTGTTCTGTTTTTTTGTGAAGATTCCATAATTAATGGAATGTGATTTTGGGTTTATCGTGAATTGTGTTTTAAAAAACATCGGTTCTTTAACCCAGTTAGAGGTAGGATTACATGTCTAACATTGTATTTCGAACTGTTTTATTGATCTCTGCTAAATATATATCTGTTTGGTGGTGGAGAATTTATTCTCTTGCTTAACACCCTTCTCTAAGACGTACGAGCAAGGAGGTTATATATCAACAGAAATCAATGGTACGGTGTAGATTGTCAATGCGACATGTTTGATTTCCCAAAGTTAAACTATCATTAATATTTATTTTTTGGAAGATTAGAACTAAGTGGAGTTTTAATGAATCTTTAATTGGATTAAAAGGTGGATTTGATAATTTAAATTATCAAATTTGTGAAATGATCGAGAATGGAGTATCACCAGTTTCGCTCCAAGCAATAGTAAATCTTTAATTAGATTTGAACGTGAAATGGTAATTAAATTTACCAATAACACCGTGATGTTAGATATGGAGTATTATCAGTTTTGCTCCATAGGATTGATAGGTTGGGATTGGGAAATTAAACAAAAGATTACTTCGGTAATGTGCGCTAATCCCGACTAGTTTGGTTAAACCTTAATTTGGTTTGAATTGTTATCCAAAAGAAGATTAAAGAATAAATTTAAAGAATTTATCTTTGATAAAATTAATGGGAACCTTTCCCTAATGATGTGAATATTTGAATAAAAGAATATTCTGAATTGGAATGAGGTGTATGTTGTGTTTGTGTAGCACTTGTTTATAATATACGCGAGTTATTTGGAAAGGCCGGGTTTATACCCATTCTGAATAACTTATTCGACGATAAGTTGATGAAGAAGACGGTGGTTGAAGACCGGAGGTCTTCACATCGTTTGGATGATTACTGATGTCTTGATTAGGCTGTACACCTAAGACAAGGTAATAAGTGGTGATCGTCCAGACATACTTAGTGATCGACCGAATATGCGAGAAACTCTCTCCTGCATTGTACATATGGGACGAGGAATAAGGTGCATCTGGTTTCATTCAGACCCAGAACAAACTATTATATGGATGTGTATCTGACATTGGATTTTATTCTGAGTTGATTGATCTCTATTAAATATATATCTGTTTGGTGGTGGAGAATTTTTTCTCTTGCTTAACACCCTTCTCTGAGACGTACGAGCTCAGAGCTTATATATCAATAGATATCAGTCGCATGGCATGAATTGCCTGTGTGGCATGCTGAGATGTAAATGATCGAGGCTTCTGTTGAAAAGCAGAGTCTTGTGGTTGATGCTCAAAGCACGGCCTTAAATGCCATAGCTCTGTGTATAGCATTTATTCGCGAGCCTCACACCTCAGTATGAGTTAAAAACGGGATAAGGGGCCCAAGGAGGACATGACGTTTCTTTCTAGCTATGGGTGGCGTCTTGGTATGGAGCCCAAACATTTATTATATTTTTACCTTTGTGGGTGATGGATAGCAAGGAGCCTCAGATATATTGGTTACTACACAGCCGATGGATAGGTCCAATAGGACTGGGAAACATTGTTCAGGAATTGATAATCCTCAAACGTAAGAGAGGACCGGTCGTGGAGGATCCAAGGGTCTACTGTGGGATATCTTGAGGAATTTACTAAAGTGTCTCAAAGTCGGCGAGGAGTACATCCCTTTCCTCGAATCATGATGGAAATCCAATTTCCAATAAATGACATTTCAATTTTAATTGTTGAGCCTAGTATGGCGACATAGTAGAATGGGGTACTATGTCGTCTATGATTGATACATCTATATTTGAAGCTTTTTGATACACTATGCACATATAGTAATATCAAAATGATTTATTTTTAAAATGTACCAAGCATGTTTGGCTATTTTAAGGTAAAACTCTATCCTTCGGCTTGCGTTGCATTGTGTGATGGGACCTGAGTCTTATAATAGCTTCATTTCCAGAATGCATTGCCTAGTTTATAAACTGTTTTATGCACTGGTATTCTGTAACACCCCATAATTTTAAAACATTAAAATTAACAAATTTAAGAACACTTAATTTTTAGAAGAAGAATTAAGCAAAATGGGTTGCGCCATTGCATTCATCTCGGAATTTTGCTTGGGATAGAGTCCTATTTTGCGTAAATCGGACACCGTATGAAAATGTTATGAGGCTCGGAAGATTTAAAAGATAAGTAGAATTAAAATAAATAATTCAAAACCCAGAAAAAAGAGAGCAGGAAAATCCTGCCTAGGGGTGTTGACCCCCATAGGGGGTGTCGACATGGGTGTTGACACCCCTAAGGGGTGTCGACCCCTTTTCAAATCTGGACGGAAATTTCTGGAAAGCTTCCAGATGACGTGTTTTTCTGTTTTGTATGGATATGATGGCTCCTAATCTAATCTAAAGGTCCTAGTTCCCCATATACACCTATAAATAAGCACCTAAACCTAACCCTAATTTCATTACACTAACATGGCACCTCCATGCTGCTCTAATCTAAATTAACCTAGCCTTTCCTCCTCCAACCAAAATCAAAGTAGAGATTTTGAGATAGTTCTTCTTCAACAATCAAATTAGAAGACTATTTAAGATCAGAATTTCTACAACAACGATTAATTCTCTCTTCTAAGAATCTTGTCACTGTGAGTCTATGTTACTTTCACATATAATTAAAAAGTAATTGTGATAGGATTGTAAATTGGATCTAATCTATATGCCTGCGACTGAAATGAATCTTATCAAGCTTGTAAATCGTTATCTTTCAAATTCATACCTATAAATCTGTCATATGCCTTTCTCATCCATTTTATCGTTATATGCATGTTTATATTTCATATACCTATTCTTATATGTATGCCAGTTTTGATGTTTTGATTCTCTTCCCTTCTTCTTTTCCTTTTTCTTTATGCGATTAGGCTAACTTCGAGCCTAACATATTGCGTTGAGATTTACGTACGAATAACGTTGGAACAATTGGGAAAAGTTTGGGAAATATGCAATAAAATGAAATTTGGCATAAAATTGTTGATGAATATGGAAAATTGGTTTGGGCATAATTGAGTATAACTTGTATACATGAGATTAGGCATAAATTGGATTAGAATTATAAGCATAAATTGGATTGGAATTTACGGGTAACTGGGAAATCACCATAATCCAAGTTTTGAAATAGAATTAAGGAAGAGATAAAGAATGCAAATTGATTTAGGCATAATTTGGATTAAAATTATAAATAATTTAGATTGGAAATTATGGGTGATTGGAATATATTCTAATCCAAGATTTGAAATTGGGATTTGAATCAAGAAAGTGAAAATGAATGCCTAAGACATGAGGTTAGATTCGGATTGCGGTAGAAATCTGCCCGGAACCGCCTGGCATATCCAGCAACCGCAATTAGGTAATCTAATGTGAGAGGTGAAGGGCAGAAATTACATGCGTAATAAAGCAAAGACAGAAGGCTAGATTCAAATTGCGGTATAAGCCTGCCCGGAATTGCCCGACATATCCAGCAACCGCAAAACGATAATCTAATGTGGGAGGTCTTGCAAGATTACAGTTATAATGAATTAATGAACACTTAACCAAGATAAGAAGTGTGATTGGACATGGGGATAATAAAGGGTTAAGTGGGTGACATGGGTAGCATGTGAAACATAATTAAAGCACTTAACCAAGCTAAGACATATAGTAAGACATGGGAATAGTAAAGGGGTTAAGTGGGTGACATGGATAACATGTGAAATACAATTAAAAACACTTAACCAAGATAAGACATATGGGAAGACATGGGAACAATAAAAGTGTTAAGTTAGTGACATGGGTAGCATGTATTACATGGGTAGCATGTATAACATAACTAATGAACACTTAACCAAGATAAGACATGTGGTAAAACATGGGAATTGTTAAGGGGTTAAGTGGGTGACATGGGAAGCCTGTGAAACATAATAAAAGCACTTGACCAAGATGAGACATGTGATAAAACATGGGGATAACAAAAAGGGTTACGTGGGAATTCCTAGTAGGGACCAAGCTTGAGAGGGAAGCTTATGTCAAGTGTATGGACCTTTTTCAACCAGTAACCATTTTCAGTATCTATATGAGCTCGAACTAGGTCGAGGACAAGGACAAGCTTACTAGGATTGATTGTAAGAGGTCAATAAAGAGTTGGCGATGGCAGTGCAAGTCCAATGGAGTCATGAGCGTGCGTGGGTCCGGGCTGGTAGGTAAGACGATGTTGCATCGTGTAGGTATAAGGTGTGCATTTCAGTAGTGTTGGGGTTGCCACCTTAGGGAGTGATACACCCTATTGTGGGACCAGCACAGATAACTACGAGGTTAGGGAGATGATCAAATGGAGAGGGTAGTGGGTACAACTAGTGGTGGTAGGAGCAAGTGGTGAACCTACAAGAGCAACTAGGAGTACATGAAGCTACCATTTTTATGATTAGTAGGGAGGGTACAACTAGTGGTGGCAGGAGAAAGTGGGGCACCTACGAGAGCAGCTAGGAGTACATAATCGAACAAGGAGGATAGTGGGTACATCTAGTGGTGACAGGTGCACAAAGGTTACCTATGATGGCAGCTAGAAGTACACGAAACTATCATCATTCTATTTAGCCAAGAGGGATAATCTTTTAGTATGAAACTAGTATTGGTGTGGTGTAGAGCATATCTTATAGTGGTTAGAAGCGCAGTCGATGTTCTACCTTACTTGTTTACCTTGTCATGTCTGCTTATGTTACAGTCATCTCTTATATCCAGTTTATGTTCTTATCCTGTTACTTTACTGATTATATTGTCAAAGTCACTAGACTCGCAAGACTTATGTTTGACCCCTTTTGTTTCACCTCTTTTCTTTCTATCCCCCCTAGGTCGTCAGGGTGGGATTAGTGAAGCTTGACTTGGATCTCTTTCTTCTTGAAGTGCTTGAAAGTGTTGAAAGTAATGTTCGGCTTTGTTTCTCTTTCATATGGCATTTTTTATGGGGGATTATGGTTTTAAAAATTATTTACTCTGTTGACTTTTGTACAAGACTAATATTATGTACTTGGTTTTTGTGTGATGGGTTAGAAGATGTAACCAAACTTATTTCTGTTTCCGGTGCAATAAAGTTATAAATTTTTCAAGTACTATTTTATGTATCTGTCTTGTAATATTTTGTTTCGTTTACTTATAACGCTCCATGAAACTTAATGCATTCCCTTAGTGAGTGACATTAACGGACGTGGGGTGTTACACGTGGTATAAGAGCGGAAGGTTACTAGATCAGATAAATGATTTTGAAAGCTGTTTTAAAAGAAGTATTTTCAAAAGAAAAATTTGTTTTGAAAGACATATTCCCCAACCATATGCACTATCCCTTGATTTTTCTGTTTGAATCCTTGTTTCCTTCTTTTCTAAGTCTCCGAGGCTCCCGGCTTTCTAGGAGGTAACCTCATCGCGGCATGGTTTCGTAGGCATGATGAGACTACGACGCTTGTCGAAGGGCAAAGAAGTGCCTAACTTCCATCTATAGCCGCAGTCGTTTCACCTGCGGCTAATTTTCTTTCAATCTTTGTAGGGTTTTCTGCGTGATGGAGGCAGCTTTGGAGGGAGACTTATTAACATGTTTCAGAAGGATGAGAATGAGAATGAGGGGGTTTGGGCTAAGGAGCACAGCCCAAGGATGGGAAACTCATGGATATAGACTTGATACACAAAGAAGATAAAGGAGAAAAGAAGGAGGCCAAGGTTGAAGGATCACAGAATAAGGAAATGGAACCTAAGAAGGGTGGAAAGAACTATAGACCCTGAGAAAAGAGGAAGTGTCATCACTGAGGAATGGTGGGTCATATATAGCTAAAGACCGTAGGAAGAAGAAGAAGACTGGTTGTTATCATTGCGGAGAGACATCACATCTTATCAGGGATTGTCCAAAGAGGCAAGAGTAAGGGCAAGGACAAAGTACAGGATCTTCTGGAAGACAGATGCGTGCTCTCACGGCTAGCATACCTGATAGAGGTAGAAAGGTTTTTGTTGAAAGTTTGATTTTCCTTTTTGATTATCCTGTTAGAACCTTGTTTGATTCGGGCACTTCACATTCGTTTATATCTGCTTTTTAGTTGAAACTTTGCACCTAAATACTAGTCATGGATCCTATTCTAGTCTCAAATTCTATTAGCGGCTCAGCTCATTTATCTATGAATTAGCGGGATTTAAGAGTGTCGATCTTGGGCATTGGGTTTGAAGGCAACGCCTACGTATTTGGTTTCATGGGCTATGGTCTGATTCTAGGAATGAATTGGCTAGCCAGGTAGTGTGCCATCCTAGATTGTGAAAGGGGGGTAGTTAGGTTGCTGACTTGGTGTGGAAGGATCCTTATATCTCTTATGACCCTAGGGGTTCAGCGATGCTTAGCTACCTAGAATCACTTGACGCATCCATCGATGATTTGCAATATGTTCGAGTAGTCCGTGAGCATAATGACTTCTTTAATGAGGTTCGGGATTTACCCCCAAGGCGCGAGATAGAGTTCCGAATATACTTAGTAGATAATGCAAAGCCAGTTTCATTGCAAGTGCGCCACATGGCTCCAAGAGAGAGGAAGGAACTCAGTAAACAAGTAGGGGAACTGCTTGAGAAAGGGTTCATAAGAAGAAGTATTTCGGAATGGGATGCTCCAGTTGTTTGCTTTACGAAGGCTGATGGTTCGCATAGATTGTGCGTGGACTACAGGGGGCTGAATAAGCTCACGAAGAAGGATAGGCACCCATTTCCAAAAATAGGTGATTTGTTCGATCAGTTGGTTGGTGCTTCGGTTTTCTCGCAGTTGGACTTAGCTACATGTTTTCATTAGTTGAGGGTAGCTGAGGATAGTATAGGTAAGACTACACTGAGAACTCTAGATAGTTTCTTTGAGTAGCTCGTCATGCCTTTTGGTTCGATGAATGCACCCGCCTATTTTTTTCACTTGATGAGTAGGGTGTTTAGTGAGTTTCTAAACAAATTCGTGGTAGTCTTTATGGAGGATATCTTGATATTCTCTAGAAGCGAGGAAGGGCATACCTTACATTTTAAGATATTCTTAGAGACACTTCGACTACATTAGCTTAAGGAAAAGTTTTCCAAATGTTATTTTGGAAAGGGAGTAAGGTTCTTAGGACATCGGGTCTCTAAATAAGGGATAGTAGTAGAATCTCATGAAGGTAGTGGCAATCCAGGATTCGAGTATTCCAAAGAATACAACGGAAGCTTTCTTAGTTGGGTGTACTATTATATGAAGTTCACTAAGGACTTTGCGAAGATATCAGCCCACTTACACGGTTGACGAAAAAGAATTTGACCTTTTCTTGGGATGTTTACTGTGATGATGCTTTTCAATGATTGAAGAGGGCATTTGGTGACCGCTCTAGTTTTAGTTTTGCCAGATGGGAGTAAACCGTTCATATTGTATACCGATTCTTGCGGGACAGGGCTTGGAGTAGTTTTTGGTGCAACAGGTAAAGGTGATATGCAAGAGGAGGTAGGATCACAATTGTGTTTGAGCACTGCTTGTCACCCTCAGACGGACGGCCAAACCAAAAGAGTGAATCGTATTTTAGAAGATCTTTTAAGGTTACGCATCTTGGATTTTGGAGGAACATGGGAAGAACACCTTCCATTGGTAGAGTTCACCTACAACAACAGCTATCAGATTAGTATTGGCATGGCAACTTTTGAAGCTCTATATGGACGACCGTGCCAATCACCAACTTGTTGGTGGGAGTCTACAGATAAGATTTTGCTTAAAACCGAGCTGATTAGAGAGACCTCGAAGAATATAGACTTGATTCTAAGACGCATGAAGATGGCACATGACCGACAGAAATAGTATGTCGATAAGAGGAGGACCGATCTTGAGTTAAGGTTGGAGACAGGGTTTTTATTGAAGTATCACCATTGAGGAATGTAGTTCGTTTTGGATCTGTAGGGAAATTGGAACCAAGGTTCGTAGGGCCATTCCCCACTATAGAAAGAATTGTACAGGTGGCCTACAGAGTGAAGTTGCCTGAGAAGCTTAGTGGCGTTTACGTGTCGCATCTGAGGAAGTGTTTACACGATACTTCGGAAATAGTAGAGCCGAGCATGCTTAGAGAAGTGGAAGTAGAACGAGATTCCATGGTTAGACGGGTTCCTACATGCATCCTTGGATCGGAGGTCGAGAAATTACGCAACCGAGAGGTCAAGCTGGTTAAAGTTCAATGGGGGATGATCAAGAAGACGCGACTTGGGAACCAGAAGACAAGATACGTGCGTTGTACCCTTCCCTTTTTTTTGAGGGTATGTTCTTAACTTCTCCTTTTTCTACCGCTTTATTTATACTTGTTCTACCGTTTAATGTATCCTCTCGATTATATCTTCGATTTTTAGGTAGAAATCCTATGGTTTTAAACATGTTTTTGAGTCATGTTATGTTTGATGGTTGCAAATGGATGCAAGTGTTTGCAAGTGGTTGCTCATGGATGCATATACACACACTTTAGGCATTAAGACCGGGTCAGTCAATTCATATTGCATATGGATGCGTGTGCATACTTTTATTTTATAGATGAAAATTGGATGTATTATCATATGGATGTTGCACTTGGATGAATGATTGTGCACCCATGTAGAAATAATATGTATCAATAGGATTATTTTGCATACATAATGGACACATGGCACTAACATGATTGCATTAAGGAGGTCGACTGAATCAGTAGATCGCCTGATTTTGCATTAGGGTAATGACATATGTTCATGAAAAGCATTAGAAATCTTTTAAGGAAAATGGATGCCTGTGATTGATGGTTGAGTAAATGGATGTTGGATGGTAGGATATACATTCTTATTAACTTGGAGATTTTTGGGACGAAATCCTTTAAGTAGGGGAGAATGTAACACCCTGTAATTTTAAAACATTAAAATTAACAAATTTAAGAACACTTAATTTTTAGAAGAAGAATTAAGTAAAATGGGTTGTGCCATTATCTTGGAATTATGCTTGGGATAGAGTCTGAGTTTGTGTAAATTGGACACCGTATGAAAAAGTTATGAGGCTTGGAAGATTTAAAAGATAAGCAGAATTAAAATAAATAATTCAAAACTCAAAACTCAAAAAAAAAGAGTGGGAAAAATCCCGCCCAAGGGTATCGACCCCCATGGGGTGTCGACATGGGTGTGACCTCCATGGGGAGGTGTCGACACCCCTAGCTGGGTGTCGACTCCTTTACAAATCTGGACGGAAATTTCTGGACAGCTTCCAGATGAAGTGTTTTTCTGTTTTGTATGGTTCTTGTAACACCCCAACTCCGCCAGGGTAACTCTTGCAAGCACACTAGCTTTGGAGGGGTGTTAAACAAGGTAAACATGCATGCAGATATCACAAGACAGAACATATAAGCAAAACAGAGTAGTAAAGCAGCGGATAAAACTTAGTATTTCAAAACCATAGTCATGTTACAACAAAGTACTTGGTCATTATTCTCCAACAACAAAGTCTAGATAAAAGCATAAACTGAAAACTGAAATACATAAAGTACTATCCCCAAAATGAAGTGATAAACCATAGCCAGCTCAATGTCCAAAACCGTACATGAGCAAATCCAGTAAGCAAGCTGTAAAGATCCAAGCTAAGCTCCAATGTTCCCACCCTGAGGACCTGAGGGGGGGGGGGGAAACAGAAGAAAAGAGGCGAAAGAAAACAGGTCAGTCAAAAAGACTGGTAAACCCTACTACTATCTGTCCATGAACTAGTAAAGTTAACTGGCATGAGAAGCTGAGATGAACATAAGGATAACAACATATTGGCATGATGATTAACTAACAAGATAGATAAAGGTGTCATCGCATAATCAAGGTTAAGTTTTGCACCACGGGTGTACTAGCATCCTAACATGTCAGGTAAAAACAAGAATTGATCCCCTGGCCCAAGCTTGGCCCAACATCACGAGGTGACCTAAATCAAGGTCCAACTACATGGTCTAGTTGATCGGCTCCCTACAAGCCTAACTAGTCAAGTGTCGGTGTCATACGGCCCAAACATGCAATGTAGTTAAACTGCGCTAGGTCCACCCTAGGGTGCATCAAGTCCTAGGGTGTCAACCTCGGACACCAATCAAGTATGCACAGTCTAGATCTACTGGTACCCGTGCCCGATTCTCCAACTCCGGACTATGTGCACGACCATAGTCCGCCTAGACCTACACCGGCGTACCTACTCAGCCGTCGTTTTGGTCGCTTACATGTCAGCCCAGTAATCCTGCCCCACCCTAGCCTAGTCCTAGGGTCTTATGATACTATCAAGAGGGTTACTGCTGAAAAGGACCACGCAGCTAGGGTTTCCTTAACGGGTTAAATGTGGTTAACCCGATCCAAACGTGGATTTAATTGGTTAAGTGTACCCAAGATTCATGACTTAACCCCGATTAACCCATCAAGCCCAAATTGATTAAGTATTAAGTGGACCATGACTTAACCCTAATCCGGAAGCATTAATTAATTAACTTAATGTGCTTTAACCTCTCACATTAGACTTTGTTGTGGTTACTAGTTAAGCCGGGCGGGTCCGGGTAGTTTTACACCACAACTTGGTCTAACCTCGGGTTCGAGCACAACATGACCAACTTCTCACATTGGGTCCTATTGTTTGTAGCCACTAGTTAAGCCGGGCGGGTCCGGGTAGATTTATGCTACAAACTCAACCCAACCTCGAGTTGGCCACACTCATATTTTCTAAGTGTCATGTCCATTATGTTTCCAAAACATAATTACAAGTTAACATATCACTTCATGTTATAAAAACCATATTTATGTCATAATGTTACCCAACCCCAACGTAATCCCATCGTTTACATAATCGCATCAACGCATAAAGGATAAAATAGGGAACTTGGCATAATCATGACAAAAAGGTGTTGAAGCCACAAGTTTATCATGGTGGCATATGAGATGTACATATGTTCATATACTTGCATATTGCATTATTAGGCTTCAAAAGCATGCATAAAACCAAACTTAGCATATGAGTGATACATGGTGATAAATGACATGTAGAAGTTGCTAGAAGTTCGCATTTAGCCTCACATGCAAGTTATCATAAGGGATATGATAACTTCCATGTTGCGAAAATGCAACCTTTAACATAAAGCTTGAAGCTTTAAGCTCACAATCTCAAGTTTAACTTGCATAACATGATAACATGTGTATATTGATCAACCCAAACTTGCATAACATGATAACATGATCAACCCAAACTTGCATAACATAGCAACATGTGTCAACTTGCATAATGATCAACCAAACTTGCATATCATAATGATCAACCCCAAACTTGCATCATTCATTTAACTTTAGAGTTCAAAAAATGAAAGTAGAAAAGGGCTTACAATGCTATGAAGACACAAGTGAATATTTATTATAAAGATTGAGACGAAGCCCTTATGCAATCACCAAAAAGAACCAATATGAATGCTCCAATGAAAAACCCTTGAGCCAAATCAATAAAAATCCTTGCTTTGAAATAGAAATGTTGCAACTTGACTTGAATGCAAACTAAGAATACTCATACAAGTTTGAAAGCACTTGTATGAACTCATAATCTCTCATAGAAATAAACTTAGGAATTTTAGCATGAGAGTGGAGGCCATAAGAGGAACCAATTTGACATAGTTTAGTTGTAGGATTGAATAATGGTGATTTAGGCTAGGTTTAGGGGTCTTTTTATAGAGAATTAGGATAGTATTAGCCATAGGATTAACCCTAGATTCAATCAGAGCCATCAAATCCCGTCACTAGCCAACAAAACAGGTCAAAACAGCCAGAATGGTGCACCAGGTTGCCTGGGTCCGACCAGGCAGGTCGACCCCCAGGTCGACCCTGGGGTCGACTCCCCAGTCGACCTGGGGGGGAGGTCGACTCCCCAGTCGACCCCCAGGTCGACCCCCCTGGGTCTGGCAGGAATTTTTCGGCCACTTCTGAAAATTGAAATTTTTGAATCTGTTTTGAATTTGAATTTTTCGTGAAACTTCGCGAGGCCATATCTCGGTCATACGGACTCCGATTTTCGAAAACTCGGACTCTATTTCGCGTATTTTTCCGAGATGAACGCAATGGCACAGCCCATTTCCCTTGATTCAGATTTTACAGTTTAATTCTTCCTTGATTTGTGTTATAACATGTTATTCAAAAATACGGGTTGTTACATTCTCCCCTCCTTAAAGGATTTCGTCCCCGAAATCTCCAAGTTAGGAAGAACGTATCCTACCATCCATCATCCATCTACTCAAAACATCATCCACATGCAGTCTTTGTCCTTAGAGGATTCTAAATGTTGTATGATCATATGCAAAGGTGTGTGTATATGTACTTATCTAATGCGAAAATCAGGCGGTTACTGATACAGTAAACCTCCTTAATGCAAAATATGTTAGTGAAATGAGTCCATATGTATGCAAATTCCTAACAAAAATCATAGTCTCTACATGAGTGCACATAACATTCATCCATATGCAACATCCACGTGATATCATAACAAGTTTCATCCATGAATAAGTATAAGCACTCATGCATATGCAACATGAAAGTGTGTGAGCCGATCTTAGTGCCTAATGTGTATCATGCATCCACGAGTATCCACGTGCAAACACTTGCAACCACTTGCAACCATCAAGCATAACATGTTTCAAATACATGTTTCATCCAAAGGGTTTCTACCTAAGGTCTTCATGACATGATTAACAAGATAAACTTGGATAAATGCGGATAAAAAGAAAGATATGCTATTTAGGAAAAGAGATCGAGAATGTACCCTCAAAAAGAAATGGATAAAGCCCACGCATCTTCTCCTCGGTTTCCCAAGTTTCGTCCTCTTCGGCTTCACCCCACTGAACCTTCACCAATTTGGCTTTCCGATTCCTTAGCTTCTTGATCTCTGTTCCCAAGATACGAATCGGAGCTTTTCTCAAGGTTGCTTCTTTCACTACCTCAATGTCTTCAAGAATGCTTGGTTCAACCACTTTGGCGGACTCATGAAGGCACTTTCGGAGATGCGAGACATGAAAGACATTATGTACTTCGGCTAGCTTCTCCGGCAATTCCACCTTATAGGCCATCTTTCCAATTCTCTCTATGATAGGGAAGGGTCCCATGAACCTTGGTTCCAGCTTCCTCACTGCTCCAAAGCGAACCACATTACGTAAAGGAGAAACCTTCACGAAAACCATGTCTCCCACTTCGAATTCCAAATCTGCCCTTCGTCTGTCAGCATAGGATTTCTGTCTATCTTGGGCCGCTTTCATCCGTCTCCTCACTAATTCAACTTTCTCGGATGTGTCCCGTATCATATCGGGCCCAAGTATAAGCCTATCTGTTGCCTCCCACCAACAAGATGGTGACCTACACGGCCTCCCATATAAAGCTTCAAATGGTGCCATCCCTATGCTGGCTTGATAGCTATTATTATACGCAAACTCTACAAGAGGAAGGTGGTCTTCCCAAGTACCACCGAAGTCGAGAACACAAAGCCTGAAGAGATCTTCTAGCACTCTATTCACCCTTTCGGTTTGGCCATCCGTCTGGGGGTGATAGGGTGTACTCAAATTCAATCGCGTACCCATCGCTTCTTGCAAACTGTTCCAGAATTGGCTAGTGAAAATTGGGTCACGATCGCTAACTATGCTAGAAGGAACTCCATGCAACCGCACTATTTCTCGAAGATAAATAGATGCCAGCCCTGATGCGGTCCTCTTGCTCTTTACTGGGATGAAGTGAGCACTCTTCGTAAGTCTGTCAACTATGACCCATATGCTTGTGTTCCCTCTCCTTGACCTAGGCAATCCATCCACAAAATCCATAGAAATACTCTCCCACTTCCATTGCGGGACCTCTAATGGATGTAATAGCCTACTTGGTTTCTTTGACTCGGCTTTCACTTGTTGGCACACCATGCACTTTGAAACATACTCTGCTACATCCTTCTTCATTCCATCCCAAAAGAAAATGCGCTTCATATCTCTATACATCTTATCTCCTCCCGGATGTATAGTCATCTTCGAGTGATGCGCTTCTTCAAGAACTCTATGGACTAAACCTCCCACTCGAGGAACACATAATCTCCCATCACGCCTTAGCCATCCTTTATCATCAATAGTATATCTGGCAAGGTGACTAGACGTCTCACCATGAATCAACTTGTCCATGACTTCGACTATCTGTGGATCTTCCTTCTGCAAAACCCCAACTTGATCAAGTAGTGCGGGTCTTAGCTCAAGGGATGCTAATGAACTCGTCCTCGACTCAACAGCCGTCGTGAAATCAAAGGTTGCCAAGAATTCTAAGTTCTTCTTCTCAATGAACAAGGGGCTCAAAGTCAACCTCCTTCTGCTTAGTGCATCCGCCACAACATTACCCTTTCCAGGGGTATAAGCTATCTCGAAGTCATAAGATGCCAAGAATTCCATCCACCTTTGCTGCCTCAGATTCAGATCTTTTTGCGAGAAGAGGTACTTGAGTGACTTGTGATCAGTATGCAACTCAAACCTTTCGCCTAGAAGATAGTGGCGCCAGGATTTGAGTGTAAAGACAATCGCTGCTAACTCCAAATCATGAGTGGGATAGTTCTTCTCATGAACTTTAAGTTGCCTACCCCCATAACATATCACTCTTCCCTCTTGCATTAGAACAACTCCTAACCCCGTACCACATGCATCGGTGTACACGGTAAACATCTTACCACTATCGGGTAATGCCAAAACTGGAGCTGAGGTAAGAGCTCTCTTGAGCCTTTGAAAAGCAAGCTCACACTCCAAGTCCCATGCAAAGACTAAGTTCTTCTTCGTCAACTTAGTAAGAGGGGCCGAAATCTTAGCGAAGTCCCTAATGAACTTCCTATAGTAGCCCACCAGACCGAGAAAGCTTCTTACTTCGGTTGCATTCTTAGGAGTCTTCCAGTCTTGAACCATAACCACTTTCGCGGGATCCACCGCTATGCCTTGCTTAGAAACTATATGTCCAAGAAACCGAACTTCCCTTCTCCAGAAATCACATTTGGAGAACTTGGCTTTCAACTGATGCGCTCTAAGCGTATCGATCACTTCCTTGAGATGTCTGGCATGTTCTTCCTCGTCCTTTGAGAAGATCAGAATATCATCCATGAAGACAACAACAAACTTGTTGAGGAACTCCCTGAACACCCTACTCATCAAGTCTACGAAGTAGGCGGGTGCGTTAGTCAAACCGAATGGCATGACAAGCCATTCAAAGAATCTATCTGGAGTCCTAAACGCAGTCTTATCGATGCTATCCTTAGCCACTCTAAGCTGATGGAATCCAGTGGCTAGATCGAGTTGAGCGAAAACAGAAGCACCAACCAGCTGATCAAAGAGATCATCAATCCTCAGCAGTCTTATCGACTTAACCCCGATTAACCCATCAAGCCCAAATTGATTAAGTATTAAGTGGACCATGACTTAACCCTAATCAGGAGGCATTAATTAATTAACTTAATGTGCTTTAACCTCTCACATTAGACTTTGTTGTGGTTACTAGTTAAGCCGGGCGGGTCCTTGTAGTTTTACACCACAACTTGGTCTAACCTCGGGTTCAAGCACAACATGGCCAACTTCTCACATTGGGTCCTATTGTTTGTAGCCACTAGTTAAGACGGGCGGGTCCGGGTAGATTTATGCTACAAACTCAACCCAACCTCGAGTTGGCCACACTCATAATTTTCTAAGTGTCATGTCCATTATGTTTCCAAAACATAATTACAAGTTAACATATCACTTCATGTTATAAAAACCATGTTTATGTCATAATGTTACCCAACCCCAATGTAATCCCATCGTTTACATAATCGCATCAACGCATAAAGGATAAAATAGGGAACTTGGCATAATCATGACAAAAAGGTGTTGAAGCCACAAGTTTATCATGGTGGCATATGAGATGTACATATGTTCATATACTTGCATATTGCATTATTAGGCTTCAAAATCATGCATAAAACCAAACTTAGCATATGAGTGTGTTAGCCCACTTTGTGAACTGGGCAACACAAAGTCAAGATGGGAAATATTGAAGAGCTTGAAAAACACTGAAGCGGGTCGGATCGGAGTAGTGTAGCGGTTCGGATCGGATAAAGTCTGTTGTTCGGATCGGTGAACTATTGTTGTTGGAATCAGAGAGGCACATCTGTTCGGATCGGAGAGCAACCTATTTCCAGTTGGAGTGGAGAGCAACAGATCCGAGCGGAGCGGAGTAAAAACAGGGATTAGTCCTAAGTCAATCCGGGTCGGATCGGGTCCTCCGATCCGAACCCCTTGTGCATACCCTTCCGACCCGAGCCTGTCTTCCACGTCACTCTCCTGCATGAGCGCCTGGTTATTCAGAGCGGCTATGACCAGTTCCTACACACAACGTCCACTACTCTGATGCGTTGTCAACATAGAAATCCATCCGAACCCGAGGCTGATGGGATGGATGACACGCGGCTCCGATCCGGATCGGGTTTTGAGCAAATTCTCACCTATAAATACCCCGTCTGGAGACAAAGAAAAGGATCTTTTTTCTGGCACTTTGAGAGTTCAACCACCCTCATAACCCGAATTCTAGCACTCCCGGAAAATCCAAATCTTCTTTCATTATTTGTTTTTAGACAATTGAGTGATTGTAAGTGAGTTGTGAGAAAAATCAAGTGAATATTTCATTGTACTTGCAACTAAATCAGTGAAAATAGTGAAAGACAAGTGGACGTAGGCATTTCTTCGCCGAACCACTATAAATCCTGTGTGTTCATTTTTATTTTTGATCTCATTTCATTCTGCTTTTAATCAATTTGGTTGTTAGAACCACTTTTTGGTCTAATATTTTGGTGCTTTCACTGAGAAATCATCTAAAATCTTTGTTTTTCGGGATTATCGTTCTACTTTTTGGACCGTTGAGTTCAAAAAAGTTAATCCTCAAGTTTCGACGCCCTTGGGTATTTGTTGAAGTGATTGTCGAAGAACCATGGCCAAAGGAAAAGGCAAAGAAGTTCAATCTGGTCGAGGAAATAGAGCTGGCGAAGATCAGAAAAATGCGGTTGTGACAAGGTCTCGTGGGCAGAGTTCAGCAGCAGGACGAACCGATGCAGGAAATCCGAACCGCCTTCAGGGGGAGAGCTCCGATCCGATCCGGGTAGGATATTCTGAAGCAGTGCATTCCCCCAACTTGAACCGACCCGAGCAGCTTGCCATGTACCGACCCGACCAGTCTCCCCAACTTCGAACCGACCCGATCTCCCATCTCCGATCCGATCCGACTCTTGGTGATGTTGGAACCTCTACTCGAGTCCCTACGAATGCTCCGATTCCAGCCACCAGGGTCAATGATCAGGTCAATCCATCTGCGCCCATTACTCAAGGAGATTTCTCGCGCCTACTTGACATGCTTGAGAGTACTAGGGAGGCTATGAAAATCCACGAGCGCACCAACCTCATGATGCAAGAAAATATGAGACTCATGAGCAGGGAAATTAGCGAACTCCGAAGACAGAGAACCCCTTCCCCGGTTCGTCATACACCAGTGGATCAGTCTTCTTCTTCCGAGGAAGAGCGGCCCCGTGAACGAAGGCCGCTCGAACGACCTCAGAATTTGGAGCAGCTGACATTCGGATCTTTGGGGTCTCGCGAGGATATTGCATGAGCACTAGGAAACAATTATCCCACTCAGGGGCAAAGGCTTCACTCCCCTCCTCCCGAGATCGACCGGGAGCGTAGGGAACGGAATAGAGCAGAAGCAGCTCGAAGAAGAAGGGCATCTCCTGAACAAGAGCCCAGAAGGAACCCAGATACCAGGGCTAGGGAACCTGAACGGCCCCTAACTAATGCTGATGTACAGGCAATGGTGCGCTAGATTATGTCCGAGAGCCAGAAATATACCAACGAAGATTATGGCATTGAGCGAAGCCATACTCCTTTCACTGACGTCGTCCTTGACTTTCAGTTTCCCCGGCGATTTAACCTGCCGTAGATGGACAAGTACAATGGGAGAACTGATCCGGGACAGCATTTGATGCGATACTCGTGGCTCATGAATGCTGCTGCTGCCCCTGATGCAGTGAAGTGTAAAGCATTCCCGATCTATTTAGAAGATGTGGCGCTGTTCTGGTTTACCCAACTTCCCCCTCGTTCGGTTTCGAATTATAGGGAACTGAGCAAACGTTTTATGAATCAGTTCCGACTCCATACCCGAAAGTCCAAAAGTGTTATTGAATTATCAAGAATTAAGCAGGCGCCAGGAGAGTCTTTGAGGTCATATCTTGACTGTTTTAACCTGGCTGTGACCGAAGTTAGTGACCCGCATGAGCCCACCATTTTGATGGCATTAAAGGAAGGAGTCGATCCTGAATCTGAGTTTGGAGAATACCTTTTTGGAAAGACACCCTCCACGAGAGAGATATTCTATGAAAAGGCCGATATTTATTTAAGACGAGAGGAAGCCAGGGCAAACCGAAAGAGAAAGTCTGATGCGGCATCAAAAGAAAATGTTCAGAGTAACGTCGCCGTGAAGCAGTCTGGGGAAAATTCCGGAAAAGTTGAAGTGAATGTGGAAAACAAGAGTGGAAATGACCATTCTGGAAACGGGGGCAACAACAATAACCGTAATGCGAACAGGAACAGAAGAAATAGAAATAGGGGAAGTGATCCTAGTAAAAGGCCCCGATTCCAGACTTATGAGAATTATACACTATTGAACGACACTCGGGAGAATATTTACCTGGATACATACAATGTTTTTCAATACAAAAGACCGCCACCTCGTGATTCGACCGAGAAAGAAATGGGAACTGGGAAGTTTTGTTTGTTTCATGGAACTCATAGGCATTCAACCAATGAATGTCGGCATTTGAGAGATGTGATTTAGAAGCTGCTGCGCGAAGGGAAACTGGATGAATATAAGGTTGCCCCGAGGGACAGGGGGTGTAACACCCAGCCTCCGCTAGGGTCACTCGCAAAGGAATGCACTAGCTTTAGAGGGGCATTATTGGTAAACATGCACAGAAATATCACAAGACAGAACATATAAAAATAGCAGAAGTAAAATCAAACTTTCATAACATGAATAAATAAGGTCTAAAGCCTTTTACATCAGAGTACATCAAAACCTGTCTTGCAATAGTAAAGAAGTATAAAGACATTTTCGTAAATTATTCCCCAAGTAAAACAGTAAAGTAGCCATAGCCAGGAAAAGTCCAAGCCATCCATGATGACCTTCAAGCAGAAGAAGTCCGAACTAAACATCAGTGTTTCCTCCCTGTAAACTGGGGGGGCAAAATGGAAGAAAAGAGGCGAAACAAAACGGGTCAGTCAAAAAGTCTGAGTAAGCCCTATCTACTATTAGTATAAAAACTAGTAAAGTTAACTGACATGAGAAACTGAGATGAACATAAGCATGATAACAAGATAGATAAGCCAAATCAAAATAACAGGATGAACTACTGAACTCAGATAAACTAGGGTGTCATGATAAACTACGATGTCAAGATAAAACAAGGTATCACATTGTCAGGTTTCTATCAAGTATAATATCCCAAGATATTTATCGCGTATAACGTCCCATGGCATCTATCCTGTATATCCGCTCTGCACCTACCGTACTAGTACCCCAACTGTATTACGAGTTATCCGTGAATGACTCTTACTCAAAAGTCGTGTAATGGTCCATGTCAACCTAATATGCCGCATATATAGGTTACTCAACTCATACGTTTCTTTCCATGTATAATTTCAGTCCTTTGCCGTAGGCTATACGGGCTTTCCCATGTAAACGGTTTATCCTTGAAGTTGTTTTGGACTGTAACCCTGGATCTAGTTGTGTTTCCTTACCATGAATTATCGCGCGTCCACTTAGGATTTATGCCACCTAGGACCGCTAGGGATTATGCAACTAATGAACGTTTCTGTGTCTCGGTTTGGGTTTTGGCCACCTAGGACCACTAGGGATTACGCCACCCGTCAACCGCGCCCTTGATCCCACGTATGTATCGTGAATCGTTTTCCATGTCTAGATGCACATGTTCCCCAATGTGCCATCCGAGTTCCGTGCCAGGGCAAATCAGGAAATACGGAACTCGGTCGGGAGCTTTAAATCGTCTACCGATGCAGATATCAAGGTCTGTTTTTGTACCCGTGGCTATGGTCCCACATGACCCCTCCCTCAACTACTGAAAGGCAATCCAAGAAAAATCATGTATAAGAACCACTCCACGGCCCCACTATAGCCCACTTTCCTACAGGCCAACCTCACCCATGACTCGATAGCAAGCACATGGTCTGTTGGGGGTTCCCTGCCTTTCCGCACGTACACGATTGACTAAAGATGGTAGGTAGTCGACGATGCGCTATCCAGGGCAAAAACAAGAATCGTCGACTCCACGCTAATCCATCCCAGTCTTTAGGTTGCTCGCATAGCAACCAAGGCATACTCTTGGTCCTTCTAACGCAGACCTTAACCTCTCATGGACCTAGTACAATTACCTGGCAGCCCACAGAGGGATCCCAAGAATATCCTCACGTCCCCCGAAGCTTCCACTTCGGCACCCAGTGCGCTGGAGCTTTTATCCAAGTCAGATAACTTGCTCCCCCTCGTATACTAAGCGATGACCTACCATATCAGGTTACTCATCGTTTTGAGAATTAGTCCTATGTCCTTAGCTAAGAATTATTACTTAGTTACCCTTAACTAAGGTTTACCACTTAGCTTCCTTTCCCGTTATCCTTGATTAACCACGGTTTTCTACCTAGTTCTTCTAGCTAGGGTTTGTCTATTTGGTTAAGTGTTATCATTCAAGTCCATGACTTAACCCGCCCACGAATCACGTCAAAGATTGGCTAAGTATTTAAGTTCAAGACTTAGTCCCACAAGTTGGTTAAGTGTACCCAGAGGCTCATGACTTAACCCTATCAAGTCAAATTGGTCAAGTACTAGCTTACCTTAATCCTATCGGATTATCTTGCTAGATCGATTAAGCATAGATTATCTTAATCCCATAAAATTATCGAGTCGGATTGGTTAAGTATAGGTTGGCTTAACCCCATCCTCTAATCGTACTACAATGGTTAAGTATATTCTAAAAAGGTCTTGTGACTTAACCTTATCAGGTCCGCGTATTAGATTGGTTAAGTGTAAGCTACTTAACCCCATCAAATCATCATGTATAATTGGTTAAGTATAAGTTGCTTAACCCCATTAAATTATCACGTTATGTTGGTTAAGTATTGGTTACTTAACCTCATTGAATTACCGAGTTTAAATTGGTTAAGTGTTTAACTTAACCCCATCGAATTACCGTGTTTAGATTAGTTAAGTGTGGATTACTTAACCCCATCTAATTACCGTGTCGGATTAGTTAGGTGCAAATTACTTAACCCCATCCCCTAATCATCTTGTATGGTTAAGTGTCATTAAGAAAACTTACTTAACCTTGCCAAATTATCATGTTGGATTGATTAAGTGTTGGTTAACTCAATCCCCGTCCACTAGTCGTATAAAAATGGTTAAGCGTCATTAGGCAAATCAAATCACTTAACCTACCCAACCTTGTCATGTTTTGTTAAGTATCATTAGCCTAACAATTTACTTAACCCCTTTATCCATGTCATATTTGGTTAAGAGTTATTAATCAAATTAACTTAACGCTATCATGTGACATTAATTACTTAATGCACCCCAACCTCTCACATTAGACTTTATTGTGGTTACTAGTTAAGCCGGTCGGTTCCGGGTAGCTTTACACCACAACTTGGTCTAACCTCGGGTTCAAGCACAACATGACCAACTTCTCACATTGGGTCCTATTGTTTGCAACTACTAGTTAGGCCGGTCGGTTCCGGGTAGTTTTACGTTGCAAACTCAACCCAACCTCGAGTTGGCCACTTCCATGTTTAGTCTACTGTCATGTTCATAGTCAAGTTTTCAAGCAATTGGGTAGGCCTAAATTAATAGGTAAATTCCCAATGGGTAGACCTAACTTAATAGGTAAATTCCCAAGCTTATGTTTTTATGCATACTTACATGTCAACTTCCATGTTATACTTCAAGTCATGTTTTCAAGTATAAACACATGTCATATTTAACGTTACATGTTGTCATGTTTATACCCATTTACCCAAGTCATATTCATGTCATTATGTTTCCCCATAATGTGACCCCAACGATTTTTAAACTAGCATATACGTTCGCAACAACGTGATGGATTAAAAGAAGAGACTTGGCAAAGGAATGACAAAAATGGGTATTAAGCCACAAGTTAATCATGGTGGCAAATGAGGCACAAATGTGTTCATTAGCTTGCATGTTACATTCTTAAGCCTCAAAAACATGCATCAACCCAAACTTGGTACATAAGCGAATCATGGTGACAAAAGACATGGAATGATGGCTAGAAACTCACATATATCATCATATAAGGATTATGACTTCATATGCAAGTTGACATAATGATTATGAAGATTCTCATGTTGCATAATGCAACATTTCAACATAAAGGTTGTGGCTTTTAGTTCATAAGATCAAGATAATGACTTCATAAACTTGCATAACATGATAGCATGCATCATTCTAATTAATCAAACCCAAACTTTCAACATGAACATTTAACTTCATAGTTAATATCTAAGAGTAGGGAAGGGCTTACATAGCTATGAAGGCACAAATCGAAATGCAAAACAAAGATTGTGATGAAGCCTATGCATGCCATCACCCAAAAACCCAAAGATGAACACTCCAAATCAACAAAAATACCATCTTTATGAACAAAGATCAAAGCTTTTGCCTTGAAATCAACTTGAGAAGCTCTCATACTAACATAGGGACTCTCTAATACTCTCATGATCATGAAACCTCTCATAGAAATGAAGTGGAGGGTAGGATAGTTGAGTGGAGGCCATGAGAGTAGCAATTTTTCCATAGTTTAGTTGCATGAATGAATAATGAGGGTTTAGGGGTAGGTTAGGGGCTTATTTATAGATTAGGCAAGTGTTTTAGGCCATAGGATTAAACCTAGATTCAATCCAAGCCACCAAAGTATGTCTTGGGGAAGAAGTCAAGTGTAGGAACCATCTAGGGCCTTTAGATTAAAGATGAACCATGAGAACCATCCAAATGCAAAATCTGCATTTGAGCGAATCGGCCCACGGGATGACAGCCAAACACCCTGGATTAACCCCTAGTCGACCCAGCGAGCTCGGGTCGACCTCAAAAATCGGCCGGTTCGGTTATTCCCCTCTCCCAATTCGCTGTTTTGAACATTTTTGCATATTTATTTATTTAATTTTCAATTATATATATATATATCAATATATATATATTTCTCTGCGCAACCCATTTCACTTAATTAAGTATCCTTTAATTTGGGAATTTTTCGTGAAACTTCGCGAGGCCATATCTTGGTCATACGGACTCCGATTTTCGAAAACTCGGACGCTATTTCGCGTATTTTTCCGAGACGAACGCAATGGCATAGCTTGTTTCACCTGATTCAGAATTTAAAATTAAATTCTGCCTTGATTCTCGTCTTAATCATATTATCGAAATACGGGTTGTTACATTCTCCCCACCTTTTAGGATTTCGTCCCCGAAATCTCCAAGTTAGGAAGAACATATCCTACCGTCCATCATCCATCTACTCAAAACATCATCCACAAGCAACCATTGTCCTTAGATGATTTCTAATGCTGTATGAATATATGCAAGACGTGTGTGTACATGTTCCTTAGCTAATGCTAATGATCAGGCCTGAATAATCTTTCTAATGCAAAAATATGTATAGTGCCATGTATCCAACGTGTATGCAAATAGTCCTAGTCATATAGATACTATATGCGTGCACAATCATTCATTCATATGCAACAACCGCATGATAATACACTCGATTTCATCCATAAACAAGTATAAATACTCGTGCATATGCAATATGAAATGTGACCGAGTCGAGCTAGTATCTAATGTGTATTCGCGCATCCACGAGCAACCACTTGCAACCACTTGCAACCATATCAATCATAACATGTTTCAAATACATGTTTACATCCATAGGGTTCTACCTAGGATTCCCTGAAACAGGGTCGAGAAGATAAACAAGACAAACTCCTTACGGGGTTTGTAACAGAAAATAGGACCGAGAGGATGTCCACAAAAGATATCCTACAAGTAAGCTCTACCGAAAACAGGGATCAAGAATATACTCCCAAAAAGAGATATCATGCGCGTATCTAGTCTTTGACCATCAAAGTCGTCTTTCCTGAGCTTAATTCCATCGTGCCTTGACCGTCTTTTAACTTCACGATTTCGCAGCTTCTTATTTCCTGTTTCCATAACATGAGCTAGAACTCATTTCTTTGTCGCCTCTCGTTCCACTTGCACTTATCCTTTTCCTAGAATACTTGACGCAAACATGACTGCGTACTCATGATCTCATGCAAGCTTTCCAAAATTCACTAGTGAATCTCGGACCTCGTACCACAAGGTATTCCACGTAGAAGAACTTTCTCTTGAAAGTAAACAGATGCCAACCAGGTTATCAAGCGCACTTACTTGGGTGATTTCCATAACCCGTGCATAAGTGAAATAAACCATCCGTCTTATCGGCGAACACCACTTGATCGGGCTTCAAATTTCCAATAAAGGCATCAAGGGATTCTAAGTAATTAATCATGACCGAACCCAAAAAGGTTACACGAGACTTCGAGGGTATTACCAAGGCTAGTCAAAGAGTCTAACTACCCTCCTATCAAAACCGAGAGTGGCACCCCTTACTGGATAACCACTTCATCCATAACCGAGGCATGTTATTCTCAAATCCAAAACAAGTCATGAATAAATGGACCGGTTCTCCACAGGACTTGAGACAAAAATGGGATTCTCTATTACGCTAGTACTTAAGGTGCAGAGACTCAACTATCGAAGCAAACTTAAATGATGCGGGGATCAAAACAAAGTCTTGGCGGGATGATAGAAAAGAAGAGCTAAACTTTTAACAAGATCGTTACCCTCCTTCCGAGGTACCCTAGAAATAAGAGCATACTATTACCCTCTCGATGATCTTGTCCTTGTCCCATAATACTTAACTATCCACCCCGTTTTACCATGCCAAAGGTACTCTCTCGTCATGGGTTTCATTGTTCATCTTTCTCCCTCCTTTGAGGACTAAGCCATACCAACCAGTTGCTCATCCTTAAGCTCGTATCCTTTATCCTCTTTCTCACTATCCTTTCTTACAACGCGGCCACTGGTCTCTCGAGAACCACCTCCATCGCATGGAAAGCACTTTCGTAGATAGAAAAGACTAGTCGCAGTTAAAACCACTGTGACTACAGATAGAGGAAAGAAAGGAAAAGAGATTCAATTAAGGAAACAAGGATAGTGCTAATGGCCTTTGGGGAATAGCTTTTTTCTTTTAAAAGAAAATTTTCTTGAAAAATGCTTCTTTATAAACGATTTTCAAATAGTTTTCAGAAGGTCTTTAAAAACTTTTGCCCAGTCTGGTAACCTTCTGCTCTGATACCAAATGTAACAGCCCACCTCCGCTAGGGTCACTCGCAAAGGAATGCACTAGCTTTAGAGGGGCATTATTGGTAAACATGCACAGAAATATCACAAGACAGAACATATAAAAATAGAGGAAGTAAAATCAAAATTTCAAAACATGAATAAATAAGGTCTAAAGCCATTTACATCAGAGTACATCAAAACCTGTCTTGCAATAGTAAAGAAGTATAAAGACATTTTCGTAAATTATTCCCCAAGTAAAACAGTAAAGTAGCCATAGCCAGGAAAAGTCCAAGCCATCCATGATGACCTTCAAGCAGAAGAAGTCCGAACTAAACAGCAGTGTTTCCTCCCTGTAACCTGGGGGGGAAACGGAAGAAAAGAGGCGAAACAAAACGGGTCAGTCAAAAAGACTGAGTAAGCCCTATCTACTATTAGTATAAAAACTAGTAAAGTTAACTGACATGAGAAACTGAGATGAACATAAGCATGATAACAAGATAGATAAGCCAAATCAAAATAACAGGATGAACTACTGAACTCAGATAAACTAGGGTGTCCTGATAAACTACGATGTCAAGATAAAACAAGGTATCACATTGTCAGGTTTCTATCAAGTATAATATCCCAAGATATCTATCGCGTATAACGTCCCATGGCATCTATCCTGTATATCCGCTCTGCACCTACCGTACTAGTACCCCAACTGTATTACGAGTTATCCGTGAATGACCCTTACTCAAAAGTCGTGTAATGGTCCATGTCAACCTAATATGCCGCATATATAGGTTACTCAACTCATACGTTTCTTTCCATGTATAAGTTCAATCCTTTGCCGTAGGCTATACGGGCTTTCCCATGTAAACGGTTTATCCTTGAAGTTGTTTTGGACTGCAACCCTGGATCTAGTTGTGTTTCCTTACCATGAATTATCGCGCATCCACTTAGGATTTATGCCACCTAGGACCGCTAGGGATTATGCTACCTAATGAACGTTTCCGTGTCTCGGTTTGGGTTTTGGCTACCTAGGACCACTAGGGATTACGCCACCCGTCAACCGCGCCCTTGATACCACGTATGTATTGTGAATCGTTTTCCATGTCTAGATGCACATGTTCCCCAATGTGCCATCCGAGTTCCGTGCCAGGGCAAATCAAGAAATGCGGAACTCGGTCGGGAGCTTTAAATCGTCTGCCGATGCAGATATCAAGGTCTGTTTTTGTACCCGTGGCTATGGTCCCACGTGACCCCTCCCTCAACTACTGAAAGGCAATCCAAGAAAAATCATGTATAAGAACCACTCCACGGCCCCACTATAGCCCACTTTCCTACGGGCCAACCTCACCCATGACTCGATAGCAAGCACATGGTCTGTTGGGGGTTCCCTGCCTTTCCGCATGTACATGATTGACTAAAGATGGTAGGTAGTCGGCGATGCGCTATCCAGGGCAAAAACAAGAATCGTCGACTCCACGCTAATCCATCCCAGTCTTTAGGTTGCTCGCATAGCAACCAAGGCATACTCTTGGTCCTTCTAACGCAGACCTTAACCTCTCATGGGCCTATTACAATTACCTGGCAGCCCACAGAGGGATCCCAAGAATATCCTCACGTCCCCCGAAGCTTCCACTTCGGCACCCAGTGCGCTGGAGCTTTTATCCAAGTCAGATAACTTACTCCCCCTCGTATACTAAGCGATGACCTACCGTATCAGGTTACTCATCGTTTTGAGAATTAGTCCTATGTCCTTAGCTAAGAATTATTACTTAGTTACCCTTAACTAAGGTTTACCACTTAGCTTCCTTTCCCGTTATCCTTGATTAACCACGGTTTTCTTCCTAGTTCTTCTAGCTAGGGTTTGTCTATTTGGTTAAGTGTTATCATTCAAGTCCATGACTTAACCCGCCCACGAATCACGTCAAAGATTGGCTAAGTATTTAAGTTCAAGACTTAGTCCCACAAGTTGGTTAAGTGTACCCAGAGGCTCATGACTTAACCCTATCAAGTCAAATTGGTCAAGTACTAGCTTACCTTAATCCTATCGGATTATCTTGCTAGCTCGATTAAGCATAGATTATCTTAATCCCATAAAATTATCGAGTCGGATTGGTTAAGTATAGGTTGGCTTAACCCCATCCTCTAATCGTACTACAATGGTTAAGTATATTCTAAAAAGTTCTTGTGACTTAACCTTATCAGGTCCGCGTATTAGATTGGTTAAGTGTAAGCTACTTAACCCCATCAAATCATCATGTATAATTGGTTAAGTATAAGTTGCTTAACCCCATTAAATTATCACGTTAAGTTGGTTAAGTATTGGTTACTTAACCTCATTGAATTACCGAGTTTAAATTGGTTAATTGTTTAACTTAACCCCATCGAATTAACGTGTTTAGATTAGTTAAGTGTGGATTACTTAACCCCATCTAATTACCGTGTCGGATTAGTTAGGTGCAAATTACTTAACCCCATCCCCTAATCATCTTGTATGGTTAAGTGTCATTAAGAAAACTTACTTAACCTTGCCAAATTATCGTGTTGGATTGATTAAGTGTTGGTTAACTCAATCCCCGTCCACTAGTCGTATAAAAATGGTTAAGCGTCATTAGGCAAATCAAATCACTTAACCTACCCAACCTTGTCATGTTTTGTTAAGTATCATTAGCCTAACCAATTTACTTAACCCCTTTATCCATGTCATATTTGGTTAAGAGTTATTAATCAAATTAACTTAACCCTATCATGTGACATTAATTACTTAATGCACCCCAACATCTCACATTAGACTTTATTGTGGTTACTAGTTAAGCCGGTCGGTTCCGGGTAGCTTTACACCACAACTTGGTCTAACCTCGGGTTCAAGCACAACATGACCAACTTCTCACATTGGGTCCTATTGTTTGCAACTACTAGTTAGGCCGGCCGGTTCCGGGTAGTTTTACGTTGCAAACTCAACCCAACCTCGAGTTGGCCACTTTCATGTTTAGTCTAGTGTCATGTTCATAGTCAAGTTTTCAAGAAATTGGGTAGAACTAACTTAATAGGTAAATTCCCAATGGGTAGACCTAACTTAATAGGTAAATTCCCAAGCTTATGTTTTTATGCATACTTACATGTCAACTTCCATGTTATACTTCAAGTCATGTTTTCAAGTATAAACACATGTCATATTTAATGTTACATGTTGTCATGTTTATACCCATTTACCCAAGTCATATTCATGTCATTATGTTTCCCCATAATGTGACCCCAACGCTTTTTAAACTAGCATATACGTTCGCAACAACGTGATGGATTAAAAGAAGAGACTTGGCAAAGGAATGACAAAAATGGGTATTAAGCCACAAGTTAATCATGGTGGCAAATGAGGCACAAATGTGTTCATTAGCTTGCATGTTACATTCTTAAGCCTCAAAAACATGCATCAACCCAAACTTGGTACATAAGCGAATCATGGTGACAAAAGACATGGAATGATGGCTAGAAACTCGCATATATCATCATATAAGGATTATGACTTCATATGCAAGTTGACATAATGATTATGAAGATTCTCATGTTGCATAATGCAACATTTCAACATAAAGGTTGTGGCTTTTAGTTCATAAGATCAAGATAATGACTTCATAAACTTGCATAACATGATAGCATGCATCATTCTAATTAATCAAACCCAAACTTTCAACATGAACATTTAACTTCATAGTTAATATCTAAGAGTAGGGAAGGGCTTACGTAGCTATGAAGGCACAAATCGAAATGCAAAACAAAGATTGTGATGAAGCCTATGCATGCCATCACCCAAAAACCCAAAGATGAACACTCCAAATCAACAAAAATACCATCTTTATGAACAAAGATCAAAGCTTTTGCCTTGAAATCAACTTGAGAAGCTCTCATACTAACATAGGGACTCTCTAATACTCTCATGATCATGAAACCTCTCATAGAAATGAAGTGGAGGCTAGGATAGTTTAGTGGAGGCCATGAGAGTAGAAATTTTGCCATAGTTTAGTTGCATGAATGAATAATGAGGGTTTAGGGGTAGGTTAGGGGCTTATTTATAGATTAGGCAAGGGTTTTATGCCATAGGATTAAACCTAGATTCAATCCAAGCCACCAAAGTATGTCTTGGGGAAGAAGTCAAGTGTAGGAACCATCTAGGGCCTTTAGATTAAAGATGAACCATGAGAACCATCCAAATGCAAAATCTGCATTTGAGCGAATCGGCCCACGGGTTGACAGCCAAACACCCTGGATTAACCCCTAGTCGACCCAGCGGGCTTGGGTCGACCTCAAAAATCGGCCGGTTCGGTTATTCCCCTCTCCCAATTCGCTGTTTTGAACATTTTTGCATATTTATTTAATTTTCAATTATATATATATATATATATATCAATATATATATATTTCTCTGCGCAACCCATTTCACTTAATTAAGTATCCTTTAATTTGGGAATTTTTCGTGAAACTTCGCGAGGCCATATCTTGGTCATACGGACTCCGATTTTCGAAAACTCGGACTGTATTTCGCGTATTTTTCCGAGACGAACGCAATGGCTTAGCCCGTTTCACCTGATTCAGAAATTAAAATTAAATTCTGCCTTGATTCTCGTCTTAATCATGTTATCGAAATACGGGTTGTTACAGGGGGCAAGGAGAGCAGGCTCCAAAACAGATTCGACCTGCTCCCAAGCCTACAGCGCAGCAGAAAGGCAAGGGAATTGTTATCAACTCCATAGTGGGTGGACCTCACCCAACAATCCGTAGCTTTAAAGCAATGGATCAATATGTAAATGCTGCCAAACACATAGATGTGAATGAAGGTGATGATTTAGAAGATATCGCCCCCATAAAACAACAGAAGACAATGTTTGACAACGTGGTATTCCGCAGTAGAGATAATACTGGGATTCAGTCACCCACTGATGATCCGTTGGTCAATACTACCACCATTGGGCCGGCCTTGGCTCATAAGGTGTTAGTAGACAACGAAAGTTCTGTCAATATTTTATTTAAAAAGTCATTCGATCAGATGAAGCTTGAATCTGAAGATTTGAAACCATGTGAAGGATGGATCAGAGGCTTCAACGGGGCGTCAACAGCTCCCATGGGATACATAGAATTGCCCGTGACCTTGGGGCAAGGAGAACGCAGAAGAGTGCGGATGGTTCAGTTCATATTGTTGGACGTAGATTCGCCTTATAATGCATTTTTGGGGAGGCCTGCCCTTGCTGAATTCAGAGCTTATATCGCCCCTTGGTGTTTATTGCTTAAGTTCCCAACCGAAGACGGAACTGGAGTAATGAGAGGGGATCAAGTTTCTGGACGGGCCTGCTATGTTGCCGAATTAAAGATGTTGATGAAAGGACTTAACATCGAGAGTAAAGATGCCTCGCCTCCTCCAAAGGGGGGCTCGGCATAGCAATTAGAGAGATCGACCCCGAAGGAGTTGCCCAAAGGAATGCCTGAAGACCTGGATCCCAGAAAAGACGAGGAACCAGAGACTAGAAATGCAACTCCCAATGAAGCGACAGTGGAAATTCCCATTGATGAAGCTGATCCAACAAAAGTTTTGAAGATTGGTTCTCAATTGGATCCACGTCGAGCCAAAGAACTAACGGGCTTCTTGAAGGCAAACTTGGACGTGTTTGCCTGGACCCACGCTGACATGTGTGGGATATCGCCATCCATTATAAGTCACAAATTAAATGTAAACCTGAAACATCCTCCTGTGAAGCAAAAGAGACGTATGCTGGGCCCAGAGAGGTCGGCTGCTCTCAAAGAGGAAGTGGAGAAGCTGAAGCAGAACGGATTTATTCGAGATTCGACATATCCCGACTGGATATCGAATCCCATCTTGGTAAAGAAGCCGAATGGAAAGTGGCGGACTTGCATTGATTTTTCAGATTTGAACAAAGCTTGCCCAAAAGATAGTTTCCCACTTCCCAGGATTGACCAGCTTGTAGATTCGAAAGCAGGTCATGAACTCCTCTCTTTCATGGACGCATATTCCGGATACAATCAAATTCCTATGCACGTGCCAGATCAAGAACATACGAGCTTCATTACGAATTTGGGATTATATTGTTATGTCGTAATGCCATTCGGATTGAAAAACGCCGGAGCCACTTATCAGTGCTTAGTGAACAGAATGTTTTATAATCAAATGGGGAAGACTATGGAAGTTTACGTGGATGATATGCTTGTCAAATCGAAACAGTCCTCCAGCCATACGCTAGACTTGGCAGAAATGTTTGGTATCCTACGAAAGTATCGGATGAAGTTGAATCCTTTGAAATGCTCATTTGGAGTGGCATCGGGAAAGTTCCTGGGCTTCATTGTAAGCTCCCGAGGAATTGAAATCAATCCTAGCCAAATAGCAGCGATTAGAAACATTGAAGAACCAAGAAGAATTAAAGATGTCCAAAGTCTTACAGGGAAAGTAGCCGCGTTGAGTAGATTCATCTCCAAAGCCACAGACAAGTGCGTTCCGTTTTTTGATTTGATTAAAAGAGGAAAGAAGAACTTCGAGTGGACTCTGGACTGTGTTGAGGCCTTTCGAAATTTATTGGAACTGCTAGAGAAACCGCCGATTTTGTCAAAGCCGGTGGATCACGAAGAATTGTTTGTTTACTTGGCAGTCTCGGCTCACGCCGTTAGCACAGCTCTGGTTCGAGAATAAGACAAAGTACAAAGGCCAGTATATTATGTAAGCAAGAAATTAGCAGCGGCAGAGCGCAACGACCCAAAGATTGAGAAGCTCGCTTACAGCCTCCTAATCGCATCCCGAAAACTTAGTCACTATTTCCAAGCTCATCCAATACACTGACCAGCCCTTGAGACAGGTGTTGCAAAGACCCGAAGCATCAGGAAGGTTGATCAAATGGAATATAGAATTAAGTCAGTTTGATTTGAATTTTCAACCACGAAGGTGGATCAGGGGGCAAGCTCTGGCAAAATTTATAGCAGAGTTCACCATCCCAGAGGAGGAAGTAATCGATGACAAAGTGGTTAAACCCGAGGATGAGTTAAAGATAGATCCATGGAAACTATACACAAATGGAGCCAAGAACGACCGAAGGTCCGGAGCTGGAATCGTCTTAGTCACTCCTGAAGGATGGTTGTTATATTACGCTCTACGATTAGAATTTTCGACGACTAACAATGACTCTGAGTACGAAGCCCTGATTGCCGGGCTGAAGCTTGCTAAAGACCTCGGAATAAAAATGTTGGATATATTCTGTGTCTCTAAAATCGTTGTTTGCCAAGTGCGAGAGGAATTTGTGGCTCGGGGACCTCGACTTATCGCCTACCTCAGGAAAGTGAGAGAGCTATTGGGTAACTTGGAGCGGTACAATATAACACATATCCCGAGAGCCAAAAACCAGAAGGCGGATAGGCTGGCAAAGCTGGCTAGCTCCGACAATCCAGAAGAGACTGAAATAATTCCAATTGAAATGTTGGAATCGCCAAGTTTGAGTCGATGGAAATAGAGTTCGCTTTCGAAGAGGAACCGGAAAAGGAGTCGTGGATGACCCCAATTAAGAACTTCCTTAAGAATGGGACACTCCCGTCAAAGAAGAGTGAGAAAAGGGCTATAGTGCGCAAGGCTACCAGATATGTCATACAAGATGATATTCTTTATAGGCAAGGATTTTCTATGCCCCTGTTACGATGTATAGCACACGACGACATCAAACGTGTACTAAGAGAAGTGCACGAAGGTGAGTGTGGAGATCATACAGGAGGTCAGACTTTAGCAAAATAGATATTGCGATATGGATACTTCTGGCCCATAATTAATAAAGATGCGGCTGATTATTCACGACGCTGCGATAAGTGCCAGAGATTCGCCAAAATCCCCAGAGCACCGTCGACCCAACTCAAATCAATGGTGAGTCCTTGGCCATTTGCCACATGGGGAATTGATATCATTGGAGTTCTACCAATTGCTAAAGGAGGAGCGAAATATGCAATAGTCGCTATGGACTATTTTACGAAGTGGGTGGAAGCTGAGCCCTTGACCAAAATCACGGCAAGAAAGGTGATAAGTTTCGTGGTTAGAAATATTATATGCCGGTTCGGGATCCCAAGGACCATTATAACTGACAACGGAACCCAGTTTGATGGTACTGAATTCAGAAATTTCTGCCAGAAGTATAAGATCGACAAGTGATACACTGCGGTTGCTTATCCGCAGTCGAATGGGCAAGTTGAGGCAATAAACAAAGTAATAAAATCCATCCTCAAGAAACGGTTAGAGCGCGCAAAGGAAAAATGGGTTGACGAATTGCCCCTAACTTTGTGGGCATATCGGACAACATTTAAGATGGCTACTGGTCACACCCCTTTCTCTCTCTCCTTTGGCTCAGAAGCAGTAATTCCAGTTGAGCTGGAAGTTCCTTCCCACAAGGTGACGTATTATGACCCAATGACAAATCGGGCACTCTTACTTGAGTCTGTTGATAAAGTCGAAGAAAAAAGGGACGAAGCAGACTTGCGTGCGGCAAGACATCGACGTCAGATGGCACGCTATTACGACAAAAAAGTTCGCCTCAGGACTTTTGAACCAGGAGATTTGGTGCTAAAGAGAGTCTTTCCATTCCTTCCTCACCTCGGTCCAAAGTGGGAAGGACCCTTTGTCATCCAACTGAAACTTGAAAAAGGAACCTTCAAGTTAACGACCGTAGATGGCGAAGAAGTCCCTAGAGCATGGAATGCCCAACACTTAATGCGATATTTGGATTAGAAATGTTGTACTCTTTGTTATTTTTATTACGAACTCTTTAATAAGGCACGACTTGCCTTGGGAAAATCTTACGATATGAATAAAGGACTATAAAGTGGATGTAGGCTACGACTTAGCCGAACCACTATAAAAATATCGTGTGTTATTTACTTTTATGCATTATATATATACATTCATCGATTATTCTGTTGTGATTATGGAATACAGGATGATTCAAAACCTGAAAAGATTGAAGACAGTTTAAACATAAGAAAAAGCAGAACGACTATTTGTGCGACAAGACATAAAAGAATGAGAAAACGACATTCTTAACTCTAACTCTCCAGAGAGAGAGAGAGTATAAAAGCGTCTCCGACTGAGCGCTGAAAAAGAAATCCTTCCCCTAACTCTAACTTTCCAGAGAGAGAGAGAGAGAGTATAAAAGCGTCTCCGACTGAGCGCTGAGAAAGAGACCCTTCCTCACTGAAAGACCGGGGAATGAATAGATTGTTGAGCTCGAACTCTAACTCTCCAGAGAGAGAGAGTATAAAAGGACGGGAAGACGACGTCCTCTGAGGCATGAAGGTGCACCCAGACAAGGGACCGCCTCAGTAAGAACTCTAACCTGGGTATAAGACAGGAGAGTATAAAAGAAATGCCAGAAAAAACGACAGGCACTGACGACACAGGAAATTCTATCCCATCAGAAAATCGGGAGCATTCAGATTGCTTGATTAAGCCTTAAATAATTTGTGAGAATTTACTAGGGGCATATGTGTATACACATATTTCCTCGCTCCGTAACTTCATTTCATAACTATAGTATGACAGGCATTTTAACATAAGTGCAGAACTACTGACAAACAGACATTGCAGAAAATGAATTATTTTTTTATTTACAAATGAACGAATTTGTACTGGAAAATAGCTAAAAAAGAAGGTGCAAGAGCCACTCTTGTGGCAGCAATTGTTGGTTCGCTAAATGCTAAAACGACACAAGGCAATCCACTATTTAGATTTCGAGTGAGCCTTGGACTTCTTGGTGGCTTTCTCCGCATCCTTTGCTTCTTTCTCGGCCTCTGTCAAGATTCGTTTTGATTTCTTCTTTCCTGAAGATGCGGTGCTGGAACCGGTAGACTTCTTCCCGGAGGGCGGAGCGCTGGAATCAAGAGAAGATTTTTTAGCGAGTTCCTCTGTAATAGATCTAGTTGAGAGCTTAACAACTAACCTTGATCCAGCATCCACAACTGCGAGGGGCTTGAGGGCTTCAGGGTCTAGTTCTTCGACTTTTAATTGCAAGCGTTTGTCTTGATCAGCTTTCATTGCAGCCAAAGTAACATCATCAGCATTTTTTGACTCCCCGACTATTGCAACTTCTGGTTCCTCCTTATGACCTCCGTCACCGCCACCATCCTTTAAAGCTGCTATCATTTCTTCATCATGGGGAGTGTCGGCCTTAGTCGGCTCACTTCCTTCTCCAAGTCTATAGGAGCAGCCTTGTCCTCCCCTCCTTTGCCTTTTCCGTAGGCTCTGCCCCAGCGGTGGCTCCCTGAGTCACATCTGTCTTTCCAGATGGCTCAATACCTAAAGAATGAGAAGCAACAGTTATCAACTCAGGCAAAAACAATGGGTTTTTCATCGATTGCTCAATCACGTGGCGAAAGGTAGAAATAGCCTTGACAAATTGAGGAGAAAAGGTAGGGATACCTTCCTAAGACTTCTCAGCGGGGGTAACTGCTGTCTCTGATGCCATTTCAGGAATAGGGGATAGCAGAGTTGTTCGGGGAATTCCAGGATTTTCAGGATCATATCCCTCTACTTCAGGAGTTGCGGGGGCAGCAGAAGAGGAACCAGTCTCGGGAATGTTTTTCTGTTTAGTCCTCAGCCTCTCTTCTTCCATAGCCTCAGCAATGAGGCGGCGCCCTTCAGCTAGGCGTTCTGGCTCATCATCCCTCAAGTATTTTTCCATTAGCTTATCCTCATCGATGGAATCGACTTTGAGCTCCTCTTTTTCCCACTCAACGATCTGATTCCATATTTGAACTAGAGTGGATGGGTAATCTTCGATCCAATAAATGTTTCGGCGGCGGATGATATGTGCGAAGAATTCAATCATTAATTCACCAAAACCCTGAAAATCAGCCTCCGCCTCTGAAAATTGTTTGTGGGCCTCCTCCGCAGATTTGATAGCACACTCAACATTGCCCTCCGCCAGGGCAGCTCTGTTCTCTGCCGCCAATAGCTTTGAAGCCAAGTCAGCGTTCTTCTCTTCTAGTTCAGCATTCCTCTTTGCTAACTTGGCATTTTTCCGTTCGAGGTCAGTATAAGCAAGGCGCATCTTAGCAGTTTTTGACTTAGCATCATCAGCTTGCTTTTTTAACTCATAACGCTCTTGAGTGTGAGATTCAAGCAAGTCATGATAATGTTTTTACATATCCTCAAATTGTTGTTTGAAGTTGGTAGCGTCCCTTTGAGCAATAGCAAGCTGGGCCTGTGTGTCCTCCAAATCTTTACCTAGGTTCTTTAAGGGCTTAGCATCTTCTTCCGCGGTTTTTTGCATTGAGTCAGCATTTGTGATTAGAGTACGGATAATTGTGGAAAGATTGCGTGAATATTTAAACATCTCAGAATACTGTTTTTCAACCGCGTCTGTCTTCGCTTTGGCCTCATCTACCCACTTAGAAGAAACAGGTTCAAGGGAAGGTAAAAAAGTCAAAGTCTCGAAGTAGTGTTCGGGAAATTGCTCCTCCAAATATGCCCGCTTTATTGCAGTTTCTGCATCTAGTGGGGGAGGAGCGGGGATCGTCAATTCAGTGTCCCTGTGTGTGGAGGATTCAGTAGTTTCTTTGTCTGTCCTAGGCCGTTTAGTAGCAGGGACCTTGCGCTTACTTCGAGACTCAGTATCTTTTGGAGGGCTTCTCTCTCTGCTGCGCTTTTCGTGGGAAGAGGTGGAGTCTTTCGATTGTGGCCTGTCCTCTTCCCTACGGCTTTGATAACCTTTGTATTTCTCTTGATCCGACCAAACTGGAGAGCGAGAACGTGATGGTCGAGAGCGATAGGAATCATAAGGCCTTCTCTCCTCCCTACCGCGATCATCGCGGCGATCATACTCGATATCCTGAGGTGGATTAGACATGCTGCGGCAAAGCTTCCTGATATCATATTAAGATCGAGACATAGTGCCTGCACAATAAGACAAACGAAATTCAGAATCAATGGATTCACAGAGAAAAGGGTGCAATGAATGCTAATGTTGTTGTATAAAGTGTGTCTTAAGTGGTGTGTTTCCCCCCAACCAACCCGAGTGTGAAGCTATACTAGTGCGGGCAGGCTCTTTGGCCTTAGCAGGAGTGGTCTCTTAATAAGAGGTGAAGACTAAAGGATCCTTCCTAAAATCCTCTGAAGTGTATATAGTTTCAGGTAAGGGGAGATCCCCCAAACGCTGAAATATTGGGTCATCGGTACTAGGGACATCTCCCTCGGAAGCATTAAGTGGCGACTCTTTGGAGGATGTTGACTTTTCCAGAGAAGTAGCCTCCACGGGGGCAGTATATCCTTCACGATGCTTTTCGGCCAGGTTATCCAATTCGTCATCCTGAGTAGAAGATGGAGAAGGTGAAGTTTGAAGAGGCACTGTAGGAACTCCCGAGCCTTCTCCTGTCTCTGGAACTACATCCACTGGAGGAATATATACGTATGGAGCCGTCCCATGACCAATACTACGAAAAACGGATAACAACCCATGAAAGTGAAGATATTCGTTCTTAAGGACTTCATCGATAGTCAAGAATTTCTGATTGCCATTAAGAAGTTGGTGCATCCGGTCAAAGAACACCTGATCTGATATTTGTTTTGGATTGTCGACTGCAAACAAAAAGGAAAACAAGTTAAGGTGATGACTCGAGTGTATAGAGCCCGGATTTAGAAAATCAGTGCTTTACTTAATTTCGTCCACCTCCTGGCAAATCCAGGCTGTCGCTTCACATAGAACCATTCTAGTCTAGAATCTCCAGCTTTACTGCTGAATGGCGCCGAGATTATCTTCCTCTTAGGAACAGAATCAAAATAGCAGAAAGATGGAGTCTCTCTCGAGTCTGATGCTTGAAGTTATAGAAGAAATGAACGTCATCGAACGTGAGCTCTATGCCTAAGATCTCACGGTATGCTATGTACAAAGTGTGCAAGTAGGCATAAGAATTGGGATGCAGCTGCATGGGGGCAATCCGCAATTGTCTTAGAAAGTCAACGATGAAGGGAGAAAATGGAGGGATAGCGCCGACCATACACATCAACCGAGTGACCGCCATATATCCTTCTGGAGGGTTGTGGGGATGGTCAGAGCTTGAATGCACTAGAATGTCCCTTTTCATTATCCCATATTTCAAACAAATTCAGGTAAGTCAGTCGTTATCAATTGTTGATTCAACAGAATCTTGGGGTGATTCCAATATGACAGCCGATTCAAACTCTTCAGGAGCCCGGTCATCGCCAATCCCTCCTTCCTCTTCAAAATCTAAAGAAACTTCATTCTCTGAAGACACTTCGTCACTTTTACGATTTCCGACGTCGTAGTCCGAACCCTCATTATCCCATTCTGGATCCGACGGAGAAGATATGTCCTCGAGAGTAATCTTGTTAGAGGTTTCCGGGGCTTCTTTCTTCTCAGCTAGTCTGGAAGAGCGTCTGGGTCTCATGGTCATAAAACTATTGAAGAAGCAATAGCACAAATTAGAGCAAATTAGCCCGTATCCCCCCATGCATGTGTGCAAACTAAAGTGTAAACAGTGTATACGGAAAGTGAAAAGTAAATGTTTAAAAGTGCGACGAAAAAGTTTGGCAAAATATAAAGAGTTGAAGTAATTCTTGATGTCCAGTTACGTTCGCAAGGCACTATCCTAACTGTCCATTAAATTGAAGATTATGCCAAAAGTTGATTGGGCCAGTTAGACGAGTTTTTTCGCGTTATGGTAGATTGTGCTTCGGTTCGGTTCGGGTCCATTCATTGGGATCGGATCGGGGGCGTGGCCTTAGGCTTGAATATCTCATTGAAACTCAGAAATCAAAGTCGGATCGGATCGAATAAAGTCCCCTAACGGTTCGGATCGGATCACGTAGTTATACTTCTCCTCTGTCATCTTACGATCCGACCCGATCCAGTTAGGTAGGCTTCTTTACCCCTTCTTTAAATACTTGCTCCGACCCGATCCGATCTCCTGGATTTCTTTTCTTTTTTCTTTCTTTACTTGCCCCAACCCGGTCCGATTTCCTGAACTCCCTTCCTCTTTCCCTCATTTTTTCAACTTCCATGTACCTTCGAACCGAACCGATTCCCTATTATCTTGTTCTTCTCCTTCACCCTCTTTCTTCCCCAACCGACGCCAAGGCCAATTTCGTGCCAGTCACTCAAATCAAAACCAAGTAATTATATGCTGGTGCACTCAACAACGGATTCTAATCCCCTCCGTTCCAACCTCAAGATGGCGGCGAGTCTACTGGCGACGATGACGAGGGGGGTCACGGTGGCAAGGTTGTCCAATTTTCATACTCAAATAATCCTAATCGCCTACGAATCCGAATCGAAATCAATTAATAAAGGGATTATCTGAAGTTTTATAACCTACCGATGTAATTACTTCGAGAATTAAAAGGAATTTTGATGCTTCACGAATTAGTTTTTTTCTCTCGTTTTGCAGAACTTGGGGAGTAAAACAGTAAAAATGAAAGAAGGAAGAAGGCAGTGTTTATATAGAGGAGAAGAGTGTCTATTCGTCTCCCCATTCGGATCGGCAGCCCAATAGAAAAACCCCCCATTCGGATCGGATAGACAGTCCAGAAGCAAAGCTTGGCCCAATAGTCCAGTGAAAAATAGAAAGGAGAAGGTGTCTGTTCGGATCGGAATCCGAACCGAACCGAGTTCTTTAGCTCAGCAACGAATTAAATTGAAATCTGAAGAAAAAGATGAAAATACAAGGAAAATCAAAAGAAAAATCACCTCGAAGAGCGCTGTGCAATGATAATCAAAGCATGCTCCGTCTCCAACAGAAGCATCCTTTGAGGGGGCAAAATGTTAGCCCACTTTGTGAACTGGGCAACACAAAGTCAAGATGTGAAATATTGAAGAGCTTGAAAAACACTGAAGCGGGTCGGATCGGAGCAGTGTAGCGGTTCGGATCGGATAAAGTCTGCTGTTCGGATCAGTGAACTATTGTTGTTGGAATCAGAGAGGCACGTCTGTTCGGATCGGAGAGCAACCTATTTCCAGTTGGAGCGGAGAGCAACAGATCCGAGCGGAGCGGAGTAAAAACAGGGATTAGTCATAAGTCAATCCGGGTCGGATCGGGTCCTCCGATCCGAACCCCTTGTGCATACCCTTCCGACCCGAGCCTGTCTTCCACGTCACTCTCCTGCATGAGCGCCTGGTTATTCGGAGCGGCTATGACCAGTTCCTACCCACAACGTCCACTACTCTGATGCGTTGTCAACATAGAAATCCATCCGAACCCGAGGCTGATGGGATGGATGACACGTGGCTCCGATCCGGATCGGGTTCTGAGCAAATTCTCACCTATAAATACCCCGTCTGGAGACAAAGAAAAGGATCTTTTTTCTGGCACTTTGAGAGGTCAACCACCCTCATAACCCGAATTCCAGCACTCCCGGAAATTCCAAATCTTCTTTTATTATTTGTTTTTAGAAAATTGAGTGATTGTAAGTGAGTTTTAAGAGAAATCAAGTGAATATTTCATTGTACTTGCAACTAAATCAGTGAAAATAGTGAAAGACAAGTGGACGTAGGCATTTCTTCGCTGAACCACTATAAATCCTATGTGTTCATTTTTATTTTTGATCTCATTTCATTCTGCTTTTAATCAATTTGGGTGTTAGAACCACTTTTTGGTCTAACAGAGTGATACATGGTGATAAATGACATGTAGAAGTTGCTAGAAGTTCGCATTTAGCCTCACATGCAAGTTATCATAAGGGATATGATAACTTCCATGTTGCCAAAATGCAACCTTTAACATAAAGCTTGAAGCTATAAGCTCACAATCTCAAGTTTAACTTGCATAACATGATAACATGTGTATAATGATCAACCCAAACTTTCATAACATGATAACATGATCAACCCAAACTTGCATAACATAGCAACATGTGTCAACTTGCATAATGATCAACCAAACTTGCATATCATAATGATCAACCCTAAACTTGCATCATTCATTTAACTTTAGAGTTCAAAAAATGAAAGTAGAAAAGGGCTTACAATGCTATGAAGACACAAGTGCATATTTACTATAAAGATTGAGACGAAGCCCTTATGCAATCACCAAAATGACCCAAATATGAATGCTCCAATGAAAAACCCTTGAGCCAAATCAATAAAAATCCTTGCTTTGAAATAGAAATATTGCAACTTGACTTGAATGCAAACTAATAATACTCATACAAGTTTGAAAGCACTTGTATGAACTCACAATCTCTCATAGAAATAAACTTAGGAATTTTAGCATGAGAGTGGAGGCCATGAGAGGAACCAATTTGACGTAGTTTAGTTGTAGGACTGAATAATGGTGATTTAGGCTAGGTTTAGGTGTCTTTTTATAGAGGATTAGGATAGTATTAGCCATAGGATTAACCCTAGATTCAATCAGAGCCATCAAATCCCGTCACTAGCCAACAAAACAGGTCAAAACAGCCAGAATGGTGCACCAGGTTGCCTGGGTCCGACCAGGCAGGTCGACCCCCAGGTCGACCCTGGGGTCGACTCCCCAGTCGACCTGGGGGGGGAGGTCGATTCCCCAGTCGACCCCCCTGGGTCTGGCGGGAATTTTCCCGCCACTTCTGAAAATTGAAATTTTTGAATCTGTTTTGAATTTGATTTTTTAGTGAAACTTCGCGAGGTCATATCTCGGTCATACGGACTCCGATTTTCGAAAACTCGGACTCTATTTCGCGTATTTTTCCGAGACGAACGCAATGGCACAGCCCGTTTCCCTTGATTCCGATTTTACAGTTTAATTCTGCCTTGATTTGTGTTATAACATGTTATTCAAAAATACGGGTTGTTACAGTTCTGATGGCACATATTCTAATCTAAAGGTCCTATTTCACCCTATACACATATAAATAAGCACTTAGACCTAACCCTAATTTCATTACACTAATTCATGGCGCCTCCATGCTATTCTAATCTAAATTAACCTAGCTTTTCTTTTCCAACCAAAATCAAAGTTGAGATTTAGCCATAGTTCTTATTCAACAATCAAATTAGAAGATTATCCAAGATCAAAATTGCTACAATAACGATTAATTCTCTCTTCTAAGAATCTTGTCACTGTGAGTCTATGTTACCTTCACATATAATTAAAAAGTAATTGTGATAGGATTGTAAATTGGATCTAATGTATATGCCTGCGATTGAAATGAATCTTATCAAGCTTGTAAATCATTATCTTTCAGGTTCATACCTATAAATCTGTCATATGCCTTTCTAATCCATTTTATCGTTATATGCCTGTTTATATTTCATATGCATGTTCTTATGTTTATGCCAGTTTTGATGTTTTGATTCTCTTCCCTTCTTTTTATTCTTTTTCTTTATGAGATTAGGTCAACTTCAAGCCTAACATATTGCATTGAGATTTACGTACGAATAATGTGGAACAATTGGGAAAAGTTTGGGAAACATGCAATAAAATGAAATTTGGCATAAATTGTTGACGAATATAGAAAATTGGTTTGAGCATAATTAAATATAACTTGTATACATGAGATTAGGCATAAATTGGATAATAATTATAAGCATAATTGGATTGGAATTTATGGGTAACCGGGAAATCACCATAATCCAAGGTTTGAAATTGAATTAAGGAAGAGATAATGAACGCAAATTGATTTGGGCATAATTTGGATTAAAATTATAAACATAATTTAGATTGGAATTTATGGGTGAGTGGAATATATTATAATCCAAGATTTGAAATTGGTATTTGAATCAAGAAAGTGAAATTGAATGCCTAAGGCACGAGGTTAGATTCGGACTGCGGTAGAAGTCTGGCCGGATCCGCCCGGCATATCCAGCAACCGCAATTTGGTAATCTAATGTGAGAGGTCACGGGTAGAAATTAGGTGTGTAATAATGCATAGACACGAGATTAGATTCAGATTACGGTATAAGCCTGCCCGGAATCGCCCGGCGTATCCAGCAACCACAAAACGATAATCTAATGTGGGAGGTCTTGCAAGATTACGGTTATAACGAATTAATGAATACTTAACCAAGATAAGACATTTGATTAGACATGGGGATAATAAAGGGTTAAGTGGGTAACATGGGTAGCATGTAAAACATAATTAAAGCACTTAACCAAGTTGAGACATGGGAATAGTAAATGGGTCAAGTGGGGGACATGGATAACATGTGAAACACAATTAAAAACACATAACCAAGATAAGACATGTGGGAAGACATAGGAGCAGTAAAATGGTTAAATGGGTGGCATGGGTAGCATGTATTACATGGGTAGCACGTATAACATAAATAATGAACACTTAACCAAGATAAGACATGTGTTAAAACATGGGAATAGTAATGGGGTTAAGTGGGTGACTTGGGTAGCATGTGAAACATAACAAAAGCACTTAACCAAGATGAGACATGTGATAAGACATGCGGATAAAAAAGGGGTTAACGGGGAATTCCTAGTGGGGACCAAGCTTGGGAGGGAAGCTTGTGTCAAGTGTATGGACCCTTTTCAACTAGTAACCCATTTCAGTATCTATATGAGCTCGAACTAGGTCGAGGACAGGGACATGCTTACTGGGGTTGATTGTAAGAGGTCAATAAAGAGTTAGCGATGGTAGTGCAAGTCCAACGGAGTCATGTGCGTGCGTGGGTCCGGGCTGGTAGGTAAGACGTTGTTGCATCGTGTAGGTATAAGTTTTACAATTCAGTAGTATGGGGGTTGCCACCTTAGGGAGTGATGCACCCTATTATGGGACCAGCACAAGTATTTACGAGATTAGGGAGATGATCGAATGGAGAGGGAAGTGGATACAACTAGTGGTGGTAGGAGCAAGTGGGGCACCTACGAGAGAAGCTAGGAGTACACGAAGCTACCATTATTATGATTAGTAAGGAGGGTACAACTAGTGCTGGTAGGGGCAAGTGGGGGCACCTACGAGAGTAGCTAGGAGTACATAATCTAGTAAGGAGGATAGTGGGTACATCTAGTGGTGATAGGTGCACAAAGGTACCTATGATGGCAGCTGGAAGTATACGAAACTATCATCATTCTATTTAGCCAAGAGGGATCATCTTTTAGTATGAAACTAGTATTGCTGCGGTGTAGAGCATATCTTATAGTGGTTAGAAGCGCAGTCGATGTTCTACCTTACTGACGTTGTTTACCTTGTCATATCTGCTTATGTTATAGTCATCTATTATGTCTGACCCCTTTTGTTTAGCCTCTTTTCTTTCTTCCCCCTCCAGGTCATCAGGGTGGGATTAGTGAAGCTTGACTTGGACCTCTTTCTTCTTGAAGTGCTTGGAAGTTGTGAAAGTAATGTTTAGCTTTGTTTCTCATTCGTATGGAATTTTGGATTGGGGATTATGGTTTTAAAAATTATGTGCTCTGATGACTTTTGTACAAGACAGATATTACATACTTGGTTTTGGTGTGATGGGTGAGAAGATGTAAACAAATTTATTTCTATTTCCGCAGCAATAAAGTTATAATTTTTTCAAATACTATTTTATGTATTTGTCTTGTAATATTTTGTTGTTTACTTATAATGCTCCACAAAACATAATGCATTCCCTTAGTGAGTGACTAACGGACGCGGGGTGTTACATATTCTTGGGATAAAACACGTTCCGTGTTATACGACGTGGTCCCTATTTTATACGCGGGCAGCTAATAGTTGGGTTTTTGTAGAAATTATTTTCACAGGATCCTAGATTTACAGCTGGAGCTATATTCAGAACGCTCTATATCCGTGTATTTCTTACAGTTGTGTTATGTATTGATTTTCCGCTGCTTTGTAATTTGAATCTCTGATATTTGTCAAACGTATATTATTTATTCATACTATTATATATTCTTGTATTCTGATGTAATTGTTGTAATAAGCAAAGAAATGTTCTTCTGCTTGTGTTCTGATTTGTCATGTTCTCAACTCAATCCGGGCTTTCCCATAAGGGCGAGTTTGGGTCATGTTACTACGCTTTATAAAATTATGTACTATAGTGGTTAGTCAAACTGATGCATTATTGCTATAATATCACCTAAATCATTTGGTATCCTATAAGTTATTTTTGTCAAAAATAATTCCAACTCTACCACATTGATTATATCATCATCGAATCCACTTTTAAGACATGATACTTATTTTATCATAATTGTCTTACCTTGTGGAAGATAAATTTTTAAGCTAACATAGTCGAAATACAGTATTACCAGATTCAACTTTATTTACTTATGATAATACACTTTTCTTATGTGCATGAGATAAACTGTCGGATGCCCATTAGGAGTTTTTTGTCGACTTATAGTCTGGTTTTTTTCTTAACTTCTTTTGAATTACTTGCTAAATAATTTCCAATGTAGGAAATAAGTACACCTCTTTTCTCGTGACCTTTTCATAAATCATAGTAATATCACTTTTCACTTTTATTCATTTCTATTAATCATGAAACAATCAAATTGAAGTAGTGGATTTTTTTGGTTTTAAATGCATCAATAAAAAACTAGAACCGCCACACATATATTACTTGCATAAGAAATCATATTGTTACCTTATAGATACATCCTTCAATGTTTGATTTCATTATAGTTCGACTATTTCTGATGATCCATGTTCACATGTGTAACGACCCAGAATTTCTGAACCAATTTAAAATTTTCATTTTAGCTATTTTAATGGATTTTGAATATTTAATATGGTTTGTTTTAAATAGTAACGACTAAAAATTTATTTAAATGGAAGTTAGAAAATATATATTTAATTTAATTATAAAAGGAGTTTGAAATAGTGCGCTAATTTGAAAATTCCATTTTAAAATTTCAATTAAATGTATAGGATTCAAAATAAATCTGATTTCAGTAAAACCAAAAGTCTTTGAATCTGTTTAATTATATCTTTCTAACGAATGTAAGAAACTGAGATTTCATAATATAAATTGAAAGTTATATCCAGATTAAAATATAAAATAGTCGCTATGGAATTTATAATAAATAGCCCTTAAAAATAGCCACTTTGCATACGACCTCCGTTTTTGATGAAATAAATTTTTGTTTGATCTGGAATGTCAAGTTATTGTTATGTTTCAAATTTTCTAATTTTTGGATTTAATATGTGAGCGTAGTGAATTTAAATGTGTTTGGTAATTTCAGTTTGAATTAAATCGATTGGAAAAAGGCCATTTTTCAAACGGCCTCCAAATTCGATGAAATTAGCTTTGTGAGGAACGTATCGTCAAAAAAAGCTAAATATATTTTTTCTGCAATTTTTTGAGTCAGCATGTGTCCCTGGTAAATTAAAATGTACATTGAAATTCAAAATATATTGATTTATATTTTAACTTAAAGAAAAACTGATTGAAATGATAGAATTGGATTACGAAGCATATTCCATAGTGTCCGAAATGGGGGTATTTAGCTAGGAGTGACGATCATTGGGTTTGATTTCGAGTTCGTATCGTAAACATTTATTTTGAAATCAAAACAATTAAATATAAAAAATAAAAATCAAATAAATACCCTCCCCCCAAATTAAAAACCCTATCCTCCCTCTTTAGTAAATTCTGCCGCCACTTCAAATCAGATGGCCGAATGCTCCATAAAAGTTTGGATCCGACCTCCCTCTCCACTCCATAAAAATTGAAATTTCCTAAAGCAAAAAGGAAAAGAAACACAAGATCTATAAACTGTACCGTAGTGATTGGAAATCTCGATCAGAAATGGTCGAAATCCCCATGTAAAGTCGCTACATTTGAGCTTAAATTGGGGGCGCCACAAACCGTCGAGTTCGACGCTGTTGATGGCATGGGTGGAGGGCCTTCCGCCGCCTCGAGCGCCACTGGTTGATGGACCTCGGCTCGAGCAAACTGGTGGTGAGGCAGAACCCTAGCAACGTCGAGTTTGGGTTTTACTGAGACGACCCCAAACCCCGTACAGACGGAGGCAAGGGTAATCTTTGGAATATAACACATAAACAGATAACAGCAGAATAGAATAAAATGAATACTCCAGATAATGAACAAATAATACACTGGATAAACATAAACACCAGAGTTACACAGTACACATGAAACACCCTACCTCCGTTAGGGTCACTCTCAAAGGGAATGCCCTAACTTTGGTGGAGGTTTATAAGTATAAGTCACAGATATACAAGACAGATATAAGAACACATATTTTCGAACAGCGGAAAACAACATCTTTTATCTCATTAAAATACGTGTTCACAAAAAACATGCCATACTTGTCTTACAATTCTTCAAAAACATAACAACTTCATAACTGTCTTGATTACATTATTAAAGAAGCATAAAGAAACATAAATAAACTGCAAAAGTCCCATAGTTGCTGTCCAAAGCCATAATCCAAAATGGAAAGGTCCAAGCAATACATTTTTCTCTTCAAGCTGGATGTGAAGACTGGTCAAGCTGCGGTATTCCCTCCCTGTGGACCTGGGGGGAGGGGGGAACGGAAGAAAAGAAGACGAAAGAAAAGTAGAGTCAGACATAAAGCCTGAGTAAGTCTAGGACTATTCAGTCTATGAATAAAGAACTGGGTATGATAAGTATAAACTAGAAATGGGAAAGCACCATATACTTAGTCAAGTTGTCTACGGTCGAATATACTATCGTACCCCATTTTAATCTCTGAACCCATATAAACTAGTTCCCAAATGGCACCCAATAATCAGGGTGAAGTGATCCATTTTATAACGATCGGCTCCTACTCGCATAGTTACATGTGTCTTACGGCCCCCGATGTTGTAGTTACCTCTGCTGGTCCCACCATGGGGTGTATCAAGTCCCATGGTGGCGGCCCGACACAATCCTAGAATGCACAGGTATGCTACTAGTGCCCAGTGCCTTATTTTTCTACGCCGGAGTGTGTGCACGCCCGCACCCCGTTAGAACCTACACTGCTGCACCACCGCCGTCGATTTGACCTCTTACAATCAGCCCAGTAATCGTGCCCCACCCTGCCTAGTTTCAGGATATCATGATACCATGTAGGGTTACTGCGAAAAGGGTCCTCCGCTACTAGGTTTTCTATCTCTAGCCAACATGCTAAGTTGGTTAAGTGTTTTATAAACCTAACCCCCCAATCAGTCTGTTTAGCATGTTTCATTTTGATTAAGTATTAATATAATTTACTTAATCCTATCAATCCTGACTCAGCCTTAATTGTCTTAATTAAAGCCTTGACCTCTCACATTAGACAGGTATTGTTGTGGCTGCCTGTTGCCGGTTGGGTCCGGGCAGTCTTACGCCACAACTCAGTCTAACCTCGGGTCCTTATTGGGCTCCATGTTTAACCACCCACATTGGATAGGTATTGTTGTGACTACTGGACAGCCGGGCGGCTCCGGGCAGGTTTACATCACAACTCAATCCAACCTCGGGTTAAACACATCGTATTTTCTACATTTACATATTTTGTCTTTCTTCCTTATTTTCTTATATGTAAATATTTGCGGCCCATTATTAAAAATCAATTAATGGTGTAAGGGTTTACACCAATCATGGGCCAAACCCATTGGGCCCATCAGCTTTTATATTTTCATTTATTAATTAATTTGGCCCAACGCTATTTCCCCCGTTTAATACGTTCGTTTAACATAATATATGTTGGGCTTAGCCCTTTAAGCCCAACTTAGCCACGTGAAAAAGGGGAGGCTTAAAACGTGATTACATACACAAAGAGGGGAATGTGAACGCATGAACTTGCAACATAACGTTGGAACTACAAAATAGAAACTGGTGTACTTGCATTGTGGTGACATATATTTTGGTCATAAAGCATAAGTGACATAAACCAAACCATGTAAACTTGTAGTTAAGTTAAGAATCTAACTAAATTTGATCTCATTATTAACACATAGTCTTAACTACAACATAAACCTATATTTTTACTTAGGCATAATGTCAAACATAAGCAAATCATGTTTATAAAATTACCATGTGTCTACAAAGGTGCTTAGTATAGTTCAACTAGAATTATTCAAATTTAATCATGATTTTTAATCTATTCACATAACCATGGCACAATTATATCCAAACATGAAATGGCGGTTTTTACTTTATTCATGCAAACTTGGAACTAGAATGTGAATCTAACTTAGCTATGTATCACATATATTATATAATTCTTGTTAACAACATAGGCCTAACATATTTTTCAATTTGGCATAATACTAAACATAGCCTAGTCATATTTATAAAAATTAACATAAGTTCACAAAGAGGCTTACTTTTGTTTCTAATACAAAAGTATGATTTTATACATAGATCATGATGCCAATTCCAACATATATGAATCATAATACCCCAAATTTGATCCAATTATTCAAAAGTGATTTTTGTACAAAATATACATTATGTTGGCATAGTAGAAAAACCACATAATTGCATGAATCTCAATTAAACAACCATGAATTACATACTTGCGAATATCACATCGTTATATCACATCGTTTAGAATCATAGCAACGCACAAATATGAATTATTAACGCCACAATTCCATTTCTTACATTACAAACCAAACACAGTTATTTAATTCATACCGGAATAATACTCTACTTACATTCGTGTGACGAATTCTTTAATTCAGGAGATGCTATTCCTTTTGATGTAGGCGTTGCTTTGATTTGATTTGCTTTAAGCTTTGAATTATCTCTTAGTTGCCTCTCAATTTCTGACGGCTATGCTTAGTCTCTCCTCAGCAACATGACGGTCTCATCTCCATTTTAGTTTATGTGAATTAGGGTTAGTCTTAGGTCCTTTTTATAGAGTTTGTGAGTTGATTTAGACCGTCGATGAAGCTTGGATTAATCGTAGCCATTCACTTGAAAGAGAGACCAACCAGGAGCTGACACCTAGCCCTAATGACAAGGCAAGGCTCAGAAAATCGACCAAACACAGACCTGGCCAGCCAGGACTTGACCAGACTTGACCAGCAGGTCATTTTTGACCTGGGCGCACTTGGCAGGTGCGCCAGGTCAAAAATGTACTGGCGCACTTCCCAAGTGCGCCAGTGCATTTTTGTTCTGGCGCACTTCCCAAGTGCGCCAGTGCATTCTGACCCATTTTCCGGTTTTTCGCCCAACTTCGTTCGTCCATATCTTCTTCATACGATACCCGTTTTACGCAAACTCGAACTCTATCTCAAGCAGAATTCCGAGACGAACGCAATGGCGTATCCTGTTTCCCTTAATTCTCTGATTTAAAATTAGTTATAGTTTAATTTATGAATTTCACAGTTATAAAATACACAGGGTGTTACATTCTCCCCCACTTAAAAGGATTTCGTCCCCGAAATCTTCAAGTTCAGGAAGAATGTACATCCTAACATCCATCTACTCATCCATCAAACACAAGCATCCATTGTCCTTAAAAGGCTTCTAATGTTTCATGATCATATGCGAAGTGTGTTTGTACATGTACTTATCTAATGCAAAATCAGGCGGTCTACTGATTCAGTTGACCTCCTTAATGCGAATTATGTAAGTGCCATGAATCCATTATGTATGCAAATTTTCCTATTCATGATTCTACATGAGTGGACAATCATTCATACAAATGCAACATCCATATGATAACACATTAAAGTTCAACCATATACGAATGCAACCATATATGCATATGCAATATTAAGTGACTGAGCCGATCTAAAACCTAGATTGTGTGTGTATATGCAACCACGAGCAACCACTAGCAATCACTTGCAACCACTTGCAATCATCATCCATAACATGTTTCAACTACATGTTTTCATCCAAAGACTTTCTACCTAAAAGATAGATAAAAGCGCAACTTAAGGAAAAAAAAGAAAGATCAAAGATGTACCCTCGAAAAGAAATGGGTAGGCAGCGCGTATTCAAGCTTCAGTTTCCCAAGTCGCGTCCCCCTCTGCGTCGCTCCACTGAACTTTGACGAGCTTGACTTCGCGGTTGCGTAGTTTCTTCACTTCCGTTCCCACTATGCGGGTTGGAACTTTCCTCACGGTCGCTTCGCGCTCCACTTCAGCTTCTTCTAGGATATTTGGCTCTACCACTTCAGCCGACTCATGTAGACATTTTCGGAGATGCGAAACATGAAAAACGTTGTGAACTCCGGCCAGCTTTTCGGGTAGCTCTAATCTATAGGCCATTTTCCCAATTTTCTCGATGATAGAGAATGGCCCTACGAACCTTGGTGCTAGCTTTCCTGTGGTTCCAAAACGAACAACGTTCCTTAGCGGAGATACCTTAAGAAAAACTCTGTCTCCAACCTCAAATTCAAGGTCGGTCCTTCTCTTGTCGGCGTAGGACTTTTGTCTGTCTTGGGCCGTCTTCATCCTTCTTCGTATTAAGTCTACTTTCTCTGAATTCTCTCGGATCATATCTGGTCCAAGTATGACCTTATCAGTAGACTCCCACCAACAAGTGGGCGATCGGCACGGTCTTCCATATAAAGCTTCGAAGGGCGCCATTCCGATGGTTACTTGATAGCTGTTGTTGTAGGAAAATTCCACCAAAGGAAGATGGTCTTCCCATGTCCCTCCGAAGTCAAGGGTGCACAGTCTTAAAAGGTCCTTCAAAACTCTGTTCACGCTTTCTGTTTGGCCGTCGGTTTGGGGATGGTAGGCTGTGCTCAAGCATAGCTGCGTTCCTACTGCTTCTTGCAGACTCCGCCAAAACTCACTGGTGAAGATAGGGTCTCGGTCACTAACAATGCTGGATGGTATTCCATGGAGTCAAACGATTTCCTTGAGGTAAAGAGATGCTAGGGATGAGGCAGTTCTTTTACTTTTGACAGGTAAAAAGTGGGCGCTTTTAGTAAGCCTATCCACTATTACCCAAATGCTAGTGTTGCCTCTCCTAGACCTAGGCAGCCCATCGATGAAGTCCATTGAGATGCTATCCCACTTCCACTGCGGTACCTCTAGAGGATGTAGCAGACCGCCAGGCTTTTTCTGTTCCGCCTTAACCTGTTGGCATACCATACACTTAGAAACGAATTCTGCCACGTCCTTTTTCATGCCGTTCCAGAAGAAGGTTCTTTTTATGTCTTTGTACATTTTATCTCCGCCTGGGTGTATCGTCATCTTGGAGTGATGTGCTTCCTCGAGAACCTTCTTTATTAAATCCCTTGTCTGTGGGACGCATAGTCTTCCGTCTCGCCTTAGCCAACCCTTGTTGTCGATGGAGTATCTGTTGAGGTGACTTGAAGTCTCACCCCTAACTAGCCTATAAATCGTTTCCACAAGCTGAGGGTCTTCTCATTGTGCTGTCCCTATTGAGTCCACTAAAGTCGGGCGCACTTCGAGAGATGCTAGCAAGCCTGATACAAAATCGGAGGAAGGCCTAAAGTCGAAGCTGGCTATAAACTCTAGGCTTTGTCTTTCAACAAACAGCGGGCTTAGGGTCAATTTCTTTCGGCTCAACGCGTCTGCCACTACGTTGCCTTTGCCCGGAGTGTAGGAGATCTCGAAATCGTACGAGGCAAGAAACTCCATCCATCTCTGTTGCCTCAAGTTAAGATATTTCTGCGAGAAAAGATATTTCAATGATTTATGGTCAGTGTAAAGTTCGAACTTCTCACCTAGGAGATAGTGTCGCCAAGACTTGAGTGCAAAGACGATGGCAGCTAACTCAAGATCGTGGGTCGGGTAGTTCTTTTCGTGCACTTTCAACTGCCTCCCGCCATAAGCTACTACCCTTCCTTCTTGCATTAGGACAGCGCCTAGCCCTGTCCCACATGCATCTGTATAAACAGTGAACATCTTGCTTCCATCTGGCAACGTCAAAACTGGGGCTGTTGTAAGAGCCCTTTTTAGTCGCTGGAAAGCAAACTCGCAATCCAAGTCCCAATTGAATGCCAGATTCTTCTTAGTCAATTTCGTGAGCGGAGCTGAGATTTTCGAAAAATCCTTTATGAACTTTCGATAGAAACCTGCTAGTCCTAGAAAACTTCGGACCTCAGTTGCATTCCTTGGTGTCTTCCAATCCTGTACCGCCACTACCTTAGCAGGGTCCACTGCTAACCCTTGTTTGGATACTATGTGCCCAAGGAACCTCACTTCTTCTCTCCAAAAGTGGCATTTGGAGAATTTGGCTTTTAGCTGATGAACTCGCAGAGTTTCCATGATTGCCCTTAAGTGCTGAGCGTGTTCCTCTTCACTCTTTGAGAAGATAAGGATATCGTCTACGAAGACCACTACGAACTTATTGAGGAAATCTCTGAATACCCTACTCATCAGGTCCACGAAGTAAGCAGGTGCATTTGTCAAGCCGAAAGGCATGACAAGCCATTCAAAGAAGCCGTCTGGGGTTCTGAATGCCGTTTTATCGATACTATCCTCAGCCACCCTTAGCTGATGGAAACCAGTCGCTAAATCGAGTTGGGAGAAAACGGACGCTCCTACAAGCTGATCAAACAAATCGTCAATTCTGGGGAGAGGGTGCCTATTCTTTTTCGTTAGCTTGTTGAGCTCCTTATAGTCAACACATAGACGGAGTGAACCATCCGCCTTTGTAGCGAACACCACCGGAGCGCCCCATTCTGAAATGCTCCTCCTAATGAACCCCTTTTCTAGAAGCTCTTTAATCTGTTTACTTAGCTCTTTCCTTTCCCGTGGAGCCATGTGTCTAACGGGCAACGCAACGGGCTTTGCATTATCTACAAGGTATATGCGGAAGTCTATCTCCCGCTTCGGAGGCAAGCCCTTCACCTCTTCGAAGACATCCGGATATTCCCGGACCACTCTAACCGATTGCAAATTTTCAACAGAGGCATCTAGCGATTCAAGGTAACTAAGCATAACCGCATATGAGGGATTACAAGAAATTTCCAAAGTATTACCGAGCTGGGTTAGGAGCCTAACAACCCTTTTCTCACAATCAAGGATGGCCCCATTACTGGATAGCCAATCCATACCCAAAATCAAACCGTATCCCGAAAAGCCCAAAACAAAGGCACTACATTGAAATTCTATGCTTAGAATAGAAATTTTCAATCCCAAACAGATCATAGACAAATGAGCTGGGCCCCCAATTGGGTTTGAAACAATTAAGGAGTCCTCTACCATACTAGTGTTTAGGTGCAGAGATACTAATAAAGCAGACGAGATAAAGGAGTGTGATGCACCAGAATCAAATAAAGTGCGAACAGGGTGATCATAAAGATAAACTACACTTTCAACAGAAGTATTTATACCTCGCTGTTGCAGAGGTGGCGCTTCTAGCACATGAACTTGTGCCCCTGAGGTCCTCTGCCCCTGTCCTCGTTTCTTTGGGCAGTCCTTAATCATGTGGCCTGTCTCACCGCAAGAAAGGCACCCACCATTCTCCTTGGCCTTCTTTTTCCGGCAATCTTTCACTAAGTGCCCCACTTTGCCACAGAAATTACACCTCCTCTTCTCTTTGTTGCCTTTCCCGCCCTTCTTAAAGTCTGTCTTCTTAGGCTGCAAACCCTCTTTCTTCCCTTGAGAGCTTTCTGCCTTTGTCTCCGTCTTGCCCTTATCCTCTTCGTTCAGCAATGCCATTTGTACCATTCTTTCATACGTGGCTCCCATGGGTATATGGGTCATGGACAAACTGTGTAATGGCTCATTTAACCCTTTGACGAAACGGAGAGCCTTCTTGTGCGGGGTGTTGACTAGGTCCAGCCCAAACCTAGCCAGCTCATCAAACTGATTAACGTACTCTTTGACTGTCTTGTTCCCTTTCTTAAGAAATAAGAAATTTTCCAACTGCAAACTCCTTTCCGCATCTGAGAGAAATTTAGCCTCAAACCTTGCCCTAAAGTCCTCCCATGTCTCCACTGGTCTTTCAGCATTAGTGACTTCCCACCAGTAGGAAGCCTCACCCTTTAGTAGCCATACCGCCAGTTGTACTTTCTGTCTATCTTCTACCTCAAAGATGATGAATAAATCCTCGGTCTCTTTTAGCCAATTTCTAGCTGCCACGAAGGACTCAGTTCCATGAAAATCCTTTCCTCCCATAGCTTTAAAATCTTTACATATCTTAGCAAACGTGTTTCCCTGTGGAGGAGGTGGAGGAAGAGGTGCTGCTGCAGCTGGATGATTTCCTGTAGCTGGGGGAGGAGGGACGGTAGGACCTGGCTGAGTGGCCCTTGCTTCTAAGAATCGTCTAAACCAACCAGGTATTGGTACACCCTCCGGCAAGTTAAGTTCTTCAGACATGCTGAAACAAAACGGATAGATTCAAAACGAAGGATAAAAGATAGTACCTATGGCTTTGGGAGGGACTTTGCCTTTTAAAATAAAATAATATTTTATTTTTTAAAAAAAAATGCTCTTTAATTTTTTTTTTTTTGAAAATAATTTTTCAAAACTTCTTATCTTATCTGGTAAACCTATGCTCCGATACCAAGTGAAACACCCCACCTCCGTTAGGGTCACTCTAAAAGGGAATGCCCTAACTTTGGTGGAGGTTTATAAGTATAAGTCACAGATATACAAGACAGATATAAGAACACATATTTTCGAATAGCGGAAAACAACAACATCTTTTATCTCATTAAAATACGTGTTCACAAAAAACATGCCATACTTGTCTTACAATTCTTCAAAAACATAACAACTTCATAACTGTCTTGATTACATTATTAAAGAAGCATAAAGAAACATAAATAAACTGCAAAAGTCCCATAGTTGCTGTCCAAAGCCATAGTCCAAATCATGTTTATAAAATTACCATGTGTCTACAAAGGTGCTTAGTATAGTTCAACTAGAATTATTCCAACTTAATCATGATTTTTAATCAATTCACATAACCATGGCACAATTATACCCAAACATAAAATGGCGGTTTTTACTTTATTCATGCAAACATGCAACTAGAATGTGAATCTAACTAAGCTATGTATCACATATATTATATAATTCTTGTTAACAACATAGGCCTAACATATTTTTCAATTTGGCATAATACCAAACATAGCCTAGTCATATTTATAAAAATTAACATAAGTTCACAAAGAGGCTTACTTTTGTTTCTAATACAAAAGTATGATTTTATACATAGATCATGATGCCATTTCCAACATATATGAATCATAATACCCCAAATTTGATCCAATTATTCAAAAGTGATTTTTGTACAAAATATACATTATGTTGGCATAGTAGCAAAACCACATAATTGCATGAATCTCAATTAAACAACCATGAATTACATACTTGCGAATATCACATCGTTATATCACATCGTTTAGAATCATAGCAACGCACAAATATGAATTATTAACGCCACAATTCCATTTCTTACATTACAAACCAAACACAGTTATTTAATTCATACCGGAATAATACTCTACTTACAATCGTGTGACGAATTCTTTAATTCAGGAGATGTTATTCCTTTTGATGTAGGCATTGCTTTGATTTGATTTGCTTTAAGCTTTGAATTATCTCTTAGTTGCCTCTCAATTTCTGACGGCTATGCTTAGTCTCTCCTCAGCAACATGACGGTCTCATCTCCAATTTAGTTTATGTGAATTAGGGTTAGTCTTAGGTCCTTTTTATAGAGTTTGTGAGTTGATTTAGACCGTCGATGAAGCTTGGATTAATCGTAGCCATTCACTTGAAAGAGAGACCAACCAGGAGCTGACACCTAGCCCTAATGACAAGGCAAGGCTCAGAAAATCGACCAAACACAGACCTGGCCAGCCAGGACTTGACCAGACCTGACCAGCAGGTCATTTTTGACCTGGGCGCACTTGGCAGGTGCGCCAGGTCAAAAATGTACTGGCGCACTTCCCAAGTGAGCCAGTGCATTTTTGTTCTGGCGCACTTCCCAAGTGCGCCAGTGCATTCTGACCCGTTTTCCGGTTTTTCGCCCAACTTCGTTCGTCCATATCTTCTTCATACGATACCCGTTTTACGCAAACTCGGACTCTATCTCAAGCAGAATTCCGAGACGAACACAATGGCGTATCCCGTTTCCCTTAATTCTTTGATTTAAAATTAGTTATAGTTTAATTTATGAATTTCACAGTTATAAAATACACGGGGTGTTACAACACACGATCATACTTAGTACAAATACAGTTCAGCTATACATAAATGTCTACAGCGGAAATAAACATAATATGTACAATTGGAGCTGAACAGCATAAAAAGAGATAAATGATAGAATCCATCTTCAGCTCCAGCTATCCGGATAAAGCCTGTTAAACCTGAATACAAGGCTGCCCGTGTAGAAAAAGGGGCACCCGAGTTTGAAAGGGAAACAAACTACGAGTCAGTCATGAGACTGGTATGAGAAATCTACTCAACACATTTATAATATGGCTAATCACAGGACCACGCCACTTTCGTGGAACGGGTTTACTCCATTGGATTGTCAGTGCTTTAAAACAAATCATTCTTTTAAACATCGCAATGCTTTTCATAAAAATGAAGCCATTATAAGACTCAGTTCCCATCACACAATGCAACGCAAACCGGAGGATACATTTTTACCTTATAATGGCCAAAATATGCTTGATACGAATAAAACAAAAGCATTTGATATTATTACTAGTGTTTATAAGTTTCAAAAACAATTTCAATCATAACTATCAATCATAGACGGCATGGGTACCATATATCATGTCGCCATATATATATACAATCAAAACCGCACGATGTCATATTTGGAAATTGGATTTCCGTCATGAACCAAGGCAAAAGATAGTCCTTACTAAATTCGAGACAATCTAACCCATGTCTCAGGCACAGCCGCAACCGTACCTTGGATCGTCAGGGTCGGTCCACACGAAGTGTATTATAATGCCTGAACAATGCGTCCCTCCGCCCTTTGGGGCGTAAATGAGCCAACGAATGACTCCATCGGACCCGGATCCTCCGATCTAACCGAGGCGCCTCGCAACAGTAGCAACCACATAAGTCAAACTCGTCAGGGCGTGTAAAACCCTGACGCCACTTCTGGCTAGAAAGAAAGCGCACGTCCCCCCTGAGGTCCTCTCCCGGCTCTGGTTCATACCGGGGTGTGAGGCTCACGATTTCATGTTATACACAAAGCCACGCCACACAGACGGTGCTTTGATCATCACCACAAGACTTTGCTTTTCAACAGAAGCCCTGATCACTGCATCTTAGCATGCCACACAGCCAATTCACACCATGCAACTGATAGCTATCAATCACACAGAATAAATCTGAATGTCAGACACACTGTCCATTTGCAGGTCCGTTTTGGGTCTGAACGAAACCGGAGGCACTATATACCTCGCAAACCCATCGATCACCACGTACGTCTGGACGATCACCACTCATTATCCATATTTCGGGATGCCTCCCAATCAGGACCTCTGTTACCATCCAAACGACGTGAAGATCTCCGGTCTTCGACCACCGTCTTCATCTTCGATTTCTTATCGTCGATTCAGTTATTCAGAATGGGATAAACCCGGTCTTTTTGAGCAACTCGCATATATAATAAAAAAGTGCAACACTAACATACATACGCATCATTTCAATTCATTAGTCACTAACCGTCAATCAGTAAGAGAACGATTTCCCAAATATTAATCTCGAAGGCCGAAACCAACATCAGATCAATACCCAAGAAACCATTCGACTTAGCCAAACTTCAGTTAGTTTCTAAATTTCACATCCATATTGTTTATAATATTTTATAACGATTTATTGCTATTTTTATTTATTTTAACATACCCAATTTATTCAAAACGACGCTTCGAGCAATAACGCGATCGTGGCGCTGTTTTTCTTCAGATTTGATTTACACATATCTGAAAATCTAACCGTTGGATCTTCACAAAATTTACATCATTAGAAAGATCTTTTCAAAACGAATCCAACAGTTCCAGTTTCGGGAAAATCCGACGGTCGGATCTCCCGGTACAATCGTTTGAAGTTTCGATTTCAAAATACGAACTACAGCGTCGTTATTCGATTAAATATAATTATATTTATATATATATAAATATAATCGATTCTGGCGCTGTTTTTCTTCAGATTTGAATTAAACATTCCAGAAAATCCAACCGTTGGATTTTTACAAAGTTGGTGCCGTTGGAAATATATTTCCAAAGCGAACCCAACTGTTGCAATTTCGGGAAAATCCGATGGTCGGATCCCCCGCACTAATCGTTTGAAATCACGGTTCAAAATACGAACTACAGCTTCGCTTTTCAATATATTTCAATTCTATTTAAATATATATATCGACTCTTCGATTTCAAAACTATATTCTTTTCATACCTTTGATAAAAATGATATTTTTATCTAACTGTCTTCTATTTCAACACTTCACTAATTTTAACAATTCATTTATATAATAAAAATGTGATTTTTATTATAAAACAATTCATTTCAAAACACGATTATTTTCTATAGTTCATATAGGTGATAAAATAGGATTTTTATTATAAAACAATTTATTTCAAAACACGACTATTTTATATAGTTCATATAGACGATAAAAATATGATTTTTATTATAAAAAAATTTATTTCAAAATGTGAATACCACTCAACACATGAATTTCAATTCAACGAATGAATTTCGATTCAACACATGAAGGTTTTCTATAGTTTGTATATATATATATATATATATATATATATATATATATATATATATATATATAAAGGTGATTTTCATATTTGAAACATGAATACCATTCAACACATGAATTTCTATCCAATGAATGAATATCGATTCAACACATGAAGGTTTTCTATAGTTTGTATATATATATATAAAGGTGATTTTTATATTTAAAAACAAGAATACTATTCAACACATGAATTTCAATTCAACGAATGAATTTCGATTCAACACATGAAGGTTTTCTATAGTTTGTATATATATATATATATATATATATATATATATATATATATATAAAGGGGATTTTTATATTTGAAACATGAATACCATTCAACACATGAATTTCTATCCAACGAATGAATAACGATTCAACACATGAAGGTTTTCTATAGTTTGTATATATATAAAAAGGTGATTTTTATATTTAAAAACACGAATACCATTCAACACATGAATTTCAATTCAACGAATGAATATCGATTCAACACATCATGGTTTTCTATAGTTTGTATATATATATATATAAAAAGGTGATTTTTATATTTAAAAACACGAATACCATTCAACACATGAATTTCTATCCAACGAATGAATATCGATTCAACACATGAAGGTTTTCTATTCAATGAATAAATATAGTTTCAACAAATGGAAATAATTCAAACATATGAATATTATTCAAAATTTCGGTAGCATAACGGAAGGGTAGTTAAAACCGGGACCGTCCCTAGTACGGCTCCTCGCTCTACCTTAAAACCTCGCGGTTTTTGACAATGGGGATTCATGCATCTAGTTCGCACGCAGGCGGCATGTATATTTATTTCATTTCCACAAACTAATCCTATGTGGTTTCAACCAAATATTTCTCAACCACAAACAGGTATTTTTCAACCACAATCAATCAATATCAACCACAAACAATTCCAATCAACCATTCGCTATCAATCAATCTTCACACCAATCACAACCAATAAATATCGTCCATGGTTTGTGGACGAGGGGCATATATATATATATATATATATATATATATATATATATATATATATATATATATATATAGAGGTTCACTTCTATTTCAACACATATATAATTTTTTCAATGCATATATAACTTATACATCGAACGTACAACTTATACAACGCTTATACATGAGGTGTACAATGCTTATATAACCCATACATCGACTATATAATTTATACATCGTCGTTTTCCATATTGTTTATAAATTAGAAATCTCACATTGGGTTCCACTCCACCAAAAATAGCAGAAGGCTCAGAAAAATATGCGGTCTCTTCTAGAATGTAGAAGACGTCCACACGAGTCCACTGTCTCTTGTTTCACTGAATTTCGTCAAGAAACGAAAAAGATATGATTTTTACAGTGAAATCAAAAACCATAGCGCTTTAAACTTCTATAATATAGTTTATATTAAAATCAGCTGTATACCTCCTTGAAGCTTCGAAACTAGGTTTAGATTTTTACTCCAATCCGTGAAGTTGCAGCCCGAACAGACCATACCACGTTGTCGAGCTCCGAACCGCGCCCTTGTCGATGGTGGTGGGGTCCTCTCCGGTGGCTCGAGCTGGCAGCGGCAGCGACCTGAAGACCTCGACTTTGGAGCATCGATCTGCGACGAAGACGAGATGAGGGAGGGCGAATCCTAAATGGATTTTAAGGTGGAAGGGAGATCTTCAAAAACCCCTACTGGAGCCTCGCCTGAAGATGATCGAAGCGATCTGAATTTGATCGGGAAAGTTCGAAGGGTTTTCAGTCGTAGATCGCGATGGGGGAGAGAGAGAAGCGGGGAGATTCTGACGTGGACGAATAGTTTTTTATTTATTTATAAAGTTTTAAAAATCCGAAAATCTCCCTTGCCTCCTGCGAACCCCAATCCAAACCCAACGACTGTCGTCCTTAGCATTTTACCCTCATTCCAAACACAATGGGATATGTTTCGAAGGCCCATTCGAATGTTTCAGTTAGTTTTTTCTTAAAATTAAAATATAAAACATTCAATATTAAATTTGAACGTACATTTCAATTTGCCAGGGCCACAAACTGATTCGAAAAATTCCTGAAAAATAAATCTAGCTATGTTTTGACGGTACGGTCCCAACAAAACTAGTTCGTCGAATTCTGAGACCATTTGCAAAAAGGACCAAAACACATTTTCATTTGCCACGCTTACAAACTAGCTTCAAAAATTATGAAATTTGAAACCTAGCAATAACTTCACATCCCGGATCCAACAAGTGGTTTCGTCAAATTCCGAGGTCGTTTGCAAAATGGCCAATTTCACGGGCTATATAAATTCCATAGCGACCTTTCTGAAAATTCATTTGGCCATAACTTTTCCTTCCCGCTATGAAACTTCGATTTTTCAGATTCATTAGAAAGGTATTCACTAACAGATTTAAATATTTTTGGTTTCACTCAAATCCATTTTGTTTTGCACCCAGTACAGTCCGACAAAGTTTGAATTCAATTTTTGAAACTGCAGCGCCATTTCAGGCCTTGTTTATAATTAGAATTAATTATATTCGTTTTCAAACGTCGATTCAAACTCACTTTTCATTGCTATTATTTAAAATATTTATTTTAAATATTTAAAATCCACTATTTTAGCTTGTTTAAAAAAAAAAATTGGTTTAGATTTTCTGGGTCGTTACAATCTCCCCTACTTAAAACTTTTCGTCCCTGAAAAGGAACAAAGTCGAAAGTGTTTTGATTAATCAACTCTACGTTCGATCTGGCTTCCATTCTCCAACTTTTCAGTTTATGAGAATTTTCAAATTCTTCAAAAATTTGGCTAACACCCAGAATTTTCAAAAAAATTCGCCATAACCTCCTTTGTACGGGAGAGGTATGGAAATTTATTGGGCCGTATTAGGTACCCAATAAATCCTAATAAGCATACACATATTTATAGTGGCATATTTTTGTGTTTACAGGGGAGCGTGTATAGATAATAACTCCAAAGAATAAATTCTCGTCACCCTATCAAAGCCTGAGGGAGTGTTTATTTTAAATGCTCCAGAGGATAAATCCTCGTCACCTCGTCCCGTGTGGGAAATAAATAGTCTATGTGCCGTATCTAATAACTAGAGAGACGTGATTATTGTCAACTCCAGACCCGTGCGGTTTTTTTATTAATCTGGCAATTTTATCGTTACAATTTAAGTAGTCCATATCAGTCATCAGTTCAACCTATAAAATATAGTCATCGCCATACAAGCCTCTCGCTCGTATGGTAAATCTTCCACCTCGTCACACAAGCTCCAAATGCTTATGTGGTAAATGATGAAGTATGCCTATCTTCAGAAGTTTGCCATGTAATGTAGTTCAAAATTAATTGTTACTATCCTATGGCGACGTTTATTATTACATACAGAATAACCAGCACTCCGCATCCAATGGCATTCACAGAAGTTGATATAATAATATTTCGCATCCTACTCATTAAGGTTTACCTATTTGTCGGGCACGCAAATAAAATCTTTACTCAACAGCTATCCATTTACCTGTTCAAACATATATAATGCACATGTATATATTTCTATATATTTTCTAATCAGTTCAATGTGTGATTTAAATGAATAAATTCTACCATTATTCTATTGTTGATTAAAATAACTATTGTTTCAATAATTCAATTAATCAAATTTGCTATCACACAACACAAATAACAATCAAATTGTTTATAACTTTTCAAAATCATGCAAATCAATTTCTAAATTCTTTTAAAATCATTCAGACTATAGAATTAAAAGTGCACATCCATGGAAAGAAAATAACAACAGAATAGAGAATTAATTGGTAATGCAAAGTATGGTAAATGTACCTTGCACCAGAGTCAATCAGAGATATCCACTCGACATCTAGGATAGGCTTTCTGAATGCTCTCCTTAGTTTCCCAAGTACAATCTCACGGATCTCCACTCCATTGCACTTTGACTAAGTGAACCTTCTTGTTCCTCAGTTCTTTGATTTCTTTGCCAATGATCTTGAGCGGCTCTCTTCTCACAGCTAATTCTGGAGTAATTTCAATATCTTGTTGAGCTGCTTCTTCCACGATCAAGTCTGGATCATGAACGTGCTTTCGAAGTTGAGATATATGAAATACATCATGCACCCCAGGCAACCAATCTGGCAATTTAACCCTATAAGCGAGAGTTCCGATCCGTTCCAGAATAGGAAACGGACCAATGAATTTGGGCGCCAACTTTCCAGTTTTACCGAACTGGATAACTCCTCTCATAGGAGATACTTTCAAATATACATAGTCGCAAACAGCAAACGATAAATCTCTTCTTCTTCTATCGGCATAGCTCTTTTGTCGGCTTTGAGCAACGAGTAATCGTTTCTTGATAAAATCGACTTTGTCGGCAGCTTCTCGGATCATATCGGGCCCCAATACAAGTCTATTACCGGGTTTGACCCAACAAGCAGGAGATCGGCACGATCTACCATATAATGCTTCGAATGGCGACATTGTCAGGCTCGCCTAGTAGTTGTTATTATATGTGAATTCAGCTAAATGCAGATGGTCTTACCATGATCCACCGAAATCTAGAACACAAGCCCGTAATAGATCTTCTAAAATACGATTCACCCTCTCAGTCTGACCGTCTGTCTGAGGATGATAAGCGGTGCTTAGATTCACCTTTGTTCCCAGCTCTACTTGAAATGCCTCCCAGAATTTACTAGTAAATATTGTATCTCTATCACTGACTATACTGAGCGGCACTCCATGTAGTCTAACTATTTCCTTGAAATATATCTGCACCAGACTCTGAGCAGTTCTGTTTGACCTGACAGGTATGAAATAGGCGGTCTTCGTGTAGCGATCTACGATCACCCGAATACTATCATTACCTTTTCTGGTTCTGGGCAAACCATCAATGAAGTCCATGGAAATATGTTCCCACTTCCAACCAGGAACGTCTAGCGGTTGCAATAATCCAGCAAGCTTTTGTTGGTCACTATTAACTAGCTGGCAAGTAGGGCATCGGCTAACATATAAAGAAATGTCCCTCTTCATAGACTTCCACCAGAAAGTGCGTTTGACGTCATTGTACATTTTTCTTACTCCCGGATGGATACTAAGTTCTGAATTTTGGCATTCATCCAGTACTTCCTTTCGGAGCTCAGGAAAGTTAGGGACACAGATTCGACCTTTGAGCCTTAGAATCTCATCATTATCAACTTGAAAACTCAAGGGTTCGCCTTGTTGAATTATCTCTCTGATCTATTAAATGAAGTGATCATCCTTCTGAAGAGCATATATTTTATCTAGCAATGAAGTCGTGATAATAAAACTGGCGATCATTTCATTCTTTCGGCTTAACGCATCGGCCACGACATTGGCTTTCCCTGGAGTGTATATAATCTCAAAATCGTATGCTGCAAGGAACTCCAGCCAACGTTGCTGCCTCAAATTCAAGTCTTTCTGGGTGAACAGATACTTTAATGACTGGTGATCTGTAAACAGTTCAAATCTCTCACCCAGAAGATAGTGTCTCCATATTTTCGAGGCGAATACGATGGCTAACAGCTCAAGATCATGAGTCACATAATTCTTCTCATGTGTTTTTAGCTGATGGCTAGCATAAGCAATCAGTTGACCTCTTTGCATTAACACTACGCCAAGGCCATCTCTAGAAGCAACTGTCCAGACTTTCAAATCTTGATTGCCATCGATGATGGTTAACACTGGAGCTGTCGTTAATCTTAACTTTAGCTCTTCAAAAGCCTCTTCACTTTCTGGAGTCCATTTGAATTTTGAGTGCTTCTTTGTAAGCTTCATTAAGTGACCAGATATCTTTGAAAAGTTTTTAACGAACTTCCGGTAATAACTAGCCAATCCGAGAAAACTGCGGACTTCTGTAGGAGTACTGGGCTGCTTCCAATTCTGAATAGCAGTGATCTTACTTGGATCCACAGCAATTCCTTCTTTAGACACGATGTGGCCTAGAAATTTGACTTCATCTTGCCAGAATATACATTTGGAAAATTTTGCTTTTAATACATTCCTTATGAGGATTCCCAGAACCTGTTCCAAATGTTTTTCATGTTCGGCCTTTGATTTAGAGAAGATTAGAATATCGTCAATGAAAACCAGAACAAATTTATTCAACTCTTCTCTGAATACTCTATTCATTAGATCGACGAAATAGGCTAGAGCGTTACATAAGCCGAACGGCATTACTAACCACTCGTAGAATAAGTCTGGACCTCTGAATGTTGTCAAAGGAACACATTCCTCGGCGATACGAAGCTGATGGAAACCTGTAGCTAGGTCCATTCGTGAAAATACTTGTGCGCCATTTAATCGATCCAACAAATCATCAATCCCAGGCAATGGATATTTGTTCTTTATTATCTGTTTGTTCAGATCACAATAATCCACACATAGACGTAGAGTACCGTCAGATTTTGGGACAAACACCACTACTGCACCCCAATCAGAGAAACTAGGCCTGATCAGACCCTTCCATACGAGCTGTCGTGTTTGATTGTCAAGTTCTTCTTTCTCTTTCAAGGACATTCTTCGAATAGCGTGAACTACCGGCCTTGCATTGTGAATCAAAGCGATCTTGAAATTAATTTCTCTCTGCGGAGGTAGGCGAACAACTTCTTCGAACACATCCGCATAGTTCTTGACGACGGGAATGTCTTTGATGAGGTCAGGAATATTCTCTGTGATCTCAGGGATATTTTCTATTTGGGCTGGAGAAACATCGAGAGTTGCCCATAAGTCTTTTCTATTTGCATTCTGACCTTCACAGGGAATGGTTATACAATCACCTGATTTAATCTTCGCCTTTACAACTCTGTCGGCGCATTTAACTTCAGCTTCATATTTGGTCAACCAGTCTAACCCCAAGATAAGATCAGACTCTTTAAAATTCATGATGACCGCGATGGTAGGAAACCGATAACGAGAAAAAGAAACCGGCACTCCATAAACCCAACTGAGATCGATGGAACCCCCGACTGGATTTTGGACAGTCATTTGATCTTTGAGCTTCTTCAAATTCAAATCTAGTTTCTTAGCTGCATTCTTGGCAATGAAGCTTCGTGACGCGCCGGTGTCAAACAGTACTTTAACAGGAATATCTTTGACAGTAAACGTGCCTTCTAAAACATTCGGCCTTTCCGGAACAGTTGATGGCTCAGAAGTTTCTGCTATTTCATTTACCTGAGCTTCTTTGGTTGTTTTTAACAGTCGGCACTCTTGTTTTACATGACCAAACCGATGGCATTGATTGCATCTTTTACTTTCCTGGAGTTTCTTGCCGGATTTAAACCCCTCATTCTTTTGTTTCTTCAGAGATTTGCACTTTCCTTGCAAATGCCCTTGCTTATGGCAGTTATTGCATATGGCAGTCGTTGCTGGTTCTTTTTCAGATCTGGCCCTTTTTCGATTGACTTTGGGCTTCTTACTGACCTCAGACATCGTACTGACCTCAGGACGATTAGTTTCTGACTCAACTTTCTTACTAGAGCTGACCTCTTCTTCGTAAGGCAACATACCTTTCTTGTCGAGATCTTCGTACTAGTAAGCCATGTATATCATTTCAGAAAAGGGGAGCTTCACATTCCTCATTATACTGTTCTGATATTTTCTTTGAAGTCCATGAATAAATCTCAGAATTTTCCTCTTTGGATCTTGAATCAGATGAGGAGCAAAGTGAGAAAGTTCGTTGAATTTCTTATGATATTCTGGGATGGTCATATCACCTTGTATCAGATAAGAAAATTCATCACATAATCGCTCGGTTGCTTCGGGAGGAGTAAATCTTTCTAGGAAAATTGCTTTGAATTTGTCCCAGGTGATATCACCTTTTGGATTATCTTTAATAACTGAATCCCACCAAAACAAAGCTTCTTCTTTGAGTGCCCAAGACGCCAGTAATCTTTTCTGATCGTCTCTCAGCTTTAAACCCTCAAAGATTTTCTCTGCAGAACGAATCCAAGCTTGTGTTCCCATAATGGACCCTTTGCCTAAGAATGGTGATCCACCCAGATTTCGAAATCTCTTGAATAGAACTTTTATATATGATTCTGGCTGCGGGAGCACAACTGGCTCATCAGCTGGTCGAGCCATACGATTATTTCTTCTGTTCCTGTCACTCATTTTCTAGTACATCTGCAATTAGCAGACAAAGTGTCAGGTCAACAGAAAAGATATTTCAAAATATAGAGACAAATACTTCAATGTAAATGTGTCTGCTGAGGTGTATTTCATTCTACTTTACTTATACTAGGATATTACTAATCCTATCTGTATAGAGTTACCCGTCCTAGAACACTACTGGTTCTATTTCTGACGAGTTCGTTCATATGTTATATTCCAGAACTAAGCTTAACCAAAGCTCTGATACCAAATGAGACGACCCAGACCCCGTACAGATGGAGGCAAGGGTAATCTTTGGAATATAACACATAAACAGATAACAACAAAACAGAATAAAATGAATACTCCAGATAATGAACAAATAATACACTAGATAAACATAAACATCAGATTTACACAGTACACAGGATCATACTTAGTACAAATACAGTTCAGCTATACATAAATGTCTACAGCGGAAATAAACATAATATGTACAATAGGAGCTGAACAACATAAAAAGAGATAAATGATAGAATCCATCTTCAGCTCCAGCTATCCGTATAAAGCCTGCTAGACCTGAATACAAGGCTGCCCGTGTAGAAAAAGGGGCACCCGAGTTTGAAAGTGAAACAAACTACGAGTCAGTCATTAGACTGGTATGAGAAATCTACTCAACACATTTATAATATGGCTAATCACAGGACCACGCCACTTTCGTGGAACGGGTTTACTCCATTGGATTGCCAGTGCTTTAAAACAAATCATTGTTTTAAACATCGCAATGCTTTTTATAAAAATGAAGCCATTATAAGACTCAGTTCCCATCACACAATGCAACGCAAACCGGAGGATAGAGTTTTACCTTATAATGGCCAAAATATGCTTGATACGAATAAAACAAAAGCATTTGATATTATTACTAGTGTTTATAAGCTTCAAAAACAATTTCAATCATAACTATCAATCATAGATGGCATGGGTACCATATATCATGTCGCCATATATATATACAATCAAAACCGCATGATGTCGTATTTGGAAATTGGATTTCCGTCATGAACCAAGGCAAAAGATGGTCCTTACCGAATTCGAGACAATCTAGCCCATGTCTCAGGCACAGCCGCAACAGTACCTTGGATCGTCAGGGCCGGTCCACACGAAGTGGATTATAATGCCTGAACAATGCGTCCCTCCGTCCTTTAGGGCATAAATGAGCCAACGAATGACTCCATTGGACTTGGATCGTCCGATTTAACCGAGGCGCCTCGCAACAGTAACAACCACATAAGTCAAACTCGTCAGGGCGTGTAAAACCACTGACGCCACTTCTAGCTAGAAAGAAAATGCACGTCCCCCCTGAGGTCCTCTCCCGTTTCTGGTTCACCGGGGTGTGAGGCTCGCAATTTCATGTTATACACAAAGCCACGCCACACAGACGGTGCTTTGATCATTACCACAAGACTTTGCTTTTCAATAGAAGCCCTGATCACTACATCTTAGCATGCCACACAGGCAATTCACACCATGAAATAGCTATCAATCACACAGAATAAATCCCAATGTCAGACACACTGCCCATTTGCAGGTCCGTTCTGGGTCTGAACGAAACCGGAGGCACTATATACCTCGCAAACCCATCGATCACCACGTACGTCTAGACGATCACCACTCATTATCCATATTTCGGGATGCCTCCCAATCAGGACCTCGGTTACTGTAATAACCCGGAAAATACGAGCCAATTTAAAATTTTTAAATTGGTTATTTCAAAAGAATTTGAACAATTGAAATAGAATATTTCAATAAAATAGTGAATTAGAAATAGTGAGTCAGTTTGAAAATTTGAATTCAAACTTTGACCGACTATGCAGGGTGGAAAATATAACGGATTTTAGCGAAACCAAAAATATTTAAATCTGTTAGTCAATACCTTACTAATGAATCTGAGAAATCGAAGTTTCATAACGGGAATCAAAAGTTATGGCCGAATGAATTTTCAGAAGAGTCGGTATATAGAATATATAGCCCTGGAAAATTGATATTTTGCATACGACCTCGGAATTTGACGAAACCATTTTTGTTGGGTCCGGGATGTCAAACTATTGCTAGGTTTCAAATTTCATAATTTTTTAAGCTAGTATGTTAGCGTGGCAAAAGAAAATGTGTTTGGTCGATTTCTGTTAAATTGGATCGACCAGAAAATGGCCATTTTTCAAACGACCTCAGAATTCGACGAAACTAGTTTTGTTGGGACCGTAGCGTCAAAACATAGCTAGATTTATTTTTCTGGAATTTTTAGAATCAGTTTGTGGCCCTGGCAAATTGAAATGTGCGTTCAGAGTTAAAAATTAAATGTTTTATACTTTAATTTAAAAATAACTGACTGTAACAGTCGAAATGGCCTACGAAACATATCCCATTGTGTCCGGAATGGGGGTATTTAGCTAGGGGCTAAAGTCGTTGGGTTTAAAAAGGAGTTCGTTTGAGAAAACACTATTTAAAAATTTAATATAGTCCTTGGCCAATCAGAATTTTCCATTCATAAATTTTTTTAAAAAAAAAAAAAGAGAACCCCCCCCCCCCCCCCCCGCCGTTCAACGGCGAAACCCGCTCCTGACCTTCTCTCCTCCACCGCCGCCGTTACAGCCACTTCCAGCCTTCGCCACCGCCACCCCTCGACGCGCCTCAGCCCCCTCTTCAAATCCGACTAACCATCGCCGCCCCTCGTCGCCTGTGCCGCCCGTATCGACGCCCCAAAGTCCCGACCTTTCCACCGCCGCCGCCGCCGATCTGGACCACCGAACGCCACCAAACCACCACCGATTTAAAGCCCTCTCTTCCCTCTTCCACGTCCAACTCCCCGATCGTCCCCACGTGCCACTGATTTCGCGAAAACTGTAAACCTAGTTTTGAAGCTTCGTGAAAGTGAGTTCTTCTTTGATCTTTACACTTTGAAAAATCATATCTTTTTGGTGTGTTGACGAAATTCGATGAAACAGGAAACATCGAGACCGCAAGGAAGCTCTCTACCCAATAGAAGAAGTCGCGGATTTTTCTGACATCGTATCGATTTTTAGCGCTCCGAAAACCAATGTGAGAAATCTAAATTAACGTGAAATTGAATGGAAAATGAGATGACCCGAAATCCCGTTCAGACGGAAACAAGGGTTATCTTTGGAATATAACATAGAAACAGATAATAGCAGAACAGAATTAAATAAATACACCAGATAATGAACAATAGAATATACTGGATAAAAGTAATCATCAGAGTTACACAGTATCCAGGATCTTACTTAGTACAATTACAGTTCAGCTATACATAAATGTCTACAGCGGAAATAAACAAAATATGTACAATAGGAGCTGAACAGCATAAAAAGAAATAATGATAGAATCCATCTTCAGCTCTAGCTATCCAGAAAAGAACCAGCTAAACCTGAATACAAGGCTGCCCGTGTAGAAAAAGGGGGCACCCGAGTTTGAAAGTGAAACAAACTACGAGTCAGTCATGGGACTGGTATGAGAAATCCACTCAACACATATATAATTGGCTAATCACAGGACCACGCCACTTTCGTGGAACGGGTTTACTCCATTGGATTGCCAGTGCTTTAAAACAAATCTTTCTTTTAAACATCGCTATGCTTTTTATAAAAATGAAGCCGTTATAAGACTCAGTTCCCATCACACAATGCAACGCAAACCGGAGGATAGAGTTTTTACCTTATAACGGCCAAATATGCTTGATACGAATAAAACAAAGGCATTTGATATTATAGCTAGTGTTTATATGTTTTGAAAAACAATTTCAAATCATAACTATCAATCATAGACGGCATGGGTACCATATATCATGTCGCCATATATATATACAATCAAACCGCACGATGTCGTATTTGGAAATTGGATTTCCGTCATGAACCAAGGCAAAAGAAAGTTCTTACCGAATTCGTGACTCTCTAGCCCGAGCCACCGGAACAGCCGCAACTGCCCCTTGGAGCGACAGGGCCGGTCCATCGATGTGGATTATAGTGCCTGAACAATACGTTTCCCCGCCCTTTGGGGCGTAAATGAGCCAACGAATGACTCTATCGGACCCGGATCGTCCGACCAAACCGAGGCGCCTCGCAATAGCAACAACCACATAGGTGAAAAGTATATAAATGTCAGGGCTGGTAGGTCACTGACACCACCCTAGCTAGAAAGAAACGCATGTCCTCCCTGAGGTCCTTCCTCCCGTTTTAGGTTCATACCGGGGTGTGAGGCTCGCGAATTTACGTTATACAAAAAGCTACGCCACACAGGCGGTGCTTTGATCATCACCACAAGACTTTGCTTTTCAACAAAAGCCCTGATCACTGCATCTTAGCATGCCACACAGGCAATTCACACCGTGCAACTGATGGCTATCAATCACACAGAACAAATTCCAATGTCGGACACACAGTCCATTTACAAGTCCGTTCTGGGTCTGAACGAAACCGGAGGCACAAAATACCTCGCAAACCCATCGATCACCACGTACGTCTGAACGATCACCACTCATTATCCATATTTCGGGATGCCTCCCAATCAGGACCTCGGTTACCATCCAAACGAGGTGAAGATCTCCGGTCTTCGACCATCGTCTTCATCTTCGAATTTCAATCGTCGGTCAGTTATTCGAAATGAGAATTAACTCAGCCTTTTCAAATAATTCACGTACATTTAAAATTTCAAATCAACTTATTTCAATGGTTAAATTATTCGACAACACCAATTTTGTTCTTTAATGTAATTTTCACACCAAACACATTCAACCATCAAATACCACATAAATCAAGCCAATTCAGTTTATTTCCATTCCATACCGTTTACAATATTTTATAACGATTTATCACTATTTTTATTTATTTTAAAATAGCCAATTTATTCAAAACGACGCTTCGGACCATAACGCGGCCGTGGCGCTGTTTTTCTTCAGAATTGATTTACACATATCTGAAAATCTAACCGTTGAATCTTCACAAAATTTACATCATTAGAAAGGTCTTTTAAAAACAAATCCAACGGTTCCAGTTTTGGGAAAATCCGACGGTCGGATCTCCCGGTACAATCGTTTGAATTTTCGATTTCAAAATATGAACTGCAGCATCGTTATTCGATTAAATATATAATTATATTTATATATATATAAATATAATCGCTTCTGGCGCTGTTTTTCATCAGATTTGATTTAAACATTCTAGACAATCCAACCGTTGGATTTTTGCAAGGTTGGTGCCGTTGGGAAGATATTTCCAAGGCGAACCTGACGGTTGAGGTTTCGGGAAAATCCAATGGTCGGATTCCCCGTACTAGTTTTTTGAAATCACGGTTTCAAAATGTGAACTGCACGGCCACGTTTCGTTTTAATTTTATTTTTATTTATATAATTATATAAATATAGTTCATTCAATGATTTCAATATCGTTTTCACTTCAAATATTTTACTAACGCCTTAAATTTTTGGAAAATTTCGCCATAACCTCCCCTACACCGGGAGCATCGGGAAATCGCAAATAGCTTTCCCGGTCCTTCTAATCTCAAAAAGAAAAAGAAAAAGCCAAGCGGCTAGCCAACAGGCTCATAAAATCATCACCCAAACAAAGCAGTAAATGTGTACCTATTTGTCGGGCAAAAAATTTTATTCCTCTTCTCTAGCCCCTTTGCTATAACCTGTTCAATGAATATGTATGTACATATAAACACAGTTCTTATCATTTATCATTTTCTATTCGACTTCACATTTGATTTCTATTTGGTCTAAAAACGCCATTCATTCTAATGTTACATAAATAGGTGCAAATCATTTCATTAGCTAATTAATGAATATTTCAACTCATATATGTTTATTTTGAACAAGTGGCTATTTTTAACACTTCACATTTCAACGATTTATGCATACAATAAAAATGTGATTTTTATTGTAAAACAATTCATTTCAAAACACTATTTTTCTATATAGTTCATATAGGTGACAAAAATAGGATTTTATATACATAGATAAAAGGTGATTTTTATTATCAAACAATTTATTTCAAAATATGAATACCATTCAACACATGAATTTCTAATCAACGAATGAATATCAATTCAACACATGAATGTTTTCTATAGTTTCTATATATAGATAAAAATGTGATTTTTATTATCAAACAATTTATTTCAAAATATGAATACCATTCAACACATGAATTTCTAATCAACGAATGAATATCAATTCAACACATGAATGTTTTCTATAGTTTCTATATATAGATAAAAATGTGATTTTTACATTTTAAAACGCGAATACCTTTCAACACATGAATGTCTAATCAACGAATGAATATAAATTCAACACATGAAGGTTTTCTATTCATTGAATAAATATAGTTTAAGCATATGAAAATAATTCAAACACACGAATATTATTCAAAATTTCAGCAGCATAACGGCAGGGTAGTTAAAACCGGGACCGTCCCTAGTACGGCTCCTCGCTCTACCTTAAAACCTCGCGGTTTTTGACAATGGGGATCATGCATCTAGTTCGCACGCAGGCGGCATGTATATATTTATTTCATTTCCACAAACTAATCCTATGTGGTTTCAACCAAATATTTTCCAATCACAAACAGGTATTTTTCAACCACAATCAAATCAATATCAACCACAAACAATCCCAAACAACCATTCGCTATCAATCAATTTTCACAACAATTTCAACCAATAAATATCGTCCATGGTTTGTGGACGAGGGGCGTATATATATATATATATATATATATATATATATAGCAATTCACTTTTATTTCAACACACATATATATATATATAGAAAAAGAAATTGAAGAGTGAGAAATTCTCACCAATAGCTATCCAATACCACGACTCTTCCTTTATAGAAATCTTCGCCAATCTCGCCTTTCGTCGCTTTCGTTGCCCGTATTATCTACATATGTAAAAATCGAATTTTTACTATGTTATTCAATATATAAAAATTGCATTTTGACTTCGCTATTCAATATATAAAGATCATATTTTTATTATTCCTATGATGTAAAAATTATATTTTTATTACTTTTAAAAATATAAAATCATATCTTACTTCTTCTACTCAATAAAAATTCCATCTTTTCTATTTTAAAAATATGATCTTTTCTATTCTAAAAATCTGATCTTTCTATCCCAGTTCAAATCTTTTCTTTTTAAAGTTTGAATCTTTTTCTTTTTAAAATTCAAATCTTTTTTCTTTTTAAAATTCAAACCTTTTTCCTTTTTAAAATTCAAACGTTTTCCTTTTTAAAATTCAAACCTTTTTCTTTTTAAAGTTCTAATCTTTTTCTTTTTAAAGTTCTAATCTTTTTTCTTTTTAAAATTCTAATCTTTTTTCTTTTTAAAGTTCTAATCTTTTTTCTTTTTGAAGTTTAAATTAAAAATCAGTTTTTAAATCTGTTAAAAATCAGTTTTTAACTTCTTTTAAAAATCAGTTTTATAACCTGTTTAAAATCAGTTTTTAACTTTTTAAAAATCAGAATTTTCCTTTTTTTAAAAAAAAAATCAGAATTTAAAATGAAAATAAAATAACCATAACTTACCTTATCAGCGAAGAAGGGGGGAGGCGTCGTCAGAGTCGTCGGCAGGAGGTCATCAGGGCGGAGCTTCGGTGGAGGCGTCGCGATGCTTCAGGGGGGGCGATGTCTTCGTCGCGCTCGTGCGATCTGGGGGGGGGGGGGGTCTTCGGGAGTTGCGCCACTGGGAGGAGGAGTTGGCGAAGCGGAGGGTGGAGCGAAGCACGGCGGGCTTGGGTCTGGTGTCGTCGTCGATAGTTTTAGGGTTTTCTTTTTTTTTTTCGAATCGGCAGAAAGAAAGTGAGGAGAGAGAGAGAGAGAGAAAAGGGTTTATATAAATTATTATTATTATTATTATTATTAAATTTCTATTTAAAAATTGACTTTTTATTCGAAGTCGAAATGGGGCCCACCGACTGTCGTCCATAGCGTTTTACCCCCATTCCGGACACAATGGGATATGTATCGCAAGCTGATTTGATCGTTACAATCAGTTTCCGTTGAATTTACATTTAAATCACTATATTAAATTTTAAACGGACATTTCAAATTACCGGGGTCACATACTAACTCTAAAAATTCCAGAAAAATATTTTCTAGCTTCGTATTGATGATACGGTCCTAACAAAACTAGTTTCGTCGAATTCTGAGACCGTTTGAAAAATGGCCAATTTCCAGTCGATTAAAATCAACGGAAACTGGTCAAACGCGTTTTCCTTTGCCACGCTCACATATTGATTCGAAAAATTATGAAATTTGAAAACTAGCAATAACTTGACACTGCGGATCTAACAAAAGTGGTTTCATCGAAATCCGAGGTCGTTTGCAAAATGTCCATTTTTAAGGGCCTGAATTCCATAGCGACTATTCAGAATTTTCAACTGGACATATCTTTTGATTCCCGCTATCAGATTTTGATTTTTCAGATTCGTTAGAAAGATATTACCAATTAGATTCTAATGTTTTTGGTTTCGCTAAAATCCGGATTGTTTTGCACCCGGTACAGTCCGACAAAGTTTGAATTCAATTTTAGAAACTACCACGCCATTTTAGGCCTTGTTTATAATTATAATTAATTATATTCGTTTTCAATTGTCGATTCAAACTCAGTTTTCATCGCCATTATTTAAAATATTTATTTTAAATATTTAAAATCCATTATTTTAGCCAATTTAAAAATTTTAAATTGGTTCAGATTTTCTGGGTCGTTACAATCTCCCCCACTTAAAACTTTTCGTCCCCGAAAAGGAATAGAGTCGAAAGTGGTTTGATAAATCTACAATCATACAACAACCAATTTGTTTTTACCCTTCAAAAATATACTAATCTATTTTTATACTCCTTTTTAAAAATCATTCAGGCTATATATTAAAAGTGCACATCCATAGGAAGAAAATTGCAATAGAATAGAGAATTAAATGGTAATGCAAAGTAGGTTAAATGTACCTTGCACCAGAGTCAATCAGAGATATCTACTCGGCATCTAGGATAAGCTTTCTGAATGCTCTCCTCAGTTTCCCAAGTACAATCTCGCGGATCTCCACTCCATTGCACTTTGACTAAGTGAGCCTTCTTGTTCCTCAGCTCTTTGGTTTCTTTGCCAATAATCTTTAGCGGCTCTCGCCTCACAGCTAATTCGGGGGTTATTTCAATATCCTGCTGAGCTGCTTCTTCCACGATGAAGTCTGGATCATGAACGTGCTTTCGAAGTTGAGATATGTGAAATACATCATGCACTCCGGGCAACCAGTCTGGCAATTTAACTTTGTAAGCGAGAGTTCCGATCCGTTCCAGAATAGGAAACGGACCAATGAATTTGGGCGCTAACTTTCCAGTTTTACCGAACCGGATAACTCCTCTCATCGGCGATACTTTCGAATATACATAGTCGCCAACTTCAAAGGATATATCTCTTCTTCTTCTATCGGCATAGCTCTTTTTTCGGCTTTGAGCGGCGAGTAATCGCTTCTTAATAAAATCGACTTTGTCGGCAGCTTCTCGGATCATATCAGGACCCAACACAAGTCTATTTCCAGGTTCGACCCAACAAGCAGGAGATCGGCACGGTCTACCATACAATGCTTCGAATGGCGACATTGTCAGACTTGCCTGGTAGTTGTTGTTATAAGAGAATTCAGCCAAATGCAGATGGTCTTCCCATGATCCACCGAAATCTATAACACAAGCCCGCAATAGATCTTCTAAAATACGATTCACCCTCTCAGTCTGACCGTCTGTCTGAGGATGATAAGCGGTGCTCAAGTTTAACTTTGTTCCCAGCTCGACTTGAAATGCCTCCCAGAATTTACTAGTGAGTATTGTATCTCTATCACTGACTATACTGAGCGGCACTCCATGTAGTCTAACTATTTCCCTGAAGTAAATCTGCGCCAGACTCTGAGCGATTCTATTTGATTTGACAGGTATAAAATGGGCGGTCTTCGTGAAGAGATCTACGATCACCCAAATACTGTCATTTCCCTTTCTGGTTCTGGGCAAACCATCAATGAAATCCATAGAAATATGTTCCCACTTCCAACCAGGAACTTCTAGCGGTTGTAACAATCCAGCCAATTTCTGTTGGTCGCTTTTGACTAGCTGGCAAGTAGGGCATCGGCTAACATATAAGGAAATGTCCCTTTTCATCGACTTCCACCAGAAAGTGCGTTTAATGTCATTATACATTTTGCTTACTCCCGGATGGATACTGAGTTTCGACTTGTGGCACTCGTCCAGTACTTCCTTCCGAAGCTCAGGAATGTTAGGAACGCATATTCGACCTTTGAGCCTTAGAATCCCATCTTTATCAACTTGAAAACTCGAGGGTTCGCCTTGTTGAATTATCCCTCTGATCTTCCGAATGAAGTGATCATTTTCCTGAAGAGCAGATATTTTATCTAGCAATGAAGTCGTGATAATAAAACTGGCGATCATTTCATTCTTTCTGCTTAACGCATCAGCCACGACATTGGCTTTTCCTGGAGTATATATAATTTCAAAGTCATATGCTGCAAGAAACTCCAGCCAACGTTGCTGCCTCAAGTTCAAGTCCTTCTGAGTGAACAGATACTTTAACGACTGGTGATCTGTAAACAGTTCAAATCTCTCGCCCAGAAGATAGTGTCTCCAGATTTTCAAAGCGGACACAATAGCCAATAACTCAAGATCATGAGTTACGTAGTTCTTCTCGTGTGGCTTCAGTTGACGGCTAGTATAAGCAATCACTTGGCCTCTTTGCATTAACACTGCTCCAAGGCCTTCTCTAGAAGCATCTGTCCAGACTTTCAAATCTTGGTTGCCATCGATGATGGTTAGCACTGGAGCAGTTGTTAGTCTTAACTTTAGCTCTTCGAAAGCTTCCTCACTTTCTGGAGTCCATTTGAACTTAGAATGCTTCTTTGTAAGCTTCGTTAAATGACCAGATATCTTCGAAAAGTTTTTAACGAACTTTCGGTAATAGCTAGCCAATCCAAGAAAACTGCGGACTTCAGTGGGGGTACTGGGCTGTTTCCAATTCTGAATGGCTGTGATTTTACTTGGATCCACAGCGATTCCTTCCTTCGATACAACATGGCCCAGAAATTTCACTTCATCTTGCCAAAATATACATTTGGAAAACTTGGCTTTTAATACATTCCGCCTCAGAATTTCTAGAACCTGTTCCAGATGCTTTTCATGTTCGGCCTTTGATTTAGAGAAGATTAGAATATCATCAATAAAAACCAGAACAAATTTATTCAATACTCCTCTGAATACCCTGTTCATTAGATCGACGAAGTAAGATGGAGCGTTACATAAGCCGAATGGCATTACTAACCACTCGTAGAATAGGTCGGGACCTCTGAACGCTGTCATTGGAACACACTCTTCGGCAATTCGAAGTTGATGGAATCCTGTAGCTAGGTCCATTCGTGAAAATACTTGTGCTCCATTTAATCGATCCAACAAATCATCAATCCGCGGCAATGGATACTTGTTCTTTATTGTCTACTTGTTCAGATCACGATAGTCCACGCATAGCCGTAGAGTACCGTCAGATTTTGGGACAAATACCACTGCTGCACCCCAATCAGAGAAACTAGGCCTTATCAGACCTTTCCATACTAGCTGTCGTGTTTGATTGTCTAATTCCTCCTTCTCTTTCAAGGACATTCTTTGAATAGCGTGAACTACCGGCCTTGCATTCGGAATTAAAGCAATTTTGAAATCTATTTCTCTCTACGGAGGTAAGCGAACAACTTCTTCGAACACATCCGCATAGTTCTTGATGACAGGAATGTCTTTGATGAGGTCAGGAATATTTTCTGAGGCTTCTGGGGTATTTTCTATTTGAGCTGGAGAAACATCCAAAGCTGCCCAGAAATCCTTTCTATTTGAAGTCGGGCCTTCACAAGGTATGGTTATATAATTCCCCGATTTTGCCTTTGCCTTTACAACTCTCTCGGCGCATCTAACCTCTGCTTCATATTGGGTTAGCCAGTCCAATCCCAGAATAAGATCGAATTCATTAAAATTCATGACGATAGAGACAATAGGGAATTTATAGCAAGAAAAAGAGACAGGTACTGCACAGATCCAGCTGAGATTGATAGAACCCCCGACCGGATTCTGGACAGTCATTGGTTCCTTGAGCTTCCTCAAGTTCAAATCTAGTTTCTTAGCGGCACTCTTTGAAATAAAGCTTCGCGACGCGCCTGTGTCAAACAATACTTTAACTGGAATGTTTTTGACAGTAAGCGTGCCTTCTAAAACATCAGATCTTCCCTGATTATCTGAGGGTGCTGAGGTTTCTGCTACTTCATTTATTTGAGCCTCCTTGGTTGCCTTTAACAGCCGGCAAACCTGTCTTACATGGCCAAACCGATGGCAAATGCTGCATTCTCTAGTCTCTTGAAACTTCTTAATAGACTTAGATCCTTCCTTTCTTTGTTTCTTTAGAGATCGGCAACTTATCGAGAGATGTCCTTGCTTATTGCAGTTAGAGCATACAGTTGTCGTTGCTGGTTTCTTCTCAGCTTTGGCCCTTTTTATCTTGGCACTGGCCTTCTTACTGATCTCAGACATTGTGCTTGCCTCAGTGTAATCAGTTCCAGACTCAATTTTATTACTAGAGCTGACTTCCTCTTCGTACTGTAGCATACCTTTCTTATCTAGATCTTCATATTGATAAGCCATATAAATCATTTCTGAAAAAGGAAGCTTCACATGCCCCAATACTTTATTCTGGTATTTCCTTTGAAGCCCATTGATAAATCTCATATTTTTCCTCTTCAGATTTTGAATTAAATGAGGAGCAAAGTGAGCAAGTTCGTTGAATTTCTTATGATATTCGGGAATGGTCATATCTCCTTGTATCAGATAAGAAAATTCATCACATAGTCGTTCGGTCGCTTTGGGAGGAGTAAATCTTTCCAGGAAAATCACTTTGAATCTATCCCAGGTGATATCACCTTTTGGGTTATTCTCTATAACCGAATCCCACCAGAACAAAGCTTCATCTTTAAATGCCCAAGAGGCCAGTAATCTTTTCTGGTCATCCCTCAGCTTTAATGCTTCGAAGATTTTCTCAGCCGAACGAATCCAATCTTGTGTCTTCATAATAGATTCTTCACCAGAGAACGGTATTCCACCCATATTTCGATATTTGATTAATAGGGCCTCAATATCCGGTTCTGCATTCCTTCTGTTTCTGACACTCATTTTCTATTACTTCTGCAAATGGCAGATCAAGTGTCAGGTCACAGAAAAGGTATTTTAAAATATAGAAACACTTACTTCAAATGTAAATGTGTCTATCAAGGTGTAATTTCATTCTGCTTTACTCATACTAGGATATCACTGATCCTATCTGTATAGAGTTACCCGTCCTAGAACACTACTGGTTCTATTTCTGACGAGTTCGTTCACATGTTATATTCCAGAACTAAGCTTAACCAAAGCTCTGATACCACGTTGAGACGACCCGAAATCCCGTTCAGACGGAAACAAGGGTTATCTTTGGAATATAACACAGAAACAGATAATAGCAGAACAGAATTAAATAAATACACCAGATAATGAACAATAGAATATACTGGATAAAAGTAATCATCAGAGTTACACAGTATACAGGATCTTACTTAGTACAAATACAGTTTAGCTATACATAAATGTCTACAGCGGAAATAAACAAAATATTTACAATAGGAGCTGAACAGCATAAAAAGAAATAATGATAGAATCCATCTTCAGCTCCAGCTATCCAGAAAAGAACCAGCTAAACCTGAATACAAGGCTGCCCGTGTAGAAAAAGGGGGCACCCGAGTTTGAAAGTGAAACAAACTACGAGTCAGTCATGGGACTAGTATGAGAAATCCACTCAACACATATATAATTGGCTAATCACAGGACCACGCTACTTTCGTGGAACGGGTTTACTCCATTGGATTGCCAGTGCTTTAAAACAAATCTTTCTTTTAAACATCGCTATGCTTTTTATAAAAATGAAGCCGTTATAAGACTTAGTTCCCATCACACAATGCAACGCAAACCGGAGGATAGAGTTTTTACCTTATAACGGCCAAATATGCTTGATACGAATAAAACAAAGGCATTTGATATTATTGCTAGTGTTTATATGTTTTGAAAAACAATTTCAAATCATAACTATCAATCATAGACGGCATGGGTACCATATATCATGTCGCCATATATATATACAATCAAAACCGCACGATGTCGTATTTGGAAATTGGATTTCCGTCATGAACCAAGGCAAAAGATAGTCCTTACCGAATTCGTGACTCTCTAGCCCGAGCCACCGGAACAGCCGCAACTGCCCCTTGGAGCGACAGGGCCGGTCCACCGATGTGGATTATAGTGCTGAACAATACGTTTCCCTGCCCTTTGGGGCGTAAATGAGCCAACAAATGACTCTATCGGACCCGGATCGTCTGACCAAACCGAGGTGCCTCGCAACAGCAACAACCACATAGGTGAAAAGTATATAAATGTCAGGGCTGATAGGTCACTGACACCACCCTAGCTAGAAAGAAATGCATGTCCTCCCTAAGGTCCTTCCTCCCGTTTTAGGTTCATACCGGGGTGTGAGGCTCGCGAATTTACGTTATACACAAAGCTACGCCACACAGGCGGTGCTTTGATCATCACCACAAGACTTTGCTTTTCAACAGAAGCCCTGATCACTGCATCTTAGCATGCCACACAGGCAATTCACACCGTGCAACTGATGGCTATCAATCACACAGAACAAATTCCAATGTCGGACACACAGTCCATTTACAAGTCCGTTCTGGGTCTGAACGAAAACGGAGGCACTAAATACCTCGCAAACCCATCGATCACCACGTACGTCTGAACGATCACCACTCATTATCCATATTTCGGGATGCCTCCCAATCAGGACCTCGGTTACCATCCAAACGAGGTGAAGATCTCCGGTCTTCGACCATCGACTTCATCTTCGAATTTCAATCGTCGGTCAGTTATTCGAAATAAGAATTAACTCGGCCTTTTCAAATAATTCACGTATATTTAAAATTTAAAATCAACTTATTTCAATGGTTAAATTATTCGACAACATCAATTTTGTTCTTTAATGTAATTTTCACACCAAACACATTCAACCATCAAATACCACATAAATCAAGCCAATTCAGTTTATTTCCATTCCATACCGTTTACAATATTTTATAACGATTTATCACTATTTTTATTTATTTTAAAATAGCCAATTTATTCAAAACGACGCTTCGGGCCATAACGCGGCCGTGGCGATGTTTTTCTTAAGAATTGATTTACACATATCTGAAAATCTAACCGTTGGATCTTCTCAAAATTTACATCATTAGAAAGGTCTTTTCAAAACGAATCCAACGGTTCCACTTTCGGGAAAATCCGACGGTCGGATCTCCCGGTACAATCGTTTGAATTTTCGATTTCAAAATACGAACTGCAGCGTCGTTATTCGATTAAATATATAATTATATTTATATATATATATAAATATAATCGCTTCTGGCGCTGTTTTTCATCAGATTTGATTTAAACATTCCAGACAATCCAACCATTGGATTTTTGCAAGGTTGGTGCCGTTGGGAAGATATTTCCAAGGCGAACCCGACGGTTGAGGTTTCGGGAAAATCCAATGGTCGGATTCCCCGTACTAGTTGTTTGAAATCACGGTTTCAAAATGCGAACTGCACGGCCACGTTTCGTTTTAATTTTATTTATATTTATATAATTATATAAATATAGTTCATTCAATGATTTCAATATCGTTTTCACTTCAAATATTTTACTAACTCCTTAAATTTTTGGAAAATTTCGCCATAACCTCCCCTGCACCGGGAGCATCGGGAAATCGCAAATAGCTTTCCCGGTCCTTCTAATCTCAAAAAGAAAAAGAAAAAGCCAAGCGGCTAGCCAACAGGCTCATAAAATCATCACCCAAACAAAGCAGTAAATGTGTACCTATTTGTCGGGCACAAAATTTTATTCCTCTTCTCTAGCCCCTTTGCTATAACCTGTTCAATGAATATGTATGTACATATATACACAGTTCTTATCATTTATCATTTTCTATTCGACTTCACATTTGATTTCTATTTGGTCTAAAAACACCATTCATTCTAATGTTACATAAATAGGTGCAAATCATTTCATTAGCTAATTAATGAATATTTCAACTCATATATGTTTATTTTGAACAAGTGGCTATTTTTAACACTTCACATTTCAACGATTTATGCATACAATAAAAATGTGATTTTTATTGTAAAACAATTCATTTCAAAACACTATTTTTCTATATAGTTCATATAGGTGACAAAAATAGGATTTTATATATATAGATAAAAGGTGATTTTTATTATCAAACAATTTATTTCAAAATATGAATACCATTCAACACATGAATTTCTAATCAACGAATGAATATCAATTCAACACATGAATGTTTTCTATAGTTTCTATATATAGATAAAAATGTGATTTTTATTATCAAACAATTTATTTCAAAATATGAATACCATTCAACACATGAATTTCTAATCAACGAATGAATATCAATTCAACACATGAATGTTTTCTATAGTTTCTATATATAGATAAAAATGTGATTTTTACATTTTAAAACGCGAATACCTTTCAACACATGAATGTCTAATCAACGAATGAATATCAATTCAACACATGAAGGTTTTCTATTCAATGAATAAATATAGTTTAAGCATATGAAAATAATTCAAACACACGAATATTATTCAAAATTTCGGCAGCATAACGGCAGGGTAGTTAAAACCGGGACCGTCCCTAGTACGGCTCCTCGCTCTACCTTAAAACCTCGCGGTTTTTGACAATGGGGATCATGCATCTAGTTTGCACGCAGGCGGCATGTATATATTTATTTCATTTCCACAAACTAATCCTATGTGGTTTCAACCAAATATTTTACAATCACAAACGGGTATTTTTCAACCACAATCAAATCAATATCAACCACAAAGAATACCAAACAACCATTCGCTATCAATCAATTTTCACAACAATTTCAACCAATAAATATCGTCCATGGTTTGTGGATGAGGGGCGTATATATATATATATATATATATATATATATATATATATATATTTATTTATTTATATGTAGCAATTCACTTTTATTTCAACACATATATATATAGAAAAAGAAATTGAAGAGTGAGAAATTCTCACCAATAGCTATCCAATACCACGACTCTTCCTTTATAGAAATCTTCGCCAATCTCGCCTTTCGTCGCTTTCGTTGCCCGTATTCTCTACATATGTAAAAATCGAATTTTTACTATGTTATTCAATATATAAAAATTGCATTTTGTCTTCGCTATTCAATATATAAAGATCATATTTTTATTATTCCTATGATGTAAAAATTATATTTTTATTACTTTTAAAAATATAAAAATCATATCTTACTTCTTCTACTCAATAAAAATTCCGTCTTTTCTATTTTAAAATATGATCTTTTCTATTCTAAAAATCTGATCTTTCTATCCCAGTTCAAATCTTTTCTTTTTAAAGTTCGAATCTTTTTCTTTTTAAAATTCAAATCTTTTTTCTTTTTAAAATTCAAACCTTTTTCCTTTTTAAAATTCAAATCTTTTCCTTTTTAAAATTCAAACCTTTTTCTTTTTAAAGTTCTAATCTTTTTCTTTTTAAAGTTCTAATCTTTTTCTTTTTAAAGTTCTGATCTTTTTTCTTTTTAAAGTTCTAATCTTTTTTCTTTTTAAAGTTTAAATTAAAAATCAGTTTTTAAATCTGTTAAAAATCAGTTTTTAACTTCTTTTAAAAATCAGTTTTATAACCTGTTTAAAATCAGTTTTTAACTTTTTAAAAATCAGAATTTTCCTTTTTTTAAAAAAAATCAGAAATTAAAATGAAAATAAAATAACCATAACTTACCTTATCAGCGAAGAAGGGGGAGGCGTCGTCAGAGTCGGCGGCAGGAGGTCGTCAGGGCGGAGCTTCGGTGGAGGCGTCGCGATGCTTCAGGGGGGGCGATGTCTTCGTCGCGCTCGTGCGATCTGGGGGGGGGTCTTCGGGAGTTGCGCCACTGGGAGGAGGAGTTGGCGAAGTGGAGGGTGGAGCGAGGCACGGCGGGCTTGGGTCTGATGTCGTCGTCGATAGTTTTAGGGTTTTTTTTTTCGAATCGGCAGAAAGAAAGTGAGGAGAGAGAGAGAGAAAAGGGTTTATATAAATTATTATTATTATTATTAAATTTCTATTTAAAAGTTGACTTTTTATTCGAAGTCGAAATGGGGCCCACCGACTGTCGTACATAGCGTTTTACCCCCATTCCGGACACAATGGGATATGTATCGCAAGCTGATTTGATCGTTACAATCAGTTTCCGTTGAATTTACATTTAAATCACTATATTAAATTTTAAACGGACATTTCAAATTACCGGGGTCACATACTAACTCTAAAAATTCCAGAAAAATATTTTCTAGCTTCGTATTGACGATACGGTCCTAACAAAACTAGTTTCGTCGAATTCTGAGACCGTTTGAAAAATGGCCAATTTCCAGTCGATTAAAATCAACGAAAACTGGTCAAACGTGTTTTCCTTTGCCACGTTCACATATTGATTCGAAAAATTATGAAATTTGAAAACTAGCAATAACTTGACACTGCGGATCTAACAAAAGTGGTTTCATCGAAATCCGAGGTCGTTTGCAAAATGTTCATTTTTAAGGGCCTGAATTCCATAGCGACTATTCAGAATTTTCAACTGGACATATTTTTTGATTCCCCTATCAGATTTTGATTTTTCAGATTCGTTAGAAAGATATTACCAATTAGATTCTAATGTTTTTGGTTTCGCTAAAATCCGGATTGTTTTGCACCCGGTACAGTCCGACAAAGTTTGAATTCAATTTTTGAAACTGCCACGCCATTTTAGGCCTTGTTTATAATTATAATTAATTATATTCGTTTTCAATTGTCGATTCAAACTCAGTTTTCATCGCCATTATTTAAAATATTTATTTTAAATATTTAAAATCCATTATTTTAGCCAATTTAAAAATTTTAAATTGGTTCAGATTTTCTGGGTCGTTACAGAAAATGTCGTGTATAATTTATATAAGCGAAATATAAATTACATACGTGTTGTATACCTCATGTACATACGTAGTGTAAGCTATATAAGCGAAGTATGAATTTTTACATGCATAGAATAAGTGATATATGTGTTGAAATGCTAGTGAAATATAGCAAATATATATTATATTATATATATATACTCCCCTCGTCCACAAACCATGGACGATATTTATTGTGGTGAATTGGTGTGAAATATTGGATGAAAAATACGAATGGTTGAATAATTGCTTGTGGTTGATATTGTTTGGTTGTGGTTGAAAAATACCCATTGGTGATTGAAATGAATTGGAAATATTTGTGGAAATAAAAATAAACATGCCGCCTGCGTGCGAATTAGATGCATGAATCCCCATTGTCAAAAACTGCGAGGTTTTAAGGTAGAGCGAGGAGCTGTACTAGGGACGGTGCCGGTTTTAACTACCCTGCCGTTATGCTGCCGAAATTTTGAATAATCTTTGTGTGTTAGAATTATTTTCATATGTTGAAATTATCTTCTTGCGTTGAAATTAAAGTCATATATTGAAACTATATCCATGTGTGGAAATATTCATGTGTTGAAAAGTGTTGTGTGAAAATTAAATTCATTTGTGAATGAATGAAGTGTTTAAACAATAAAAAACACATTTTTTATATATATATGAAGTATGAAAAATATTCGCCTTATATAAATAATTTCAATCATAAAAATCCCATCTTTCTAATATGAACAACATAAATAAAATGTCCATGTGTGGAAATACTCATTTGTTGAGAAGTGTGTGTAGTGGAAAGGTTCATGTGTTGAATAAAAAGATCGAAAGATAAAAATTACATTTTTATTGAAACTATGAAGTGCTGAAACATCTATTTGTCGAATAAATATTTTAAATGATAAAAATATCATTTTTATCATATGCGTGATATGCTAAAGATATGCGGACGTTGAAATAAATATTTGTGGTAAAAATATTATTTTTAACATGCATAGGAACTAAATAAAATAGTTATGTGTTGAAATCTGTTTTAGTTCGCCAAAATTATCATCTTTGAAATGTGAAGTGTTAAAAATAGCCACTTGTTCAAATAAACGTGCATGAGTTGAAATATACATTAACTAGCTAATGATATGATTTTAGCCTATGCATGCAACATTAGAATGAATGGTGTTTTTAAACCAAAGCAAATCAAATATGAAATTGAATGGAAAATAATAAGTGTTAAAAATTGTATATATGTACATGCATATCTATTGAACAGGTTAAAGCAAAGGGGCTAGAGAAGAGAAATAAAATTTTGTGCCCGACAAATAGGTACACATTTACCGCTTTGTTTGGGTGATGATTTTATGAGCCTGTTGACTAGCCGCTTGGCTTTTTCTTTTTCTTTTTGATATGAGACGCCCGTGTGGCTATTTGGGAATTTTCCCAGACCCTCCCGTACAAAGGAGGTTATGGCGAAATTTTCCAAAATTTAAAGGCATTAGTGAAATAATTGAAGTGGAAACGATATAGGAATTTTTGAATGAACTATATTTTTATATATATAAATATAATTAAATTAAATCGAATAACGACGCTGCAGTTCGTAAATTGAAATCGTAACTTCAAATGGTTAGTGAGGAAGATCCGACCGTCGGATTTTCCCAAAACTGAAACCGTTGGATTCGTTTTGAAATGACCTTCCTAATGATGTAAAATTTGTGAAGATCCAACGGTTGGATTTTCATATATGTGTAAAACAAAATTAAGGAAAAGCAGCGCCAGTGCATCGACACGACCTGAAACGTCGTTTAATTAAATATGGCCGTTTTAAATTAAATAAAAATGGCGATATATCGTTATAAAGTACTATAGACGGTATAGAGTGAAAATAAATCAATTTTGTTGTGTTTGCTTGATATGTGATGGTTGAATGTATTTGACATGAAAATTATAACTAAATAACTGAAATGTGAATGTTGAATAGTCCAACCACGTGGTTAATTGATTTGAAAATCTAAATATACGTGGGTTATTTGAAAAGGCCGAGTTTATTTCATTTCAAATAATCGATCGACGTTGAGAAGTCGAAAAGTCGAAGACGACTGAAGACCGACGATCTCCACATTGGATGGATGGGCGCTACTGATGCTCGTGATTGGAGTAGCTACCATGAAGGAATTGAAGTAGTGGCCGTCCACACATACTGTTGATCGTACGGATATGCGAGGAATTGGTGCCTCCGGTTTCGTTCAGACCAAGAACGGACTTATAAATGGACTGTGTGTCTGACATTGGATTTTGTTCTATGTTGATTGATCTCTGTTAAATATATATCTGTTTGGTGGCGGAGAATTTATTCTCTTGCTTAATGCCCTTCTCTGAGACGTACGAGCTCAGAGGTTATGTATTGACAGAAATCAGTCGCATGGAGTGGATTGCCTGTGTGGCACGCCTAAGTGGCATATGATCAAGGCTTCTGTTGCAAAGCAAAGTCTTGTGGTTGATGATCAAAGCATGGTCTGTGTGACGTAGCTTTGTGTATAACGTGAATTCGCGAGCCTCACACCTCGGTATGAGTCAAAAACGGGAGAGTGACTGCAGGGAGAGCACGACGTTTCTTTCTAGCTAAGGTGGTGTCAGTGACCTACCAGCCCTGACATTATATATACTTTTCACCTGTGTGGTTGTTGGAATGCGAGGCGCCTCGATATAGGTCTGTAAGGACCGGGAAACGTGTGTTCAGGAATAACTAATCCTCAAAAGTAAGAGAGGACCGGCCCTGAAGATCCAAGGATCATAGTGAGGTCCTGGGACATTTGCTAGAGTGTCTCGAATCGGAGAGGAGCTTGCCCCTTGCCTCGACTCATGAAGGAATCCAATTTCCAATACGAAATATGCGGATGTGATTGTATTACTAGTATGGCGACATAGTAGATGGTAGCTATGCCGCCTAGGATTGATATTTATGATTGAATTGTTTTTGAAACATATATGCACTAGTAATAATATCGAACACCTTTGTTTTATTCGTATGAAGCATCTTTGGCCATTATAAGGTAAAAACTCTATCCTCCGGCTTGCGTTGCATTGTGTGATGGGACCTGAGTCTTGTAATGGCTTCATTTTATAAAAAGCATTGCGTTGATTTAACCATTTATTTTATTTCATGCACTAGCACTCATTGGAGTAAACCCGTTCCGCGAAAGTGGCGTGGTCCTTTGAATTGCCTTATTTTTGTTGTTAATAAGTTGGGAAGATTTCTCATACCAGTCCCATGACTGACTCGTAGTTTGTTTCACCTTGCAAACTCGGGTGCCCTCATTTTCACACGGGCAGCCTAGTTACAGGTTTCTGACGCACCTTTTGGCTCATGGCGAGGCTTGACTACACTGTGCTGACTTGGATTTTCTCCGCCATTATTGTATCTATATTATGATTCCGCCACTGGCGATGTAGACTGATATACCTTTTGTGTACTCTTTATGTATGATTCCGCCTCAGGCGATGGTGACTGATTATGTATCATTATGCACTAAGTTGTATCCTGTACTGTGCTTCTCTGATGTGATGATATCTATATGATTCCGCTGTCATATGTGTGTAAATTATTCTATTTTCTGTTTATGCGATTATCTGTGATCTGCTAATGATGATTAATGTGTTATATTCCAATGATTATCCTTAACACCGTGTCACGGGGTTTTGGGATCGTCACAGCTGGTATCAGAGCTTTGGTTAACCTTAGTTCTGGAGTCTAACACATTAAACACTTCGTCAAAATAGGATCAGTAGTATTCTAAGGCGAGTCGCTCATTAGAGATAGGACTAGCAAAGTCCCAGAATGAGCCGAGCAGAATAGCAAAAACAATTGATCAGTCCATCGTTATCTTTCCGTAAAATTTTCTGCTTAACTATGCATTAGACTTTCATTTCTGTTAGCTGACTTTTTCGTTGCTTATACAGAATTTGACAAATGGCTACCAGAGCAGCTGCCGCTAGAGGAGGCCGTGCCGGCCGAGGCCGAGGAAGGGGAGAAATCCCAGCTCAAGAAGGACCTTTGATACAACCTCCGGCAGCTCAATACTTCGAGCTTGACGGTGTAGCTAAGAGATATAAGAACTTAGGAGGCAAGACCTTCTCGGGAACTAGCACCGTAATAGAGGCCCTTGCATGGCTCAAAACATGCGAGAAAATTCTTGAAGGCCTAAGGCTTGGAGACGAAGACAAAGCTATTATGGGCGTCTGGCTTATGCAGGAACAAGCTGAATTATGGTGGGAATCTCTTACCGCCGGGAATAGAGAAGCTGGAAGAACTTGGGATGGATTTAAAGAACTCTTCAAGGAGAAATATGTCCCAGAACAAGCTCTAGAAAGAATGCACGATGACTTCGCCAATCTCCAGCAAGGGGATCATCCAAAACACATGAACGTTTTCTATAGTTTGTATATATATATATAAAAAGGTGATTTTTATATTTGAAACACGAATACCATTCAACACATGAATTTCTATCCAGTGAATGAATATCGATTCAACACATGAAGGTTTTCTATAGTTTGTGTATATATATATATATATATATATATAAAGGTGATTTTTATATTTAAAAACACGAATACCATTCAACAAATGAATTTCAATTCAACGAATGAATATCAATTCAACACATGAAGGTTTTCTATAGTTTGTATATATATATATATATATATATATAAAGGTGATTTTTATATTTAAAAACACGAATACCATTCAACACATGAATTTCTATCCAACGAATGAATATCGATTCAACACATGAAGGTTTTCTATTCAATGAATAAATATAGTTTCAACAAATGGAAATAATTCAAACACATGAATATTATTCAAAATTTCGGCAGCATAACGGCAGGGTAGTTAAAACCGGGACCGTCTCTAGTACGACTCCTCGCTCTACCTTAAAACCTCGCGGTTTTTGACAATGGGGATTCAGGCATTTAGTTCGCACGCAGGCGGCATGTATATTTATTTCATTTCCACAAACTAATCCTATGTGGTTCCAACCAAATATTTCTCAACCACAAACGGGTATTTTTCAACCACAATCAATCAATATCAACCACAAACAATTCCAATCAACCATTCGCTATCAATCAATTTTCACACCAATCACAACCAATAAATATCATCCATGGTTTGTGGACGACGGGCATATATATATATATATATATATATATATATATATTTATATATATATAGCAATTCACTTCTATTTCAACATATATATAATTTTTACAACGCATATATAACTTATACATCGAACGTACAACTTATACAACGCTTATACATGAGGTGTACAACGCTTATATAACTCATACATCAACTATATAATTTATACATCGTCGTTTTCCATATTGTTTATAAATTAGAAATCTCACATTGGGTTCCACTCCACCAAAAATAGCAGAAGGCTCAGAAAAATATGCGGTCTCCTCTAGAATGTAGAAGACGTCCACACGAGTCCACTGTCTCTTGTTTCACTGAATTTCGTCAAGAAATGAAAAAGATATGATTTTTACAGTGAAATCAAAAACCGTAGCGCTTTAAACTGCTATAATATAGTTTATATTAAAATTAGCCGTATACCTCCTTGATGCTTCAAAACTAGGTTTAGATTTTTACTCCAGTCCGTGAAGTTGTAGCCCGATCAAACCATACCACGTTGTCGAGCTCCGAACCGCGCTCCTGTCGATGGTGGTGAGGTCCACTACGGTGGCTCGAGCTGGCAGCAGTGGCAACCTGAAGACCTCGACTTTGGAGCGTTGATCTGCGACGAAGACGAGATGAGGGAGGGTGAATCCTACATGGATTTGATGGTCGAAGGGAGATCTTCAAAAACCCCTACTGGAGCCTCGCCTGAAGATGATCGGAGCGATCTGAATTTGATCGGGAAAGTTCAAAGGGTTTTCCGTTGTAGATCGCGATGGGGGATAGAGAGAAGCGGGGAGATTCTAACGTGGACGAATAGTTTTTTTTATTATAAAGTTTTAAAAATCCGAAAATACCCCTTGCCTCCTACGAACCCCAATCCAAACCCAACGGCTGTCGTCCCTAGCGTTTTACCCCCATTCCGAACACAATGGGATATGTTTCAAAGGCCCATTCGAATGTTTCAGTCAGTTTTTTCTTCAAATTAAAATATAAAACATTCAATATTAAATTTGAACGTACATTTCAATTTGCCAGGGCCACAAACTGATTCGAAAAATTCCAGAAAAATAAATCTTGCTATGTTTTGACGATACGGTACCTACAAAACTAGTTTCGTTGAATTCTGAGATCGTTTGCAAAAAGGCCCATTTCTGGTCGATCCAATTTAACTATAATTGACCAAAACGTGTTTTCCTTTGCCACGCTTACATACTAGCTTCTAGGGCTGGCAATTAGAACCGAGAACCGAAAACCCGAACCGACCCGACCCGAAAAGACCCGAACCCGAACTGAACCAGATGGGTCTCGGGTTGGGTCTAGGTGATGAAAAATACCATCAAGACTCGATCAAACCCGACCCGCATAGACCCGACCCGAAAGACCCGACCAAAAAACATTGAAATATATGTATTTTTAGTGTTATTATTCAATCGGACCCGAACTGAACCGACCCGACCCGAGCTTCACCCCACCCGACCCGAACCGAAGCTCGGGTCGGGTCGGGTCCAGATATTTGAAATGTATAGTTTAGACCCGACAAAACCCGACAAGCCTAGAACAGAGACCCGCTGGGTCGTGTCCGGGTCCATCGGGTCGGGTCTAATTGCCACCACTACTAGCTTCAAAAATCATGAAATTTGAAACCTAGCAATAACTTCACATCCCGGATCCAACAAAAGTAGTTTCGTCGAATTCCGAGGTCGTTTGCAAAATGGCCAATTTCACGACCTATATAAATTCCATAGCGACCTTTCTGAAAATTCATTTGGCCATAACTTTTGCTTCCCGCTATGAAACTTCGATTTTTCAGATTCGTTAGAAATGTATTCACTAACAAATTTAAATATTTTTGGTTTCACTCAAATCCGTTTTGTTTTGCACCCGGTACAGTCCGACAAAATTTGAATTCAAATTTAGAAACTGCAGCGCCATTTCAGGCCTTGTTTATAATTAGAATTAATTATATTCGTTTTCAAACGTCGATTCAAACTCACTTTTCATTGCTATTATTTAAAATATTTATTTTAAATATTTAAAATCCATTATTTTAGCCAATTTAAAATTTTTAAATTGGTTCAGATTTTCTGGGTCGTTACATTTACAGTACAGGCAATTTAAAGAAGAAACACCAACGTTTTAAACGTTATAAAATGGTTAAATATATATAATTAATTATATTAATCGCATATCACTTTGTTTTAAATTCAAATGCTGATATCTTTTGCATACGAAAACGAAATTCGGTGATTTCAGGTCCTTTTGCGATAGTGGCGATGAGCGCTACAACATGGAACAAAACAGAATAGAAACGGAGCCAAACAGAATTAGAGGCAAACATAAATCAAAACAATACTGAATTCAGAGATAAAAGAATGGCGAAGTGGAAATCAACGTGAGAACTCTTTCTCAGTCAACTATTTTTGTTATGTAATTATATCATAGGTTGCAGATGGAGCTTAGTAGCTCCTGACACTATTTTTTGTAAACCATGGTTGATTGTTTATTTGGATTGTGATTTGGATTGTCATTGATTGATACTGTTCTATATAAAATTATTTATATGAAATTATCATGGAAAGAAATTGGAATAAATATTCATTTACAAGCCGGATGGCTAGTTTATGTACACTGATTTAAGTGATATTAATTGGGATGATAATTTTTACACATCGCCCAAGTGCACAACTAATAATCAGTATTTGTTGTTTGAAAACCCCACATCGCTATTGGGGTGATGTTTGACATACACTAATCCCAATATTTAGTTGTATGTCAATCGATGGATTGACAAGCTGTGATGAGCATTATTTATTTATTTTAATGCTTACACAGTTGTAAATTGCACTCTGGATTATTTTTGATGATTATTTATCATTGTTCTTGAATACATGCAATGTATGAAATCCATATAACTAAAATTATATGGTAATTGTTTGAGTCGCATTCTGACTCAGAAATAAAGAACATTTTAAAAAAATGAATATTGTGATATAACAAATATTTTAAAATAATATTCAGTGAACAAAAAAATGTGATTTTGATGTCCGATTTTGGATGGACACGAAAATATTAAAATGTGAAGCTAAGTTAAGTAGTTAAATGCCATTTTAACCCGAACTAGTTTATAGATCGATTTTATTCATTTTACAAAGAATATGAAAAGGAAATGGATTTCAAAATCGGTTATTTAGAAAATATTATCATTTTAATATTATAATGATATGGAATATTCAATTTTGATTTAAAATTGAAAATAAAGTTAGAATCAATTTTAAACGAATTTATAAACGATTTATAAAATGCGTTTTAAATGGAAATCAATGATATATATATAATGGCCTGAATAGAGCGTGTCGTGCAGCGACGATTCACGAATTTCGACCATTAACTTTAAATGGACGTAACGGGAGATCTGATCATCGGATTCTCCTAAAACCAGAAACGTTGGGTTCGTATCGAAAAGAACTTTCCAATGATTGTAAGAGATTTGAAATCTAATGGCTGGATTTGGAAATATGACCAAATCAATTTTAGAAAAGGTCGCTATGAATGCAGTTTGATGGTCGATATTGGAAACCAACTGTAAGGGCCTTAATAAAATTATTAAAAATATGGAAAAATTGCGTAAAATCATAATAAATGATTTGGAAAGATTTTGGATGAAAAATTCCAGTTTCGGAAAGAAAATAATATATTTTTATCGAAATGAACTAGTTATTAACTAGAATAATAATCCAATTATTTTTAGAAATAATAAATTGGATTGAAAATGGGTTTTAAAATAACCAGAATTTTTTCAGTGTATGAATTTGAATGGTTTTGAATGGAAATAATCTTTGGAATATTTAGGTATTAGATTTCGTGATTATACGGATATTGTTGCGGGAATTTGGAAGATACATATATCGCTATTCCCAATACGATATCCGTTGGTTTGTGAATTTGGTGTTGAATACAAGCCGATATAATTTCTATTTAGAGCCTTGTGTTTAACATCAAATTGGATTTTGGGTATGTCATGAATGGTGTCTTAAATAACACTGTTCTTAAACCTCGATGAGAAGAAAATAAATATTTAAATAAGATTTAGATAAGTTTACTAATTAATTAATATTTAATTGGAGTTGAATTGAAATTGGATTTTTGAGTTTATCATGAATAATGTTTTAAATAACATTCGTTCTTTAACCCAATTAACGGTAAAGATGTGATTTGTAATATATAATCTTTTAAATAAGATTAAGGGAATTTTCCAAAGAAAAGTTTTCCAATTTAACATATTAAATTGGAATTGAATGGAATTCGATTTGGTAATAATCGAGATGAGCTTCTGTGAATGAAGGTTGTTACTATATATGGAATTTAAAAGGCTTTGCCGCTATTCCATTTGTATTATTAGTTTGATAAGGAATTTATACTGATTATACACTATTATGATTTCCTTATAGATTTCATTTTGATGGAAAATGATTTGTGTTTATCGTGAACTGTGTTTTATATGACATTGGTTCTTTAACCCAGTTAAAGACAAGATTAATTTCTTAAAAGTTCAATAATCCTAAAGTAATGATTTTTGATATTAAATCCAAGTTGGACTTTTAATGAATCTTTAATTAGATTGGAATGATAATGAGATAAATAAATTTATCAAATTCTTAAGAGGATCAAGAATGGAGTACCACTAGTTTCACTCAATGCGATAGTTAAATCTTTAATTAGATTTCGAAAGTGAAATGGTAATTAATTTTACTGATAACACCATGGGTGTTAAATATGGAGTACTACCATTTTTGCTCCATGGGATGAATAGGTTGGGATTGGGAAAATAAAATAAATGATTACTTCGGTGAGGCTCGATAATCCCGACTGGTTTGATAAACCTTAATTTGGTTTAAATTGTGAAAAGAATATTTGAATAAAATAATATTCTGAATTGGAATGAGGCATATGATGTGTTTTTATATCACTTAATTATAAAATACGCGAGTTATTCGGAAAGACAGGGATTAACCCATTCTGAATAATTAATACGGTGACTAAATGTCGATGATATAAAGATGGTGGTTGAAGACCAGAGATCTTCACATCGTTCAAATGATTACTGATGTCTTGATTGGGATGTACACCCAAGGCAAGGTAATAAGATGGGATCGTCCAGATGTACTTGGAGATCGACCGGATATGCGAGGGCCACTCTCCTGTATTGGACAAATAGGACAAGGAATAAGGTGCCTCCGGTTTCGTTCAGACCCAGAACGGACTTGCAAATGGATAGTGTGTTGGACATTGCATTCCTTTATACTGTATTCGCTGATCTATGCTAAATATGTATCTGTTTGGTGGTGGAGAATTTATTCCCTTGTATAACACCCTTCTCTGAGACGTACGAGCTTAAGGGTTATATATTGGTGGAAATTAGTGGTACTGTATGGATTGACAGTGTGGCATGCTCAAATGCAAATGATCAAGGCTTTTGTTGAAAAGCAGAGTCTTGTGGACGGTGATCAAAGCACAGCTTTAATTAGCATAGCTTTGTGTAGCATAATTAATTCGCGAGCCTTACACCCTAGTATGAACCAAAAACAGGATAGTGACTGCATGGAAATGGACATAAGCTAGTTCTAGCTACGAGTAACGTCATTGTATGGAGCCTAGACTGTTTACTTATGTGGATTTTGCACATTATTTGAGGAAAGCGAGGTACCTAGGAACTTATGCCGATTGAAAGGCTCGGATATGATTTGAGTCCCTTGTGGCTCTAGAGTAGTCGATATACTAACCCATTTTGGAGGTTTGATAGAACCAACTAATATATAGTTTATGGTATTGTCAATCATCGAAGGAGGACCATCCATAGGATCCAAGGGGTTCACTACGGCGGATCTTGAGGCGTTTGCAAGAAGGTCTTGAAATCGGTAAGGAAGATCCCTTGCCTCGGTTCATAGATTGGAACCCAATTTCCAATACGTGATTATACAGTTTTATTTGTAAACCTATATGGCATCGTAATATAATGGTACCTACACCGCCTATGATTGATACATTTATATTTGAAGTTTATTTTTTTGCTTATAGTAATAATAGAAAGATGAAATTTCGCGTATCAAGTTATTTTGGCTATTATAAGGGAAATCTCTATCCTTGACAACATTCATTGTGTGATCGAACCTGAGTCTTATAATAGCTTCATTTTTCTCTTTACCATTGCGCTGTTATTTTTATGCACTGGTATACGCGTGGTCCCGTGATTTACCTGAATTTAAAATAATGGTCCCGTGATATACCTGAATTTAAAATAAAAACTAATAACTATTTTAGTTCTCATACCAGTCCCATGACTGACTCGGAGTTTATTGTTTTAACCTAAACTCTAGGTGCCTATATTTTCCACATGGGCAACGAGTAGTTTTGGTTTTCGCTGATATTTATTTTCCCAGGATCTTGGATTATAGCTGGAGCTATATTTGGAAAGTTTTTTATTCATGTATTTCATTCAGTTGTGTTAGTTGATGTATTTTCCGCTGTTTTGTATTTTGTAAATCTCTAATATTTATTTCCCGCTATGTAATATTATTTATTCAGACTCTGATATATTCTTGTACCTTGATGTAAATTGTTGTAGTAGCAATGAAATATTATGTTGTTTGTGTTCTAATGCGTCGTGTTCTCAAAGCAATATGGGCTATCCGTAAGGGGGATTTCGAGTCGTTTCAGTTTGGTATCAGAGCTTCGGTTTGCAAAGCACGAGAATAAGACACATTAGAACCGAACGAAAGAATTCATCAGAGATAGGATTAGAAACGTCCTATAAGAATGACTCATTAGAGATAGGGTTAGTAATACCCTAGAATGAGTTTGAAGAGTGCTATTTCTAAAATCGAAATCGAATTTAATTTTGAAAATTATATCTTATTATACGTATTTGAGTATATTGTATATTTTGATTATGGACAATCGAGTATATGAAGGTTTTGCATATATGCGTCATGAACGTATATTCGAAGACTCAAATATACTGGGTTGATATAGAATCACAATCTAGTCGCCCAGAGATGATTCTGATGATCGGTATACCATCATCAGCGTTTATGTTCGAGTTTCGAAAGTGGGATGTCTATATATTTCCAATTAACTGGTGTAAGAAACATAACTTAGATAGGGTTATTGTTTGTGATTTGGCACAAAAAATATGATTTTTAAGTAGATATAGAAAGATATATGTTTGAAAAGCTAATCAACTAATAGATTGCTGGTTGTGATGTGTGATTATTAGTTCAACTAATTAAAATGTTGGAATAATAAAACCAATAAAAGAATGAATGGTAAATTTAGCCAAATTGAATCAAAATATTGAAATGAATTGAAAATTTATTGAAATTGCATATATGTACATGTAAATATAATGAACAGGTCATAGCATGGAATCTAAGAAGAGGAATAAAATTGTATGCCCGACAAATAGGTACATGTTTACTGTATTTATTGGGGTTTGATGATTTTATGAGCCGATTGGCTTTTTCTTTTTCTTTTGGATTGATGACGGCCCTGTAAGGCAAGTTGCGGTTTTACCGATCAGCCCGTACAAAAGAGGTTATGGTGAAATTTTTCGAAAATTTAGGGTGTTAGCCAAATCTTTGAGAAATTAGAAAATTCTTAGAAACTGAAAAGTTGAGGAATGAAAGCCAGATTGAAAGTTAAGTTGGTTGGTTAAACAACTTTCAGTTCTGTTCCTTTTCGAGGACGAAAAGATTTTAAGTGGTGGATACTGTAACGACCCGGAATTTGTGAACCAATTTAAAAATTTTATTTTAGTTATTTTAATGGATTTTGAATATTTAAAATGGTTTATTTTAAATAATAATGAACAAAAATTTATTCAAATCGAAGGTAGAAAATATATATTTAATTTAATTATAAAAGGAGTTTGAAATGGCGCGATAATTTGAAATTTTGATTTTAAATTTCAATTAAATGTATAGGATTCAACATAAATTGGATTTTAGTAAAACCAAAAATATTTGAATCTATTTAATTATATCTTTCTAACGAATGTAGAAAACTGAGATTTCATAATATAAATTGAAAGTTATTCCCAATTTAAAATCTAAAATAGTCGCTACGGAATTTATATATATATTAATGTAATAAATAGCCTTTAAAAACAGCCATTTTGCGAACGACCTTTGTTTTCGACGAAAGCACTTTTGTTGGATCTGGAATGTCAAATTATTGTTATGTTTTAAATTTCCTAATTTTTGGATTTACTATGAGCGTAGTGAATTTAAATGTGTTTGGTAATTTCAGTTTGTATTAAATCGACTGGAAAAAAGGCCATTTTTCAGACGGCCTCTAAATTTGATGAAATTAGTTTTGTGAGGACCGATTCATCAAAATAAAGCTAAATATATATTTTCTGTAATTTATGGACTTAGTATGTGGCCCCGGTAAATTAAAATGTACATTGAAATTCAAAATATATTGATTTATATTTTAAATTAAAGAAAAACTGATCGAAATGATAGAATTGGTGTAGAAACATATTCCATTGTGTCCCGAAGGCGGTACTTAACTAGGGGCAATAGTTGTTGGGTTTGATTTGGAGTTCGTATCGTAAACATGTATTTTTGAAATCAAAAAAATTAAATATACAAAAAAAAAATCATACAAATACCTCTCCCCCCAAATTAAAAACCCTATCCTCCCTCTTTAGTAAATTCAGCCGCCACATCAAATCAGATGGCCGAAATGCTCCAGAAAAGTTTGGAACCGATCTCCTACTCCACTCTATAAAAAACGAAATTTCCTAAAGCAAAAGGAAAGAGCAATGCAAGATCTATAAACTGTAAGGTAGGGATTGGAAATCTCGATCAGAAATGGTCGAAAGCCCAATGTAAAGTTTCTACGTTTGAGCTTAAATTACGGAAACCACAGACCGGTGAGTTCGACGCCATTGATGGCATGGGTGGATGGCCTTCTGCCGCTTCGAGCGCCGCTGGTTGATGGACCTCCGGTCGAACAGACTAGTGGTAAGGCGGAACCCTAGCAACATCGAGTTTGGGTATTACAGTACAGGCTAATTGAAGAAGAAACAACAACGTTCTAAACATTATTAAAAGGTTAAATATATTTAATTAATTATATTAATCGCATATTAATTTTTTTAAACTTCAAATGCTGATGTCTTTTGCATACGGAAACGAAATTTGATGATTTCAGGCCTGTTGCGATCGTGGGGACGAGCGCTACAACAAGAAACAAACCAAAATAGAAATGGAGAAAAATAGAATTAGAGGAAAATTTAAATCAAAACAGTACTAAATTAAGAAATAAAAGAATGACGGAGTGGAAACCAACATGAGAACTCTTCCTCATTCAACTATTTTTGTTACGTAATTATATCATAGGTTGCAGACGGGGACTAGTAGCTCCTGACACTATTTCTTGCAAACCATGGTTGATTGTTTGTTTAGATTGTGATTGTCATTGATTGATATTGTTGGATATAAAATTATTTATATAAAATTAACATGAAAAGAAATTGGAATAAATATTCATTTACAAAATGGATTACTCGTTTATATACACTGATTTAAGTGATATTGATTGGGACGATAATTTTTACACATCGGCGAAGTGCGCAAATAATAATCAGTATTTGTTGTTTGAAAACCCCACACGGTTATTGGGATGATATTTGACATACACTAATCCTAATATTTAGTTGTATGTCAATCGATGGGTTGACAGGATGTGATGGGCGTTATTTATTTATTTTAATGCTTACACGATTGTAAATTACAATTTGGATGATGTTTGAATGGTTAATGATTATTTATCATTATTGTTGAATACATGCGATGCTTGAAATCCATATAAATGAAATTTTATGGTAATTGTTTGAGTCGCATTCTGTAACACCCTGTATTTTCATGTTTATTAAAGTAACGAATTAAAGAATACTTAATTGTAAAAGTGAGAATTAAGGGAAACGGGTTATGCTATTACGTTCGTCTTGGAATTATTCTTGAGATAGAGTCCGAGTTTGAGTGAATCGGACTCCGTATGAAGAAGTTATGGAGTTCAGAAGATTTCATGTTTAAACAGAAAATTATATAATTAAATAATTAAATAAAACAAAACAGTTCGAATTTCAAAAATCACGTGGGTCAGCTGGGCGGGAAAATTCCCGCCCATAGGGGTCAACTCCCTCCAAGGGGGATCGACATAGGTGTCGACCCCCACAAAAAGGGTGTCGACTGGGGTGCCAACCCCCGTATAGGGGTCGACCTACGCACCCAGATCAAAATAGTGACGATTTCTGACTTGTTGCTGAGTCACTAGGGCATAGGTGTCAATTTCTGGATCACTCTATCTAGTCTGGACAGTTCTGATTGCTTTTAGGATGATCTAACGGCTTATATAAGCCTGAACCTCTATAAAAGCAACCACAACCCTCAACCATAAATCACACAATTTCATTCCAAGGAGCCACCATGTTGTCCATGGTCAACCTAGCATAGCCACCTTTCTTCTCCAACTAGGAAGCAAACTATAAAGCGAGTTAGAAGCTAAGAATCAAATTTAATTTAGAGAATCGATAGTCTACGTCAAGGGAATGCTTTTCAATTTCAGAAAACAGACCCTAGAAAACAAGATTTTTCTTTGTTTGTAAGTCCTGTTACTATTTAGATATAAACAATTAAAAGTAATGATTTGTAATATAGTGAAAACTAGAGTTGTGCCTAAGTTGTAAGATAATGATGATGCTGATTTATGTATGTTCTTGTAATGATTCTATCATATATGCCTTTGAGACTATTGTGGTTTATTAGACTTATTATGTTGTATGTTAAACCAATCGTGTATTATATAAATTTAGTGACTCTTTCATGTTATGTTACATGTAAGTTTTTAGGCTAAGTAATATATGCCTATTATGTTTAGATCTACATTCTCATATGTTTAGATCTATGTTTGATCCAACTCAAATAAAAGTTTACAATTACATGCCTAATTGGATTTATGTAATTCTATATAAGTCCCCGTTCATATGCTTAAGATTCATATTAATTGGATCCAAAATGCAAGTTTAAATTTACATGCCTAGTTGAATTTGTATAATTCTATGTAAGTCCCCGTTCATATGCTTAAGAATCATGTTAATTGGATCCAAAAATGCAAGTTCATTATTTTATACCAATTTATGTGACACATGTTTAGTTAGATCCTTATTTTATGTTGTAGGAATGGTACTTACTCCTTTCTTTTCCCTTTTGAATATAAGTTAGGCTAAGTTGCGAGCCTAACATTCTATGTGAATTTTGCGAACGTATGACGGGGGTAACATTGGGAAAAACCTTAAATTTCAAATTATTGGCATAGTTTGGCTCATAATCATATAAATGATTAGTGGCATAAATTGGTATAATTTATATACCTAAAAATTATGAACATGATTTAGTGGGTAAATGGGGTTGAATGGCAATAATTGTGGATAATTTACATATTAATATGAAGGGTAAATATGTAATTTAAGTAAAAGACGAATATGCCTAACCCGAGGTTAGATTGAGTTACGGTGTAAGACTGCCCGGAACCGCCTGGCACATCCAGCAACCGTAACAATATAGATCTAATGTAAGAGGTTAGCGCATCAAGCCCAAAAGAACCCGAGGTCAGACTGAGTTGCGGTGTAAGACAGCCCAGAACCAACCGGAACATCCAGCGACCGCAACAATACATATCTAATGTGAGTGATTGGTGCTTTAATGAATGAATTAAAGCTGAAACAGGAATGGTAGGGTTAAGTTAATTAAGGCAACACTTAACTAACATAACATGTTTACTAAATTGATGGGTGGGGTTAGGTTAATTTGAGAACACTTAACCATTTTAACATGGTGATTAGGAATCCCTAGTAACGGGACCCATTTCAGCGGTAACCCACAAAGATGTGTCATGTTACCCTGAACTAGGCAGGGTGGGGCACGACTACTGGGCTGATTATAAGCTGTCAAAACAATGGCGGGTGGTGCGTCAGTGTAGGTTCCGACGGAGTGTGGGCATGCTCATACTCCGGAGTGGAAAAAGTAGGCACTGGGCATTAGTAGTTATACACTGTGCATCTTGAATTGTGTTGGGTTGCCACCATAGGATTTGATACACCCCATGGTGGGACCAGCACAGGTATCTACAATCAAGCGGGACTGAATGACACAAGTGGTAAAGGTATGCGAGTAGGTGCCGATCGATAAAGGGGATCATTTATCTTGAACACATGGTGGTAGTTGAAACACTTGTAAGTAGGTGAAGAGAAATAGAAATGAGTGCGATAGCCTATTCAATTTTATTATCTTATTTCTATGGTGCAGTCCTAGGTTCAGTTTATTCATATCATGATCCTTTTTCCTGTTTACATGCTAAATAATAACTGGACTTACCAGACTCATGTCTGACCCATTTTTCTTTCGTCTTCGTTTCTTCCGTCCCTCCCCCCAAGGTCCGCAGGGAGGGAATATTTCAGCTTAGTTCGGACCATTTCCAGCTTGAAGAGTGTAGATGTATTGCTTGGATTCTCTTTCCTTGGGCTATGGCTTTGGATACTCTTTTATTAGGGATTTATGTTGCGTTACTATTATTTTAATGCTTCTTTATGTTTTAATTCAAGACAGATATTTTGTTGTAATAATTTTGAAGTTGGTTTGAGATAGTTGTTGTAATGTTTTAACTAAACCACGTACTTATGAAATAAATTTAGTTTTTCCGCTGTTTATATGTTTGTCTTGTAAATTATTTGTATATTTTACCTATAATGCTCCACCAAAGTTAAGGCATTCCCTTTGTAACTGACCTTAACGAAGGTGGGGTGTTTCACTTGGTATCAGAGCTGATGGTTGCCAGATCAGATAAAAAATTTTGGAATCAAAAAGGAGTTTAAAGAAGCATTTTCAAGAAAAAGTGTAACACCCCACCTCCGTTAAGGTCACTCACAAAGGGAATGCCTTAACTTTGGTGGAGCATTTTAGTAAACAGAACAGAAACTTACAAGACAGATAAAACAGTACTTGAAAAATTTTAACTTTATTACAGCGGAAACAGAAATTAATATGGTTACATCCTTTCAATTTCAGAATTCAAGTACAAAATATCAGTCTTGTACAAAAGCCTTCAAAATGCATAGTTTAAAATCATAATCCCCATGGAACGGAAGCTATACAGAGCCAAGCCATACTTTAAGCACTTCAAGCAAAGAGAAATCCGGATCAAGCTAAAGTATTTCCCTCCTTGGATAACCTGGGGGGGGAAACGGAAGAAAGGAGGCGAAAACAACAAGGGTCAGACAAAAAGTCTGGCAAGTCCAGTGACTTTCAGCATATGAACAGATAATAATAATATGATATGAACATAAAACTGGATGTGAGATAACTATAACAGGTGTAGCAGATATAATAGAAAAACAGAATGATATAAACTATTGTTTTACACTTCTCTGCACTAATACTAGTATAGCAGAATTAGGTGTCACCCTAATGTCTAAATTGAAGCAGGAACGGGTACAGAATACTTTAACAGAAACAGAATGCTAATAATGGGCCTTTACTACCCGATCAGAAACAGACAGAAGAAGAAACAGATTTATCCCTATGGAGACAGAATGTGGAATTAGGTGTACACTAGTAATGGGCCTTTACCACCCGAACAGACGGTACCACACAGAAACAGACAGGTGTTACCACCCAACAGAAACAGACGGTACCAACAGAAACAGACAGAACTAAGCGTACCCTAAAACCCTACCCCAAGCGATCGGCTCCCTAATACATAAATATCCTGTGTCGGCCCCACAGTAGGGTGTATCACTCCCTAAAGTGACAACCAATTGGCACAGACCTATTTACAGATGTCACGGCGTCTTACATCCTCAGAGGCAGACCGGGGTCCATGCACGCACATGACCCGGTTGGAACGCACCATCAACACCCTTCGCCATTATCAGAATGAACCACTTATAGTTAGTTCAGTAAGCGTGCCCGGACCCTACCTACTGTTGGGTCAAAGTTTTGATACCAGAAAGGGTTACTGACTAATATGGGTCCCAAACAACAGATGACACAAGTAATTCCCCTCCTAATCTTGTGTTCCCAGACTAACAGATTTCAGATTAACTTGTTTATAAGTTCAGACATACAGAATTCAGATTAACTAATTCACAAATTAAGTTAACAAGTTTTCAGACTAACAGGTCAGATGTACAGATTTTTCAGATTTGTCTAACTTTGTATTGGGCCTACAGATTCATGGACGGGTTTTACTACATCTATTAATCCCTTTGGTTTAACCCTATTTTCCCCAATACGTTTTAGACGTCATTCTTATCTCAGATTTTGCATTAATTAATTATTAATGCACAGACCTCTCACATTAGGTCGGTAGCTTGTGGCCGCTGGATATGCCGGGCGGTTCCGGGCAGACTTCTGCCACAAGCCAGACCTAACCTCGTGTCTTACGCATGTTATGACTAACTTCTCCCATTAGAACCTATTGTTTGCGGCCACTGGATGTGCCGGGCGGTTCCGGGCAGATTTACGCCGCAAACTCATTCTAACCTCGAGTTAGCCATGTTCATCTTTGCGGCCAATTAATTAATTATTTACCGTTTATGCGCACGCCCAATATATATGCCAATTCAGATTATATCAATAACAGAATGATCACATCAACTCAATTGATATAGCAGATAACAGATTTTAGCAGATTGGGTGACTTATCAGATTTAACCGATTTAGCACTTAGCAGATTTTGGCATATAACAGATTAGGCATCTAAACAGACAAATTTAACAGATTTGGCATTTCAATCTAATTAGCAGTCTAGGCAATATAACAAAACTAGCAGTTTAGGCAACTTAGCGAATTAGCAGATTTAGCAAATCTAATATTTCTAAAGGTTCTATTTACATGCCTTGCCTAGTCATAAATTAGGCCTAAATTCATATGCCTACATAATTTTCATGATTCACAACATATATTCCATGTTTGCATAAGCGCAGAATATGGACATAATTTGCCATATAACATATGTTCCAATTTTTGTTAAACTAGCATTTTACAGCAGATTCACATATAAATTATACCAAATATAACCATTAATTTTAATGCATGTCATATATCCAAAAATCCCTATTTAGGTGTAATCACAATAATAGATATCCTAATTAATGTAAATCCTAAGTTTCCATATCTTCTTCTTTTTGAGTCATGGATCATTATGCAAACTATACCCAATAATATAAATCTTTAAATCATATCTTCTAAAAATCAGATCTTGCCTTTTATATGCATTTTGTCCAAAGTCTCAAATCATATGTAATCCTACAGTGGTTCCTCTTCTTTTATCATAGAATATGCATAGATCCAAATCTAGTTTACAACATATGCTCATTAATTACAGATCTAAATTACAACATAACTATGCATACAACATGCATAAATTATATGTTCATAGTCAAATTTATGCATACGTCCAATATATTTTATGCCTCAGTCATATGTTCAATCCAGTCTTGTCATTTCGCATCATTCATTAATTGTCCCAAATTTTGCGTTCATACGTTAATCTCTTTATGAGATTGGGCACAGGCTCGTGGTAGCCTGGCTATAGAAACAGAAAAGAGGAAAGGAATATAGAACAGTCACAGAAAACAGATCTAACAGAAGAGAATACAACCTCAAACTCAGATTTAAATGCATATCAAAATTATAATTAACGTTCATAGCGGAGAATAACTGTACTTGCCTTGATTAGATTAAAGAAAGAACTTTAACTTGTTGTAGAATCTTTGCAGAACTTTAATCTCTAGTTTGAATTGAGTTGCTTAGGCTGATGTTGATTATCTTCTAGTTTTAATTCTAGCAGAGCAGAGACGCCATTTTTATTTTTATTAGAAGAATAGAGCAATGGAGGCTAGAGAATTGTGTAAGAAACCTAGGTAGAGTCTAGGGTCATTTTTATAGAGGTTAGGAACTGATTAGGACCCTTGATGTTGCTTGGATTGATCATAGCCATTCATTCGGAGGAGAGACCAATTAGAGCCTGCCACCTAGCCCTAATGACAAAGCAGCCCACAGAAAATCAACCAACATAGAATAGGCCAGCCAGGTTGGACTGGGTTCGACCTGGGTCTGGACAAGGTCGACACGCCTGTCGACAGCCCTGTCGACCTGGCTAGACCAGGTCGACAGCCCAGTCGACCTGGGTGTCTTAGGCGGGAATTTTCCCGCCCTGGCCAATTGGGCCCGATTTTTAATTTTAAATTTCTTTTCTGAGCTGTTCGAATTTTAAACTTAATTCAGAAACTTCCAGAGGCTATATCTTCTTCATACGGACTCCGTTTTTCGAAAACTCGGACTCTATTTCGCGTATTTTTCCGAGACGAACGCAATGGCATATCCCGTTTCCCTTAGTTCTTTGATTTCAAATTAATTATATTTTAATTTATGACTTTCACGGTTATAGAATACACGGGGTGTTACATTCTCCCCCACTTAAAAGGAATTCGTCCCCGAAATCTTCAAGTTAAGAAGAATGTGTCCTACCATCCAATCATCCATCTACTCAATCATCAACCACAGGCCTCCATTGTCCTTATAGACTTCTAAAGCTTTCATGTTTAAATGCACAGTGTGTGTTCATGTCCGTACCTAATGCAAAATCAGGCGGCCCACTGATTCAGTCGACCTCCTTAATGCAAATCATGTTAGTGCCATGAGTCTAATATGTATGCAAATTTTCCTATTTGAGACATATCATTTCTATATGAGTGCACAACTACTCATTCATATGCAACATCCATATGCTGATTCAACCATTTTGCATCCATAAAAATTTAAAAATGCTCACACATCCATATGCAGTATGAGAGTGATTTCGAGCCGATCTAGTGCCTAGTGTGTGTATATGCATCCACGAGCAACCACTAGCAACCACTTGCATCCACTTGCAACCATCAAACATAACATGTCTCAAACACATGTTTACACCCATTGGTTTCTACCTAAAGTTCAAATATTCGATCGATAGGATACAGTCGAATGATGGAAGTGAGTACAGATAGAACGAAAATTTGGTTCCCATTAGACATGGGTCCTAAGTATCGGCCCCAAAGACCGAAACCAACATCAAATTGACACCCAGAGGATTACCTTCTTTAGACAATGTCAAAACTGGAAATCCTATAAAAAGTATTTAGATATTTACAGACTACTGGTACAGATCAGGTTCCCTAATGATTCTTAGGAAGCTAAGCATGATAAAATCATACCCCACGAAAACTCAGAATGTTTGCGTCATACTTGACTCCTAACACAGATATCCCTCAAACCCCAATCTATAACCCTTATGGGTCTGAGTCTACAGCGGAATTCAAAAATAATACTAGTATTAAAGTGCAGAGTACCGATTACAAAACCAAAATACCAGAATCAGAAAAAGTCTTAACTCCATAATCAGATAAAGAAATTAAACCTACTATAGAAATTTTTCCCTATTCCTATCCTAGCCACTAGCTTCAAGAGTGTTCGCCTGCCCTCCTTGTCCTCGTCTCTTCGGGCAGTCCCTAGTGAAGTGTCCCATCGCCCCACAGTTGAAGCAAGCACCCTCCCCTTCCTCTTTCGGTAATCCTTATTCAGATGAGTCGAGCTTCCATAAGTAAAACACTTTCCTCCTCCTTATCTTCAATCTTTCCTTCCTTCTTTTGTGTTTCCCTTTTGCCTCCATTGTGAACTAAGTCTATATGAGTTTCTCACCTTTTCGGTTGTTCTCCTTAGCCAAACCTCATCATTCTCATCTTTACTATCCTTGTGTAACATGTTGACCAATCCCTCGAAAGCTGCCTCCATCGCCCGGAAAAATCCTTCAAAGCTCTAAAGAAAACTAGCCGCAGGTGAAACTACTACAGCTATCGATGGAAGTCGGGCACTACTTTGCCCTTCGATGAGGTTACCTCCCAGAAAACCGGGAGCCCCAGAGACTCAAGAAAGAAGGAAACAAGGATTTAAGCAGAGGATCAAAAGATAGATATATGGCTTAGGGGACTATGTTTTTCAAAATAAGCTTTACTTTTGAAAATACTTCCTTTTTAAATCCTTTTTGAAAATAGTTTCAAAACTTTTTATCAAATCTGGTAACCTTCAGCTCTGATACCAAGTGTAACACCCCACCTCCTTTAAGGTCACTCACAAAGGGAATGCCTTAACTTTGGTGGAGCATTTTAGTAAACAGAACAGAAACTTACAAGACAGATAAAACAGTACTTGAAAATTTTTAACTTTATTACAGCGGAAACAGAAATTAATATGGTTACATCCTTTCAATTTCAGAATTCAAGTACAAAATATCAGTCTTGTACAAAAGCCTTCAAAATGCATAGTTTAAAATCATAATCCCCATGGAACGGAAGCTATACAGAGCCAAGCCATACTTTAAGCACTTCAAGCAAAGAGAAATCCGGATCAAGCTAAAGTATTTCCCTCCTTGGATAACCTGGGGGGAAACGGAAGAAAGGAGGCGAAAACAACAAGGGTCAGACAAAAAGTCTGGCAAGTCCAGTGACTTTCAGCATATGAACAGATAATAATAATATGATATGAACATAAAACTGGATGTGAGATAACTATAACAGGTGTAGCAGATATAATAGAAAAACAGAATGATATAAACTATTGTTTTACACTTCTCTGCACTAATACTAGTATAGCAGAATTAGGTGTCACCCTAATGTCTAAATTGAAGCAGGAACGGGTACAGAATACTTTAACAGAAACAGAATGCTAATAATGGGCCTTTACTACCCGATCAGAAACAGACAGAAGAAGAAACAGATTTATCCCTATGGAGACAGAATGTGGAATTAGGTGTACACTAGTAATGGGCCTTTACCACCCGAACAGACGGTACCACACAGAAACAGACAGGTGTTACCACCCAACAGAAACAGACGGTACCAACAGAAACAGACAGAACTAAGCGTACCCTAAAACCCTACCCCAAGCGATCGGCTCCCTAATACATAAATATCCTGTGTCGGCCCCACAGTAGGGTGTATCACTCCTTAACGTGACAACCAATTGGCACAGACCTATTTACAGATGTCACGGCGTCTTACATCCTCAGAGGCAGACCGGGGTCCATGCACGCACATGACCCGGTTGGAACGCACCATCAACACCCTTCGCCATTATCAGAATGAACCACTTATAGTTAGTTCAGTAAGCGTGCCCGGACCCTACCTACTGTTGGGTCAAAGTTTTGATACCAGAAAGGGTTACTGACTAATATGGGTCCCAAACAACAGATGACACAAGTAATTCCCCTCCTAACCTTGTGTCCCCAGACTAACAGATTTCAGATTAACTTGTTTATAAGTTCAGTCATACAGAATTCAGATTTACTAATTCACAAATTAAGTTAACAAGTTTTCAGACTAACAGGTCAGATGTACAGATTTTTCAGATTTGTCTAACTTTGTATTGGGCCTACAGATTCATGGACGGGTTTTACACATCTATTAATCCCTTTGGTTTAACCCTATTTTCCCCAATACGTTTTAGACGTCATTCTTATCTCAGATTTTGCATTAATTAATTATTAATGCACAGACCTCTCACATTAGGTCGGTAGCTTGTGGCCGCTGGATATGCCGGGCGGTTCCGGGCAGACTTCTGCCACAAGCCAGACCTAACCTCGTGTCTTACGCATGTTATGACTAACTTCTCCCATTAGAACCTATTGTTTGCGGCCACTGGATGTGCCGGGCGGTTCCGGGCAGATTTACGCCGCAAACTCATTCTAACCTCGAGTTAGCCATGTTCATCTTTGCGGCCAATTAATTAATTATTTACCGTTTATGCGCACGCCCAATATATATGCCAATTCAGATTATATCAATAACAGAATGATCACATCAACTCAATTGATATAGCAGATAACAGATTTTAGCAGATTGGGTGACTTATCAGATTTAACCGATTTAGCACTTAGCAGATTTTGGCATATAACAGATTAGGCATCTAAACAGACAAATTTAACAGATTTGGCATTTCAATCTAATTAGCAGTCTAGGCAATATAACAAAACTAGCAGTTTAGGCAACTTAGCGAATTAGCAGATTTAGCAAATCTAATATTTCTAAAGGTTCTATTTACATGCCTTGCCTAGTCATAAATTAGGCCTAAATTCATATGCCTACATAATTTTCATGATTCACAACATATATTCCATGTTTGCATAAGCGCAGAATATGGACATAATTTGCCATATAACATATGTTCCAATTTTTGTTAAACTAGCATTTTACAGCAGATTCACATATAAATTATACCAAATATAACCATTAATTTTAATGCATGTCATATATCCAAAAATCCCTATTTAGGTGTAATCACAATAATAGATATCCTAATTAATGTAAATCCTAAGTTTCCATATCTTCTTCTTTTTGAGTCATGGATCATTATGCAAACTATACCCAATAATATAAATCTTTAAATCATATCTTCTAAAAATCAGATCTTGCCTTTTATATGCATTTTGTCCAAAGTCTCAAATCATATGTAATCCTACAGTGGTTCCTCTTCTTTTATCATAGAATATGCATAGATCCAAATCTAGTTTACAACATATGCTCATTAATTACAGATCTAAATTACAACATAACTATGCATACAACATGCATAAATTATATGTTCATAGTCAAATTTATGCATATGTCCAATATATTTTATGCCTCAGTCATATGTTCAATCCAGTCTTGTCATTTCGCATCATTCATTAATTGTCCCAAATTTTGCGTTCATACGTTAATCTCTTTATGAGATTGGGCACAGGCTCGTGGTAGCCTGGCTATAGAAACAGAAAAGAGGAAAGGAATATAGAACAGTCACAGAAAACAGATCTAACAGAAGAGAATACAACCTCAAACTCAGATTTGAATGCATATCAAAATTATAATTAACGTTCATAGCGGAGAATAACTGTACTTGCCTTGATTGGATTAAAGAAAGAACTTTAACTTGTTGTAGAATCTTTGCAGAACTTTAATCTCTAGTTTGAATTGAGTTGCTTAGGCTGATGTTGATTATCTTCTAGTTTTAATTCCAGCAGAGCAGAGACGCCATTTTTATTTTTATTAGAAGAAGAGAGCAATGGAGGCTAGAGAATTGTGTAAGAAACCTCGGTAGAGTCTAGGGTCATTTTTATAGAGGTTAGGAACTGATTAGGACCCTTGATGTTGCTTGGATTGATCGTAGCCATTCATTCGGAGGAGAGACCAATTAGAGCCTGCCACCTAGCCCTAATGACAAAGCAGCCCACAGAAAATCGACCAACACAGAATAGGCCAGCCAGGTTGGACTGGGTTCGACTTGGGTCTGGACCAGGTCGACACGCCTGTCGACAGCCCTGTCGACAGCCCTGTCGACCTGGCTAGACCAGGTCGACAGCCCAGTCGACCTGGGTGTCTTAGGCGGGAATTTTCCCGCCCTGGCCAATTGGGCCCGATTTTTAATTTTAAATTTCTTTTCTGAGCTGTTCGAATTTTAAACATAATTCAGAAACTTCCAGAGGCTATATCTCCTTCATACTGACTCCGTTTTTCGAAAACTCGGACTCTATTTCGCGTACTTTTCCGAGACGAACGCAATGGCATATCCCGTTTCCCTTAGTTCTTTGATTTCAATTTAATTATATTTTAATTTATGACTTTCACGGTTATAGAATACACGGGGTGTTACAAAAAGTGTTGTTTTTATTTTAAAAGGCATAATCCCCCAAAGCCATGTGCACTATCTTTCTATTATTTGTTTTGATTCTTTTCTTTTTCGTTTCAGCATGTCTGGGGATCTTAACCTTCAGAGGGCGTACCGGTACCTAGCTGGTTCAGAAGGTACCTAGAGGCAGGGCTAATGATGCAGGCCCAGCTGACGTTCCTCCTCCTGAAGTTGCAATTGTTCCTCCTCCTCCTCCTTATGCAAATGCTTTTGCAAAGATATGTAGACATTTTCGAGCGATGGGTGGAAAGAGCTTTAATGGGACTGAGTCATTTGTAGAAGCAAGAAACTGGCTTAAAGAAACCAAGGACTTGTTTGTTATCTTCGAAGTGGACGATAGGCATAACATACAGTTGGCGATATGGTTGCTTAAAGACGAAGCCTCTTATTGGTAGGAAGTTACTAATGCTGAGAGACCAGTTGAAACTTGGGAGGATTTCAGAATGAGGTTTGAAATGAAATTCCTCTTACAAGCTGAATGTAGCCTACAGATGGAGAAGTTCTTAGCTCTCAAATAGGGAAGTATGTCGGTCAAGGAATACGTCTACCAATTCAACCAGATGGCTAGATTCAGACTGGAGTTAGTGAACACTCCCCATAAGAAGGCTCTCTGTTTTGTTAAAGGGTTAAATGAGCCACTGCACAGCCTAGCTATGTCCCATATACCTATGGGTGCGACCTATGAGAGACTGGTGGACATGGAACCGTTACAGGAGGAAGACAAGGATGGCAAGAAAGAGGCAAAGGTGGAAGTACCTCAAGATAAGAAAGTGGAGGGATCGCAGAATAAGAAGACAAATTCAAAGAAGAGCGCGAAGAACAACAAACCCCATGACAAGAGGAAGCGTAATTTTTGTGTCATTCCTGGACATTTGATTAAGGACTGTAGAAAGAAAAAGGGGAAGATGGGTGGTTGTTTTCAATGCGGCGAGACAGGACACATGGCTAAGGACTGCCCAATAAAGCAAGGACAAGTGCAGAGGACTGGATCTACTTCTGGAGGGCAGGTTCACGCTCTCATAGCACCTCCGTTAGAACGAGGTAGAAATATTTCTGTTGAGAGTTTAGTTTATCTTTTTGATCATCCTATTCGTACACTCTTTGATTCTGGTGCATCGCACTCTTTTATATTTACTGCTTTAGTTGAATCTCTACACCTAGACACCCGTATAATAGAGGATTCCTTGGTTGTTTCAAATCCAATTGGAGGCTCGGCTTATTTGTCAATGGTTTGCTTGGATTTGGAAATTTCTATACTAAGCATTGGGTTTAGATGTAATGCCTATGTTTTGGGCTTCACGGGCTATGGGTTGATTCTAGGCTTGGATTGGTTATCCAGTAATGGTGCCATCCTCAATTGTGAAAAGTGAGTGGTTAGACTTATGACTCACCTTGATTACACTCTCAAAATCGCTTGTAATCTCATGAATTCTGTTATGCTTAGGTACCTAGAATCTCTTGATGCGTCTGTTGAAAACTTGCAGTCTGTTAGAGTAGTCCGTGAATACTCAGATGTATATGAAGAGGTGAAGGGCTTACCTCCGAAGCGGGATATAGACTTCCGCATATACCTTGTTGATAATGCAAAACCCATAGCTTTACCCGTTAGACACGTGGCTCCAAGGGAGAGGAAAGAGCTCAGCAAGCAAGTTAAAGAGCTGCTCGAAAAAGGGTTCATAAGGCGGAGTATTTCTGAACGGGGTGCTCCAGTAGTATTCGCAACCAAAGCGGATGGTTCCCTTCGCCTATGCGTTGACTATAGGGAGCTAAACAAGCTGACCAAGAAGAATAGGCACCCACTTCCAAAAATAGACGACTTGTTTGATCAACTTGTAGGTGCATCGGTTTTCTCCCAACTAGATCTAGCTACCGGGTTTCATCAGCTAAGAGTGGATGAAGACAGGATTGATAAGACCGCGTTCAAAACCACGGATTGTTTCTTCAAATGGCTTGTCATGCCTTTCGGCTTGACAAACGCACCCGCTTACTTTGTTGACTTAATGAGCATGGTGTTCAAGGAGTTCCTTAATAAGTTCTCGAAGAATGAAGAAGAGCATGCTCTGCATTTAAGGGAAGTCATGGATACTCTTTGGGCACATCCGCTAAAAGACAAATTCTCCAAATGCCATTTCTGGAGAGAAGAGGTAAGGTTTCTTGGACATGTGGTGTCCAAAGAGGGGATAGTTGTGGACCCCGCAAAAGTAGTTGGAGTACAAGATTTGAAGGTTCCACAGAATGCAACCGAAGTTCGAAGCTTTCTCGGGCCAACGGGCTTTTACCGAAAGTTCATTAAAGACTTTGCGAAAGTCTCAGCCCCACTCACAAGATTGACGAAGAAGAACCTAACTTTCGTTTGGGAGCGATGTTGCTTTCCAACGTTTGAAAACGGCTCTTGCAACAACCCCAATTCTGACATTGCCTGATGGGAGCAAAATGTTTACCGTATACACAAAAGCATGTGGTACAGGATTAGGTGCTATCTTGATGCAAGAAGGCAAGGTATTTTTTTTATGGGGGAAGGCAATTGAAGGTACATGAGAAGAACTACCAAACTCATGATTTGGAGCTAGCTGCCATTGTTTTCGCTCTTAAGTCATGGCGTCATTATCTACTAGGAGAAAGGTTTGAATTGTTTACTGACCATAAATCATTAAAGTACCTTTTCTCACAGAAAGATCTTAACTTAAGACAACAAAGGTGGATGGAATTTCTGGCCTCATATGATTTTGAGATTTCCTATACATCTGGCAAGGGCAATGTAGTAGCAGACGCCTTGAGTAGAAAGAAGTTGACCTTAAGTCCTCTCTTTGTAGAAAGGCAAAGCTTGGAGTACATAGAAAACTTTGACTTTAGACCCTCCTCTGTATTTGTACCTGGTTTGTTAGCAAAGTTGGAGGTGCGGCCTACTCTTTTGGACTCAATAAGAACTGCACAACATGAAGACCCTCAGCTAGTTGATACGATGGATAAGCTAATTAAGGGTGAGACTTCTAGTCACCTCAATAGATACTCCATCAATGATAAGGGTTGGTTGAAATGGGATGGAAGGCTATGCATCCCACAAACAAGGGATTTGGTAAAGACGGTTCTCGATGAAGCACACCATTCTAAGCTGACCATACACCCAGGTGGAGAAAACATGTATAAAGACATAAAAGGGTTTTCTTATGGAATGGCATGAAGCGGGATGTAGCTGAGTTTATCGCTAAGTGCTTGATATGCTAGCAAGTCAAAACGGAGCAGAAGAAGCCTGGTGGTCTGCTTCATCCTCTAGAGGTCCCACAGTGGAAAGGGGATAGCATTTCGATGGACTTTGTTGATGGGTTGCCTAGGTCAAGAAGGGGAAATACCAGTATTTGTGTAATAGTGGACAGGCTCACTAAAAGCGCACATTTTATACCTGTTAAGAGTAGAAGGACTGCCTCATCCTTAGCATCCATTTATCATAAAGAGATAGTTCGACTCCATGCGATACCCTCTAGCAAAGTGAGTGATCAAGATCCTATCTTTACGAGCGAGTTTTGGAAGAGTTTGCAAGAGGCTGTAGGCGCACAACTATGCTTAAGCACGGCCTATCACCCCCAAGCCGATGATCAGACATAAAGGGTGAATAGATTATTAGAAGACCTCTTGAGATTGTGCATTCTTGACTTTGCAGGAACGTGGGAGTGTCATCTTCCTTTAGTGGAATTCGCTTACAACAATAGCTACCAAGCCACCATAGGCATGGCACCCTTCGAGGCTTTATATGGAAGACCATGCCGATCACCAACTTTTTGGTGGGAGTCTACAAACAAGATCGTACTTGGGCCAGACATGATTAGATAAACTTCAGAAAAGGTGGACTTGATAAGAAGACGGATGAAGACTGCACAAGATAGACAGAAGTCCTACGCAGACAAAAGAAGGACAGACCTTGAGTTTGAGGTTGGATATAGGGTGTTCCTTAAAGTATCCCCTTTGAGGATTGTAATTCGCTTTGGGTCCGTAGGACAGCTAGCACCAAGATTTGTAGGACCATTTCCTATCATTGAAAGGGTTGGGATGATGGCTTACAATGTAGAGCTACCCGAAAAACTGGCTGGAGTTCATAACATTTTTCATGTTTCTCAACATCGAAAGTGCTTATATGAGTCTGCGGAAGTTGTGGAGCCAAGTATACTAGAGGAAGTAGAAGTGGAACGAGAAGTAATTATGAGAAGAGTTCCAGCTTGAATCTTGGGTACGGAAGTCAAAAAGCTACGCAACTGTGAAGTCAAGCTGGTTAAAGTTCAATGGAGTGACACTGAGGAAGATGCGACTTGGGAAACTAAGGGAAAAATGCTCGCATCATACCTTTTTCTTTTTGAGGGTACATCCTTGATCTCTTTCTCCATAATTTTATACATTCTTGTATCTACCTTTTTAAGTATAACTCCTCGGTCCTATTCTTGATCCTTAGGTAGAAACCAATGGATGTAAACATGTATTTGAAACATGTTATGGTTGATGGTTGCAAGTGGTTTCTAGTGGTTGCTCGTGGATGCATACACACACACATTAGGTACTAGATTGGCTCAGTCGCTTTCATATTGCATATGCATATATGTATTTGTATATGGATTGAAACCTGGTGTGTTATCAAATGGACGTTGCGTTTGTATGAATGATTGTGCACTCATGTAGAAAGTATGATTAGGAATAACTACATGCATAATGGACTCATGGCACTAACATATTTGCATTAAGGAGGTAAACTGAATCAGTAGACCGCTTGATTTTTGCATTAGACAAGGACATATACACACACTATGCATACAATCATGAAAGCATTAAAAATCTTTTAAGGACAATGGATGTCGGTTTTTGATGGTTGAGTAGATGGACGATTGAATGGTAGGATATACATTCTTCTTGACTTGAAGATTTCGGGGACGAAATCCTTTAAGGAGAGGAGAATGTAACACCCTGTATTTTCTATGTTTATTGAAGTAACGAATTAAAGAATACTTAATTGTAAAATAGAGAATTAAGGGAAACGGGTTACGCCGTTGCATTCGTCTCGGGATTCTACTTGAGATATAGTCCAAGTTAGCGTTTACCGGACTCAGTATGAAGAAGTTATGGAGTTCAAAAGATTTCCTGTTTAAACAGAAATTTATATAATTAAGAAATTAAATAAAACAAAACAGTTCGAAATTCAAAAATCACCGGGTCAGCTGGGCGAGAAAATTCCCGCCCATAGGGGTCGACTCCCCTAGGGGGGTCAACATAGGTGTCGACCCACCCAAGAGGGGTGTCGACTGGGGTGTCGACCCCGCAATAGGGGTCGATCCCTCACCCAGATGAAAACAGTGACAATTTCTGACTTGTTGCTGAGTCACTAGGGCGTAGGTGGAAATTTCTAGATAACTCTATCTAGTCTGGACGGTTATGATTACTCCTGGGATGATCTAACGGCTCACATAAGTCTAAACCTCTATAAAAGCAACCCCAACCCTCAACCCTAAATCACACAATTTCATTCCAAGGAGCCACCATGTTGTCGATGGTCAACCTAGCATAGCCACCTTTCTTCTCCAACTAGGAAACAAAAAAGAAAGCAAGTTAGAAGCAACGAATCAAATCAAATTTAGAGAATCGATAGTCTATGTCAAGGGATTGCTTTTTCAATTTTAGAAAACAGATCCCAGAAAACAAGATTTTTCATTGTTTGTAAGTCCTTTTATTATTTAGATGTGAACAATTAAAAGTTATGATTTGTAATAAAGTGAAAACTAGAGTTGTGCGTAAGTTGTAAGATAATGGTGATGCTGATTCATGTCTATTCTTATAACGATTCTATCATATATGTCTATGAGACTATTGTGATTTATTGGACTTATTATGTTGAATGTTAAACCAATCATGTATTATATAAATTTGGTGAATTTTTCATGTTATGTTACTTGCAAGTTTTTAGGCTAAGTCATATATGCCTATTATGTTTAGATCTACATTCTCATATCTTTAGATCTATGTTTGATCCAACTCGAATAAAAGTCTACATTTACATGCCTAATTGGATTTATGTAATTCTATATAAGTCCCCGTTTATATGCTTAAGATTCATGTTAATTGGATCCAAAATGCAAGTTTACATTTACATGCCTAGTTGGATTTGTGTAATTCTATGTAAGTCCCCGTTTATATGCTTCAGATTCATGTTGATTGGATCCAAAAATGCAAGTTCATTGTTTTATGCCAAATTTATATGACACATGTTTAGTTAGATCCTTATTTTATGTTGTGGGAATGGTACGTGCTCCTTTCTTTTCCCTTTTGAATATAAGTTAGGCTAAGTTGCAAGCCTAACATTCTATGTGAATTTTGCGAATGTATGACGGGGGCAACGTTGGGAAAAACCTTAAATTTTAAATTATTGGCATAGTTTGGCTCATAATCTTATAAATGATTAGTGGCATAAATTGGTGTAATTTATATACCAAAAAATTATGAACATGATTTAGTGGGCAAATGGGGCATGACTTGGATGGCAATAATTGGCGATAATTTACATATGCCTAACCTGAGGTTAGATTGAGTTACGGTGTAAGACTGCCCGGAACCGCCCGGCATATCCAGCAACCATAACAATATAGATCTCATGTGAGAGGTTAGCGCATCAAGCCCAAAAGGACCCAAGGTTAGATTGAGTTGCGGTGTAAGACTGCTCGAAACCGACCTGCACATCCAGCGACCACAACAATACATATCTAATGTGAGTGTTTGGTGCTTTAATGAATGGATTAAAGCTAAGACAGGAATGGTAGGGTTAAGTTAATTAAGGCAACACTTAACCAATACAACATGTTAACTAAATTGATGGGTGGGGTTTGGTTAATTTGAGAACACTTAACCATTTTAACATATTGATTAGGAAACCCTAGTAATGGGGACCCATTCAGCAGTAACCCACATAGATGTATCATGGTACCCTGAACTAGGTAAGGTGGGGCATGATTACTAGGCTGATTATAAGAGGTCAAAACAACGACGGGTGGTGTATCAATGTAGGTTCCGACGGAGTGCGGGCGTGCATGTACTCCGGAGTGGAAAAACCAGGCATTGGGCATCAATAGTTATACCCTATGCATCTTGAATTGTGTCTGGTTGCCACCATAGGATTTGATACACCCCATGGTGGGACCAGCACAGGTATCTACAATCAAGCGGGGCCGAATGACACAAGTGGTAAACGTATACGAGTAGGAGCCGATCGATAAAGGGGATAATTTATCTTGAACACATGATGCTAGTGGAAACACTTGTAAGTGGGTGCAGAGAAATAGAAATGAGTGCGATAGCATATTCAGTTTTATTATCTTATTTCTAGGGTGTTGTCCTAGGTTCAGTTCATTCATATTATGATCGTTTTTCCTATTTACTTGCTAAATAATCACTGGACTTGCCAAACTCATGTCTGACCCATTTTTCTTTCATCTTCTTTTCTTCCGTTCCAACCCCCTCCCCCCCCCCCGGTCCGTAGGGAGGGAATACTTCAGCTTAGTTCAGACCATTTCCAGCTTGAAGAGAGTAGATGTATTGCTTGGATTCTCTTACCTTGGGCTATGGCTTTGGATACTCTCTTATTAGGGATTTATGTTGCCTTACTGTTATTTTAATGCTTCTTTATGTTTTAATTCAAGACAGAGATTTTGTTGTAATAATTTGGAAGTTGGTTTGAGACAGTTGTTGTAATGTTTTAACTGAACCACGTACTTATGAAGTAAATTTAGTTTTTCCGCTGTTTATATGTCTGTCTTGTAATTTATCCGTATCTTTTACCTATAATGCTCCACCGAAGTTAAAGCATTCCCTTTGTGAGTGACCTTAACGAAGGTGGGGTGTTTCACATTCCGATTCAGAAATAAAGAACGTTTTAAAATAATGAACATTTTAAAATAATGAATATTGTGATATAATGAATATTTTAAAATAACGAATATTTTAAAATAATATTCAGTGAAGAAAAAATGTAATTTTGATGTCTGATTTTGGATATACACGAAAATATTGAAATGTGAAGCCGAGTTAAGTAGTTAAACGCCATTTTAACCCGAACAGGTTTATCGATTGATTTTATTCATTTTATAAAGAATACAAAACGAAATGGATTTCAAAATTTGTTATTTTGAAAATATTATCATTTTAATATTATAATCATACGGAATATTCAATTTCGATTTAAAATTGAAAATGTAATTGGAATCATTTTAAAATGAAATTTTAAACAATTTATAAAATGCGTTTTAAATGAAAATCGATGATATATATATTATATATGTAATAGCCTGAATAGAACGTGTCGCGCAGCAACCGTTCGCGAGTTTCTGCTGTTAACTTCAAATGGATGTAACGGGACATCCGACCGTCGGATTCTCTTAAAACCGGAACCGTTGGGTTTGTATTGAAAAGAGCTTTCCAATGATTGTAAGAGATTTGAAATCTAATGGTTGGATTTGGGATTATTTCCAAATCAATTTCAGAAAAGGTCGCTACGAATGCAGTCCAATGGTCAATATTGGAAACCGGCTATACGGGTCTTAATAAAATTATTAAAAATATGGAAAAATTTGTATAAAATCATAATAAACGATTTGTAAAGATTTTGGATGAAAAAATTTAAGTTTTAGAAAGATAAAAATATATTTTTATCGAAATGAACTAGTTATTAACTAGAATAATAATACAATTATTTCTAGAAATAATAAATTGGATTGAAAACGGGTTTTAAAATAACCAGAATTTTTTCGACATATGAATTGGAATGGTTTTGAATGGAAATAATCTTCGGAATGTTTCAGTATTGGATTCCATGATTATACGGATATTGTTGTGGGAATTTGGATGATACAGATATTGTAACAACCCATAAAATCTGGGCCAGTTTAAAATTTTTATTTTGGCAATTTTAGCGAATTTTTGAATATTTAAAATGAAATATTTTAAATAATATCGATGGAAAATTTATTTTGAATATAATTTGAACATATATATTATATACGTCGTCGTTAGAATATAAATAATTATTTATAATTATAAATGGAATTGAAAATGGCGCGGTAGTTCGATAATTCGATTTCAAACTTTAATTGAATGTACCGGGTGCAAAACAATCCAGATTTTAAAACCAAAAACATTAGGATCTAATTGAGAATATCTTTCCAGCGAATCCGAAAAATTGAAATTTCATAGCGGGAATCAAAAGATATGTCCAGTTGAAAATTCTGAATAGTCGCTATGGAATCCAGGCCCTTAAAAATAGGAATTTTGCTAACGACCTCGGATTTCGACGAAACTACTTTTGTTGGGTCCGTGATGTCATATTATTGCTAGATTCCAAATTTCATAATTTTTCGAATCAATATGTGAGTGTTGCAAAGGAAAACGCGTTTGACCAGTTTCCGTTGATTTTAATAGACTGGAAAATGACAATTTTTCCAACGGCCTCAGAATTCGACGAAACTAGTTTTGTTAAGACCGTATCGTCAATACGAAGCTAGAAAATATTTTTCTGGAATTTTTCTGGTTAGTATGTGGCCCCGGTAAATTGAAATGCGCGTTCAAATTCAATATATAGAAGTATATGTTGATTTTGACGAAAACTGATTGTAACAGCCGAATTAGCTTACGATACATATCCCATTGTGTTCGGAATGGGGGTAATTAGCTATGGGCGACAGGCGGTGGGCCTCGTTTTGAGGTCGAAAATAAAAGTTGCTTTTTGGTGGAAAATAAAATAATTATATAAAAAAAAATAAAACCCTCGCCTTACATTGACCAGGCCCCCCCTTTCAAAACTGATTTCAGTTTACAGAAGAAGAAAAAAAAGGAGAAATGACGGAGGCCGCTCCCCCTAGTCGCGCCGCCTCCACCCTCCACCGATCGCCTCCCCCACCGCCTGCTCCTCCGCCTCTTCTTCTCCTCCCCTCCACTTCCTCTCCCCCTTCGAAAACCATACACCCCGAGCCCCTCCACGCCACAACCCGCCGCCGCCCCTGAAACCCTAACCCCGACCCTCGACGCCGACCACCCCTCCGACCGTCGCCCTAGCCCCTACGCAACCCTCCGACGTCGAACTCCGGCGAGAGCGCCTCCACCTCCGACGAGACTGAAAGGAATTCGATTTTTGGTGAGTTTTACTTTATTTTATATGATAATTAGTTTATATAATGTTGTAAATATATAAAGAATTCCTAGAATAAATAAAAATGAGATTTTTATTCGATGGGGAAGTTAAAAATATAATTTTTATCGTATGTAAAGGTTGAAAATATAATTTTCATATTATATAGATAATAAAAATATAATCTTTTATATTGTAGAAGGGTAAAAATATGATTTTTACATTTTAGAAGTGTTAAAAATTGGATCTTTATATATGTAGTGAATCAAAGATGTGACCTTTATATAGTAGTAGATATAAAAATACTTTTTTTATATAAGTAGTGTATTGAAAATATAATTTCTATAAAATAGAAAATATAAAGGCGAAATCTTTATATTTGAAAAGGCGAAATCTTTATATTTGAAAAGGCGAAATCTTTATATTTGAAAAGGCGAAATCTTTATAAATAGAAAAGGCGAAATCTTTATAATAGAAAAATAGAATTTTATCCATATAGCGTGAGAATAAAAATTCGATTTTTATATATTGAATAGCAGAATAAAAATTCGATTTTTATATATTGAATAACGAAGTAAAAATTCGATTTTTATATATTGAATAGCGAAGTAAAAATTCGATTTTTATATATTGAATAGCGAAGTAAAAATTCGATTTTTACATATGTAGAGAATACGGGAAACGAAGGTGACAAAAAGGCGAGAACGACGAAGATTTCTATAAATGAAGAGTCGTGGTATTGGATAGCTATCGGTGAGAATTTCTCACTCTTCAATTTCTTTTCTAGTTATATATATATATATATACTAGGATGCAGACGGTGTTTAGTAGCACCCGACACAATCGTCCACAGACCATGGACTTGTTTGTTTGGTTGTGTAGTTGGTTAGATTATTTGGTTTGAATTGAATTGTTTGGTGAAATGGAATGGATTTGATTGATGTGTGAATGGTGTGGACCTTCACTAGACCGGGGATAAGGCTAGGCCTCGTCCCGTTTCTAGTATCGTGCCGTTATGCCGCCGAAATTTTCTAAAATAAGTTAGAAAAATAAAAATATCATTTTATTGAATAAATGAACTGAATAAAAGATTCATGTGTTGAAATAAATTAATTATCGTTAAAAATATAATTTTTAACGTGAAAGTGAATAAATAAATAGTTATAAACAAATCGACCGATTTGTTTATATACACTGATTTGACTGATATTGATTGGGATGATAAATTTTACACATCGCCCAACTGCACAAATAAAAATCTGTGTTTGTTGATTTGAAACCCCACACGGGTATTGGGATGATATTTGGCATACACTAATCCCAATTACTTAATTGTATGTCGATTGATTGGTCGACAGACTGTGTAAGCATTGATTATTTATATTTGATGCTTATACAGTTGTGTGATGCACCTTGGATGATGGTTGATTGTTGATCGTTGTTATTATATACATGTGTTGTATGGAATCTATATAATTAACGTTATATGGTAATTGATTGGGCCTCATTCCAATCGGGAAAATAATGAATATTATAAAAGAAAATTCATGTGTTGAATATAAAAATAGTCATGTGTTGACGATGTTCATGTGCTGAAACTATTTATGTGCTGAGTAAAATATTTTAACAATAAAATTTATATCTTTATCATATTTACAATTAGAACCTACTTCACGGTGGAGTCTAATTAAAATCAAACGATAGATACCATAATTTTATAAAATATTTTACATACAAAAAATAGTGATGTGTTGACAGTACTCATGTGTTGAGATTAGTCGTGTGTTGATAGAAAGATAGATTCATGTGTTAAATAGAATAAATATTCATTTGTTGAATAGAATAAAGAAGTTTTTGAAAAATATAAAGCCGCGTTGATTAGAGATGCGTTATTTTGACGCGAACGATATTTTTATCGATTTTATTCGTTTTATAATGAATATTGAAAATTGATTTCAAAACTGAATATTTTGAAATGAAATTCAAATTGAATTAAATTAAAATTGAAATTGAAATAAAATTGAAATTGAAATTGAATTAAAAACGAATTGAAATCATTTTGAATGAAATTTAAAACGAACCAAAATTGAATTGAAATCAATTTGAAATGAATTCGAATAGAATTCAAATTGAATTAAATAGAAGGTAAATTCAAATTGAATTTAATTGAAACGAATTAGAATTTGAATTGAATTGAAACGAATTTGAATTCGAATTAAATAAAATTGAAATGAATTCAAATTGAATTGAGATCAAATCGATTTGAAATTGAAGATGAAGTTGAAATTGTTTTTGAAACAAATTTAGAACTATTTATAAAATTCTTTTTAAAAGGAAATCGACGAAATATATATAATATATATATTATATATATAATGGCCCGAATAGAATGCATCGCGCCGCGATAGTTCGTGAATTTCGACCATTGACTTCGAATTGACATTACCGGAGATCCGACCGTCGGATTCTCCTAAAACCGGAACCGTTGGGTTCGGATCGAAAAGAGCTTTCCATTGAATATTAGAAATTTGAAATCTAACGGTTGGATTTGGAATTATGTCCAAATCAAATTTGGAAAAGGTCGGTGTAAGTGCAGTTCGATGGCCGTTGTTGGAAATCGACTATACGGGCGTTGATAAAATTATTAAAAATATCTATAATTTGTGCAAAATCATAAGAAATGATTTGGGAAAAATTGGGCTGAAAAACTCCATATTTGAAAAGATAAAAATAGATTTTTATCGAAATGAACTAGTTTTGAACTAGAATTAAAAATCAATTTATTTTTGAAATAAATAAATTGAATTTGAAAGTGATTTTAAAAATAATCAATATTCCCAATACGTGAATTGGGTTGGAGTTGAATCGAAATTATCTTCGGAATATTTCGATGTTGGATTCCGTGACTATACAGATATTGTTATGGGAATTTGAAAGATATATTTTATATCGTTATTTCCAGTACGATATTTGTTGGTTTCAGAATTTGATATTGAATATAAGCCGGTATATTTTCTATTCAGAGCCTTGTATTTAATATCAAATGTGATTTGGGTTTATCGTGTGTAACAACCCGCAATTTAGGGCCAATTTAAAATTTTTATTTTAAATGATTTTGTTAAGAAAATGAGTCAGAAATTAAAAATTCTATTTTTAATTAAATTATTTTATTAATAATGGCTGAAATATTAAGTTTATTATTTTAATTCTATTCTGAACTTAAAATTCATGGTAATTCCAAATTTTAATTTCCAACTTTGAGAAATTATATAAAATTAGTTTTAAATCGAAATTGGGCGAACCAAGAAACACTAGTGACATTCATTTCATATGTAAAGTTATTTCACATTAATTGCAGCCTTATAGCCTTGCCTTTAAAGCCAAAATCATGATGCTTATTTTCTCTTACAACTTTTGAATTCTTAATTCTTAAACTAACATCCCTTTTTCTCTCCTTTTATTGTCTCTCTCCAAAAGCAAATCTACTCCATGTGTGTATATTTAATTATTTTTGCATGAGCATTGAATAGGTTGGTCTAAAATATTAGGTGGACTCTAAATAAATTATGGTAAAGATGTCATTATGTTATAATATGTAGTGTTGGATAAACATATCATTATGTTATAATTTTTCATTGTTATATTAAAAGAAAAAAAATTTATTGTCTTTAATACTTCCCTTTTTCTATCCAAAGTGTGAACCATTTCATAAATTTATAAATAAATGTGATTTACATTAATAAACGATTGAATATTTAGGTTGTCTAAAAAATAAATAGAAAACAAAACTTATTACTGTTATTAATTATTTTGATCTTGTTATTTGATTTATAGAAGAAAAATATATGCTTATATTCAACATTCCAAATATAACATGTACATTTATTTATTTGAACAAAGTATCCACTTTTAAAGGCAATTGTAAACATAAGCTCAGCTTAATTATTTTGCCAGAATTAACGTTATTAACTTGAGTTGATTATGAAAGTAAAAACTACAAATTTAGAATTGTTGGATATTAAATTTACAATATACTAGAGGTACAATTTAGAACTTGGACTTTCTATTTAATTTGAATGTAGTGTTCATTCTAGAATTTAAAAGCATAATGTGAATATAACATCAATATTTACGATGCTAATAAATGGTAAGCCATTTGGAATATTTGACATTAGAACGAGTAAAAAAACAGAAAAGAATCAATTTTTAACTAAGTTCTGTTTAATGATTTATTAAAAAAAGAATCTATTCGCATAGTAATATATGGTTAAGATTAATTTATTACAGATCAAACCATTGAGTACAAATGGTAATTAAACACTGAATTAACATAAATATGGGTGATTAATTTTGCAAGCCGTTTATCACGTTATTTATGGTACAAATTGTGATATAATTAATGTAATGAAAGAGAAGGATGAATTTTTGGAGGGTGAAATTGAATTAATATATATATGAAGCATATATAATGCACATTTATGAATGGAATGCGTAATGAAAGGAAATAAAATAAAATCGCGCAATCACTTCTATATTTTTCGTTACTATTTAATTTACAGTGTATGACGGGTAAGTTTATAATGCCATAAAACAACGTTGTTAATTCATGTGTTAGCCTAACACATTGTCCATAGAAAGCAAATCCAATTTTTCATTAGTGTGCATTAATTTTCTTTTGTTTTTAATTCATGCATGTTCCTACAGATACGTTTTCTAATTCAAAATCTTTCTTCTTATTCCTTCCTTTGGCATTAATGACAAATGGAATATTATTTCTAGAATCAAATTTTGGCAATATAATTTTCAAAGATGCAAGGCTACAAAAGAAATGCATTCATGGTTTTAAATGGAAAAGCAATGCAACATTAATTCCTTGCTCCTTATTTCTCATCTTCCTTTTTCTTTATTTGTTTTTTTTTCCTTTTCTTTGTAAATCCCTTCTCTATCCACTATAGCATTTTTATATAAAGAACTAAAAAAAATGGATATGAATAATAACACAAAGGTTATTATTTAAATATGTTAAAATTGGACAAGGGGTTTTACGGGCCTTAATTGGCTAATTGAATAATTAATTAATCTATATAAGTACTTCCTACACCTTATTTCTCCAAACCCAAATTCTCCAAATTATTCTTCAGTCGCCTCAATCAAAATCGAAAAAAAAAGAGAAACGATGGCGGAATCCTCCATTACTCCCCCTCCAAGGCCGATCAGACCCCGCCCTCCGATCACCTCCTCGTCCACTGTGCTGGTCGGAACTTGAAGCCCTAGAGGCTGTGGGTGTCTCGAAGTGGCGGCCTCCGTTTCCAAAACATGAAGAAGGAATTGGACGATTTCAAGTGCATTGGACTCGAGTCGAAAAATACTTCGTGATGGCACTGACTAGGCGTTATTCTGAACAAGTTGATTTTTGAGGAAAATTTCAGAACTGATAGACAAGAACAATAGCAGTTGGGATTTTTGGTAAAATTAAACGCGGTTTAATTTTATTAAAAACAAGGTGAGAATCCTTCTTTTATTTAGATAATTAATTATTTTAATTTAATTATGTGGTGATTGAAATGCTGAGATTGTGATTGTATATTGTGATTTACTGATCTGCGATGTGATGATGTTTGTATATAATTATTGCTGAAATATGTGGTGATGTCTGTGATGACTACTTTATCTAGATCCGAAATTTGTGATGTAGTTCATAATAAAGTCCCCCTCTTTATTTTATTTTTATTTTCTATTAAAATTTAATCTTAAATTTTGTATACAAAATAAAAGAAAAAAAAAATCTTGTTTGTTTATTTTTGTTTGTTAAACAAAAAGACAATTTTTAAATTATTTTTGTTGTAAAACAAAAAGGAACAATTTTTACATTATTTTTGTTGTAAAACAAAAAGGATAATTTTAACATTATTTTGTTGTCAAAATTAAAAGGGACAAATTTGTTTACAAAATAAAAGATATATTTTTTTTGATGTATATTTTGGTTACCAAATAAGGGACAAAATTTGTTTACAAAACAAAGGACATTTTTACTTAATTTGGTTGTTGAAACAAAAGAACATTTTTACATAATTCGTTTGTTAAAATCAAAAGAATAACTTTTTATGTCTTTTGTTAAAAATAAAAAGAATAACTTTTTATGTCTTTGTTTTAAAAATAAAAAGAATAACTTTTATGTTTCTTTTGATTAACAAAGTAAAAGACCACTTTTTATGTTTCTTTTGTTAAAAATAAAAAGACCAACTTTTATATTTTCTTTTGTTGATAAAGTCAAAATACCAAATTTTATGTTGCTTTTGTTAACATAATAGAATGTAAGTTTAACCTTTACTTTTATGAATAAATAAAATGTGAATTTAAATCTTCATTTCCATTTGCAAATAAAAGTGAAGTTGGGACCGTTATTGTGATTCATCAAAAAAAATATATATATACACCAAAACCATAAGTGTGTTAATTTGTATGTTATGACACCAAAGCCATAAGTGTGTTATTTTGTATGTTGTGACACCAAAACCATCAATGTGTTATTTTGAATGTTATGACGCTAAAATCACCGTCGTGTTTAATTTAGTTGAGACGACATAAAAGTCATCGTCATGTTGCATAATTGCAATGAATCAAATATTAGCATTCAAAATATAAATAAATAGTTATTTCTGTCGCATTAGAATTTACGCACAAAAATATATTTTATGTAAAAATATAAATAAATAGTTATTTTTGTCGCATTAGAATTTGCGCACAAAAATATATTTTATGTAAAAACATATATAGGTTAAATTGCTATTTTTGTCGCATTAGAGTTTGCGAACAAAAATATGCTTTATGCAATAACATACATTAGTTAAATTGTTATTTTTGTCGCATTAGAGTTTGCAGACAAAAATATGCTTTATGTAAAAATAAACATAGTCAAATTATTATTTTTGACGCATTAGAGTTTGCGGACAAAAATATGCTTTATGTAAAAATAAACATTTAGGTGAATAGAAAATGTGAGAAACAAAATATCCATTTTGTTTAAATAGAATTAATGAAATAGTAAGATAAGAATTTAAGAGTTATATTTTTTTTTAGAAAGGAATAAAAAGAATTACATTTTTCAATATAAAGAAAAAGAATGCTTAAACCCGAGGTTGGATTGAGTTGTGATGTAAATCTGCCCGGACCCGCCCGGCTGTCCAGTAGTCACAACAATACATATCCAATGTGAGAGGTTAAAGCATATATATTAATTTTCTAAATTTGCATTTTATATATGTAAATTACTTCAAATAAATAAAATGTAGACAAAGGAAAACATATATTTACATTAGATAAATAAGAGATTGAATAAATTACATTTTTTATATATATGTAATTAAAAGAATATATTTTACACTGTAAAGAAAATTACATTTTATGTAATTATGATTATAAGAAATAAAATTACATTTTATGTAATTAAGAATAAATAGAATATAAAGAACGAATATGTGAATGAAAATTTATTTACATTTTTCTATGTAATTAAAAGGAATAATAATTATGTGAATAAGTTTTTATTTACATTTTCTTATGTAAATAAAAAAAAGAATAATTATATGAAAAGGATTTATTTACATGTAAATAAAAAGAACCAATTTGTAAATAGTAATTATTCACATTTTCTAGGTAAATAGTAAAAAGAAAGGTTAGAAAAGAATTAACATAAGATATTCTTTTATTTAAAAAAAATATATTAGAAAAAGGATTAAAGAACTACATTTTTCAATGTAACTAGAAAAGAATTTAAGAATTACACTTTTCAATGTAAAGAAAAGAAACAAAGAAATTTACATTTGTTCAATGTAAATAAAGGATTTAATAAAAGTACATTTCCAATGTAAGTAAAATATATATATATATATATATATATATATATATATATATATATATATATATATGTTTTACATTGTAAATAAAATTACATTTCTATGTGATTAAGATTATAAGAACAAATATGTGAATAAGGATTATTTACTTTTTTTTATGTAAATAAAAGGGATTAAAAGAATAATTATGTGAATAATATTTATTTACATTTTCTTATGTAAATAAATAAGATAAAGGAAAAGGTACATTTATTTATAATTAGTGTAAATAAATATAGAAAAAGTAAAGGTAAACATTTATTTACAAATAGTGTAAATAAATATGAATAAGGAATTAGATATATTCATTTACAATTAATATAAATAAATATAGCAAAAGTAAAAGTAAAATATTTATTTACATATAGGCAAATAAATAAGAAAAAGATAAGAATATAATTTATTTATATTTAGTGTAAATAAATTAAAATATAGAAAGAATATAATTCATTTACATTTAGGTAAATAAAACAAAATATAGAAAAAGTATAATTTATTTACATTTAGTGTAAATAAAACAGAGATATTAAAAGTGATATTTTTATCGTCATTTCAGAAGCGATAAAAAGAATAGACTTTTATAGTTGAAATCGCCAAACGATTCATATTTATATTTATATAAATATAAATTATAAATTTAACGAATCACGCGCGGTAGTTCGCGTATCGACATTCTTAACTTCAAACGGTTATACCGAAAGATCCGACCGTCGGATTTTCCCAAAACTGGAACCGTTAGGACCGCTTTGGGAAGATCTTTCCAACGATATAGATTTCAACAAAATCCAACGGTTAGATTTTAAGATATGTTTAAATCAAATATGGTTGAAAACTGCGCCAGGGTTGCCCATTGACCCGAAGCGTCGTTAAATTAATTCGAGCTATTTTTATATAAATAAAAATAGCGATAGATCGTTACTAAATACCAATAACGATATGAAATGATTTCAAATTATATATATACGAGAATCATTTGAAAAGACCGAGTTCAATCTCATTTCAAATGATTATACGACGTTCTAAGTCGAAGATTTAAAGACGGTGATTGAAGACCGACGATCTTCACATCGAATGGATGTGTTGCCACCGAGACCCATGAGAGGAGTAGCTACCTTGAAAGGGCTTCAGTGGTGGTCGTTCGGACGAAGTGTTGATTTGTACGAATTTGACTTTCGCTCAGACCCAGGGCATAAGTTTATAAATGGAATGTATGTCCGACGTTGTAGTCCTTTATACTACATTCGTTGATCTCTCTTAATATATATCTGTTTGGTGGTTAACACCCTTCTCTGAGACGTACGAGCTTAGAGGTTATATATTGGTAGAAATCAATGGTATAGTATGGACTGACAATGAGGCATACTAAGATGCATTAATCAAGGCTTTTGTCGAAAAGCAGGCCTTGTGGTTGATGATCAAAGCACAGTCTATTTAGGCATAGCTTTGTGTATATCGTGACTTCGCGAGCCTCATAGCCCGGTAGAGTCTAAAACGGGAGAAGGGAACGCAGGGAGTGCACACGTTGCTTTCTAGCTAGAGTGGTGCCAGGGACCTACCAGCGCTGACATTTATTCATTGTGGTTGTTGGATTTTCGAGGCCTCGGGTTTTATGCGGTCGCCACTGGCCGTAGTATAGGTCCAAAAGGACGGGGAACGTGTGTTCAGGCATAACCAATCCACAAAAGTAAGTGTGGACCGGCCCTGCAGGATCCAAGGGTTGGACAGAGTACCAATCCTGGGGCATTGCTAGAGTGTCTCGAATCGGTAAGGATCTCCTCCCTAGCCTTGACTCAGATGGAAACCCAAATTTCCAATACGACATCACGCGGTTTTGATTGTATACCTATATATGGCGACATAGTGGGATGGGGCACTCATGCCGTCTAGGATTAATACATTTACTTTGATGTATTTCAGATTGGTTGCACACTATTATTATATAATACCGTGTTTATCGTATCAAGCATCTTTTGATCATTATAAGGTAAAACCCTATCCTCCGGCTTGCGTGACATTGTGTGATGGGACCTGGGTCTTATAATGGTTTCATTTTTTCTAAAAAGACATTGCGTTATTCTACGATTTACTTTACTTTATACACCGACAATCCATTGGAATAAAACCCGTTCCGCATTAGCGGCATGGTCCTTGTATTTGTCTTATTAGTTAAATTAGTTTAGAATTCTCACACCAGTCCCATGACTGACTCGTAGTTTGTTTCACTTTGCAAACTCGGGTGCCCTCTTTTCCACATGGGCAGTCGAGTAGCTTTTTGCAGATATCTCTCTTTTTAGCAGGATTCTGGATCGAAGCCTAAAGCTGTGTCCAGAGCTTAGAAGTCTTCCGCTGTTAAATGTATTAAATCTGTTGTAATTTATCTTCCGCTGTAGTCTACTTTATTTGTACTCTGATATTCTGTACTCTGATGTAACATTATTGTAATGTAATAAAAGTCTGCTGTTATTGTTCTGATGTATTGAATTCCCAAAGTTAACGTATGCGAGTTTTGAACGGTCTTGGTCGATTTTGCGATCGATTAAGGTCGGGAAAAATCCGTGTCGTTACAGTTGGTATCAGAGCTCTGGTTAGCTCAAATCTTTGGGATACAACTCATTAGAACTGAACAAAAGACTCATCAGAGATTGGATTAGCAATATCCAATAAGAATACTCATTAGAGATAGGATCAGCAGTATCCTAGAATGAGAATACTCATTAGGCATAGGGTTAGTAATGCCCTAGAATGAGTTCAGAGTGATAAGCTTATAATTAAAGTATTTTGATTATATATATAATCCTATTTTAGAAAATATGTTTTTAAATATAAAAAAGTATATATATTTGATAAGTTAGCCAACAAATGAAGTTAATAATATTAAAATTAAAATTTAGTTAGTTAATTTAACTAGCTTTAGCTTAGTTCCTTTTCGAGGACGAAAAGATTTTAAGTGGGGGAGACTGTAACAACCCGCAATTTAGGGCCAATTTAAAATTTTTATTTTAAATAATTTTGTTAAGAAAATGAGTCAGAAATTAAAAATTCTATTTTTAATTAAATTATTTTAATAATAATGGCTGAAATATTAAGTTTATTATTTTAATTCTATTCTGAACTTAAAATTCATGGTAATTCCAAATTTTAATTTCCAACTTTGAGAAATTATATAAAATTAGTTTTAAATCGAAATTGGGCGAACCAAGAAACACTAGTGACATTCATTTCATATGTAAAGTTATTTCACATTAATTGCAGCCTTATAGCCTTGCCTTTAAAGCCAAAATCATGATGCTTATTTTCTCTTACAACTTTTGAATTCTTAATTCTTAAACTAACATCCCTTTTTCTCTCCTTTTATTGTCTCTCTCCAAAAGCAAATCTACTCCATGTGTGTATATTTAATTATTTTTGCATGAGCATTGAATAGGTTGGTCTAAAATATTAGGTGGACTCTAAATAAATTATGGTAAAGATGTCATTATGTTATAATATGTAGTGTTGGATAAACATATCATTATGTTATAATTTTTCATTGTTATATTAAAAGAAAAAAAATTTGTTGTCTTTAATACTTCCCTTTTTCTATCCAAAGTGTGAACCATTTCATAAATTTATAAATAAATGTGATTTACATTAATAAACGATTGAATATTTAGGTTGTCTAAAAAATAAATAGAAAACAAAACTTATTACTATTATTAATTATTTTGATCTTGTAATTTGATTTATAGAAGAAAAATATATGCTTATATTCAACATTCCAAATATAACATGTACATTTATTTATTTGAACAAAGTATCCACTTTTAAAGGCAATTGTAAACATAAGCTCAGCTTAATTATTTTGCCAGAATTAACGTTATTAACTTGAGTTGATTATGAAAGTAAAAACTACAAATTTAGAATTGTTCGATATTAAATTTACAATATACTAGAGGTACAATTTAGAACTTGGACTTTCTATTTAATTTGAATGTAGTGTTCATTCTAGAATTTAAAAGCATAATGTGAATATAACATCAATATTTACGATGCTAATAAATGGTAAGCCATTTGGAATATTTGACATTAGAACGAGTAAAAAAACAGAAAAGAATCAATTTTTAACTAAGTTCTGTTTAATGATTTATTAAACAAAGAATCTATTCGCATAGTAATATATGGTTAAGATTAATTTATTACAGATCAAACCATTGAGTACAAATGGTAATTAAACATTGAATTAACATAAATATGGGTGATTAATTTTGCAAGCCGTTTATCACGTTATTTATGGTACAAATTGTGATATAATTAATGTAATGAAAGAGAAGGATGAATTTTTGGAGGGTGAAATTGAATTAATATATATATAAAGCATATATAATGCACATTTATGAAAGGAATGCGTAATGAAAGGAAATAAAATAAAATCGCGCAATCACTTCTATATTTTTCGTTACTATTTAATTTACAGTGTATGACGGGTAAGTTTATAATGCCATAAAACAACGTTGTTAATTCATGTGTTAGCCTAACACATTGTCCATAGAAAGCAAATCCAATTTTTCATTAGTGTGCATTAATTTTCTTTTGTTTTTAATTCATGCATGTTCCTATAGATACGTTTTCTAATTCAAAATCTTTCTTCTTATTCCTTCCTTTGGCATTAATGACAAATGGAATATTATTTCTAGAATCAAATTTTGGCAATATAATTTTCAAAGATGCAAGGCAACAAAAGAAATGCATTCATGGTTTTAAATGGAAAAGCAATGCAACATTAATTCCTTGCTCCTTATTTCTCATCTTCCTTTTTCTTTATTTGTTTTTTTTCCTTTTCTTTGTAAATCCCTTCTCTATCCACTATAGCATTTTTATATAAAGAACTAAAAAAAATGGATATGAATAATAACACAAAGGTTATTATTTAAATATGTTAAAATTGGACAAGGGGTTTTACGGGCCTTAATTGGCTAATTGAATAATTAATTAATCTATATAAGTACTTCCTACACCTTATTTCTCCAAACCCAAATTCTCCAAATTATTCTTCAGTCGCCTCAATCAAAATCGAAAAAAAAAGAGAAACGATGGCGGAATCCTCCATTACTCCCCCTCCAAGGCCGATCAGACCCCGCCCTCCGATCACCTCCTCGTCCACTGCGCTGGTCGGAACTTGAAGCCCTAGAGGCTGTGGGTGTCTCGAAGTGGCGGCCTCCGTTTCCAGAACATGAAGAAGGAATTGGACGATTTCAAGTGCGTTGGACTCGAGTCGAAAAATACTTCGTGATGGCACTGACTAGGCGTTATTCTGAACAAGTTGATTTTTGAGGAAAATTTCAGAACTGATAGACAAGAACAATAGCAGTTGGGATTTTTGGTAAAATTAAACGCGGTTTAATTTTATTAAAAACAAGGTGAGAATCCTTCTTTTATTTAGATAATTAATTATTTTAATTTAATTATGTGGTGATTGAAATGCTGAGATTGTGATTGTATATTGTGATTTACTGATCTGCGATGTGATGATGTTTGTATATAATTATTGCTGAAATATGTGCTGATGTCTGTGATGACTACTTTATCTAGATCCGAAATTTGTGATGTAGTTCATAATAAAGTCCCCCTCTTTATTTTATTTTTATTTTCTATTAAAATTTAATCTTAAATTTTGTATACAAAATAAAAGAAAAAAAATCTTGTTTGTTTATTTTTGTTTGTTAAACAAAAAGACAATTTTTACATTATTTTTGTTGTAAAACAAAAAGGAACAATTTTTACATTATTTTTGTTGTAAAACAAAAAGGATAATTTTAACATTATTTTGTTGTCAAAATTAAAAGGGACAAATTTGTTTACAAAATAAAAGATATATTTTTTTTGATGTATATTTTGGTTACCAAATAAGGGACAAAATTTGTTTACAAAACAAAGGACATTTTTACTTAATTTGGTTGTTGAAACAAAAGAACATTTTTACATAATTCGTTTGTTAAAATCAAAAGAATAACTTTTTATGTCTTTTGTTAAAAATAAAAAGAATAACTTTTTATGTCTTTGTTTTAAAAATAAAAAGAATAACTTTTATGTTTCTTTTGATTAACAAAGTAAAAGACCACTTTTTATGTTTCTTTTGTTAAAAATAAAAAGACCAACTTTTATATTTTCTTTTGTTAATAAAGTCAAAATACCAATTTTTATGTTGCTTTTGTTAACATAATAGAATGTAAGTTTAACCTTTACTTTTATGAATAAATAAAATGTGAATTTAAATCTTCATTTCCATTTGCAAATAAAAGTGAAGTTGGGACCGATATTGTGATTCATCAAAAAAAAAAATATATATACACCAAAACCCTAAGTGTGTTAATTTGTATGTTATGACACCAAAGCCATAAGTGTGTTATTTTGTATGTTGTGACACCAAAACCATCAATGTGTTATTTTGAATGTTATGACGCTAAAATCACCGTCGTGTTTAATTTAGTTGAGACGACATAAAAGTCATCGTCATGTTGCATAATTGCAATGAATCAAATATTAGCATTCAAAATATAAATAAATAGTTATTTCTGTCGCATTAGAATTTACGCACAAAAATATATTTTATGTAAAAATATAAATAAATAGTTATTTTTGTCGCATTAGAGTTTGCGCACAAAAATATATTTTATGTAAAAACATATATAGGTTAAATTGCTATTTTTGTCGCATTAGAGTTTGCGAACAAAAATATGCTTTATGCAATAACATACATTAGTTAAATTGTTATTTTTGTCGCATTAGAGTTTGCAGACAAAAATATGCTTTATGTAAAAATAAACATAGTCAAATTATTATTTTTGTCGCATTAGAGTTTGCGGACAAAAATATGCTTTATGTAAAAATAAACATTTAGGTGAATAGAAAATGTGAGAAACAAAATATCCATTTTGTTTAAATAGAATTAATGAAATAGTAAGATAAGAATTTAAGAATTATATTTTTTTTTAGAAAGGAATAAAAAGAATTACATTTTTCAATATAAAGAAAAAGAATGCTTAAACCCGAGGTTGGATTGAGTTGTGATGTAAATCTGCCCGGACCCGCCCGGCTGTCCAGTAGTCACAACAATACCTATCCAATGTGAGAGGTTAAAGCATATATATTAATTTTCTAAATTTGCATTTTATATATGTAAATTACTTCAAATAAATAAAATGTTGACAAATGAAAACATATATTTACATTAGATAAATAAGAGATTGAATAAATTACATTTTTTTTATATATGTAATTAAAAGAATATATTTTACACTGTAAAGAAAATTACATTTTATGTAATTATGATTATAAGAAATAAAATTACATTTTATGTAATTAAGAATAAATAGAATATAAAGAATGAATATGTGAATAAGAATTTATTTACATTTTTCTATGTAATTAAAAGGAATAATAATTATGTGAATAAGTTTTTATTTACATTTTCTTATGTAAATTAAAAAAAAAAAGAATAATTATATGAAAAGGATTTATTTACATGTAAATAAAAAGAACCAATTTGTAAATAGTAATTATTTACATTTTCTAGGTAAATAGTAAAAAGAAAGGTTAGAAAAGAATTAACATAAGATATTCTTTTATTTAAAAAAATATGTTAGAAAAAGGATTAAAGAACTACATTTTTCAATGTAATTAGAAAAGAATTTAAGAATTACACTTTTCAATGTAAAGAAAAGAAACAAAGAAATTTACATTTGTTTAATGTAAATAAAGGATTTAATAAAAGTACATTTCCAATGTAAGTAAAATATATATATATATATATATATATATATATATATGTTTTACATTGTAAATAAAATTACATTTCTATGTGATTAAGATTATAAGAACAAATATGTGAATAAGGATTATTTACTTTTTTTTATGTAAATAAAAGGGATTAAAAGAATAATTATGTGAATAATATTTATTTACATTTTCTTATGTAAATAAATAAGATAAAGGAAAAGGTACATTTATTTATAATTAGTGTAAATAAATATAGAAAAAGTAAAGGTAAACATTTATTTACAAATAGTGTAAATAAATATGAATAAGGAATTAGATATATTCATTTACAATTAATGTAAATAAATATAGCAAAAGTAAAAGTAAAATATTTATTTACATATAGGCAAATAAATAAGAAAAAGATAAGAATATAATTTATTTATATTTAGTTTAAATAAATTAAAATATAGAAAGAATATAATTTATTTACATTTAGGTAAATAAAATAAAATATAGAAAAAGTATAATTTATTTACATTTAGTGTAAATAAAACAGAGATATTAAAAGTGATATTTTTATCGTCATTTCAGAAGCGATAAAAAGAATAGACTTTTATAGTTGAAATCGCCAAACGATTCATATTTATATTTATATAAATATAAATTATAAATTTAACGAATCACGCGCGGTAGTTCGCGTATCGACATTCTTAACTTCAAACGGTTATACCGAAAGATCCGACCGTCGGATTTTCCCAAAACTGGAACCGTTAGGACCGCTTTAGGAAGATCTTTCCAACGATATAGATTTCAACAAAATCCAACGGTTAGATTTTAAGATATGTTTAATCAAATATGGTTGAAAACAGCGCCAGGGTCGCCCATTGACCCGAAGCGTCGTTAAATTAATTCGAGCTATTTTTATATAAATAAAAATAGCGATAGATCGTTACTAAATACCAATAACGATATGAAATGATTTCAAATTATATATATACGAGAATCATTTGAAAAGACCGAGTTCAATCTCATTTCAAATGATTATACGACGTTCTAAGTCGAAGATTTGAAGACGGTGATTGAAGACCGACGATCTTCACATCGAATGGATGTGTTGCCACCGAGACCCATGAGAGGAGTAGCTACCTTGAAAGGGCTTCAGCGGTGGCCGTTCGGACGAAGTGTTGATTTGTACGGATTTGACTTTCGCTCAGACCCAGGGCATAAGTTTATAAATGGAATGTATGTCCGACGTTGTAGTCCTTTATACTACATTCGTTGATCTCTCTTAATATATATCTGTTTGGTGGTTAACACCCTTCTCTGAGACGTACGAGCTTAGAGGTTATATATTGGTAGAAATCAATGGTATAGTATGGACTGACAATGTGGCATACTAAGATGCTTTAATCAAGGCATTTGTTGAAAAGCAGGCCTTGTGGTTGATGATCAAAGCACAGTCTATTTAGGCATAGCTTTGTGTATATCGTGACTTCGCGAGCCTCACATCCCGGTAGTGTCTAAAACGGGAGAAGGGAACGCAGGGAGTGCACACGTTGCTTTCTAGCTAGAGTGGTGCCAGGGACCTACCAGCGCTGGCATTTATTCATTGTGGTTGTTGGATTTTCGAGGCCTCGGGTTTTATGCGGTCGCCACTGGCCGTAGTATAGGTCCAAAAGGACGGGGAACGTGTGTTCAGGCATAACCAATCCACAAAAGTAAGTGTGGACCGACCCTGCAGGATCCAAGGGTTGGACAGAGTACCAATCCTGGGTCATTTCTAAAGTGTCTCGAATCGGTAAGGATCTCCTCCCTAGCCTTGACTCAGATGGAAACCCAAATTTCCAATACGAGATCACGCGGTTTTGATTGTATACCTATATATGGCGACATAGTGGGATGGGGCACTCATGCCGTCTAGGATTAATACATTTACTTTGATGTATTTCAAATTGGTTGCACACTATTATTATATAATACCGTGTTTATCGTATCAAGCATCTTTGATCATTATAAGGTAAAACCCTATCCTCCGGCTTGCGTGACATTGTGTGATGGGACCTGGGTCTTATAATGGTTTCATTTTTTCTAAAAAGACATTGCGTTATTCTACGATTTACTTTACTTTATGCACCGACAATCCATTGGAATAAAACCCGTTCCGCATTAGCGGCATGGTCCTTGGATTTGTCTTATTAGTTAAATTAGTTTAGAATTCTCACTCCAGTCCCATGACTGACTCGTAGTTTGTTTCACTTTGCAAACTCGGGTGCCCTCTTTTCCACATGGGCAGTCGAGTAGCTTTTTGCAGATATCTCTCTTTTTAGCAGGATTCTGGATCGAAGCCTAAAGCTGTGTCCAGAGCTTAGAAGTCTTCCGCTGTTTAATGTATTAAATCTGTTGTAATTTATCTTCCGCTGTAGTCTACTTTATTTGTACTCTGATATTCTGTACTCTGATGTAACATTATTGTAATGTAATAAAAGTCTGTTGTTATTGTTCTGATGTATTGTATTCCCAAAGTTAACGTATGCGAGTTTTGAACGGTCTTGGTCGATTTTGCGATCGATTAAGGTCGGGAAAAATCTGTGTCGTTACATCGTGAATCGTGTTTTAGATGACATTGGTTCTTTAACCCAGTTAAAGGCAAGATATTGTTTTTTGAGAAGATTAAAACTAAGTGGAGTTTTAATGAATCTTTAATTAGATTAAAAATGTGAATTGATAATTTAAATTATCAAATTTAAAAGGTGATCGAGAATGGAGTACCACCAGTGTTGCTCCAAAGCGGTAGTTAAATCTGTAATTAGATTTGAACGTGAAATGGTAATTAATTTTACCGATAACACCGTGGTGTTAGATATGGAGTATTACCAGTTTTGCTCCATGGGATATATAGGTTGGAATTGGGAAATAAAATAAATAATTACTTCGGTGTGTCTCACTAATCCCGACTAGTTTGAAATGATATCCAGAGGAGGATTAAAGAATAAATTTAGAAGAATTTATCTTTGATAAAATTAATGGGAACCTTTCCCCTAAGAATGTGATTTTGTGAATAAAAGAATATTCTGTATTGGAACGAGGCGTTTGTGTGTTTGTGTAACATTTGTTTATTATATACGTGGGATATTCAGAAAGGTCGGGTTTATACCCATTCTGAATAATCGATTCGACGAGATGTCGAAGATGAAGATGGTGGTTGAAGACCGGAAGTCTTCACATCGTTTGGGTGATTACTGATGATCTTGATTGGGCTGTACACCCAAGATGAGGGAAACAGTCGGTGATCGTTCGGACGTACTTGGAGATGGATGGATATGCGAGGAAAGTGCCTTCGGTTTCGTTCAGACCCAGGACGAACTTGTAAATGGATTGTGTGTCTGACATTGGATTTTATTCTATGTTGATTGATCTCTATTAAATATACATCTGTTTGGCGGCGGAGAATTTATTCTCTTGCTTAACGCCCTTCTCTGAGACGTACAAGCTCAGAGGTTGTATATCGATGGACATCAGTCGCATGGAGTGAATTGCCAAGGTGGCACGCGTAAGTGTCAATTGATCGGGGCCTCTGTTGAAAAGCAAAGTCTTGTGGTTGATGATCAAAGCATGGTTTGTGTGACGTAGCTTTGTGTATAACGTGAATTCGCGAGCCTCACACCCCGGTATGAGTCAAAAACGGGAGACGGACCCAAGGAGTGCACGACGTTTCTTTCTAGCTAGGGTGGTGTCAACGACCTACCAGCCCTGACATTTATATACTTTTCACCTGTGTGGTTGTTGGATACGAGGCGCCTCAGATATAGGTCTATAAGGACCGAGAAACGTGTGTTCAGGAATTGCCAATCCTCAAAAGTAAGAGAGGACCGGCCTTGGAGGATCCAGGGATTGCTGTGTGCGGTCCCGAGGCATTTGCTAAGAGTGTCTCGAACGCGGAGAGGAGCTTGCCCCTTGCCTCGACTCATGACGGAAATCCAGTTTCCAATACGTGATATTGCGGTTTTAATTGTAGAACTAGTATGGCGACATGATATATGGTACCCATGCCGCCTATGATTGATATTTATGATTGAAATTGTTTTGACACTATACACTTATAATAGTATCAAATGTTTTGTTTTAAACGTACCAAGCATGTTTGGCTATTATAAGGTAAAACCCTATCCTCCGGCTTGCGTTGCATTGTGTGATGGGACCTGGGTCTTATAATAGCTTCAATTTTCCAAAAAGCATTGCGCTGTTTTGTTATATGCACTAGTACTCTTGGGAGGAAACCCGTTCCGTGTTATACGGCGTGGTCCCTTGAATTACTATCCTTTAAAGTAAAGTTTTAAATAACTGTTTTAGTTCTCACACTAGTCACATGACTGACCTGGAGTTTATTGTTTTAACCTAAACTCTGGGTGCCCCTATTTCCTACACGGGCAGCTAGTAGTTTTGGTTTTGCAGATTTATATTCACAGGATCCTGATTAACAGCTGGAACGATTCTCGGAAAGCTCTGTATCCGTGTATCACTTTCAGTTGTGTTTTATATTGTTTTCCGCTGCTATGTAGTTTATTGTAATCTCTGATATTCTTCGAATGTAATTTATTCATTTGTACTCTGTATATTCTTGTATCTGATGGAATTGTTGTAATAACAATGAAATGTTCTTCCGTCTGCATTACGATTTGTCCTGTTCTCAAACGATCAGGGGTTTCGAACGGTCTAGATCGGTTTAACGACTGATTCGGATCGAGCAAAATTCCTTGCTGTCACAGTTTGTATCAGAGTTTTGGTTTACAGAGCTCGAGAACAAGACATATTAGAACCATACGAAAGAATTCATCAGATAATGGATTAGTAATATCCAATTAGAATGACTCGTTAGAGATAGGATCAGTAGTATCCTAGAACGAGTGTGAAGAATATATTTTTCAAATGAAAACAATTTTTTTTTAAAATTTAAATCGCTTTAAAACGTATTTGAATATTTATTTATTTTGAATTTGGACAATCGAGTATATAAAGATTTCGCGTATACGCGTCATGAACGTATATTCGAAGTTTTAATATACTGGATAGATATAGAATCACACTCTAGTTGCTCGGAGATGATTTTGATGATGGAGCTCCATCACCAAAATTTATGTTCGTGTTTCGAAGGTGTGATTTCTATATATTTCCATTAGACTGGTGTGAGAACCAAAACTAATATAGATAGATTTATTTGTTGTGAATTGGCATCAAAACATGATTTTTTGTATATATCAAAACTATGAATTTGAAACTTTAATTCACTAATTGATTGATGTTTGTGTTGTTTGTTTATTTGTTTGATAATTTTGAACCATTATGCCTAATTGAACCAAATATTGAATTGTATTGAAAATTGGTTGCATTTGCTTGCATATACATGTACTTACATTTTACAGGTCATAGCAAGGAGGCTAGAGCCGAAGAATAAAATTTGTTTGCCCGACAAATAGGTACATATTTACTATAATTTACTGTTTTGTTTGGGTGATGATGATTTTGTGAGCCTATTGGCTAGCCGCTTGGCTTTTTCTTTTTCTTTTTCAGATCAGAAGGCCTATATGGAAATTTCGGGATTTTCCCGTGGCTCCCGGTACAGGGGAGGTTATGGCGAAATTTTTCAAAAATTTAGGGTGTTAGCCAAATTTGTGAAGAATTTGAAAATTCTCAGAAACTGAAAAGTTGGAGAATGGAAGCCAGATCCAACGTGGAGTTGATTGATCAAACCACTTTCGACTTCGTTCCTTTTTGGGGATGAAAAGTTTTAAGTGGGGGAGATTGTAACAACCCGTAAAATATGGGCCAGTTTAAAATTTTTATTTTGGCAATTTTAGCGAATTTATGAATATTTAAAATGAAATATTTTAAATAATATCAACGGAAAATTTATTTTGAATATAATTCGAACGTGTATATTATATACGTCGTCGTTAGAATATAAATAATTATTTATAATTATAAATAGAATTGAAAATGGCGTGGTAGTTCGATAATTCGATTTCAAACTTCAATTGAATGTACCGGGTGCAAAACAATCCGGATTTTAGTGCAACCAAAAATATTAGGATCTAATTGAGAATATCTTTGCAGCGAATCCGAAAAATTGAAATTTCATAGCGGGAATCAAAAGATATGTCCATTTGAAAATTCTGAATAGTCGCTATGGAATCGAAGCCCTTAAAAATGGGAATTTTGCAAACGACCTCGGATTTCGACGAAACCACTTTTGTTGGGTCCGTGATGTTAGATTATTGCTAGATTCCAAATTTCATAATTTTTCGAATCAATATGTGAGCGTGGCAAAGGAAAACGCGTTTGACCAGTTTCAGTTGATTTTAATCAACTGGAAAATGACCATTTTTCCAACGGTCTCAGAATTCGACGAAACTAGTTTTGTTAAGACCGTATCGTTAATACGAAGCTAGAAAATATTTTTCTGGAATTTTTCTGGTTAGTACGTGGCCCTGGTAAATTGAAATGCGCGTTCAAATTCAATATATAGAAGTATATGTTGATTTTGACGAAAACTGATTGTAACAGCCGAATCAGCTTACGATACATATCCCATTGTGTTCAGAATGGGGCTAATTAGCTATGGACGACAGGCGGTGGGCCTCGTTTTGAGGTCGAAAATAAAAGTTGCTTTTTGGTGGAAAATAAAATAATTAAATAAAAAAATTAAACCCTCTCCTTACATTGACCAGCCCCCTCCCTTTCAAAATCGATTTCAGTTTACAGAAAAAAAAAAAAAGAGAAACGACGGAGGCCGCTCCCCATAGTCGCGCCGCCTCGACCCTCCACCAATCGCCTCCCCCACCGCCTGCTCCTCCGCCTCTTATTCTCCTCCCCTCCACTTCCTCTCCCCCTTCGAAAACCATACACCCCGAGCCCCTCCACGCCACAACCCGCCGCCGCCGCCCCTGAAACCCTAACCCTGACCCTCGACGCCGACCACCCCTCCGATCGTCGCCCTAGCCCCTGCGCAACCCTCCGACGTCGAACTCCGGCGAGAGTGCCTCCACCTCCGATGAGACTGAAAGGAATTCGATTTTTGGTGAGTTTTACTTTATTTTATATGATAATTAGTTTATATAATGTTGTAAATATATAAAGCAGTCCTAGCATAAATAAAAATGAGATTTTTATTCGATAGGGAAGTTAAAAATATAATTTTTTTCCTATGTAAAGGTTGAAAATATAATTTTCATATTATATAGATAATAAAAATATAATCTTTTATATTGTAGAAGGGTAAAAATATGATTTTTACATTTTAGAAGTGTTAAAAATTGGATCTTTATATATGTAGTGAATCAAAGATGTGACCTTTATATAGTAGAAGATATAAAAATACTATTTTTATATAAGTAGTGTATTGAAAATATAATTTCTATAAAATAGAAAATATAAAGGCAAAATCTTTATATTTGAAAAGGCGAAATCTTTATATTTGAAAAGGCGAAATATTTATATTTGAAAAGGCGAAATCTTTATAAATAGAAAAGGCGAAATCTTTATAATAGAAAAATAGAATTTTATCCATATAGCGTGAGAATAAAAATTCGATTTTTATATATTGAATAGCAGAATCAAAATTCGATTTTTATATATTGAATAACGAAGTAAAAATTCGATTTTTATATATTGAATAGCGAAGTAAAAATTCGATTTTTATATATTGAATAGCGAAGTAAAAATTCGATTTTTACATATGTAGAGAATACGGGAAACGAAGGTGACAAAAAGGCGAGAACGACGAAGATTTCTATAAATGAAGAGTCGTGGTATTGGATAGCTATCGGTGAGAATTTCTCATTCTTCAATTTCTTTTCTAGTTATATATATATATATATATATATATATATATATATATATATATATATATATACTAGGATGCAAACGGTGTTTAGTAGCACCCGACACAATCGTCCACAGACCATGGACTTGTTCGTTTGGTTGTGTAGTTGGTTAGATTATTTGGTTTGAATTGAATTGTTTGGTGAAATGGAATGGATTTGATTGATGTGTGAATGGCGTGGGCCTTCACTAGATCGGAGATAAGGCTAGGCCTCGTCCTGTTTCTAGTATCATGTCGTTATGCCGCCGAAATTTTCTAAAATAAGTTAGAAAAATAAAAATATCATTTTATTGAATAAATGAACTGAATAAAAGATTCATGTGTTGAAATAAATTAATTATCATTAAAAATATAATTTTTAATGTGAAAGTGAATAAATAAATATTTATAAACAAATTGACCGATTTTTTTATATACAATGATTTGACTGATATTGATTGGGATGATAAATTTTACACATCGCCCAACTGCACAAATAAAAATCTGTGTTTGTTGATTTGAAACCCCACACGGGTATTGGGATGATATTTGGCATACACTAATCCCAATTACTTAATTGTATGTCGATCGATTGGTCGACAGACTGTGTAAGCGTTGATTATTTATATTTGATGCTTATACGGTTGTGTGGTGCACCTTGGATGATGGTTGATTGTTGATCATTGCTATTATATACATGTGTTGTATGGAATCCATATAATTAACGTTATATGGTAATTGATTGAGCCTCATTCTAATCGGGAAAATAATGAATATTATAAAAGAAAATTCGTGTGTTGAATATAAAAATAGTCATGTGTTGACGATGTTCATGTGCTGAAACTATTTATGTGTTGAGTAAAATATTTTAACATTAAAATTTACATCTTTATCATATTTACAATTAGAACCTACTTCATGGTGGAGTCTAATTAAAATCAAACGATAGATACCATAATTTTATAAAATATTTTACATACAAAAAATAGTGATGTGTTGACAGTACTCATGTGTTGAGATTAGTCGTGTGTTGAAAGAAATATAGATTCATGTGTTGAATAGAATAAATATTCATTTGTTGAGTAGAATAAAGAAGTTTTTGAAAAATATAAAGCCGCGTTGATTAGAGATGTGTTATTTTGACGCGAACGATATTTTTATCGATTTTATTCGTTTTATAATGAATATTGAAAAGTGATTTCAAAATTGAATATTTTGAAATAAAATTCAAATTGAATTAGATTAAAATTGAAATTGAAATAAAATTGAAATTGAAATTGAATTAAAAACGAATTGAAATCGTTTTGAATGAAATTTAAAACGAACCAAAATTGAATTGAAATCAATTTGAAATGAATTCGAATTGAATTAAATAGAAGGTAAATTCAAATTGAATTGAATTGAAACAAATTAGAATTTGAATTGAATTGAAATGAATTTGAATTCGAATTAAATAAAATTGAAATGAATTCAAATTGAATTGAAATCAAATCGATTTGAAATTGAAGATGAAGTTGAAATTGTTTTTGAAACGAATTTAGAACTATTTATAAAATTCGTTTTAAAAGGAGATCGACGAAATATATATAATATATATTATATATATATAATGGCCCGAATTGAATGCGCCGCACCGCGACAGTTCGTGAATTTCGACCATTGACTTCGAATTGACATTACGGGAGATCCGACTGTCGGATTCTCCTAAAACCGGAACCGTTGGGTTCGAATCGAAAAGAGCTTTCCAATGAATATTAAAAATTTGAAATATAATGGTTGGATTTGGAATTATGTCCAAATCAATTTTGGAAAAGGTCGTTGTAAGTGCAGTTCGATGGCCATTGTTGGAAATCGACTGTACGGGCCTTGATAAAATTATTAAAAATATCTATAATTTGTGTAAAATCATAAGAAATGATTTGGGAAAAATTGGGCTGAAAAACTCCATATTTGAAAAGATAAATATAGATTTTTATCGAAATGAACTAGTTTTGAACTAGAATTAAAAATCAATTTATTTTTGAAATAAATAAATTGAATTTGAAAGTGATTTTAAAAATAATCAATATTCCCAATACGTGAATTGGGCTGGAGTTGAATCGAAATTATCTTCGGAATATTTCGATGTTGGATTCCATGACTATACAGATATTGTTATGGGAATTTGAAAGATATATTTTATATCGTTATTTCCAGTACGATATTTGTTGGTTTCAGAATTTGATATTGAATATAAGCCGGTATATTTTCTATTCAGAGCCTTGTATTTAATATCAAATGTGATTTGGGTTTATCGTGAATCGTGTTTTAGATGACATTGGTTCTTTAACACTACACCAAAAATGGCAATTTGACAGTGCTCATGACCGTATCAAAATCAATTTGGCAGTGTCCTCGGCCGTATCAAAAAATGGCGTCTCTGTTGCTTTGATACGGTTTTAAGCCGTATCAATTTCTTAATTTGATACAGTTTTAAACCGTATCAATTTATCAGTTTGATACTGTTTTAAGCCGTATCAATTTCTTAATTTGATACGATGTTAAACCGTATCAAACTGATAAATTGATACGGTTTTAAACCGTATCAAGGTATGAATCAGATACGGCTTGAAACCGAATCAATTCAGTACGTGGGACACTGCCCAATTCTCGACTGATACAGTTATAAGCCGTATCTGATTCACACCTTGATACGGTTTAAAACCGTATCAAACTGATAAATTGATACGGTTTTAAACCGTACCAAGTTATCAATCTGATACGGCTTAAAACCGTGTTTAAATCCTCACTCCCACAATGATAACACTGAAATAGATATGGCTTAAAACCGTGTTTAAATCCTCACTCCCACAATGGTAACACTGAATTAGATACGGCTTTTAACCGTATCAAAATGGATATATCATACATGCAATATACAAAATCACTGCACTCGTTGATATATATATGCACAATAAAGAAGATACGCTACACCCATATAACAGTATAAAGAAGATATGCTATGCATAATTCAATTAATACATAAACCATAACTTCAGTTGATACAAACCACATAACAAAATATATACAAAGCATAATGTTCACAGTTCTTTCTCAAAAAAAAGGCAACAAAACTGCAATTGTCGAGCCCATACAAGTCATGCTTGTTCCAAAGCCTGAAAAGAAATTAAAATAACAAACATCAGTTTAGTTTCGCCTCCACAACAAGAAGTCCTGATTTCACAACTAACACTAAATATGCAAAGCAAAATATAATATTTTGTATAGATGACCATACAAGTCATGCTTGTTTCACAGCTTTTTCTTTGTAACATCCCTACCTGTGATCGATATGGAAACCACTTCATAATATTTTGTATAAAAATATTGACAAATTCATTGTATCTTATGCTGTAACATTAAATTATCAATTTATCATCCATATTTATCATTTCATTATAGTGTGAATAGGATTTGATCAGACACAGGATTGCATATCAACAACACACATTAACATAAAGGTATACTACAGCTAGAACAATAACACAATGTACGTCAGATGTGAAATTAATATAGATGACCCTGTTAGGGACTTTATTACAGGGAAAACCACCACTATAATTATTGTTGCTTTAGCATGGGCTCAGTTTCGCTGAGCGTGAGGCTCAGCAAAACAGAGCCGTAAGGCTCAGTAGAAACTGAGCCTTACGGCTCAGTTTCGCTGAGCACAAGACTCGGTTGCGATGAGCCCTCTGCTCAGCAAAACTGAGCCGTAAGGCTCAATTTCGCAGAGCCGAAGGGCTCAGTTTTGCTGAGCCTCGCGCTCAGCGAAACTGAGCCGTAAAGGCTTAGCAAAACTGACCCATAAAGGCTCAGCAAAACTGAGCCGTAAAGGCTCGGTTTCACTGAGCCTCGCGGCTCGGTTGTGATGAGCCTCTTGCTCAGCGAAACTGAGCTGTAAGGCTCAGTTTCGCAGAGCCAAAGGGCTCAGTTTCACTGAGCCTCACGCTCAGCGAAACTGAGCCTTACGGCTCAGTTTCACTGAGCACAAGGCTCGGTTGCGATGAGCCTCCTGCTCAGCAAAACTGAGCCGTAAGGCTCAGTTTCGCAGAGTCGAAGGGCTCAGTTTTGCTGAGCCTCGCGCTCAGCGAAACTGAGCCGTAAGGCTCAGTTTCGCTAAGCACAAGGCTCAGCAAAACTGAGCCGTAAAGGCTCGGTTTTGCTGAGCCTCGCGGCTCAGTTTCGATGAGCCTCCTGCTCAGCGAAACTATGCCGTAAGGCTTAGTTTCGCAGAGCCGAAGGGCTCAGTTTTGCTGAGCCTCGCGCTCAGCGAAACTGAGCCGTAATGGCTCAGTTTCGCTGAGCGGGAGGCTCAGCGAAACTCAGCCATAAGGCTCAGTTTCTACTGAGCCTTACAGCTCAGTTTTGCTGAGCCTCGCGGCTCAGTTGAAACTAAAATGGATGATGTAACCTCTCATATAACTATTGGATGATGTAACCATATCACTATTGGATGATGTAACCTCTCATATAACTAACTTAAGTGATCAAGTTTAATTGCAACTACCTCTCATATAACTAACAAAACATAAAAACATATCTAAAGGCCAAAAAATGATGAAGAAAAATGTCGCAAAAACAAAATTTTAGCAACTAAATTTTATAAGAGCGAAATCATACCTGAAATAGCTCTGAAAGAAGAATTGCTTTGGTAACGCCACTCAATACCTGAAATAAGCAATGCAAGCAATGTATAAGTGAGTCAACGGATAAAATATAAAAGCAGTTAACCTATGATACACATACCCACTTAAAAGCAATGTATAAGTGACTTGATAGCACATAATGTAAAATTATATATACCTGCTCCAATGTCTAAAGATATCGAATTAGGTTATTCGGATGACACACATACCCACCTACGCCGACTTCATCAAAGGTCCCTGCAAATTGATGATTTATTTTGGTGATTTTCTCATCCGGCAGCAGTATATCGTCCAAAACCAATTTTTCATGTGTAGATGGTACATATTTCCCATGAATTCTGGACGATGTAGAATCTCGATATACAGTACCTGTTGGTACTATGTCTAGATCAGAGTTGAGAATTTCACATTTTTGATTGTTCGAAACATTGGTTGTATCTTGAGAAGCAACGACTTTAGAAGAACCGAGTTGTATGTTGCGTGCTCCATCAGGGTGATCTACCGATGCGGAGATTCCTTTAAAAGCAGCGATGTCTCCCACCATTTGAATCAGAAGCTCCATTCGCCCCGCCATATTTCCCATTGTACCCTCCAAACTTCCCACCCTCGTTTTCAAGTCATCGTTGTCTTGACTAACACATTTGAATCGTTTCTGTGCAATAGCACAAGCCTTAACATTAGTCATTGGTATGACGGTCCCAACACCGCAGCTCCTACCCTTCGTATCCTTACCAAACACTTGTGATAAGATATCATCATCCACTGTCAAATTTTCTTCATCACTATCGGTGATTTTTTCCTTCATTTTCGCAATTTTATCCTAAGATATGATAATTCTTAAATGAATAATGAAATTTCAAATAATACGCAAGTTAATATTTGGTTAACTTACGAAGTACACAGAAGCAGCATCTGATATGCTACCATCTTTTTTCGTGTGCATCTTCTCCCATACTTGACGACGGTTGATATTTGCAGATGGATCTGCAACGGTCTGCAATATATTCCAGTTTATGTATATTTTTTATCATAATTGGGGGGGGGGGTTACTATTTTTAAAATAAAATGAATATAAATTACCAATTCGTATTCTATTCTAGCATGACTTTTACGTCCTGCATTGTGACCATAATTGAGCAATAATCTATTTCTTTTTCCTGACTTCCTTCTTCCGCTCGCTTCAGGCGTTGCTTCATTTTTTATGAACTCATTCCAATCTTCTTGAGCAACTGTAGGTGGACAATTTTTCAATCGTTCTTCGTCATTGTCGAAAATATCATAAAAACTTGCTCTCAAGTTTTTCTTGTGTCTTCTAAAAGCCTTGGCCATTCTTTTTATAAAAATTTCCTTTGAAAGCGGCTCAAGCGCATACATTTTCTGCAAAAATTAAGAGTCAAACTGTAAAAATAGACTAGATATTTAAATGTTATATTACCAAATTGCTCAAGTAAAAACTTACCACCAACTTGTTCCAAACGTCGTCCTTATATGTTTTGGGTATTTTATTCCAACTTACGTATGATATCGGCACATGAGCTGTTACTAGTTTACCAAGCATAGTAGCAACTTTTGAAGCGTTTTCTGAGATTGGGATACCAAGTAGGTTTTGATCAACTTTCTGCTTTTTTGAACATGATGCATGTGATGATATTGGATTTTGTGACATAATTTCCCGCAAAACATAGTATAACTAACACATGTGATCATCACCACCATGCTCAATAGGTTATCCACAATTCACAAGTTAACATATGGTATTGGTAAAAAAAGCATTCAACAATTCATGACATCCCAAATACATATGATTTCCTTGAGAAGAAAAAGCATTTAACAATTCATTACATTCCAAATACATGTGATAAAAAAAAACAGTCAACAATTCATGACTTTCCGAATACATTTTCTAATTTTTCATTGTCTTCAAAAGCTGATTGGTAACGGTAGAAACTCAATGTCATCCACATTTGTTGTCAACCGTTTCGGTGTATGCAAAACCACAGACCATCCGTTATTTTTTAAATCTTTTGAGTAGAACACTTGACTCGCTTCTGATGCAAGAATAAATGGTTCATCATTCATGTTGTCTTTGTTCTTTATTTTTCCTAAATTGACCATGATTAAGTTTGAAACGGGATCTATTTTGCAACCATTGATCTTATCCTCGACTTTTACCCAATCACAATAAAAAACCGTTTGTTTGAAGTCGGTGTAATCCAACTCAAGTATCTGTTGAATGACTCCGTAATACGTTGTTTCTGCTTCCTTATAATTTTTATCTTTACCACTCGCTCTAAATTTTGTAATTGCTTTCATGCATACACCGCTATCCTGTGTGACCATACGATCTTCGTACATTTTCATGGAAAATACAAACCCATTCACTTGGTACTTCGTATAACTAAGCGCCATGAACCTCGGCCCGTGTGCTAGCCGCCAAAGAGTTGGATCAGCATCGCTGTAATTCACCAACTACATAAAACACAATAAATAAATGCATGGTTTGTATTATCAACTTATAAACACGTGAAATACTTATGATGATGTAATACTTATGAAATAAATTTTGAATGACTTCGACGGTTGTACCTTTTCGTCGTGGTTGAAATCTAGTGCTTTTCGCATAGGAGTTATACCTTCTATAGAAAACACATCGAAATTAATATATAAATTGAACTGAAAAAATGAAAATTTCAAACAAATTCATGAACTTACTTCTTCCATTCATCCAATCCATCATACTTATTAAGGACCCATCTACGCACTTGTTCAAACTGCACTTGGGTTAACATTATATTTTTGCCATTATCTAAAGGTATCTCACCAGCAAACTCATCATCCTCATCTAAAAATGCTTCGCGGGTATGTTTATGATTGCCATGACCTCCGTTTGGCATATATTCCATGCAGTAAAGGCTAGCTTCTTGTACGATATATCCTTCTGCAATACACACATCTAGCAGCTGATATATATTAACATGATAATGGAAGAAGGAAAAAAAACCATCCATTATAAATTTGAGTGTAAAAATGGGCCAATTCAACAAGGCATAAAAGAAGTAAATCACAACCAATAATAAAGACACATAACTGTTCATGTAATTTTTGCTATCATTTTCTTAAAAAAAATCATAAAAAGACACATAAATGTTGATCAGTGTAGTCAAGGCGAAAAAGCCCCAAAAAGCCCCAGGCTGGCGCCTAGCGCTTTTTGGCACCTGAGGCTTTTTCGGGCGCCTTAAGCATGACTTTTGCTGATTTTCAGCAAAAAAATCTGCACCTTTAAAAACCATGACAAATTTTGACATAAATTATGTACATATAAATGCAATATTGATGACCAAACTGCAGTATAAAAAGTGCATTTTGCAAAAAATGCATTCTATAAACTATATAAAATATGTTTAAAAAACTGCATATTATGCACTGTTTTTATTAAAAAAAATTGCACCTTCAAAACTGTTTTTAAAAAAATTGCATCTTTTCAAAACTGATTAAAAAAGAAACTGCATTTCATACACTACTGTATATTAAATTTTACATTCAATTTTATAAACGGCATTTCATAATGCTTACCCACAAAAAGTGCATTTCATTTTCATACACTGCATTTTAGGGAAAGAAACTGCATATTAAATTTTACATTTAGATTCTATAATTCTTATTCAAATTTTAACTTACATAATTGAAGTATGCTAAAATTTGCAAACTGCATATTTCAAAAACTGCATATTGAAATTTTGCATTTTTAAAATATTTTAACAACCGCAAATTTTAAAAACTGCATATTAAAAAATCTCATATTAAAAACTGCATATAACATAACTTTAAAATCAATTTCACACTTTTAAAAAGCTGCATATTTAAAAAACTATTATAGTTTCAAACTTTTAAAAACTAGATATTTAAAAAAAAATTAAAACAAATAATTGAAAAAACTGCATATAAAAAAATCAACTATAATTTCACACTTATAACTTCGATTTAAAATATACCTACGCCGCGACAAGGAGGTTCAGAAGTGGCGGCAAAGGAGTTTGGCGGCGGCGGTACAAGTTTTTTTTTTAAGACAAAAATCGAGATCGACGTTGAAACACCCGATAACCCTAAAAAATAATATTGATTGTTTTCTACGCTGGGTATCGACTTAATTTACAAAGTCGGGTTCGGTTTTGAGGGCTTTAGGGGCCCAAACCCTAAAAACTATCGATGTTTCATAAATCGAGCTTTTTCACCGCTTCGAGTTTTGCAGTGCCCCGTCGCCTTCAGCGCTTTCCCAGCGCCTCAAACATCGACGGCGCCTGAAAGGAGTTGTAATGGCGCGTTTTGTAAGGTATAATAATTAAGTTATTTAATTATTTAAATAGCGAATATATTAAATAAACGATAGTTGAACGTATAAATTATAATAATAATTATAATCGAGCCCGTAACGACGCGGCAGCTCGTTATTTGGCGAGTTGAACTTCAACCGAATATACAGGATTCGTTCTAAGCCGGATTTCTGTGAATCAAGAAACGTACGGGTCTGTTGAACTATATTTTTCATATGAAAGAGAAAAATCGAGATTTCGTCGGGTAGGTTTTGATGTACGTCCAAATCAAATTTCAGAAAAGTCGCTGTGGATTTCCTTTATAATTTGCGACACTTTATTTACGTTATAAAGAGTTTTCAATATATTTGAATATCGGGTTTGAATTTAGACAAGGTTCTTTTGGGAAGTAGTGATAATTTAATTTTTAGAATTTTACTGTAATTTTTAATTAATTAAATAAGTAACTTTTTATTTGGAGTATTTCGCACCCTGAAATCAACATTTTGACGTTTCAAAATATGAGTCCACCTACCGATATTATTATATTTTTGGGATCGTGGCACCTCGCTGAACACGGCCGTATTCTTATATCTGTCCGTAACGGTCTGTATAACAAATGAAAACAAATATATGTGTGCAAGAATAGAACATATATAGCCATTTCTTCGCATACACATATACCAACTACCGTGCCTATGAGTGCACGTCGCCTGCTCGTGTTCATGAATGAAAAGCTAAAGTCGTGGAAACAAGACTCCCTACATTTCCCACTTCCTCAAGCCTTAAGTTTTCCACGTACCGCGTTCCTTAGCCATTTAGTATCATAGATTTCATATGCATCCACGTACACACCATGACAGCCACATATTGCCTTAGCATTTAGGTATAAGCATATATATATGTTAACATACTTAGGTACGTTCTGTTTGGTTAGCAACCTTTCTATTCTTTCACTTTTCTTTTATCACTCAACTCAAAGAAATTTAAAACAAATCGTATAGCTTCCTGTAAATCAAGAGAGGTATATATATGGATTGCTGAGCGAATTCTCTTTGTTCGATATGAGTCTGGGTGGATTTATTTTCGGTTTTGTTCGCCGATTTCTAATACAGCGCAAGTCTGTATACCTAGGGCTCAAGATCGTGAGTAGTACAGAGGTCTTAGTTTCTTGTTTCTTGAAAACATGGAAGCGAGTAGGGAGTTTGAACCATGAGGAAGTGAGAGAGCTGAGAGGGCCAGTTTTGGAAGTACGGCAGTTTTAAAAGCATGAAGGGAGATAGTTCGGCAGTATTTTGTGCGAGTAGGAGCTGTTCTTCGTGAGGAGGAGGCGTGATCATGCGGTTCGTATTGCTGGAAGAAAGCTTGCGGTGCGCTACTTTTTATTTCTGGGAGGAAATATGGGTCACGTGGTTTTGTTGCATGAAGGAAGCGAGAGTGTGGGAGAGTACAGTGAAGTTTGTTTCGAAATGTATGGAGAAATATGGGTGAGCGTGAAGTTTTAAGTTTTTGAAATGGTGGAAAACGGCGCTGGGAGGAGCACGGGATCGAAGCTGTAATCGGGGAAGAAGATCAGAAGGAGGCGGGCTGTTGCTTGGAAGGGTGGGCCGAAGAATTAGAAAAGGGTTAGGCCCAATTTTAAGTTATAAAAGAAAATTTAACCTCTTTGTTTTAATTTAAATTGTACTCAAACGCTAAAAAGGTTAATATCGTCATACGAAAACAGAATTCAGCAAAACAAGATCCATTGGGATCGTGGGGAAGGTGGCTACACCATGGAGTTGACTGGAAGTGAATCCGAGCTCGTTACAATGTATTGTAAAATAAATTGTCCGTCTGAATCAAGTCGAGCGATGGTTATCGTTCTTTAACGACGAACTGCCAATGTGAGTAAAACTCACCAACTCTGAACAGTTCTATTTTTACAACGTATTCTTAGAACTGTTAAAATTGTCTGGTTGACTGTGTGTTGATTGAACTGCTAGTCAGTTAGTTAAATTTCTATATTGATTCTGTTTAACAGAATATATCATATGGAACTGAAAGTGATGTTATCTATATTTTCTAACATCTGTGATGCAGGGAAACAGGTTGGAGGAATCCGACTGGATTCCTCAACAGTTATTTTATTGTTTTTCATATATTGTGATATATGATGTGTTATGAAATCTGTTATTGATTTCATATGTTTGAATGATACCGATCATTGTTATACGACACGTTACACACCGTAGGTGATACTAGAATGTAAAAAGGGAATTTTCAATGTTTATATTGAAAATAAATCTTATTTATAAAATCGATAGGATTTTATAAAATGGAAACATTTATTTATTTAGGAAATAAATAAAGGAACATTTATTTATATTATAAATAAATGGAATAAAGGAATATTTATTTAGGGAATAAATAAAGGAACGCTTGTTCGGAAAATAAATAGAATTATACAAGGATAGATTTAAACACGTGCTTCGCACACGGTATAACACGATGTGGATTTAAATGAGATATTAAATAGGAAATCTGTTTTAAACAGATAAATTGAAGTAGATTAATTTATAAATAATGTTTTATAAATTAAATAAATTATTTATCGTTGATAAATGGAATATATATAAGTCTGGACTTATATAGAGAAGTAGTAACGTTATTAAAAGGACATTTATAAAGTGAAGAACCGTTGTAAAAAGCAAATCTTTATCAATGGATAAACGTTGTAAAAAGGAAATCTTTTGAAATGAATAAACGTAAATAAAAGGAGTTAAATCGAATTTAGTTATTCAAAATGAGTTATTCGAATTAGATATTTGAATAGAGTTAAACACATTAGAGTGATTCGAATTATTTATTCGAATAGAGTTAAAACAAAGTAATTTGTTAGGTTAACCAAAGCAAGTTAGTCGAGTTAATCAAAGTAATTGGTTAAGTTAACCAAAGTAAATTAGTTAAGATAAACTAAGCGGTTAATCGAAGTGAATTAGTTAAGTTAAACTAATTTGTAAATCAAAGTGGATTAGTTGCGTCAAACTAAGTGAATTAGTCAAGTTAAACTAATTGGTTAATCGAAGTAAATTAGTAGAGTTAATCAAAGGGAATTAACTGAGTTAAACTAAGTGGATTAGTTCGGTTAATCGAGACAAGTAAATCAAGTTAGGTTAAACCATTTGAGTTAACCAGTTAAAGTTTACCAGTTAAAGATAAACAGTTAGAGTTGACCAGTTAAAGTTTACCAGTTAAAGATAAACAGTTAGAGTTGACCAGTTAAAGTTGACCAGTTAAAGTTGACCAGTTAGAGTTGATCAGTTAGAGTTACTTAGTTAAAGTTGACCAGTTAGAGTTGACCAGTTAGAGTTACCCAAGTGGAGTTAATCGAGTAGAGTTGCCGAATATCACTTATTCGATGCAGAGTTATCGAATATAGAGTATTCGAGGGAAGAGTAATCGAATATAGTTTATTCGAGTGGAGAAATCAAATGTTATTCATTTGAGAAGAGTTACCGAATATTACTTATTCGAAGAGTAGTTATCGAATATTGGTTATTCGATGTTAGTTAATCCAAAGGAGTTATTCGAAGTTATTAATCCAAAGGAGTTATTCGAAGTTAGTTAATCCAAAGGAGTTAGTCGAAGAGTTAATCGAATATAGTTATTCGAAAGAAAGTGTTAATCGAATATAGTTATTCGAGTAAAGTTAAAAGAGTTAATCGAATATAATTTATTCGAATAGAGTTAGAGAAGTAAATCGAATATAGTTCATTCGAATAGTGTTGGAGGAGATATCGAATATAGTTTATTCGATAGGATAGAAGTGAATATAATTTATCAAATAAATTATTCGAATTAGTTATTCGAATAGAGTTAAACACGTAAGAGTTAATTGAATATTAGTTATTCAATTTGAGTTAATCGAATTTAGTTATTCGAAAGGAGTTAATCAATTTGAGTTAAGTTAATCGATTTGAATTAAGTTGAATCGAAATGGAGTAAATCGATTAGAATTAAGTTAATCGAGTTAGAGTAAATCGAATATTGGTTATTCGAAGGTAAGTTATTCGAATTAGTTATTCGAAGGAATTAATCAAATGAGTCGATCCAAAAGAGTTAGTCGAATATTAGTTATTCGAATAGAGTTAAAGGAGTTATCGATTTTAGTTTGATCGAAAGGAGTTATCGATTAGTAAATCGAAAGGAGATTTTCGAATATAGCATATTCGAAAGAAAGAGATCGAATATTGTTTATTCGAAAGAGAGAGATTTCGAATATGAGTTATTCGAAGAGAGATAATCGAATATAGGTTATTCGAAGAAGAGTTAATCAAATAGAGATTACTCGAAAGAGAGTTATACGTCGAATTCGATTATAGCGAATTCGGGAAAGCACTATTTACTTTCCAGGGTTTAAATCAAGGTTTAGTTATGGATTAAGAAATTAGGTGTCTGTTTAATTATTCGAGTTAGGAGATAAATTTATAATTTAGGTTAGATATTGCAGAAGTAGGAATTATAACGTTATAGTTATAATCAAACGTTGTCATATAAGAAGTAGATTCGTAACCTGAATCCGAGAATTTGCGTAAACAGATGATTGGAAAAAGTGAGTGACGAGCTTCATCTATTTCACAGTAAAGGACGTTGTTCAATTAAGGTCTGAGAGGTAATTATACCCCAACTTGATTGACTTCAGAATTGACAAAGGAATAGTTGTGGTTCGATAGAAAAGGTTGATTTGAAATATAGTTAAGTAATAAGCGATGAATGGATTAAGCGTAACGATGTTTTATACAACGTTCATTGGAAATCCGTAAATGAGTTTTGGAAACGTTTTCCAAATATAGTCAGATATGTTTTCTAAACATAGAAAATGAAATGTTTTCATGATAAGAATTTAAGAAATAGAGTTAAACAAATTCAGAAACTAACTGGAGAGGGTAAGTTGAACGGTTTTCTAAGTGACGATCTGATGTTGGTTTCGACCTTCCGGATTGATACTTAGAGAATTGTTCTCATACTAGTTACAGTTAGGGACTGAGAGTTGCGAAATAATAGTGATGTGAAAATAAGCTATGGAAATGTTTTCTAGTGATTAATAACATATATTTTCTAAATATATGAAATAAGGAAATATGAACATATGATGATTGATCGATCGAATTTCCATTTGGAAATAAGATCGTTGTTTGTACACCGACATGTTTTCATTTGATAGTTGAATCACAGACTATCAAAGTTTTTACCATTTTAACGTTGTTAATATGGAGAGACCGGTTGGATTATTATCCAAAGAACCACTCTGTATTGGCATAAGCGTTGCGAGCAATATATGCCAAAGATAAATTGAAGACGGAGTAAAGTGCAAGGGCTGTTGTATAAGTCTTAGATAACAGTGACTAAGATGGATATACTGAATAGTGCCTTCGGTTTGTCCAGTCCCAGGACAACGTATATGGAAGAAGGTCTGACAGAGTATATCCAATGGATCGCGTAAGTTGATCTGTTCAAACGTACTCACGTTTGGTGGCTGAGGAATTCGTTTCTCTTAGCTATATACCCGTGTTATTTTTGTATAAGTCAATTTGTGATTTGGCGGGTATGACGATGTGGCATTCAAAGTGAATGGTGATCAGATGTTCTGAAGATAGACGTAGCTTCTAGCCTCACACCGGGAAGTAACAAAAGTTGGGCTAGGCAGCATGGCTAGTTGGGTCATACCCAAGCAGGGTGTATTGTCACCGATCTAGGGAATATTCATATTTATACTTCTTTTTGATTCTGTATCTTCGAATGACGGATTGATGGCCTATAACCGTGGTGGCAATATATTCGCGACACTCAAGCTAAATGAGTGAGCGGTCATGTGTGGCCGGGTTGCAAGACGTTCTTGTTGAACCCTGAGTGTATCACCTCTAGAGTACACTATTCAGAAGGTGCTCCCATACCTTGTCTGTTGGAATCCATTCTCCGATAAGAGCCCTGCGGTTTATGACTTTTACTATGTATATAGAACGTGAGATGCAAGCGTTTCTGCTAGATTGATACCTATTTGTACTTAGACATTATTATAATATCACAATGATATTGCTTGTCAAAGTTGTTTAGATACTCATAAGGAAAAACCCGTTCCGTATTCACGGCGTGGTCTTATGAGATATCATATACCTGTTCAATTGTTTTAAACTGTTTTACTCATACCAGTCCCATGACTGACCCGGAGTTTACTTTGTTGTTTTCCCTAAACTCTTGGGTTCCTAAATTTGTACGGGCAGTCAAGTAGTCGGGATTTACAGATATACTTGGAGAGCTTGGAGCAGGAGGCTGCAAGATTTGATAGCTATAGTTATTTCCGCTGTGTTGTAAGTGTTGTACTCTGATAAGTGCTATTGTATATATATAACTGTGTACTTCAAAGTTATGTTATATATTATATGTTATTCGTTCCGCTGTGAGATTCGTGTTACTCTGATGATTCTGATGTTCTTCTTCTTCTTCTATTCTATTAGTTCTATCTTTTCTTTCTCACCTTCTAAATTCTTTCACTAACGTTCTCGGAATTTCCGACTCTCGAGGAGTCGGAAATTTCCAGCCGTTACAGTTGGTATCAGAGCTTAAGTTAAGTGATTACCTTGGCTTTGTGGCATAACTCGATAGAGATGGGATTAGTTGTAAAGGCCCGCAAATCCGAGCTATCTGAGTTGACTAAATACAACACACGTCCAACCCAAATAACACAGAAATACGATCCATTAATAGAAAGAAGTTAGAGGATGAGAAATAGAAAGAAAGAAATATTAGAATAGGAGAAAAACGAAGATCACAACTCACAGCGGAACGAATAAAATATATTATATAACATAAGTTTCGAAATACAAATCTGTTCTGTACATATATACATACCATCATTAGAGTACACATAACATTTGATTCAGCGGAAGTAACTCGAAATAACTAACGTTGAAGCCTCCTGCTTCAAGCTCCTCCAAGTGTATCTGTAAAAGCCTGAAACACTTGACTGCCCGTACAAATTTGGGCACCCAAGAGTTTAGGGAAAACAAAACAAAATAAACTCTGGGTCAGTCATGGGACTGGTGTGAGTAAACTCCAACCACTTGTTTAACTTTTAAAATCCTTTCCGAAAGAAAAAGTAATAGTAAGACCAGCCCCCACATAAACACGGACGGTTTTTACCTTACTATAACCCAAAACACTTTGATATCAAATCCAGTGATATTATAATAATGTCTACCTCAAATAAATAACCAAATAGCAGAACGCTTGCATCTCACGCTCCACATATATAGTATAAAATAATAAACCGCATGGCTCTTATTGGAGATTGGATTCCAACTATGACAAGGTATGGGACCACCTTCCGATGATGTATCTCTAGAGGCGAATACACCTGGGTTCAACAAGAACGTCTTGCAACCCGGCCCACACATGACCGACCACTCATTTCGCTTGAGTGTATCGAATGTATATCACCAACGGTTGGACTCAAACCACCGTTTCCCGAATGGGCAGAATCGATAGATTTAGAAACAAAAGGAATTTCTCTAGATAGGTGATTATACACCCTAATGGGTGCGACCCACATAGCCATGCTGCCTGCCCGATTTTTGTCCTTTCCCGGTTGTTGAGGCCTGAGGCTACGATTACTTACCATTCATTGATAACACAATCATTTTGAATGCCACATTGTCAGATCCGTTAATCACTAGTTGAGTTTGCACAAATATTCTGGATATTATGCTAAGGGATAAATCCGTTGCAACCATATACATTCATACAGACCAACCCATTTGATCATTGGAAATACTCTGTCAGACATTCGTCCATTTACGTTCGTTCTGGGATTGAACGAAACCGAAGGCACTATTTCTATAAATAGAAAAAGCCCTTGCACTTCACTCCGTCTTCAATATATTCAGCATACTTGGTTCGCAACGCTTATGCCGATACGGAGTGGTTCACGGATAATAATCCAACCGGTCTCTCCATATTGACAACGATGGTCAAAACTTCGATAGTCTGTGATTTAACTATCGAATAAAAACAAGTGTTCATCCAAACATATCAACAAATCACTGGGCTCTTTAATTAATATTCATTAATTAAATCTCTTCTCCATTTCCTCTATCAATATTTGTTAACCAAATATTTTCAATAATCAATCTTGGCCCTTTACGCTATTTTTGATTTCGTTTCCTTATCGAATTCTATATATATCGATCTATAGATTTCTAATTGTCAAATTTCTTAAAAATATTCTATCTCCTTAAATTTCCGGAAAAATTCGCCATAACCTCCCCTGTATCGGGAGCATCGGGAAATTTCAAATAGCTTCCCGGTATCTTCCTCAATCAAAAAGAAAAAGGAAAAGCCAAGCGGCTTGCCGATACGGCGCATAAATCTCATATATGAATTAAACATGTACCTTTTTGTCGAGCACATTAATTATATACCTTCATCACTTTTCCCCATACCTGTCCCCTGTATGTCTATACCTGTTCAATTGATTTCAACTATTCCCAATTGCTTTAACTCAATTCGTTAATTAACTTGTAAATTAACTCTTTAGTCTATTTCACTTTTATATTTGGACATAACACGTAAATATACTTTTAACTTGCTTATCACTAATTGAATTCAAATTTCAATTTTTGTTCTATATTCGATTTCGAATATATATTTACAATCCCAAATTTCCACTTTTCAAAATTCGACTTTAGTTCAAACTCGATTAACTAATTCTCCTTTGATTTAGTTAATTCTATTCAATAATCAAAAATAGGGTTATTGTTTCAAAAATCATCTTCTTTACTTCTCTTGAGTTCACATTTATTTTCTAACTTGAGTCTAGATTTTTAAATGGAAATCCGGATTTTTATTTGCTTAAAAATCCCAATATTTATATATAAAAATCCATTATGGTTTATAATGGTTGATGGCGCTGCATTTCTGAAAATTTGATTTTGACATAACTCAAAATCTATACGACGAAATTCAGTTTTTTCTCTTTCATTTGAAAACTATTATCAAACCGGTCCTGACGTTTCTTGTTTCGAAGAATTCCGACTTCAATTGCGTTCTGTATGTTCAATTGAAGTTCGAATCGCTATTTTTCGAACTGCAGCGCTGCGGCGAGTTCGTTTTAATTATATTTATAAATATAAACTTTTTAAACTTCTAAACTTCTTTAAATATAAATTCAACTCCATTTAACTCTGCTTGATTCAAATTCAAATCTCACTTTTATTTGAATTCTAAATTCAAATTCCAATTCCTTTTCTATTTGGTATTCAAATTCAATATTTGAATCCTTATTTCAATTCAAATTCAATACCTGAATTCATTTGAATTCTTTTATTCAAACTCTATTTTTACATTCCATTTTAACTTCTATATTCCAATTTCTATATTTGAATTCTATTTGAAATTCAAATATTCAACTCCTTTTTAAATTCTATATTCAGAATTCCATAATTTAAAACCCATTTGAATTTCATATTCAAATTCCATAGATTAAATCTTATTTGAATTCAATTTGAATCTCTTATATTCAAATTTCATTTTCCATTTCCGACCCCATTTGAATTCTAATATTCAAGCTCATTTTATCACCATTTGAATTTCAAATATTCAAATTCATTTTCAACACCATTTGAATTTCTAATATTCAAATTCATTTGAATTCCCTTGAATTCAAATTCCATTTCAAAATCATTTGGATTTCCTATTTTGAAATCCTATTTGAAATTCTATTTCCAATTCGACTTTGAAATCCTATTTTTTCAAAGTTTATTTCAAATTCTATTTTGAAATCTCATATTCAAATTTCTACTTGAATTTCTATATTCAATCCCATGTTCAAATTCAACACTTGAATTTCTATTTCAAATCTCAATTCAAATTTCATATTTAAATTCCATTCAAACCTCTATTCAAATTTCACATTTGAATTCTTCTTTGAAATACTATATTTCAAATTCTATTCAATTCTTCTTTGAAATTCTATATTTCAAATTCTATTTCAAATTCTCTTTTGAAAATTCTATTTTGAAATTCTATTTCAAATTCTATTGGAAATTCTATTTCAAATTTCTCTATATTCAAACACCATTTGAAAGTTCTATATTCAAATCCACCTTGGATTTTCTATTTGAATTCTAAATTCAAATTTTCTATTTCCTTTTCTATTATTCAAATCCTATATTTAAATTTCCTTTTGAATCATATTTTCAAACATTTGTATTTCTGAATTATCAAATGATAATCCTTTTCACTTCATTTATAACTTCGTTATAAAAGAACTATTTATAAATTTCGTTTATAAAGGAACTACTTGTTTTATTTTTCAAAACAAGTTTTATATTTTTAATTCCATTTAAAAATTCAAATTCTATTTAAAAATAGAATTTTCTCTTTAAATCTCAAATACTCTTTTCACGATATTTTTAAATATCACTACTTAAGCCCGGTGATATTTAAACACACAAAGCAACGAATTATTTATTTTTCTAACACATCATATATAACAATATATATGCAAACAAATAAACAAACAGAAAATATATTTTTGAGGAATCCAGTTGGATTCCTCCAACCTGTTTTCCTGCATCCACAGATGTTAGCACATAAATAATACCCATTCTGCTTCGTGGCAGAATATCGTGGTATAGAAGGTCATCCACTAATCATAGCGTGGGGCGTATAGGGTAATCATCCGCTATGAAACTGCGGGCATCCGCTAATGAGACTGCGGGAATCCAACCAATCAATCAACCCAATATATATATATAGCCTAAATAACTAATATATATAAAACAACCATAAAACATTCACACAAGCAACAGACAATTATTTTTAACGAAATAAAAATAATTCTAAAGGTGAGTGAGATTTACTCACCGGAGTTGCAGCTGTCAAATATCCTGTTTATATCTCAAATTAGCGGCTACTAATCTTCTCGAATGGATTCGCACCTGCGATAATTTTTATTTAAATTTACCGATTAAATGTTTATTTATTTAAATAAACTATTTAAATAAATAAATAATTTTTCTAATTTTTTTTTTCGCTAAATTAATTCTAACTTAACTAATTTGAACAAACCTATTTATTTTTAAACATTAAACTAATTAAGGCATTAAATTTTAGATTACCTTAATCCCTCTATTTTTCTTTTTCTTCCTTTCCGGCATTTCACCAAACATCTGCACCGCACTCCCTCTTTTCTTCTTATAGTCCTAATGATCACCGTTCATTTCTGAAAATCGGAAACTCCACCTCACCAGTACCCTTGCGAACCCACCGCCATAACTCCTCACCAAAGAACAACAGTCTGTCTCACTTCACGAACTCGATTTCTGACCTGGAGCCTCGACGAAGACAACTACACCTCGCATCGTCGAATTCCACCAACCTTCCACTGTCTAACTCCTCAAGTCCCACTACCGAACTCCAGATGACGCTAACCCTCACTGTCGCCCCCTTCATCCCACCATAATCGCGAACCCCTCGTCAGTTGCAGTCGGGCTTCAGACCTCCGAGATCTCAGACAAGAGAACCCATCGCGCACCCTTTCTTCGAAGTCGCGATCTCTCCCTGGGTGGCTTCGAGCTTCTGAGGAGAAAACAAATCGCGGTTTGAGATTTTGCTTAGATTTCATTCTTCATTTTGATCGGAGGGTTTTATTCTTGACTGCGAATGAAAATGAAAGGTAGGTGGTCGAACTGATTTAGAGTGAGGAGATATGAAGGTTGCGGTTCATTATATAGGCGCAGGGAGGAACTAACAGTACTGAAGCCATTAATTTTCTGTTTCCTGGATTCTGAAACTTGGAGACAAAGGCGTTGGCTCGAGATGAATAAGTCTGCGCTGAGAAGGTGGAGGTCTGCGTGAAGGATAGGTCGGCTGAGGAACATTTGATTTAAACTTTGAAATGATTTTTATAAAATAAAATACTCTAAAATATCTTTTGGTCCATACTTAACATTTTGGACCGCTTTTTAATCGCATCGAACGGCATTCTCAGCGTTATTCGTTATCCTGAACTTAACGGGACGAGTTCTGAAATTAAGTTCAACTGTATAGAAGAGAACAATTTTAAACTAACACTAAATTTAAATTCGATTAAAAATATAAATAGATTTCAACATTTACTTCCATCGATAATAAATTATTATCGTTTTAATTTAACCTAGAATTTATATTAATTGACCGAAGTGTTTCGATTTAGTTTTAAATCTGAATTATATCCTATATCGATTATTAAATCGATAAATTCAATATAAAAATTCTTTTATATGGTTAATCCAATATTTAAACGATACTAAATATTTAAAATACTGTTCGAAAAATCCGGGTCGTTACATTCTTCCCCCCTTAAGATAATTTCGTCCTCGAAATTGCTAAAGTAGGAAAAGGGTACAAATCCATTTCTTTTCAACATCTCACTTATGTTGAAACTCAACTCCTCCTATTTCTATGACTTTATTTTCAACCAAAACTTTTGGTCTTACTTTATTTTGATTCGAATGATCTACGATCAATCAATCTATATTCCAATAAACCTATTCAAATTGATTTGAATCAATTCATTCACTTCGACCCATTTAACTTGTTTAAGTTAAATTTCAATTCCAGAATTCAAATCCTTGGGTTTCTTTTCAAATTCTTTTTGAAATCCCATACATATATACATATATTTATTTTCATTTCAAATTCAAAACATTTGAATTCTTCCCAAAATAACTTGTTTTCTTTCAAACAAATTTCTAACAAAACTTTCTAAGATAGCAATCCATCACTTAGAAACTCGAAAATGAACACTGATGATGTTGCAATCATCATCAGAATTATTTCCCAGCCACTGAAGTGAGTTCAGTGCTTTATTATTTCAAAATCCATGATTTTCTTTCAAATCCTTTAAAACAAATCTATATACTTTGAAAAAATATTTTTCAACTTCCCAGGATTTTGAATTCTTAATTCTGGTTTGAATTTAATTTTAATTCATCTCATTGGTATATTTAATTTCTATACAAATTCCATTCTGGTTATAAATAACCATTCTAATCTTTATAATCTCATTTGATTATAATCCTAACAAATCGACACATCCATATAATATAATATTTTCAGAAAATTGTTCTTTCTATATCAAAATAGAATTTTGGGTAAAATTATTTCATTTACCCACCTTAAAACAATATCATGTCGTATTTCCTGTTCAAGTGTTTAGAAATTCCTATCGACTTCGTGGCGTCCCACGATTCGACCAGAATTCATAAATCACTCAACAGACTAGCCAACATAATATAAAACAACTTTTATATCAACTAACAAATACGCTCTCTCGTATATATACGCTCAATTCATTCTAGGGTACTACTGACCCTATCTCTAATGAGCACATGCCACACTAGCCTAGGTGTTCACTCAACCTAAGCTCTGATACCAACTGTAAAGACCCCGAGATTCGAGTAGGCTTTTCAACCATCCTCTCCTCCCTCGGCACTGGGCTAACCTCCCAGCGTGGCTTACAGAGATACCTCAGAACTGCTTTTACGGCCAGCCTCTCGACTTGACCAACCCACATTGTCGGGAGATGTAGGGGTAAGAGTCTCCCGTTCGACACCTAACGTGAAGCGAGAACCCCCTATCATCCGTACCAATTAAGCAACCAGCTCTGATACCAACTGTAAAGGCCCGCAAATCCGAGCTATCTGAGTTGACTAAATACAACACACGTCCAACCCAAATAACACAGAAATACGATCCATTAATAGAAAGAAGTTAGAGGATGAGAAATAGAAAGAAAGAAATATTAGAATAGGAGAAAAACGAAGATCACAACTCACAGCGGAACGAATAAAATATATTATATAACATAAGTTTCGAAATACAAATCTGTTCTGTACATATATACATACCATCATCAGAGTACACATAACATTTGATTCAGCGGAAGTAACTCGAAATAACTAACGTTGAAGCCTCCTGCTTCAAGCTCCTCCAAGTGTATCTGTAAAAGCCTGAAACACTTGACTGCCCGTACAAATTTGGGCACCCAAGAGTTTAGGGAAAACAAAACAAAATAAACTCTGGGTCAGTCATGGGACTGGTGTGAGTAAACTCCAACCACTTGTTTAACTTTTAAAATCCTTTCCGAAAGAAAAAGTAATAGTAAGACCAGCCCCCACATAAACACGGACGGTTTTTACCTTACTATAACCCAAAACACTTTGATATCAAATCCAGTGATATTATAATAATGTCTACCTCAAATAAATAACCAAATAGCAGAACGCTTGCATCTCACGCTCCACATATATAGTATAAAATCAAAAACCGCATGGCTCTTATTGGAGATTGGATTCCAACTATGACAAGGTATGGGACCACCTTCCGATGATGTATCTCTAGAGGCGAATACACCTGGGTTCAACAAGAACGTCTTGCAACCCGGCCCACACATGACCGACCACTCATTTCGCTTGAGTGTATCGAATGTATATCACCAACGGTTGGACTCAAACCACCGTTTCCCGAATGGGCAGAATCGATAGATTTAGAAACAAAAGGAATTTCTCTAGATAGGTGATTATACACCCTAATGGGTGCGACCCACATAGCCATGCTGCCTGCCCGATTTTTTGTCCTTTCCCGGTTGTTGAGGCCTGAGGCTACGATTACTTACCATTCATTGATAACACAATCATTTTGAATGCCACATTGTCAGATCCGTTAATCACTAGTTGAGTTTGCACAAATATTCTGGATATTATGCTAAGGGATAAATCCGTTGCAACCATATACATTCATACAGACCAACCCATTTGATCATTGGAAATACTCTGTCAGACATTCGTCCATTTACGTTCGTTCTGGGATTGAACGAAACCGAAGGCACTATTTCTATAAATAGAAAAAGCCCTTGCACTTCACTCCGTCTTCAATATATTCAGCATACTTGGTTCGCAACGCTTATGCCGATACGGAGTGGTTCACGGATAATAATCCAACCGGTCTCTCCATATTGACAACGATGGTCAAAACTTCGATAGTCTGTGATTTAACTATCGAATAAAAACAAGTGTTCATCCAAACATATCAACAAATCACTGGGCTCTTTAATTAATATTCATTAATTAAATCTCTTCTCCATTTCCTCTATCAATATTTGTTAACCAAATATTTTCAATAATCAATCTTGGCCCTTTACGCTATTTTTGATTTCGTTTCCTTATCGAATTCTATATATATCGATCTATAGATTTCTAATTGTCAAATTTCTTAAAAATATTCTATCTCCTTAAATTTCCGGAAAAATTCGCCATAACCTCCCCTGTATCGGGAGCATCGGGAAATTTCAAATAGCTTCCCGGTATCTTCCTCAATCAAAAAGAAAAAGGAAAAGCCAAGCGGCTTGCCGATACGGCGCATAAATCTCATATATGAATTAAACATGTACCTTTTTGTCGAGCACATTAATTATATACCTTCATCACTTTTCCCCATACCTGTCCCCTGTATGTCTATACCTGTTCAATTGATTTCAACTATTCCCAATTGCTTTAACTCAATTCGTTAATTAACTTGTAAATTAACTCTTTAGTCTATTTCACTTTTATATTTGGACATAACACGTAAATATACTTTTAACTTGCTTATCACTAATTGAATTCAAATTTCAATTTTTGTTCTATATTCGATTTCGAATATATATTTACAATCCCAAATTTCCACTTTTCAAAATTCGACTTTAGTTCAAACTCGATTAACTAATTCTCCTTTGATTTAGTTAATTCTATTCAATAATCAAAAATAGGGTTATTGTTTCAAAAATCATCTTCTTTACTTCTCTTGAGTTCACATTTATTTTCTAACTCGAGTCTAGATTTTTAAATGGAAATCCGGATTTTTATTTGCTTAAAAATCCCAATATTTATATATAAAAATCCATTATGGTTTATAATGGTTGATGGCGCTGCATTTCTGAAAATTTGATTTTGACATAACTCAAAATCTATACGACGAAATTCAGATTTTTCTCTTTCATTTGAAAACTATTATCAAACCGGTCCTGACGTTTCTTGTTTCGAAGAATTCCGACTTCAATTGCGTTCTGTATGTTCAATTGAAGTTCGAATCGCTATTTTTCGAACTGCAGCGCTGCGGCGAGTTCGTTTTAATTATATTTATAAATATAAACTTTTTAAACTTCTAAACTTCTTTAAATATAAATTCAACTCCATTTAACTCTGCTTGATTCAAATTCAAATCTCACTTTTATTTGAATTCTAAATTCAAATTCCAATTCCTTTTCTATTTGGTATTCAAATTCAATATTTGAATCCTTATTTCAATTCAAATTCAATACCTGAATTCATTTGAATTCTTTTATTCAAACTCTATTTTTACATTCCATTTTAACTTCTATATTCCAATTTCTATATTTGAATTCTATTTGAAATTCAAATATTCAACTCCTTTTTAAATTCTATATTCAGAATTCCATAATTTAAAACCCATTTGAATTTCATATTCAAATTCCATAGATTAAATCTTATTTGAATTCAATTTGAATCTCTTATATTCAAATTTCATTTTCCATTTCCGACCCCATTTGAATTCTAATATTCAAGCTCATTTTATCACCATTTGAATTTCAAATATTCAAATTCATTTTCAACACCATTTGAATTTCTAATATTCAAATTCATTTGAATTCCCTTGAATTCAAATTCCATTTCAAAATCATTTGGATTTCCTATTTTGAAATCCTATTTGAAATTCTATTTCCAATTCGACTTTGAAATCCTATTTTTTCAAAGTTTATTTCAAATTCTATTTTGAAATCTCATATTCAAATTTCTACTTGAATTTCTATATTCAATCCCATGTTCAAATTCAACACTTGAATTTCTATTTCAAATCTCAATTCAAATTTCATATTTAAATTCCATTCAAACCTCTATTCAAATTTCACATTTGAATTCTTCTTTGAAATACTATATTTCAAATTCTATTCAATTCTTCTTTGAAATTCTATATTTCAAATTCTATTTCAAATTCTCTTTTGAAAATTCTATTTTGAAATTCTATTTCAAATTCTGTTGGAAATTCTATTTCAAATTTCTCTATATTCAAACACCATTTGAAAGTTCTATATTCAAATCCACCTTGGATTTTCTATTTGAATTCTAAATTCAAATTTTCTATTTCCTTTTCTATTATTCAAATCCTATATTTAAATTTCCTTTTGAATCATATTTTCAAACATTTGTATTTCTGAATTATCAAATGATAATCCTTTTCACTTCATTTATAACTTCGTTATAAAAGAACTATTTACAAATTTCGTTTATAAAGGAACTACTTGTTTTATTTTTCAAAACAAGTTTTATATTTTTAATTCCATTTAAAAATTCAAATTCTATTCAAAAATAGAATTTTCTCTTTAAATCTCAAATACTCTTTTCACGATATTTTTAAATATCACTACTTAAGCCCGGTGATATTTAAACACACAAAGCAACGAATTATTTATTTTTCTAACACATCATATATAACAATATATATGCAAACAAATAAACAAACAGAAAATATATTTTTGAGGAATCCAGTTGGATTCCTCCAACCTGTTTTCCTGCATCCACAGATGTTAGCACATAAATAATACCCATTCTGCTTCGTGGCAGAATATCGTGGTATAGAAGGTCATCCACTAATCATAGCGTGGGGCGTATAGGGTAATCATCCGCTATGAAACTGCGGGCATCCGCTAATGAGACTGCGGGAATCCAACCAATCAATCAACCCAATATATATATATATATATATATATATATAGCCTAAATAACTAATATATATAAAACAACCATAAAACATTCACACAAGCAACAGACAATTATTTTTAACGAAATAAAAATAATTCTAAAGGTGAGTGAGATTTACTCACCGGAGTTGCAGCTGTCAAATATCCTGTTTATATCTCAAATTAGCGGCTACTAATCTTCTCGAATGGATTCGCACCTGCGATAATTTTTATTTAAATTTACCGATTAAATGTTTATTTATTTAAATAAACTATTTAAATAAATAAATAATTTTTCTAATTTTTTTTTTCGCTAAATTAATTCTAACTTAACTAATTTGAACAAACCTATTTATTTTTAAACATTAAACTAATTAAGGCATTAAATTTTAGATTACCTTAATCCCTCTATTTTTCTTTTTCTTCCTTTCCGGCATTTCACCAAACATCTGCACCGCACTCCCTCTTTTCTTCTTATAGTCCTAATGATCACCGTTCATTTCTGAAAATCGGAAACTCCACCTCACCAGTACCCTTGCGAACCCACCGCCATAACTCCTCACCAAAGAACAACAGTCTGTCTCACTTCACGAACTCGATTTCTGACCTGGAGCCTCGACGAAGACAACTACACCTCGCATCGTCGAATTCCACCAACCTTCCACTGTCTAACTCCTCAAGTCCCACTACCGAACTCCAGATGACGCTAACCCTCACTGTCGCCCCCTTCATCCCACCATAATCGCGAACCCCTCGTTAGTTGCAGTCGGGCTTCAGACCTCCGAGATCTCAGACAAGAGAACCCATCGCGCACCCTTTCTTCGAAGTCGCGATCTCTCCCTGGGTGGCTTCGAGCTTCTGAGGAGAAAACAAATCGCGGTTTGAGATTTTGCTTAGATTTCATTCTTCATTTTGATCGGAGGGTTTTATTCTTGACTGCGAATGATAATGAAAGGTAGGGGGTCGAACTGATTTAGAGTGAGGAGATATGAAGGTTGCGGTTCATTATATAGGCGCAGGGAGGAACTAACAGTACTGAAGCCATTAATTTTCTGTTTCCTGGATTCTGAAACTTGGAGACAAAGGCGTTGGCTCGAGATGAATAAGTCTGCGCTGAGAAGGTGGAGGTCTGCGTGAAGGATAGGTCGGCTGAGGAACATTTGATTTAAACTTTGAAATGATTTTTATAAAATAAAATACTCTAAAATATCTTTTGGTCCATACTTAACATTTTGAACCGCTTTTTAATCGCATCGAACGGCATTCTCAGCGTTATTCATTATCCTGAACTTAACGGGACGAGTTCTGAAATTAAGTTCAACTGTATAGAAGAGAACAATTTTAAACTAACACTAAATTTAAATTCGATTAAAAATATAAATAGATTTCAACATTTACTTCCATCGATAATAAATTATTATCGTTTTAATTTAACCTAGAATTTATATTAATTGACCGAAGTGTTTCGATTTAGTTTTAAATCTGAATTATATCCTATATCGATTATTAAATCGATAAATTCAATATAAAAATTCTTTTATATGGTTAATCCAATATTTAAACGATACTAAATATTTAAAATACTGTTCGAAAAATCCGGGTCGTTACATTAGTAATATCCTAGATTGAGTTTGAGTGTATATATATGAGCGCGTAATTGTTATTCAATATAAAATGGTTTTATATTGTGGAGACTCGTTGGTTGAGTTGCTTATGAATTCTGGTCGATCAATTTGGTCCACTGTATCGATAAGGGTTACTAAACACTCGAATACGATGAACCGTCATGGTATGTTTTGAAAGAGGGTAAATGAAATAATTTTTCCCAAAATATATTTGTTTATAGAAGAAATATATATCTTGAAATTATTATAGTATATTGATTGTGTTGGTTGTTATTATAATCAAATAAGATTATAAAAGGGTGAAATGGTTATAAATGACCAATCAGAATTCATATGAATGTAATATATGAAATAGTTTGAATTAAATATGAATTTAAATCAGAATTTGGAATTAAAATAAGGAAATTTTAAGTTCTTGGGAGATTTGAAAATGTTTTTCAAATTTAAAACGATATAGTATTGAACTCACTTCGATAGCTGGAAAATAGATTCTGATGATGAATCTAGACATCATCAGTATTCATTTTCGAGTTCTAAGTGACGGATTACTACCAAAGGTTTTGTTTTTGAATTGTTTTGAGAAAACAAGTTGTTTAGAAATTCAAAGGTTTTGAATTGGCATTATGATTTCAAATTGATTTGAAAGAAACCCAGGAACTTAAGTTCTGGAATTAAAATTTAACTAATGAAGTTAAATAAAATGAGATGGTAAAAATAAATTGAATTTAACTTGAACCGAGTTAAATAAAATTGAATTGGATTAGAGATAATCTAGAATGGAACCAAATTGATAAGTCGATAATTTGGAATTTGATATTAGAGTTCGAATGAAATTCAATTTGGATTTGAGGATATGAACTGATTGGAGATCAATTGGAATGGATAACATTGGTATATGTTGAAATGGTAGCAGATGAAAGGGATAGAGTTAAAATGCCCGACAAAAAGGTACAAGTTTATATCATATATGAGTTTGGATTTTTGAGCCGAATTGGCAAGCCGCTTGGCTATTTTGATTTCTTTTGGATTGGAGGAGGCCTAGAGAGGCGAGTTGTGGTTTGACATATTGAGCCGTACAAAGGAGGTTATGGCGAAATTTTTCAAAAAAATTCCAGGCGTTAGAACATTCTCATGATTTATGGAAATTCAGTTAGCCAGAATGAATTAATAATTTAATTGAAAATTTAATGGTTCAGTTGAAACAGGAGTTGAGAAGTAATCTAAAAGATATTTAAATCTAGTTAGTAAAGTTGGTAGCATTTTCCTAGCTTAGCAATTTCGAGGACGAAATTATTTTAAGGGGGGAAGTATGTAATGGCGCGTTTTGTAAGGTATAATAATTAAGTTATTTAATTATTTAAATAACGAATATATTAAATAAACGATAGTTGAACGTATAAATTATAATAATAATTATAATCGAGCCCGTAACGACGCGGCAGTTCGTTATTTGGCGAGTTGAACTTCAACCGAATATACAGGATTCGTTCTAAGCCGGATTTCTGTGAATCAAGAAACGTACGGGTCTGTTGAACTATATTTTTCATATGAAAGAGAAAAATCGAGATTTCGTTGGGTAGATTTTGATGTACGTCCAAATCAAATTTCAGAAAAGTCGCTGTGGATTTCCTTTATAATTTGCGACGCTTTATTTACGTTATAAAGAGATTTCAATATATTTGAATATCGGGTTTGAATTTAGACAAGGTTCTTTTGGGAAGTAGTGATAATTTAATTTTTAGAATTTTACTGTAATTTTTAATTAATTAAATAAGTAACTTTTTATTTGGAGTATTTCGCACCCTGAAATCAACATTTTGACGTTTCAAAATATGAGTCCACCTACCGATATTATTATATTTTTGGGATCGTGGCACCTCGCTGAACACGGCCGTATTCTTATATCTGTCCGTAACGGTCTGTATAACAAATGAAAACAAATATATGTGTGCAAGAATAGAACATATATAGCCATTTCTTCGCATACACATATACCAACTACCGTGCCTATGAGTGCACGTCGCCTGCTCGTGTTCATGAATGAAAAGCTAAAGTCGTGGAAACAAGACACCCTACATTTCCCACTTCCTCAAGCCTTAAGTTTTCCACGTACCGCGTTCCTTAGCCATTTAGTATCATAGATTTCATATGCATCCACGTACACACCATGACAGCCACATATTGCCTTAGCATTTAGGTATAAGCATATATATATATATGTTAACATAATTAGGTACGTTCTGTTTGGTTAGCAACCTTTCTATTCTTTCACTTTTCTTTTATCACTCAACTCAAAGAAATTTAAAACAAATCGTATAGCTTCCTGTAAATCAAGAGAGGTATATATATGGATTGCTGAGCGAATTCTCTTTGTTCGATATGAGTCTGGGTGGATTTATTTTCGGTTTTGTTCGCCGATTTCTAATACAGCGCAAGTCTGTATACCTAGGGCTCAAGATCGTGAGTAGTACAGAGGTCTTAGTTTCTTGTTTCTTGAAAACATGGAAGCGAGTAGGGAGTTTGAACCATGAGGAAGTGAGAGAGATGAGAGGGCCAGTTTTGGAAGTACGGCAGTTTTAAAAGCATGAAGGGAGATAGTTCGACAGTATTTTGTGCGAGTAGGAGCTGTTCTTCGTGAGGAGGAGGCATGATCATGCGGTTCGTATTGCTGGAAGAAAGCTTGCGGTGCGCTACTTTTTATTTCTGGGAGGAAATATGGGTCACGTGGTTTTGTTGCATGAAGGAAGCGAGAGTGTGGGAGAGTACAATGAAGTTTGTTTCGAAATGTATGGAGAAATATGGGTGAGCGTGAAGTTTTTAAGTTTTTGAAATGGTGGAAAACGGCGCTGGGAGGAGCACGGGATCGAAGCTGTAATCGGGGAAGAAGATCAGAAGGAGGCGGGCTGTTGCTTGGAAGGGTGGGCCGAAGAATTAGAAAAGGGTTAGGCCCAATTTTAAGTTATAAAAGAAAATTTAATCTCTTTGTTTTAATTTAAATTGTACTCAAACGCTAAAAAGGTTAATATCGTCATACGAAAATAGAATTCAGCAAAACAAGACCCATTGGGATCGTGGGGAAGGTGGCTACACCATGGAGTTGACTGGAAGTGAATCCGAGCTCGTTACAATGTATTGTAAAATAAATTGTCCGTCTGAATCAAGTCGAGCGATGGTTATCGTTCTTTAACGACGAACTGCCAATGTGAGTAAAACTCACCAACTCTGAACAGTTCTATTTTTACAACGTATTCTTAGAACTGTTAAAATTGTCTGGTTGACTGTGTGTTGATTGAACTGCTAGTCAGTTAGTTAAATTTCTATATTGATTCTGTTTAACAGAATATATCATATGGAACTGAAAGTGATGTTATCTATATTTTCTAACATCTGTGATGCAGGGAAACAGGTTGGAGGAATCCGACTGGATTCCTCAACAGTTATTTTATTGTTTTTCATATATTGTGATATATGATGTGTTATGAAATCTGTTATTGATTTCATATGTTTGAATGATACCGATCATTGTTATACGACACGTTACACACCGTAGGTGATACTAGAATGTAAAAAGGGAATTTTCAATGTTTATATTGAAAATAAATCTTATTTATAAAATCGATAGGATTTTATAAAATGGAAACATTTATTTATTTAGGAAATAAATAAAGGAACATTTATTTATATTATAAATAAATGGAATAAAGGAATATTTATTTAGGGAATAAATAAAGGAACGCTTGTTCGGAAAATAAATAGAATTATACAAGGATAGATTTAAACACGTGCTTCGCACACGGTATAACACGATGTGGATTTAAATGAGATATTAAATAGGAAATCTGTTTTAAACAGATAAATTGAAGTAGATTAATTTATAAATAATGTTTTATAAATTAAATAAATTATTTATCGTTGATAAATGGAATATATATAAGTCTGGACTTATATAGAGAAGTAGTAACGTTATTAAAAGGACATTTATAAAGTGAAGAACCGTTGTAAAAAGCAAATCTTTATCAATGGATAAACGTTGTAAAAAGGAAATCTTTTGAAATGAATAAACGTAAATAAAAGGAGTTAAATCGAATTTAGTTATTCAAAATGAGTTATTTGAATTAGATATTTGAATAGAGTTAAACACATTAGAGTGATTCGAATTATTTATTCGAATAGAGTTAAAACAAAGTAATTTGTTAGGTTAACCAAAGCAAGTTAGTCGAGTTAATCAAAGTAATTGGTTAAGTTAACCAAAGTAAATTAGTTAAGATAAACTAAGCGGTTAATCGAAGTGAATTAGTTAAGTTAAACTAATTTGTAAATCAAAGTGGATTAGTTGCGTCAAACTAAGTGAATTAGTCAAGTTAAACTAATTGGTTAATCGAAGTAAATTAGTAGAGTTAATCAAAGGGAATTAACTGAGTTAAACTAAGTGGATTAGTTCGGTTAATCGAGACAAGTAAATCAAGTTAGGTTAAACCATTTGAGTTAACCAGTTAAAGTTTACCAGTTAAAGATAAACAGTTAGAGTTGACCAGTTAAAGTTTACCAGTTAAAGATAAACAGTTAGAGTTGACCAGTTAAAGTTGACCAGTTAAAGTTGACCAGTTAGAGTTGATCAGTTAGAGTTACTTAGTTAAAGTTGACCAGTTAGAGTTGACCAGTTAGAGTTACCCAAGTGGAGTTAATCGAGTAGAGTTGCCGAATATCACTTATTCGATGCAGAGTTATCGAATATAGAGTATTCGAGGGAAGAGTAATCGAATATAGTTTATTCGAGTGGAGAAATCAAATGTTATTCATTTGAGAAGAGTTACCGAATATTACTTATTCGAAGAGTAGTTATCGAATATTGGTTATTCGATGTTAGTTAATCCAAAGGAGTTATTCGAAGTTATTAATCCAAAGGAGTTATTCGAAGTTAGTTAATCCAAAGGAGTTAGTCGAAGAGTTAATCGAATATAGTTATTCGAAAGAAAGTGTTAATCGAATATAGTTATTCGAGTAAAGTTAAAAGAGTTAATCGAATATAATTTATTCGAATAGAGTTAGAGAAGTAAATCGAATATAGTTCATTCGAATAGTGTTGGAGGAGATATCGAATATAGTTTATTCGATAGGATAGAAGTGAATATAATTTATCAAATAAATTATTCGAATTAGTTATTCGAATAGAGTTAAACACGTAAGAGTTAATTGAATATTAGTTATTCAATTTGAGTTAATCGAATTTAGTTATTCGAAAGGAGTTAATCAATTTGAGTTAAGTTAATCGATTTGAATTAAGTTGAATCGAAATGGAGTAAATCGATTAGAATTAAGTTAATCGAGTTAGAGTAAATCGAATATTGGTTATTCGAAGGTAAGTTATTCGAATTAGTTATTCGAAGGAATTAATCAAATGAGTCGATCCAAAAGAGTTAGTCGAATATTAGTTATTCGAATAGAGTTAAAGGAGTTATCGATTTTAGTTTGATCGAAAGGAGTTATCGATTAGTAAATCGAAAGGAGATTTTCGAATATAGCATATTCGAAAGAAAGAGATCGAATATTGTTTATTCGAAAGAGAGAGATTTCGAATATGAGTTATTCGAAGAGAGATAATCGAATATAGGTTATTCGAAGAAGAGTTAATCAAATAGAGATTACTCGAAAGAGAGTTATACGTCGAATTCGATTATAGCGAATTCGGGAAAGCACTATTTACTTTCCAGGGTTTAAATCAAGGTTTAGTTATGGATTAAGAAATTAGGTGTCTGTTTAATTATTCGAGTTAGGAGATAAATTTATAATTTAGGTTAGATATTGCAGAAGTAGGAATTATAACGTTATAGTTATAATCAAACGTTGTCATATAAGAAGTAGATTCGTAACCTGAATCCGAGAATTTGCGTAAACAGATGATTGGAAAAAGTGAGTGACGAGCTTCATCTATTTCACAGTAAAGGACGTTGTTCAATTAAGGTCTGAGAGGTAATTATACCCCAACTTGATTGACTTCAGAATTGACAAAGGAATAGTTGTGGTTCGATAGAAAAGGTTGATTTGAAATATAGTTAAGTAATAAGCGATGAATGGATTAAGCGTAACGATGTTTTATACAACGTTCATTGGAAATCCGTAAATGAGTTTTGGAAACGTTTTCCAAATATAGTCAGATATGTTTTCTAAACATAGAAAATGAAATGTTTTCATGATAAGAATTTAAGAAATAGAGTTAAACAAATTCAGAAACTAACTGGAGAGGGTAAGTTGAACGGTTTTCTAAGTGACGATCTGATGTTGGTTTCGACCTTCCGGATTGATACTTAGAGAATTGTTCTCATACTAGTTACAGTTAGGGACTGAGAGTTGCGAAATAATAGTGATGTGAAAATAAGCTATGGAAATGTTTTCTAGTGATTAATAACATATATTTTCTAAATATATGAAATAAGGAAATATGAACATATGATGATTGATCGATCGAATTTCCATTTGGAAATAAGATCGTTGTTTGTACACCGACATGTTTTCATTTGATAGTTGAATCACAGACTATCAAAGTTTTTACCATTTTAACGTTGTTAATATGGAGAGACCGGTTGGATTATTATCCAAAGAACCACTCTGTATTGGCATAAGCGTTGCGAGCAATATATGCCAAAGATAAATTGAAGACGGAGTAAAGTGCAAGGGCTGTTGTATAAGTCTTAGATAACAGTGACTAAGATGGATATACTGAATAGTGCCTTCGGTTTGTCCAGTCCCAGGACAACGTATATGGAAGAAGGTCTGACAGAGTATATCCAATGGATCGCGTAAGTTGATCTGTTCAAACGTACTCACGTTTGGTGGCGGAGGAATTCGTTTCTCTTAGCTATATACCCGTGTTATTTTTGTATAAGTCAATTTGTGATTTGGCGGGTATGACGATGTGGCATTCAAAGTGAATGGTGATCAGATGTTCTGAAGATAGACGTAGCTTCTAGCCTCACACCGGGAAGTAACAAAAGTTGGGCTAGGCAGCATGGCTAGTTGGGTCATACCCAAGCAGGGTGTATTGTCACCGATCTAGGGAATATTCATATTTATACTTCTTTTTGATTCTGTATCTTCGAATGACGGATTGATGGCCTATAACCGTGGTGGCAATATATTCGCGACACTCAAGCTAAATGAGTGAGCGGTCATGTGTGGCCGGGTTGCAAGACGTTCTTGTTGAACCCTGAGTGTATCACCTCTAGAGTACACTATTCAGAAGGTGCTCCCATACCTTGTCTGTTGGAATCCATTCTCCGATAAGAGCCCTGCGGTTTATGACTTTTACTATGTATGTAGAACGTGAGATGCAAGCGTTTCTGCTAGATTGATACCTATTTGTACCTAGACATTATTATAATATCACAATGATATTGCTTGTCAAAGTTGTTTAGATACTCATAAGGAAAAACCCGTTCCGTATTCACGGCGTGGTCTTATGAGATATCATATACCTGTTCAATTGTTTTAAACTGTTTTACTCATACCAGTCCCATGACTGACCCGGAGTTTACTTTGTTGTTTTCCCTAAACTCTTGGGTGCCTAAATTTGTACGGGCAGTCAAGTAGTCGGGATTTACAGATATACTTGGAGAGCATGGAGCAGGAGGCTGCAAGATTTGATAGCTATAGTTATTTCCGCTGTGTTGTAAGTGTTGTACTCTGATAAGTGCTATTGTATATATATAACTGTGTACTTCAAAGTTATGTTATATATTATATGTTATTCGTTCCGCTGTGAGATTCGTGTTACTTTGATGATTCTGATGTTCTTCTTCTTCTTCTATTCTATTAGTTCTAACTTTTCTTTCTCACCTTCTAAATTCTTTCACTAACGTTCTCGGAATTTCCGACTCTCGAGGAGTCGGAAATTTCCAGCCGTTACAGGAGTAAAAAGACCTACGTCGGCGCCTAGGGCTTTTTGGCGCCTAGTCGCACCTAGGCGAGCGCCTTGACTACACTGATGTTGATGAAATTTTTGCTATCGTTTTCTCAAAAAAAAAATCATAATAAAGACACATAAAGGTTGATGTAAATCTACTTTTGGTTCGTTAAAAGTTTAAATATTACATACGGTCACATGAAACATACCTCAGTTAAAAAAGAAAAAAGAAAAATGTGTGAAAGAGTGTTAACACATGATTCTATTTCGATTTATGTAAGTACCATTTGTCACCCAGAATAGTCTATTTGCATTTACACTACACTAAATAATAATAATGACTAATATATCTATTCCAAAATCTGGTCTGATAAACCAGCAATAAGATGTTAGGGAAGTTATAACAAATAGTGACTCCAAAAACATATGCAAAATCTAGTCTATTTGGATTATCAAACCTAAAAATCGCAACTTCATCACAGGCATTGAATCATATGCAAAATCGAGATTAAATCATATCAAAATCGAAAATAAAAATCATACCGAATTACTTTGTCCTTAGAGGAAGAAGCATCGGTTGATTTAACAAGTGTAAGCTGGTCTACAGATCTGAAGTGATAAAGAATCACGATAAACGTAACCCTAAAGCATGTTATGGAAAGAAATATTCATGGAATAAAATCAAAATTACCTTCGTAAGCTGTTCGAATTGATTGCAGCAGAAATTAGTAAGATTACAGCAAAATGGATTAGGGCACGGGGTGATGAAAATAAGAAAAAGGGGGGAAATAAAAAAAACACGGGGGAAATGAACGTGAGAGGGAAATGAAAAAAAGGGAGGGAGCACGTCTGTTTTGGTGGGAACGAATTACACTAGGTCTGACTAAATTTGATACGGGTCATAAGTCTATCAAATTTAAAGTAGGTTGTAAGCCCTTTCTAAACAGTTAGGCAGGGCTCTGAACCCTATCTAATTTAATACGGCTTTAGACCATATCAAATTTAAAGGATAGGGGAGTGACAAAATAAGCTTTGTGGTGTAGTGTAACCTAGTTAAAGGCAAGATATTGTTTTTTGAGAAGATTAAAACTAAGTGGAGTTTTAATGAATCTTTAATTAGATTAAATATGTGAATTGATAATTTAAATTATCAAATTTAAAAGGTGATCGAGAATGGAGTACCACCAGTGTTGCTCCAAAGTGGTAGTCAAATCTGTAATTAGATTTGAATTTGAAATGGTAATTAATTTTACCGATAACACCGTGGTGTTAGATATGGAGTATTACCAGTTTTGCTCCATGGGATATATAGGTTGGGATTGGGAAATAAAATAAATAATTACTTCGGTGTGGCTCGCTAATACCGACTAGTTTGAAATGATATCCAAAGGAGGATTAAAGAATAAATTTAGAAGAATTTATCTTTGATAAAATTAATGGGAACCTTTCCCCTAAGAATGTGATTTTGTGAATAAAAGAATATTCTGTATTGGAACGAGGCGTTTGTGTGTTTGTTTAACATTTGTTTATTATATACGTGGGATATTTTGAAAGGCCGGGTTTATACCCATTCTGAATAACCGATTCGACGAGATGTCGAAGATGAAGATGGTGGTTGAAGACCGGAAGTCTTCACATCGTTTGGGTGATTATTGATGATCTTGATAGGGCTGTACACCCAAGATGAGGGAAACAGTCGGTGATCGTCCGGACGTACTTGGAGATGGATGGATATGCGAGGAAAGTGCCTCCGGTTTCGTTCAGACCCAGGACGAACTTGTAAATGGATTGTGTGTTTGACATTGGATTTTATTCTATGTTGATTGATCTCTATTAAATATACATCTGTTTGGCGGCGGAGAATTTATTCTCTTGCTTAACGCCCTTCTCTGAGACGTACGAGCTCAGAGGTTGTATATCGATAGACATCAGTCGCATGGAGTGAATTGCCAAGGTGGCACGCATAAGTGGCAATTGATCGGGGCTTCTGTTGAAAAGCAAAGTCTTGTGGTTGATGATCAAAGCATGGTCTGTGTGACGTAGCTTTGTGTATAACGTGAATTCGCGAGCCTCACACCCCGGTATGAGTCAAAAACGGGAGACGGACCCAAGGAGTGCACGATGTTTCTTTCTAGCTAGGGTGGTGTCAATGACCTACCAGCCCTGACATTTATATACTTTTCACCTGTGTGGTTGTTGGATACGAGGCGCCTCGGATATAGGTCTGTAAGGACCGGGAAACGTGTGTTCAGGAATTGCCAATCCTCAAAAGTAAGAGGGGACCGACCTTGGAGGATCCAGGGATTGCTGTGTGCGGTCCCGAGGCATTTGCTAGAGTGTCTCGAACGCGGAGAGGAGCTTGCCCCTTGCCTCGACTCATGATGGAAATCCAGTTTCCAATACGTGATATTGCGGTTTTAATTGTAGAACTAGTATGGCGACATGATATATGGTACCCATGCCGCCTATGATTGATATTTATGATTGAAATTGTTTGACACTATACACTTATAATAGTATCAAATGTTTTGTTTTAAACGTACCAAGCATGTTTGGCTATTATAAGGGAAAACCCTATCCTTCGGCTTGCGTTGCATTGTGTGATGGGACCTGGGTCTTATAATAGCTTCATTTTTCCAAAAAGCATTGCGCTGTTTTGTTATATGCACTAGTATTCTTGGGAGGAAACCCGTTCTGTGTTATACGGCGTGGTCCCTTGAATTACTATCCTTTAAAGTAAAGTTTTAAATAACTGTTTTAGTTCTCACACCAGTCACATGACTGACTTGGAGTTTATTGTTTTAACCTAAACTCAGGGTGCCCCTATTTCCTACACGGGCAGCTAGTAGTTTTGGTTTTGCAGATTTATATTCACAGGATCCTGATTAACAGCTGGAACGACGCTCGGAAAGCTCTGTATCCGTGTATCACTTTCAGTTGTGTTTTATATTGTTTTCCGCTGCTATGTAATTTATTGTAATCTCTGATATTCTTCGAATGTAATTTATTCATTTGTACTCTGTATATTCTTGTATCTGATGGAATTGTTGTAATAACAATGAAATGTTCTTCCGTCTACGTTCCGATTTGTCCTATTCTCAAACGATCAGGGGTTTCGAAGGTCTAGATCGGTTTAACGACTGATTCGGATCGAGTGAAATTCCATGCCGTCACAGATTTCGTTATTCCCAATACGATATCCGTTTGTTTCAGAATTTGATATTGAATATAAGCCGATATAATTTCTATTTAGAGCCTTCTATTTAATATCAAACTGGATTTTGGGTTTGTCGTGAATGATATCTTAAATAACACTATTCTTAATCCCCTATGAGAAAATAATAAATCTTTTAAATAAGACTTAGAGAAGTTTACCAATTAACTAATATTTAATTGGAGTTGAATTAAAACCGGATTTTTGGGTTTATTATGAACAATGTTTTAAATAACGTTCTTTAACCCAATTAACAGTGAAGATATGTTTTGGTGTATATAATCTTTTAAATAAGATTAAAGGAATTTTCCAAAGAAAAGTTTTCCAATTTAATATATTAAATTGGAATTGAATGGAATTCGATTTGGTATTAATCGAGATGAGCTTATGTGAATGAAGGCCATTACTGTATATGGAATTTAAAAGGCTTTGTCGCTATTCCATTTATATTATTAGTCTGATACGGGAATTTGTATCGATTATGCACTATTATGATTTCCGCGTAGATTCCATTTTGATGGAAGATGATTTGGATTTATCGTGAACTGTGTTTTAAATGGCATTGGTTCTGTAACCCAGTTAAAGACAAGATTAATTTCTTAAAAGTTGAGTAATCATAAAGTAATGATTTTTGATATTAAAAACAAGTTGGAGTTTTAATGAATCTTTAATTAGATTGGAATGAGAATGAGATAATTAAATTTATCGAATTCCTGAGAGGATCGAGAATGGAGTACCACCAGTTTCACTCCATGCGATAGTTAAATCTTTAACTAGATTTGAATGTGTAATGATAATTAATTTTACCGATAACACCACGGGTGTTAGACATGGAGTACTACCAGTTTTGCTCCATGGGATGAATAAGATGGGATTGAAAAATAAAATAAATGATTACTTCGATAAGTCTCGATAATTCCTGATTAGTTTGGTAAAACTTAAGTTGGTTTAAATTATGAAAAGAATATTTGAATAAAATAATATTCTAAATCGGAATGAGGTGTATGATGGGTTTTTATAGCACTTTATTATAAAATACGCGAGTTATTCGAAAAGACCGTGTTTAACCCATTTTGAATAATTAATACGGCGACTAAATGTCGATGATATGAAGACGATGGTTGAAGACCGGAGATCTTCACATCGTTAGGATGATTACTGATGTCTTGATTGGGATGTACACCCAAGACAAGGTAATAAGTGGTGCTCATCCAGACGTACTTGGAGATCAGCCGGATATGCGAGGCCTCTCTCCTGTAATGGACATATGGGACGAGGAATAATGTGCCTCCAGTTTCGTTCAGACCCAGAAGGACTTGCAAATGGATAGTGTGTTTGACAGTGTATTCCTTTATACTGTATTCATTGATTTGTGCTAAATATATATCTGATTGGTGGCGGAGAATTTATTCCTTTGCTTAACACCCTTCTCTGAGACATACGAGCTTAGAGGTTATATATTGGTGGAAATTAGTGGTACTGTATGGATTGACAGTGTGGCATGCTCAAATTCAAATGATCAAGGATTTTGTTGAAAACAGAGTCTTGTGGATGATGATCAAAGCATAGCTCTAATTCGCATAGCTTTGTGTTGCATTAATTCGCGAGCCTCACACTCGGTATGAACTAAAAACGGGATAGTGACTTCATTGAAATGGACGTATGTTAGTTCTAGCTATGATTAACGTCATGGTATGGAGCCCAAACTGTTTACTTATGTGGATATGGCGTATGATTTGATGGAAAGTGAGGTACCTTGGAATTCGGGCTAATTGAAAGGCTCGATATGATTGGAGTCCCTAGTGGCTCTAGATTGGTCGACATACAGACCCATTTTGTAGGTTCGATAGAACCGACTAACATATATTTTATGGTATTGCCAATTATCGACGGATGAGCGGCCATGAAGTTCCAATGGGTTCATTGCCGGGGATCGTGAGGCATTTGCTAGAATGTCTCGAAATCGGTGAGCAAGTTCCCTTGCCTTGGTTCATAGATGGAAACCCAATTTCCAATATGTGATTTTACGGTTTTAGTTGTAAATCTATATGGCGATGTAATATAATGGTACCTATGCCTCCTATGATTGATACATTTACATTTGAAGTTGATTTCTTCACTTATAGTAATAATAAAAAGATGAAATTTCATGTGTCAAGCATATTTGGCTACTATAAGGGAAAACTCTATCCTCGATTGCGTTCATTGTGTGATGGGACCTGAGTTTTATAATAGCTTCATTTTTCTCTTTAGCATTGCGCTATTATTTTTATGCACTGGTATTTATGGTGGGAGAAACCCATTCCATGTTATACCACATGGTCCCGTGATTTACCTAATTTTAAAATAAAAGTTAATAACTATTTTAGTTCTCACACCAGTCCCATGACTGACTCGGAGTTTATTGTTTTAACCTAAACTCTGGGTGCCTATATTTTCCACATGGGCAGCTAGTAGTTTTGGTTTTCGCAGATATTTCTTTTCCTAGGATCCTAGATCCCATATGGAGCTATATTCGGAAAGTTATGTATCCGTGTATTTCATTCAGTTGTGTAAGTTGATGTATTTTCCATTGTTTCGTAATCTGTAAATCTCTTATATTTATTTCCCATTGTTTAATATTATTTATTTGGAATCTGATATATTCTTGCACCTGATGTAAATTATTGTAATCGCAATGAAATATTCTGTTTTTTGTGTTCAGATGCGTCGTGTTCTCAAAGCAATCCATGCTTTCCTGTAAGTGGGATTTCGGGTCTTTTCAACATGATAAGGATTTACTTTCTTTTGTGAAGCCACAGGATTAAACAAATTCAAGTGATGATTAGAAAAAAAGGAGGGGTTGGTTCATGTGATTACAAATTCACCAAGGATGGGCTTCAAGGCTTCAAGAATTGTTTTAGAAAGGTTAATGTTGGAAAACTAGGTGGTTGCCTGCTGCATCTATAATTGAAAATTTGAAAAATTAAAAAATTAACTAAATTTTGTAGGAGTTTGTATAAAGAGAATAAAATGACATATTAAACAAGGAAAGTGTATAATAGGTTATCAATAGGTCATGTCGGGTCGGGTTAACTCGGGTTCGGGTCAATTCTTAAATGAGTCGGGTCAACCCGTTTATTAAACAGGTCATATTTTCTCAACCCGAACCCAACCCGTTTATAAATGGGTTGACCCGACCCGACCCGACCCGTGTAACCCGTTTAGAAAATAAAGGTGGAAACTCTGAAGTCTGAAGGTAGTGGCGGCGCGTTGTAAAGTGTAAACTATAATAGTGCTAATTGTGTTCGTATGTAGATTTCACAAAGATAGTAAATAAAAGTAACAACACTAAGTCTAATAGGCATGGCCCGGTCCATGTACGCATAATTGCATATGCCATATGATGAATAAAAATACATTTTATATTAAATGGTTCACGACAAGTCAAAAACGGGTTCACGAGTCAACCCACAACCCACCCGTTTATTAAACAGGTTAGAGTGGGTTGACCCGTTTATAAATGAGTCGGGTTGGGTTTTCTCCGTGCGGTTATGAGTCGTGTTTCGGGTCACGTTAGAAATTGGCGTCCCTAGTGTATAACATATACATTAACTTTTGGAGGCAAGAACGATTCTCATGAATACATATTTACTCTAATCTTGATTGTTGTATTTGTCAATTAATTTATTAAGTAGTTTTGTTTACATATTATGTGTGATATATGTACCACCTGATTTTACGAAGGTTGCTTTCCTGTTAGATAGATTTATTCCTACCGAAGAGAGCCTACGGTCAATGAGAAAGCCATTTGAGCAACATATGGAATGATTTTTTAATCTACCGTGGTATTCAATCTTTTATTATGATAATACATCACCATCTATTCCTGCTAATCTTCCATGCTTCATGACTTTTGAATATATGTTTGTGCGATTACAAATTGTTGTATTAAATTAAAATTATATGGTAGCCATCGATATGATTTTCTAATTGTGATAATTAACACGAGTAAATTTCATGGATGTTAGATTCAAATATGCATAGAGTTATGCTAATATTCAAAAAGAAATTGTAATCTCAAATGTGTTGTGGCTAACTTCCCTAATTTTCTTTCAAATTTAAAATAAAATATAAGATGTCGCCTTTAGGTATCTCATCAATCATGAGACATTTATATGCACGCTCATGCAATGACCAGCTATGTAAGGAAATCATGACCTTACATATTGTGTAAGCATGTCATGAAAAAAATAGATCCACATGTGAGGTTCATGATATGCAACACGTGAACGGGCGTGTAGAGACAAGTCCCACATCGTGGAATTTATAAAATAAATCCTGTATAAATATTAAGAGTTCATCCTTCACATTTGCTAGTTGGTTTTGTGATAACTTAGGGTTCTCTAACAAGTACAAATGCAAAACAAACAAATTCATATCCATAATGTTGTGCTGATTTATATAGTTTGCAATCACAATTCTTTTATTTTCCCTGAGAATAATACATGTATATTATGAAGAATTATACTATATAACGTTGGTAACTCAAGTTGCGTAACGTCACGGATTTTTAATCATTTAATATTGAATATTTAAATTTATTTTAAATATTGATTTTGAAAAATGAATGGATTTTTATTGAATTTATCGATTTAACAACCAATATACGAATTAATACTTAATATATTCAATTACCGTAATACGAAACGAAAATAACTGAATTCAGAATTTAAAACTAAATTGAAACAATTCCATCAATTAATATAAATTCTATTGGAATTAGAACGGTAATAATTTGTTTATTTAAATTGTATAAAACCAATTTATATTTTAATCAAATTAAATTTAAATAGTCGGTTTAAATTGTTATTTCCTCTATATAGTCAAATTAAAATTCAGAAACCGATCTGTTGAATTCAGAATAGTGAATAACATTGGGAACATCAGTCGTTATGGTTAAATAGCGGTTCGGGGTTTCGAATTAAAGGACCATGTGATATTTTAATTATTTAATATAAGTAAATTCAAATCAATATTAAATCAAGCCGACTAACATTTTCAGCTACTCTAACAAAAAATCGTGTAGACCTCTTCGAGTCGTTAAATCTGCTTCCCCACTTTGTTATCAAAGGAACACGACTTTAATGGATATGTACTACTGTTTTTCCCATCGCATCTATATATTTAACTTTGGGGACACCCACCATTCATAAATCCACAAAACAAATTCGTTCTCTTTCCCACTTCAATTTCTTTTCTTCCAACAAAAAATTGTTCCATTTCTACACAAAATCATAAGCCACCTCCCTCCTAAATCTTCTTCAAATCGAAAACGAGACCTGCAACTGAAGAATAGGGAATTTGCGGGGGAGGGGTCTTGACTTCGAGAAATCAGAGTTCTAGTTGTAGATTTCCTGAAATTTGGGAAGTTTTGGGGGAGCGTTCGTGATTTAGGTTCAATGGTGTTTGGTAGTGGAAAACAGGGTGCAATGTTTTCACTGGGCATTATCTAGGTTCATTCGAAGTTTGTTGGGAGATTTCGGATCTGAAATCGAGTGTTTGCGAGTTGATTTTTAGGGTTCACGATTAGTTCGTTGTTGTGGCATGGAGTTATATTGGGAAGCGCGATGCCTGTTGTGAAATTTTGGATGGACGTGGTAAACTAGGTGGAGTTATTCAGTAAGTATTTTTGGGTTGAATTGGACTCTATTTCGAAGGGAAACTGTATTGGGTTAAACTGGGATTGCAGTGATGGTGTGGAGGCATTGCAGTGGCCATGCCCTATCGAATTGGAAGAGGAGGCATGTGATGGTGAATAAGCTGTTTTGAGTTGAGGTTTACATTAATGGTTTGGAATTCGACAGTATAGTCAGGGGAGTTCGGGCCTGTGATGGTGGTTGTTGGGATCTGCTACACGGAGTTGGATGTGTAGTGGTTTTTCTAGTCAGGATATTGGTGATGAGATGAAATGTTTAGTGGGAGGACAATGTCTATAGTTGGAGAATGAGTTAGTTGGCGTGACGAAAGTTTGAAATGTTAACAGTGGCTCTTGCACTCATCAAATTTAAAAGTCATCAAGGAGTTATCACAAGCATGGTCTTCATTCCTAATCCCAAACAGTTGCTTGTGTTTTCTCTATGTAATGATGCATACAGGAGGGTTTGGAATCTAGAAAAAAGTAGGTCAAAGGTAATAATTTTAATTTAGTAATTAATTTCTAATTAGATTTAAATTGTTTGATAGTTTGAAATAATAAATGTCATATTAAATTTATACAAGATTTTATCGAATAGAATCATTTGTATAATCCGTAGCTACGAGATAGCTAATCGAGAGTTAAAATTGAATCATAATAGATTAAGAAAAAAATCACGGTGAGTTAATCTCACTTAAAAATTTATTTTTATCATATAAAATAAATTGTTGGCTACTTGGTTGCAGTTATAAATTGTTTTTCCGTCTTGGTTATTATATAAGTTAGTTATATTAGACTTGGTGTGTAACTACTCGCATTCTACGTATCGAAGGATCGTAGGATATTTATTTCTTTCACATACGAAGTAGTATGATCATGCAACTTTGGGAGACAACTATTGGGGTCATTTCCCATGTTCATGATTTTTACCGATTTCTAAATGACCGTTTTGCCCCTAGATGATCTTGTTACGGCCATAACTTTTGATTGGAAATGAGTTTTGACCTGAAACCACTTCCATTAGATCCAGATGATGGTTTATCTTTCCGTAGAGTGGTAACATTAGCTAAACGGACTCACCGTTTGGGAGATATGGCTGAAACAAGTTTCAGATGGTGAAAAACAACTTAACCGGGCCCAATTTGGGTGATTAGTGAGTGGGCCCATAGCCCATTTCGGGATTAGGGTTATAGGAAGGCTGATAGGGTTAGAAAATTCATTTTCTATCATTGTCCAGCCGCCACTTTTTGTTCCTTCAAGTTTAGCCATGGCCTCCACTTTCTAAAACACCCCCAAATAACCTTCTAATCGCTAATTAAGCCAAATCTAAATCAAATCAAAGCGGATTAGCATAAGAATCAAGGTAGAAATGCTGTATAGCCTTGGTATTCGCACCCAAACAGAGAATCATTTCAGATTTGGTATTCTATTTGTAGCAAAGGTGAGTGATTTGCATAGTTCATCACTAATAATGGTTAATTAAGGGTAATTAGAGATAATTAGCGAATTTATACACGTTGAAAATCAAGAAAAATATTGATAAATTTCAAAATATTGTTTTAGGCCTCTGTTAGAAAATTTGGTTAAGTTTTACTAATCCTATCATTAGTTTTGCTTAAACATGCTTAAGGGGAATATAGGATTTTGGCTATGTTTAATCCGTTTTAACCTATCAAATTGTCATTTTTATGTTAGTGGTCGATTCTATATGTTGCTATGACTATATGGTATGTTTTGTGATTGATTAGAAAGGTTCGTTTGGTTGAAAACACCATCAAATGGCGTAAAATAGTCGTTGGAAAGAAGTGCAGGAAATTAGACGAACCAGATCGGATTGGAGGAGGGGAGCACGACCCGACCCGTGGAGCACTACTCGATCTGAACCGCTCGTGGATGATGGCACCGATCCGACCCAAGTAGAGTACACCGAACCGATCCACTTGAGAGGAGGAGCCACGTACTGGTCCATGTGCCACGACCCGATCCGACAGAGGAAGTACGAACCGATCCGATGAAGGCTGGATACATGAAGCAATGGAGGAGTGCGACGCGAACCGAAGCTCCACCACGACCCAAACCGGTGTACTGCCTCGAGCTGGACCATGAACTAGAGTAGGGAGCACGATCTGGGGCTTGACCACGAGCAGACATGAGGACTTGGACTGGAAGTGTGAACCACGAACCGAACCGAGGCAAGGAAGAAGACCGATCCGGAGGAGACCAAGACCCGAGATGCAAAGGTAGTCCAAATGGGAAGCTTGTACTCAAAATCCAGTTGGGAACCAATGAGTTAACTTCATGAGTTGGGCTTTGCTGCGGGACCTGTGCTAAGGGGTTGTCGATGTCTATGACTTTGGATCACTATGTGTAGGGGGTACGTGAACGGATTTAGGACCACAGTGGTCTAAGTACGACTAATGGACCATAGACCAATGAAGCGGGGTCATTTGCAAAGATTTAGTTATGACTCTGTGGGGTAAGCTTGGTGGTAGCAGTAGTTCTACAAGTTGAACTCCGTCACCACATCGATGGGTCTAGTGGTTGAGAGTGGTGGACATTGTATGCTTTACGCACTGAGTGAGAGATGCGAGGATGGTTGCTATGTTTGATTGTTTGCTTTCACTATTACATGCACACCCCCACCCCCGTATTCTTTACACCATATGTTAGTGGCACCTTAGAGTATTGAGCGGTATGTTGTGCTAACTCTTTGGTTGCAGATTCAGGTATGGTTTAGTATACATGTTATTGTTCTGTTTTGATGCTTATTGCTCATACCAGACTTTTGTCTGACCCAAAGTTTTATGTCTCTTCTTATTACACTGGGTGCTCTTAAACGGGCAGACTAGAGACAGGTTAGGTGGTATGCACGGGTAGCTGTACCGGAGACGAGCAGGAGGCTCCCACGTATGATATATATAGATATTCTCCCTGTGTCGTTGTTGGTCACTACTTTGGGTATCAGTAGTGCACCTTTCCTTTCTTTTGCTTTAGAGACAGTTTTTAAGTTATAATAATGATGATGTGGAACATAAGCTGTAATTGGATTTTCCGCTGCTTTGATGTTTAATTTTTAGCTTATGCACTGTCTCACCTATTTTATGTCAAAGCATGTTATTATTATTTTTTATTCCATGCGCAGTGAGATATTCTACAGGTTCTTTGTTAGTTCACCAGTAAGTTCTCTTCTTTTTCCTTCCTTTAGCGACCGTCCCGTGCTGGTTGGACATCAGCACAACGCACATTCATAGGAAATGTCGGCTGGTGCGGGGCGGGCCGTCACACTTGGTATCAGAGCTCTAGGTTGCGTAGTTAACCTAGGGAAAGACACCAGGGTGAGATAATGCGTATATGAGAGCGCGCATTTGTGATTATTTTGGTTTTCAAAAGCTATATACATATATACTATTAGTATAGCTAAGGATGAAGTCGCACTGCACTGACACCACAAAGAGGATGGTTAATCGTTTCTCTTTACAGACTGAACGTTGAGCTAATATACGAAGGGTGCTGGTAGAGGAGCCAAAAATGGAAATGCTCCTGACATGAGGGCTATGTTTACTGATTTCATGAGAGAGATGCTTAGGGACGTTCAGAGGGCAGTCCCTAATACTGCTAATGGTGGTGGTGCAGCGGTGCAGGCGCCTAGGGCCGATTTCGCCAAGCTCTGTGAGGACTACATTAGCCTTGGTGGAAAGCCGTTCCATGGAACGGAATCGGCTACGGATGTTCAGGATTTGTTGGATAGCTGTGAGCGTATCTTCGAAAACTTAGGTATCGAGGATGCAATGAAAACAAAGCTACCATCCCGTTAGCTGCAAGGACGGGCAATGAATTGGAGGAAAGCTATTAAGGTAACTACTCCAGAGGATCAAGTTACATGGGATCAGTTTAAGGCCTGATTCGGTGAAAATTTTATCCCAGCTGCCTAGAAGTCAGAGTTGTTTATTAAATTCCTGGAGCTCAAGCAGAATGGTAGGGCAGTCTCGGAGTACATTGCAGAATTCGATACTTTATCGAAGTATGGATTATCCCTCATTGACACTCCCGAGAAGAAGAATGAGAAGCTTATAACAGGTTTGGATCCGTACTTGGGGGAAAGGCTTATTAACCACATCGATGAGACGTTTGAATCGATCGTGGGGAAAGCGTTGAGGTCAGAGAGTCTTTGCCCTAAGTCGAAGACTGGGGTTGCATCTGTAGAGGAGCCAAAGCCGCAAGCAAGCGGTGGAGGCTAGAATGGTTCTCAGAATAAGAGAAAGCAGAATCAGACCAAGGATGGCCAGAAGAAAAAGAATAAGAAAGATGTTGAGTGCTTCAGCTGTGGTAAGAAGGGCCACTATGCCAAAGAATGTCGGGCCAAGCCAGCGGATAGGAAGTGCTTCAACTGTGGCCATGTGGGACATCACAAGGACAAGTCCGCAACCCTCTAAGGAAAAGCAAATTGTGAAAGCATATGCTATCAATGTTGTTCCTTCTTCGTCGAATGCCCCAACTGTGGCGGAGAAAGGAAAGAATGTTTTTATCCAAGGTATGCTTTCTGTTTATGATGTTCCTGTTCAAGTATTGTTTAATACCGGAGCTTCCAGTTCCTTTATATCTAGTGACCTGGTAGACAGGTTGGGATTGAGACCCAAGATAGTCGATAGGCCATTGACAGTAATGAACTCGATTGGTGGTTCAACTAGCCTTAGTATGATTTGTCGTAATGTGGTCTTATCGAGTCATGGATGCATGTTTGTTTGTGATTGCTTTTTTTTGGGCTTTACTGAGTTTGGCATTATTTTGGGAGTCGATTGGCTCCAAAGATACGGGGTGGTGGTAGACTGTGAGGACTTTTTGGTGATAGACTGTGAGGACTTTTGTCACGTTATTGAAATTGCATGAAACTGAATCCGTTGAGATCGTTATGTCAAGAGCTTCGAGCGAGCAGTAATTTTGTCCAATTTGGGGCAAGTTGAAAATTTGGGTAATTTTCATAATTTAAATTAATTATTTAATTATTACAAACTTCGAAAATTCAAATCTTTTTGATACGAACTCGAAATCGCACGAAACAGGATTTGCTGCGATCAGTGAGTCGAGAGCTACGCGTAGACACTAATTTCATCAAATTTGGAGCATGTTGAATTTTGGGTTAAAATTGGGCCTGAACCGTCATTTAAAGCCGGCAAAGGTGAGAACTCTTTTGCTCACTCAATTTTCGAATAGTTATTTATTTTTATAATTAAATGTAAATAAATTATTGGTGATGGAAGTAATTGTTGGTTGAACGGATTGTGGATTTGGATGTCATGTCATGTTATGTTTGAAATTGAAAATATTCAACAGGTTAAACTAATGATTTATTATTTATGATAATTTAAAATGATGTTACACTGCCATTGACAAGTTACTTGACTTGTTGATGTTGATTGGGACGATTGTTTTACACGTCGCCCAAGTGCACAAAACTATGTGTTGGCTGAAACCCCACACGGGTCTTGGGTTGATATTTGACTACACATCACCCTTGTGTTTAGTGTAAATTCCACTTTGGCTATTATGTGAATGGTTGACATTATTCTTAGTGTAATAATAAGTAATTACATCATAGGATGTAAATTAACATTTTTAATGTTAATATGATAGAAATTCAACCGTAGGATGTAAATTAACATTTTAATGTTAATATGATAGAAATTAAACCGTAGGATGTAAAATTAAAATCAGAATTTGCGATGACATGAAATTTACCTTTTATTATGTAAATAAAGTATTTTCACGGCATGTATAAATTTACATTATTTTAATGTAAATTAAATAGTAAATTTAATCGTAGGATGTCATTAACAATTTTAATGTCAATTTTAAAAAAAGAGAAGTTTAACCGTAGGATTAGTTGACATTATTTTTAATATTAATATATATGAATTTCACCGTAGGAAGATTTACATTTTTTTTATGTAATAAAAAGAATGGACTTTACATTGTAATTAAAGAGTAAATTTTACATTGTAAAGAAAGAATGGATTTTATATTGAGAATTTGGCGATGTAAATAAAAAGACAATCTTTTTATGTTGAAGATAAAAAAAAGACCATCTTTTTTATGTTCAAAATAAAAAGGACATTATTTTTACTTTGTAAAATAGAAAAGTTTACATTTTTACATTGTAAAATAGTAAAGTTGATATTTTTACTTTGTAAAATAGAAAAGATAATATTTTTACATTGTAAAATAGTAAAGTTGATATTTTTACTTTGTAAAATAGGAAAAGTTTACATTTTTACATTGTAAAATAGTAAAGTTGATATTTTTACTTTATAAAATAGAAAAAATAATATTTTTACATTGTAAACTAGTAAAGTTTACATTTTTACATTGTAAAGTAGAAAAGGTAATATTTTTACATTTGTAAATAGAAAAGATCATATTTTTACGTCGTAAAATAGTAAAGTTAATATTTTATAAATATAAAGATGATATTGTTGCATTGTACATAAAAAGAAAATGTTTTTACATTGTAGGAAATGAAACATATTTTTATATGTTATTTATGAATGATTTTTCATCGCATGAATTATGTAACATTTTATTTTGTTATCTATAAATGAATTTTCATCGCATGAATTAAATAACATTTTATTTTGTAATTTATGAATGAATTTACACCGTATGAAATAAATTACATTTTTGTTATGTAATATATGAATGAATTTTCATCGCATGAATTATATAACATTTTATTTTGTTATCTATGAATGAATTTTCATCGCATGAATTATATAACATTTTATTTTGATATTTATGATGATTTTACATCGCATGAATTATATAACATTTTATTTTGAACGAATTTACACCGCATGAATTAAATAACATTTTATTATGTAGTCTAGGAATGAATTTACACCGCATGAACAAAAGTTACATTTTTATATGTAATTTATATATAAATTTGCACCATATGTTGAAAATTACATTTTTCTATGTAACTAAAATGTAAATTTACATTGCATGACGAAAATTACATTTTTATATGTAAATTGTAAAGTGAATTTATGTTGTATGTTAAAAATTACATTTTTCTTTGTAATTAAAAGGTAAATTTCATCGTATGTTAAGATTTACATTTTTATATGTAAATTATAAAGTGAATTAATGTCGTATGTTAAAAATTACATTTTCCTTTGTAATTAACATGGAAATTTCATCGTATGTGAAAATTTACATTTTTATATGTAAATTATATAGGGAATTACACTGTAGGATATTTTTTACATTTTTATATGTAATTAAAACATGAATTTACATTGTGTGGTAAATATTACATTTTTATATGTAATGTCTATAGGAAAGTATACCGTATGACAAAACTACATTTTTCTATGCAATTAAAGGATGTCATTTCATTATATGATCGAAATTGCATTTTTCTTATGTATATATGTAACATGAAATGAGAATGAACATTAGAAATAAAACTAATTTATTTCAATGTGAATTAGATGTAGTGTTTGCATTGTAATTACAAATCATAATTAAGAGTAGAGTTTGCATTGTCATTAGAAATTATATTTTTATATGTAATTTAAAGATTTTGAGTGTATCAAAATTTACATTTTCAATGTAAGGAAAGAATGAATTTAGGATGCGGTAATATTATCTTCATTTTCAAATGAATAAAAATTTAGTAAGTATCGGTAATTGTGTAGAGCGTTGTTTTAATCAAACGACGTTATTACGATTTAATGATTATATATATATAATTAAAATTAAACGAATAGGGCGTGGTAGTTCGCATTTTGAAATCATACTTTTAAATGACTATACAAGAAGATCCGACCGTCGAATTTTCTTGAAACTGAAACCGTTAGGACCGTCTTCGAAAAATCTTTCCAATGATATATATTACATTAAGATCCAACGGTTAGATTCTGAGAAATGTAAAAATCAAAATTGGTTGAATGCAGCGCCATAGTCGCCCATGGACTTAAGGCGTCGTTATATAAAAATTTAATTATTTTAAATAATTAAAATAGGAATGAATCGTTAATAAAATTAATTATTAATGTGTAAGAAGGATTTTCAATATATATATATACGAGGATTATTTGGGAAGTCCGAGTTTATCTCATTCCAAATAATTAAACGACGTTTAAAAAATCCAAGATTGGAAGACGGCGATTGAAGACCGTCAAATCTCCACATCGAATGGACGATGATGACTGTTGCCTTAGAATGGCTCGCTACCATGATAAGGTAATAGTAGGAGTTGCCTAGACGTAGTGTTGATTTGTACGGATTTGGCTTTCGCTCAGACCCAGAGCATAAGCTTATAAATGGATTGTGTTTCTGACATCGTACTCCATTATATATCATGTTATTAATCTTCTGTCGAATGTATGGATGTTTGGTGACGGAGAATTTATTCTCTTGCTTAACACCCGTTCATATATTTCGGCAAAGGATTGGTAGTGTGATATGGAGTGATGATGTGGCATGCTAAGATGCATATGATCAAGGCTTTGTTGAAAAACAGGCCTTGTGGGACGATCAAAGCATAGTCCGTTTAGGCATAGCTTTGTGTATAGCGTGACTTCGCGAGCCTCACACACCGGCGGAGTCTAAAACGGGAGAAGGGAACGCAGGGAGAGCAACACGTTTCTTTCTAGCTATAGTGGTGTCAGTGACCTACCAGCCCTGACATTTTACTTATGTGGATGATGGAATGAGGCGCCTCGGATGATAGGTCCTATAGGTCCGGGAAACGTGTGTTCAGGTATAACTAATCCGCTAAGCTGTATTTGCGGACCGGCCCTGCAGCTATCCAAGGGTTCACTGCAGGGGATCCTGAGACATTAGCTAGAGTGTCTCGAATCGGTAAGGAGCTCCTCTCTAGCCTTGACTCATGATGGAAACTCAATTTCCAATGCGCCCAATGCAGTTTTAATTGTATTACTAGTACGGAGGCATAGCATATGGTACCTATGCTTCCTAGGATTGATACATTATGATTGAAATTGTTTTTAAAACATATACACACTAATAATAATATCAAATTCGTTTTTAACGTATCAAGCATGTTTAATCACCATAAGGTAAAACTCTATCCTCTGGTGTGCGTTGCATTGTGTGATGGGACCTGAGTCTTATGCTGATTTCATTTTTCTAAAAAGCATTGCGTTGTTTTACGATTTACTTTAAGTTATGCACGGCAATCCATTGGAATAAAACCCGTTCTGCGTTAGCGGCGTGGTCTTTGGATTTGTCCTGTTAATAGTGATTAATTAGTTAAGAATTCTCACACCAGTCCTTGTTTAGCATGCCGGGAATAGGATGCAGCATGATGGGGGGTTCTCGCTTCGCGGTTTGGTGGCAAACGGGAGACTCTTACCCCCCACATGTCCCTGTTGAGGGTTGGTAAGGCAATGGCCGGGAGGCTCGAGAGGGTCTCCGCAAAACAAGGTGTCTTGGGGACCACTGTGAGCCACGGTGGGTTTTACCTGCTGCTTTGGGGGGATGAAGGGATGGTTGCAAAGCCTACCGGATTTCGTCCGGGCTATCACAGTTGGTATCAGAGCTTTGGTTAGCTCAAATCTTGGGGGTACAACTCATTAGAACTGAACAAAAGACTCATCAGAGATTGGATTAGTAATATCCAATAAGAATACTCATTAGAGATAGGATCAGCAGTATCCTAGAATGAGAAAACTCATTAGAGATAGGGTTAGTAATGCCCTAGAAAGAGTTGAGAGTAGCAAGCCTATAATATACATATTTGTGATTAATTATACTCTATTTTGGAAAATATGATTTTGAATATATAAAAAGTTATATATTTGAAAGTTAATCAACTAATGAAATTATTTAAAACAATGGAGAAAAAATATATATAAATTAGCTAGTTAATTAATCAACTTTTAGCTTCGTTCTTTTTCGAGGACGAAAAGTTTTTAAGTGGGGGAGACTGTAACAACCCTGAATGTTTGGGCCAATTTAAAATTTATTTTAAGTGATTTTAATGAGTTTTGATATTTAAAATAATCTATTTTAAATAATAATGATCACAAATTTGATTCAAATCGAAGTTAGAATGAATAATTCAATTTTAATTATAAAAAGAGTTAGAAATAACGCGGTAGTTTGAAAAGTCAAACTTGAACTTTGACTGACCGTACAGGACGCAAAATTTAACGGATTTTAGTCAAACCAAAAATATTAGAATCTATTTAAAAATATCTTTCCAACGAATCCGAAAAATCGAAATTTCATAGCGGAAATCAAAAGTTATGGCCAATTCAATTTTTAGAAAGGTCGCTAGGTAATTTGGATAGGTCAATAATGCTACTTTTTGCATATAAAGGAATTTCGACTCGAAACCACTTCCATTGAGTTCGGAATGACGTTTCTGCATTGAAAAAGTATAAACACTTATATATTTCGAGTTTCGGAAATTATTGATTTAAAAATATATTTTTAATATTAAATATATACGCCTTAAAAATGGAAATTTTGCAAACGACCTCCGTTTTTGACGAGACCACTTTTGTTGGATCCGGAATATTAAATTATTACTATATTCCAAAATTCGTAATTTTTGGAGTCAGTATGTGGTCGTTATTAATTTTACAGTGAAAAACGGTCAATTTTCAGACTTTAAAAATTCATAATTTATTCATACGGACTCGGAATTTAACGAAACCAATTTCTTTGAATCTGTAATGTGAAGAAATATTTATGTTTCAATTTTCATAAAAATTGGAATTAGTAGGTGTTAACACGAATTTTTAGAATATGAAAATGGGTGCAAATTGTATAAATAAATACATAAAAGGGTAATTGGGCCTAATAACATTCTTAACCCCATATAAAATATCTTTTCCTCAGCCATTAGCTGAATCATAACCCTAAACCTACCAGCCACCTTCTCCTTCTTCATTTTCATGGCCTCCACTCTAAATAATTCTTTGCAAATAAGCCCCTGAAAACAAAACAATTTATAACTCTCAATCCATACCAAATCAGACCAAACCCTTTCTGGGTTTTGTTCATCTTCTTATCCTCTATTTACCACGAAAAATTCAAGACCTATCGTCGCACGGGTTCGCCGGAATCTCAATCTAAAGGCAGCAGCCATATTTTTGTTTTTTGGCTATTGCGGGCCCCACGAAGAGAGTTAGGTCGAGCGACTTCAGGCAGATGTAGAGGGGAACCATACGGTTCTTTTGGCGGTGGTGGCATGGTCTCAGGTGGTCGGAGTTGGCCGAAATGTCAATTTTATTGGAGGGGTGATGAAAACAGGACAGTCGCAAAGATGAGCAATTTCCCACCAATCCGTGCATTTTCTGGCGAAGTGACAAACAGAGAAGTTGTTCGGGAGGTCGATGTCAAGCTACTGTAAAAATTTTGGGCAATTTAGAGCATCGAGGCGGCCGCAGCACCAAGATGAACGGAAACTGTACTTTTCCGTTTATCTGCAGATCGTGGGCCCCAAGTGGCGAATTGAAGGGGGGACCACCAGGCTTGGAAAGAGGGGGAGAAGCCGGAGAGAATGGCGCTGGTTTCGTGCAATTCCGACGTACGGTTTGGCCGTGGCGAGCATTTTAAGTTCCGGGTGCTGTTTGAAAAAAAAGGTTACGGGCTTAAACGCAAAACATTTATGTTCTATGTTCGTAATGCAATATCTTTTACATACGAGATCGAAATTTGACGATTTCAGGTCTGCTGTGATCGTGGCGATGAGAGCTTCGCGTGGGCACTAAATTTGTCCAATTTGGAGAAAACTGAAATTTTGGGTAATTTTAACAAATTTAAATATTATTTTAATCGATTTGTTAACTTCGCAAGTGCATAACTTTTTGTCACGTTATCGAAATTGCATGAAACTTAATCCGTTGAGATTGTTATGTCAAGAGCTTCGAGCGAGCAGTAATTTTGTCCAATTTGGAGCAAGTTGAAAATTTGGGTAATTTTCATAATTTAAATTAATTAATTAATTATTACAAACTTCGAAAATTCGTATCTTTTTGATACAAACTCGAAATCGCACGAAACAGGATTTGCTGCGATCAGTGAGTCGAGAGCTACGCATAGACACTAATTTTATCAAATTTGGAGCATGTTGAATTTTGGGTTAAAATTGGGCCCGAACTGTCATTTAAAGCCGGCAAAGGTGAGAACTCTTTTGCTCACTCAATTTTCGAATAGTTATTTATTTTTATAATTAAATGTAAATAAATTATTGGTGATGGAAGTAATTGTTGGTTGAACGGATTGTGGATTTGGATGTCATGTCATGTTATGTTTGAAATTGAAAATATTCAACAGGTTAAACTAATGATTTATTATTTATGATAATTTAAAATGATGTTACACTGCCATTGACAAGTTACTTGACTTGTTGATGTTGATTGGGACGATTGTTTTACACCTCGCCCAAGTGCACAAAATTATGTGTTGGCTGAAACCCCACACGGGTCTTGGGTTGATATTTGACTACACATCACCCTTGTGTTTAGTGTAAATTGCACTTTGGCTGTTATGTGAATGGTTGACATTATTCTTAGTGTAATAATAAGTAATTACATCGTAGGATGTAAATTAACATTTTTAATGTTAATATGATAGAAATTCAACCGTAGGATGTAAATTAACATTTTTAATGTTAATATGATAGAAATTCAACCGAAGGATGTAAAATTAAAATCAGAATTTGCGATGACATGAAATTTACCTTTTATTATGTAAATAAAGTATTTTCACCGCATGTATAAATTTACATTATTTTTAATGTAAATTAAATAGTAAATTTAATCGTAGGATGTCATTAACATTTTTAATGTCAATTTTAAAAAAAGAGAAGTTTAACCGTAGGATTAGTTGACATTATTTTTAATATTAATATATATGAATTTCACCGTAGGAAGATTTACATTTATTTTTTATGTAATAAAAAGAATGGACTTTACATTGTAATTAAAGAGTAAAATTTACATTGTAAAGAAAGAATGGATTTTATATTGAGAATTTGGCGATGTAAATAAAAAGACAATCTTTTTATGTTGAAGATAAAAAAAAAGACCATCTTTTTTATGTTCAAAATAAAAAGGACATTATTTTTACTTTGTAAAATAGAAAAGTTTACATTTTTACATTGTAAAATAGTAAAGTTGATATTTTTACTTTGTAAAATAGAAAAGATAATATTTTTACATTGTAAAATAGGAAAGTTGATATTTTTACTTTGTAAAATAGAAAAGTTTACATTTTTACATTGTAAAGTAGTAAAGTTGATATTTTTACTTTGTAAAATAGAAAAGATAATATTTTTACATTGTAAACTAGTAAAGTTTACATTTTTACATTGTAAAGTAGAAAAGGTAATATTTTTACATTTGTAAATAGAAAAGATCATATTTTTACGTCGTAAAATTGTAAAGTTAATATATCATAAATATAAAGATGATATTGTTGCATTGTACATAAAAAGAAAATGTTTTTACATTGTAGGAAATGAAACATATTTTTATATGTTATTTATGAATGATTTTTCATCGCATGAATTATATAACATTTTATTTTGTTATCTATGAATGAATTTTCATCGCATGAATTGAATAACATTTTATTTTGTAATTTATGAATGAATTTACACCGTATGAAATAAATTACATTTTTGTTATGTAATATATGAATGAATTTTCATCGCATGAATTATATAACATTTTATTTTGTTATCTATGAATGAATTTTCATCGCATGAATTATATAACATTTTATTTTGATATTTATGAATGATTTTACATCGCATGAATTATATAACATTTTATTTTGAATGAATTTGCACCGCATGAATTAAATAACATTTTATTATGTAGTCTAAGAATGAATTTACACCGCATGAACAAAAGTTACATTTTTATATGTAATTTATATATAAATTTGCACCATATGTTGAAAATTACATTTTTCTATGTAATTAAAATGTAAATTTACATTGCATGACGAAAATTACATTTTTATATGTAAATTGTAAAGTGAATTTATGTTGTATGTTAAAAATTACATTTTTCTTTGTAATTAAAAGGTAAATTTCATCGTATGTTAAGATTTACATTTTTATATGTAAATTATAAAGTGAATTAATGCCGTATGTTAAAAATTACATTTTCCTTTGTAATTAACATGGAAATTTCATCGTATGTGAAAATTTACATTTTTATATGTAAATTATATAGGGAATTACACTGTAGGATATTTTTTACATTTTTATATGTAATTAAAACATGAATTTACATTATGTGGTAAATATTACATTTTTATATGTAATGTCTATAAGAAAGTATACCGTATGACAAAATTACATTTTTCTATGCAATTAAAGGATGTCATTTCATTGTATGATCGAAATTGCATTTTTCTTATGTATATATGTAACATGAAATGAGAATGAACATTAGAAATAAAACTAATTTATTTCAATGTGAATTAGATGTAGTATTTGCATTGTAATTACAAATCATAATTAAGAGTAGAGTTTGCATTGTCATTAGAAATTATATTTTTATATGTGATTTAAAGATTTTGAGTGTATCAAAATTTACATTTTCAATGTAAGGAAAGAATGAATTTAGGATGCGGTAATATTATCTTCATTTTCAAATGAATTAAAATTTAGTAAGTATCGGTAATTGTGTAGAGGGTTGTTTTAATCAAACGACGTTATTACGATTTAATGATTATATATATAATTAAAATTAAACGAATAGGGCGTGGTAGTTCGCGTTTTGAAATCGTACTTTTAAATGACTATACAAGAAGATCCGACCGTCTTGAAACTGAAACCGTTAGGACCGTCTTGGAAAATCTTTCCAATGATATACATTACATTAAGATCCAACGGTTAGATTCTGAGAAATGTAAAAATCAAAATTGGTTGAATGCAGCGCCATAGTCGCCCATGGACTTAAGGCGTCGTTATATAAAAATTTAATTATTTTAAATAATTAAAATAGGAATGAATCGTTAATAAAAATAATTATTAATGTTTAAAAAGGATTTTCAATAAATATATATATATACGAGGATTATTTGGAAAGTCCGAGTTTATCTCATTCCAAATAATTAAACGACGTTTAAAAAATCCAAGATTGGAAGATGACGATTGAAGACCGTCAAATCTCCACATCGAATGGACGATGATGACTGTTGCCTTAGAATGGCTCGCTACCATGATAAGGTAATAGTAGGAGTTGCCCAGACGTAGTGTTGATTTGTACGGATTTGGCTTTCGCTCAGACCCAGAGCATAAGCTTATAAATGGATTGTGTGTCTGACATCGTACTCCATTATATATCATGTTATTAATCTTCTGTCGAATGTATAGATGTTTGGTGGCGGAGAATTTATTCTCTTGCTTAACACCCGTTCATATATTTCGGCAAAGGATTGGTAGTGTGATATGGAGTGATGATGTGGCATGCTAAGATGCATATGATCAAGGCTTTGTTGAAATGCAGGCCTTGTGGGACGATCAAAGCATAGTCTGTTTAGGCATAGCTTTGTGTATAGCATGACTTCGCGAGCCTCACACACCAGCGGAGTCCAAAACGGGAGAAGGGAACGCAGGGAGAGCAGCACGTTTCTTTCTAGCTAGAGTGGTGTCAGTGACCTACCAGCCCTGACATTTTACTTATGTGGGTGATGGAATGAGGCACCTCGGATAATAGGTCCTATAGGACCGGGAAACGTGTGTTCAGGTATAACTAATCCGCTAAGCTGTATTTGCGGACCGGCCCTGCAGCTATCCAAGGGTTCACTGCGGGGGATCTTGAGACATTAGCTAGAGTGTCTCGAATCAGTAAGGAGCTCCTCCCTAGCCTTGACTCATGATGGAAACTCAATTTCCAATATGCCCCATGCGGTTTTAATTGTATTACTAGTACGGAGGCATAGCATATGGTACCTATGCTTCCTAGGATTGATACATTATGATTGAAATTGTTTTTAAAACATATACACACTAATAATAATATCAAATTCGTTTTTAACGTATCAAGCATGTTTAATCACCATAAGGTAAAACTCTATCCTCTGGTGTGCGTTGCATTGTGTGATGGGACCTGAGTCTTATGGTGATTTCATTTTTCTAAAAAGCATTACGTTGTTTTACGATTTACTTTAAGTTATGCACGACAATCCATTGGAATAAAACCCGTTCCGCGTTAGCGGCGTGGTCTTTGGATTTGTCCTATTAATAGTGATTAATTAGTTAAGAATTCTCACACCAGTCCCATGACTGACCCGTTGTTTGTTTCCACCTTTTTGCAAACTCGGGTGCCCACTTCTCCATACGGGCAGTCGAGCAGTTTGTCTATAGGTTTATCTCTTTAGCAGGATCCTGGATTGAAGCTTAAAGTTGTGTCCAGAGCATAGTTGTCTTCCGCTGTATCTATTTTATTTCCGCTGCACTGTATTAAATTTATTGTAAAATTTTCTTCCGCTGTATTTTAATTTCAATGTACTCTGATATATTCCGTACTCTGATGTTATATTATCATGATGTAATAAAAGTCTGCTGTTATTGTTCTGATGTTGTTGTATTCCCGAAGTTAACGTATGAGGATTTTGAACGGTTTTGGTCAATTTTGCGATCGATTAAGGCCGGGCAAAATCCGACTCGTTACAGAATGCCACATTGCCAGATCTGTCAATTATTGGTTGATTTGCATAAATATATTCTAGATATTACGCTAAGAGAATAAATTCTCCGCCACCATATATATGTTTGTACAAACTAACATATATGATCATTGGAAATACTCTGTCAGACATTCGTCCATACACTTCGTTCTGGGACTAAATGAAACCGAAAGAACAATTTTCATTAATCCATCTTAGGAAATTTCTATCTAAGATTAATAGAAAAAGCCCTTGCAATTTACTCTATCTTCGATTGTCTTTATATAATCTTATTCACAACGCTACTGCTAATACGGAGTGGCTCTCGAATAATAATATAACCGGTCTCTCCATATTGATAACGATCGTCAAAAACTTCGATAGCCTGTTATTTAACTATCGAAGGAAAAACAAACATCCATCCAAAGCGTCAAACAATCACATGGGCCCTTAATTAGTATTTCATTAATTAAATCACTTCTCCATTTTGTTAATATTTGTTAACCCAATATTTTCTATAATCATCTTGGCCTCTTGCATTATTTGGAAAACATTTCCATATATCGCCTTCTTTTATTTTCTATACTTAGAAAATGTCTTCTATTTATAATTGGAAAACATTCCAGTTACTTATCTCTTTCCCAAAAATTTATTTCTTTGAAAGGCAGTATAAAACTTTTTATTACTAACAAAATAATTATAGTTTATAATTATGGCAATTATTATCATCTCTTAAACCTCCTCACAGATCTTCACCATACATTCATGAATTACCAGAAAAACCTTTTGCATACTAATATCTTTTGTAGCATAGATGAAAGGAATAAAAGTTACACCAAGCAGTAATTGCCAAAATAGTTTATCACCTCCGATTTATGTCAGTCATCAGATTGGTCAATGAGAAGTTCGCGTCAAAATCACAAATACATGAAGCAATGAAATCCCTAACACAATATATCACATAACATCATCTCATCAAGTAAGAGAAGGGTCATATATTGGATTTTTCTGCATATGCCTTGAAGTTTTCAGCTTACTACCGAGCGGCATAACATCTTCTGGACCATAATCATGTCCTTCATCCAGATCGTCACCAGCCAAGAATTTTCCTTTGAGTTTATTGCTTTTAGAATTGAATGATGGAAGTGAATTTGTGGGAACCGCAGATGATAGCAGAGCATCATTAACTAAAGGAAAAGTCAAGCCAGAGCCGGTTACATTTAGTGGCGGGAGTTGAATGTTCGAGGGAGGTTTCAAGTTGGCAAAAGGGGAAGATTTCGAGGGTGTAGAAGTAATATTTGCTGATATGCAGGAATTAGCAGCAAGAGGAGAGGATTCATAATTTGACATACATTATTTTCCTTTAGCCAATATATCTCCATTAATGGAATTTTCTTCAAATAATTTTCCTACTAGATCCCCCGCCACTTCATCTTGTTGTTTAGGAAGATCTGATGTCTCCTGATTGATGTTGACTTGCACTTCAAGACCAGCGGAAGCATCAGCATTACGTCCTGCATTATATTCAACCTCTTCACTATTAAATTGCTCATTGGAATTAGGATTAACATCGTCCTTTACTGCCCCTGTTATACCATTTACATCCTGCTCATTTGCTAAGCCATCAAAAGGATTTGCGTAAACATTAGGCACTTCATCTTCAACTTTAACATTAGCTTTATCATTAGTAGCACATTTCTTTCTCCAATAGTTCTTTTCCTTAGTATCAACTGATGTCCAACTATTAGTATTTACGTTTGTAGAGCATATCCTGTTATACTATCGAGTTGGATCATGGGGTTTTTGATGAAAATTGTTTTCAAAATCCTCTTCACGATCAATATCCTCATCTGCCTTTGCATTGAACTCATACTTTCTATTTGTATGGCCAAATACCTTACGATTAGTACAGATATTGGGTCTCCAATCATATATTAGCCTGATTGATGGGAAATCTTTACCTAACTCATCTAAAACTATTTTATCTGGTAGCTCAAACTCATAAGAAATCTCAATTAGTGCCTTAGCGTTTCTAAATCTCTGCAACCTTTCCGTGCTATATCAAAAAAAATTAGTCCACCCACATGACAAGCGAGCAAGTTAATACCCAATAACGTCCAAAGAATAGTGGGGCACGATAAAATTGAACCCAAATAGGAACTTTCTTGATCTGTGCTTGTGAATTACCAATAGATGGATCCCATCTAGTTATAATAAACATACGCCCTCTAATAAAAATGGTATCAGATTTTAAAATTCTTTCTCTGTCCGATTCATTTAAAAACTTGAAATAAAATTGAATTCCATCTGTTTTAATACTGACTTCTCCATTTAATTTCCAGAAATTACTTAAGAAGTTTACCACTATATGATAGGAAGAAGTGCTATCAAAGAAAAAGTCTACCAGGAAATCGCTCCAATATTTCATTCCTTCTGATCGAGCTTCCTCGGGAATTTTCTTCGGTTTACCATCCCTATGAATGTCAAAATGATGTGTTGGAAATTGCCATCGTTTCATGGGAGCGAATTAAAGAGAGAGGCGTTGTCCAATTTGTAAAAGATGGATATGAGGTAGAAGATGATGACTGATTGGCAGTGAGAGCCGGGATTGTCAAATTGACATTAGAACAGATAGCCTGAGAAGGAGGAACATAGGTTAAAGTAGATCTAAGAGAGAAATTTTGTGGATCTGATAAAATAGATCCCTAATTTGCGTTGGAGGGTTTGGCAAAGGATGGATTCACGTAAGCAGGGGGTGGGTCAAGAAGAGGGAGAATCGGTGGAGAAGGACGTGAGGGAAGAGGTGGGAAGGCAGAATCAAAAGGCGAAGGAGGTGGAAGAAGAAGAGGGATTTGTCTGTGACGCAGCCATTAACAAAAAGGTGAACGCTGTGCAAAACATCGTTACAATAACCTAAGATATTACATTCAACTAAATCTTTTCAAACATTTTTATTTGATATTTAGTCTGGCTATTTATCGGTTAATAATGGAATCAATCAAGTTGCGGTATAACTACCACTGAGACCCTGAATGAAACCATCCTTAACTTCATAACAAACAAGGCCACTTACCTCGAATAATCAACACCATAAAAACCAATTATTCATTTTTAAAACATGTATATGTTTCTCTTTCTATTTTTACCAGATTAAATTTATAGATTTCCTTTTTGTTTATAATGTTCTAATTTTAGTTCATTTCCTTATCGAATTCTATATATATATATATATATATATATATATATATATATATATATATATATATCTAGTTATCAAAATTTCTTAAAAATATTCTAACTCCTTAAATTTCCAAGAAATTTTGCCAGCACCTCCTTTATACGGGTCAGTACCTGAAACCTCAACTCGCCTCTCTAGGCCCTTTCCATTGAAGAAGAAAATCAGAAAGCCAAGTGGCTTGCCATTCAGATCATAAAATCTCATATGGAATTTTAAACGTGTACCTTTTTTCGGGTAATCGAATTATAATCTTCATTCTCTTTATTCCATACCTATTTCACATATACGTCCATTCCAAATTTATTCCAACTCAGTCATATCATTTTTAACCCGATTCGCCAATTTATTCTTCAATTGGCTCTTCTGCCTATTTCATTTTTTTTTTTGAACATAACATGCTCATGTTTGATTTTTAACTTGCTTATAAACTAGTTTAATTCTACTTTAAATTCAAATTTCCTCTGCGATTTTGAACATAAATTTTCAAATTACATTCACTTATCCCAAAGCCCAATTTCGTATCAAACTTGATTATTTTTTAAATTAGTTAATCTTATTCAATAAGAAAAAAATCAGTTTTTTGTTTCAAAAATCATTCCGTTTACTTTACTTGTGTTCATATATTTTTTTATAACTCAAATATGGATTTTCTAATGGAAATCCGGTGTTTATTTACTTCAAATCCTTACATTAGTTTTATCTAAACCACTATGGCGTTGTTTTTCTGAAAATTTGATTTTGACATAACCCAAAATCTATAAGACGAAATTCAGATTTTTCTCTTTCATTAGAAAATTATTATCAGATCAGTCCTGACGATTCTTATTTCGAAGAATTCCTACTTAAATTGAGTTCTACATACTTAATTGAAATTCGAAATACCTAATGACGAACTACTGCGCTGCGGCGAGTTCGTTTTACATTATATTAAAATATAATCATTTAAACTTCATTTAGTTTAAATTTCAGTTCCATTTCTTATATTTTAAAATATAAATTAAACTGGTTTTCCAAACCTAACTTAATATTTCCAATTATCCTTACTCTTCGATTATAAATTTATTTATAACTTAATCTGCTACATTTATTCCAATTCCCTTTATAAATAAATTATTTCTAAAATTTAATATAATCGAATTCTTATTATAAATCCTTAGATTTATCTCAATTCCGTTTATATTCCAAATATGGAATAACATCCATCATCCCGTTTTTGAAACGATTTCCAATTCATTTTTAGATTTTACTTGAACTTAAACATCTAAATTATCTAATGATGCTTTATCTCAATTAATTTACAAACGTCGTTATAAATTTAACTTCCTTTTTTATAATTTTAAATAAGTCTCCATTTCGAATCCATTTGAAAAGCAAATTCCTATTCTAGAATATTTTATTGATTATAATTTATATATATACGGTAAATCTATTTTCATGTTTAAAATTTAAATGTTTGTTTAATATAATCCTAATATTTTTTCAGAAAATATTTATTTAAATAAATTCGATCTATTCGAATTCAAATCCTAAATACATATGAATTTTAATTAAATTTACATTCTCAATACTAAAATAAATTTATTGTTTCTTTTTTAAACTAATTTCAATTTCCCTTCTTGAATTCACAAATGAATCAAATATTTCTCAAATTATCCAAATGATATTTTTTTCCCATTCCATTTATAAATTCATTTCAATTCCCCACATTATTTAATTTATTAACGTCATTTATAATTTCACTTCAAATATCGTTTATAATTTCACTTCAATTATCGTTTATAATTTCACTTCAATTTCCCACATTATTTAATTTATAAACATCATTTATAAATTTAATACTTGTTTTATATATTCAAAACAAGTTAATATTTCTATAGCCCATTCGAAATTCAAATTCTATTTCAAAAAAAATAGATTTCCCCTTTTAATTCTCAGAATTCCTTTTTGCGATATTCTAATAAATCATCATTCATGCCTAGTGATATTTAAACACCCAAAAACACTCAATCATCAATCATAGATTTTCTACTCCATCATGTATGATAATATATATGAAAACAAACAATAATAAAATTTAAGGAATCCAGTTGGATCCCTCCAACCTGTTTTCGTGCAACCAAAGACGTTTGCTAACATAAATAATACCCATCCTGCTTCGAGGCAGGATATCGTGGTATAGAAGGTCATCCACTATCATATTGTGGGGTGCATACATTGGGCATCCAACCACCAATATATATATATATATATATATATATATATATATGATAGCCACAAACACCAAGCCTAAATAACTAATATATATATATATATATATGTATATATAAAAGAACCACAATTTATCAGTAAATAGCAATGCAACCAATAATAAAACAAACAGCATAATAATATTTATACTAAATAAAAATTCGATTATAATAAATTATAATCGAACCAGAGAGTTAGTTTATTTACTGTGATTTTTCTTTTTTCTTTCTTCTGATCTATTCTGATTCCCATTCTAATTCCTGATTAGGTATCCGCAGCTATGGATTAAAGGACTGATTCTGTTTGATAAGATCTTGCATAAATTTAACAATTTGTATTCATTATTTAAGCTATCGAACAAATTAAACATAACTAAAAAATAATTACTAAATTAAAAGAATTACCTTAATCCCTTTTCTCCTACAGTTTGTAAAATCGAACCTCCCCTCCTTTCTGCAGCTTTCACCATTGCCGTGATTATCCTCTTCACTTTCTTAGTTCACCATGATCTTACAAACAGACATAATCGATGAGCTTCTCTCCACTGCTGCATTCGCCAAGCCCAACTTCATCTCAATTCGAAACCAACCTCACCACTTCAACAACATACAACAACCACAATACTGCCTATGGCTTGCATTGCATCACCACTGTCCAAATAGTCCTGCTTTAAAGTGACAAATTTTTGCCACTACCATCTGCCATTCCCCAAACAATCGGGAGTTTCACCACTGTATCAGAATTTGAATCCAATGTCCTCTCCCTTTCCTGAACACTAGCTTCACATTACCAAAACAAACCCTGTTCAACTTACGTGACTTCCCCGAATCAATCATTAGAAAACACATACTCCTCATCAACTGTCAAACACCACTTCTTCACCAGAAAAAATCAAAATACAAAAATCAACTACCACGCTCCTCTCTTCCAATTGCCAAACCCATCAGTAGCACACGAGTCCATCATTTGTCGCTCCCAAATCATCCAAAAAAATCGAACTGACCTAGTTCGAATTCCAATTTGGAAGAAATACAATATCGATCATTATCTCAAATCATGGCACCTCAACACCCTACGAATCGATGACTTCCCATTCCAACTCGCGAGTCTACAGATCTCGACCCCTATCCATCGCGAACACCTCCAACCTGCTTTTGAACTCGCTATATATACTTTATTTTTATTTTCCATTCGAAGCTCGTTCGAATTGAAAACGGGGAAACTCGATTTTCATTTTGATTTCCTGGAATTGATAATTTGTTTTCATTTTAATTTTTCATTTAACCCAAAAGAAAAGAATTGAAAGAGGGATGGTTTAAGTTGTTGAGCGAATTTAGAAAAGAAATAAGTGAAGTTTTGGGGTTCCATTTATAGAAGAGCGATGGAACCACTGTACGAAACCATTAAATCAGTGTTTTACTTAGTTATGAAACTGGGGAGCAGAATGTACATGAAAGGAAAGAACAGGCCTGCGTTTACAATAGGTAGAGACTTGTTTTGTACCTTCTTAGCTTAAGAAGGAATGGATTTTATTTTTATTTTGTTTTGTTTTGAACCAGTACCATTTTATTTAATGTAAAAATGGCCCGCGATTCTGAACTCCTTTCTAAACACAACGACTGACATTCCTAGGGTTACACCACTATATTGGACACACCGGAATAGGTTTCAAAGCAACATTCTATCGTATGAAGAAGCTATTAATTTAAATCTATATAATACAAATTAAATTCAAAAAAATTAACTTTTCGATAATAAATTATTATTATCATCATTTATATTCAAAACGAATTTATATGAATTATCTAAATAATTTTGACTTTGTTTTAAACTTTGAATTCAATTATTTCAGATTCTCGAATTATGAAAATTATATATATTCAAAATAAATCGTATTCCGATTATTAAATCAGTTAGCCTACTTTGTGAACTAGGCAACACAAAGTCGAGAAACCAAACATTGAAGGGTATTTTTAATTTTAAGGCTTCGGTTCGGATTGAAGGAAAACACTACAATTCAGATTGATAGCTGCAGTTGTTCGGATCGGATAGGGTCCTCTGTTCGGATCGGGTTAGGGCAGCATATTGGTTCGGATCGGATAGAGTTATTTATTCGGATCGGTGATCTCTTACTGGATAGATTGGTAAGGCATATCCAATCGGATCGGAAGGCAACTAAATCTCGAATGGATCGGAAAGCCATCTGCTTGCCACAGCACTGGAGCGGAGCGGAATAGGTTAGAGAAGGAGAGACACCCAAACCAATCCGGTTCGGATCGGGTATCCCGATCCGAACCCCTTACCTGCATATCTCCGACCCGCACCCATGATCCATGTTAATCTCCTGTAAAATCGCCTGGAGAACCGGACCGGCTATGACTAATTCCTACCCATAACGTCCTTCCCTTTGATGCGTTGTCAACCTGATAGTTCATCCGAACCCGAAGAGAGTGCGATGGGTGACACATGGCCCGACCCGGATCAAGTCTCAAGCAAATTCACACCTATAAATACCCCATCTGGAGACAAAGAGAAGGATCTTTTTTGAGCACTTAAAGAATTCAATCACCTCCATCATCCGAACTCCATTACTCCCAGAAAATCCAAATCATCTTTTATTTCTTGTTTTAGTCAATTGAGTGAACAAAAGTGAGTTGTGAGTGAATCTTTAATTGTATTTGCAACTGAATTATTGAATATAGTAAAAAATAAGTGGACGTAGGCATTTGTTCGCCGAACCACTATAAATCTTGCGTGTTTATTTTTATTTTTATCTCATTTTATCTTGTTTCAAGTCAATTTGGGTGTTAGAACCACTTTTGGGTCTAACATTTTGGTGCTTTCACTGAGAACCCTCATCTAAGTTCTTTATTTTCCGGGATCTCTTTCTACTTTTTGGACCGTTGAGTTCAAAGAAGTGAATCCTTAAGTTTCTCCGCTTTCTTACATTCGTTGAAGTAATTGTCAAAAACTCATGGCCAAAGGAAAAGGCAAGGAAGTTCAGTCTTTTCGAGGAAATGGAGCTGGCGAAGATCAGCAAAATGCTGTTGTAACAAGGTCTCGGGGGCAGAGTTCAGCAGCAGGAAGAATCAATGCAGGAAATCCGAGCCGCCAGCAGGGGGAGAGCTCCGATCCGATCCGGGTAGGAGACTCTGAAGCAGTGCATTCCCCCAATCTGAACCGACCCGAACTGCCTGCTGCGCTCCGATCCGACCAGGCACCCCAGCTCCGATCCGATCCGACTTCCTACCTCCGATCCGACCCGATGCTTGGTGAAGCTGGAACCTCTACTCGAGTCCCTACGAATGCTCCGTTTCCAGCTGCCAGGGTTGGTGATCAGGTCAATCCATCTGCGCCCATCACTCAAGGAGATTTCTCGCGCTTGCTTGATATGCTTGAGAGCACGAGGGAAGCTATGAGAGTTCATGAGCGCACTAATCTCATGATGCAGGAAAATATGAGGCTCATGAGTCGGGAGATTAGCGAACTCCGTCGGCAAAGGACTCCATCACCGGTTCGTCACACACCAGTAGATCAATCTTCATCTTCCGAGGAAGAGAGGCCCCGTGAACGGAGGCCACTCGAACGACCTCAGAATGTGGAGCAGCTAACATTTGGATCTTTGGGATCTCGCGAGGATATCGCACGAGCATTAGGAAACGATGACCCCACTCGGGGGCAAAGACTCCAGTGCCCTCTTCCCGAGATCGACCGGGAACGCAGGGAACGGAATCGAGCAGAAGCAGCTCGGAGAAGAAGGGCGTCTCCTGAGCAAGAGCCCAGAAGGAACTCGGATACTAGGGCCAGGGAACCTGAGCAGCCCCTAACTAGTGCTGATGTACAGGCAATGGTTCGCCAAATTATGTCCGAGAGCCGGAATTATACAAATGAAGACTATGGCATTGAGCGAAGCCATACGCCGTTCACTGACGATATCCTCGACTTCCAGTTTCCCCGACGCTTTAACTTGCCACAGATGGACAAATATAACGGAAGGACTGATCCAGGACAGCATTTGATGCGGTATTCGTGGCTCATGAATGCCGCTGCTGCCCCTGATGAAGTGAAGTGCAAAGCATTCCCAATCTACCTAGAAGATGTAGCATTATTCTGGTTTACCCGACTTCCTCCTCGTTCAATTTCTAATTACAAAGAACTAAGTGAGCGTTTCATGAACCAGTTCTGACTACATGCCCGAAAGTCCAAGAGTGTTATTGAATTGTCGAGAATCAAACAGGCACCGGGAGAGTCTTTAAGGGCATATCTAGATCGTTTTAACCAAGCTGTAACTGAGGTCAGTGACCCGCATGAGCCCACTATTCTGATGGCATTGAAGGAAGGAGTTGATCCTGAATCTGAGTTTGGAGACTACCTTTCTGGGAAGACGCCCCCCACAAGGGCGATATTCTACAAAAAAGCCGATATTTATTTAAGACGAGAGGAGGCCAGGGCAAACCGAAAGAGAAAGTCTGAGACAGCTTCAAAGGAGAATGTGCAGAGTAATATTGCCGTGAAGCAGTCTGGGGAAAGTTCTGGCAAGGTTGAAGTAAATGTAGGAAACAAGGGTGGAAACAACAATACTGGAAATGGAGGAAACAACAACAACAACCGTAATTCGAACGGTAACAGGAGAAACAGAAATAGGTGAAGCGACCCTAACAAAAGGCCCCGATTCCAGAACTACGAGAACTATACACCATTGAACGACACCCTGGAAAATATTTACCTGGATACGTACAATGTGTTGCAGTACAAAAGACCGCCACCTCGTGATTTGACCGAGAAAGAAATGGCGACTGGGAAATTTTGCTTGTTTCACGGAACACATGGACATTCGACTAATGAATGTCGGCATCTGAGGGATGTAATTGAAAAGCTGCTGCGTGAAGGAAAGTTGGATGAGTACAAGGTTGCCCCGAGGGACAGGGGGCAAGGGGAGCAGGCTCCAAAACAAATCCTGCCCGCTCCCAAGCCTACAACGCAGCAGAAAGGTAAAGGAATTGTCATCAACTCCATTGTAGGCGGACCTCACCCGGCAATCCGAAGTTTTAGGTCAATGGACCAATATGTGAATGCTGCTAAGCATCTAGATGTGAATGAAGGTGACGATTTGGAAGATGTCGCCCCCATAAAACAACAGAAAACCATGTTCGACGACGTAGTATTTCGCAGCCGAGACAACACTGGGATACAATCTCCCACCAATGATCCGTTGGTTATTACTACCACCATTGGGCCGGCCTTGGTCCATAAGGTATTAGTAGACAACGGAAGTTCGGTTAATATTTTGTTCAAGAAGTCATTTGATCAGATGAAGCTTGAGCCCGAAGATCTGAAACCTTGTGAAGGATGGATTAGAGGCTTCAACGGAGCGACGACGGCTCCCATAGGATATATAGAGTTGCCCGTGACCCTAGGGCAAGGAGAACGTAGAAGAGTGCGAATGCTTCAGTTCGTAGTATTGGACGTAGATTCGCCATATAACGCATTTTTAGGGAGACCTGCCCTCGCTGAATTTAGAGTTTGTATCGCCCCTTGGTGCTTATTACTAAAGTTCCCAACCGAAGCCGGGACTGGAGTAATAAGAGGGGATCAGGTTTCTGGACGGGCCTGCTATGTGGCCGAACTGAAGATGTTGATGAAAGGAGTTAATGCTGAGAGTAAGGATGCCTCGTCTCCCTCAAAGGGGGACTCGGCATAGCAATTAGAGAGATTGAACCCGAGGGAGTTGCCCAAAGGAACGCCTGAAGACCTGGATCCTAGAAAAGACGAGGAACCAGAGGCTAGGAATGCAACTCCTAATGAAGCGACAGTGGAAATTCCTGTTGATAAAGTTGATCTGACGAAAGTTTTGAAGATTGGTTCCCAATTGGATCCACGTCGTGCTGAAGAACTGACGGACTTCTTGAAGGCAAACTTAGATGTGTTCGCCTGGACCCATGCTGACATGTGTGGGATATCACCTTCCATTATCAGTCACAAATTGAATGTAAATCCGAAGCATCCACCTGTGAAGCAAAAGAGACGCATGCTGGGCCCAGAGAGGTCGGCTGCTCTCAAAGAGGAAGTAGAGAAATTGAAGCAAAATGGATTTATTCGAGATTCGACTTATCCCGACTGGATATCGAATCCCGTCTTGGTAAAGAAGCCAAACGGAAAGTGGCGAACTTGTATTGACTTCTCAGATTTAAATAAGGCTTGCCCAAAAGATAGTTTCCCACTTCCCAGGATTGACCAGCTTGTAGACTCGACAGCAGGTCATGAACTTCTCTCTTTCATGGATGCATACTCTGGATACAACCAAATTCCTATGCATGTACCAGACCAAGAGCATACGAGTTTCATTACGAATTTGGGGCTATATTGTTATGTTGTAATGCCATTTGGATTAAAAAACGCTGGAGCTACTTATCAGCGCTTGGTAAATAGAATGTTTTATGATCAAATAGGAAAAACTATGGAAGTTTATGTGGATGATATGCTTGTCAAATCAAAGCAGTCTTCCAGTCATACGCAGGACTTAGCGGAAATGTTTGGTATCTTGCGAAAATACCGTATGAAATTGAATCCTTTAAAATGTTCATTTGGAGTGGCATCGGGAAAGTTCCTTGGCTTCATTGTGAGTTCCCGAGGAATTGAGATCAACCCTAGCCAGATAGCAGCGATTAGAAACATCAAAGAACCACGGAAAATTAAAGACGTCCAAAGTCTGGCAGGGAAGGTAGCGGCGCTGAGTAGATTCATCTCCAAAGCCACCGATAAATGTGTTCCGTTTTTTGATTTAATAAAAAGGGGAAAGAAGAATTTCCAATGGACTCCTGATTGTGTTGAAGCTTTTCAAAATCTGTTAGAGCTACTAGAGAAACCGCCAATCTTATCAAAGCCCGTAGATCACGAAGAATTATTTGTTTATCTGGCAGTTTCGGCTCACGCTGTCAGCACAGCCCTGGTTCGAGAAGAAGACAAAGTACAAAGGCCGGTGTACTATGTGAGTAAGAAATTAGCGGCGGCAGAGCGCAAATATCCAAAAATTGAGAAGCTCGCTTACAGCCTCCTGATCGCATCCCGAAAACTTCGTCACTATTTCCAAGCCCATCCGATAACCATATACACCGACCAACCCTTAAGACAGGTGTTGCAGAGACCCGAAGCATCGGGAAGGTTGATCAAATGGAACATAGAACTAAGCCAGTTTGATTTGAATTTTCAACCACGAAAGTCAATCAAGGGGCAAGCTCTAGCAGACTTTATTGCGGAGTTCACCATTCCAGAAGAGGAAATAATCAATGACCGAGTGGTTAAATCTGAGGAAGAACTAGAGATGAATCCGTGGAAATTATATACCGATGGAGCTAAAAATGACCGAAGGTCCGGAGCTGGAATTGTCTTAGTTACTCCCGAGGGACGGTCGTTATATTACGCCCTGCGATTAGAATTTTCGGCAACTAACGATGACTCTGAGTATGAAGCCCTGATTGCCGGGCTGAAACTCGCTAAAGACCTCGGAGTAAAAATGATGGACATATTTTGTGACTCTAAGATTGTTGTTTGTCAAGTGCGAGAGGAATTCGCGGCTCGAGGACCTCGACTTGTCGACTACCTCAAGAAAGTGAAAGAGCTATTAAATAGCTTAGAGCGGTACAACATAACACATATTCCCAGAGTAGAAAACCAGAAAGCGGATAGACTGGCAAAATTGGCTAGTTCCGACAATCCAGAAGAGACTGATGTAATTCCAATTGAAACGTTGGAGTCGCCAAGCTTTGAGTCAATGGAAATTGAATTCGCTTTTGAAGCGGAAACAGAAAAGGAGTCATGGATGACTCCAATTAAGAATTTCCTTAAGAATGGGACACTTCCATCAAAGAAGAGTTAGAAAAGAGCTGTAGTTCGCAAAGCTACCAGATATGTTATACAAGACGATACTCTCTATAGACAAGGATTTTCTATGCCCCTGTTACGATGTATCGCACACGACGACATCAAGCGTGTACTAAGAGAAGTGCACGAAGGTGAGTGTGGAGATCATACAGGAGGTCAAACTTTAGCAAAGAAAATATTGCGGTACGGATACTTCTGGCCTACGATCAACAAAGATGCAGCTGATTATTCACGACGCTGCGATAAGTGCCAGAGATTCGCCAAAATTCCCAGGGCACCGTCGACCCAGCTTAAATCGATGGTGAGTCCTTGGCCATTTGCCACATGGGGAATTGATATCATTGGAGTTTTACCGATTGCTAAAGGAGGAGCTAAATATGCAATAGTAGCCGTGGATTATTTCACAAAGTGGGTGGAAGCTGAGCCCTTGACTAAGATCACCGCAAGAAAGGTGATAAGTTTTGTGGTCAGAAATATTATATGCCGATTCGGGTTCCCAAGGACGATTGTTACTGACAACGGGACCCAATTTGATAGCTCTGAATTCAGAGATTTTTGCCAGAAATATAAGATAGACAAACGATATACTGCAGTTGCCTATCCACAATCGAATGGGCAAGTAAAGGCAATAAACAAGGTAATAAAATCCATCCTCAAGAAGCGATTAGAGCGTGCAAAGGCAAAATGGGTTGATGAATTGCCCCTAGCTTTGTGGGCATATCGAACAACGTTTAAAACGGCTACCGGTCATACCCCTTTCTCTCTCTCCTTTGGCTCAGAAGCAGTAATTCCAGTTGAACTGGAAGTTCCTTCCCACAGGGTGACGTATTATGACCCGATGACGAATCGGGCACTTTTACTTGAGTCTCTTGATGAAATCGAAGAGAAAAGGGACGAAGCAGACTTGCGTGCAGCAAGACATCGGCGTCAGATGGCACGCTATTATGACAAAAAAGTTCGTCTCAGAACTTTTGAACCTGGAGATTTGGTGCTAAAGAGAGTTTTTCCATCCCTTCCTCACCTCGGTCCAAAATGGGAAGGACCCTTTGTCATCCAACGGAAACTTGAAAAAGGAACCTTCAAGTTGACGACCGTAGATGGCGAAGAAGTTCCTCGAGCATGGAATGCCCAACACTTAATGCGATATTTGGATTAGAAATGCTATATTTTTTTGTCGTTTTTACTGTGAATTCTATAACAAGACATGCCTTGCCTTGGGAAAATCTGATGATATGAATAAAGGACTATAAAGTGGATGTAGGCTACGACTTAGCTGAACCACTATAAAAATATTGTGTGTTATTTACTTTTATGCATTTACATTCATTAGTTGTTCTGTTGTGATTATAAAATACAGGATAACTCAGAGCCTAAAAAAGGTTGAAAACAGTCTGGACATAAAAAGAAGCACAATGATTATTTGTGCAATAAGACGTAAAAGAATGAGAAAACGACATTCTAACTCTAACTCTCCAGAGAAAGAGAGAGAGTATAAAAGCGTCTCCGACTGAGCGCTGAAAAAGAAATTCTATTCTTAACTCTAACTCTCCAGAGAAAGAGAGAGAGTATAAAAGCGTCTCCGACTGAGCGCTGAAAAAGATATTCTACTCCGAACTCTAACTTTCCAGAGAGAAAGAGAGTATAAAGGCGTCTCCGACCGAGCGCCGAGAAAGAAATCTTTTCCCATTGAGAGACCAGGGAATGAATAGATGACTAAGCTCGAACTCTAACTCTCAAGAGAATGAGAGAGAGTATAAAAGAAATGCCAGGAAAAACAACAGGTATTGATGACACAGGAAATGCCATCCCGTTAGAGAATTGGGAGCATTCAGATTGCATGGTTAAGCATTGAATAACTTATGGAAATTGACTGGGGACACATATGCATACACATATTTCCCCCTTTCACAACTTTGTTTCATAACTATAGACATGCATTTTTACATAAGTGCAGAACTGCTAACAAATAAACATTGCAAAAAGTGAATTATTTTTATTTACAAATGAATGAATCTGTACAGGGAAATTGTTAAAAAGAAAGAAAGTGCGGAAGCTGTTTTTGTAGCAACACTTATTGGTTCACAAAGATGCTAAAAAGATACAGGGGAACCCACTATTTGGGTTTGGGATGAGCCTTCGATTTCTTGGCAGCTTTTTCCGCATCCTTTGCTTCCTTCTCGGCTTCAGTCAAGATTCGTTTTGATTTCTTTTTCCCTGAAGATGCGGTACTGGAGCCAGCAGACTTCTTCCCGGAGGGCGGGGCACTGGGATCAAGAGAAGATTTTTTAGCAAGTTCTTCGGTAATAGATCTAGTTGAGAGCTTAACAACTAACCTTGAACCTGCATCCACAACTGCGAGGGGCTTGAGGACCTCAGGGTCTAGTTCTTCGGCCTTTAATTGCAAGCGCTTGTCTTGATCGGCCTTCATGGCCGCCAAGGTAACGTCATCGGCGCTTTTCGACTCCCCAGTTATTGCAACCTCCGGTTCCTCATCATGCCCCTCGTCTCCTCCGTCATCTTTTAAAGCTGCGATCATTTTTTCATCATGAGGAGTGGTGACCTTAGTTGGTTCGTTTCCTTCTCCCAAGTCTATAGAAGCAGCCTTGTCTTCCCCTTGTTTGGCCCCATCTACGGGCTTTGTCCCAGCGGTAGCTCCTTGAGCTACATCTGTCTTTGCGGATGATTCAACACCTACAGAATGAGAAACATCGGTTATCAACTCGGGCGAAAGCAAAGGGTTTCTCAACGAACGTTCAATCACGTAGCCAAAGGTAGTAGTAGCCTTGGCAAACTGAGGAGAAAAGATAGGAATACCTTCTGAAGACTTTTCAGCGGGGGTGACTACTACCTCTGGAGTTATTTCAGGAATGGGAGATAGCAAAGTTGTCCGGGAAATTCCCGGGTTTTCGGGATCATACCCTTCTACTTCGGGAGTTGTAGAAGCAGAAGACGAGGAGCCAGCTTCGGGAATGGTCTTCTGTTTAGACTTCCGCCTCTCTTCTTCCATGGCCTCAGCAATTAGGCGGCGCCCTTCAGCTAGGCGCTCCGGTTCATCGTCTCTCAAGTATTTCTCCATCAGCTTATCTTCATCAAGGGAATCGACCTTAAGTTCTTCTTTTTCCCACTCAACGATTTGATTCCATACTTGAACCAGAGTGGATGGATAGTCCTCGATCCAAGAAATGTTTCGACGACGAATAATATGTGCGAAGAATTCAATCATTAATTCGCCGAAACTTTGAATCTCAACCTCCGCCTCAGATAATTGCTTGCGGGCTTCCTCCGCAGATTTAATGGCACATTCCACATTGCCCTCGGCCAGAGCAGCTCTGTTTTCTGCCTCCAACAGCTTCGAAGCCAAGTCAGCATTCTTCTTTTCTAATTCAGCATTCCTTTTTGCTAACTCGGCGTTTTTCCGTTCAAGCTCAGCATAAGCGAGGTGTGCTTTAGCGGCTTCTGATTTGGCCTCATCAGCTTGCTTTTTTAGTTCAGAGCGCTCCTGAGTATGAGACTCAAGCAAGTCATGATAACGCTTTTGCATGTCCTCAAACTGTTGTTTGAAATTAGAAGCGTTCTTTTGAGCGACAGCTAGTTGAGCTTGAGTGTCTTCTAAGTCTTTTCCTAAGGTTTTTAAGGCCTTAGCATCCTCCTCCGCGGTCTTTTGCATTGAGTTAGCATTTGTCATTAGAGTACGGATGATTCTAGAAAGATTGCGGGAATACTTGAACATCTCGGAATATTGTTTTTCTACCAAATCAATTTTTGCCTTGGCCTCATCTGCCCAATTAGAAGAAATAGGTTCAAGGGTAGGTAGAAAGGTCAGAGTCTCGAAGTAGTGCTCGGGAAATTGCTCCTTTAAATATGCCAGCTTTACTGCGGTTCCCGCATCTGGTGGAGGAGGAGCGAGGATTGTTAGTTCGGTGTCCCTTCCTGAAGAAGATTCTGTAGAACCCTTGTCTGTCCAAGGTCGTTTAGTAGCAGGGACTTTTTGCTTACTTCGAGACCCAGTTTCCTTTGTAGGGGTTTTCTCTCTACTCCGCTTTTCATGGGAGGAAGTGGAATCCCTAGATGGTGGTCTATCCTCCTCCCTACGACCTTGATAGCTCTTGTATTTCTCTTGTTCCGGTCGAACTGGTGAGCGGGAGCGTGAGGGCCGAGATCGATAGGGATCATAGGGTCTTCTTTCCTCCCTACCACGGTCATCCCGGCGATCATACTCGACATCCTAAGGAGGATTGGACATGCTGCGACGAAGCTTTCTTATATCATAATAGGATCGATACATTGTACCTGCACGATAAAACAAACGAAGTTTAGAATCAATGGGTTCATGGAGAAAGAAGTGCAATGAATGCTAATGCTGTGGTGTAAAGTGCATCCTAAGTGGTGTGTGTCCCACCAACCAACCCGAGTCTGAAGCTAGACTGGTGCGGGCAGGCTCTTTGGCCTTAGCAGGAGTAGTTTCTTCAGAAGAAGTGAAGACTAAAGGGTCCTTCCTGAAATCCTCTGAAGTATATATAGTCTCAGGTAAGGGGAGATCCCCCAAACCCTGAAATATGTGTTCGTCAGTGCTAGGAACATCCCCTTCGGAAGCGTGAAGTGGCGACTCTTGGGAAGATTTTGACTTGTCTGGAGAAGTAGTTTCCTCGGGGGCAATATACCCTTCACGATGTTTTGCGGCCAGATTAGCCAATTCATCATCTTGTGTGGAAGAGGGAGAAGGAGAAGTTTGAAGAGGAGCTGTAGGAATTCCCGAGCCCTCTCCTATCTCTGGAACTGTTTCCACTGGAGGAATGTATGCATAAGGGACCGTCCCATGACCGATGCTACGGAAAACGGATAGCAGCCCGTGAAAATGAAGGTATTCATCTTTAAGGACCTCGTCGATAGTCAGGAATTTTTTATCACCATTAAGAAGTCGGTGCATTCGATCAAAGAACACCTGATCTGATATCTGTTTGGGATTGTCAACTGCAAATAAAAAGGAAAACAGGTCAGGGTGATGATTCAAGTGTATAGAGTCCGGGTTCAGAAAATCAATGCTTTACTTGATTTTGTCCATCTCCTGGCGCATCCAGACTGTTGCTTTATATAGAACCACTCTAGTCTGGAATCTCCAGCTTTACTACTAAACGGTGTAGAGATTATCTTCCTTTTTGGGACTGATTCAAAGTAACAGAAAGATGGAGTTTCTCTAGTCCGATGTTTGAAATTATAGAAGAAATGAACATCATCGAACGTGAGCTCTAAGCCTAGAATTTCACGATATGCTATGAATAAGGTATGCAAATAGGCATATGAATTGGGATGCAACTGCATGGGGGAAATCCGCATTTGTCTTAAGAAATCAACGATGAAAGGCGAGAATGGAGGAATGGCGCCGACCATGCACATCAGTCGAGTGACCGTCATATATCCTTCTGGAGGGTTGTGGGGACAGTCAGAGCGTGAGGGCACTAGGGTGTCCCTTTTCATTATTCCATACTTCAAGCAAATTCGAACAAGTCGGTCGTTGTCGATTGTCGATTCTACGGAATCTGGAGGTGACTCCAATATAATGGCTGAGTCAAATTCATCGGGTGCTCGATTGTCACCAATCCCTCCTTCCTCCTCAAAGCCCAGGGAAACTTCATTTTCTGAAGACATTTCGTCGCTTTCCCGATGACCAACTCCGTAATCCGGACCCTCACTGTCCCATTCCGGATCGGACGAAGAAGATATATCCTCAAGAGTGATTTTGCTAGAAGTTTCCGGGGCTTCTTTCCTCTCAGCTAGACGGGAAGAGCGTCTGGGCCTCATTGTCATGGAACTATTGAAGAAGCAATAGCACGGATTAGAGTAAATTATCCCGTGTCCCCCTTTTGTGTATGTGTGTGAACTAAAGTGTGTGCAGCAAATGTGGGAAATGCAAAATAAAAGTACAGCAATGTAAGACGAAGCTTTAAAGAGAAGGTGATAGTCAGAGTTGTTCTTAATTCTCGTTTATGTTCACAGGGCACTATCCTAACTATCCGCGAAGTTATCGTCTAGAGTAAATGTTAGTTGAATTAGTTGGGTAGTCTTTATGTGCCAAGTTTGATACGTTCGGTTCGGTTCGGATATGCATATGATAACTGGCTCAATACAAATACAGATAACAGTCGGTTCGGGTGCTTCATTAAAGCAAGGTCAGTTCAAGACAATAGAAACAATGGGTTCGGAAGCAGGACTGATCTGATCGGATCGGGTGACCTGATCCGAACCGAACCAGCACCACTTAACCGGTCCATTTATTTCAACCTCTTATCCCATTCTCTTCTCCGACCCGAACCGACATTATCCTTCCTTCCCGTCTTTCTAAAGTATGCAACCCGAACCGATCCGCTTTCCTTCTCCTTCCTTTTTGCTCCTTCGTCTTCAACCCGAACCAACTCCAATTTGTCATCACGCTCCTCATCTTCTTCCTCTTTCCCCCCTACTCGCAAACAAATCTGTTCTATCGCCAAAGCTACCGTTAAGGACAAATATTTGCCCTCTCCAGCCTCGCAATGCCTCGAAGTGATGACGGATCCACCAGTAACGACGTGGAGTTCAAGCAAAGTCCCGTGGCTAAACCATCCCAGTCAACAACGAATTGAAATCAAGAACAGTTACAACGAAGTTATTCGAGATTAAAAAAGCTACCTATATGTTCGATTTGAGAAATCTACAAGGGATAGTTTCAGAATATTGGAGTTTCTGACGTTTTCAATACTAGGGTTGGGAGCGGCAGCAGAAAAGAAGAAGGAAAGAAGGAAGACAGTGGCGGATTTATATAAGGGGTGATGTTGACTCCTCGTATTCCTATTCTTTCTCACCCGCTCGGACCGGAGTGAAGGCCCAGTAGCACAACTCTGCCTGAAGGCCCAACTTCCAAGAACCAAATCCACGAAAACGCATCGGATCGGAATCCGAACCGAATAAACTTCACATATTAATTTAGCACCCGACTCGAATTGAGTTCAAACGAGAGATAAAAGAAGGGTATACCCGAGAGAAGCACTATGTGTCGAGAAAAATTCCCAAACTTGTTCAGAAATGAAGAAAATGTGCTCGAGTCAGACACCGAACCGAATAGAAATCTGTGCATTCCTCCTGACCGTTCTGATTCAAGGACTAGCATTTCGAACGACATCAAAGCACGCTTCGTATACAACAGAAGCATCCTTTGAGGGGGCAAAATGTTAGCCTACTTTGTGAACTAGGCAACACAAAGTCGAGAAACCAAACATTGAAGGGTATTTTTAATTTTAAGGCTTCGGTTCGGATTGAAGGAAAACACTACAATTCAGATTGATAGCTGCAGTTGTTCGGATCAGATAGGGTCCTCTGTTCGGATCGGGTTAGGGCAGCATAATGGTTCGGATCGGATAGAGTTCTTTGTTCGGATCGGTGATCTCTTACTGGATAGATTGGTAAGGCATATCCAATCGGATCGGAAGGAAACTAAATCTCGAATGGATCGGAAAGCCATCTGCTTGCCACAGCACTGGAGCGGAGCGGAATAGGTTAGAGAAGGAGAGACACCCAAACCAATCCGGTTCGGATCGGGTATCCCGATCCGAACCCCTTACCTGCATATCTCCGACCCGCACCCATGATCCATGTTAATCTCCTGTAAAATCGCCTGGAGAACCGGACCGGCTATGACTAATTCCTACCCCTAACGTCCTTCCCTTTGATGCGTTGTCAACCTGATAGTTCATCCGAACCCGAAGAGAGTGCGATGGGTGACACGTGGCCCGACCCGGATCAAGTCTCAAGCAAATTCACACCTATAAATACCCCATCTGGAGACAAAGAGAAGGATCTTTTTTGAGCACTTGAAGAATTCAATCACCTCCATCATCCGAACTCCATTACTCCCAGAAAATCCAAATCATCTTTTATTTCTTGTTTTAGTCAATTGAGTGAACAAAAGTGAGTTGTGAGTGAATCTTTCATTGTATTTGCAACTGAATTATTGAATATAGTGAAAAATAAGTGGACTTAGGCATTTGTTCGCCGAACCACTATAAATCTTGCGTGTTCATTTTTATTTTTATCTCATTTTATCTTGTTTCAAGTCAATTTGGGTGTTAGAACCACTTTTGGGTCTAACAAAATCAATAAATCAATATAAAAAATCCATTTATATTATCAACTCATTATTTAAAACAATATTAAATATTAAAAAAAATTTGTCCAAAAATATGTATCGTTACACCCCTTTAAATAGATTTATCAATAATCATTTCATTTCCCAGTTTCCCTTAAATATCTTTACTCGAATATTTTCCCAACTCGCTTAGCCTCTCACGATCCCTTAGAAAATGTTTCCATATATTCACACTCCTTATTTCCCTATTTTGAAAATATATTTTATTAAGATTGGTAAACATTTCCATATCTTCTTCATGCATCACTATTCCTTAACATCCATCTGTCTCTAACTGTAAACTAGTAAGAGAACAACTTCCTAAGTATCAACCCCGAAAGCCGAAACCAACATCGGATCGATACTCAGAAAGCTATTCAACTTAACTAATTTCCATTCAGTTTCTAATTTTCTTAACTCTATTACAAATCAGTAAAACATTTGCTTCCAAATCATTATTCACTTAAAAGTGTGGATATTATTCCTCTTTTTAAATCTAGACTCATTTTATTAAATCATATCTTGATTTAAATAATATATACCATCATAGTATAAACTTCCAATTATTTGGCTTTTTCATAAATTCATACTTCATATTTCATAATTTCACTTTTGTAAGTTATGACTTGATCTCGAATACATATTCGATTATAAACTATTGGTTACAAATCAAATATTTACTATCTCGTCAAATTCTGAATCATAAAATATATTATTTCTAAGAATAAATAATTTTAATAACATTCGATATTGTCGAATTATAATTACAAATCCTTATAGTTTTATTCAATTCATATTCACATTTTCAACCTCGAAATAAATTCAACGATTTCCCTTTCCATTACTAATTTATGAATTAACATTCATGGATTATTTAATAATTATTATTTAACAATAATTATTTTATTTCATTTATAAATATCTTAAATAAATCAAACTACTTGTTTTAATATAATTTAAAACAAGTTATTATATTCTAGTTTATTCGAGATTCCAATTATATTTAAAAATAGATTTTTCCTTTTAAAACCCCAAATCCTTTTGTAATATATTCGAATAAATTTCATGGTACTTAATACCAATTATTTCAGGTCAATATTTGTTAAAACATCCCAAACACAATAATCAACCACGGATTATTCGTCACATCATATAATGAAATATATGAAAAATAACAACATAATTGTTGAGGAATCTAGTTGGATTACTCTAACCTGTTTCCCTACATCCATAGATGTTAATCAATATAAATAAATCCCAATTTCATGTCAATATGAGATATTTCAATAAATAGCATCAATATTCAATCCATTGTTTATATACAACTATATATATTATTTCAACTAATTAATAAGCAATTCATCCAAACTACCATCACACAAATCATTCAATGTTTTTTATCAATATTAATTAACATTAATAAAATTATAAAACTAGACAAAGTTAGTAAGTTCACTCACCTTGGTTGTTAATCATTAAATAACAAATAATGTTCGGTTGGTTGTATCAGGCATTTAATTCTACCTAAAATTGTAATGAGATCCAACTATAGTGTAGCCTGCTTTCCCATGATTCCAACGTGATAGACGATTTGTGAAAGTGATATCGTGTGACCAAGATATTAAAATTTACAAGTTAACACTTTATTAATTTGAAATTAAACTAAACTATTTCAAAACCCTATTTTTTCAAAACCCACGTGAATAGTCCTTCTTCCTTAAATTAAATAAAACCATTGAAGATGTATATACTCCACCTTTTCACGTACATACATCACTTTCCTTCCCTAACGATAAAAAGAACACGCTACTCTCCGTGTCCATTACAGCACCTTTTATCATTTACTCCACCCTATCTTTCCCTTTTTAACTCAAGTAAAAATTGACCTCGTTAACCCTCCTCCACGTTAAACTGTATTCTTTCTTCCATTCACAAACATAATCACTCTACTCTTCCTTACTTTGCCATTACCGCAAATTTTCTAAGCCTACTACTCCTATTCTACCCTAACAAAAATCCAATAAAATTCATCAATATTTCTCTCCTTAGAAACTCTCCATCCCCACACTGATGTTGCAGCATCGGTGCCTTTATTAGAGATGTGTCACCTCTGAATAACATTTCAGCTATTCTTATAGCATTTCGAACTCCAAGCATAACATGCCACTTCCTTCTACTTCCACTGTCTTTGCAAATCGACCACTCCATCCCCGATTTGCTCAACTTGAACCGATATCTCAAGATCCATCAGCTGCTCCATACGCTCTTTGAATAGTGAATAGATCGATTTTTTTTCATGGTTCACGAAGGTGGCAAAGCCACCAACTCAAACATTTCTTTTACATGCAACTCGTTTTCCCCAAACAAAGAGTAATACACACACCAGCTATCCTAGAGCCCAATAACAATAACCACTACGTGTTGTTTCCGTGCATAGTATATGAGAACAAGCTTGGTAGAATATACCTGACGTTGAAGAGAGTTTCAATGGCATTTCGAATATATATAAGTTTCAGATTTTTAAATGGAAAAAATGATGTTTGTGCTGTTGCTTGCTTCTTATGGTTTGCCATGGGAAAAAAGGAAGTTACTGTCTTAAGAAGAAGCGGTGAGTTACCAGAGAGAAAATCGTCTTCATGCGATGTTTGAACACACACACACACACACATACACACATATATATTATATGTATGGAACAAAGATTAGTTGCTAAGGAAATAAAAAGGGGTACAGAGAAGTCAGATGAAAGAAGTACAATACATATATTGTAGATAAAGTAAAAATACATAAGGGTTATGTTTTAAAATATAAACGAAGGCAAGCGTGTTACTGAAATTTAGTCTGCGTGTAGGATAGGAAAAGAAAACACATAGTGTCTGTTAGACTAAAAAATGGTCCTAACACCCACATCGTCATATTTCGAGCATAGAATATGAGGAAATAACTTAAAAATATGAGAAAAAGCAAGACAACAGGATTTTTATAGTTTGGCGTTAACAAGCCCACGTCCACTTAATATTTTCTCATTTCATTCAAAGATTACAATTACAAGGAATATTGCCTCTTAATCACTCGAATTCAATGAATAATTCTCACCGAATCCACTGAATTTTATTAAATAATATTGTGATTATCTATGGAGAAGTGTTAGCCATGGAAACCATGGATGTTGAGATGCCAAAAGTCCCCTAAAATGACAAGTATTAGGCTATTTATTGGCAATTCTAGCAGGCGGATCACGAGATGATGTGGTGTTCATCCCGGAAATCTTGGAGCTGTTCGTGAGCGAGTGGAGAAGTGGTCAAAGTAGCCGTTATCAATACGTGTCATTAGATCCGTGATCTTTGCTTCATGGTGATCGTGGAGCTCGACCAAAGTCTTCATGCTTTTTTACTAGAGATAGGGTCGGGTCGTGAACCAAGGGTCACGAGCTAGGGTCACGAGTCGAGGTCACAAACCGATAGGGGGCGAGCCGGTAGGGGTCATGAGCCGGGGTCACAAACCAATAGGGGCGAGCTGGTCTTCTCAAATGCCAAAATCCTAGTTTTTTCCACTTTTCTCCACTTCATTCGAGCGATTGTTGATCAATGTATGTTCATATTCAAATCCTTTTCTTTGGGTAGCCTGGTCACAAAACAGGCTAACATTTTGCCTCCTGAAGTACATCTTATCGCAGATGAGATGTGCTCCGAATATCTTAAGCTAAATTTCTCTAGAACATCATCTATCCTTGAGAAGGCTTTATCCAATTGTTGCACTGCTTCCATCGGAGCCAGCTAGCCCAAGTTCTATGGAAGGAGTATTCGAGATGATCAAGTAGTCATTTAAAGCTCATTGGGTCAAGCGGTTTAATTTATTTATTAAAAGTTATGCTAGATCGTTGGTTCCCGATCGTGATTCTGCACTCATAGGTCATTCTGGATTGCTTCATAATCCAATAATCACATAATCACTATTGTAAGGCAGTGGAGAACTTGGTCGCCCCTTTCATCTATTGTAGTTTTAATCTTTATGTTCACATTTGACCCATAAGCTGGCTCGTTTGAATGGGCATGATGCATCCTGTCACTTTCTGAAGATATAGTGTATATGCTCCAAGTCATGTGCTAGGCTAGGGTCATATCCAAAGTCAGCTTGTGAATCGACATTCATGCTCTGAGGGCCATTGGAGGACAAGCGAAGTTAGTGCTTATGCCCCTAGCATCGATGGGGGTTGAACTAAGTCAGCGGGACATCCAATCCTTAAGCCTTTATACTTTCCGTCCTTGACTCTGGCCAAAGTTAAAGATTTAATAATCTTAGTTGATCCAAGCTATTCTGCATGCTTTCTCAAGTCAGCAAGGGTATGAGTTGTCCACGCGAATGGTCGAATCCTATTCGCTTTGATGTCATTCCTTCTCTTTAGTTAGTTAGTGAGGATTGCCTAATCAGGCGCTAGTGAACTTATTTACTTTCATTGGATCAGTCACGGAGTTAAGTAACTCGTCAAATACAAGTGAATGAATGTCGTTATGAAGTTAGTTGGGCCTTTCCATTCATGCTTCAGCATAGTCTGAAATGATTGTCATAGTCTTGTTGAGTCTGTTTCTCACGCTCGGTTCCATTGGGCTTGACAAACAAGATCGTAGGCTCGATTAATGAAATAGGCTCTCTCTAGACAACACATACACTTATTGTTATCTCTCAAGGTTTTTTCTTTGTCTTGATCATTCTAGGAGTCGGATGGTTTTCTATTCGTTGTCACAATGGTATCAAAATTCTCTATCTCAATGTTGACTCCATCAAAGCCTCTGAGAAACTCTTATTGCATAGAAGCATTGAACTCTAGGGGAATAACAAGGGATCTTGATATCCCGCGTAGAAAAGGGGTTGTGGTTATTGTTACCCCCTCGTCTTGAGACGTGTCGCCTCTCTAGAGGCGCCAAATCAAACTGGCGAGCAGGTTGCCACCAAGAAGCAGCTGCATATTGCCAAGATCAGGGCTAACGAGCATCAAATCCAAGGTTATGAGGGGGTCTTTACTGATTTCTCGCTGCTGAGTCGGAATTTCCCACGAGTCGTGGTTAGAATCAATCGAGCAAACCAGAAGCATATTCTTAGAGTTGTTGCGTTCCAGCTTGGAGCTGAGGTTGGTCGCGCATGAGCTGAGTCTATTTTGATCCTTGCAACCTCATTTAGGACATTGTAGGTAGCTATTACATTTTCCTTGTCTCCATCCACAACGTTCTGAGTTGAAGCCGCATGATGCCGATCGGTTCATGCTCAACTCGAACTGGTGTTTGCGATCTGACCTAACCAAGTTCCTCAATGCTCGATTTTCGATTTTATCATTTCCATTAGACTGATGTTTGTTGCTCGGCCTTCTGATTCAGCGCTGGTGCCCCTAGCGTAAAGTCTTGGAATAGGTGAAAGTTGGTCCTGGGCTTCCTGGTTATGCGTATACAATAGCTGTCAATCAGGTTCTATCATTGGATTTTGGATGATGACTTGTAGCTCAGAAGTATTCTGGTTAATCTCATGAAGTCATTCTTTTGGTTGTAGCCTAGGATCTTACGGGGCTCTAACGATAATAAATGTGCAATGAGCCATCCAGTAATTGAATCATGCTGCTCGAAGTTTGTATCCTATGCCCCCATCCACGGGGGTTTTGCTGAGAGGTGAGCATCAAATCCATATCTTCTCTAATTTCGTAGACCCTCATCAAGTCATGAGTTAGAGTTGGATGCAAAATGAATTGTTGGCACTCAGTGCATACTAATCTCTTGTCTCTTATGTAGGCTCTGAGGATCGGCATCAGACGGAGAAATGCCAGACTGTGATCGTCTCGAGTGTTCCCGCTTAATTCCTACATCAAGGGAAAGGTCGGAGACAAGGCTGTCGCGTCATACGTAACTGTAGCATAGGATATGTCCAGCCTTATGTGAGGTTTCCAGTCTGGAAGTAGGTCGAGACTAGAAAATGGGTGTTCTCTTTGCATCTGTTTCATAGTCCTCGAACGACCTGTCAAAATCATAGTATAAGACATATGCTTTACCTTCTGTAAATATTTTCAATAGTTATGCCCCTAGTCGTGGGGTAATGGAAAAAGATAGGTGGTGGTCAGATCACATCCCTCTCAAATTTTAACAAAGGAAGACGTGTTCTGGAAAGTCCAAGAAATCTTCAATCCATAGAAATTCTGAATGTCATGATCCATCAAATTTTATTAAGGCCAGAAAACCGATGATTGCTCAAGATCGTATTAAGGCCAGATAGAAATCCAAGAATATCAGAAACTTGTTGGGTCTTTTCAGCTAGGAGTATAATTCATACTCAAAAGACATTCAAATCTTCCCTCTTAAGCTATTGTTGTGAGTACAGCTCTCGCATTTCTGACCAGTTGTCTTGTGAATTTGCATTTAGCAAACAAAATAGTATTCCTAGTGTCCCTACAAATCAAAATTCCAACAAATAAATAGCATATAATATTACAACTATCATAGGGGTGTGATGTGAGTGTGTATATGCCCCCAATCAATTGTGAATAAAGTGCTTGGATAGGGCTTGTTTGGGATTGATTAGGATTAACAATTTAATGCCTCCTAGTACGGAAATGAGGGGTGCGAGCTCAGCTTTTATTCTTGCCCCCAATCCTATAGCGGGGTAGGTACCCTTTCATGACACTTAATTGTAATGCATTTATACTCTTCAGTCGTATGCCCAAAATAGAGTTCGAACTCATGTTTCAGTCTTGTCCCTAATCCTATAGTAGGGTAGGAGTTCATTTACATTACTTGATCCCTGGCACCTTTATAATCTCCCATCGGATGCCAACGGTAGAGTGGAATCAAGGCAATCTTTAATCGTGGTGCACCATCATGCCTTGTGGACGTTATCTTCTTGTCTTTTATACTCTCTCTCGGACCACGAGAGTTAGAGTGACGGACATCATCTTCCTGTCCTTTATAATCCCCCCCCGAATCTTGGGAGTTAGATTTTTTCATGTGAACAGTCATATTGTTCTCTCGGGCGTTCCTTCTACACTCTAGTTCAAAGAGTAGGATTCTACAACCTCGAATGTCATTCTCGAACTCGGTTTTTAGTCCATACTCCATGTTTCACTCTAGCGGATGGAGCTTTTCGGATAAGTGGTCGGGTCACACTCGCCGAGGTGCTACCTCCTAATCTCTGATTCACGGGTAGAGGTGGCCATTTGCAATAATCAAGTTTCTCTCATCCTATTGACTCGTGGGATGGAGTTTTGTCGGATGCTGCAATATCATCCTTTAAATGCTCTCTCAAATCATGACAGCTAGGTTTATACTTCTATACAATCCCTAAGGATTAGAGTTAGTCAGGAAAACAGTCGGAAAATGTTTGCAGAAGCTTTGCGTTCCTCCAGCCAATCTATGGTTGGAGTGATTGGCACCGAACTTCGGGTACCTGCATATTTCATATCGCATGAGTTAGTCATGTCAATAACTCAGGAAGCATGTAAATGTAAATTGCATGATTGAAAAGTAAGCATATCAAGGGGCAGTGCTGCCTCCTTTATTTCGATTCATGTAACCTGGTGGCGTCGAGCATAGGATCGAGCTGTGCAGACGACCGAACTTCATCCATATGAAATTAGATTCCAACTTTGAAATGCAAAAGTCAACGCACAATTATGTTGATGTTTGCTACATGTGAGCCAGGGAGTGGATGGTTGTCTTAGATCCACCTTAAGCTATATAATTTTTTTCAGGTGGGGGACATGGCTTTGTAAGTGACCAGCTCAGTAAGGCTCATAACGATATTGCTCCATGGCTCTATATGCGGGTGTTAGAAGTTTGATCGGAATCAAATCATGGGTACCCTATTAAAGGAACTAATCTCATTCTAAGAGAAAATGGCATTGCATGTCTTTTGTTGGTCCATTTTGCTTTATCCTGTCCCTGGTAGGAGATGATTTCCCAAGTCTTTAGCTGATGAAGGACATCTTTTCAAATTATCGTGGATCTCTTTTGAATCGCCTTCTTGGCCCTATGCCAAGGGAAAGGATTGAGTGTCCGGGAGTCACATCTGAACCGCTAATAGAATCACATCATCATATTGGTGCTAGGATGGTAGTTGATAGGAGAACAATAGATCTATGGTCAGAGAAACTTTGCGATCTCCATGCTATAAAGTAGGACATGGCTGAAAATGGGTCCTTGCTTACAGGAGCTTAGCCCCTTCCATATAAGGAAGTTGGTTTGGGAGCCATAAGGATAAACATGCCTCATCCATTTGCAGATATACCTTCGATCCCGCGTCGGGCATAAAAGCTTATACACAAAAAATCAATCAGCATCAAGGCTTAAGTGCTCTAAACCGTTATCTCGCCACTCCTCAGGAAATACTAAGGCAATCGGTCATGCAGGCTTATAATGTATCAGCATTGAATTTGATGATGTAATCATGAGCAATCCATGCTTGAATCTCTTATTTCCCCCATCATCTAGGGCATGAGTTACATGATACATAATCAATCAATGTAGTGGAATTGCGAATCTTCGCTTTCTAACTCAAAGACGTCTTTTGTCGGAAGCTTTATTCATGTACATCTCCAATCTAGTGGAAACTTGATGAGTACTTTTGTCTAATCATTCAGGATGGTGTAATTAGCAATAGGACTTGTTGCTATCCATCTTAGTACAATATTCCAAGGGAAATAAGCAATGTCGCCTTGCTTGTCATATCTCGAGGCATAACAAACAATGGTCCCTTCGTCTGGAATTCCCTTCGAATCTGGCAAATAACATTCTAAGAGTTACAAAGATGTTCAACGACGCAAATCCCAACTTCTTAACGAGTTTCAGGTCGACGATCAGGGCCTCGTATTTAGAATCATTGTTGGTAGTGGAAAATTCCAATCATAAGGCATAGAAAATTGACCGTCCTTCATGAATTATCGAAAAAATTTAGGCGTTGGACCGTCGACCATTCCTTGCACCATCTATATATCTTCTAGGTGCTTGTTTTCAACTTTCTTTTTGAGGGGCCATCTTCTTCATCTATTACATCCACTTCAAGAATGGTAAAATCAGTGATGAAGTCGGTTAGTACATTCCCCCAGTCCATTTAGGAGGGATTGGCCAGATGCCTCAGGTCGCTGCAGGATCCATCGTATTACCTAATCAGTTTGTATCATAATCAGATGAACTTGGAAACAGTGGCGGAGTTTTCTTGAAGCAATTGTAACATTCCGGATTTTTGAATAATCGAATTAACTAAATTAAAGAATAAATGTTTAGCATTGTTCTAAGGTTTGTAAGCAAAAGACTTAGTAGCTCATTTGGTTGGAACATGTGACTTGCATATAAGAGGTACAGAGTTCGATCCCCGCCAACGCCATATTTTTGTTTTTGGGGAATGGCTAAAAAGCGGCTTAGTGTGAACGCGGTTCAAAAAATAGTTTAGTGTGAAAATGGTTAATTAGGAAGATAGAAATATATATATATACATATTTATAAAAATAAAATAAAATTCAACCTAAAATTTAAGAAAAAAAATTCAAAACAGCGGAAGCGGGAAGGCAAAACACCAAACCGACCTATTTTATGGGTCGACCCGCGAATCGCTGGGTCGACCCGAGTCCCGCTGGGTCGACCCCAGGGTCGACTGAGGAGGTTTGGAATTGGTCCCGTCAGCCCTAAATGGTGTATGACGAAATTTTATGTTTTAGGGCTTAGGTGGCGATTTCTGGTTGGTCTGTTGACATCATTTCTTGGTTTCTAAGGCCTAGATGGATCCTAGAGTGATACGATGGCTTAAATTAATTCAAAGCTCTATAAAAAGACCCATAGACTCAAACCCTAAATCAGAATTAAAACTAAAACTATGGCCGTCATGATGTCGTCTTGAACCCTAGAATAGCCGCCACCAATTAGAGAGGAAGAACAGAAAATCAAATCAGTTCTATTCAACCCTAACAACGTATCTTCTTCAAAGGAAAGCTAATTCAACTTCAGAAATCAGAATTTAGAACTCAAGACCGCCTTTGAGTTGTGAGTTCGATAGTTTTAATAAAATAATTAGTAATTTAATTGGATTAAGTTATGATGCAGATTGTATGGATGTGATGTGAATTATTGATCACATGTTGTAATTATGTTGTAGAATTGTGTTGAAATCTCTATGACGTTATGTTGTGATGCTATCATTTATGATGTAAAGTTATGTTGCTATCTTCTATGTTGTAATTTTATATATAACCAAATCATCATGTTTCATATGCTAGTTTGGTGATGTTGATTCATATGATAAATCATATGTATGCAAGTTTAGATTTTTATTTAAACATGAATCATATACATGTTGGGTAAAATTATATGTGACCTTACATGGTTATGACATCTAGTTTATGTGAAACTTTGATTAAAAGTTAGGCTATGACATGGTGAGTTATACGCTAAATTCTACATGATATTTTACATGTTAGATGCAAGTTTACACCATTGTTATGATGCATAAATCACATATGCAAGTTTCTATAAATATATGAGTTTAGGGTATGAATCATGTAATGCAAGTTTTAGGGTTATTGACTATGCAAGTTTACACCTTTAGATGTAGATCTATGACATACATGATTTATGCAAGTTCACACCTTTAAATTTTGATCCATGACATATGTTGTTTAAGCAAGTTGTAACTTTGTCCTATGCAAGTTTTAGATGTAGAACATCATTCACATATGCAAGTTCATCCCTATGTTTAGATCTATGTTTTCATTATGTGTACATTGTGATGTTTTCTCTTTATTCCATGAGTTAGACTATTCGAGCTGTAACACCCCACACCCGCTAAGGTCACTCACTAAGGGAATGCCTTAACTTCGGTGGAGTATTTTAAGTGAATATAGAACAGAAAAATTACAACAAGACAGATATAAGTAATATTTGAAATTTAAAATATCATTTCATTGCAGCAGAAGGTAAACATGTTTGGTGACATATCAAAAACCAACAAGAGTCAAGTACAAAATATCCATCTCGTTAAAAACATAAGTACATAATCCCACTACATACTAATAGCCATAATAGAAAAGATAAGCTGGGCTTTACATCAACGGTCCAAGCTCCAAAAGATAGATAAAGCAATCTGATCAAAGCCCACTAGTGCTAGGCCCACTCTGAGAACCTGAGAGTTGGGAAAAAGATAAAAACAACGGGGTCAGACATAAGTCTGAGCGAGTCCTATAACTTTAACAATACAATCATTAAAGTAATTAGGGTATGATATAAACTTGGTACGGTAACGACTGGGGATAAATGACTACACTAAGCAACCAACTAGACATAGGATAAACTAAGATATCGATAAAGACGCATCTACCCACCCAAGGATAATTACTACACTACACCACACCAGTCATTCCTACTCAAAGGTTGATCCCACCCATGGACTTAGAAAATATAACTAGTAGTTTCGTGTACCCCTAGCTGACCACATAGGTGCTGTCTGCCCCTATCTCCACTAGGTGTACCCACTACTCCCCAAGCGATCGGCTCCCTAACGTAGATACCCGTGCTGGTCCCACAGTGGGGTGTATCCTTCCCCAAAGTGGCAACCTGATACCAACACTGATGCACGACTTATACCTACACGATGCAACAACAACTTACCTACCAGCCCGGGCCCACACACGCATATGAAACCGGTTGGACTTGCGTTGCCACCGCTAACCCGTTTTGGCCTCTTATAGTCAAGCCCAGTACGCGTGTCCCGTCCTCGACATGGGTCGAGCCCAATAAGATACATATGGGTTACTGGTTGAAATGGGCCCCCACAAGCTACCCACCTAAGCTTGTCCCCTTTTCTAGTGTATCCCACTTAACCCTTTAATCATGTTTAATTACATGTTTCCACTTGGTTAACTATCCCAATCGTATTTTCTATTGCCGCCCAAGGCAACCCACTAGATTTCCACATGCCACCCAAGGCACTTACTTGATTTCCACATGCCACCCAAGGCACCCACTTAACCCCTCATGCCCCACTACATGCTTATCTGGTTAAGTGTTTCTTAATTGATTAAGAACGTAACCTTGTAAAGACCTCTCACATTAGACTGTCTTTTATGGCAGCTGGATATGCCGGTCGGGTCCGGGCAGCCTTACGCCATAACCGATTCTAACCTCGTGTCTTTACACTTGTCACGTATTTAGTTTATGCCTAAGACCTCTCACATTGGGCCAATCATTTGTAGCCGCTGGATTTGCCGGTCGGGTCCGGGCAGTCTTATGCTACAAAAGGGTCCAACCTCGTGTCTTAGTCGATTAATTACACCTAATTAATCACCCCCATATTTTGAATTAATTTTCCCTAATTAATTCCAATTTAATGATGTACATAATTGACTCAATTATGTCCATCCACTCATGGTACGCAACATCATACCAATTTCATCGCAATTTTGTTAACATGAATATTAATCCCATCGTTCCCCACGTAACACGCTAACATGACATACTTAAAACGGAAGATTCATCAAAAATACAATGGGTTCTACTTTGCATAACATTAGCATCAACATGGGTTTTAAAGGTGTCAACTTGCATATATGACCATAGCATCAAACCCAACTAGCATAAATAATCAACCCAAACTTGCATGAATCACATATGTCATAAAGAGGGTAACTTGCATAAGTTACTTTTGTCATACAAAGGGGTAAACTTGCATATGTATGTATGACATACAAAGGGGTTAACTTGCATATGTATGCATATCATACAAAGGTGTAAACTTGCACATGTTACTTGCATATAATCAAACACCAAACTTGCATAACATGTCATATATGAACTTGCATATAATCAAACACCAAACTTGCATAACATGGTGTCAAAATGGATCAATGTCTATCATAGTGATTTGCATAACTAGCATCATGAACATATAGCATGAATTACACCCAACTTGCATAACTAGCTTCATGGGCACATAGCATCAAACTTGCATAACTTGCATCATGAACACATAGCATACAACTTGCATAACTAGCATCATGAACATATAGCATAAAACTTGCATAACTAACATCATGACCACATAGCATATGACAACATAACTTGCATTGATCCACATACATAACCATAACCTCATTATATACTATCATAATTAGTTTAGCAATTGCTTGCTAAAGGCATAGAAACTCTCAACTTGTTGATTAGCACTCCTATGAAGAAGATTTAGTTGCTAGAGTTGATTAGAAGTTGATTTGAGAAGCTATCTTCTTCTACAATTTGATGGAGGCTCCTTCTAGTTGCATTTTGACGGCATGACGACGTTGTTTCTATTTTTAGTATGGATTAGGGTAGTCTTAGGGTGTATTTATAGATTTAGGATGTAATTTAGGCCCTTAGATTAACCCTAGATTAGGTTAGAGCCGTCAAATCTCGTCACAAGCCACCAAACACAGCCCAACAGCCAAAACAGTGCACCCAGCCAAACTGGCCGAGCCACCTGTGTCGACAGGGGTGTCGACACTACTGTCGACACCCCCCCTGTGTGTCGACTCCCCAGTCGACATGGGGGTCGACCTGGTGCTGGCGGGAATTTTCCCGCCTAGCCCCCCTTCTACATTTGAAATCTGTTTTTCGAAATTTGAATTTTCTGAAAACTTCTTCGGGCCTTAACTGGGTCATACGGACTCCGATTTTTGAAAACTCGGACTCTATTTCGCGTATTTTTCCGAGACGAACGCAATGGCATAGCCTGTTTCCCCTGATTCAGACCTTAAAATTTAATTCTCCCTGATTTATATTATAACAAGTTATTCAACATACGGGGTGTTACATTCTCCCCTACTTAAAGGATTTCGTCCCTGAAATCTCTAAGTCAAGAAGAACGTATCCTACCAACCAAACAACCATCTACTAAACCATCAAACACTGGCATCCATTGTCCTTAAAGTTTCTAATGCTGTATGAACATATGCAAAAAGTGTGTGTATATGTTCCCTGTCTAATGCAAAATCAGGCGGTCTACTGATTCAGTTGACCTCCTTAATGCAAACCATGATAGTGCCATGCATCCAATATGTATGCGAAAGAACCTTATCGACACATACTATCTCTACATGTGTGCACAACCATACACCAAAATGCATCATCCATATGATAACGCAACCATTATACATCCATTAATATAGCAACCTACACACAATTATATGCAATATGCAATATGAAGTGACTGAGCTGATCTAGTGTCTAAAGTGTGTGTATATGCATCCACGAGCAACCACTAGCATCCACATGCATCCATCAATCATAACATGTCTCAAACACATGTTTCAACCATAGGTTTACCCTATCTAAAGGTCAAAGGTACAAATGAGAGGACATACTAAAGATAAGATAAGTACTAGACACACGATAAAGGAGAAATTAAAAGACATACCCTCAAAAAGGAATGGGTACAGTGAACGCATCTTCGCTTCTGTCTCCCAAGTAGCGTTGCTCTCATCATCTCCCCATTGCACTTTGACTAGTTGAACCTCTCTGTTTCTCAACTTCCTAATCTCTGACCCAAGGATGCGAGTAGGAGCTCGTCGAATCGTCGCATCACGCTCTACCTCCACTTCTCTAAGCAAGCTCGGCTCTACCACCTCTGCGGTCACATGTAGGCACTTCCTCAAATGTGACACATGGAATACGTCATGTACACCACTAAGTCTCTCGGGTAAATCCACTTTATATGCCATCTGTCCAATCCTTTCCTTAATAGGAAACGGTCCTACAAACCTTGGTGCTAACTTCCCAACGGACCCAAAGCGAACGACATTCCGTAATGGAGATACTTTAACAAATACCATGTCCCCAACATCAAACTCAAGATCCGTCCTCCTCTTATCCGCGTAAGATTTCTGTCTTTCTTGCGCCACTTTCATCCTTCTTCGAATCAAATCAATCTTTTCCGAAGTCTGTCTAACCATATCGGGCCCAAGCAAGATCTTATCCGTAGACTCCCACCAACATGTAGGTGATCGACAAGGCCTTCCATAAAGAGCTTCGAAAGGAGCCATACCAATACTAGACTGAAAACTGTTATTATACGCGAACTCTACCAATGGAAGATGCTCTTCCCATGTACCTCCAAAATCCAAGATACATAGCCTCAAAAGGTATTCTAGAACACGATTCACCCTCTCGGTCTGGCCGTCCGTCTGAGGATGATATGCGGTGCTCAAACACAACTGAGTCCCTACCGCCTCTTGCAAACTTTTCCAAAACTCGCTAGTGAAGATAGGATCTCGATCGCTCACTATGCTAGAAGGTACACCATGCAATCGAACTATCTCTCGAAGGTAAACTGAAGCTAGCCATGGAGCAGTCCTCTTAATCTTCACGGGTATAAAATGGGCGCTCTTAGTAAGTCTGTCTACCACAACCCAAATTCCCATATTACCCTTCCTTGATCTTAGTAACCCATCAATAAAATCCATCGAGATGCTATCCCACTTCCATTGCGGAACCTCCAATGGGTGAAGCAACCCACCGGGTTTCTTTTGCTCCGCTTTCACTTGTTGGCACACCAAGCATCTAGCGACATACTCGGCCACATCTTTCTTCATACCGGCCCAAAAGAAAACTCGCTTCATGTCTTGGTACATCTTGTCCCCACCGGGATGAATGGTCATCTTCGAACGATGTGCATCTTCAAGAACAGCCTTCTTCAAACCCTCGTCTTGCTACCGTCTCTACGCAACCACCCCCTATCGTCTAGGGTGTACCTACTCAAATGGCTGGACGACTCCCCCCTTATGAGCCTCTCTACCAACTCAACCAACTGTGGGTCGTCCTGCTGTATCTCGCCAACCCGTCCCAAAAGAGTAGGTCTGACCTCTAAGGATGCTAGCAAACCGGGTACAAAGTCAACGGAAGGTCTAAAATCAAACATCGAGATAAATTCCAAGCTTCGTTGTTCCACGAACAATGGGCTCAAGGACAACCTTCTTCTGCTTAAGGCATCCGCCACAACGTTACCCTTGCCAGGGGTATACGCTATCTCGAAATCATAGGATGCTAAGAACTCCATCCACCTTTGTTGCCTTAAGTTCAAATCCTTCTGAGAAAACAAGTACTTCAAGGATTTGTGGTCAGTGAACAATTCGAACCTCTCGCCAAGAAGGTAATGGCGCCAAGATTTAAGCGCAAAAACAATAGCGACCAACTCTAGATCATGTGTAGGGTAATTTTCCTCATGCGCTCTCAACTTCCTTCCCCCATAGGCTATTACCCTTCCATCTTGCATTAAGATTGCGCCTAGTCCTGTCCCACAAGCTTCGGTATAGACAACAAATGGCTTACTCCCATCTGGCAACACTAAGACTGGAGCTGTGGTTAAAGCTCTGTTTAACCGTTGGAACACATCATCACAATCTACGTCCCATGTGAAGACTAGATTCTTCTTTGTCAAGCGAGTTAATGGGGCTGATATCTTCGCGAAGTCCTTGATAAACTTCCTATAGTAGCCAGCCAACCCCAAGAAACACCTCACCTCAGTAGCATTCTTTGGAACCTTCCAATCTTGGTTGGACATTACCTTCACGGGATCCACAACTATCCCTTCTTTGGAGACCACGTGACCTAAAAACCGCATTTCCTTCCTCCAAAAGTGACATTTAGAGAATTTAGCCTTAAGGCTATGCGCTCGAAGAGTCTCCAATACTTCCCTAAGATGTAGGGCATGCTCTTCTTCACTCTTAGAAAAGACTAAGATGTCATCCACAAAGACCACCACGAACTTATTAAGGTACTCCCTAAACACCCTACTCATCAAATCAACAAAGTATGCGGGGGCATTCGTCAAACCAAATGGCATCACAAGGCACTCATAGAAACCATCCGGAGTCCTAAAGGCAGTCTTGTCTATGCTATCCTCAGCCACTCTCAACTGATGAAACCCCGTGGCTAAGTCCAACTGTGAAAACACTGAGGCGCCAACCAACTGATCAAAGAGATCGTCAATCCTCGGCAATGGGTGTCTATTCTTCTTTGTGAGCTTGTTGAGTTCTCTATAGTCTACACAAAGTCTGAGGGACCCATCCGCCTTCGTGGCAAAAACTACCGGAGCACCCCACTCCGATATACTTCGTCTTATGAACCCCTTCTCTAGCAACTCCCCTACTTGCTTATGGAGTTCCCTCCTCTCACGAGGAGCCATGTGGCGCTCTAGCAAAGATACTGGCTTAGCATTGTCTACCAGATATATTCGGAAGTCAATCTCCCGCTTCGGAGGTAAGCCCTTCACCTCCTCAAACACATCCGAGTAATCCCGGACCACTCTAACAGATCGCAAACTCTCGACCGAAGCGTCTAGCGATTCAAGATAACTTAGCATAACATAATTCATGGGATTACAAGAGATCTCGAGAGTGTTCCCCAAGCGGGTCATGAGCCTAACAAAACTCCTTTCGCAATCAAGAACGACACCATTACTGGATAACCAGTCCATGCCCAAAATTAACCCATAGCCCGTGAAGCCCAAAACAAAAGCATCACATCTAAACTCAATGCTAAGTATAGAAATCCTCAAACCCAAACATATCATGGACAAATAAGTGGAGCCCCCAATTGGGTTTGAGACTACCAAGGGATCATCTACTAGACTGGTGTCTAAGTGCAGTTACTCAACTAATGATGATGAGATAAACGAATGCGATGCGCCAGAGTCGAATAAAGTACAAACAGGATGATCAAATAGAAAAACCAGACTTTCAACGGAAATAGTTCTACCTCTTTCCTGAATCGGTGGAACCGCGAAAGCCTGAACTTGCCCCCTTGCCTGACCTGGTGCCATAAGAGCTTGCACCTGTCCTCCTGAGGTAGATCCCGTCCTCTGCCCCTTCCTAGGGCAGTCCTTCATTAGATGCCCTGCTTCGCCACAGTGGAAGCAGCCAGTCTTCTTCTTCTTCCGACAATCTTTGCTTAGGTGGCCTGGTGTCCCGCAATTGAAGCACTTCTTCTTTCCCTTGCTACCGTTGCCTTTCCCACCCTTGTTTTGCTGTTGCTGTTGAGGTCTCTTCTGATCTCCTTTCTTCTCGGGTGCCTTATTAGCATTGGGACTCATGCATGAGTGCCATATCTACTAGCTTCTCAAAGGTGGCCCCCATAGGGATGTGAGTCATAGCCAATCCATGCATCGGTTCATTCAAGCCTTTAACGAACCTCAAAGCCTTCTTCTCTGGTGTATTCACCATGTCTATGCCAAATCTTGCCAACTGATTAAACTTGTTGACATATTCCTTCACTGATAGGTTTCCTTGCTTTAGAGACAAGAACCTTTCAATATACAGATTTTCTTCCGCCCTTGAGAGAAACTTTGCCACAAACCTTTGTCTGAAATCCGCCCAAGAGTCAACTAGGTGTTCTCCATTAGTGAACTCCCATCTCAAAGATGTCTATCAATTCTTCCACCTCCTTAAGCCAATCCCTAGCTTCCACAAAAGTTTCTGATCCTTGAAAAGGTTTCCCTCCCACAGCCTTAAATTCCTTGCAAGCTTTAGCAAAAGTATCCGCTCGAGGAGGAAGAGGGGGAGGAAGATCGGGTGCTACTGGTGGTGGAGGAATATCTGATGGACCCGCAGCGGCGGCCCTAGCCTCCATCAATCTCCTATACCATACTGGTATCGCTATACCCACCGGAAAGTTAAGATCTTCAGCCATGCTGAAACGAAAAAGGAAAGATTCAAAACGGAGAATTCGAAAGATAAAGATATGGCTATTGGGGATTATGCTTTTCTTTCAAAAACTTTTCTCTTAAAAGACATGTTTTTGAAAATACTTCTTCCGAAAATAGTTTTTCTAAAAATTTTATCTGTTCTGGTAACCTCGCTCTGATACCACGTGTAACACCCCACACCCGCTAAGGTCACTCACTAAGGGAATGCCTTAACTTCGGTGGAGTATTTTAAGTGAATATAGAACAGAAAAATTACAACAAGACAGATATAAGTAATACTTGAAATTTAAAACATCATTTCATTGCAGCAGAAGGTAAACATGTTTGGTGACATATCAAAAACCAACAAGAGTCAAGTACAAAATATCCATCTCGTTTAAAACATAAGTACATAATCCCACTACATACTAATAGCCATAACAGAAAAGATAAGCTGGGCTTTACATCAACGGTCCAAGCTCCAAAAGATAGATAAAGCAATCTGATCAAAGCCTACTAGTGCTAGGCCCACTTTGAGAACCTGAGGGTTGGGAAAAAGATAAAAACAACGGGGTCAGACATAAGTCTAGCGAGTCCTATAACTTTAACAATACAATCATTAAAGAAATTAGGGTTTGATATAAACTTGGTACGGTAACGACTGGGGATAAATGACTACACTAAGCAACCAACTAGACATAGGATAAACTAAGATATCGGTAAAGACGCATCTACCCACCCAAGGATAATTACTACACTGCACCACACCAGTCATTCCTACTCAAAGGTTGATCCCACCCATGGACTTAGAAAATATAACTAGTAGTTTCGTGTACCCCTAGCTGACCGCATAGGTGCCGTCTGCCCCTATCTCCACTAGGTGTACCCACTACTCCCCAAGCGATCGGCTCCCAAACGTAGATACCCGTGCTGGTCCCACTGTGGGGTGTATCATTCCCCAAAGTTGTAACCTGATACCAACACTAATGCACGGCTTATACCTACACGATGCAACAACGTCTTACCTACCAGCCCGGGCCTACACACGCATATGAAACCCGTTGGACTTGCGTTGCCACCGCTAACCCGTTTTGGCCTCTTATAGTCAAGCCCAGTACGCGTGTCCCGTCCTCGACATGGGTCGAGCCCAATAAGATACATATGGGTTACTGGTTGAAATGGGCCCCCACAAGCTACCAACCTAATCTTGTCCCCTTTTCTAGTGTATCCCACTTAACCCTTTAATCATGTTTAATTACATGTTTCCACTTGGTTAAGTATTCTAATCGTATTTTCTATTACCACCCAAGGCAACCCACTAGATTTCCACATGCCACCCAAGGCACTTACTTAATTTCCACATGCCACCCAAGGCACCCACTTAACCCCTCATGCCCCACTACATGCTTATCTAGTTAAGTGTTTCTTAATTGATTAAGAACGTAACCATTGTAAAGACCTCTCACATTAGACTGTCTTTTATGGCAGCTGGATTTGCCGGTCGGGTCCGGGCAGCCTTACGCCATAACCGAGTCTAACCTCATGTCTTTACACTTGTCACGTATTTAGTTTATGCCTAAGACCTCATACATTGGGCCAATCATTTGTAGCCGCTGGATTTGCTGGTCGGGTCCGGGCAGTCTATGCTACAAAAGGGTCCAACCTCGTGTCTTAGTCGATTAATTACACCTAATTAATCACCCCTATATTTTGAATTAATTTTCCCTAATTAATTCCAATTTAATTATGTACATAATTGACTCAATTATGTCCATCCACTCATGGTATGCAACATCATACCAATTTAACCACAATTTTGTTAACATGAATATTAACCCCATCGTTCCCCACGTAACACGCTAACATGACATACTTAAAAGGGAAGATTCATCACAATCACAATGGGTTCTACTTTGCATAACATTAGCATCAACATGGGTTTTAAAGGTATCAACTTGCATATATGACCATAGCATCAAACCCAACTAGCATAAATAATCAACCCAAACTTGCATGAATCACATATGTCATAAAGAGGGTAACTTGCATAAGTTACTTTTGTCATACAAAGGGGTAAACTTGCATATGTATGTATGACATACAAAGGGGTTAACTTGCATATGTATGCATATCATACAAAGGTGTAAACTTGCACATGTTACTTGCATATAATCAAACACCAAACTTGCATAACATGTCATATATGAACTTGCATATAATCAAACACCAAACTTGCATAACATGTCGTATATGAACTTGCATATAATCAAACACCAAACTTGCAAAACATGGTGTCATAATGGATCAATGTTTATCATAGTGATTTGCATAACTAGCATCATGAACATATAGCATAAATTACACCCAACTTGCAAAACTAGCTTCATGGGAACATAGCATCAAACTTGCATAACTTGCGTCATGAACACATAGCATACAACTTGCATAACAAGCATCATGAACATATAGCATAAAACTTGCATAACTAACATCATGAACACATATCATTTGACAACATAACTTGCATTGATCCACATACATAACCATAACCTCGTTATATCCTATCATAATTAGTTTAGCAATTGCTTGCTAAAGGCATAAAAACTCACAACTTATTGATTAGCACTCCTATGAAGAAGATTTAGTTGCTAGAGTTGATTAGAAGTTGATTTGAGAAGCTATCTTCTTCTACAATTTGATGGAGGCTCCTTCTAGTTGCATTTTGACGGCATGACGACGTTGTTTCTATTTTTAGTATGGATTAGGGTAGTCTTAGGGTGTATTTATAGATTTAGGAGATAATTTAGGCCCTTAAATTAACCCTAGATTAGGTTAGAGCCGTCAGATCTCGTCACAAGCCACCAAACACAGCCCAACAGCCAAAACAGTGCACCCAGCCAAACTGGCCGAGCCACTTGTGTCGACAAGGGTGTCGACACTACTGTCGACACCCCCCTGTGTGTCGACTCCCCAGTCGACACGGGGGTCGACCTGGTGCTGGCGGGAATTTTCCCGCCTAGCCCCCCTTCTACATTTGAAATCTGTTTTTCGAAATTTGAATTTTCTAAAAACTTCTTCGGGCCTTAACTGGGTCATACGGACTCCGATTTTCGAAAACTCGGACTCTATTTCGCGTATTTTTCCGAGAGGAACGCAATGGCATAGCCCGTTTCCCCTGATTCAGATATTAAAATTTAATTCTGCCCTGATTTATATTATAACAAGTTATTCAACATACGGGGTGTTACACGAGTCTAACGTATATTTTACGTTAAACGAACAAACGAACAACATGGGGTAAAGGGGATAATATTAAAAGATTTAATTGGTATAAATGCCTTAAAAGGCATAAAATAAGTTGTGGTGAAAATTGGTATGATTTTACATACCATAAATGGATGGACATAATTAAGTCAATATGGACATCGTTAAATTTGGAATTGATTGATAATTTGAATAGGTAAAGTAATTCAAATTGGGGAATGATTAATTAGGACTAATTAATCGTCTAAGACAAGAGGTTAGGCTCTTTTGTGGTGTAAGATTGCCCGGACCCGCCTGGTAAATTCAGCTGCCACAAAAGCCAGTCTAATGTGAGTGGTCTTAGGCATAAATTAAATACGTAACAATTGTAAAGACACGAGGTTAGGCTCTTTTATGGTGTAAGACTGCCCGGACCCGCCCGGCAAATCCAGCTGCCACAAAGGCCAGTCTAATGTGAGAGGTCTTTATGAGGTTACGGTCTTAATGAATTAAGAAACACTTAACCAGATAAACATGTATTGGACATGAGGGGGTTAAGTGGGTGCCTTGGGTGGCATGTGGAATCTAGTGGGTGCCTTGGGTAGCATTTGGAAATACGATTAGAAACACTCAACCAAAATTGAAACATGAATAAGAAGTGGGTTAAGTGGGATGTACTAGAGGGGACCAAGCTTAGGTGGATAGCTTGTGTCAAGTAATGGGGGCCCATTTCAACAAGTAACCATACGTATCTTTGTGGGCTCGACCCAAGTTGAGGACGGGACACGCATACTGGGCTTGATTGTAAGAGGCCAAACCGGGTTAGCGGTGGCAACGCAAGTCCAACGGGTTCATATGTGTGTGTGAACTCGGGCTGGTAGGTAAGACGTTGTTGCATCGTGTAGGTATAAGCCGTGCATTGTTGGTTGTATAGGGTTGCCACTTTGGGGAGTGATACACCCCATTGTGGGGCCAACACGGGTATCTACGAATTAAAGAGCCGATCGGTTAGGGGTAATGGGTACACCCAGTGGAGATAGGGGCAGGCGGCACCTATGAAGGCAGCTAGGGGTGCACGAAACTACCAATATCTTTATTAAGTCTGTAGGCGGGATCAACCTTAGGGTGACTAGTGGTGGTGCAGTATAGCAATTATCCTATAGTGTTAGTGTAGCTTGGTAATTATCTTACAGTGGGTTAGGTGCGCTTTAACGATATCGTTGTTCATCTTGTTTCCTTATTTACTCTTCCATATTCAATGGTTCATAGTCATTTCCTTATTTTCCAACTTATGCCTTAGCCTAGTTACTTTGTTAATTATATTGTTAAAATTATCGCACTCGCCAGACTTTATGTCTGACCCCCTTTGTTTCCTCCTCTTTTCTTCCCCCCCCCCCCAGGTGCTCAGGTTGGGACTAGCACTAGAGGAGCTTGATCTTGGACTGATGTTTCTCTGCTTTTATAAGATTACTTGGATCACTGAAGTAAAGTTCAGCTTCTCTTTTATTTATGGCTATTTTGTATTGGGGATTATGTCTTTCAATTTATGTACTTTTGGTAGTCAAGATGGATATTATGTACTTTGACTATGGTTTTTGATGATGTAAGCAAACATATATATGTGTTTTCCGCTGCAATGAAATAAAGTTTTAAATCTTTGAGTACTATTTATATCTGTCTTGTTATTAAGTTTATGTTCTATACTTTCCTAAAACGCTCCATAGAAGTTAATGCATTCCCTTTGTGAGTGACATTAATGGACGTGGGGTGTTACAGCAATCAACAAAATGTAAGCGAGCTTTTCAATCTTTAGGAAGTTGCTTCGTAAGATGTCGCCCTCTTGCATCCCGAGACTTCATCTTCTATGAGATTTATGTCTTCGGGCAGATCATTGGGAAACCCTTTATGTGATGTCTCCTTTGCTTGGTAAGCCAATGCCTCTTTCGCACTCCATCTCACCGGGAAGGGAAGCGTATTTGGGTTCCATGCCATCTCTGCTGTGTAGCATATTCCATTTAAGCAAATAACAGGATCTTCTAGTAAATTAGTCACCACGGACCATTCACACTCCAGCTTCAGTTGGGAATTTTAGCAATAGACATTAGGCTGCAATGTAAGTTCTGAATTCTGTTGGAGTTGGTCGGTCTAGACCTTAATCAAATAAGCTTGAATATGATACCGTAGCTTGAGTGGCTTCAAGTAATATTCATGTATTCTATCACAACGAAGGTATGATGTAGAGAACTAATGGTTGATTCATATTTGTTTTGATCTCGATCTCTTAACCAAGTTCCTATGGTGGTTAGTGAGTAGTCAATTTGTTATCGTCCGGGCAAGGATCCATATGTCCAATCATGGCCTGTGGTGGTTTAATTGGTACCTAAATCTAGGCAACAAGGTGTGTTGATGTGACCCTTAAGTGTTGGAAATCAATATTCGTCGATGTATTTGATAATTGATTGACATTGCAAAGGTCAGATAAGTTCTTTAAGGAGTAGACCGCCGGACATATGTCTTGCACAACACCATACAAGTGAAGTTTAGACATGTAGTGATAGGATCCTTAGTCACTTTCTAGAATATTGTCATTGTGAATCATCATTGCTATGATCCTCCGATTCATCTTCGGAATAGTGCCTGGACTGCTCCATATAACCGTCATTCGGGACTCTGCCGATTGGACAGGTCTAAGTTGCATAAATCAATTGATCACTACTCGTTCGGGAGTAATCATCAGTTGCATTGGTGAAATATATACACGATCAAAGCTTCATAAGTGGAGGCTTCTATGAGCCAATCATTATCTCGTATATTTTCATAGCCAACATGTCGAATCTTTTCAATAGCATCTCACATTGAATAACATCAGTAAATAGGTGTTATCGCTCTAGGGAGAATTCCAAACATTTCCAATTTGCTATCGATATCTTCATACTATCTACTGAATCTCGGTTGATAAGCGCTGGTGATGATTGTAGGACCAAACGTACTCCGAGCCGAAGGCGAGCCATTAGCGAGTCCGGGCGCAGCGCCGGTGGGGGTCCGGGGTACCACACGATTTTTTCGATTTTAGAAGATGGAGCCTTCTCTAAAATGATTAGAAAATTGCATTTTTTCCCAAAAACCGTCACTTTTTCGGGTTGGGTTATGATATATGTTCACCAACACATTTCTGGGTCGTGGACCAAACTGATATGCAGAGGCCTTCAAATTCCTAGCTTCTGTCGGGTCGCGGGTACATCCTGAGAACGGGTCATGGTCAACCCATTAGCCCCGGTGTCCACATTTTCTCTTCTTTGGTTCGAGTCGAGGAGTTCACCCCAGGTCGTTTCGTGATTCCTCTTTGAGATCGGGTTGTGGTCCCCCCCGCGAGCCGCGAGTCGGCCACCTGCTCATGCGCGTTATCTATTCGTTCTTCATTTGGTCGCGAAGTTTGCGACTCCTTTGCTTTCTTCAAAGACATAAAGTTTCGATTTTACTTAAATCACTGAAATCTTTGAGTATGACGGAAATAAAGATTATCTCTTGAGAAGTTGAAGTCCAAATAGTGGAATAACAATCTGAAGGGCCGAGAATTCATCTCTCAGTGAAAGCACCAAAATATTAGACCAAAAAAGGTCCTAAAACCCAAATCGTCATATTTCAAGCATAGAATATGAGGAAATAATGAAAAATATGAGAAAAAAAGATAATAGGATTTTTATATTGGTTCGGTGTTAACGAGCCTACTTCCACTTCATATTTTCTCATTTCATTCAAAGATTACAATTACAAGGAATATTGTCTCTCAATCACTCAAATTCAATGAATAATTCTCTCTGAATCCATTGAATTTTATTAAATAAGATGATGATTATCTGTGGGGAAGTGTTAGCTATGGCAGCCATGGATGTTGAGATGCCAAAAGTCCCCTAAAAATGAAAAGTATTGGGCTATTTATAGGCAATTCCAATAGGCGGTTCGTGAGAAGATGTGGTGCTCATCCCAGAAATCTCGGAGCAGTTCGTGAGAGAGTGGAGAAGTGGTCAAAGTAGCCGTTATCAATATGTGTCTTCAGATCCGTGATCTTTGGTTCGTGGTGATCGTGGAGCTCGACCAAGTCTTCACGTTTTTTTCCTGGAGATGGGGTCGGGTTGTGAAACAGGGGTCACGACTGGGGTCACAAGCGAGGGTCACGAGGTGGGTTCACGAGCTGATAGGGGCGAGTCGGCAGGGGTCACGAGCCGGGATCACGAACCGGGATCATGAACCAGGGTCACGAAACTATAGGGGGCGAGCCCGTAGAGGTGATCTGGTCTTCACAAATGCCAAAGTCCAAGTTTTTTCACATTTTGCCACTTCATTCGAGCAATTGCTGACCAATGTATGTTCATATTCAAATTCTTTTGCTTTGGGTAGCCTGGTCACAAAGTAGCCTAACAGTGTCATAGTCTGCGTTTTTAGGTGTTGAAAAGAGGTTGCTGTTGTGACACCTCATGTCCATTAATGTCACTCTTTATCAGAATGCATTAAGTACCGTGAAGCATTATAGGTAAACAGGTACAGAAACATAACAAGACATATATAAAATAACATCGTATTTTAAAATTTTGTTTTTCAAACAGAAAACATTATGGTCCAAAATTTAGTTACCACATAAATCTGAAATACAGGAAACACATTACATCAAATTAAAATATCTGTCTTGTACTAAAATCATTAGAGTACAGTAATATAAAATCATAGTCCCCAAAAATAGACATATCAAGGTAGATAGGTAATCAAAACGGTACATCTAAGGAGCTTCAAGCGAAAACAAAATAGAGAATCCTAATGAAGCCTGAGTATTCCCACCCTGAGAACCTAGGGGAACGGAAGAAAGAAAAGGAAACAAAGTGGGTCAGACATAAAGCCAAGCGAGTCTAGTAACTTTTAGCATATAAATAAGTAAAAGCATCATGACTGGCATATAAACTGGATGAGAGAGATAATAGTATCATAAGACAGTTATAACAGATTGAACATGATAAGCTGGATGAACAGAACAGAGTAGGTTATACGCTTCACAAATACTTTTCCCTGCACCAATACTAGTATAACATAAACAGAAACATAATGATCCCAACATAAATAGATTGGTAGACTTAGGGATACTTCTAATGACGGGTTTTACCCCCAACGATAATAACAGACAGCCTAACAGAAATTATGGGTGTTACGCCAAACAATAACAATGGGCTACTAAACAGGAAGGACTAGACGTACCCTAATTACTACCCCAATCAATCAGCTCCCTATCACGTAGATTCCCTTTTCTGGCCCCACAGTAGGATGTATCACTTCCAAAAGTGGCAACCCCTTTTCCCGATAGGCACATCCATATCTACTGTGGCTATAGCGTTTTATTTTCCCAGGTTAACGGATCCATGCATGCACATGGCTCGGTCGGAATGCGCCATCAGACACCTCCACCCATATGGACCTCTTATAATTAGCTCGGTAAGCATGCCCTGAACCTTACTAAGTTCGGGTCCCCTTTTGATACCAGTATGAGTTACTGACTAATACGGGTCCCACACAAAAGATGATACAAGCCACCCCTAGGATTGCATCCACACAACTAGAATTTTGACATGTTATACCTAGCAGAACTACAAGCCCGCATAACCCCAAAATAAAAAACAAGTTAAGTTTGTCGGGTTCGTATAACCACCCACAGATTTTGTAGATTTACTTAACCCCCCGTTGATTTAAACAAGCTTAATTAACCCTTACACAATTCGATAGGTTTATATAGCCCCGACAGATTTAAACAGGTTAAGTATTACAGGTTAACAGGTTATTATCATTTCCCATTCACGTATGTTAATGCACCAGACCTCTCACATTAAGTCGACCACTTGTGGATGCTGGATATGTCGGGCGGTTACATGCAGACTTTTACCATAAGTTGGACTTAAGCTTATATCTTAGCACTGTTACGTGTACATTTTCGCATTAGAACCCTCACATTAAATTAACCACTTGTGGATGTTGGATTTGTCGGGAGGTTCCGGGCAGACTTCTACCACAAGTGTAATCTAACCTCATGTCTATGTGCGGTTACAGTTTTTATTTATTATAAATTTAGGCATATTCATTCTTAAACAATTATTCATGTTCATCACAGGTTTCTCATGCCCTACCTTCAAGTCATAAATCATCATGTACGATATGCCCCAAATTAAAGTCTTAGATCACGGTATAGGTTATTCCCCCAAATCCCAATCATGTTTTACAATACAAGTTATGACCCAATTTATCATTGCCAACCATTCCCAATTCCGTTCATTCACATATTTCAGTGATAGGTATAATGCTCGAAGGTAGCCTGGCTATGAAAATAAAAAGGGAAGGAGGGAGAGAAGAGAACAGAAATAGGCATAGTAAGAAAATAGGCATATGATGACAGAAATGAGAATAATAACAGAATAGGCATATGATGATAGAAATGGGTATAATGACAGAATATGCATATAATGACAGAAATGGGCATAATAATAGAATAGGCATATAAGGACTGAACAGTAGATCAGGTGTATAAGTAATGGCAGATCTATTTAGTTATGATTCAAGTTATTAACAGGCATAGGTTTTGATCCAAACTTATAAACATATCAGGATTACTTATTAAATGTTTATATCTAAAAGCAACATAAAATCATAGAGACAAGATCTAAAGAACTGAGAAAAGAATGTTGATGTTGTAGCAGAGATTGTTGTACACATATAAGTCGTTGTTGCAGAAAAATAGGCTAATTCAATCTGAGCTGGGGAAGCATCATGTTGCCTCCATTGTTTTTGGTGAATAAAACAATAGAAATGGGTCTTATTTGTAGCCTCAAGCCAATGAATCAGGTCAAGAAACAAGTCCAGGTGCAGATAATGAATCCGCCTCGGATCTGGGGTGGGTCGACCCCAGGATCAATCCTAGGGTCGGCACCCTATTTTATGGGTCGACACTAGGGTCGAATCCCAACGGGTCGATTTCCCGTGTGTCTTCCTGGTCTTCGATTTTTAATTTCCGGACTGGTTTTGTTTATATATATTTTACGTATATATATACACACAAACTTCAAACCTTAATATCTTCTTCATACGATGTCCGTTTTACGCAAACTCAGAGTCTATCTTAGGTAGAATTTCAAGACGAACGCAATGGTACAGCCCATTTTACTTAATTCCCAATATTTATTTAAGTATTATTTAGTTTATCATTATAATGTTCTTTAAAATTACAGGGTGTTATAGTTGTAAAAATACTTAGTGGCAAAGAAATCAAAATATATTATATTTAAGTTTAGCGTACCCATTATATAAAACTCCACTCATTTACGGACCTCTATCGACAAGTTAACTTGTTTTGTGAAATCCTGAAGTGCTGATTTAGGGTGCAAAATACATTGAATGAAAAGTTGCTTATTTTCCAAATTAAAAATTATGAAAAAAATTCTATAAATTAAATTAACAACATGTCTTAAAAATCTTACCCAAATTCGAAATGAATATTTTATTATAATTAAATAAGTCATTATGGTTTATAAATGATTTCATAACGACTATTGGAAAATTTGATTTGGACATAACTTACAATCTATAATACGAAATCTCAATTTTTTACTTCTATTAGAAAAATATAACTTAATAGATTCCAACGCTTCTTGTTTCACAGAAATCCGACTTATAACGAATCCTGTATAACTAATTGAAGTTCAAAAGTCAATATAATGAACTATCGCGATGTTTCGAGCTTGATTATAATTTATATTATAATCAATACATTTAACTTTTGTTTAAATAATATATTCGTTACAAAAATTAAATTCTAAACTGAATTAAAAAATCACATTAACCAATTCACACAAAATTGTCAATTCAACTATTTCCCGACTATTATCGGAATTAAATTTATTATTATACCATCAATTATAGTAGTAATTATTCAAAATATTCGAATTAAACCATTTAAATTATCAAACCCATATATTAAAATAATTAAATTAATTAATTTTTAAGTCCCTAAAATTCTGGGACATTACATTCCTTCCCCCTTAAAAGAATTTTGTCCCCGAAATTAATAAGCCGGAAAAATGCTACCAACTCTATCAACTAGATTAACAATTATTTATTTTACTTCTAAATTTCAATTTCAACTGAACCAGTTAATTTCAATTAAAATATTAATTTATATTAACGAAAATTTTCAAAAATCCTGAAAATTTTATAACATTTTAAATTTCCAAAAAATTTTGCCAGGTTTTCCTTTGCATGGCTCAATCGGTACAACTATAGCTCATCTCCCTGGGTCTCTTCCAATCCAGAAGAAAATAAAACAACCAAGCGGCTTGCCAAAAGACTCATAAATCTCATACCCAATTAAAATATAAACTCGTACCATCTTGTCGGGTATTCCACTCAATCTCTTCCATTTGCTACCCATTTCAACATACACCAAGGCATTCCCAATCAATCTCCACTCAATTCATTCTCAAACCAAATCATTTGTTTATAACTAAGCCAAAATTCCTTCCAAACTCCGATTCCAATCTCAATTCCAAACTCTTAACTTATCAATTCAGTTCCATTCCAGTTTTCTCTAATCCAATCCAATTTTATTTAACTTAGTTTAAGTTGAATTTTGATTTATTTATTCATTTTTACCATTTCAATCTATTTAATTTTAAAATTTAAATTTAAATTCCTGGGTTTTTATTTCAAACCGCTAGAAATTATATACATTTATATATAATAATGGCAATTCAAAAAATTTGAATTTTTGAACAACTTTTTTCCCAAAATAATTCAAAATAAAAAACTTTGGTATTAATCCATCGCTTAGAAACTCGAAAATGTACACTGATGATGTGGCCAACATCATCAAGGTTATTTCCTAGCACTTGAAGTGAGTTCAAAACTATATCACTTTCCAAAACTATTTTTAAATATTTCCTTTTTGAAATCACTTCAAAATATTCTTTAGCGTACTTGTAAAACATTTCCAAATTCACCCGGTGTCTTAAAATTTCATATAATTAATCCAAAATTCATTCGCAAACCCTTTTCAAAATTTTCATAGTTTTAATCTCAATTCTAGTTTAAATCCAGTATTCGTCTAAATTCATATATCACTCTTATACAAATTCTTATCGGTTAACCATCTCAATTATAATCTTGTTCGATTATAATAACAACCAACATACCCTGTATTATAATAATTCCAAGATATATGCTTCTTTATATCAAAATATAATTTGGGTAAAATTATTTCAATTACCCACTTTTCAAAACATACTGTGTCAGTTCATCGTATTCGAGCGTTTAGAAACCCCTATCGACATTATGGTTCCCCACCATTGACCAGAATTCATAAGCCACTCAACCAATAAATCTCCACAATATAAAACCATTTTTATAAAATTTACAAATACGCTCTCTCGTATATATACACTCAACACTCAATCTAGGATATTACTAATCCCATCTCTATTGAGTTATGCCACAGAGCCAATGTAACTACATAACATTCAACTCTGATACCATTTTAACGACCCAAGATTTTCGACCTTAAATAGTCGACATGGAGTTTTATGTCGATTTTCTGGGTCGAAAATATTGGGTCGTTACAGAAAATTTCACAATCCCAAACAATTTGAGTGCCTTTTACGCTACTCCAAACTTGATTCTCATTTTCTTCGTAAAAGCCACAATTCGAATTCGCATAAAACATTTTGACAAGATTCGGATAACATACTTCATCGTTATCCCGAAAGTTAATCAAACTTAGAACTTCATTTTGATAAAAAAAAGAACGAAGATCATAAGAAGGAAAACCTTGAAAGATAGCGAAGGCTCCCGTATTGTCTTTTCCATTTGCCATATAGTCAACATAGGCTTGAACAACTTCCGGATCATTATAGAGATGACCTTTGAGAGTTTTGGTCAATCTCATGGTTTTAGGTGTGCTAGAGGAGGATACAGAAGAAATGTTTTGAAGAGAACAGAAAGAAGATAGTTTTTTTTTGAATTTTGAATGAGAGGTAAAGAGAATATAATTGAATAGATAAATAAATAGAGAATGAATAAACATAACTTTTCTGAAAATAAGGACATCTTTTTAGACCTTGGGAGTTGGTGAGTAGATGGAGGGAAGTTTGAAAGTTCAAACTCTTGAAATTCAAATTTTGAATTTCAATTACTGGCACATATGTCGACATGTCTATTCTAGTATGTCGACATATATGTGTGTTTTAAAAGACATGTTGCTTTTTGACTTTATTTTATTATTTAACATTTTATATTTTTAGGATTATTGTTTCCTTAAATAATATTATTTCTTACAAACATCAAAAATTATTTTTTATTACTTTATTATTTTGATTTTCAAAATTCAAATTTTAAAGTACAAGTTTGAATTTTTAAATTTAATTTTTGAATTCAAACAATGCAAGCAATCAAAAGTAACCAAAAACATCCATTCAACCAATTCAATCAAAATTAATTAAGGCGTACCTGGTTTTTAGAACCATTTCTTCAATTTTTTCTGAATTCTAAATTGTAATGAATCTCATATTTGAATTTCCTTTTTTGGGTCTTCATCGCTTGATGATGAGTATGAATCATCTAAAGTTGTTGCATATGCTCTTTTTCTTTTCTTTGACGATTTATTGTTATCTATTTGTTGATTGGATTTATCTGGATATGAACACATTCTCTTTATATGCCCAGTCTGTTACAGTTGTAACATTTATCTTCATTTCTTCCTGCCTTTGATTATTTCTTGAGAAATTATTTCTCCTTTTATATCTCAGAAATTTTCTGAAATTCCTTGTCATTAAGGCAACTTCGTCATCATCCTCACTACTTGAATCAGAACCATTAGTAATTGCTTTGAATGCTATAGAATTATTTCCTGTTAACTTATTCTCCTTTCATTTTTGTAACTGGACTTCGAACTACATCAAATTTCCTATTAACTCCTTAATATTCATTTCACAAACATTATTTGCCTTCAATTGCCAATGTTTTCTGATCCTATTCTGGAGTTAGTGAATTGAGAATTTTTCCTCCTTGATCCTCCTCAGAATAAGTTTTTCCCAAAGCCATTAATGATTGCATGATTTCTTGAAACCTTCAGTACATATCGTAGACAAGTTCAATCAGATTCATTTTAAATAACTCAAATTGATTAGCTGGTCTGCTAACTATATTGGTTCCTTCATGGGTAACTTGCAGTGTTCTCCATATTTCATAAGCAGATTTACAAACTGGCACACTATTAAATTCATTTCAATCTAACGAACAGAATAACATATCCATAGCCTAAGAATTACTCTGTGCCGCAACCTTTTGTTCATTAGTCCATTGAGCAAATTAGTAGTGGGTTCAACATATGCAGTTTGTGTACTATTCCAAGTGTCTAATCTTACAGATTGCAAATATATTTTCATCTTGCATGCCTAATATGAATAATTGTTACCATTAAATAGTGATGGTGTAGTGGTGTACTGACCCTATATAAATGAACTATTGTTATTAATAACTCCAGTATTGGTTTCCGCTTAATATTTCCAAAATTCAGATGATGAACTTTTGAAAACCTATGCTTTAATACCAACTGTTAAGGATGCGGATTAAGGATCTTAAGGAAGAATTAAAATTAAAGGGGGTTGAATAGTGTATAAAAGAAATTTATAGAAATCTTGAACTAATTTGAGTTACTATGTGAATCACACAATGAATACCACACCAGAAATGATCACAAACACAAATATATGTAAACATAAAATGAAGAAAACGAAAGAACACACAAGATTTTATATTTGTTCAAATTACTCCTACGTAAAGTCTCACGCAACACTGGATTGCGCAGAGTTTTATTAATATTAGTATCAATCTTACAACACCCTTGATTTCACGGCTACAAGGTTAACATCTATTCTACCACCCTTGATTTCACGGTCTAAGGTTCACACCACTCCCTTTCCATGATTTTCGGGCTACAAGGAACACACCCTTTCCCAAACAATTCCGAAATGATTACAACAGCCCTAGAAGTCTTCAATAGCACTTCCGATCAGAAAGTATTTGATAGAGATCAAGAAGAGAAGAAGTTAGATATAATTTGAGTACAAATCGGCAAAGTACAAGTGTAGAAATCAAGAAATTAATGTATATTAATGGTGGTTAGAGATAGGATGAAGACGGAGAAGAAGAAGTGATAAAAAATTCGAAATTAACCCCTATTTATAGTGTTTGAAAGGTTGCAATGTTTCAAAAAATGAAAACACACTTCCTTTAAAAATAGAAAATCTGACAGTTATATGTCGACATGTTCAATTATGTATGTCGACACATACATAGTATTTTAATTTTTAAAATCATTTTTCAAGTGTTTAAAACAATATGTATATATTCTGGAAATTCTTGAATCAAAACTAATGTTTCTAATGAAATTTCTATAGTATAAGAACATATAAAAACATAGTGATATACAATATAAACATATCTATAAAATTATATTATATAAAACTATAAAAAATATGTATCGTAAACATATATATGTTATAAAACTTTATAAACTATAAACATATATACATATATATATATATGCAATCATAAGAAAAGTCTTAATAATTTGAAATCATTTTAGAATAGGAATTTGAAATTATGTTGAAATTAATTTGAAAAGGAATTTGAAAACAAATTTGAAAGTGCTAACCGAAGTTTTACATATAAACTGGACTGCATTACTTGATAATCTTGGGCTCCTGAAATCTTGATATTCCTGATTCTCATGAGTCTTGAATTCCTTGATATCTTGAATCTCTAATACTGTACAATCTTTAATATTTATATCCTGCATATATATATATTCTAGACAAGGATGTTAGTATATATTTGATAATTAATAATGTTATTAATCGAAACAAGGTTGTTGTCATCAAAATTACATTCTCTGACAATATTCACCATAATAATTACTAATATTTCTCCTTAAAATGTTCAAATGTGTAAATTTATCCAAAATGTTATTCAACCTTAAAATAAAACCAATTACTTTCAAATTAACATCTTTAAACTTGTTTAAAATATATACTTTTTATAATATAATACCCTAAAGTATAAAGGGAACATAATGTTATTATGAATATAAAATCTTTCATGCATGTATACATCAAAATTTCAGTACTTCATTAAGGAAATTTGATATTATAGTACCTTTTAGAATACCTATTTATTTTCAATATTTAATAAAAATGAAATCGCTAGAAGACTTACGCTCTCGTTCTACTTATTAACTTGTTATAGGTAAGGATAAGTCATGGAATTTGAGGTAAAAGTTAGATGAACGAAAGAACATAACGAAAGAGGATCTACGAAGGAAGATGGACTCAAATAGGAAGGGAATTTTAGAAATATATTTAACTACTAAAATAATTTTATATCCGAAAATATTTGTATAAAACCATTTAAAACTTTTTATACTTTCAAAATACGTTCTCACTAAAGAAGGATTCTACGATTGATTCCACTTATTCTAGGGTATCACGACCATATCTCTAATGAGCTTTTACCCCATAGGCTAAAGTTTTGATAAACCAAAGCCCTAATACCAACAGTAATGACTCGCCTTTTTATTATCTCGATTTGACACATGCCAAAACTCAAACAACTTAAAATGGCAGATTGTTTTTAGCTTCTAAGGTAAATAGAATTCAGACATAGACATAGGGAAAAATAATGTCTCGAAGTGGAAAATAAATAATAAAATAGTGGTTTATGAAGCCATTAAATAAAATTTTACAAAAGAGTTTACAAGAACAAAATTAGCGGAAGTCTTATACAAAAAAATCTCTAGTACATAAACAAATGATAAATGTCTAAAATAGTCCTACATGAATAGCTGAATGACAGGAAAAAACGAATAAGTATATAAAAGACGAGTGAAACCCCAATAATCAACAAGCTCCAAGTGTAAATCTTGAAAGTTGTAATACTCGATCAGACCAGAGCAATAATGCAACACAAAACATTCAAATCAGGACTAACATTCTCATGGTAGCAAAATTAACTCAAATGAAATATTCAGTGAAATGCCTCAGTAACTTAAAGGATGTTTGAGATCACCATTCTTTAAGGATCCGTTAAACTATGTACTATATAGTAATTTATGCTATATACAATAATGTCTATGGTGAAGTAATGTATCAAAATAGCATAAGCATGACTACTATCACAACCCGAAATTTCTGAATCAATTAATTTTTTTTATTTTAGCTATTAATGCATTTTAAGAATTTAAAATGGTTTATTTTAAATAATAACGAGTAAAAATTTATTTAAACCGAAGTTAGAATATATAAATTTAAAATTTAATTAAAACGAACTCGAAATGGCGCCGTAGTTTGAAAATTCAATTTTAAATTTCAATTAAATGTACATGATTCAAAATAAATCGGATTTTAGAAAAATGAGAAATATTTGAATCTGGTAAATTATATCTTTCTAAGAATGTAAGAAACTGAGATTCCACTTTATAAATTGTAAGTTATGCCCAGTTTAAAATTCAAAATAGTCACTATGGAAATTATATATAATTTTAATATAATATATAGCCCTTAAAAATACGCATTTTGCAAACGACCTCCGTTTTCGATGAAACCATTTTTGTTGGACTCAGAATGTCAAATTCTTGTTAGGTTACAAATTTCTTAATATTTGGAACGAATATGTGAGCGTGGTAAATTTAAACGTGTTTTGTCAATTTTGTTTAAATTTAATCGACTTGAAAATGGTCATTTTTCAAATGGTCTCCAAATTCAACCAAATTAGTTTTGTTAGGACAGTATTGTCAAAACATAGCTAGATTTAGTTTTCTGTGATTTTTGGAGTCATTATGTGGCCCCGGTAAATTAAAATGTACGTCCAAATTCAATATATATTAATTTATATTTTAGTTTGACGAAAACTGATTGAAACAGTCGAATTGGCTAATGAAACATATCCCATTGTGCCCGGAATGGGGCTATTTGGTTAGCGGCGACATTCCTTGGGTTTGATTTGGAGTTCAAATGTGAAATTCACTTTTTAGAATATAACTGAATTAAATAATTTAATAATTTATATAAATATACCGCCCCCACCCTTAAAACCATAATGCGGAATTAAAATTATCAGCCACCAATAACGTTTTATATGACCATGAAGCTTGAAGAAAAATTGTATTCGATCTCCCCCCACAATCAAGGTATCAAGATGATTTCAAAACAAATGTTGCAGAGGAGTTTATTATCTTCAAATTTATAGTGGTTTGATTGGAAATCATTTAGTAATTTGGCAGGAACTCATTCGAGAAGTGATGCCATTCATCGTAACGTTTAGGGCGCGTGGGGCCACCAGAATGGCCAGCATGGCAGGCGGTGGAAGCTCGGGCGACGGACACCGACGTGAGCACCTCCGATCTTGGTCCGATCACCTGTTGTGGCGCCGGCGGTCAGAGATTGAAATTGATAGTATGGCTTTTCACGATGGCCACGAGATTAGGAAGAAGGGTTAAGAAAATTTAATTAATTATGTAATTAGATGTAAATAATAGCGTAACTTCTTCATACGAGATCCAAATCCGATGATTTCACTTGCGTTGGAATCGTGTTGAGGAGATCTACAACATGGAACTGACTAGAAGCGATTTGGAGAAAATTAGAATTTGAGACAAATTCAAATCAAAACCCTACAGCAATTTAGAAATAAAGAATGACGGAGTGGAAATGAATGTAAGAACTTCTTCTCACTCAAATTATTTTACAGTTAAATATATCCTAGGTTGCAGACGGGGCTTAGTAGCTCCTGACACTATTTTATTGTACAAACCACTGATGTTTGTTTGAACTGAATTATGGTGAAATTGACTGTATTGTAGTGAAATGATTGTATTAAGGTTTTGTTGATTGGATTGATTATTGTGTATGGCGCGAGCCAGTATCAAGAGAGGGGTAAATGTAGACATTATTCATGTTCTAATATTGCGCCATTATAATGCCATTTTTTTATGAAACTGAAATGTATATGAAATTTTCTGAAATAAAATATATAAAATATTCATATGTTGAATAAAATGTTTGAACAATAAAAATATCATTTTATTGAATGTATGAACTATATAAAATAGTCAAATGTTGAAATAAATATTTTATCGTTAGAAATATAATTTTTAAGGTATATATGAATGGCAAAAAATCTACTGAAATGAAAATAAATACTCATTTACAAATCGGACGATTTGTTTTTGTACACCGATTTAACTTACATTGATTGGGACGATAAATTTTACATATCGCCCAACTGCATAAATAATATTCAGTATTTGTTGGTTGGAATCCCACATGGGTATTAGGATGATATTTGGCGTACACTAATCCCAATTGTTTAGTTGTATGTCAATCGATTATTTGACAGACTGTTGTAAGCGTTAGTTATTCATATTTAATGCTTATGCAGTTGTGTAATGCACTCTGGGTAATGGATGATGGTTTATCATTGTTGTTGTGTACATGTGATGTATGAAATCCATATAACTAACATTATATGATAATTGATTGGGTCTAATTACAGTTCAAAAATAATGAATATTTAAAAATAACGAATATTTTAAATAATATTCAGTAAAGGATTAAAATGTGAATTTGATGTCCGATTTTGGATGGACATGAAAATCTTGAAATATGTGAAACCGTGTTGATTAAATATGCGCCATTTTAATGCAAATGATATTTATATCGATTTTTTTCATTTTTATAATGAATTGAAAAGGAAATGATTTCAAAATCTGATATTTTGAAAATATTATCATTTAAATATTATAATGATAAGGAGTATTCAATTTTGATTTAAAATTGAAATGAAAGTGGGAATCGTTTTTAAAACGAATTTATAAAATACGTTTCGAACGAAATATTATATATATATTATTGTCTTGAAAAGAACGCACCATGCCGCGACCGTTTGCGAATTTCGACCATTGACTTTGAATTTGCATTACGGGAGGAACCATTGGGTTCGTATCGAAAAGAGCTTTCAAATGAATATAATAGATTTTAAATCTAACAGTTGGATTTGGAATTATGTCCAAATCAAATTTGGAAAAGGTCGCTATGGATGCAGTACAGTGGCCCTATTGAAAACCGACTGTACAAGCCTTGATAAAATTATTAAAAAATTAATAATTTGTTTAAAATCATAATAAATGATTAGGAAAGAATTCGAATGAAAACTTCCATGTTTGCAAGGATAAAAATATATTTTATCGAAATGAACTAGTTAATAACTAGAAAGATAATCCTACGTTTTTAAATAAATAAATTGGATTTGCAAATGGTTTTAATCTAACCAGAATTTTCCAATGTATAAATTGGAATGGATTTGAATAGAAATCATCTTCGCTAGATTTCGATATTGGATTCCATGACTCTACTGATATTGTGGAGGAATTTGGAAGATAGATATATATCATTACTCCCCATTCGATATGTGTTGGTTTCAGAATTTGATACTGAATGTAAGCCGATATAATTTTTGTTTAGAGCCTTATATTTAATATCAAATTGGATTTTGGGTTTGTCGTGAATGGTGTCTTCAGTAATACTGTTCTTAGGCTCCGTGTGAAAAGAATAAATCTTTTAATTAAGAGTACTGGAGTTTCCAGTAATATTCAGTAATTGGAATAAAATGGAATGTGAATTAGGTTTATTGTGAACTGTGTTTTTAACGACATTCGTTGTTTAACCCGATTAACAATGAAATGTGATTTGGAATATATAAATATTTTTTATTAAGATTTAATGGAAATTTTCCAAAGTAAAGTTCTTCAATTTAATATATTAAATTGGAATTGAATTGAATTTGATTTAGTGATAATCGAAGTGAGCATCTGTGGAGGAAGACTATTACTATATATGGAATTTAAAAGGCTTGGCCGTTATTCCATTTATTTTATTAGTCGACTATGGAAATTGATATCGATTATATATTTATCTCTTTTCCGTATAGATTCCATGGTTAATGAAATGTAATTTTGGGTTTACCGTAAACTGTGTTTTAAATGACATTGGTTCTTTAACCCAGTTAAAGACAGGATTACATGTCTAACATTGTATTTCGAACAATATTATTGATTTCTATTAAATATATATCTATTTGGTGGCGGAGAATTTATTCTCTTGCTTAACACAGATTGTCGATGCGGCATGTTTGATTTCCGAAAGTTAAATAATCATTAATAATGACTTTTAGGAAGACTAAAACTAAGTGGAGTTTTAATGAATCTTTAATTAAATTGAAATGTGAATGTGATAATTTAAATTATCAAATTTGGGAAATGATCAAGAATGGAGTACCACCAGTTTTACTCCAGGCGATTGTTAAATCTTTAATTAGATTTGAACGGGAAATGGTAATTAAATTTACCGATAACACGGTGGGTGTTAGATATGGAGTACTACCAGTTTTACTCCATAGGATGAATTGGTTGGGATTGGGATAATGAAATAAATGATTACTTCGGCAAGGCTCGCTATTCTCAATTAGTTTATAAACCTTAATATGGTTTAGAATTATTAAAGGATAAAATCTTTTGAAATGGATATCTAAAGGAAGATTAAAGAATATATTTAAAGAATTTATCTTTAACAAAATTAATGGAAACTTTTCCCTAAAAATGTGAATATTTGAATAAAAGAATATTCTGAATTGGAATGAGGCATATGATGTGTTTTTATAGCACTTGATTATTGATTATAAAATACGCGAGTTATTCGGAAAGACTGGTTTTATCCCATGCTAAATAACCGATACGACGACTAAAAGTCGACGATGAAGACGGTGGTTGAAGACCGAAGTTCTTCACATCGTTTGGATGATTACTGATGTCCAAATTGGGCTATACACCCAGGACAAGGTAATAAGTGGTGATCGTCCAGATGTACTTGGAGATCGACTGGATATGCGAGGACCTCTCTCCTGTATTGGACATATGGAATGAGGAATAAGGTGCCTCCGGTTTCATTCAGACCCAGAACGGACTTGTAAATGGATATGTGTCTGACATTGGATTTCATTCTGTGTTGATTGATTTTTATTAAATATATATATCTATTTGGTGGCAGAGAATTTATTCTCTTGCTTAACACCCTTCTCTGAGACCTATGAGCTTAGAGGTTATATATCGATAGACATCAGTTGTATAACGTGAATTGTCTGTGTGGCATGCTGAGATGCAAATGATCAAGGCTTTTATTGATAAGCCAAGTCTTGTGGTTGATGATCAAAGCACGACTTTAAATAACGTAGTTTTGTGTAGTGTTAATTCGCCGACCCTCACAACCCAGTATGAACCAGAAATGGGATGAGGGACCGTAGTAGAACATGCGTTTCTTTCTAGCTATGAGTGATGTCGCGGTATAGAGCCCGGACATTTTACTTATGTGGATGATGGAAAGCGAGGTACCTCGGATTTGAGTCCCTAGTGGCTCTAAATATGGTCGATATACTGACCAGATTTTATGCCCCATAGGGCAGGGAAACATATTTTTCAGGAACAACCAATCCTCAAAAGTAAGAGAGGACCTGCTCTGAAGATCCCAAGTGCAGTTGCGGCTGAATCCTGATAAATGGTAGGCTAGACTGTCTCGAATCGGAAGGAGAGATCCCTTGCCTTGATTCATGATGGAAATCCAATTTCCAATACTATATCATGCAGTTTTAGTTGTAAAACTAGTATGGCGACATAATATATAGTACCTATGCCGTCTATGATTGATACATTTGTATTTGAAGTTGATTTTGAAACTATACACTTATAGTAATATCAAAATGATTTGTTTAACGTACCTAGCATAATCGGCTATTATAAGAGAAAAATATATCCTTCGACTTACGTTACATTGTGTGACGGGACCTGAGTCTTATAATAGCTACATTTTTCAAAAAGCATTGTGTTGTCTATAAACTATTTTATGCATGGGTATTCAAGGGGGTAAACCCGTTCCGTGTCATATGGCGTGGTCCTTTGATTTACCAAATTTTAGTGTAAAGTTTTAAATAACTGTTTTAGTTATCACAACAGTCCCATGACTGACTCAGAGTTTATTATTTCTACCTAAACTCTGGGTGCCAATATTTCAACACGGGCAACTACTAGTTTAGTTTTCATAGATACTTCTTTTAACAGGATCCTGAATTACAACTAGAGCAATATTCGGAATGCTTTGTATCCGTGTATCTCTTTTAGTTGTGGTTGTAGATGATTTCCACTGTATATTATTCTTATGTATTATATTTTCACTGCTTTGTAATTTATTAAATCTCTGATATTTTCCACTATAAATTATTATTTGAACTCTGTTGTATTCTTGTACTTTGATGGAAATTGTTGTAATAGCAATGAAATGTTCTGTCGTTTGCGTTCCGATTAGCCTTGTTCTCAAAGCAGTCCCCCTTCTTGTTCGTTTTAGGTTAGCCGGGAAGTTCCTTTCACTACAGTTGTATATCAGAGCTTTGGTTGTACAAAGATAGAGAACGAGACACATTAGAATTAAATGAAAGAATTCGTCAACGATTGGACTAGTAATATCCAATATGAATGATTCATTACAGATGAGATCGGTAGTATCCTAGAATAAGTTTCAAAGAGTGTTATTTTTAGAATAAAAGTGAAAACAAATTTTGTTTTGAAAATTAAAACCCTATTATACATATTTGAGTATTTTATTTTATATTAAATTTCGACAATCGAGTATATAAAGATTTTGCATATACGCGTCATGAACGTATATTCTAAGTCTCAAATATATAGGATAGATATAGAATCACACACTAGTCACCCGGAGATAATTTTGATGATGATCATGGCATCGTCGGTATTTATGTTCGAGTTTCGAAAGTGGGAAATTTATATATTTCTAATTGATTGGTGTGAGAACCAAAACTTAGATAGGGTTTATTGTTGTGATTTGGCATTAAAAATTTGATTTTTAAGTATATATAGAAAGATATATGGTTGAAAATTTAATTAACTAATTGATTGCTGGTTGTGATGTTTGATTATTTGTTTAGCTAAATAAAAATATTGGAATGATAAAACCAATAAGGAAATGAGGGTTAATTTAGCCAAGTTGAATCAAAATATTGAACTGAATTGAAAATTGATTTCAATTGCATATGTGTGCATGTATATATAATGAACATGTCATATCATGGTAGCTAAGAAGAGGAATATAATTGTATGCCCGGCAAATAGGTACATGTTTATTGTATTTCTTGGGTTTTGATGATTTTATGAGCCGATTGGCAAGCTGCTTGGCTTTTTATTTTTATTTTTGATTAATGAGGGCCCTTTGAGGCAAGTTGTGGTTTTACCGATCATCCCATACAAAGGAGGTTATGACGAAATTTTTCGAAAATTTAGGGGGTTAGCCAAAAAATTTAAAAAATTTGAAAATTCTCAGGAACTGTAGCATTGAAGAATGAAAGCCAGAATGAAAGTTGAGTTGGTTAGTTAAAAAAATTTCAGCTCCGCTCCTTTTCGAGGACGAAAAGATTTATAGTTGGTGAGATTGTAACAACCAGGAATTTTTGAACCAATTAAAAAATTTTCTTTTGGCTATTTTAATTGGATTTTAAGAATTTAAATAGTTTATTTTAGATAATAACGACTAAAAATTAATTAATTGAAGTTAGAATGTATAAATTTAAAATTTAATTAAAGCGAACTCGAAATGGCGTCATAGTTTGAAAGTTCGATTTTAAATTTCAATTGAATGTACAGAATTCAAAATAAATCGTATTTCGGTAAAACCAGAAATATTTGAAATTGGATATTTACATCTTTATAACGAATGTGAGAAACTGAGATTCCACTTTATAAATTGTAAGTTATGCCCAGTTTAAAATTCAAAATAGTCGCAATGGAAATTATATAAAATTTTAATATAATATATAGTAATGGCCCGGATTTCCGTACCCTTTTGAGTTGACTAATAACACCACACGTCCAACCCGAATGGCATAGAAATATGAATCATTAATAGAGAGAAGTTAGAGGATGAGAAATAGAAAGCTAGAAAAATTAGAATAGAAGAAAAAAACGAAGAACACAAATCTCACAGCCGAACGAATAAAATATATTAAATAACATAACTTTTGTAACACAAATCGGTAACTGTATATACATAGCATCATTAGAGAAAAATAGTTATTCCTGGAAAAGTTATAAACACCTATTTTGTAACACCCCACATCCATTAATGTCACTCACAAGGGAATGCATCAATGTCCATGAAGCGTTACTGTAACACCCCGTATATTCTATAACAGGGAAATTCATAAATTTAAGTATAATTAATTTCAAATCAAAGAATTAAGGGAAACGGGATACGCCATTGCGTTCATCTCGGAATTCTGCTTCAGATAGAATCCGAGTTTGCGTAAAACGGACTATGTATGAGGGAGATATGACCTCCAGAAGTTTTAGAATTCAGTTTAAAATTCAAATAGGCAGAAACAGTTCAGAAACGAGTTCAAAATTCAAAAAAATCGGACCTAGATTGGGCTGGCCGGGAATTTTCCCGCCCAAAGCACCCAGGTCGACTGGGTAGTCGACCTGGGGCACCCAGGTCGACTGGGTAGTCGACCTGGCGGTTGACTGGGTAGTCGACCTGGCCCTTGAGCCAAGTCGAACCCAACCCCTCCTGGTTGGCGTGGTCTGTGCTTGGCCGAATTTCTGAGCTTTGTCTTGTCACTAGGGCATATGTGTCAAATCCTGATTGGTTTCTCTTTAAAACGGACGGCTAATATTAATCTAAGCTCCATCGACGGTTCTAATCAATTCACAAACTCTATAAAAAGAACCTAAGACTCCACCTAATTCACACAAATAAAAATGAGAATAGAGCTGTCATGCTGCTGAAGAAAGACTAGGAATAGCCGTCAAGTTAGGAGTTGATTCGAAAGCTTAAAGCAACGACAATTAAATCAAAACAACGCCTACAACAAAGGATAGCATCTCCAAATTCAGAATTCAGAACCCTGAATTGAAGATTCGTCATACGTTGTAAGTAGAGTGCTATTCCGATGTGAATGAATAATTGAGATTTGATTTGTGTAAAATAAGAAATGGAATTGTACTTAATTTGTGGTGATGATAATTAATAATTGTATGTTTCTATGATTCTAATTATGAATAGATTTGGGATGTTGTGTATAATGATTTTAGAACTATTGGAAATTTGCAAGTATATGATTCATGTTGAAAGTTAACAACTATATGTTTGTGGTAGTTTATTACAACCAAACTGAGACTCATGCAAGTATATGATTCACTATTATGCCAACATGATTTTAGATACATCTATGTATATTTTTATGATCATTTTTAGTGTAGATGGATCCATTTGGGTATTTTGATTCATATGAATTTATGTTGAAATAGACATTATGATTCAAGTGAAAACCATACTTTTGTATTAGTGACAAAAGTAAGCATCTTTGTGAACTTGTGTTGACTCTATGAACAAGACTAGATTACGTTTGGTGTTATGCCTAATTGAAAATATGTTTTAGGCCTATGTTGCTATCAAAATCATATGATAATATATGTGACACATAATTAAGTTAGATTCACATTTTAAATGCAAGTTTACATGAATAGATTAAAAACCATGATTCATGTTTAGGTATGTTTCATGTTAAGATTTTATGCTATTACAATGCAAGTTCACAAGTGCCTAATTTATGTTTATTAGACCGCTATGTTGCAAGTTCATGCGTCTACACACCCCTTTTTGATGTTACTTAGAATATATATACATCATGTTCTAAGCCTCCCTTTTTTTTCATGTGGCTAAGTTGGGCTTAAATGTTAAGCCCAACATAATATAGCGAACGTATAAAACGGGGGTAATGACGTTGGGTTAAAAATATAAAACATATGTGTTGGCATGTTTGACGCATGCCAACGACCTTGAAAACATTTAAGTGGTATAAATTAATTTTATCCAATAAAGATGAATTTGAATAATAGGCTGCAAATATTTACATATAAAAAGAAAAGAGACAAAATATGTAAACTTAGAAAATACGATGTGTTTAACCCGAGGTTGGATTGCGTTGTGACATAAACCTGCCCGGACCCGCCCAGCTGTCCAGTAGTCACAACTATACCTATCCAATGTGGGTGGTTAAACATTGAGCCCAATAAAGACCCGAGGTTGGACTGAGCTGTGACGTAAGACTGCCCGAACCCAACCGGCAACAGGCAGTCACAACAATACCTGTCTAATGTGAGTGGTTGAGGCTTTAATAAGACAATTAAGGCTGAGTCAGGATTGATAGGATTAAGTAAATTGAATTAATACTTAATCAAATTGAACATGCTAAACTATACAGACTGATTGGGATTTAGGTTTACAGAACACTTAACCAACTTACCATGTTGGCTAGAAATAGAAAACCTAGTAGCGGGGGACCCTTTTCAGCAGTAACCCTACAAGGTGTATCAGGATACCCTGAACTAGGCAGGGTGGGGCACGATTACTGGGCTGACTATAAGAGGTCAAATCGACGGCGGTGGTGCAGCAGTGTAGGTTCTAACGGGGTGCGGGCGTGCACACACTCCGGCACAGAAAAATTAGGCACTAGGCACCAGTAGTATACCTGTGCATTCTAGAATTGTGTCGGGCCGGGCCGCCACCATGGGACTTGATACACCCCATGGTGGGACCAGCATAGGTAGCTACAACATCGGGGGCCGTAAGACACATGCAACTATGCGAGTAGGAGCCGATCATTAGAATTGGATCACTTCACCTTGATTATGGGGTGCCTGTTGGGAACTAGTTTATAGGGGTGCAGAGATTAATATGGGGTACGATAGTGTATTCGACTCTAGACAACTTAACTTTGTTTATGGTGCTTTCCCATTTCCAGTTTGTACTTATCATGCTCATTTCCTTATTCATAGACTGAGTAGTCCTAGACTTACTCAGGCTTTATGTCTGACTCTACTTTTCTTTCATCTTCTTTTCTTTCGTTCCCCCCTAGGTCCACAGGGAGGGAATACCGCAGCTTGACCAGTTTTCACATCCAGCTTGAAGAGAAAAAATGTATTGCTTGGATCTCTTTCGTTTTGGACTATGGCTTTGGATAGCAATTATGGGGACTTATGCAGTTTACTTATGTTTTTCTGCTTCTTTAAGTTATGAAATCAAGACAGTTTGAAAATGTAATGTTTTTGGAGGTATAATAAGACAATTATGGCATGGTTTGTGTAACACGTATTTTGATGAAATAAAAGTTGCTGTTGTTTTCCGCTGTTCATAAATATGTGTATTTATATTTGTCTTGTGTATCTATGACTTATACTTATAAACCTCCACCAAAATTAGGGCATTCTCTTTGAGAGTGACCTTAACGGAGGTGGGGTGTTTCACTTGGTATCAGAGCATAGGTTTACCAGATAAGATAAAAAGTTTTGAAAATTTATTTTCAAAAGAAAATTTAAAGGAGCATTTTTAAAGATAAAATGTTATTTTATTTTAAAAAGGCATAGCCCTCCAAGCCTTAGATACTATCCTTTATCCTTCGTTTTGAATCTATCCTTTTTGTTTCAGCATGTCCGAAGAACTTAACTTGCCAGAGGGTGTCCCAATACCTGGTTGGTACAGACGATTCTTAGAAGCAAGGGCCAATCAGCCAGGTCCCACTATTCCTCCTCCCCCAGCTGCAGGAAATCATCCAGCTGCAGAAAATCATCCAGCTGCAGCATCACCTCCTCCTCCACCTCCTCCGTGTGGTAATGCTTTTGCTAAGATATGTAAAGATTTCAAAGCTATGGGAGGGAAGGACTTTCATGGAACCGATTCCTTCGTGGCAGCTAGGAACTGGCTGAAGGAAACCGAGGACTTATTCGTCATCTTTGAGGTAGAAGATAGGCAGAAGGTACAACTGGCAGTATGGCTACTTAAAGGCGAGGCTTCCTACTGGTGGGAAGTTACCAATGCAGAAAGACCAGTGGAAACATGAGAGGACTTTAGGGCGAGGTTTGAGGCTAAATTTCTCTCAGAAGCTGAAAGGAGCCTTCAATTGGAGAAATTCTTATTTCTTAAGCAAGGGAATATGACAGTCAAAAAGTACGTTAATCAGATCGATCAGCTGGCTAGGTTCGGACTGGACCTAGTCAACACTCCGCACAAGAAGGCTCTCCGTTTTGTCAAAGGATTGAATGAGCCATTACACAGTTTGGCCATGACCCATATACCCATGGGAGCTACGTATGAAAGGTTGGTGCAGATGGCATTGCTGAACGAAGAGGATAAGGGCAAGAAGGAGACAAAGGCAGAAAGCTCTCAAGGGAAGAAAGAGGGTTTACAGCCTAAGAAGACAGACTTTAAGAAGGGAGGGAAAGACAAGAAGTCCCAAGAGAAGAGGAAGTGTAATTTCTGTGGCAAAGTGGGGCACTTATTGAAAGATTGCCGGAAAAAGAAGGCCAAGTTGAATGGTGGGTGATTTTCTTGCGGTGAGACAGGCCACATGGCTAAGGATTGCCGAAAGAAGCGAGGGCAGGGGCAGAAGGCTGGATCCAACTCAGGGGCACAGGTTCATGTGCTAGAAGCGCCACCTCTGCAACAGCGAGGTATAAATACTTCTGTAGAAAGTGTAGTTTATCTTTATGATCACCCAGTTTGCACTTTATTTGATTCTGGCGCATCACACTCCTTTATTTCATCTGCTTTAGTAGAATCTCTGCACCTAGAAACTAGTATGGTAGAGGACCCCTTAATTGTTTCAAATCCAATCGGGGGCCCAGCTCATTTGTCTATGATCTGTGTGGGATTGAAAATTTCTATTCTAAGCGTAGAATTTAGATGTAGTGCCTTTATTTTGTGCTTCTCGGGATATGGTTTGATTTTGGGCATGGATTGGCTATCCAGTAATGGTGTCATCCTTGATTGTGAGAAAAGGGTGGTTAGGCTTCTGACCCAACTCGGTAACACTCTAGAAATTACTTGTAATCCCTCGTATGCGGTTATGCTTAGTTATCTTGAATCGCTAGATGCTTCTGTTGAGAGTTTGCAATCGGTTAAAGTGGTCCGTGAATATCCGGACGTCTTCGAAGAAGTGAAGGGCTTACCTCCGAAGCGGGAGATAGACTTCCGCATATATCTGGTAGATAATGCAAAGCCCGTTGCATTGCCCGTTAGACACATGGCTCCACGGGAAAGGAAAGAGCTCAGTAAACAGGTTAAAGAGCTTCTAGAGAAGGGGTTCATTAGAAAGAGTATTTCAGAACGGGGCGCTCCAGTGGTATTCGCCACAAAGGCGGATGGTTCACTCCGTCTATGTGTTGACTATAGGGAGCTCAACAAACTAACGAAAAAGAATAGGCACCCTCTCCCCAGAATTGATGATCTGTTTGATCAACTTGTAGGAGCGTCAGTTTTCTCCCAACTCGATTTAGCGACCGGATTTCATCAGCTAACGGTGGCTGAAGATAGCATCGATAAGATAGCATTCAGAACCCCAGACGGCTTGTTTGAATGGCTTGTCATGCCTTTTGGCTTGACAAACGCACCCGCTTACTTCGTGGACTTGATGAGTAGGGTGTTCAGAGAATTCCTCAACAAGTTCGTAGTGGTCTTCGTAGACGATATCTTGATCTTCTCAAAGAGTGAAGAAGAACATGCTCAGCACCTAAGGGCAATCATGGAAACTCTGCGAGTCCAACAACTAAAAGCCAAATTCTCCAAGTGCCACTTTTGGAGAGAGGAAGTAAGGTTCCTTGGGAACGTAGTATCCAAAGAAGGGTTATCTGTGGACCCTGCTAAGGTAGTAGCGGTACAGGATTGGAAGACACCAAGGAATGCAACAGAAGTCCGAAGTTTTCTAGGACTAGCAGGTTTCTACCAAAAATTCATAAGGGATTTTGTGAAAATCTTAGCTCCACTCACAAGGCTGACAAAGAAGAATCTAGTGTTCAATTGGGACTTGGATTGCGAGTTTGCTTTCCAACGACTAAAAAGGGCTCTTACAACATCCCCAGTTCTGACGTTGCCAGATGGAAGCAAGATGTTTACAGTTTATACAGATGCATGTGGGACAGGGCTAGGCGTTATATTAATGCAAGAAGGAAGGGTAGTAGCTTATGGTGGAAGGCAATTGAAAGTTCATGAAAAGAACTACCCGACCCACGATCTTGAGTTAACCGCCATCGTCTTTGCACTTAAGTCTTGGCGACACTATCTCCTAGGTGAGAAGTTCGAACTTTACATTGACCATAAATCGTTGAAATATCTTTTCTCACAGAAAGATCTTAACTTGAGGCAACATAGATGGATGGAGTTCCTTGCCTCGTACGATTTCGAGATATCCTACACTCCGGGCAAAGGCAACGTAGTGGCAGACGCGTTGAGCCGAAAGAAACAGATCCTAAGCCCGCTCTTTATAGAAAGGCAAAGCTTGGAGTATATAGCCAGTTTTAACTTTAGGCCCTCCTCCGATTTTGTACCGGGCTTGCTAGCATCTCACGAAGTACGCCCGACTCTAGTGGACTCAATAGGGACATTACAACGCAAAAACCCTCAGCTTGTGGAGACGATTGATAGGCTAATTAGGGGTGAGACTTCAAGTCAGCTCAACAGATACTCCATCAACGATAAGGGTTGGTTAAGGCGAGACGGAAGACTATGCGTCCCTCGGACAAGGGATTTAGTAAAGACGGTTCTCGAAGAAGCACATCACTCCAAGATGACGATACATCCAGGCGGAGATAAAATGTACAAGGACATAAAGAGAACTTTCTTTTGGAGCGGTATGAAGAAGGATGTGGCAGATTTCGTTTCTAAGTGTATGACTTGCCAATAGGTTAAGGTAGAGCAGAAGAAGCCTGGCGGTCTGCTCCATCCTTTAGAGGTCCCGCAGTGGAAGTGGGATAGCATTTCAATGGACTTCATTGATGGGTTGCCCAGGTCTAGAAGAGGCAACACTAGCATTTGTGTAATAGTGGATATGCTTACTAAAAGCGCCCACTTTTTACCTGTCAAGAGTAAAAGGACTGCCACATCCCTAGCATATCTTTATCTCAAGGAAATTGTTCGACTCCATGGAATACCCTCCAGCATTGTTAGTGACCGAGACCCTATCTTCACAAGTGAGTTTTGGCGGAGTCTACAAGAAGCGATAGGCACACAGTTATGCTTGAGTACAGCCTATCACCCCCAAACTGACGGCCAGACAGAAAGAGTGAATAGAGTTTTGGAGGACCTTTTAAGACTGTGCGTCCTTGACTTCGGAGGGACGTGGGAAGACCATCTTCCTTTGGTTGAATTTGCCTACAACAACAGCTACCAAGCCACCATCGAAATGGCGCCCTTCGAAGCTTTATATGGAAGATCGTGCCGATCGCCCACTTGTTGGTGGGAGTCTACTGACAAGCTCATACTTGGACCAGATATGATCCGAGAGACTTCAGAGAAAGTAGACTTAATACGGAGAAGAATGAAGACAGCCCAAGATAGATAAAAATCCTACGCAGACAAGAGGAGGACCGACCTTGAATTTGAGGTTGGATACAGAGTTTTTCCTAAGGTATCTCCTCTAAGGAACGTTGTTCGTTTTGGAACCACAGGGAAGCTAGCACCAAGGTTCGTAGTGCTGTTTCCTATCATCGAGAAGGTTGGGAAGATGGCCTATAGATTAGAGCTACCCGAAAAGCTGGCCGGAGTTCACAACGTCTTTCATGTTTCTTACCTCCGGAAGTGTTTGTACGAATCTGCTGAAATAGTAGAGCCTAGCATTCTAGAAGAAGCCGAAGTGGAACGTGAAGCAACTGTGAGAAGAATTCCAACACGCATCTTAGGAACTGAAGTGAAAAAGCTATGCAACAGCGAAGTCAAGCTCGTCAAAGTTCAGTGGAGCGACGCCGAGGAAGACGCGACTTGGGAAACTGAGGCTAGAATACGCGCATCATACCCTTTTCTTTTTGAGGTTACATCTTTGATCTCTCTTTTTCCTTAAGTTATTCTTTATCTATCTTTTAGGATATATCTCCTCGACCTAATCTTTTAGGTAGAAACCCTTTGGATGAAAACATGTAATTGAAGCATGTTATGGATGATGGTTGCAAGTGGTTGCAAGTGATTGCTAGTGGTTGCAAGTGATTGCTATTGATTGCTCATGGTTGCATATACACACACAATCTAGGTTTTAGATCGGCTCAGTCACTTCATATTGCATATGCATATATGTATTTATATTCGTATATGGTTGAAGTTTAATGTTTTGTCATATGGATGTTGCATTTATATTAATGATTGTGCACTCATGTAGAATCATAAATAGGAAGGTTTGCATACATAATGGATTCATGACACTAACATAATTTGCATTAAGGAGGTCAACTGAATTAGTAGACCGACTGATTTTGCATTAGATAAGTACATATACACACACTTCGCATATGATCATGAAGCATTAGAAGTATTTTAAGGACAATGAACGCTCGTATTTGATGGATGAGTAGATGGACAATTGGATATTAGGATATACATTCTTCCTAAACTTGATGATTTCGGGGACGAAATCCTTTTAAGTGGGGGAGAATGTAACACCCCGTATATTCTATAACAGTGAAATTCATAGATTTAAGTATAATTAATTTCAAATCAAAGAATTAAGGGAAACGGGATAAGCCATTACATTCGTCTTGGAATTCTACTTGAGATAGAGTCCGAGTTTGCATAAAACGGACTCCGTATGAGGGGGATATGACCTCCGGAAGTTTTAGAATTCAGTTTAAAATTCAAACAGGCAGAAACAGTTCAGAAACGACTTCAAAATTCAAAAAAATTGGACCCAGATTGGGCAGGAGGGGCTAGGACTTCAAAAAAATTGGGGGTCGACTGGGTAGTCGACCTGGGGGTCGACTGGGTAGTCGACCTGGGGGTCGACTGGGTAGTCGACCTGGGGGTCGACTGGGTAGTCGACCTGGGGGTCGACTGGGTAGTCGACCTGAGGGTCGACTGGGTAGTCGACATGGCCCCTGAGCCAGGTCGAACCTAGCCCCTCCTGGCTGGCCTGATCTATGCTTGGCCGAATTTCTGAGCTTTGTCTTGTCACTAGGGCATATGTGTCAGCTCCTGATTGGTTTCTCTTTAAAACGAACGACTAATATTAATCTAAGCTCCATCAATGGCGCTAATCAATTCACAAACTCTATAACCTAAGACTCCACCTAATTCACACAAATAAAAATGAGAATAGAGCTGTCATGCTACTGAAGAAAGACTAGGAATAGCCGTCAAGTCAGGAGTTGATTCGAAAGCTTAAAGCAATGACAATTAAATCAAAACAACGCCTACAACAAAGGATAACATCTTCAAATTCAGAATTCAGAACCCTGAATTGAAGATTCGTCATACGTTGTAAGTAGAGTGCTATTCCGATGTGAATGAATAATTGAGATTTGATTTGTGTAAAATGAGTAATGGAATTGTACTTAATTTGTGGTGATGATAATTCATAATTGTTGCTATGATTCTAATTATGAATAGATTTGGGATGTTGTGGTATAATGATGTTAGAACTATTGGAAATTTGCAAGTATATGATTCATGTTGAAAGTTAACAACTATATGTTTGTGGTAGTTTATTACAACCAAGCTGAGACTCATGCAAGTATATGATTCACTATTATGCCAACATGATTTTAGATCCATCTATGTATATTTTTATGATCATTTTTAGTGTATTTGGATCCATTTGGGTATTATGATTCATATGAATTTATGTTGAAATAGACATTATGATTCAAGTGAAAACCATACTTTTGTATTAGTGACAAAAGTAAGCATCTTTATGAACTTGTGTTGACTCTATGAACATGACTAGATTACGTTTGGTGTTATGCCTAATTGAAAATATGTTTTAGGCCTATGTTGCTATCAAAATCATATGATAATATATGTGACACATAATTAAGTTAGATTCACATTTTAAATGCAAGTTTACATGAATAGATTAAAAACCATGATTCATGTTTAAGTATGTTTTATGTCAAGATTTTATGCTATTACAATGCAAGTTAACAAGTGCCTAATTTATGTTAATTAGACCGCTATGTTGCAAGTTCATCCGTTTACACACTCCTTTTTGATGTTACTTAGAATATATATACATCATGTTCTAAGCCTCCCCTTTTTTTCATGTGGCTAAGTTGGGCTTAAATGTTAAGCCCAACATAACATAGTGAACGTATAAAACAGGGGTAATGATGTTGGGTTAAAAATATAAAACATTTTTGTTGGCATGTTTGACGCATGCCAACGACCTTGAAAACATGTAAGTGGTATAAATTAATTTTACCCAATAAAGATGAATTTGAATAATGGGCTGCAAATATTTACATATAAAAAGAAAAGAGACAAAATATGTAAATTTAGAAAATACGATGTGTTTAACCCGAGGTTGGATTGCGTTGTGACATAAACCTGCCCGGACCCGCCCGGCTGTCCAGTAGTCACAACAATACCTATCCAATGTGGGTGGTTAAACATTGAGCCCAATAAAGACCCGAGGTTAGACTGAGTTGTGACGTAAGACTGCCCGGACCCAACCGGCAACAGGCAGTCACAACAATATCTGTCTAATGTGAGTGGTTGAGGCTTTAATAAGACAATTAAGGCTGAGTCAGGATTGATAGGATTAAGTAAATTGAATTAATACTTAATCAAATTGAACATGCTAAACTATACAGACTGATTGGGGGTTAGGTTTACAGAACACTTAACCAACTTAGCATGTTGGCTAGAAATGGAAAACCTAGTAGCGGGGGACCCTTTTCAGCAGTAACCCTACAAGGTGTATCAGGATACCCTGAACTAGGCAGGGTGGGGCACGATTACTGGGCTGACTATAAGAGGTCAAATCGACGGCGATGGTGCAGCAGTGTAGGTTCTAACGGGGTGCAGGCGTGCACACACTCCGGCGCAGAAAAATTAGGCACTGGGCACCAGTAGTATACCTGTGCATTCTAGAATTGTGTCAGGCCGCCACCATGGGACTTGATACACCCCATGGTGGGACCAACATATGTAGCTACAATATCAGGGGCCGTAAGACACATGTAACTATGCGAGTAGGAGCCAATCATTAGAAATGGATCACTTCACCCTGATTATGGGGTGCCTGTTGGGAACTAGCTTATAGGGGTGCAGATATTAATATGGGGTACGATAGTGTATTCGACTCTAGACAACTTAACTTTGTTTATGGTGCTTTCCCATTTCCAGTTTGTACTTATCATGCTCATTTCCTTATTCGTAGACTGAATAGTCCTAGGCTTACTCAGGCTTTATGTCTGACTCTACTTTTCTTTCGTCTTCTTTTCTTTCGTCCCCCCCCCCCCCCCCCAGGTCCACAGGGAGGGAATACCGCAGCTTGACCAGTTTTCACATCCAGCTTGAAGAGAAAGAATGTATTGCTTGGATCTCTTTCGTTTTGGACTATGGCTTTGGATAGCAATTATGGGGACTTATGCAGTTTACTTTTGTTTTTATGCTTCTTTAAGTTATGAAATCAAGACAGTTATGAAAATGTAATGTTTTTGGAAGTATAATAAGACAATCATGGCATGGTTTGTGTAACACGTATTTTGATGAAATAAAAGTTGTTGTTGTTTTCCGCTGTTCATAAATATGTGTATTTATATCTGTCTTGTGTATCTGTGACTTATACTTATAAACCTCCACCAAAATTAGGGCATTCCCTTTGAGAGTGACCCTAACGGAGGTGGGGTGTTTCAGTTACTGCTGTATAGAATAGATAAATTACAAGAATAAATAAATAAAACAACACAACAGAAGATAAACTTATTTTATTTCATCATAACTCAAAACGAGTTTACATAAGTAGTTTCCAAAACCATTACAACAGGATCAATAGTCTTTTCCAAAAACTTCAAAGTACATAAAGAAGCAAATACTTAAATAAAATAAATGCATAAAATCCACACTGAGCATAAGTAAAGCCATAACGATGAGAGAGTCCCAAGCGATACATCTACTATCTTCAAGCAACTGAAAGAAATCGGCACTAAGCTGTCGTATTAATCCCTCCTTGCAAACTTGAGGGGGAGAAAGAAAGAAAAGAGGTGGAAAGAAAAGGGGGTCAGACATAAAGTCTGTCGAGTGCGATAACTTTAACAATATGATTATTAAAGTAACTAGACTAAGGCAAAAGCTGGAAAATAAGGAAATGATTGTGAACAATTGGATATGACAGAACAAACAAGAAAATAAGACGAACAAAGAACACGTTAAATGCGCCCATAATCACGATAGGATAATTACTACTGCACCACCACTAGTCACCCTAAAGGTTGATCCCGCCTACAGAACTTAATAATGATAATGGCAGTTCGTGTACCCCTAGCTGCCTTCATAGGTGCCGTCTGCCCCTATCTCCACTAGGTGTATCCACTACCCTCCCCATTCTAATTACTATATTTATTCATAATATGGTAGTTATACTCCTAGCTGTCTTCACAGGTGCCGTTTGCTCCTATCTCCACTAGGTGTACCCACTAACTTCACTATTCGATCGGCTCCCTAACTCGTAGATACCCATGCTGGCCCCACAGTGGGGTGTATCACTCCCCAAAATGGCAACCCGATACAACCAAAAATGCATGGCTTATATCTACACGATGCAACAACGTCTGACCTACCAGCCCGGGCCCACACACGCATATGAACCCGTTGGACTTGCGTTGCCACCGCTAACCCATTTTGACCTCTTACAATCAAATCCAGTACGCGTGTCCCGTCCTCGACTTGGGTCGAGCCCACAAAGATACTTAATGGGTTACTGGATTGAAAAGGGCCCCCACACAAGCTTTCCTCCTGTGCTTGGTCCCTACTAGAATTTCCCACTTAACCCCTCTTATTCATGTCTTCTTACATGTTTCAACTTGGTTAAGTGTCTATAATTATATCCCACATGTCACCCATGTTACTTACTCAACAAATCAACATGTGCTATTGGTTAAGTTTGTCTTAACCCTACCCACTTATCATTTTATTGGTTAAGCTGGTCTTAACCCTTTTACTTAGTTTATGATTAGGTACTTCTTGGTCCACAAATACATTGGTTAAGAGAATAACTCCCTAAGTACCAACCCCGAAGACCGAGATCAACATCAGATCGTTACTCAGAGAATCACTCACTAGCCAAATTTCTGTTTGTCATCCATATTTGTCTTTAATCAGCATTAATTAATTATTGAGACACCTAATCGTATTTCACATGCCATCCAAGGCACCCACTTAATTTCACATGCCACCCAAGGCACCCACTTAACCCCTCATGTCCAACTACATGTTTATCTGGTTAAGTGTTTTTTAATTCATTAAGATCGTAACCTTATAAAGACCTCCCACATTAGACTGGCATTTATGGCAGCTGGATTTGTCAGGCGGGTCCGGGCAATCTTACACTACAAACGAGCCTAACCTCGTGTCTTTACAATTGTTACGCATTTAATTTATGCCTAAGACCTCTCACATTAGACTGGCACTTGTGGCAGCTGGATTTGTCGGGCGGGTCCGGGCAGTCTTACACCACAAAAGAGTCTAACCTCATGTCTTATGCGATTAATTACACATAATTAATTATCCCCAATTTGAATTAATTTCCCTATTCAAATTGCCAATCAATTACAAATTTAACTATGTCCATAATTGACTCAATTATGTCCATCTATTTATGGTATATAAAATTATACCAATTAACATCACATTTAAGGCATTAATGCCAATTCTCAATATTAAATCTTTTAATATTATCCCATTGCCCCATGTTGTACGTTCGTTCGTTTAACGTAAAATATACATTAGACTCGAATAGTCTAACTTGTGGCATAAAGAGAAAACATCACAACATGCATAGAACATAAATTAGATCTAACTTATGAAAAAAAAAGTCATAACATAAATTGGCATATAGATCTAAACATAAGGGGTGAACTTGCATGTATGAACAAGGTGTTTCATCTAAACTTGCATAGACAATGGGTGTCATAGATCAAATCATAAGGTGTAAACTTGCATAGGTAATAGTTACAATCTTACATAACATGATTCACACTCCAATATATATATACACACACACACACACACTCTCTTGCATATTTGGTTTATGCAACATAAACTGTAGTGTAAACTTGCGTCTAAACTCACACATGTCATAGCCTAACTTTAGATCCAATTTACACATAAAATAGATGTCATGAAACATGTAAGGTTGTATATGATTCTCACTAACTTGCATATGATTCATATCTAAATTAACATCTAAACTTGCATACATACATATGATTTAACATATGAATCTGTTCTAACAACATAACCAAACTTGCATATGAAACATAATTATGAATTGATTGTACATAAGCCAACAATTAACATAGATTTACAACATAGATGATAACATCACAGCTTTACAACATAGATAATAACATCATAGATTTACAACATAGATAATAACATAACGGTCAATGATTCACAACATAACCATATAATCCAAGTCACAACTTGACCCAATTAAATTGTTAATTATCTTATTAAACAAATTGAACTCACAAAAAAAGGTCTTGCGTTTTGAAATCTGAGTTCTGAAATTGGTTTAACTCGCCTTTGTACTAGATTCGTTATTATTTAGATTAGATTTGAATAGAATTGAGTTGATTAGCTTTTCTTCCTCTCTAATTGGTGGCAGCTACTGTAGGTTACAAGATGACAGCATGACGGCCATAGTTCAGATTTTTATTTGATTTTAGGGTTTGAGTCTACCCATGTTTATATAGAATTTCAATTTTAATTATAGCCATCGGATGATCTTAGGGTTAATTCAAAACCATTCAGTCGGGATAGGGTGACACCTCAGCCCTAATGACTCAGCAAGGAGTCAGAAAGGACTCAGCAATCAGTCAAAATATGGATCAGATCACACCAGAAAGCTGTGCAGGCTACCTGCTCGGCCTGTGCGCACTTGGCAGGTGTGCCAGTGCAATATTTGTACTGGCGCACTTCCCAAGTGCGCCAGTGCAATATTTTTATTTTTTTAGATTCTCCCGCCTAACTTCGTTCATCCATATCTCCTTCATCCAATATCTGTTTTACGAAAACTCGAACTCTATCCCAACCAGAATTCTGAGACGAACACAATGGTGCAACCCACTTCCCTTGATTCTCACGTCTGAGATTAATTATTCTTGAATTTAGTTAATTCGATTATTCAAAAATTCGGGGTGTTACATTCTCCGCTACTTAAAGGATTTCGTCCTCGAAATCTCTAAGTCAAGAAGAACGTATCCTACCATCCAATCTTCCATCTACTCACCCATCAACCACTAACAACCATGGTCCTTAAAAAATTTCTAATGTTTTTCATGTATATATGCATAGTGTGTGTATGTGTTCCTTATCTAATGCAAAATCAGCGGTCTACTGATTCAGCTGACCTCCTTAATGCAAAACATGATAGTGCCATGCGTCCATTATATATGCGAAAGAATCCTATCGATACATATTATTTATTCATGTGTGCACAACCATTCATCAACATGCAGCATCCATATGATAACACACATTCAATGTACATTCATTTTAATAAATACATCCATTTATATGCAATATGCAACATGAAAGTGACTGAGCCGATCTAGTGCCTAAAGTGTGTGTATATGCATCCACGAGCAAACACTTGCATCCACATGCATCCATCATACATAACATGTCTCAAACACATGTTTCAACCATAGGACTACCTAGGTCAAAGATACTAGCGAGAGGACATACTAAAGATAGAATAAGCACAAGTTAGGCGGTAAAGGATAAATTAAAAGACATACCCTCGAAAAGAAAAGGGTACTATGAATGCATCTTCTCTTCCGGCTCCCAAGTAGTGTCATTCTCATCATCTCCCCATTGCACTTTGACTAGCCTGACCTCTCAATTCCTCAACTTCTCAATCTTCGACCCAAGAATGCATGTAGGAGCTCGTCGAATCGTCGCATCACGCTCTATCTCCACCTCTCCAAGCAAGCTCGACTCTACCACTTCTGCGGTCTCGTGCAAGCACTTCCTCAAATGTGATACATGGAATACAACGTGTACAGCACTAAGTCTCTCAGGCAACTCTACACTATACGCCATCTGTCCAATCCTCTCCTAGAAAACTTCTTATTTACGTTACTTTTCTTGGAACCTTAAATTCTTGGATTGTCGCCACCTTCGCGGGATCCGTAGTTATCCCTTCCTTAGAGACCACGTGTCCTAAGAATCCTGCCTTCTTCCTCAAAAAAAAGGCATCAACATAGGGTCCTAAACAATCCATTACTTCACATCCCACTCGAGTCATCTCATAACCCTATTGAATCTAACTCGAGGCAGCCCACACCATCGAATAGTCTTATCATGTCACGGCTGCACATCACTTCTCGAGAAAACCAAGATATCATGCAATGAAAATCGCCATAGCTATTTATCTCACACAAACCATCCTAGTCGAACTCGACATTCTCCAAGCACAAGCCCCAAAGGCCTAAACCAATACCAGACAAGTACCCAAGGAATATCTCCTCCGAATTCAGACAATCTACGTGAGATGATACTAGCAAAGCAACCAAACAATTGAGCACACCTCTCCGATATACTACGTCTTATGAACCCCTTCTCAAGCAACTCCCCTACTGGCTTATTGAGCTCCCTCCTCTGAGGAGGAGCCATGTGGCGTACTGGCAGAGATAATGGTTTTGCATTGTCTACAAGATAAATACGAAAATCTATCTTATGCCTCGGGGGTAAACCTCGAACCTCTTTGAAGACGTTACTATATTCACGGACCACACGAACAGATTTCAAATCATCATTGGATACGTCAAGAGATTCTAGGTAACTAAGCATTATTGGACCTCTAGGGTCATAAGAAATATCAAGGGTCTTTCCACAATGAGTCAAAAATCTAACTGACCTTCTCTCACAATCTAGGATGGCACTGTATCTAGTTAGCCAATCCATACCTAGAATCAAGTCGTAGCTCATGAAGCCAAGAACAAAGGCGTTGCATTCAAACCCAATGCCCAAGATAGACACTCTCAAATCCTGACAAATCATAGAAAGATGAGCCGAACCACCAATAGGATTTGAGACTACTATGGGATCCAAAACTAGACTAGTTTTTTGGTGCATTGTTTCAACTAACGAAGCAGATACAAACGAGTGTGATATGCCAGAGTCAAACAAAGTACAAACAGGATGATCAAATAGAAAAACTAAACTTTCAACAGAAATTGTTCTACCTTGTTCTTGCAGCGATGGGGCCATGAGAGCCTGGACTTGCCCTCTTGCCTGCCCTGGTGCCATGAGAGCCTGAAGCTGCCCTCCCGAGGTAGACCCTTGTCCTTGTTTCCTTGGGCGGTCCTTAACTAGATGATCTGCCCCTCCACAGTGGAAACAACCAGTCTTCTTCTTTTTCCTACAGTCTTTGCTCAGATGGCCTGGTGTCCCACAATTAAAGCACTTCTTCTTTCCCTTGCCATTGTTGTCTTTACCACCCTTCTTGTTCTACTGTTGCTATTGCGATTTTTGATCCCCTTTCTTCTCGGGTGCTTTATTAGCATTGGCGCCTTTCTCCTCTTCATGCATAAGCGCCATGTCAACTAGTCTCTCAAAGATAGCCCCTACAGGGATGTGGTCATAGCTGACCCATGTAGTGGCTCGTTCAAACCCTTAACAAATCTCAGGGCCTTCTTTTCAGGTGTATTCACCAAGTCCAAGCCAAATATCGCCAACTGATTAAACTTGTTGACATACTTTTTATTGACAGATTCCCTAGCTTTAATGCCAAAAACCTTTCCATATATAGATTCTCTTCAGCCCATGAGAGAAACTTTGCCTCAAACCTATGCCTGAAATCTGGCCATGTATTAACTGGATGCTTCCCATTAGTGACCTCCCACCAAAACAAAGCTTCATCCTTCATCAACCAAGCAGTCAATTGGACCTTCTTACAATCGTCCAAATCGAAAAGGCCAAACAGATCCTCCACTTCTTTCAACCAATTTCTAGCTTCAATGAACGTTTCAGTCCCACTAAAAGATTTTCTGCCCATCAAACGAAAGTCTTTACATATCTTGGAGAAAGTATCTCCAGGCAGAGGAATGACTGGAGCTGGAGGAGGAGGAACGTTGGTCGGACCCACGGTAGCGGCACTAGCCTCGAGATATTGACGAAACCAACCAGGTACATGATCACCCTCTGGTATCTCAGATGCTCCAGACATGCTGAAAAGAAAAGAAAGAGTTTCAGAACAAGGTAAGAGAAAGAGAGATGTATGGCTTACGGGGATTATGCTTTTTAAAGTAAACTTTCCTTGGAAAATAGATTCTTTAAAACAAGTTTTTGAAAGTACTTTCTAGGAAAATAATACTTTTGAAAACACCTTTCAAAACTTTTTATCTGTTCTTGTAACCTTACTTCTGATACCACGTGTAACACCCCACGTCCATTAATGTCACTCACAAGGGAATGCATCAATGTCCATGAAGCGTTATTGTTGTATAGAACAGATAAATTACAAGAATAAATAAATAAATAAAACACATCGGAAGATAAAACTTATTTTATTTCATCATAACTCAAAACGAGTTTACATAAGTAGTTTCCAAAACCATTACAATAGGATTAGTAGTCTTTTCCAAAAACTTCAAAGTACATAAAGAAGCAAATACTTAAATAACATAAATGCATAAAATCCCCACTGAGCATAAGAAAAGCCATAAAGATGAGAGAGTCCCAAGCGATACATCTACTATCTTCAAGCAACTGAAAGAAATCGGCACTAAGTTGTAGTATTCCCTCCTTGCAAACCTGAGGGGGTTGAAGGAAGAAAAGAGGTGGAAAGAAAAGGGGGCCAGACATAAAGTCTGGCGAGTGCGATAACTTTAACAATATAATTATCAAAGTAACTAGACTAAGGCATAAGCTGGAAAATAAGGAAATGACTGTGAACAATTGGGTATGACAGAACAAACAAGGAAATAAGACGAACAAAGATAACGTTAAAGGCACCCCTAATCACTATAGGATAATTACTACTGCACCACCACTAGTCACCTTAAAGGTTGATCCCGCCTACAGAACTTAATAATGATAATGGCAGTTCGTGTACCCCTAGCTACCTTCATAGGTGTCGTCTGCCCCTATCTCCACTAGGTGTACCCACTACCCTCCCCATTCTAATTACAATATTTATTCATAATATGGTAGTTATACTCCTAGCCATCTTCATAGGTGTCAACTGCTCCTATCTCCACTAGGTGTACCCACTACCTTCCCCATTCGATCGGCTCCCTAACTTGTAGATACCCGTGCTGGCCCCACAGTGGGGGTGTATCACTCCCCAAAGTGACAACCCGATACAACCGAAAATGCACGTCTTATATCTACACAATGCAACAACGTCTTACCTACCAGCCCGGGCACACACACGCATATAAACCCGTTGGACTTGCGTTGCCACCGCTAACCCGTTTTGACCTCTTACAATCAAATCCAGTATGCATGTCCCGTCCTCGACTTGGGTCGAGCCCACAAAGATACTTAATGAGTTACTGGTTTGAAAAGGGCCCCAAACAAGCTTTCCCCCTATGCTTGGTCCCCACTAGAATTTCCCACTTAACCCCTCTTATTCATGTCTTCTTACATGTTTCAACTTGGTTAAGTGTTTATAATTTTATCCCATATGTCACCCATGTTACTTACTCAACAAATCAACAAGTGTTATTGGTTAAGTTTGTCTTAACCCTACACACTTATCATCTTATTGGTTAAGCTGGTCTTAACCCTTTTACTTAGTTTATGATTAAGTACTTCTTAGTCCACAGATACATTGGTTAAGAGAATAACACCCTAAGTACCAACCCCGAAGACCGAGATCAACATCAAATCGTTACTCAGAGAATCACTCAGTCAACCAAATTTTTGTTTGTCATCCATATTTGTCTTTAATCAGCATTAATTAATTATTGAGACACCTAATCGTATTTCACATGCCACCCAAGGCACCCACTTAATTTCACATGCCAATCTAGGCACCCACTTAACCTCTCATGTCCCACTACATGTTTGACTGGTTAAGTGTTTCTTAATTCATTAAGATCGTAACCTTATAAAGACCTCCCACATTAGACTGGCATTTGTGGCAGCTGGATTTGCCGGGTGGGTCCGGACAGTCTTACACCACAAACGACCCTAACCTCGTGTCTTTACAATTGTTACGCATTTAATTTATGCCTAAGACCTCTCACATTAGACTGGCATTTGTGGCAGCTGGATTTGCCGGGTCGGTCCGTGCAGTCTTACACCACAAAAGAGTCTGACCTCGTGTCTTATGCGATTAATTACACATAATTAATTATCCCCAATTTGAATTAATTTCCCTATTCAAATTGCCAATCGATTACAAATTTAACTATGTCCATAATTGACTCAATTATGTCCATCTAGTTATGGTATATTAAATTATAACAATTAACATCACATTTAAGGCATTTATGCCAATTCTCAATATTAAATCTTTTAATATTATTCCATTGCCCCACGTTGTACGTTTGCTTGTTTAACGTAAAATATATGTTAGACTCGAATAGTCTAACTTATGGAATAAAGAGAAAACATCACAACATGCATAGAATATAAATTAGATCTAACTTATGAACAAAAAGTCATAACATAAATTGGCATATAGATATAAACATAAGGGTTGAACTTGCATGTGTGAACAAGGTGTTTCATCTAAACTTGCATAGACAACGGGTGTCATAGATCTAATCATAAGGTGTAAACTTGCATAGGCAATAGTTACAATTTTACATTACATGTTTCTCACTCCAATATATATATATATATATATATATATATATATATATATATATATATATATATATACTTGCATATGTGATTTATGCAACATAAACTGTAGTGTAAACTTGCATCTAAACTCACACATGTAATAGCCTAACTTTAGATCCAATTTACACATAAAATAGATGTTATGAGACATGTAAGGTTGTATATGATTCTCACTAACTTGCATATGATTCATATCTAAATTAACATCTAAACTTGCATACATGCATATGATTTAACATATGAATCAGTTCTAACAACATAACCAAACTAGCGTATGAAACATAATTATGAATTGATTGTACATAAGCCAACAATTAACATAGATTTACAACATAGATGATAACACCACAGCTTTACAACATAGATAATAACATCATAGATTTACAACATAGATAATAACATAACGGTCAATGATTCACAACATAACCATATAATATAAATCATAACTCGACCCAATTAAATTGTTAATTATCTTATTAAAGAAATCGAACTCACAAAAAGAAGGTCTTGCGTTCTAAAATCTGAGTTCTGAAATTTGTTTAGCTCGCCTTTGTGGTAGATTCGTTATTGTTTAGATTAGAGTTGAATAGAATTGAGTTGATTAGCTTTTCTTCCTCTCTAATTGGTGGCGGTACTGTAGGTTACAAGTTGACAGCATGATGGCCATAGTTCAGATTTTTATTTGGTTTTAGGGTTTGAGTCTACCCATGTTTATATAGAATTTCAATTTTAATAATAGCCAACAGATGATCTTAGGGTTAATTCAAAACCATTAAGTCGAGATAGGGTGATACCTCAGCCCTAATGACTCAGCAAGGTGTTAGAAAGGACTCGGCAATGAGTCACAATATGGATCAGATCACACCAGAAAGCTGTGCAGGCTACATGCTCGGCCTGGGTGCACTTGGCAGGTGCGCTAGTGCAATATTTGTACTGGCGCACTTCCCAAGTGCGCCAGTGCAATATTTTTTTCTGATTCTCCTGCCTAAATTCGTTCGTCCATATCTCCTTCATCCGACGCAAACTCGGACTCTATCTCAACCAGAATTCCGAGACGAACACAATGGCGCAACCCATTTCCCTTGATTCTCACGTCTGAGATTAATTATTCTTGAATTTAGTTAATTCGATTATTCAAAAATTCGGGGTGTTACATGTTTCTAGATACAACATAACACACAGTGGAAAATATCTATAGCTAACTGATGAAGCCTCCTGCTTTAAGCTCCTCCAAGTGAATCTGTGAAATCCCGACTACTTGACTGCCCATACAAATTTTGGCACCCTAGATTTTAGGGTAAAACAAAACATAATAAACTCTGGGTCAGTGAAGGGACTGGTGTGAGTAAACTTCAACCATTTGTTTAACTTTAAAAATCTTTTCAAAAGAAATGATAATTGTAAGACCGATCCACACAAAAACACAGATGGTTTTTACCTTACGATAACCAAAAATATTTTTGATATCAAATTCGGTGATATTATAATAGTGTCTACAACAAATAAATAGAATCTAGCAGAACGCTTGCATCTCATGCTCTATATATAACATAAATTCAAAAACCGCAGGGCGTTTATTAGAGATTGGATTTCCAACATGACAAGGTATGGAACGACCTTCCGATAGTGTATCTCTAGAGCGGAATGCACTGGGTTCAACAAAAACGTCTTGCAACCCAGCCCACACATGGTTGGCAACTCATTTAACTTGAGTGTACCGAGCATGTTATCACCAACGGTTGTGATCAGCAACCGTTACCAAAAGCATACAGCAGCGAATAAAATAAGAAGAAAAAATGAAATTTCTCTAGATCAGGAGATAATACCCCTAACGGGAATGACCCACATGGCCATGCTGCCTGCCTGATTTCTGTTATTTCTCGGCTAATGAGGCTTAGTGTAACAACCTAAAATTTTAGCTAAGGTTAACATGGATTTTTATTCTATAAATTGGATTTTTATAAGGTATATATATAATTTAAATTTTAATAAATACCTTGTTATTTAAAAATATGATTTGAACAATAAAACTTACTTTTGAAAACCATATTTAAGATTTTATGAATATTTCAAATATTCATAGGTAATGGCATTATCTGATTTTAATATTAATATAAAATTTGAATTTGATAAAAATAAGTTATTTAAGATTTTATCTAAATGAAGTTAATAGTATTAAGTGAGGTAATTTAACGATGATCATAACATTCTATTAAAATTATTAAGCAATTATTTTTGACAAATTTTATAATTTTTGTAAATCTTATGATAAATAAAATAGATAAGTATCTTGAGAATAATTAGTAAGTTATAAATCGTTTGTTAAACCTTAAGTAATAAAGAGGTTTTACATATCATAATTGCAAATTTGTTACACATATGTTTGTTGCAAAGATGTAACCAAAAATCAAAACTTAATAAATAAATAAATAAATATTTTGGCTAAAATGCGTTGGCTGAAAATTCAAATGCAAATAAGTGTCTTCATGCATGAAATGTGATTGCCACGTGTCTTTAATTTAAGTAATAAGCTAACTCAAAAATCATTAAATACAAAAGAGAAGAGCCGCACCCTTCATTTCTCTCAGCAACTTCTCCCCGTTCCTTTTTCTTCTCTACCTTTTGTGTTTACAGTAAATGAAAAACCACATCTCTTTTCAATCAAAAATCCAAATCTCCCAATCCATTCACTTTCATCCCAAATGACCAACATGGAAGTTGTTCGTATCATCATTTCATATTTTTAGAAATCTACTGATCGAAATTTCGTTGGTTGAAGAGAGAGATATCTCTGTTTTATAGTAAGCATAAGAAAAGGGTTCAAAGATTTGAAAAATCATATCTCAAAATCCAGGAAGAATTAATCGACGCCGTCAACACCGTTGAGTTCAGCAGAAGGCGTAGAATTTTTCATGCGAATCTGAGACGATTCGATGTCGATGATTTGAGTTCGTCGAAATAAGGGTTGGAGATTGATAGAGGATGGAGCGACGATAGGCGAATCCGAGCATGGACTGATGATTAGGGAACAGAGGGCTTCGATGTGGAGTAGTTTGGAGAATTTTTGTGTCGATATTTTGGAATAGGCGTGAGTCGTCATTTGCTTTCCAGCTGCTGTCGAGGCGGTCGGATTTCGAAGCGGCGAATGGGTGCAATGAGACGAGGATTCGAAGTGAGTTTGATTGGTGGTCTCAGATTTAGATATTGTGGAGTCTCGGATGTGTGCAAGTGCATGAGGTGCACGGTCTATGGGTTCATGTACGTGACGGGAGGAAGGAGAAGAAGAAGGGAGCGGATGCGGGCTTTGGTGCTTGCGGGTTGGATCGGTGCTCTGCTTTGGGCGGGCCTCTTTGCTTTGGGTGAGAACTTCTGTTAGTTTAATTTAAGTTAAATTATCAAATCTTTGAACAAACATAACCTGTTCATTTTTAGTTAGTTTAATTCACCGCTAGGTCCGTTGGAATTGGACCGAAGTATAGAACACATGGATATATAATATTTATAATTTGAGTTAAGTATAAATTTATAATTAAATAGAAATCGTGATACATGTACATATTCGACGAATGTCAATATTAACTCAAATTCAATATAAATTTAGCAGAGAATCACCAGCCGCTAATAGGAATGAATTAGAAGCGGCACATGTTGCGATAGCTATGTTCGTTCATAAGGAACTCGGACATCGGAGTTGGAGCTAAGTCGGTGAGAAAACTTAATTTAATCATTTATATTAATTAGTAGTGATTAGATAATGGGTTATGATGGAATAATGAAATTGGTTGGATATGGATGTTATTGTGTGAATGATGTGCATGTAAATAGATAATACACTGAACACCGATAAGCTTTATTGACTGTAACGCTTGTGCATAACTGTATTGTTTGTTATGGGTGATGATTACATTTCATGATCATCTGCCTTATATGGTTGATTTACTATGTTTGCATGATGCATACACAACACCATGGTTGTGGAATCATACAGTTGATCGATTCAACCCTTCTTCCGTATAAATGAAGATTTATTTTCAAATATTAAAATATTATTCTTTTAGTCCAGTTTAATTTGAAAAGAGATTTGAAAATTGAAATAAATTTTTTTATGAAAATATATAACATACTGTTCTAAGATGACAGAGAGGATGGTGTCTAGGCTTGAGTTTGGAAATCCAGTTTCCTGCCCTCTCTGGCTATCCCTAACTGATCCGACAGACGGGACAGTTAATTTAAAATATGATTTGAAATTTAATTTTGAAGTTATTTAAACTTGGTAATAAAATTGAAATTTAAGATAATAATGTCGCGTAATGACCATTCATGAATATTAATTTAAATTTAAAAAGGGGTTTTTGAAGAATCTTATTCAAATCGATTTATAACGCGCTGTGGCGCGACAGTTCGTAAGAATATTGATTTCAATTTTGAATGGTTATAACTTGATTGTTTGAAAACAGTTTGACTTGAAATAAGAAATGTTGGGTTTCAAATATAAACATTTTTTGAATAGAAAGGAAAATTTTGAATTTCAACGTATGATTTTCAAATTGTATTCAAAACAAATTTGGAAAGGTAACTGTAAGTGCAGTTTGGTGACCGTAACAGAGTTCAAATAAGATAAGTTATAAAATTTGGGAAAATTTATGATAAATTTTACTTTATTAATTTTAAGTGATTTGAATTTGAAATATTTGAATTTTCGAATGATTTGGAATCTACTTAACTTAAAAGACTATTGCAGCGCTTTTTGTAACTTTTCCAAACGTTATTCTCGCATTTTTCAAAGGTAAATTGGTTTGGAGTTTATAAAAACGTGAACCATTATTTTCAAATGGTTAAAAGGACAGCAAACGGTTTGGAAAGATTTTTAAGTGGTTAAATATTTGTATATGGAATTGAGATCAAATATAAGTCGATTTAACTCCATTAAAACTTATGTTTGAATGTGAAGTGTCTGGATTATCGTAAATGTATTTGTAATCCAATTAAAGATTTGGGAAAATTTAACGACTTATGAAATCAATGAATTATGTTGAAGTATAAGAATTGAAGGGTTATGTTTGAAATATAAGGTTGGTAAATCGAATATTTGATTTCAAATAAAGAGTTAAGATGATAGCGGAAATTATGATTAATCCAACCTTGATTTAGGATTGAATGGATAACGACTGGAAGGAGATTGAATTGTAACCGTGTGTTGTCTATAACTATTGTTTTAAGAATATGCTTAATACTTGGAATGACCGGGATCAGATTTAAGTCCGAAAACCATTCCAAGTAATAATACGACGCATGGAGCGAATTCAAAACTTGAAATCGATGATTAAAGGTCGAGAATCTTTAAATTTATTCGGATTGATTTCCGATGTCTCGAATTAGACCGTACACCTGATTCGAGGTTATAAGTGGCATGAGGTCTGAGTATATTCGAAGATTTTCAAATTTTGTTCCGTTCAAACCTAGAATGGACTGGTATGGATTATGTGTATGACATTTTAATTGACGGCATAACACTGATTTCCGTTGATATATTTCTGGTTTGTGACGTACGAGCTCAAAGTGGTTATGTAACGATCGAAATCAGTGGTCATGTTGTGAATGGACAATGTGACATACTTAAGATATGAATGAGCTTGTATGATCTGGGCATTTCTTATCTAGGCATGCTTTGTGTATAATGTGACATCGACAAACCTCACACCCTGGATTGATGAGAAACTGGCGGTTAGGTTGTATACTTATATGTGATTGATGATGAGGCTGCAGCAGTGGGAAACCACTTATGAACTTGGGGAAATTGGGTATGTTCGGGGGGCTGTATCTAGTCGAAAACCGTTGATCTGCCTTGCGATTTGTTGTTGGTATCCAAGATGGACGAAAAAGCCGTGTTACACTTCGCTTTGTATCCCTTATTGATCTTTCATACCAGGAATCATTAAGTTGGAAACCCAAATCTCCAATACGAGCCATATGGATTTTAATTATATACATATATGTCCATATAACCAATTGAGGTTATGGGGGCTATGAATCTATATTTATTTGTGAATTGGTTTCCACACTGTGTGTAATAATTAAAAGAGGATTTTCATGTATGAAAGCATGTTTGGTTATCATAAGATAAAACTCACCTATCTAGTGTGCGTTTGCATTATGTGATTGGGACGAACTTATGATAGCCTCATTTTCCAAAAGTCATTATGTATTTATCTGCACGGGTTTTCATATGGAGTAAACCCGTTCCGCATTAGCGACGTTGGTCCGGTGAATTTCCCAACTTTAAAATATATCCTAAAAGCAACTGTTTTATGTTCTCACACCAGTCCCATGACTGACCTAGAGTTTATTGTTCGTTCCTAAACTTTGGTTGCCCATTAATTTTTACGTGGATAGCTAGTAGTTTAGTTTCGCTGTTATGATCCATTGGAGCGAGGTTCAGAGCGCTTTTTTGAGTAGGAATCGACGCTAGAGTTGAAGCTTCAGTTGTATCATATTGTTCTTCCGCTGAGAGTATATGTGATATTTCTTCCGCTGTGTATCTATATTGTAACTCTGATATTCATGTAAATCTGATGTAATAGGGTATTACACAATGAAAGGTTCTGTTATTTTGTTCAATATATGTATGTACCCATAATGATTCGTCTTTGTGAACGATTTAATTTGGTCTAACTACCAACGAAATTCGGGCAAAAAGATGGGTCGTTACAGTTGGTATCAGAGCTTTGGTTACACAAAGCTATGCTGTACGACATATTTTGAACAAAAGATAGGACTCACCAGAGTTATAACATCTCATTAGAGATAGGGTTAGAAGTGCCCTAGAATGAGATTCTGGAGTATTAATTAAGATAGCGTATTTTTGAAATACAAGGTAGTTTTGAACTAAGTAAATCATTTGGAATCGTGATTATTTTGAAATACATTTGAAGATATGGGTTTCGAGTATTTTATTCGAAGTCATGAGTGGACTATCGAGTATGTATGGATTTTGAATATATGTCTGATCAACGTATATACGAAGTCCAGTATATACTAGATAGATATAGAATCACACTCTAGTCGCCCAGAGATGATTCTGATGATTGAGATCTCATCATCGGTATTTATGTTCGAGTTTCGAAAGTGGGATGACTATATATGTAACAACCCGTATTTTAATAACGTGTTATAACCATAAATCAAGGCAGAATTAATTTTTAAAATAAGGATCAAGGGCAACGGGTTACTCCATTACGTTCGTCTCGAAATTCTGCTTGGAAACGAGTTCGGGTTTTCAAAAATCGGAGTCTTTATGACCAAGTTATGACCCTTCAAAGTTTTAGAAATTTCAAGTTCAAAAACAGCTCTGAATTCGAATTCAAATTTCGAATTCAAACCCCAGAACGGACTGGGCGGGAAATTTCCCGCCCAGGACCAGGTCGACCTGGGGGTCGACCATAGTGTCGACTTGCCCAGGACCAGGTCGACCATAGAGTCGACCTGGGTGTCGACCTAGTTGCCGAGCCCATTTTTGAGTCAGAGTTCACTCTGATGTTTCTAGTCCGATTTCTGTATAAATTCGTTGGCCTGACCCTATATAAACAGCCCCTAACTCTAGTCTCTCTACGCAAATTCTCTCTGGCATTATGCTGCTAAAACTCTGGTTGAGAAGTTAGTGAAAAGTGATTGCTTCTTCTCCAACAAGGCTACGTGTAGAGTATTGTTGCTTGGGGGATTTCTGTTAGACTCGAGATTCAACATCGCCTCTTTGTTTTCTAATTCTCAAACCACGATCTGTAAGCCCCAGTTACTTTTAGATCTAAACTTTAAACTTAATATGGACATGTTGTAAATTGAAATTGAACCTAAGTATGCCAATTATCTTGGATCTATCATTGTATATCTTGGATCTCTCATTGTTCGTTTCGGATCTGGTATTTTGGATCTACTATTTGTTCACCTTGGATCTATTCATCTTGAATCTTGACTTGTGGTAATATTTATATGAAATTGATTTAGGACCTATATATGTTGTATATATAAAACCCCTAATGTCCATAATATTCAAGCCTGTGATGTTGAATTAGTTATTATTCACAAGTTGGGGGTTATTATCTTATGTCAACTATTACCATGACTATCACCCTATTTTGCTAGATTTGATATTTGAGACCAGTACTACTCCATATGCCAGTACTGTTGTAATCGTTTATCTCAAGTTATACCATGCTTGACTTGTAATCACTTTTTCCACCTTATGCCCGTTGTTTTTATGTTATTCCCTAATTAGATTTGTATGTATCAATTCGAATTCACATGCGATGGGAATACGATTTGGGTAGTTTAGGCAAACCTGAATTTACCATGAACTTGGAACATGAACTTTGTTATAACCTGAATCTGAATATGGACACGAAACATTCCTTGAAACTTGGCACGAACTTGATATGAGATTTGAACATGGTCATGACTCTAGAACGAACTTGAAAATGGCCAACTCGAGGTTGGGTTAAGTTTGCAGTGTAAATCTGCCCGGAACCGCCCGGCAAATCCAGTGACTGCAAACAATAGGATCCAATGTGTGTAGTTGGTCATATCGCACCTAAAACACAAGGTTAGACTATGTTGTGGTGTAAATCTGTCCGGAACCGCCCGGCAAATCCAGTGACCACAACAACTAGTCTAATGTGAGAGGTTGGGGTGCATTAATGAATTTATGCTACATGATAGGGTTAAGTAATGAACATGAAAGACAACACTTAACTAACTTGATACATGATTGGATAGGGTTAAGTGACGAATTTGAATGAAAACACTTAACCCATTAGAAACCCTAGTTACGAGGTCCTTTTCAGTAGTAACCCACTTAGATGTATTACGATACCCTGGGACTAGGCAGGGTGGGGCACGATTACTGGGCTGATAGTAAGCAACCAGAACGACGGCTGAGTTAGTGTGCCATTGTTGCTTCAGGCAGACTATGGTCGTGCACGTAGTCCGGAGTTGAAAAAGCGGGCATTGGGCACCAGTAGGTTTACACTATGCGTGCTTGATTCATGTCGATGGTTGGCACCCTAGGGCTTGATACACCCTATGGTGGACCTAGCACAGGTGACTACATTTCGTGATTGGGCCGTAGGACACAGACACATGACGAGCTAGAACTTGTAGGGAGCCGATCAATTAGTAGATCGTACTGTAGGACCCCGAAATGGGTCATTTCATGATATTGGGCCAAGGGATCATTTCATGGTTAATAATTGACATGGGTTAGAATACTAGTACAGTTGGTGCAGCGAATCTTGAATATGCGATGCTAGACTTGACTTATCTTGTTATCTTAGTTATCATACCAGTCCTGTCCTCATCCTTATGTTTAATTCCAGTTTTCACATGTCATGTTAATTTTACTAGTTTTTATGCTGAAAGTCACTAGGGCTTACCAGTCTTTATGACTGACCCTTTTTCTTTCGCCCCTTTTTCTTTCATTTCCTCCCCAGGTTCTCAGGGAGGAAACGCTAGCTCTTAGCTTGGATTTATCTTGCTTTCTGTCAGCTCATGTACGGTTTGGTCTTGAGCTATGCTATGGCTGCACTTCTGCTATTTTTGGGGAATAATTTACTTTTGTTATCTTAAGTTTATGCCACTTTATTTAGAACTTGATGTAATGGAATAATTTGTACTTTGGATATATGAGGTTTTGATGCTTTTCTTGAAAGTAATGAAATTTGGTTTTTAATTTCTACCACTGCTTTATTTATGTTCTGCATTGTGATATCTCTGTGTAAGTTTACCTAGATAATACTCCACCAAAACTAGTGCATTCCCTTTGTGAGTGACCCTAGCGGAGGTGGGGTGTTACATTTGGTATCCGAGCAGAAGGTTACATGACGGGGCAAAAGTTTTATAAAAACCTTTTAAAACTATTTTCCAAAACCGTTTATAAAGAAGCATATTTCAATAAAAGTTTTATGTTTAAAAAGGCTATTCCCCAAAAGCCATTAGCACTTTCCTTTGTTTCCTCGTTTGAATTAACCTTCCTGAGGGAGTACCCGTACCTGGATGGTTCCGAAGGTACTTGAAAGCTAGGGCCAACAGCGCGGGCCCGGCAGACATCCCTCCTCCTCCTCCCCCAGTGGCCGCGGTTCCTCCTCCTCTTCCTCTTCCTCCTGGTACCGCCTTTACCAAAATATGCAAAGACTTTAAAGCAATGGGCGGCAAGAACTTCGTTGGAACTGAAACCTTCGTTGAGGCACGAAACTGGCTAAAGGAGACTGAAGACTTGTTTATTATCTTAGATATGGAGGATCATAGGAAAGTTCAGTTAGCAGCATGGTTGTTGAAAGAGGAAGATGCATTTTTGTGGGAAGTCACCAACTCTACTAGGCCAGTTGAGACTTGGGAAGACTTTAGAGAGAGGTTTGCGCTTAAACTCTTATCGTCAGCAGAAGAGAACCTTCAGATGGAAGGTTCCTAGCACTTAAGCAAGGGGACATGACCGTTAGGGAGTACGTGAATAAGTTTAATCAGCTTGCTAGGTTCGGATTGGACTTGGTTAACACAGCTCAGAAGAAGGCTGTACTCTTTGCTCGAGGATTGAACGAGCCACTACACAGTTTGGCCATAACTCATATACCCATGGGGGCGACCTTTGCAAGCTTGGTGGATATGGCCCTACTTCATAAGGAAGACAAGAATAGTAAGAAGGGGGTTAAGGCTAATGAGACTCATAATAAGAAGGTTGACTTCAAGAAGGGAGGCAATAAGAATAACAACAACAACAACAATACTAACAAACCACGTGAGACAAGGAAGTGCAACTTTTGTGGTATTACGGGACATCTAGCTAAAGACTGTAGAAGGAAGAAGAGAAAGTTGGGTGAATGCTTTCATTGTGGAGATACTGGACACATCAGCAAAGATTGCCCTAAGAAGCAAGGGTAGGGGCAAGGGCAGACCCAGCGAGTAGGACCTTCTGGAGGGCAGTTGCACGCTCTCAACACCACTCCTGCACTTGACTGAGGTAGTAATATTTTCGTAGAAAGCCTTGTTTACATTTCTGAATTTCCTGTTCGAACCTTATTTGACTCTAGCGCATCGCATAATTTTATTTCTTCTGATGTTGTTAAAAATCTGCACCTAAGTACTAGTCTGGTTGAGGATCCCGTTATAGTTTCAAATCCAATTGGGGCCCCGCTCATTCATCTATGATGTGTGTGGATTTGAGGATTTCTATCTTAAGCATAGAATTCACGTGTAATGCTTATGTTCTTGGATTTATGGGATCGGTTTGATCCTAGGTATGGATTGGCTGTCCAATTATGGAGCCATTCTTAATTGTGAACGAAGGGTAGTGAGGCTCATGACTCGCCTTGGTAATACCCTTGAAATTTCTTGTAACCCAAAGGGTACGGTCATGTTGTGTTATCTTGAATATCTTGACTCGTCCATCGACAATTTGCAATCTGTAAGAGTGGTCCGAGAATATCCAGATGTCTTTGATGAGGTGAAGGGGTTACCTCCTAAATGCGAGATAGACTTCTGAATTTATCTTGTTGATAATGCCAAGCCGGTTTCATTGCCTGTAGGCACATGGCCCCGCGAGAAAGAAGAAATCTCAGTAAACAAGTTAAGGAGTTGCTTGAGAAAAATTTCATAAAACGAAGCATTTCTGAATGGGGTGCTCCGGTGGTATTCGCTACTAAGGCGGATGGTTCGCTTCGTCTATGCATACATTATCGTGAGTTAAACAAGCTAACTAATAAAAATAGACACCCACTACCAAGAATCGACGATTTGTTTGACCAGCTTGTGGGAGCATATGTTTTCTCTCAACTTGATCTAGCCATAGGATTCCATCAGCCTAGAGTAGCTGAGGATAGCATTGACAAAACTGCGTTTAGGACTCCAGATGGGTTCTTCGAATGGCTCATCATGCCGTTTGGATTAACGAATGCACTCGCGTACTTTGTTGATTTGATGAGTAGGGTGTTTCGGGAGTTCCTTAACAAGTTTGTAGTGGTTTTCGTGGATGATATTTTGATCTTCTCAAAGGATGAAGAAGGCATGTTAGACATGTCAAGGAAGTCATGGATACGCTTAGAGCACACAGTTAAAGGCTGAGTTCTCCAAATGCCATTTTTGGAGGAAGGAAGTTCGGTTTCTTGGACATGTAGTTTCTAAGCAAGGCATAGCCGTGGACCCCGCAAAGGTAGTTGCGGTGCAAGACTGGAAAATTCCTAAGAACGTAACGGAGGTGAGAAGCTTTCTCGGTTTGGCAGGCTATTATAGGAAGTTCATTAAGGACTTCACTAAGATTTCAGCCCCTCTTACTAGGTTAACGAAGAAAAACCTAGCGTTTGCATGGGACATAGAATGTGAGATTGCTTTTCAGAGACTCAAGAGAGCCCTCACCACAGCTCCAGTTTTGGCATTACCCGACGGAAGTAAGATGTTTACGGTGTACACAGATGCGTGTGGCACAGGATTAGGCGCTGTCCTTATGCAAGAAGGGAAAGTGATATGCTATGGGGGTAGACAACTTAAGGTTCATGAGAAGAACTATCCCACACATGACTTGGAGTTGACGGCGATCGTTTTTGCACTTAAATCTTGGCGCCATTATCTTCTAGGGGAGAGGTTCGAGCTGTATACCGACCACAAATCGCTTAAGTACCTCTTCTCACAGGAAGATTTGAATCTGAGACAACGGCGGTGGATAGAATTCTTGGCATCATATGACTTCGATATAGCTTATACCCCTGGCAAGGGTAACGTGGTGGTGGATGCGCTAAGTAGGAAAAGGTTGACCTTGAGCCCCTTGTTTGTTGAAAGGAAAAGTCTAGAGTTAATAGCAACTTACACCTGTTATTGAGTCATTGACTGTTACATTAGCATCTCTTGAGTTAAGACCTACACTTCTAGATCAAGTAGGGACTTCACAGAAGGAAGACCCACAGATAGTCGAAATCATGGACAAGCTGATTAGTGGTGAGACGTCAAGTCACCTCGGTAGGTATGCCATAAATGACAAGGGATGGCTAAGGCGTGATGGAAGGCTATATGTCCCACAAGTGGGAGACTTAGTAAGGAAAGTCCTCGAGGAGGCGCATCACTCGAAGATGACCATACATCCCGGAGGGGATAAGATGTACAGGGATATGAAACACATTTTCTTTTGGCTTGGAATGAAAAAGGACGTGGCAGAGTTTGTTTCGAAGTGCATGGTGTGCCAACAAGTAAAGGCCGAGTCAAAGAAGCCCGGTGGGCTATTACATCCTTTGGAGGTTCCGCAATCGAGATGGGAGAGTATCTCGATGAATTTCATAGATGGACTGCCTAGGTCAAGGAAGGGAAATACAAGCATATGGGTCATAGTTGATAGACTCACGAAAAGTGCTCACTTTATTCCGGTGAAAAGCAAGAGGACCGCATCATGGCTAGCGTCTATTTACCTTCGAGAGATAGTACGGTTGCACGGGGTTCCTTCTAGTATAGTTAGTGATCGTGACCCGATTTTCACTAGCCAGTTTTGGAATAGTCTACAAGAAGCAATGGGTACACGAATAAGTTTAAGCACGACCTATCACCTACAGACGGATGGACAAACCGAAAGGGTAAATAGGGTACTAGAGGATCTTTTGAGGCTATGCATTCTTGACTTTGGTGGTACTTGGGAAGGCCTTCTTCCTCTCGTGGAGTTTGCATATAATAATAGTTACCAAGCTAGCATCGGAATGGCACCGTTCGAAGCCCTGTATGGAAGACCGTGGAAGTCGCCAACTTGTTGGTAGGAGACGACAGACATGCTTATACTTGGGCCCGACATGATAAGGGACACTTTTAAGAAGGTTGAGTTGATACGCAAACGGATGAAAACGGCCCAAGATATACTGAAATCTTATGCGGACAAGAGAAGGACAGACCTAGAGTTCAAAGTCGGAGATATGGTCTTTATAAAAGTTTCTCCTTTACGCAATATGGTTCATTTTGCAGCGGTTGGAAAGCTAGCACCAAGGTTCGTAGGACCGTTCCCTATCACTGAGAGGATTGGGCAGATGGCCTATAAGGTAGACTTACCCGAGAAGCTGACTGGAGTACACAATGTCTTTCACGTCTCGCATCTCCGAAAGTGCTTACATGAGTCGGCCGAAGTGGTTGAGCCGAGCATCCTTGAAGTGGAAAAAGAAGCAACATGGAGGCAGGTTCCGATTCATATCTTAGGAACGGAGATCAAGAAGCTAAGGAATCGAGAAGTCGAGCTAGTTAAATTATAGTGGAGTAAAGCCCAAGAAGACGCAACTTGGGAAACCGAAGAGAAGATAAGCGCGCTTTACCCGTTTCTTTTTGAGGGTACATTCTCAATCTCTTTTCCTATAAACTTGAAAACCTTTCATATCATGCTTTTACTACCTATGTTTGCCTTGTTATCTTCTCGATCTTATCTTGAGAACCTTTGGTAGAACCATATGGATGTAAACATGTGATTGAAACATGTTATGGTTGATGTTTGCAAATGGTTGCAAATGTTGGTAAGTGATTGCTAGTGGATGCATGACACATATTAGGCACTAGATCGACTCAGTCACATTTTCATGTTGCATATGCATGAGTGCTTATAGTTGTACATGGATGGAACTTGTTATGCTATCACTTGGATGTTGCATATGAAAGAATGTTATGTGCACTCATGTAGAGATTATAAATTATGTTAGGAATTTGCATACATGTTTGACTCATTACACTAACGTATTTTGCATTAAGGCGGTTTACTGAATCAGTAACCGCCTGATCTTTTGCATTAGATAAGTACATATACACATACTTACTGCATGTGTTCATACAGCACTAGAAATCTTTTAAGGACAATGGTTGCCTGTGTATGATGTTTTGAGTAGACGGATGATTGGATGGTAGGATATATTCTTTCTAACTTAGAGATTTCAGGGACGAAATCCTTTAAGGAGGGGAGAATGTAAGACCTCGTATTTTAATAACGTGTTATAACCATAAATCAAGGCAGAATTAATTTTTAAAATAAGGATCAAGGGCAACAGGTTATGCCATTATGTTCGTCTCAAAATTCTGCTTGGAAACGAGTCCCAGTTTTCGAAAATCGGAGTCCGTATGACCAAGTTATGACCCTTCAAAGTTTCAAAAATTTCAAGTTCAAAAACAGCTCAGAATTCGAATTCAAATTTCGAGTACAAATCACAAGAAGGACTGGGCGGGAAATTTCCCGCCCAGGACCAGCTCGACCTGGGGGTCGACCATAGTGTCGACCTGCCAGGACCAGGTCGACCATAGAGTCGACCTGGGTGTCGACCTGGTTGTTGAGCCCATTATTGAGTCAGAGTTTACTCTGATGTTTCTAGTCCGATTTCTATCTAAATTCGTTGGCCTGACCCTATATACACAGCCCCTAACTCTAGTCTAGTCTATCTACAAAAATTCTCTCTGGCCTTACGCTGCTAGAACTCTGGTTGAAAAGTTAGAGAAACGGGATTGCTTCTTCTCCAACAAGGCAACGTGTAGAGTATTGCTGTTTGGGGGATTTCTGTTAGACTCGAGATTCAACATCGCCTCTTTGTTTTCTAATTCTCAAACCACGATCTGTAAGCCCCGGTTACTTTTAGATCTAAACTTTAAATTTAATATGGACATGTTGTAAATTGAAATTGAACCTAAGTATGACAATTATCTTGGATCTGTCATTGTATATCTTGGATCTATCATTGTTCATTTTGGATCTAGTATTTGGGATCTACTATTTGTTCACCTTGGATCTATTCATCTTGAATCTTGACTTGTGGTAATATTTATATGAAATTGATTTGGGACCTATATATGTTGTATATCTAAAACCTCTAATGTCCATAATATTCAATCCTGTGATGTTGAATTAGTTGTTATTCACAAGTTTGGGGTTACTATGTTATGTCAACTGTTAACATGACTATCACCCTATTTTGCTAGATTTGATATTTGAGACCACTACTCCATATGCCAGTATTGTTGTAATCGTTTATCTCAAGTTATACCATGCTTGGCTTGTAATCACTTTTGCCACCTTGTGCCCGTTCTTTCTATGTTATTCCCTAATTAGATTTGTTTGTATCAATTCGAATTCACATGCGTTGGGAATACGATTTGGGTAGTTTAGGCAAACCTGAATTTACCATGAACTTTGAACATGAACATTGTTATAACTTGGATCTGAATATGGACATGAAACTTACCTTGAAACTTGTCACGAACTTGATATGAGACTTGAACATGGTCATGACTCTAGAACGAACTTGAAAATGGCCAACTCGAGGTTGGGTTGAGTTTGCAGTGTAAATCTGCCCGGAACCGCCCGGCGAATCCAGTGACTGCAAAAAATAGGATCCAATGTGGGTAGTTGGTCATATCGCACCTAAAACCCGAGGTTAGACTATGTTGTGGTGTAAATCTTCCCGGAACCGCCCGGCAAATCCAGTGACCACAACAACTAGTCTAATGTGAGAGTTTGGGGTGCATTAATGAATTTATGCTACATGATAGGGTTAAGTCATGAACATGAAAGACAACACTTAACCAACTTGATACTTTATTGATAGGGTTAAGTCACGAATTTGAATGACAACACTTAACCCATTAGAAACCCTAGTTATGCGGTCCTTTTCAGCAGTAACCCACTTAGATGTATCACGATACCCTAGGACTAGGCAGGGTGGGGCACGATTACTGGGATGATTGTAAGCGACTAGAACGACGGCTGAGTTGGTGCGCTATTGTAGGTTTAGGCGGACTATGGTCATGCACGTAGTCCGGAATTGAAAAAGTGGGCATTGGGCACCAGTAGGTTTACACTGTGCGTGCTTGATTCGTGTCGATGGTTGGCAACCTAGGGCTTGATACACCCTATGGTGGACCTATCACAGGTGACTACATTTCGTGATTGGGCCATATGACACAGACACATGACGAGTTAGAACTTGTAGGGAGCCGATCGATTAGTAGATCGTACTATAGGACCCCGTAATGGGTCATTTCATGATATTGGGCCAAGGGATCATTTCATGGTTAATACTTGACATAGGTTAGAATACTAGTACAGTTGGTGCAGCGAATCTTGAATATGCGATGCTGGACTTGACTTATCTTGTTATCTTAGTTATCATACCAGTCCTATTATCATCCTCATGTTTAATTCCAGTTTTCACATGTCATGTTACTTTTACTAGTTTTTTGCTTAAAGTCACTAAGGCTTACCAGTCTTTATGACTGACCCTTTTTCTTTCGTCCCCCCCCCCCCCCCCCCAGGTTCTCAGGGAGGAAACACTAGCTCTTAGCTTGGATTTAGCTTGCTTTCTGTCAGCTCATGTCCGGTTTGGTCTTGAGCTATGCTATGGCTGCACTTCTGCTATTTTTGGGGAATAATTTACTTTTGTTATCTTAAGTTTATGCTTCTTTATTTAGAACTTGATATAATGGAATAATTGGTAATTTGTATATATGAGGTTTTGACTCTTTTCTTGAAAGTAATGAAATTTGGTTTTTAATTTCTACCACTGCTTTATTTATGTTCTGCCTTGTGACATCTCTGTGTATGTTTACCTAGATAATACTCCACCAAAACTAGTGCATTCCCTTTGTGAGTGACCCTAACGGAGGTGGGGTGTTACAATATATTTCTGATTGAGATGTCTAGAAATACTTAAAACTATTTTGACCAAGGTTTGAGAATAAGTCAGCTAATTTTAAATATACTTAACTTGGATAATGAGAGAAAAACGCAAATCAAACTATTTTTCCATAACTAAGAAGAAATGCTTTAGAAGTTAATCTGGCTTAGAGAATTCGAAAGAAAATTTTGGAAGTGCATGTAAGTAAGCTTGTTTGTTAATCATATAGGTTGAGCATCACTCAGTTTTAACAAAAGTAATTACTCAAACTATAACAAAGACTTTGAGCATAAAAATCTAATAAGATATCATACTTACTCACGTCAATGAGGGCTAAATAAATAGATTTGAACCTATACTTAGCATGAACTATGAATGATAAAACACAAGATAAATTGTTTACTTAGAAATAGATTATAGCAATCAAACTTCCCTTAAGAAATTTGAAGGTAATTTTTGACTTAAATTAAGAATTAGTTTGAAGGATGATTTAAAATATAACCAACATCTAAGTGGGGGAGAAAATCACTCTTCCCTATTGAGACGGTATGAGTAAGACAATTGGATTTAACAAGCAATCATTTATGATGCAAAGGAAATATTGAAGTAAATTTTAACGTAACGACCCAAGGTTATCGCGACCTTGGTTATCGACGTAAACTTAATGTCGACTATCCAGGCATCGAAAATATCAGATAGTTAATGAAAGAAAATAGAGGGAAAGAATAAATAAGATAGAAAATCAGAATAGAAGAAGGAGAACATCACAACATCAGAGTAAATACGAATCTCATAGCGGAACGAATAAATATATTTCATAACATAACTTTGAAACAAAACAATATCTGTATACAATACCATTATTAGAGTATAACACTTACAACACAGCGAAAATAACAATAGCTATATAATACTAAAGCCTCCTGCTCCAGCTCTTCACGTATCTGTAAAATCCTGACTACTTGTCTGCCCATACAAAAGTAGTCACCCAAGAGTTTAGGGAAAACAAAAAAAAATAAACTCTGGGCCAGTCATGGAACTGGTGTGATTAAACTCTAATCATTTGGTTTAACTTTTCAAAATCCTTTTCAAAAGAAAGGTTAATCGTAAGACCGATCCACACATAAACACAGATGGTTTTTACCTTACGATAACCCAAAACATTTTCAAAATCAATACTTTTCTGATATTATGATAATGTCTAATCACAAATAATTAACAATCTATCAGAACGCTTGCATCTCGTGCTCCGCATATATATAGTATACAATCAAAAACGTAGGCGCTTATTGGAGATTGGATTCCGACTATGAGAAGGTATGGAACCACCTGCCGATAGTGTATCTCTAGAGAGGAATACACTGAGTTCAACAAGAACGTCTTGCAACCCGGCCCACACATGACTGATCACCCATTTCTCTTGAGTGTATCGAATATATTGTCACCTATGGTTGCTAGCAACATAACCGTTCCAGGGAGATACAGAAGAGAAAAGAAGTAACAAATATGAATTTTCTCTAGATGGTGACAATACAAATGGGGCGACCCACTTAGCCATGTTGCCTTCCCGATTATTTTCTTTTCCCGGTTGATGAGGCTTGAGGTCATAACGTATCTTTTGACAGATCACACCTCCATTTACTTTGAATGCCACATCGTCATACCCGCCAAATCAAAAATTGACTTCCCTAAAAATATCACGGGTATAAAGCTAGGAGAAACGAGTACCTCCGCCACCAAACGTGGATACGTTTGAAGCGATCAACTTATGTGATCCATTAGATATACTCTGTCAGACATTCGTGTACACACGTTGTCCTGGGCCTGGACAAACCGAAGGCACTATTCTGTAAACAGAACAGCCCTTGCACAAACTCCGTCTTCAATTATCTTCATCATATTTGATTTGCAATGCTAATGCCCATATAGAGTGGTTTTCAGATAATGAATCTGATCTCGATCTCTCTGTATTGACAACGGAAATGGTCAAAAAATTGATAGTCGTTGATTTAACTATCAAAGGAAAACATGTGTGCAAACAACGGTCGTATTTCCAAATGCAAAACTAACCGATCAACCATCAATCAACACTAACCCCTTTAATTTAATTTGCCATTCAATTATTCATTTCCCTATTTCCAATCCTATATATTCGTAAATTCTTATTTTCTAAATTCAGAAAATATACGTTATTAATCATTGGAAAACATTTCCATATTTACTCCTATTTCATATTTATTTTTTTATTTTAAAAACATTTCTGATTTCTTATTCGGAAACATTCCCAGAACTCCTTCATTGGATTTAGACAAATGTTTAAATAAAACATCGCTATGCCAACTCGAATCATTAACACTTATTAACTAAATTCAATTAACTAAACTTCACTATCGAACCTTCACCATTCCTTAGTTAAAAATGAAGTCAATCAAGTTGGGGTATAATTACCTCTCAGACCTTAACTGAATGACCTTTTTAACCTCGAAATAGACAAAGTTCACATTTTAAATCTTCAACAAACTTCCCTACGTAACTCTCGGATTCTATTTAAGAATCCACTTCTTTTATTATAATCCCATGCTTCCGAAATAAAATAACTTAAATATAACTTTTATTTCTTAATTTACATAAATAAATAATTGTTTTATTAAATAAACAAATCTTGATTTAAAACCCGAAAAGTAAATATTACTTTCCTACCTTCGATATATTCGAATCCCAATGTATAATCCTCTCTCGAATAATCTCTATTCGATAACTCCCTTTCGAATAAACAACATTCGATAATGCCTCTTCGAATAAACTATATTCGGTAACTCTCTTTCGAATAAACTATATTCGATTATGCCTCTTCGAATAAACTATATTTGATAACTCTCTTTCAAATAAACTATATTCGATAACGCCTCTTCAAATAAACTATATTCGATAACTCTCTTTCGAATAAACTATATTCGATAATCTCCTTTCGAATAACTATATTCAATAATCTCCTTTTTCAAATAACTACTACTAACTCTATTCCAATAACTAATATATGATTAACTCTAATTCGATTAACTCTATTCGATTAACTCTAATTCAATTAACTCTATTTGATTAACTCTAATCCGATTAACTCTATTTGATTTACTCTATTCAGTTAACTCTATTCGATTTACTCTATTCAGTTAACTCTATTTGATTTACTCTCTTCAGTTAACACTATTTGACTAACTTTAATTGATTAACTCTAATCGATTAACTCTATTTCCAATAATTAATATTATCTTCACCCTAATTCCTATCTTATTCAAATTCCCATTTGAATTTATATTTTCAAATCCCAATTTTTCTTTCTAACGTTTTAATTTATAAAATAACTATTTTAATCCATAATTCACATCGAATGTGAATAATATTTCTTATATATAATTCACAAAGTATGATTTCGTATTTTTAAAATAATATCCCATTTCCAAATTTAATTTTACTTATATTTATAGAATTATTCATACGAAATTTCCTTTTTATTTCTAACACTTAGATCTCATTTATAATTCTCTTTATAAATGCCGAGTTCACATTCTATTTAAAATATTGGTGTTAAAAACCCATTTCTACTTCCTTATATAAATTCAGACTTTTATTTTTATTTATCCAATGATAAATATTTTTTTCTAAATTTATAAACATCATTTATAAATTATTCTTCTCAATTTTATCTGTTAAAACAGATTTCTATTTAATTCTACTTTGAATTAATCCTTTCCATTTATCTGTTTAAAAATAGATTTCCATTTAATATTTATTTTCCATTTATTTTCTTTTATAAAATTCTATTAATTTTATAAAAAACTTCCTTTTATAATTCCTATTTATTTCTTAAATAATTCCTTTTCTATTTTATTTGTTTTACACATATTTCCTTTTCGATTCTATTTGTTTTACAAATATTATTCCTATTCAATTCTATTTATCTTATATAAATATTTCCTTTGTATAACTATATTTATTTTCCAAATAAATATTTTATTTCGAATATACATTGTAAAATTTTCTTTTTACATTTCAGTACTTCCTATGGTGTTTAACATGCCATACAACAATGATCAATTTCAGTCAAACATATATAATCAACAACAGACTATATATCATATCATATATAACAATACATGAAAAAAGGGTAAAATAAATGTTGAGGAATCCAGTTGGATCCCTCCGACCTGTTTCCCTGCATCCATAGATGATACATGATATAATTCACAGCATTTTCAGTTTAATACGCCCTATTCTGATAGACAGAATCAAAGTTTGTTAATGATATGTGTGTATGTCGTTATTTGTAAATTTCAACCAATAATCAACAATTCAACCTAACAATCATCACATAGAAAATAATCATTATTTATCAGTACTAGATTATGTTTATAAAAATATATTGTAACATCCCTTATTTTATGTATATTTAAATTTTGAATTCAATAGAATTTTTTTTAGTGATAATGGTAAAAATTTATATTTTAAGAATTTTCCTATGAAATAACTTATCTTAAGATAAACAAAAATCTAAATTAGTTTATACTGTCTGTAATAACCCGGATAATGTGAACCAATTTAAAAATTTTAAAACTGGTTATTGTTAAAGAATTTAAACAATTGAAATAGCATATTTCAATAAAATAATGAATTGGAAATAGTGAGGCAGTTTGAAAATTTGAATACAAACTTTGTCTGACTGTACCGGATGGAAAATATAACATATTTTAGTGAAACCAAAAATATTTAAATCTGTTTATAAATACCTTTCTAACAAATCTGAAAAATCGAAGTTTCATAGCAGGAATCAAAAGTTATGGCCAAATGAATTTTCAGAAAGGTCGCTATATAGGATATATAACCCTTGAAAATAGATATTTTGCGTACGACTTCGGAATTCGACGAAACCACTTTTGTTGGATCCGGGATGTCAAACTATTGCTAGGTTTCAAATTTCATAATTTTTGAAGCTAGTATGTGAGCGGGGCAAAAGAAAATGTGATTGGTCAATTCTGTTAAAATGGGTCGACCTAAAAATAGACATTTTGCATACAATCTCAGAATTTGACGAAACTGGTTTTGTTGGGACCGTATCGTCAAAACAAAGTAGATTTATTTTTCTGCAATTTTTCGATCCAGTTTGTGGCCCTGTCAAATTGAAATGTACATTCAAATTGAATTTTAAATGTTTTATACTTTAATTTGAAAAATAACTAACTGTAACAGTCGAATTGGCCAATGAAACATATCCCATTGTGTCCGGAATGGGGGTATTTAGCTAGGGGCGACAGTCGTTGGGTTGAAATTGGTGTACGTTTGTTCAAAGGGATATTTTGGGAATTTAAAATTAAATATAATTAGAAATATCCTCACTTTTCTCTCTCATCAGAAAATCGGTCAAACCTCCTACGAACGAACGACGGAAACACCTTCAAAACTTCCAGGCCTGATCGCCGCCGCCACCGGCGTTTTCGCCACCCCCTCCAGTTGACTTTTCCGTTCGCCTTCCCCTCCTCTTTCAATCAATCCAAGCCTCGCGTGAAATCATTTGGTATTTGCGTCGTTCTACCTCGAGGAAGTCACCACCTTTGGAGCGCCGCCGAGCATTAGAGGGGCCACCGAGATGAGTGACACCATAGGAGTTGGAAAGCCTGTTCGAAGCTCTTCGACGTTGCAGCATCTGATCGTGACGATACTGCACGGATCGATCGTAAAATTTAAACCTAGTTTTGAAGGTTTAGAAAAGGTATCGGCTTTGAAATTTCTGAAATGAAAATAACACTTTTAAGTGTCGCAAAACTTTGAAAAATCATATCTTTTTAGTGTGTTAACGAAATTCGATGAAACAAGAAACATCGGGACTGCAAGTAGGATCTCTACCATCTAACAGAAACCGCGGATTTTTCCGATCTACATACGATTTTTAGCACTCCAAAAACCAATACGAGGAATCTAAATTAAATTTTGTGAATGGAATCGTGTTGTATAAATTATATAAGCGAAGTGTAAATTATATACGCATTGTATACCTCATGTACATGTGTTGTATAAGTTATATTAGCGATGTATGAATTATACAAGCGTTGTATGAAACATATATCCTTTGAATTGTGATGAAATGCAAGTGAATTATAGAAATAATATATATATATATATATATATATATATACTCCCCTCGTCCACAGACCATGGACGATATTTATTGCTTGTGATTGGCGTGAAATTATATAGTATGACGAATGGTTGGAAATAATTGTTTGTGGTTGATATTGTGGTTGAAAAATACCTTTGTTGTTGAAAAATACCTTTGTGGTTGAAAAATACCCTCTTGTGGTTGAAACAAATTAGAATAGGATTGTGGAAATGAAAATAAAGCATGCCGCCTGCGTGCGAACTAGATGCATGATTCCCTATTTTCAAAAACCACGAGGTTTTAAGGTAGAGAGAGGAGCCGCACTAGGGACGGTCCCGGTTTTAACTAACCTGCCGTTATGCTGCCGAAATTTTCTGAAATATTCATGTGTTAGAATAATTTTCATTTGTTGAAATTAATTACATATGTTGAAACCAATATTCATGTGTTGAATTGAAATTCATTCGTTGAGTTGAAATTCATGTGTTGAATGTTATTCGGATTTTAAATAAATAAATTTAACGATAAAAATAACATTTTTATATATACATATACAAACTATAGAGAATATTCATGTGTCGAATTGAAATTCATTCGTTGAGTTGAAATTCATTTGTTGAATTTTATTCGAATTTTAAATAAATAGATTTAACGATAAAAATCACATTTTTATATATACACAAACTATAGAGAACATTCATGTGTTGAATTGAAATTCATTCGTTGAATTGAAAATTCATGTGTTGAATGTTATTCGTATTTTAAAATAAATTGAATAGACAATAAAAATTACATTTTTTTTTTGAATATGAAGTGTTAAAAACATTCACTTGTTGAATAAATATTTTTGATGATAAAAATATTTCTTTTATCATGTATACGCTTTGATAAAGTTACACACGTGTTGAAATAAATATTAGTTTGCTAGAAATATTATTATTAGCTTTGTTCTACATATATAAACATGTGTCGAACAAGGAAAATGGATTAGCTGCAGAGTAAAGAAATTATTCGCGTGCCCGACAAATAGGTAAGCCTTGATGAGTTGGCTGCGCAATTTTATTTTTATATCAACTCCTGTGAATGCCATTGAATGCGGAGTGCTGGTTATTCTGTGTGAAATAATAAACATCGCCATAGGATAGTAACAATTAATTTTGAACTACACTACGTGGCATACTCCTTGACGATAGGCATACTTCATCATATTCCACATAAGCATTTGGAGCTTGTGTGACGAGGTTGAAGATTTACCATACGAGCGAGAGGCTTGTATGGCGATGATTATATACTACAGGTTGAACTGATGACTGATATGGACTATATAAAATATAACGATAAATTGCCAGATTAATAAAAACCCCACACGGGTCTGAAGTTGACAATAATCACGTCTCTCTAGTCATTAGATACGGCACATAGACTATTTATTCCCACATGGGACGAGGTGACGAGGGTTTATCCTCTGGAGTAATTAAAAATACACTCTCCCTCAGGCTTGACAGGGTGACGAGAATTTATTCTCTGGAGTTATTATCTATACACGCTCCCTGTAAACACCAGAATATATCAATATAAATATGTGGATGCTTTATAGGATTTATTGCGTACCTTACACGGCCCAATAAATTTCCAAACCCCTTCCCGTACAAAGGAGGTTATGGCGAAATTTTTCGAAATATAAAGGCGTTAGTGAAATATTTGAAGTGAAAACGATATTGAAATTATAGAATGAACTAAATTTATATATATATATATATATTTATATATATATAAATAGAATTGAAAGGAATCCAAGCCGTGTAGTTCATGTTTTGAAATCGTAATTTGAATCGATTAGTACGAGAGATCCGACCATCGGATTTTCCCAAAACCGCAACCATTGGGTTCGCCTTGGAAATATCTTTCCAACGGCACCAACTTTGGAAAAATCCAACGGTTGGATTGTCTGGAATGTTTAATTCAAATCTGAAGAAAAACAGCACCAGAATCGTTTATATTTATATATAAATATAAATATAAATAGATTAAATCGAATAACGACGCTGTAGTTCGAATTTTGAAAACGTAACTTCAAACTACTAGTGTGGAAGATCCGACCGTCGGATTTTCACGAATCTGGAACCGTTGGGTTTGCTTTGGGAATATCTTCCCAGTGGTATAGACTTTGTAGAAATCCAACGGTTAGATTTTCCGATATGTGTAAAACAAATTAGGGGATAAACAGCGCCAGTGCCACGACACGACCTGAAACGTTGTTTAATTAAATATGGCCATTTTTAAATAAATAAAAATGGAGAAAAATCATTATAAAATATTATAAGCTACATGGATTGGAAATAAACCAATTTGGCTTGATCTGTTTGATATTTGATGGTTGTATGTGTTTGACACGAAAATTATACTAAAGAACTGAAATATGAATGTCAAATAATATAACCATGGAAAGAATTTATTTGAATTCTAATTACGTGAATTATTTGAAAAGGCCGAGCTAACCCTCATTTCAAATAATTGACCGAACGATTCGAAGGAGAAAATACAAAGATGATTCAAGACCGACGATCTTCGTATCGGTTGGATGTGCGCTGCTGAGGTTCCTGATTACCGTGAAGGAACGGGAGTAGTAGCCGTCTGAACGTATGTGTTGATTGTACGGATATATGAGGAATATGGAGCCTCCGGTTTCATTCAGACCCAGAACGGACTTGTAAATGGACTGCGTGTATGACATTCGATTTTGTTCTTTACTGATTGATCTCTGTTAAATATATATCTGTTTGGCGGCAGAGAATTTATTCTTTTGCTTAATGCCCTTCTCTGAGACATACGAGCTCAGAGGTTATATATCGATAGAAATCAGTCGTATGGAGTGGATTGCCTATGTGGCATGCCAAGATGCAGTGATCAAGGCTTTTGTTGCAAAGAAAAGTCTTGTGGTTGATGATCAAAGCACGGCCTATGTGGCCTGGCTTTGTGTATTGCGTGGATTCGCGAGCCTCATACCTCGGTATGAGTTAAAAACGGGATAAGGACTGCGGGGAGAGCACGACGTTTCTTTCAAGCTACGGTGGTGTCAGTGACCTACCAGCCCTGACATTTATATCTAGTTTTCACCTATGTGGTTGTTGGAATGCGAGGCGCCTCGATTTTAGGTCTGTAAGGACTGGGAAATGTGTGTTCAGGAATACTAATCCACTAACGTAAGTGTGGACCGGCCCTGAAGATCCAAGGGTTACTCAGAGTGTGTAGTCCTGAGGCATTTGCTAGAATGTCTTGAAGCGGAGAGGAGCTTGCCCCTTGCCTCGACTCATGACGGAAATCCAATTTCCAATACGAGATAACGGATTCGATTGTAACTTATGTATGGCGACATAGTGGCATGGGACGCTCATGTCATCTATGATTGATATTTATGATGCTATTCATTTTTGAAACACATATGCACTAGTAATAATATCAAATGATTTTGCTTTACACGTATTAAGCATATTTGGCCATTATAAGGTAAAACTCTGTCCTTCGTTTTGCGTTGCATTGTATGATGGGACTTGAGTCTTATAATGGCTTCATTCTTTTTAAAAGCATTGCATTGTTTTTAAAGAATTTACTTTGTTTTAAATGCACCAGCAATCACTGGAGTAAACCCGTTCCGCGAAAGTGGCGTAGTCCTATGATTTGCTTATTACTGTTGTTTAAACTGTTAAGTAGATTTCTCATAACAGTCCCCATGACTGACTCGTTGTTTGTTCACTTTGCAAACTCGGGTGCCCTTATTTTCACACGGCAGCCTAGTTCACAGATGACAGGTTGTTTTGGCTCAGCACTGTAGTATGGAGTGCACTTTTGGCTCATGGCGAGGCTGACTTCACCGAGATGACTTTGACATTTTCCGCCATTATTGTATATATATTATGATTCCGCCACAGGCGATGCAGACTGCTTTACTTCCAGTATTTATTATCGTATGTATATGTACCGCCTTCGGCGATGTAGACTGATACCCTTATTTATGTCTCACTGTATGTATATATTCCGCCTATGACAATGGTGACTGATCATTCCCCTTTTATTTACTAAGTTATATCCTACGTTGTGCTATTCTGATGTTGTTACATGTTATGATTCCGCCACCATAACTATGTAAAATTATTCTATTTATTGTTTTTTCTATTATCTGTACTCTGCTATGGTGATTGATGTGTTATATTCCAATGATTATCCATAATACCGTCACACGGATTTTGGGTTCGTCACAGTTGGTATCAGAGCTTTGGTTAAGCTTAGTTCCAGAGTCTAACACATTAAACACTCGTCATAATAGAATCAGTAGTGTTCTAAGGCGAGTGGCTCATTAGAGATAGGATTAGTGATGTCCTAGAATGAGCTAAGCAGATTAGAAAAACAATTTGATCAGTACATCATTATCTTTCATTATGTTCTCCTGCTTTATCATATATGAAAGTTATAATTTCTATGAGCTTGACTCTTTTCTTGCTTATACAGTACTTTATCTGATGGCTACACGAGCAGCAGCAGCCAGAGGTGGCCGAGGAGGCCGAGCAGGCAGAGCAGGAGGACGGGGGAATATCCCCGTAGCTGAGGAGGGTCCTATTATACAGCCACCACCACCCCAGGGCTTCGAGCTTGACAGAGTAGCAAAGAGATACCGGAACCTGGGAGGAAAACCCTTTTCTGGCCTTGGTACAGTGATAGAGGCTATTGCATGGTTGAAGACTTGTGAAAAGATTTTTAAGGGCATGGAATTGGTGACCCACAACAAGGCACGCCTAGGCATTTGGCTCTTGCAGGAAGATGCCGAGCGGTGGTGGGATGCCATCACCTCCGAAGATGAGGAGGGTACTGTTAGGACCTGGGAGCAATTAAAGACCATGTTCATACCTGAGCAGGCCTTAGAGCGGATGCGTGATCAGTTTGCTAATCTCCAGCAAGGAGATCTCTCTATCCAAGATTACCTCAACAAATTCACTCAGCTATCGCGCTATGCTCCAGAGCTTATTATGACAACCAAAGCTAAGAACAAGAGGTTTATATTTGGGCTACGGCGCAAGTACCATGACAGGGCTATGAGCAACATCAAACTCTCATTCTCAGAATTGGTAGAAATGGCCTGCAATTACGAAGATCTGGATGAAAGTCACTCCAACCTAGACCGCGCCAAAAGCCAAGCTGGAAACAAGTGCAAAGCTTTAGGAGATCAGCCAGAGTCCAGCATTGCCGCAGCCGCTACTCAGCAATCTGGAAAGATACCCAAAGGAAGCTGCTACAACTGCGAAAAGACAGGACATTTTTCGAATGTGTGCAAAGCCCCAAAGAAACTAAAGGAAAATCCAGACCGCATCTCAGCCGAATGCTACAACTGCCATAAGAAAGGGCACTATAGCAGGAATTGTCCTTTGAAGCAGAATGCACAAGTGGCCCATGTTTATGACGAGGAGACCCCGGCAGCTATCACCGATGGATCAGGTAAACCCGACGTCTTGGGAGGTACCTTTACCATTAAAAATATTCCTGTTTCTGTACTTTTTGATACTGGTGCATCACGTAGCTTCATTTCTAGTAACATTGTTCATAAGTTAAAATTGAATCCAAGGAAGCTTAAAGGACCAATTAAAGTTCAAAATCCGATAGGAGGTTCTACTATTCTCGGCTCATATTGAAATGTACCCGCCTCATATTCTTGTTATCGATTTCCTTTTAAAGTGATTGTCATGGACCTTTCCGAATTTGATGTTATACTGGGGCAGGACTGGTTGACAAAATATAAGGCCGAAGTTAGATGTGCTGAAAGAATCGTGAAAGTTAAAAAAAAAATTGGGCATATCACTATACCATGTCTCAGTTTAGAAACCGACAGAAAAGAATTCTGGTCTGCTTTAGAAGTTACTCCCACTTCATTAGAAAAGATACCGGTCGTTAAAAACTATGCGGATGTGTTCGAAGAAGTCGAAAACTTACCTCCGCAAAGAGAAATTGAATTCAGAATAGATCTAATTCTGAACGCCCGACCAGTAGTACACCTAATTAGAAGAATGGCCCCGAAAGAAAAGGAAGAGTTGGGCAGCTAAACTCGAGAATTGCTTTGGAAAGGTCTGATTAGACCAAACTTTTCAGGTTCGGGAGCAGCAGTAGTGTTTGTCCCGAAATCAGACAGTGCTCTACGACTTTGTGTTGACTACCGAGATCTCAATAAGCAGACACTGAAAAACAAATATCACTTGCCACGAATCGATGATCTGTTAGATCAATTGAATGGGGCGATAGTATTTCCAGAATGGACCTAGCTACAGGTTTCCACCAATTACGTATAGCCGAAGACTGTGTTCCTTTGACAGCCTTCAGGGTTCCCGATTTATTCTACGAATGGTTAGTAATGCCGTTTGGCCTGCGTAACGCTCCAGCATACTTCATCGATCTTATGAACAGAGTATTCCGTGGTGTTTTGAATAAAAATTTTCTGGTCTTCATCGATGACATTTTAATCTACTCCAAGTCGAAAGGCGAGCATGCAAAGAATTTAGAACAAGTGTTGATAATTCTGAGGAGAAATGTTTTAAAAGCTAAATTTTCTAAGTGTATCTTCTGGCAGGAAGAATTTAAGTTCCTTGGCCATGTCGTATCAAAGGAAGGGATTGCTGTAGATCCAAGCAAAATTACAGAGATTCAAGACTGGAAATAGCCTACTACCCCCACAGAAGTTCGAAGTTTCCATGGATTGGCTAGTTACTATCGGAAATTCGTTCATGATTTTTCAAAGATATCTGGTGTATTAACAAAGCTTACAAAGAAGCATGAGAAATTCAAATGGACTGCCGAATGTGAAGAAGCTTTCCAGGAGTTGAAACTAAAATTGACAACTGCTCCAGTATTGACAATTATAGAAGGCAACCAAGACTTGACTGTATGGACAGATGCTTCTATTAGAAGGCTTGGCGCAGTATTAATGCAAAAGGACCAAGTGGTCGCTTATGTCAGCCGTCAGCTGAAGCCGCATGAAAGGAACTATGCAACTCATGATCTTGAGTTGTTAGCTATCGTGTTTGCTTTGAGAATCAGGAGGCATTATTTATTGGGTGAGAGGTTCGAGCTGTTTACTGATCATCAATCATTAAAGTATCTATTTACTCAGAAAGATCTAAACTTGAGACAACAGCGTTGGTTAGAATTCCTTGCAGCATACGATTTTGGGATTCTATACACTCCAGGGAAAGCCAATGTTGTAGCAGATGCGCTAAGAAGAAAGAATGAAATTATCGCCAGTTTTATCATTACTTCTTCCCTAGAAGATAAGATTCCTATTCTCCAGAAAGACGATGAATTTATTAAAAGGATTAGTCAGTGGATCCGAGAAGGAAAAACTTCAGATTTTAGCCTAGATAGCCATGGGGTCCTAAGATTACGAGGGCGAATTTGTGTACCAGAAATTTCTGAGCTCAGAAGGGAAGTACTTGATGAATGTCACAAGTCTAAACTGAGTATCCATCCGGGAGTTAGTAAAATGTACAATGATATTAAGCGTACGTTATGGTGGAAGTCATTAAAAAGGGACATCTCAATATATGTTACCCGGTGTCCCACCTGTCAACAAGTTAAGAGCGATCAGCAGAAATTGGCTGGACTATTACAACCATTATAAATCCCAGGATGGAAGTGGGAGCAAATTTCGATGGACATCATTGATGGTTTGCCTCGAACTAAGAAAGGAAACGACAGTATATGGATGATCGTAGATCGCTTCACGTAGACTGCCCATTTCATACCTGTCAGATCCAACAGAACAACTCAAAGTCTAGCACAGATTTACTTCAAAGAAATAGTTAAACTACATGGAGTGCCGCTCAACATAGTCAGTGATAGAGATCCCCTATTTACCAGCAAATTCTGGGAAGCATTCCAGACATAATTGGGAACCAAATTGAATCTAAGCACCGCTTATCACCCTCAGACAGATGGCCAAACGGAGCGGGTGAATAGAGTTCTAGAAGATTTACTACAGGCTTGCATAATTAATTTTGGCGGGTCATGGGAAGATCACTTACATTTGGCAGAATTCTCTTATAACAATAGTTATCAAGCAAGTTTAGGAATGTCTCCATTTGTAACATTATACGGTAGACCATGCAGGTCTCCCGCATGTTGGGTAGAACCTGGCAATAGACTTCTGTTGGGGCCTGATATGATTCGAGAAGCATATGATAAAGTCGATTTCATCAAGAAGCGATTGAAAACCGCACAAAGCCGACAGAAAAGTTATGCTGATGCGAGAATAAGAGATTTATCATTTGCCGTTGGTGATTAAGTTTTTTTAAGAGTTTCCCCGATGAGCGGAGTAATCAGATTTGGCAAAACTGGGAAGTTGGCACCGAGATTTATTGGTCCCTTTCCTATAATTGAACGGATTGGAACTCTTGCATATAGGGTTTCATTAGCTGATTGGTTGCCTAGAGTGCATGATGTGTTCCACGTGTCTCAACTCAGAAAACATGTGCATGATCCAGATCTTGTTGTAGAAGAAGCAGCACAACAGGACTTGGAAATAACTCCAGAATTAGTAGTTAGAAGAAAGCCATTGAAGATCGTTGGCAAAGAAACTAGGGAGCTAAGGAGCAAAAAGATTCATTTAGTTAAAGTGCAGTGGAGTAGTGATCCTAGAGACTGTACGTGGGAAACTGAGGAAAGCATTAAACAAGCCTACCCCAAATGCAGAGAGGACATCTCTGACTAACTCCGGTGCAAGGTACCTTTACAATACTTTGCATTTACATTTTGTTTCCTACTTTGCTGTTGTTTCCTTTTCGAGGACGAAAAGTTTTAAGTGGGGGAGATTGTAATAACCCGGAAAATGTGAACCAATTTAAAATTTTTAAAATTGGTTATTATCAAAGAATTTAAACAATTGAAATAGCATATTTCAATAAAATAATGAATTGGGAATAGTGAGGCAGTTTGAAAATTTGAATACAAACTTTGTCTGACTGTACCGGGTGGAAAATATAACAAATTTTAGTGAAACCTAAAATATTTGAATCTGTTTATAAATACCTTTCTAACGAATCTGAAAAATCGAAGTTTCATAGCAGGAATCAAAATTTATGGCCAAATGAATTTTCAGAAAGGTCGCTATATAGGATATATAACCATTGGAAATAGATATTTTGCATACGACCTCAGATTTCGACGAAACCACTTTTGTTGGATCTGGGATGTCAAACTATTTCTAGGTTTCAAATTTCATAATTTTTGAAGCAAGTATGTGAGCGGGGCAAAAGAAAATGTGATTGGTCAATTTCTGTTAAAATGGGTCAACTTGAAAATAGACATTTTGCATACGATCTCAGAATTCAACGAAACTAGTTTTGTTGGGACCGTATCGTCAAAACAAAGCTAGATTTATTTTTCTGGAATTTTTCGATCTAGTTTGTGGCCCTGGCAAATTGAAATGTACGTTCAAATTGAATATTAAATGTTTTATACTTTAGTTTGAAAAATAACTGACTGTAACAGTCGAATTAGCCAACGAAACATATCCCATTGTGTCCGGAATGGGGGTATTTAGCTAGGGCCGACAGTCGTTGGGTTGAAATTGGTGTACATTTGTTCAAACAGATATTTTGGGAATTTAAAATTAAATATAATTAGCAATATCCTCACTTTTCTCTCTCATCAGAAAATCGGTCAAACCTCCTACGAACGAACGACGGAAACACCCTCAAAACTTCCAGGCCAGATCGCCGCCGCCATAGGCGTTTTCGCCACCCCCTCCAGTTGACTTTTCCGTTCGCCTTCCCCTCCTCTTTCAATCAATCCAAGCCTCACGTGAAATCATCTGGTATTTGCGTCGTTCTACCTCGAGGAAGTCACCACCTTTGGAGCGCCGCCGAGCATCCGAGCTGAGTGACACCACAGACATTGGAAAGCCTGTTCAAAGCTCTTCGACGTTGCAGCATCTGATCGTGACGATACTGCACGGATCGATCGTAAAATTTAAACCTAGCTTTGGAGGTTTAGAAAAGGTATCGGCTTTGAAATTTCTGAAATGAAAATAACACTTTTAAGTGTTGCAAAAGTTTGAAAAATCATATCTTTTTAGTGTGTTAACGAAATTCGATGAAACAGGAAACATCGGGACCGCAAGGAGGCTCTCTACCATCCAGCAGAAGCCGCGGATTTTTCTGATCTACATATGATTTTTAGCACTCCAAAAACCAATGTGAGGAATCTGAATTAAATTGTGTGAATGGAATCATGTTGTATAAATTATATAAGCGAAGTGTAAATTATACACACATTGTATACCTCATGTACATGTGTTGTATAAGTTATATTAGCGATGTATAAATTATACAAGCGTTGTATGAAACATATATGCTTTGAATATGCAAGTGAATTATAGAAATAATATATATATATATATATATATATATATACACACCCCTCGCCCACAGACCATGGACGATATTTATTGCTTGTGATTGGCATGAAATTATATAGTATGACGAATGGTTGGAAATAATTGTTTGTGGTTGAAAAATACCTTTGTGGTTGAAAAATACCTTTGTAGTTGAAAAATACCCTCTTATGGTTGAAACAAATTAGAAAAGGATTGTGGAAATGAAAATAAAACATGCCGCCTGTGTGCGAACTAGATGCATGATTCCCATTGTCAAAAACCGCGAGGTTTTAAGGTAGAGTGAGGAGCTGCACTAGGGACGGTCCCGGTTTTTACTACCCTATCGTTATGGTGCCGAAATTTTCTGAAATATTCATGTGTTAGAATAATTTTCATTTATTGAAATTAATTACATATGTTGAACCCAATATTCATGTGTTGAATTGAAATTCATTCGTTGAGTTGAAATTCATGTGTTGAATGTTATTCGAATTTTAAATAAATTGATTTAACGATAAAAATCACATTTTTTAATATATATACAAACTATAAAGAATATTCATGTGTTGAATTGAAATTCATTCGTTGAGTTGAAATTCATGTGTTGAATGTTATTCGAATTTTAAATAAGTAGATTTAATGATAAAAATCACATTTTTATATATACACAAACTATAGAGAACATTCATGTGTTGAATTGAAATTCATTCGTTGAATTGAAAATTCATGTGTTGAATGTTATTCGTATTTTAAAATAAATTGAATAGACAATAAAAATTACATTTTTATTTTGAATATGAAGTGTTAAAAACATTCATATGTTGAATAAATATTTTTGATGATAAAAATATTTCTTTTATCATGTATTCGCTTTGATAAAAATACACATGTGTTGAAATAAATATTAGTTTGCTAGATATATTATTATTAGCTTTGTTCTGCATATATATACATGTGTCGAACAGGGAAAATAGATTAGCTATAGAGTAAAGAAATTATTTGCGTGCCCGACAAATAGGTAAGCCTTGATGAGTTGGCTACGCAATTTTATTTTTATATCAAGTCCTGTGAATGCCATTGGATGTGGAGTGTTTGTTATTCTATGTGAAATAATAAACATCGCCATAGGATAATAACAATTAATTTTGAACTACACTACATGGCATACTCCTTGACGATAGGCATACTTCATCATATTCCACATAAGCATTTGGAGCTTGTGTGAAGAGGTTGAAGATTTACCATACGAGCGAGAGGCTTGTATGGCGATGATTATATACTACAGGTTGAACTGATGACTAATATGGACTATATAAAATATAACGATAAATTGCCAGATTAATAAAAATCCCACACGTGTCTGGAGTTGACAATAATCACGTCTCTCTAGTCATTAGATAAGGCACATGGACTATTTATTCCCACACGGGACGAGGTGACGAGGATTTATCCTCTGGAGTAATTAAAAATACACGCTCCATCAGGCTTGACAGGGTGACGAGAATTTATTATCTGGAGTTATTATCTATACACGATCCCCTGTAAACACCAGAATGTATCACTATAAATATGTGGATGCTTTATAGGATTTATTGGGTACCTAACACGGCCCAATAAATTTCCAAACCCCTTCCCGTACAAAGGAGGTTATGGCAAAAAAATTCGAAATATAAAGGCGTTAGTGAAATATTTGAAGTGAAAACGATATTGAAATTAAAGAATGAACTATATTTATATATATATAAATATAAATAGAATTAAAAGGAATCGAAGCTGTGCAGTTCGTGTTTTGAAATCGTAATTTGAATCGATTAGTACGAGAGATCCGACCATCGGATTTTCCCGAAACCGCAACCGTTGGGTTCGCCTTGGAAATATCTTTCCAACGGCACCAACTTTGGAAAAATCCAACGGTTGGATTGTCTGGAATGTTTAATTCAAATCTGAAGAAAAACAGCGCCAGAATCGTTTATATTTATATATAAATATAAATATAATTAAATTAAATCGAATAACGACGCTGCAGTTCGAATTTTGAAAACGTAACTTCAAACTACTAGTGTGGAAGATCCGATCGGATTTTCACGAAACTGGAACCGTTGGGTTCGCTTTGGGAATATCTTCCCAGTGGTATAGACTTTGTAGAAATCCAACGGTTAGATTTTTCGATATGTGTAAAACAAATTAGGGGAAAAACAGCGCCAGTGCCACGGCACGACCTGAAACGTCATTTAATTAAATATGTCCATTTTTAAATAAATAAAAATGGCGAAAAATCAATATAAAATATTATAAGCAACATGGATTGGAAATAAACCAATTTGGCTTGATCTGCTTGATATTTGATGGTTGTATGTGTTTGACACGAAAATTATACTAAAGAACTGAAATATGAATGTCGAATAATATAACCATGGAAAGAATTGATTTGAATTCTAATTACGTAAATTATTTGAAAAGGCCGAGCTAACCCTCATTTCAAATAATTGACTGAACGATTCGAAGGCTAAAATACAAAGATGATTCAAGACCGATGATCTTCGTATCGGTTTGATGGGTGCTACTGAGGTTCCTGATTGGAGTAGCTACCGTGAAGGAATGGGAGTAGTAGCCGTCTGAATGTATATGTTGATTGTACGGATATACGAGGAATATGGTGCCTCCGGTTTCGTTCAGACCCAGAACGGACTTGTAAATGGACTGTGTGTATGACATTGGATTTATTCTATACTGATTGATCTCTGTTAAATATATATCTGTTTGGCGGCGGAGAATTTATTCTTTTTCTTAATGCTCTTCTCTGAGACGTACGAGCTCAGAGGTTATATATCTATAGAAATCAGCCGTATGGAGTGGATTGCTTATGTGGCATGCCAAGATGCAGTGATCAAGGCTTTTGTTGCAAAGCAAAGTCTTGTGGTCGATGATCAAAGCACGTCCTACGTGGCCTGGCTTTGTGTATAGCGTGGATTCGTGAGCCTCACACCTTGGTATGACTTAAAAACGGGATAAGGATTGCGGGGAGAGCACGACGTTTCTTTCTAGCTATGGTGGCGTCAATGACCTACTAGCCCTGACATTTATATCTACTTTTCACCTATGTGGTTGTTGGAATGCGAAGCGCCTCGATTTTAGTTCTGTAAGGACCGGGAAACGTGTGTTCAGGAATACTAATCCACTAACGTAAGTGTGGACCGGCCCTGAAGATCCAAGGGTTACCCAGAGTGTGTAGTCCTGAGGCATTTGCTAGAATGTCTCAAAGCAGAGAGGAGCTTGCCCCCTTGCCTCGACTCATGACGGAAATCGAATTTCCAATACGAGATAACGGATTCGATTGTAACTTATGTATGGCGTCATAGTGGCATGGGATGCTCATGTCGTCTATGATTGATATTTATGATGCTATTCGTTTTTGAAACATATATACACTAGTAATAATATCAAAGGATTTTGCTTTACACATATTAAGCATATTTGGCCATTATAAGGTATAACTCTATCCTCCGGTTTGCGTTGCATTGTATGATGGGACTTGAGACTTATAACGGCTTCATTCTTTTTAAAAGCATTGCGTTGTTTTTAAAGAATTTACTTTGTTTTAAATGCACCATCAATCACTGGAGTAAACCCGTTCCGTGAAAGTGGCGTGGTCCTATGATTTGCTTATTACTGTTGTTTAAACTGTTAAGTACATTTCTCATACCAGTCCCCATGACTGACTCGTTGTCTGTTCACTTTGCAGACTCGGGTGCCCTTATTTTCACACGGGCAGCCTAGTTCACAGATGACAGGTTGTTTGCTCAGCACTGTAGTATGGAGTGCACTTTTGGCTCATGGCGAGGCTGACTTCACCGAGATGACTTTGACATTTTCTGCCATTATTGTATATATATTATGATTCCGCCACAGGCGATGCAGATTGCTTTACTTCCAGTATTTATTATCGTATGTATATGTACCGCCTTCGGCGATGTAGACTGATACCCTTATTATGTCTCACTGTATGTATATATTCCACCTTTGGCGATGGTGACTGATCATTCCCCTTTTATTTACTAAGTTATATCCTACGTTGTGCTATTCTGATGTTGTTACATGTTATGATTCCGCTGCCATAACTATGTAAAATTATTCTATTTATTGTTTTTGCTATTATCTGTAATCTGCTATGATGATTGATGTGTTATATTCCAATGATGTTCCTTAATACCATCACACGGATTTTGGGATCGTCACACTGATTAAGAATTTGAAGTTGTCAATATTAATGAATTTGGATAGAATTAGGTATAAATAGATTTTTACATTCAGTTATATAAAAATGTTGTAATTAGGGAGTTAACATTTAAATAATTAAATTAAATACAAGTTGTTTAAGTTTAGATTGGAATTTCAAATTTAAAATTCAAATAGTCAAATTTGGAAGTAAAGATTTGTGAAATCAATTTATAAAATTTATTTAGGCTATAATTAGATTTAAATTTGAATTTAATGAATATTTAAATTGAATCAACACAGTTAATCGAATAATAGAATATTGTATTTCCTTAATTAACTATGAAATTTAATGGTTTTGGCAACTACCGCGGAATTCAGCGAAACCAATTCCATCAGACCCGGAATGGTGGATTGTGGTAGAGTTCCAAAATTCGTTACAATCAGACTTGTCATTTGGCTGTACCGGAAGAAATGTGAAAGGAATCAAGATAATTGGATAAGTGTTTGTTCTCCTATTGGGCCTCTTATATATGTATAAACTTAAGTTCTTTCCTACCTCACTAGCCCATTCTCATTCACGTACATTTTCTATCTGCCTATTTTTTCCTCCAATGGCAGAAACATTTCAAAAACCCGAAATTCAGAACAAATACAACTTTGAAAATCAAATCTCTCCAAACTATAGCAAATCACCTATCAAAACGAAGAACTCAGCGATACAAACCTATAGGGGGCTTCGATTTCGACATGTAGAGAGTGGTTTGGTCAGAAATCGCGGTCAAAGTCTCTGTTTTTCGAAACCCTAAGGCATGATTTAGGGGTTTTCGATTCTGAAGTCTATTGGCAAATCGGGAATATGGGTTTTGAAGATGTTGATTTGTGGAGTTCAACCATGGTGGTCTGGAGATCTGGAAGTCGTTGTGGTGCTCGAATTTGGTGGTTAAATGCCAGGTATGATGATTTTAGGGTTGGATGGCGCGATTGACTGGGACCGCCGGAGGAGAAATGGCGGGGGTCGTCGGATGCGGCTTGGAATGAGCTTCCATTTAAGGCTGGTCGCTCGACCTCCTGTGGTCGGAGTTCACGGGAATCGCTGGTCAAAGTTTGGGTGAGGTTCGGTTCATTTCGTCATTCTTGTAGCAAGTCAATTTGTGAGCGGGAAGATGGAAGGGGGGAGCTAACGTGGCAGTCCGGGGATGGATGAGAGAATTTTTAATTTATTTTTAAAATTTTCAAAATCCAAAAACTAAAACACTGATAACTTGCTCACACGAGGTCGGATTCTAGTGCGATTTGTTGCGTTGCGATCGTAGTGAAATTACGAACGTTTTGGCACTAGTTTCGCAACATTTAGAGACTGTCAAATTTTGGGCTTCTTTTGGAAGTCTGATCCACTAGAAACCAAAAGGTGAGCGATTTTCGCTCACAAATTAACTGAATTATTCCAATATTTATTGAATTAAATGGTGAAATAAGTTTGGTTGCATGGTTGTGTTAGATTGTTGATGTTTGTGGTTTAGAAACTAACATGCAAATATGTTAATTTGGAAAAAATTTAGGCAAACAATTAGTTATTTAAATCAATTAAATTTCTAATTGGAAAGTCTAATCCTTGCTAATCTTGAAACAGTTTACTATTGATCAGTTTAATGGAATGGTTGTAATGGATGTTTGGTTGAGATTTATTACTGAATTAATATTGACACTGGTAATGTCCATATTCAGTACAATGTATTTGTATGTTGATTGTGACGATGAATCCCATTTCACCCTTGATGTTATGGGCATCTAATAAACCCGATATTTATCGATAAAATAAATTAAGAACATGGATTGAAATGATAAATATCCGTGACCCTGATTTGGATTGAAATGATATATATCCATCCCTGAAATGTCGAAATTTAATATCACTTGGCCGTACGATATAAAATTTATACATACATCAGTTGGTTAAATGACTTTCAAATAATTGGAGATTTTATTTGATAGAAATTTGATTTAAAGAAAATGAACTGATACTCGATAAACTTGTTTCTGTGAAAGATCTGGATCAAGAATGTGTTTGAAATGGTTAAGAAAATTTCTCCCAAACCAATTGGAAGTTTTGAATTAGAATTTATGATTAGGATTATTCCAATAATTGGGTAGCCTCGAATTTAATAAATTCTTATTGAATTTTTTTTTTTTTTGAATAAAGATAATTGAGGATACTCAGAGTTATTTTAAACTTAATGTGAATTTTGTTTTGAATCCTTTAAATTGGAAAATGGGATTGAATTAGTGTTTCAAACAAGATATGGAGCTATGTAAACTCCATTGGGACTGGAATTAGATTCGAGTATTTGAAGTTCGGAAGAAAGGAACGATTGCGGTTTAAAGAATTTTATTATACATATGTATACACTTCTTGATTCCAAATTTACTATTTCTTCTTGAAAATTTATTTACTTAAAACTTTTCTATAAAACTATTTCGTTATAACTAAAATTTTCCTTATATTTTATTACTTAACTAATCTGTAAAACTTTTAAATTATATATATACATATCGTTTTGAAATTTCCTTATTTTATTCTAGCTAATATTATATATATATATATATATATATATATATTTTATATAAAGATTTTGATTTATAAGCACCTATTTTCAAGTTATATTATAAATTATAAATTTCTTTCGAATGGAAGTGTTGGATCTAAAACCATTGTTCAAATGGAGTTGAGATAAATTTATTCTATTTCGAATATAAATCGATTTTTAAACCGATTTTTGATATGGTAATGTGAATTATATGCTACTCAAATATAAATCTATCTCCTAAGGGATTGAATAAGTTATGAAGCATATATATTTGTTTTGTATATGAACGAATTTCGAACATAAATCGACTTGGAATAATATGAAACTTTGAGATGAAATATATTCTATTTGAATATAAGTCAATTTTGAAATATTATATGATCATAATATAAGGATATGGAAATATATCATAATTTAGAATATAATAGGTTTGGTATGATTATAATATAATGATATGGAATTATATTCTATTTGAATATAAATTTGGTTCGAAATAGAATATGGTACTTTGATATGAAGGCGAACCTTTATGGAATATAAAAGAACCAACCGATGTGAAAGATATAAGCGTTGGTTGTTAAGGAGACCGAAGTCGACATAAGGCATACTCTCTGTCAGTGTCAATACCACTTTGACAACTGTGAACGTTATGACGTATCCAGAATGAGTATGATGACTTGGAGGCGATTATTGAATCGAAGGAGATGATCCATGATGAAATAGCCCTGACCTTCAGGTCAGAATTGAAATGACTAAAACAGGAGATATACCGTGACTAAGTGAGGTAGCAACTTTGATCATACACACTTCTTCGATACTATTTCTACTATGATGATGATGATTTGGGCCCATTTGAGTTGGGAGTGTGATCCGAGGTGGGTGGTAGTGGATGTTATGCATTACCACCGGTCCAGGAGTGCAATTGGTAGAATCCTACCCAGGGCATTGCCTCGAATGCCTTGTCATATTTATCCATACCGAGCCCCATACGATTTTGATTTAGCATTGCCTTCTATGGAGTGCCCTCTGATAACACCAGTACGGTGAATTTATGGTACTGTATAGACTGTTGATGCCTGTAAACGGTTGAGGGTGATATGGTAATCCCGCTTAGGCTATTTTATGATATTTACTTTACTGGATAGACACTATCATAATAGCATATTATGCTATGTATGTATTAGTTTAACGGATCCTCGGGAGATGGAAAAATCCCTTAACATCTCTTGAGTTACTGTATCCATAACACTCAAGTTATTCCATGTTTTTAATTTGACTAATATGATAATGATTTAGTGTTGATCCAAGTGTCTTTTCTTTTTTTCTTTTTATGCAATACGCTCGGGTCAGCAGACATTGCAGTTACCGAAGATGACTATGCCTTGGAGATCGAAGACAAAGATCTAGTATACATCTATTATATATATGATGAATTTTCGCTACACTGTGTTTCCTCTGCTTGTTATGTATATCTGTAAATGGGTAACTCTGATAATCATTGTATATTCTAGTCAATGTATAAGTTTTAACTATTTTAAAACTGATAGTTATTTATTATATGTTGTCCTTCCGCTGTGAGAGCTCTGTTATTGTTTTTCTCTTCTTTCTTCTTTTCCAAATAACTTCTATATTTGTGATTTGTTTGGGTCGACATGTGTGGTTCATTGTCGATTTGAACGGAAAAAAAATTTGGGTCGTTACAGTTGGTATTAGAGCAATGGTTAGCGATAACCTTGGCTCTGTTTGGGAATTAACTCATTAGAGATGGGGTTAGAAATGCCCTAGAATGATTTTGAGAGTGTATATATAAGAGAGTGTACTTTTATTTTGGATATAAAAAATGGTTTATATTGTGTTGACTTGTTCTGTTGAAAATTTGTGGATTCCGGTCGATATATGGGATGCCATAGAATCGATAGGAATTTCTAAATGATCGAACAGAATGGTTGACATAATATGGTTTTCACTTATATTTTAAAATATATCAATTATATATTATTGGTTCAAGTATATATGTATTCGTTTAGTGGGTAATAATATTAAGTTGTTACCTCTTATGGTCGGTTGAATAATAAATATAATAAGAGATAACTAATAGGTGTTGGAATTTAATGGTTTTAGAAAATATTTGAAATAAAATGATACCTTAAGTATAATTGGGTGAGAAAGGTTGAGATTGAAATAAAAATGAACATGAAACTTGATCCTGGGGTACTTTTGAAATAGTTTTGTCAAATTTTGAAATAATATCATACTATACGAAATAATTTTGGAAATAGTTTCAAAGGATTATAAACGAACGAGTGTGTAGTCCCTTCTCAAACACTAGAAATGATTTCGGTAATGAATGCATGCATTATCGACGTTTATTTTGAAGCATCTAAGGGGGGAAGACCACCCCGTATTTTCATAACTGGTTGATAAAAAATTAGGTTTAAAATTATATGGTATGGTTTTCTATAAATCATATAAACATATGCATTTTAAACTTAGTTTTAAAACCTGGAATCAGAATATTTAAATTCGTCTTGGTTAATAATATTAATTCAGATAATAAGCTAACTTGATCCACTTGAGTTCTTGATGTTGAAACTAAGAAATAGACTTAAGTGTTGAGAGAAAGGAACCATCGTTTAAGCTCATAAATGTGGACGATAATTAAGTTAAATAAGTTACAAAGTTGGTCGATAGGAGTGCTGAATAATGTAGGAGATAAAACTTAATTCAAGTCGACTAAAATGAACTGAAGAATTTGGTGGAGAAATGAAAATGGTAACAATTATGACGTGAAATAGTTAATGAATAAGTTAAGTTAGTCGAGAAGAAACTTTATAAGAAATGTGGTTTATTTATGAAAGGTGAATGATCGATGAAGTAGAAATGAAAGAAACTTTAATGATAACCTATGACTTGGCAAAATTATAGGTATTTTAAGTTAGTTCAAGGGAGAATTAAAAAAAAACCTTCAGTGGTGGAAAATGAAATGGACGGTATATAAACACACTCGTCAATTGAGATATAAGTTAAGTTGAGTAAATGAGTTGAATTCAATAAAGTTTAACTTAGGAAATTAAATAATAAAGGTTAAGAGCTAAATATGAAATTTGAGCATAAATTATCTTTGACTCAATTCATGATTCGAGAAGTCGAGAAAGAAATTTTTTTGAGTTAATAGAATAGATTTTTTTTAAGTGAAAATGAGAAAATTCAGAAATAGAATCTAATTGGGGAAATAAGTGGTAAAATAATATTAAAATAAGTAGAGGAAGGAGATTTAATGTAATTTGAACTTAATGAATGAAACCAAATGGAGCTAGTCCGAAAGATAATAAATATATTTGGATTAATATTAAATAGAAAGAGTTGATACTTGGCACCAATTCTTGAATTATTTTTGAAACCTAGTAACATAGATAAACCATTGAACTTTGAATAAATAGGAATACTGAATAAGCTTAAGTGGGATATATACATTGGAATTTAGATAATGTTGATTTTGACAAGTGGAATGTTCAAAGGAATTCAAAATTAAAAATGACTCGATTCAAGTTTATTCGAAGTTAATGATTGAAATGAAACGAGAAATGTATCAAAAATGTATTGGAGTGGAATAAGAAATTGGATATGAATTCACTACTTGGAAAGTGAAGTAAATGTAAAGGATTTAATGGATGAAAATGGAAATAAGTAATTGAAATAAAATACATTTAGTATAATTGAAATGAATATGAAAATATTTAAGTATTGAAAAGGGAAATCATATTATGAGTATAATGGGCGATAACTCATTTGAAGGTTAAGTTACAAAAAGTTTTTGAAAACCATTCCTCGAGTAAAGAGTGATAACTAATGGGAAGTGATAAAGATTTACAAAAGTTTTAGAATCCGAATTTTGAAACTCCAATTAAATAAGTCGACGTTTATGCGTAAATCTGAAATATTCAATGAGTTGAAGTAGAACAGCCATAACTTTTGAATGAATTGTAACGACCCGGAAAATATGAACCAATTAAAAAAATTTAAATTGGATATTTTAGTGGATTTTAAATATTTAAAATAAATATTTTAAGTAATAATGATAAAAAGTAAGTTTGAATCGACAATTGAAAAGGAATATAATTATTTCTAATTATAAACAAGGCCTGAAATGGCGCGGTAGTTTCAAATTTTCATTTCAAAATTTGACTGACTGTACCGGGTGCAAAACAAAACGGATTTGAGTGAAACCAAAAATATTTAAATCTGTTAGTGAATACCTTTCTAACGAATCTGAACAATCGAAGTTTCATAGCGGGAAGCAAAAGTTATGGCTAAATGAATTTTCAGAAAGGTCGCTATGGAGTTTATATAGCCCGTGAAAATGGCCATTTTGCAAACAACCTCAGAATTCAACGAAACTACTTTTGTTGGATCCGGGATGTCAAATTATTGCTAGGTTTCAAATTTCATAATTTTTGAAGCTATTATGTGGGCATGGCAAAGGAAAATGTGTTTGGTCGATTTCTATTAAATTGGATCGACCAGAAAAGGGCCATTTTTCAAACGGTCTCAGAATTCGACCAAACTAGTTTTATTGGGACCGTATCGTCAAAACATAGCTAGATTTATTTTTCTGGAATTTTTCGAATCAGTATGTGGCCCCGGCAAATTGAAATGTACGTTCAAATTAAATATTGAATGTTTTATATTTTAATTTGAAGGAAAATTGACTGAAACAGTCGAATGGGGCTACGAAACATATCCCATTGTGTTTGGAATGGGGGTATAATGCTAGGGATGATAGTCGTTGGGTTTGGATTGGAGTTCGTGTGTGACAAGGGGTAATTTTGGATTTTTAAAATTTATAAATAAAAAAATCTCTCATTGGTCAACGCCACTCTCTCTCCCCGATAAACCCTTTCGTTTGAACGGCGGAAAAGCTTCACCCCTTCCCTCCTCTTTTCCTCTCAATCCACGCACCAATATCGAGCGCCCCAGTTAAGGTTTTTGTGGAGAATCCTCCAAGCTTCAAATCAGTACCAGCCTCGTCCCCTATCAGTATTCACCGAGATCTGGCCCTCCAAAGTTCGTGTCTTTAAAGCACCGCCGTACCACTGATCGGCGATCGATCTGGGTGAAACTACCAGCGCCGAGGGCGCCTCTCCTAGCTCTACGCTATGGCGCTGGCCGATCGTTCTGAAGTGGCACGATTTTCGAGAAAAGTGCAAACCTAGTTTTGAACAAACGTGAGAGGTATACGGCTATTTTAAAATAAACTATATTACAACACTTTAAAGCGCTACGGTTTTTGATTTCACTGTAAAAATCATATCTTTTTCGTTTTTTGAAGAAATTCAGTGAAACAAGAGATAGTGGACTCATGTGGACGTCTTCTACATTTTAGAAGAGACCGCATATTTTTCTGAGCCTTCTGCTATTTTTGGTGGAGTGGAACCCAATGTGAGATTTCTAAATTATAAACGATATGGAAAACGACGATGTATAAATTATATAGTTGATGTTTGAGTTATATAAGCATTGTACACCACCTATATAAGCGTTGTATAAGTTGTACAATCGATGTATAAGTTATATATGCGTTGTAGAAATTATATATGTTTTGAATAGAAGTGAAATATGCTTATATATATATATATATATATACGCCCCTCGTCCACAAACCATGGACGATATTTATTGGTTGTGATTGGTGTGAAAATTGATTAATAGCGAATGGTTGATTAAAATTATTTGTGGTTGAAATTGATTTATTGTGGTTGAAAAATACCTGTTTGTGGTTGAGAATTGTTTTGTTGAAACCACATAGGATTAGTTTGTGGAAATGAAAAAAAATATACATGCCGCCTGCGTTGAATAGAAATTCATGTGTTGAATGGTATTCGTGTTTTAAAATAAATTGTTTTATAATAAAAGTCATATTTTTATCATCTATATGAACTATATAAAATAGTCGTTTTCTGAAATAAATCATTTTACAATAAAAATCACATTTTTACTATATATATACAAACTATAGAAGACATTCATGTGTTGAATAGAAATTCATTTCTTGAATAGAAATTCATGTGTTGAATGGTATTCATGTTTTTAAATAAATTGTTTTATAATAAAAATCATATTTTTAACATCTATATGAACTATATAAAATAGTCGTGTTTCAAAATAAAAATCACATTTTTACTATATACATGAATTGTTAAAAATAGTGAAGTGTCGAAATTAATGTCTGTTGGATAAAAATATCATTTTTATCAAATGTATGAAAAGCATATAGTTTTGAAATTGAAGAATCGATTATATCTATATATATATATATATATATATATATATAAATGGAATTGAAATATATCGAATAACGAAGCTGTAGTTCGTGTTTTGAAACCGTGATTTCAAATGATTAGTGCGGGAGATCCGACCATCGGATTTTCCCGAAACCAAAACCGTTGGGTTCGCTTTGGAAATATCTTTCCAATGACACCAACTTCGTAAAGATCCAACGGTTGGATTGTCTGCAATGTTTAATTCAAATATGAAGAAAAACAGTGCCAGAATCGATTATATTTATATATATAATTAAATTAAATCGAATAACAAGGCTGCAGTTTGTATTTTGAAATCGAAACTTCAAACGACTGTACCGGGAGATCTGACCATCGGATATTTCCCAAAACTGGAACCGTTGTATTCATTTTGAAAAGATCTTTCTAATGGAATAAAATTTGTGAAGATCCAATGGTTAGAATTTCAGATATGTGTAAATCAAATCTGAAGAAAAACAACACCACGGCCGCGTTATGGCCCGAAGCGTCGTTTGAATAAATTGGCTATGAATAAATAAATAAATAAATAAAATAGCGATAAATATAAAATGTTATAAACGATATGGAATGTGAAATTTAGAAACTAACTGAAGGTTGGCTAAGTCGAATGGTTTCCTGGGTTTTGACCTGATGTTGGTTTCGGCCTTCGAGGTTAATATTTGGAAAATCGTTCTCTTACTGATTTACGGTTAGTGACTGATGAAATGGAATGATGCGTATGTTGTTTGTGTTTGTGTAGCACATGTTTATTATATACACGAGTTGCTCAGAAAGACAGGGTTTATCCCATTCTGAATAACTGAATCGACGATAAGAAATCGAAGTTGAAGACAGTGGTCGAAGATCAGAGATCTTTACCTCGTTTGGATGGTAACTGATGTCCTGATTGGAAGGCATCCCAAAATATGGATAATGAGTGGTGATCGTCCAGACGTACGTGGAGATCGATGGGTATGCGAGGTATATAGTGCCTCCGGTTTCGTTCAGACCCAAAACGGACTTGTAAATGGACTGTGTGTCTGACATTGGAATTTATTCTGTGTGATTGATAGCCATCAGTTACATGGCGTGAATTGCCTGTGTGGCATGCTAAGATGTAGTGATCAAGGCTTCTGTTGAAAAGCAAAGTCTTGTGGTTGATGATCAAAGCACCGCCTGCGTGGCGTAGCTTTGTGTATAACGTGAATTCGCGAGCCTCACACCCCGGTATGAACCAGAAAAGGGAGAGGACCTCAGGGAGGGCATGCGTTTCTTTCTAGTTAGAGGTGGTGTCGGTGCTTGAACTGGCTGACATTTATATTATTTTCACCTATGTGGTTGTTGCTGTTGCGAGGCGCCTCGGTTATATAGATTGATCCGGGATCGATGGACTCATTCGTTGGCTCACTTACGCCCCCAAAGGGCGGGAAAATGCAGTGTTCAAGAGTTTTAATCCACATCAGTGGACCGACCCTGACGATCCAAGGGCCCACCTGAGTCTGGGTCCTGAGGGGCGGGCTAGAGCATCTCAAAGTCGGTAAGGACTATCTTTTGCCTTGGTTCATGACAGAAATCCAATTTCCAAATGCGTGACTGTGCGGTTTTGATTGTATACCTATATATGGCGACATGATATATGGTACCCATGTCGTCTATGATAGATAATTATGATTGAAATTGTTTTTGAAACTTATAAACACTAGTAATAATATCAAATTCTTTTGTTTTATTCGTATCAAGCATATTTTGGCCATTATAAAGTAAAACTCTATCCTCCGGTTTGTGTTGCATTGTGTGATGGGAACTGAGTCTTATAATGGCTTCATTTTTATAAAAAGCATTGTGATGTTTAAAAGAATTATTTGTTTTAAAGCACTGGAAATCCAATGGAGTAAACTCGTTTCGCGAAAGTGGCGTGGTCCTGTGATTTGCCATATTTTAAATGTGTTAAGTAGATTTCTCATACTAGTCCCATGACTGACTCGTAGTTTGTTTCACTTGCAAACTCGGGTGCCCCTTTTTCTACACGGGCAACCTTGTCTTCAGGTTTTAGCAGGCTCTTTTTGGATAGCTGGAGCTGAAGATGGATTCTATCATTTATCTCTTTTTATGCTGTACAACTCCTATTGTACATATTTTGTTTGTTTTCCGCTGTAGACATTTATGTATAGCTGATTTGTATTTGTACTAAGTATGATCCTGTATACTATGTAACCCTGATGATTACGTTTATCCAGTGTATTATTTGTACATTATTTGGTGTATTTATTTATTTCTGTTCTGCTACTATCTGTTTATGTGCTATATTCCAAAGATTACCCTTGCCGCCGTCAGTACGGGGTTTGAGGTCATCACAGCGTGGTATCAGAGCTTTGGTTAATCTTAGCTCTGGTATATAACACATTAACGAACTCGTCAGAGATAGAACAAGTAGTGTTCTAGGACGAATAACTCATTACAGATAGGATCAACAATATCCTAGTATGAGTATAACAGAATCAGAATAACTCATTAGAGATGGGGTCAGAAGTGCCCCAGAACGAGCTGAGAGTTATATGTTTATAAGTAACGTATTTGTGATTGTATATAGTCTGGTTTTAGAAATACAATTTTTGAATATATAAAAGATGTATTCTTGAAAAGTTAAAAACAAATTGCTTGTTGTTTGTGTTGTGTGATAGTGGATTTGTTTAATTAAATTATTAGAATGATAGTTAATTGAATCACACATAGAACTGAGTTAAAAATAGGTAGAAATATATACATGTGCATTATATATGTTTGAACAGGTAAATGGATAGTTGTTGAGTAAAGAATATATTTGCGTGCCCGACAAATAGGTAAACCTTAATGAGTTGGATGTGAACTATTATTATATCAACTCCTGTGAATGTCATTGGATGCGGAGAGCGGGTTGTTCTGTGTGTAATAATAAATGTCGCCATAGGATAGTAACAATTAATTTTGAACTACACTACATGGCATACTTCTCGAAGATAGACATACTTCATCATATACCACATAAGCATTTAGAGCATTGTGTGACGAGGTGGAAGATTTACCATACGAGCGAGAGGCTTGTATGGCGATGACTATATATTACAGGTTGAACTGATGACTGATATGGACCATATGAATTGTAACAATAAATTGCCATATTAATAAAAACCCCACACGGGTCTGGAGTTGACAATAATCACATCTCTCTAGTTATGAGATACGACACATGGATTATTTATTTCCCACACAGGACGAGGTGATGAGAATTTATTCTCTGGAGCAATTAAAAATACACACTCCCTCAGGCTTTGATAGGGTGACGAGAATTTATTCTCTGGAGTTATTATCTATACACGCTCCCCTGTAAACACTAGAATATATCACTATAAATATGTGTATGCTTTATAGGATTTATTGGGTACCTAATACGGCCCAATAAATTTCCAAACCCCTCCCCGAACAAAGGAGGTTATGGCAAAAATTTTCGAAAATTCCGGGTGTTAGCCAAATTTTTGAAGAATTTAAAAATTCTCAGAAACTGAAAAGTTTGAGAATGGAAGCCAGATTAGACATAGAGTTGATTAATCAAACCACTTTTGACTTTGTTCCTTTTCGGGGATGAAAAGTTTTAAGTGGGGGAGATTGTAACGACCCCGAAAATCTGAAACAATTTAAAATTTTTAGATTAGATATTTTAGTGGATTTTAAATATGTAAAATAAATATTTTAAGTAATAATGATGAAAAGTAAGTTTGAATCGACAATTGAAAAGGAATATAATTATTTCTAATTATAAACAAGGCCTGAAATGGCGCGGTAGTTTCAAATTTTCATTTCAAACTTTGACTGACTGTACTGGGTGCAAAACAAAAAAGATTTGAGTGAAACCAAAAATATTTAAATCTATTAGTGAATACCTTTCTAACGAATCTGAAAAATTGAAGTTTCATAGCAGGAAGCAAAAGTTATGGGTAAATGAATTTTCAGAAAGGTCGCTACGGAGTTTATATAGCCCGTGAAAATGACCATTTTGCAAACAACCTCAGAATTCATCGGAACCACTTTTGTTGGATCCAAGATGTCAAATTATTGCTAGGTTTCAAATTTCATAATTTTTGAAGCTAGTATGTGGGCGTGGCAAAGGAAAATGTGTTTGGTCGATTTTTATTAAATTGGATCGACCAGAAAAGGGCCATTTTTCAAACGTTCTCAGAATTCGACGAAACTAGTTTTGTTGGGACCGTATCGTCAAAACATAGCCAGATTTATTTTTCTGGAATTTTTCGAATCAGTATGTGGCCCTGGCAAATTGAAATGTACATTCAAATTAAATATTAAATGTTTTATATTTTAATTTGAAGGAAAATTGACTGAAACAGTCGAATGGGCCTACGAAACATATCCCAATGTGTTCGGAATGGGGGTAAAACACTAGGGACGATAGTTGTTGGGTTTGGATTGGAGTTCGTGTGTGACAAGGGGTATTTTCGGATTTTTAAAATTTATAAATAAAAAAAATCTCTCATTGGTCAACGCCACTCTCTCTCCTTGATAAACTCTTTAGTTCGAACGGCGGAAAAGCTCCACCACTTCCCTCCTATTTTCCTCTCGATCCACGTACCAATATTGCGCGCCCTAGTTAAGGTTTTTGTGGGGAATTCTCCAAGCTTCAAATCAGTACCAGCCTCGTCCCCTATCATCGAGTATTCAACGAGATCTGGCCCTCCAAAGTTCGTGTCTTTAAAGCGCCACCGCATCTCTAATCGGCGATCGATCTAGGTGAAACTACCAGCGCCGAGGGCGCCTCTCCTAGCTCTACGCTATGGTGCTCGTCGATCGTTCTGAAGTGGCACGGTTTTCGAGAAAAGTGCAAACCTAGTTTTAAACAGACGTGAGAGATATACGACTATTTTAAAATAAACTATATTATAGCACTTTAAAGCGCTACGATTTTTGATTTCACCGTAAAAATCATATCCTTTTCGTTTGTTGACGAAATTCAGTGAAACAAGAGACAGTTGGACTCGTGTGGACGTCTTCTACATTCTAGAAAAGACCGCATATTTTTCAGAGCCTTTTGCTAGTTTTGGTGGAGTGGAACATAATGTGAGATTTCTAAATCATAAACGATATGGAAAACGATGATGTATAAATTATATAGTCGATGTATGAGTTATATAAGCGTTGTACACCACCTGTATAAGCATTGTATAAGTTGCACGGTCGATGTGTAAGTTATATATGCATTGTAAAAATTATATATGTGTTGAATAGAAGTGAAATATACTTACATATACATATATATATATATATATATATATATATATATATATATACGCCCCTCGTCCACAAACCATGGACGATATTTATTGGTTGTGATTGGTGTGAAAATTGATTAATAGAGAATGGTTTATTAAAATTATTTGTGGTTGAAATTGATTGATTGTGTTTGAAAAATACCCGTTTGTGGTTGAGAATTATTTGGCTGAAACCACATAGGATTAGTTTGTGGAAATGAAAAAAAATACATGTCGTTTGTGTGCGAACTAGATGCATGAAATCCCCATTGTCAAAAGCTGCGAGGCTTTAAGGTAGAGCGAGGAGACATACTAGGGACGACCCCAGTTTTAACTACCCTGCCGTTATGCTGCCGAAATTTTGAATAATATTCATGTGTTAGAATTATTTTCATGTGTTGAAACTATATCCATGTGTTGAATAGAAAACCTTCATGTGTTGAATAGAAATTCATTCGTTGAATAGAAATTCATGTGTTGAATGGTATTTGTGTTTTAAAATAAATTGTTTTATAATAAAAATCATATTTTTATCATCTATATGAACTATATAAAAAAGTCGTGTTTTGAAATAAATCATTTTACAATAAAAATCACATTTTTACTATATATATACAAACTATAGAAGACATTCATGTGTTGAATAGAAATTCATTCGTTGAATAAAAATTCATGTGTTGAATGGTATTCTTGTTTTAAAATAAATTGTTTTATAATAAAAATCATATTTTTAACATCTATATGAACTATATAAAATAGTCGTGTTTTAAAATAAATCGTTTTACAATAAAAATCACATTTTTACTATATACATGAATTGATAAAAATAGTGAAGTGTCGAAATAAATGTATGTTGGATAAAAATATCATTTTTATCAAATGTATGAAAAGCATATGGTTTTGAAATCGATGAATCGATTATATCTAAATATATATATAAATGGAATTGAAATATATCGAATAACGAAGCTGTAGTTCGTGTTTTGAAACTGTGATTTCAAACGATTAGTGCGGGAGATCCGACCATCGGATTTTCCCGAAACCAAAACCATTGGGTTCGCTTTGGAAGTATCTTTCCAACGAAACCAAATTTGTAAAGATCCAACGGTTGGATTGTATGGAATGTTTAATTCAGATCTGAAGAAAAACAGCGCTAGAATCGATTATATATATATAATTAAATTAAATCGAATGACGACGTTGCAATTCGTATTTTGAAATCGAAACTTCAAACGATTGCACCGGGAGATCCAACCGTCGGATTTTCCCAAAACTGGAACAGTTGGATTCATTTTGAAAAGATCTTTCTAATGGTATAAAATTTGTGAAGATCCAATGGTTATAATTTCAGATATGTGTAAATCAAATCTGAAGAAAAACAGCGCCACGGCCGCATTATGGCCCGAAGCGTCGTATGAATAAATTGGCTGTAAATAAATAAATAAATAAAAATAGCGATAAATCGTTGTAAAATATTATAAACGATATGGAATGTTAAATTTAGAAACTAGCTGAAGGTTGGCTAAGTCGAATGGTTTCGTGGGTTTTGATCTGATTTTGGTTTCGGCCTTCGGGGTTAATATTTGGAAATTGTTCTCTTACTGATTTACGGTTAGTGACAGATGAATTGGAATGATGCGTATGTTGTTTGTGTTTGCGTAGCACATGTTTATTATATACGCGAGTTGCTCAGAAAGACCGGATTTATCCCGTTCTGAATAACTGAATCGATGATAAGAAATCGAAGATAAAGACAGTGGTCAAAGACCGGAGATCTTCACCTCGTTTGGATGGTAACTGATGTCCTGATTCGGAGGCATCCCAAAATATGGATAATGAGTGGTGATCGTCTAGACGTACGTGGAGATCGATGGGTATGCGTGGTATATAGTGCCTCCGGTTTCGTTCAGACCCAGAACGGACTTCTAAATGGACTGTGTGTCTGACATTGGAATTCATTCTGTGTAATTGATAGCCATTAGTTACATGGCGTGATTGCCTGTATGGCATGCTAAGATGCAGTGATCAAGGCTTCCGTTGAAAAGCAAATTCTTGTGGTTGATGATCAAAGCACCGCCTGTGTGGCGTAGCTTTGTGTATAACGTGAATTCGCGAGCCTCAAACCCCGGTATGAACCAGAAACGGGAGAGGACCTCAGGGAGGGCATGCGTTTCTTTCTAGTTAGAGGTGGTGTCGGTGCTTGAACTGGTTGACATTTATATTATTTTCACCTATGTGGTTGTTGTTGTTGCGAGGCGCCTCGGTTATATCGATCGATCCGGGACCGATGGAGTCATTCGTTGGCTCACTTACGCCCCAAAGGGCGGGGAAACGCAGTTTTCAGGAGTTTTAATCGACATCGGTGGACCGGCCCTGAAGATCCAAGGGCCCACCTGAGTCTGGGTCCTGAGGGGCGGGCTAGAGTATCTCGAAGTCGGTAAGGACTATATTTTTCCTTGGTTCATAACGGAAATCCAATTTCCAAATATGTGACTGTGCGGTTTTGATTGTATACCTATATATGGCAGCATGATATATGGTACCCATGTCGTCTATGATTGATAGTTATGATTGAAATTGTTTTTGAAACTTATAAACACTAGTAATAATATCAAATTCTTTTGTTTTATTTGTATCAAGCATAATTTGGCCATTATAAGGTAAAACCCTATCCTCCGGTTTACGTTGCATTGTGTGATGGGAACTGAGTCTTATAATGGCTTCATTTTTATAAAAAGCATTGCGATGTTTAAAAGAATTATTTGTTTTAAAGCACTGGCAATCCAATGGAGTAAAACCGTTCTGCGAAAGTGGCGTGGTCCTGTGATTTGCCATATTTTAAATGTGTTAAGTAGATTTCTCACACCAGTCCCATGACTGACTCGTAGTTTGTTTCACTTGCAAACTTGGGTGCCCCTTTTTCTACACAGGCAGCCTTGTCTTCAGGTTTTAGCAGGCTCTTTCTGGATAGCTGGAGCTGAAGATGGATTCTATCATTTATCTCTTTTTATGCTGTTCAGCTCCTATTGTACATATTTTGTTTGTTTTCCTCTGTAGACATTTATGTATAGCTAAACTGTAATTGTACTAAGTATGATCCTGTATATTGTGTAGCCCTGATGATTACGTTTATACAGTGTATTATTTGTACATTATTTGGTGTATTTATTTATTTATGTTCTACTATTATCTGTTTATGTGTTATATTCCAAAGATTACCCTTGCCGCCGTACGTACGGGGTTTGGGGTCGTTACACGAATGATCGGAATTCGACGATTCTGGACTTTTCGGAAACCTTAGGAACTGAGCTAAAACTTCTTTTTATAAAGCCATGTCAAATTCCTATGTTTATTAAGCTGAAATACAAGTTCTAGTCATAGTTGTATGCGCAGAAAATAAAAATCTAAACTGAATACCAATATTGTTTGGACTATAACTTACAAATGAAATGTCGGATTTTAATGTGCGAGTACAATTCGAAAAGCCCTTGATCTGAGCTAAAACTTTTACTTAATATGATGGGTGATATTTTGATGTTTAAAGGATTAAAAACTAGGTTGAACAAACCAGGTCTGCAATTTTATGTGTATGAGCTGAAGCATTCGCCTTCACTAAAATAGTCATAATTTTTGAACGAATTATCTGAATTCGACGAATCCGGACAATTCGGAAAGCCTGAAACGAATGAAACAACTTTTTCCTTGTGTGCCTTAGTCAAATTCCAACATTTAAAGGGTGATAAAATTCATTTTGTTTGATGGCCTATCATAGATAGATTTGTTTTGGAGTTAAAATGATTAATGTATGTGTGTAAGTTGCATATGTTTGTTATATATTGTATATATACTTGAATCTCATGTGTATGCGAGTTGTAGCTGCTGTAGGGAAGTCACGCTACGTTTTGGAGCTCGTTTGCGCTAAGTGCTAAATGCAAAGATAAATAAAATTGCAAATAAACTATGAAGAGAGGTACGTATTTGTGTTATTTTGTTTATGAGTATATATATTTTGGTTCCCCGTTGTTTGGGAAGCCTCATCGTGTGATGAGATGAATAGTTGGATTTATATATGTATTGTGGTTTTTTCGGACCTCTCCGTACAAGGAGATGCTGCCGAAATTTTCCGTGATTTCGGGAGTTAGAAAATTTATGAGATTTTTTCAATCATATAACTTATTGTATAAATATTATTTTATAGGTATGAAATTGAGTGTATGAATGTGCTCAATATTGTATTCCGTTCTCTTTTCGAGGACGAAAAGATTTTAAGTGGGAGAGAATGTAATATCCCATATTTTATGTATATTTAAATTTTGAATTTAATAGAAAAAAATTAGTGATGATGGTAAAAAATTATATTTTAAGAATTTTCCTATGAAATAACTTATCTTAAGATAAACAAAAATCTAAATTAGATTATACTGATTAAGAATTTGAAATTGTCAATATTAATGAATTTGGATAGAATTGGGTATAAATAGATTTTTACATTCAGTTATTTAGAAATGTTGTAATTTGGGAGTTAACATTATTAAATTAAATTCATGTTGTTTAAGTTAAGATTCGAATTTCAAATTTAAAATTCAAATAATCAAATTAAGAAGTAAAGATTTGTGAAATCAATTTATAAAATTTATTTACGCTATAATTTGATTTAAATTTGAATTTAATGAATATTTAAATTGAATCAACACAGTTTACTGAATAATTGAATATTGTATTTCTTTAATTAACTATGAAATTTAATAGTTTTGGAAACTGCCTCGGAATTCAGCGAAACCAGCGCCATCAGATCTGGAATGGTGGATTGTGGTAGAGTTCCAAAATTCATTACAATCAGACTTGTCATTTGGTCGTACCAAAAGAAATGTGAAAGGAATCAAGATATTTGGATAAGTGTTTGTTCTCCTATTGGGCCTCCTATATATGTATATACTTAAGTTCTTTCCTACCTCACCAGCCCATTCTCATTCACGTACATTTTCTATCTACGTATTTTCTTCCTCCAATGGCAGAAACATTTCAAAAACCCTAAATTCAAAAACAAATACAACTTTGAAAATAAAATCTCTCAAAGCTATAGCAAATCACCTATGAAAACGAAGAGCTCGGCGATAAGAAGCTACAGGTGGCTTTGATTTCGACATGTAGTGAGTGATTTGGTGAGAAATCGCGGTCAAAGTCTCTGTTTTTCGAAATCCTAGGGCATGATTTAGGGGTTTTCGATTCTGAAGTCTATTAGCAAATCGGGAATATCGGTATTGAAGACGTTGATTTGTGGAGTTGAACCATGGTGGTCTGGAGATCTGGAAGTCGTTGTGGTGCTCGAATTTGGTGGTCAAAGGCCAGGTATAATGGTTTTAAGGTTGGATGGCGCGGTAGACTGGGACCGCTGGAGGTGTGATGGTGGGGGTCGTCGGATGTGGCTCGGAATGAGTTTCCATTTGAGGGTGGTCGCTCGACCTCCTATGGTCGGAGTTCACGGGAATCGCTGGTCAAAGTTTGGGTGCGGTTGGTTCATTTCGTCATTCCTATAGCAGGTCAATTTGGTGAGCGGGAAGATGGAAGGGGGAGCTGACGTGGCAGTCTGGGGTTGCGTGAGAGAATTTTTAATTTATTTTTAAAATTTTCAAAATACAAATACTAAAACACTGATAACTCGCTCATATGAGGTCAGATTCAAGCACGGTTTGTTGCGATCGTAGTGAAATTGCGGACGTTTTGGCACTGGTTTCACTGCATTTAGATACTATCAAATTTTGGTCTTCTTTTGGATGTCCGATCCACTAGAAACCAAAAGGTGAGTGATTTTCGCTCACAAATTAACTGAATTATTCCCATATTTATTGAATTAAATGGTGACATAAGTTTGGTTGCATGGTTTTGTTTGATTGTTGATGTTTGTGGTTTAGAAACTAACATGCAAATATGTTAATCTAGAAAATATTTAGGCAAATAATTAGTTATTTAAATCAATTAAATTTCTAATTGGAAAGTCTAATCCTTGCTAATCCTGAAACAGTTTAATATTGATCAGTTGAATGGAATGGTTGTGATGGATGTTTGGTTGAGATTTATTACTGAACTAATATTGACACAGCTAATGCCCATATTTAGTACAGTGTATTTGTATGTTGATTGTGACGATGAATCCAATTTCACCCTTGATGTTACAGGCATCTAATAAACCTGAGATTTATCGATAAAGTAAATTAAGAATCCGGATTGAAATGATAAATATCCGTGACCCTGATTTGGATTGAAATGATATATATCCATCCCTGAAATATCGAAATTTAATATCACTTGGCAATAGAATAGAAAATTTATACATACATCGGTTGGTTAAATAATTTTCAAATAATTGGAGATTTTATTTGATAGAAATTTCATTTAAAGAAAATGAACCGATACTCGATAAAATTGTTTTTGTGAAAGATCTGGATTGCGAATGTATTTGAAATGGTTAAGAAAATTTCCCCCAAACCAATTGGAAGTTTTAAATTAGAATTTTATGATTGGGATTATTCCAGTAATTGGGTAGACTCGGATTTGATAAACCCTTATTGAATTATTATTTTTGAATAAAGATAATCGAGGATACTCAGAGTTATTTTAAACTTAATGTGAATTTGGTTTTGAATCCTTTAAATTGGAAAATGGGATTGAATTGGTGTTTGAAACAAGATATGGAGCTATGTAAACTCCATTGAGACTGGAGTTAGATTCAAGTATTTAAAGTTCGGAAGAAAGGAACGATTGCGGTTTAAATAATTTTATTATATATATGTATATACTTCTTGATTCCAAATTTACTGTTCCTTTTTAAAAATTAATTTACTTAAAACTTTTCTATAAAACTATTTCGTTATAACTAAAATTTTCCTTATATTTTATTACTTAACTAATCTGTAAAACTTTTAAATTATATATATACACACACACACACATAGTGTTTTGAAATTTCCTTATTTTATTCTAGCTAATATATATATATATATATATATATATATATATATATTATATAAAGATTTTGACTTATAAGCACCTATTTTCAAGTTATATTATAAATTGTAAATTTCTTCCGAATGGAAGTTTTTGATCTAAAACCATTGTTCAAATGGAGTTGAGATAAATTTATTCTATTTCTAATATAAATCGATTTCTAAACCGATTTTTGATATGGAAATGTGAATTATATGCTACTCGAATATAAATCTATCTCCTAAGGGATTGGATAAGTTATGAAGCATATATATTCTATTTGAATATGAGTGGATTTCGAACATAAATTTACTAGGAATAATTTGAAACTTTGAGATGAAATATATTCTATTTGAATATAAGTCAATTTTGAAATATTATATGATTATAATATAAGGATATGGAAATATATTCTAATTTAGAATATAATTGGTTAGTTATGATTATAATGTAATGATATGGAATTATATTCTATTTGAATATAAATTTGGTTCGAAATAGAATATGATATTTTGATATGAAGGCGAACCTTTATGGAATATAAAAGAACCAACCGACGTGAAAGATGTAAGAGTTGGTTGTTAAGGAGACCGGAGTCGACATAAGGCATACTCTCTGTCAGTGTCGATAGCACTTTGACAACTGCGAACGTTATGATGTATCCAGAATGAGTATAATGACTGGGAGGTGATTATTGAATCGAAGGAGATGATCGATGATGAAATATCCATGACCTTCGGGTCAGAATTGAAATGACTAAAACAGGAGCTATACCGTGACTAACTGAGGTAGCACCTTTGATTGGACACACTACTTCGATACTATTTCTATGACTATGATGATGATGATTTGGGCCCATTTGAGTTGGGAGTGTGATCCGAGGTGGGCGGTAGTGGCTGCTATGCATTACCACCGGTCCGGGAGTGCAATTGGTAGAATCCTACCCTGGGCATTGCCTCGAGTGCCTTGTCATATTTATCCATATCGAGCCTCATACAATTTGGATTTAGCATTGCCTTCTATGGAGTGCCCTCTGATAACACCAGTACGGTGAATTTATGGTACTGTATAGACTGTTGATGCCTGTAAATGGTGTAAGGGTAATATGGTATTCCCGCTTATGCTATTTTATGATATTTACTTTACTGGATAGACACTATCATAATAGCGTACTATGCTATGTATATATTAGTTTAACGGATCCTCGAGAGATGGAAAAATCCCATAACATCTCTTGAGTTACTGTATCCATGACACTCAAGTTATTCCATGTTCTTAATTTGACTAATATGAGAATGATTTAGTGCTGATCCGAGTGTTTGTTGTGTTTTTCTTTTTATGCAATACGCTCGGGTCAGCAGACGTTGCAGTTACTACTTTTCGACTAACTCTATTCCAATGACTAATATTTGATTAACTCTAATTCGATTAACTTTATTCGATTAACTCTATTCGCTTAACTCTAATTCGATTAACTCTATTCAATTAACTCTATTCGATTTACTTTATTCAATTAACTCTATTTGATTTACTCTCTTCAATTAACTCTACTCGACTAACTTTAATTGATTAACTCTAATCGATTAACTCTATTTCCAATAATTAATGTTATCTTCACCCTAATTCCTATTTTATTCAAATTCCCATTTGAATTTCTATTTTCAAATCGCAATTTTTCTTTATAATGTTTTAATTTATAAAATAACTATTTTAATCCATTATTCACATCGAATGTGAATAATATTTCTTATATATAATCCACTAAGTTTAATTTCGTATTTTTAAAGTAATATCCCATTTCCAAATTTTATTTGTACTTATATTTTTAGAATTATTCATACGAAATTTCCTTTTTATTTCTAACACTTAGATCTCATTTATAATTCTCTTTATAAATACCGAGTTCACATTCTATTTAAAATATTGGTGTTAAAAACCCATTTCTACTTCCTTATATAAATTTAGACTTTTATTTTTATTTGTCCACTGATAAATATTTATTCTAGATTTATAAGCATTGTTTATAAATTATTCTTCTCAAATTTTATCTATTAAAACAGATTTCTATTTAATTATACTTTGAATTAATCCTTTCCATTTATCTGTTTAAAAACCGATTTACATTTAATATTTATTTTCCATTTATTTTCTTTTATAAAATTCTATTCATTTTATAAAATACTTCCTTTTATAATTCCTATTTATTTCCCAAATAATTCCTTTTCTATTTTATTTGTTTTACACATATTTCCTTTTTGATTCTATTTGTTTTACAAATATTATTCCTATTCAATTCTATTTATCTTATTTAAATATTTCCTTTATATTATTCTATTTATTTTCCAATTAAATATTTTATTTCCAATATACACTGTAAAATTCTCTTTTTACATTTTAGTACTTCCTATGGTGTTTAACATGCCATACAATAATGATCAATATCAGTCAAACATATATAATCAACAAAGGACTATATATCACATCATATATAACAATACATGAAAAATTTGGTAAAATAAATGTTGAGAAATCCAGTTGGATCCCTCCGACCTGTTTCCCTGCATCCACAGATGTTACACGATAAAATTCATAGCATTTTCAGTTCAATATGCCCTATTCTGATAGACAGAATCAAAGTTTGTTAACGATATGTGTGTATATCGTTATCTCTAAATTTCAACCAACAATCAGCAATTCAACTAAACAATCATCACACAGAAATTATTCATTATTTGTCAGTACTAGATTATATTTATAAAAATATAATTTTAAACAGAGTTAGTGAGTTTTACTCACCTTGGACGGTTATCGTTAAATAACGAATAACTATCTTTGATTCAGATGAACGTTTTATTTTGCGGTAATTTGTACCGAGCTCCAATTCACTTCGAATCAGTTCTGTTGCGTAGCCCACGTCCATGCGATCCCAACGGACCCAGTTTTGTCAAATTCAGATACCATACGATCAAGATATGAATTTTATAAGTTTATACACTATAGAATTATAACTAAACTTTATTTTTTTAACATTTGGGCTAACCCGACCTAATAACGTGCACCCCTCCATCTACAGCGTTCTTCCTTCTCTAGACATAAGAACGGTGCTCCACCATTTACAGGCCATCTCGCACAATTTCAAGGCTTCATCCGCCCTTTTCTACTTAGTTAAAATTTAAGTAAAAATTATCAATATTTCCAACTTCAAACCCTCTCCCTTTCCATAATCGTTTTGTTCAACTCAATGGCTCCATGTCTATCGTGTCTTGCTCCTTATTTTCCATTACCACTCCCAGTTTTTCAACACGTCGTTCTCCTTCTACCAACCGCCGAGTTCACCGATCACTCCGCCGAAATGCTCCTCTCCCCGCAAACCTTCACCTCCACCAAACAAGGTTGAACTCGCACTTGAAACAGGAATGGCGTCGTTTAGGTCTCGTCGAACAATAACACTAATGGTGTGAACTTTTTCAGCACCGTTCCTCACCAAGAAGTCCACACCAATGCAGTACATACCCACGAACCCAAAATAAACATCATTTCTTTCGATTACAACTCCCAATTCAAGAATCGGCCAACCCTAACTTTCTGTTGAAACCCAATACCCTAACCATGAATTGAACCAAGTAAAAATTGTATACAGATGAAGCTGTCAACCCATAGGTTCTCAATATACAATCATTGGAATTTATAAGAATTAATATGAATTGTTATGGATTTTATAAGATCCAATTTCTCACTATTTTGGTTGAATAGGAAAAGAAAACTGACGGACTAAAATTGGTTGACCAGGGGAAATATATTAGGGTTAGAGAGTAGGGTATGTATTTATTGAAAATTTTATTATTATTTTAATCGATTATTTTACTCTATTTTAATCGATCGCGATATGTATTTGTGGTTTAAAAATCTATATGATCATACCTAATATCCAATTTCGATAAAAATGGACATGCAGCTACAGCTTGACATTACGGACCCAACGAATCTTGTTTCTTCAAATTCCGAATCCGTTTGCTCACACAACATATTTTCAAAGTCAAATTATCGACTGTTTTTCACATTAAAATCCCGTACGGCCACATACTGACTTCAAAAATTACGAAAATTGAAATCTAACAATAATTTAATATTATCGATCCAAAAAAATTAGTTTCTTCGAAAACAGAGCTCGTTTGCAAAAGTGGCTATTTTTAAAGCTCTAAATAAACCCTTTTAAATATTAATATATTTAAAAATAAATAAATTTAATATTTATAAATAAAATAAATATTATTGCATATATTCTCAATAAAATATCATACGGCTCCAATTGGATTTATAACTCGATATTCAATTTATATTGAAAAATCCATTTATAATATAAATAAATCATTATAATTATAAAGGAATTCCATAGCGACTTTTTGAAAATTTGATTTGATCATAAATCAAAATCTACACGACGAAATCCCGATTTTTCTCTTCAATTAGAAAAATATACTTCACCAGCTCCGAAAATTTCTTGTTTCACAAAAATCCGACTTAAAACGAATTATGTACATTCGTTTAAAGTTCGACTTGCCAAATTACGAACTGCAACGCCATTTCGAGCTCGATTAAAATTATATGTTCAGACTTTGTTTAGATAATATATTCATTATTATAATTCAATTCTAAACTGTTTTAAATATTATAAATAATCCAATCTGCATAACATTGTGAATTCTACTATTTCCGACTATTTCAGAAATTAAATATATTATTCTATTATTTAATTTAATTAAATATTCACTATTATTTAATTCTGGTAATTTTAAATTACCAAACCATATTTTAAATACTTCAATAAATTATTTAAAATACCGTAAAATACAGGTCGTTACATTCTTCTTCCCTTAAAATAATTTCATCCTCGAAATTGCTAAGGTAAAAAACAAACCCTATTAACTGGGTTAAAAATTATTTGTTTACTTCTTTAATTTCAGCTTCAATTAAAAAAAATATTTCAATTAAAATATTGATTAATTCTTATCAACGAAAATTTTCAAAAATTTTAAAAAAATTCTAACACCTTAACTTTTCGAGAAATTTAGCCAGCACCTCCTTTGTACTGGTCAATAGCTCAGACTCAAACTCGCCTCTCTAGGCCATTTCAACCCAAAAGAAAATCAAACAGCCAAGCGGCTTGCCAATTCGGCTCATCAAAATCTCAAACCCATATATAATATAAACTGGTACCTTTTTGTCGGGCATATCAATATATCCTTTCGATGTGTTACCAATTCTTCATATACCAATGTCATCCCAATCAAACTCCAATCAGTTTTTAACCTCAAAACCAATCATTCGCTTATACAAGCCAAATTCCATTTCAAACCAAAGTTCCATTCTTGATTCCTAACTCCTAACTCATCAATTCAACCTACCTAACTTCGTTAAGTTCCATTCACATATTTCATTAACTTATTTATTCCTCTAATCAGTTATCTTCATCCCACAATCACAATTCTGACTTTTATTTCAAAAATCAATTCATTTATTCACTGGAGCCTAATTATATACCAAATCCTAATTTTACTCGATATTGCTACATTTCAATATAGTTTTTCCACTTAACTGGCTTTAACTCAAATTCAATTTGTTTCCCAATTTTTTATAAATTTGTTTTTAAATTAAATAATCTCTCCTGGGAGTTTTATCAGCTTAGTTTTAATTCTAAAATCAAATATTCTTTTACAGAATTCAAAACAACTTATTTTTCTCAAAACAATCAAAAACAATATATTTGGTAGAAATCCATTAATTACAACTCGAAAATGAACACTGATGATGTGGCCAGCATCATCAGAGTTATTTCCCAGCTACTGAAGTGAGTTCAATATTATAACACTTTTCGAAACCATTATTAAACACTCTCATTTTGAAATCTATTTCAAAATTGTTGTATATAACGGTGTTGTATACGCAATTTTATGATTTTTGTTTGATGATAACAACCAAATATATTTTTATATAAATGTGTTTGTTATTGTACTGCTCATTACAACACAGACTGTAATATAATATTTATATTTTAATAGAATACGACTGTATACAGATTCATATATTTATACAGTATTTTATTTAAATTGAATATTCTATTTCAACTTTCAAACAATACAATCTTTTATAACTCCACTATTTGAATACATCACTGATATACATTCACAGAACATTGTACTTGTAAATAAACAGAATTTAATAGACAAGTTTATTTGAACACAATAAAATAATATTTTATTTCGATCAAACTGGTTTATTACAATATTCAGTACAATTCAATTCACATATTCATACACTGCTCTTCACTGCAATTCTCACACTCAGTTACAGTCACACAGTCACTCATATACACTGTCTCTTTGTTTTTCAGTTTCATTGTCTTCTGTCTTCTATAAGCTTCACAGTCAGTCCACTCTTCATACCTGTCATATATAGAAACACACACAGAGTACACTGCAATAGAAATGAAATAGAATTCATGCGAATACAATTTTTATTTTTGAAAAATTATTTGCCTCAGAATTTCGGTGTGTTTCTCATCATTTTTCTGACTCGATCTGATTTGATCAGCCTCGACATAATCACACTAGTTTGCTGATTTTTGATCAGCCTCAACATAGTGTGACTAGTCTGCTGATATACATATAAACACAAATGTAAAAATCAACACAAGACAGGTCAAAGGAGAAATGGAAATCAAATATGCATATAAAATTAGCAAAGAGGCAAAAATATAATTGATGGTGCCAATACAAAAAGAAAGGTAGTCAAGCAAAAGTCAAAGTGAACAGCAAGGTCACAAGAGCCAAGGAGGTGTGCAAGTGGTGTTAACTACACAGCTATACAAAATGGTGCAAGAGTACATAGTTCATGTATGATAATGCACAAAGCAAGTCAAAGTTCACACAACAAATACATCAATGCAAAATGGCCGAGAACAACAATAATGGTCAAGCTAAACCAACATAGAACAACAAGAATGCATGGTCAAGATGGTGATGATCCACTCAAGCTAAGCCTAAAAGCACAAGTGTAACATGTATGTGTTGAGTATGGTGCAGCATGGATGAGTCAGCAAGCATGGCAGTTTGACAGTCAACACAAATGAAACTGCAAATTGATTTTAGTTTTCAAAACATATACAAATACAAGTGCATGGGTGTTCATTTCAACTCATGGATGGTGCCGCTACAAGTATGTCAACAGTAAATTAAACAGTATAACATCTAAGCCGAGCAAATAGTGTATAAAAAGTTTTTATAAAAAGTCAGTGAACAAGGTGAATCAAATGTTCAAGAATACAGGAAGAGTAGAAATTCACTTATATGGCAAGAGTGTTGGCAAACAAAATAAGGACAGTGTATTGAAGAACCCTAAACACAAATCCTTTAATTTCTAGAAACTCAAGTTTTGGAAAGCATAAATCACTCAAGTGAATTCACGGCAACAAAGAGGAGACAGCAATTAGACATTTCCAGTTTTGTTATCAAGCAGTTTTTATACAAATGAATGAAGACAGTATAATGCATGGCATGTTCTCAAGACAGGTGGACACATATAAGGAATGGTCTTAAGTGAGTTGAGAAGTCAGTGTTCCTCTTCCAGAAAATCAATTCAGAGTATTTCCAGATTTGTGAAAGTATTTTGAAAAAACACAATCAACTTTTTAACGGGAAGAAATGTTTCCAGAAATATTCATATATCGCATGGGGTCAAGAATTTACTTTCCAGAAATCACGCAAAAAATTACTCAAGCATCACAAAGAATTCTCAAATCATTTTTTGGAAAGTTTCTTATCATTTCAAAGTCATTTCGAAAGGGGCAACAAATTATATTTCCAGATTCTTTGCAAAGCCAAATACAGATTTGAAATCAACATTGTTTTTGGCAATAATTTATTTGGCAAGAATTTTTCAGTTTTCAAGTAAAAATATATGACCCAAATCTCGCCCAGACTCATCAAACAAATTCACGATCAAAGCAATTCAAAGCCGAGATTCCAAAAGGGGAAAGCCAGCAGAAATGTTATTTTTCAATAATCAAATGTTTGGCAATGTTGTTAAAGGGGAACAGTAAATAAATTTTCCAGAATTACCATCTTTAAATCAAAGCCGATGCATTTCAAATCCAAGGGGGACAATCTGTTTTGGAAGCCAGAATCGTGTCTAGATTCATTACAACAATCAAGGCAACAAATTTCAATTACAATTAAGTTTTTTTTCAGAAAAAGGGAAACCACAATTTCAGAGCAAATCAATTAACGAAATCAGAGAAGTTTTCGGATTGTTAATCCTATATGTACACAACCATTTCATCATCGGCAAGATTGATCGAAAAAAAAAACCAAGCATCAATAATCAAAAGAGCAGAGAATAAAATTAAGATTTACTCACATATTTTCCAGAGGATTTTCGATCGAGAACTCATCCCAAATCGGAGCAACAGAAAGCCATAAAGATTTGAACATCAGAGAGACAGAATTGATTAATCAAGCAACTCGATTTGGGGATTAAAGAGGAAACCCTAGGGAATTTCCATAGCCGACGCCGCCATTTTTAATTCCCAGAGCAAAGAGGGAGATCGGGCAAATGATTAGTGAATGGGCCGGCCTATTTTCTCTTGACCAGGCCAACACATGTTAAAGGGGATGACCCTTTTCTTTTAATCTCCTAGGGTTTCTTTTGTTTTAGTTTTAATTTGTTTTCATTGTATTCTCTTTCAGTTTCTTTGTAACCGAATAGTTTATAGATTCTGTAAAAATCTAGGGGGAACCAGTTAGGGATTTAATTGGTAGTTTACTAGTGTCTGTAAAAACTAGGGGAAATTTGAATCAGGGGATTGAATCAGTCTAGGTTTTTTAGCGTAGGGTTAGAATAGGAGCGGGGTTTGCGAGTGTACATGGTCTTGTATGCGGGATCTATTCTATCACCTAGTAGAAAACTTAGGAATGCAGCAGTAGGCAGGGTTTTGCCGAAGCTGGGTATATCTGTGTGTGATTTATTTTCTGCACTTTTATTTCTGCTGCATTCTGTGATCTGTTTATTATTTTAATATCCTGCCAGTTTTTTTCAATTCAGTTTAAAAACTGTGATAAACCCTATTCACCCCCCCCCCCCTCTAGGGTTAATCTAGATCCAACTTTTGGTATCAGAGCCAGGTATTCGGTTAACTCTAGAGCAATGGTTATTCCTAGTTATCAGTCCATAGAGAGTCAGTCCAGTCACATTCCAAATATTTTTGATGGTACTGATTTTTTAAACTGGAAATCCAAAATGGAATTTTATTTAAAATCTATTAATATTAAATGTTGGAATGTTGTTATCCATGGATTTGATAGTGTAGATATTACTTTCAATACCCGTGCTATGAAAATTATATTTGATTATCGTAGTACTGAACAGTTTAATCTTATCTACCATTGTCTATCTGCACAGGAAATCTGGGATACTCTCAATACAAAGTATGGAAAATCTGACAACGACAGCTCAAAACCCGAGAAAGTCAACTCAGATTCAGAAATCTGTTTAACAGGATTTACGAATGAAAATTCAGAAGGATCAGATGATGGAGAATCAACAGATGCTGAAGTTGAAAATTTCTCATACGAAGATTTGGTTTATATGTGTGTTGATTTAACTAAATCTGTTGATAAACTCAAATCTAAAAACAAATCTCTGAAATCTAGGAATACCGAGTTGACCAGCAAAATTGATGATTTGGAATCACATCTTGAATATTTTAAAAATTCCTCAAATTCAGATTGCAAAAATTGTTTAAAATTAAAAACCAATCTTGTTCATCTCAATAAAAATATTCAAAAGTTTGAAAAGGAAATTCTGATCTTAAAAGAAAACAAGATTGAGTTATCAAATTTGAACAATCTTCTACAAAAGGAATTTGAAGTTTTTAAGACTGATATAAGTTCGAAATTTGAGATTGCTGAAAATGAAAATTTGGTGAGAAGTGATTTGATTTTGAAAGAACTTGAAAATGAGATTGAAAAATCCAAGATCTTTGAGTCTGAAAAACAAAAACGATTTGAATTTGAAATCTCAGAATCTCAAGCCAAAATTAGATTGCTTGAAAATGAGAATTTGGTTTTAAAACAGACCAATGCTGAACAGATGATCGCTATAAATAATTGCTTAAATTTATTAAAAGAAAATGGCGATCTAAAATCCAAAATTCAGCAATTGGAATCAACATTGGATAAATTTTCTAATGGGGAAAAATCGTTGAATATGCTGTTACAAAACCAAGTTTCTAGTGGAAATAAATCTGGTCTTGGCTTCGGGAAAAATGATGTTTCTAGAAAACAAAATTCAAATGATTTGAACAATCCCACAAACTTCTTTGGAAATAATTGTTTTGATAATTTTAACTTTGATAATTTCAAAGGTTATTTGAATCAAAATTGTGATGAGAAATCGTTTTATAATAAACCATTTAAACATTCTTGGATCCCAAAAAATAAAACGGGCTTCGTCAAGTTTAAACAGGTTTTGGTTCCTAAGGGTACGAAAGTTAATTCTAATTGTTTGTTATATAAACAGATTTGGGTACCAAAAGATGTGAACAAAACTGTGAGTGGTTTTACTACTTTCGTTAAACCACTCGATCCCCTCAACTGTTAGGTACCAAAGGATGGCTGAGGAATTACTATGCTGAAAAGAGTTTGAATTCAAGTTGTTCTATATTTCTGTATTCTTTACAGTTCCCTGGCCAAGGTTTGTTGAGTTAGAGATTCTGATTAACACTGGATTCTGGTATGATCTCTAAACTCACCTATGTAAATATTTTCTGTTTTGATTTTTTTTCTTTTGTTTATTTCTTCTTCTTCTCCTTTCTATCTCTTTCTTCTGTCTATTCTAATTTGATTTGTCATTGCCATATTCTTCTTATTCTGGGGTGTCTTAAACCTCCAATTGTAGAATTCATATTATCTGGAAATTCACTTCATGTGTATAAAACTCTAATATTTTTAATCTTTTCCAGATCTTGAATTTATTTCTATAAATTTCTGCAATAGTTTTTGAAGTGTTTTTTGAATTCTTAACAGTGCTGAAGCATTAATATCATATCTTGAACACTGTTATTTTGAATTCTAAATTTTTGAAGATCTGAATAATTAATGAAATTTCACACTTATGCTGTTATGAGTTTCTTCCAATTCATTTTGGAAACGCTTAAAATACTATACTCATTACAGTACATCTTCTTACTTATCAGTTGTGATAATTTCAGAAATTTTCAGATTGGCTTGAATATGTTAAATTGTCTTGACTCAGTGATACATCGTGATATTTATATTCATTCGTGATCATTTTATTTTGAAATCTGTTTTTTTGAGATCATCTGAAATTCTTGATATTTTGAATATCACACACCGCTTGAATTTGAAATTATCAATCTTGTGTGAATAATTCATTATATCTCAGAATTGACATTGATTCATGTGATTTCAAATAAATTATTTCTTAATTTTAGGATGAATAATTCTCAAACTTGATGTAAATGATCTAAATATTTCACTTGTGCTTGTCAAAGATTTCTTGTGAAAAATTCGTCAAAAAACTATTTTTGTAACTCACTGTTATTTCATGATCAACTGGCTTGAATGTTTATTTAAAATCATTTGGAATTATTGATTTATTGAATCTCACACATATTTTGAAGTTGAAATTTCGTGTGATCGATTCATTGAATCTTGAGCTATTCATATTCCTCAAATGTTTTTCAAATGAACAGTATTTCTGATCTTGGATCATGAAACATATTCTGTAACCTTGACAAGTATGATTTGAAACTTTTTTCTGTGTTGCTCTGATACTGTTTTTTGAAAAATGTTTGTTTTGGAATCACTTGCTTGCTGCTCTGATACATGTGCATAATCTATTGTCTCGTCTGCTTGGGCTTTGTACTTAATAATTCTTTTGCCTATGACATTCTTGTTCAGCATCATGTTAAAATTCCTCATAAATAGAGACACCATGTGGTATCAGTTTAGAATTGTTGAATATATTTTTTTGTATATATTCTTTATGGTGTTTATATCTCCCTAAATTTCTCTTGTATTAGATTTTCAATTTTAGAATTATTTATTAATTATTCATTCAGAAATTGAAATCAATATCAAAATTGAACTGTATTTGTAATTCATCAAAATAATTATTAGATTTTGAAATTGTGATGAATTGTGACTGCAGTATATTTCGCAATAAGAGGAGATTTTATTTATATTTTCATGATAGTTGAACATGTATTATAATATCTCTGAACTGGCAATTATTTCACGACCATCTTCTTTACCTATCACCTGTCTGCCATCCATCATGATTTTATATTAATGTAGAGAGTTTATTTTTTTTTTAAATCATCTTGTTTTAAAACAGTGAAAATTATTTGTGATAAAAATGGGACTATATTAGTATTCAGAATTAGTGATAATTGAAAATTATCAATAATCCCAGTACAGTCGAGCTTTTCTCATAATATAATTAATTTAGAAATTTATTTCACAGTCCATTTCTATACCTACCACATTTCTAACATCCATATTGGTTTCATATACCGAGGAGTTTTTTCTTAATAGTGCTGAAAATAATATATATAATTAATATATAAGAGTGTCTCTAACCTCATTTAAAAATCCAAGCTCTGTTTATGCATGGTTATGAGACGTCTTATAATTTAAGCTGTGACTGATCCCATTTAAAAATCTAAGCTCTGGTTATGCGTGGTCAGTGTGCTCTTAAAAAATAAATAAAAATTGAAATAAAGCGCTAAAAATAGAAATAATTTTGAAATTCTCCTCTGAGTATAAAAACAGGCCTATCAATCCATTTTCTAGTCTGTGAAATATGTTAAAATTTTATGACGTATTATGATTTGTTGATTGACAGGTATTGGGATTTGAGATTATTCGATTTTCTCACTTAAGTTGAATTATTAATTATTGTCCAAATCTATCATTTTTTTTGTGCTTTATTTTTATAAAAATCCTTTGAAAATAATTGGAAATATTTTTTTTTAACTCTCTCCTCTCCATTTTTTATATAAAATTCATCGTATATCCATCATTCTCTAAAATGTGAAATATGCCACAAGTTGTTAGAATATTATGATTTTTGTTTGACTGATTTAAATTTATGATGACCGTTCTTCCTCTTAAGATGAAATTATATTTTTAGTCAATTTTCATCTGTATTTTAAAATCTGTATCCTTTTGATGATAACAAAAGGGGGAGAATGGTTAGATTTTGATTTATGAGTGAATATTTTATAAATATCTTTAATTTAATGGATTAGATTTTGATTTATGAGTGAATATTTTATAAATATGTTTAATTTTGAAAATTTATTCATACATTTCACTCATGCACAGTTATAGGGGGAGTTTCTGTTGTAGGGGGAGCATTTAAATAGGGGGAGTTCAAATATTCACGAACAAACACATTTATTATATTCAAAATCTTTTATTTTGTTTGTCATCATCAAAAGGGGGAGATTGTTGTATATAACGGTGTTGTATACGCAATTTTATGATTTTTGTTTGATGATAACAACCAAATATATTTTTATATAAATGTGTTTGTTATTGTACTGCTCATTACAACACAGACTGTAATATAATATTTATATTTTAATAGAATACGACTGTATACAGATTCATATATTTATACAGTATTTTATTTAAATTGAATATTCTATTTCAACTTTCAAACAATACAATCTTTTATAACTCCACTATTTGAATACATCACTGATATACATTCACAGAACATTGTACTTGTAAATAAACAGAATTTAATAGACAAGTTTATTTGAACACAATAAAATAATATTTTATTTCGATCAAACTGGTTTATTACAATATTCAGTACAATTCAATTCACATATTCATACACTGCTCTTCACTGCAATTCTCACACTCAGTTACAGTCACACAGTCACTCATATACACTGTCTCTTTGTTTTTCAGTTTCATTGTCTTCTGTCTTCTATAAGCTTCACAGTCAGTCCACTCTTCATACCTGTCATATATAGAAACACACACAGAGTACACTGCAATAGAAATGAAATAGAATTCATGCGAATACAATTTTTATTTTTGAAAAATTATTTGCCTCAGAATTTCGGTGTGTTTCTCATCATTTTTCTGACTCGATCTGATTTGATCAGCCTCGACATAATCACACTAGTTTGCTGATTTTTGATCAGCCTCAACATAGTGTGACTAGTCTGCTGATATACATATAAACACAAATGTAAAAATCAACACAAGACAGGTCAAAGGAGAAATGGAAATCAAATATGCATATAAAATTAGCAAAGAGGCAAAAATATAATTGATGGTGCCAATACAAAAAGAAAGGTAGTCAAGCAAAAGTCAAAGTGAACAGCAAGGTCACAAGAGCCAAGGAGGTGTGCAAGTGGTGTTAACTACACAGCTATACAAAATGGTGCAAGAGTACATAGTTCATGTATGATAATGCACAAAGCAAGTCAAAGTTCACACAACAAATACATCAATGCAAAATGGCCGAGAACAACAATAATGGTCAAGCTAAACCAACATAGAACAACAAGAATGCATGGTCAAGATGGTGATGATCCACTCAAGCTAAGCCTAAAAGCACAAGTGTAACATGTATGTGTTGAGTATGGTGCAGCATGGATGAGTCAGCAAGCATGGCAGTTTGACAGTCAACACAAATGAAACTGCAAATTGATTTTAGTTTTCAAAACATATACAAATACAAGTGCATGGGTGTTCATTTCAACTCATGGATGGTGCAGCTACAAGTATGTCAACAGTAAATTAAACAGTATAACATCTAAGCCGAGCAAATAGTGTATACAAAGTTTTTATAAAAAGTCAGTGAACATGGTGAATCAAATGTTCACATGCAAGAATACAGGAAGATTAGAAATTCACTTATATGGCAAGAGTGTTGGCAAACAAAATACGGACAGTGTGTTGAAGAACCATAAACACAAATCCTTTAATTTCTAGAAACTCAAGTTTTGGAAAGCATAAATCACTCAAGTGAATTCACGGCAACAAAGAGGAGACAACAATTAGACATTTCCAGTTTTGTTATCAAGCAATTTTTATACAAATGAATGAAGACAGTATAATGCATGGCATGATCTCAAGACAGGTGGACACATATAAGGAATGGTCTTAAGTGAGTTGAGAAGTCAGTGTTCCTCTTCCAGAAAATCAATTCAGAGTATTTACAAATTTGTGAAAGTATTTTGAAAAAACACAATCAACTTTTTAATGGGAAGAAATGTTTCCAGAAATATTCATATATCGCATGGGGTCAAGAATTTACTTTGCAGAAATCACGCAAAAAATTACTCAATCATCACAAAGAATTCTCAAACCATTTTTTGGAAAGTTTCTTATCATTTCAAAGTCATTTCGAAAGGGGCAACAAATTATATTTCCAGATTCTTTGGAAAGCCAAATACAGATTTGAAATCAACATTGTTTTTGGCAACAATTTTGTAAAGACCCGTAACTTCCCCGAAAGGAAAGCGTCGGCTAGTTCGAGAACAAACCACAACAGATCGCATACAGAAGAACATTTCATTGTATATTACAACAATGCATCAGATTACAAGAATATACAAAGTATAAATGAATATTACACAGAAATATCAGAGATTTAAATTACATTTAAATACATAGCAGCGGAAAATAATACAATGCACAACTAGAAGAAGATATACGGATACAAAGCTTTCCGGATATCGTTCCAGCTGTAAACCAGGATCCTGTGAATATAAATCTGCAAAACCAAAACTACTAGCTGCCCGTGTCGAAAATAGGGGCACCCAGAGTTTAGGTTGAAACAATAAAATCCAGGTCAGTCATGGGACTGGTGTGAGAACTAAAAACAGTTATTAATCTTTAATTTCAAAGTTCGGTAAAACAAGGGACCACGCCGTATAACACGGAACGGGTTTCCTCCCAAGAATACCAATGCATCAAACAAACAGCGCAATGCTAAATAAAGAAAAAATGAAGCTGTTATAAGACCCAGGTCCTATCACACAATGCAACGCAAGCCGGGGGATAGGGTTTTCCCTTATAACAGCCAAAGAATGCTTGATACGTTTAAAAACAAATCGTTTGATACTATAATAAGTGCATAGTGTATAAAACAACTTCAAATCATAAGTATCAATCATAGGCGGCATGAGCGCCCCATCCCACTATGTCACCATATATAGGTTTACATTTAAAACCGCAAAGTCACGTATTTGGAAATTGGATTTCCGTCTATGAACCGAGGCAAAAGATAGTCCTCAACCGATTCGAGACAATCTAGCCTACCATGTCTCAGGATCAGAGCTCGAGTGACCCTTGGATCGTCAGGGCCGGTCCACCGATGTGGATTAAAATGCCTGAACACTAAGTTTCCCCGCCCTTTGGGGCGCAAATGAGCCATCAAATGACTCCATCGGTTCGAGAACGACCGATCAATCCGAGGCGCCTCGCAACAGCAACAACCACATAAGTCAAACTCGTCAGGGCGTGTAAAACCACTAACGCCACTTTTCAGCTAGAAAGAAACGCAAGTCCTCCCTGAGGTCCGTCTCCCGTTTTTGGTTCATACCGGGTGTGAAACACGCGAGGTAAACGTTACACAAAGCTACGCCACAAAGGCCGTGCTTTGATCATCACCACAAGACTTTGCTTTTCAACAGAAGCCTCGATCAATTGCCACTTAGGCATGCCACACAGGCAATTCACTCCATGCGTTTGATATCCATCAATATATAACCCCTGAGTTCGTACGTCTCAGAGAAGGGCGTTAAGCAAGAGAATAAATTCTCCGCCGCCAAACAGATATATATTTAATAGAGATCAATGACGCGGACTAAAATCCAATGTCAGACACACAGTCCATTTACAAGTCCGTTCTGGGTCTGAACGAAACTGGAGGCACCTAGTACCCCGCATATCCATCGATCTCCAAGTACGTCTGGACGATCACTAACTGTTTCCATCTTCTTGGGTGTACAGCCCAATCAAGATCATCAGTAATTACCCAAACGACGTGAAGACCTCCGGTCTTCGACCATCGTCTTCATCTTCGACTTATCGTCGTATCTGTTATTCAGAATGGGATAAACCCGGTCTTTCCGAATAACTCGCGTATATTTTAAATAAGTGTTACACAAACACAACATACGCCTCATTCCAATTCATCAGTCACTAACCGTAAATTAATCAAGAGAATAATTCCCCAAATATTAACCCCGAAGGCCGAAACCAACATCAGATCAATATTCAGAAAACCATTCTGTTTGGCCAACCGACAGTTAGTTTCTAAATTTCACTTTCATAGGGAAAGATTCCCATTAATTTTATCAAAGATAAATTCCTTGAATTTATTCTTTAATCTACTTTTGAATATCAATTCAAAACTAGTCGGGATAACGAACCTTACCGAAGTAATCATTTGTTTTAATTTCCCAATCCCAACCTATTCATCCCATGAAGTAAAACTGGTCATACTTCATATCTAACACCACGGTGTTATCGGTAAATTCAATTACCATTTCTCGTTCAAATCTAATTAAAGATTTAACTATCGCCTGGAGCAAAACTGGTGATACTCCATTTTCGATCATTTCAATCTAATTAAAGATTCATTAAAACTCCACTTAGTTTTAATCGTTAACTGGGTTAAAGAATCAGTGTCATTTAAAACACGGTTCACGATAAACCCAAAATCACATTCATTAATTATCGGGTTAAAGAACGAGTGTTATTTAAAACACTGTTCACGATAAACCCAAAAATCAATATCCATTCAATTCCAATTAAATATTATTTAATTGGTACACTTCATTAAATCTAAATAAAAAGATTTAATCTTTTCTCAACTGGGTTCAAGAACAGTGTTAGTGAAGACACCATTCACGACAAACCCAAATCACATTTGATATTCAATATAAGGCTCTGAATAGAAAATATATCGGCTTATATTCAATATCAAATTCTACGACTAACAAATGTCGTATTGGAAATAACGATATAAATATATATCTTTCAAACTTCCATAACAACATCTGTATAATCACGAATTCCAACATCGAAATATTCCGAAGACAATTTCGATTCAAATCCACTCCAATGCAATCATTGGAAATTTTGGTTATTTTCAAAACCCTCTTCAAATTCAATTTATTTATTTAAAAATAAATAGAATTATAATTCTAGTTCAAAACTAGTTCATTTCTATAAAAATCTATTTTTATCTTTTCAAATATGGAGTTTTTCATCCCAAACTTTCACAAATCATTTCTTATGATTTTACACAAATTATTACTATTTTTAATAATTTTATCAAGGCACGTACAGTCGATTTCCATTAACGGCCATCGAACTGCACTTACAACGACCTTTTTCGAATTTGATTTGGACGTATCTCCAAATCCAACCGTTAGATTTCAAATTTCTAACATTCATTAGAAAGCTCTTTTCGATACGAACCCAACGGTTCCGGTTTTAGGAGAATCCGACGGTCGGATCTCCCGCAATGTCCGTTTGAAATAAATGGTCGAAATTCACGAACTGCCGCGGCACGGCGCGTTCTATTCAGGCCATTATATTATATATACAATATATATAATATATACTTCGTCGATTTCTATTTAAAACGAATTATATAAATAGTTTTAAATTCGTTTCAAAAGCAATTTCAACTTCCTTTTCAATTCAAATCAAAATTGAATTCTTCTTTATAAATTCGTTTCAAAATTCATTTCTATTCAATTCAAATTTCAATTCAATTTGAATTCATTTCAATTCGTTTTCAATTCAATTCATTTCGAAATCGTTTTCAATTCAATTCATTTCGAAATCGTTTTCAATTCAATTCATTTCGAAATCGTTTTCAATTCAATTCATTTCGAAATCGTTTTCAATTCAATTCATTTCGAAATCGTTTTCAATTCAATTCATTTCGAAATCGTTTTCAATTCAAAATATTCGATTTCGAAATCACTTTTCAATATTCATTTTTAAGATGAATAAAATCGATATAAATATCGTTCACGTCAAAATGGCGTCAATCTAATCAACACGGCTTCATAAATTTCTATTTTCAAATATTCTATTTCAAATATTTCTTTTTCAAAATAGTTGTTGTTATCAAAATATTTCGTTCAACACATGACCAATCTCAATGAATGAGTACTGTCAACACATGAACTTTTATTTTATAATATTCTTTATTTTTCAAATTGGAATGAGGCCCAATCAATCACCATATAAAGTTAATTATATGGATTTTCATACAACACATGTATAATAGCATTGAAAAATAATCAACCATCAACCAAAGTGCACTACACTGTATAAGCATCAAATATAGATATCTAACGCTTATAACAGCCTGTCAATCAATCGATCGACATATTTAATCAATCAGGATGAGTGAACTTCAAATTTCATCCCAACACCCGTGTGGGGTTTCAAACAATCAAACACAGATTTTATTTGTGCAGTTGGGCGATGTGTGAAATTTATCGACCCAATCAATATCAGTCAAATCAGTGTATATACAAACAAATCGGCCGATTTGTTTATAACTATTCATTTATTCACATTCACGTTAAAAATTATATTTTTAACGATAAAACATTTTATTTCAACCTATGAATTTCTATTCAATTCATTTACACAATAAAATGATATTTTTATTTTCTAACATATTTTAGAAAATTTCGGCGGCATAACGGCACGATACTAAAAACGGGACAAGGCCTAGCCTTATCCCCGGTCTAGTGAAGGCCCACGCCATTCACACATCAATCATATCAATTTTATTATGCAAACCACAAAATTTGGAGTAAGAGTCTAACCTAGCCTTACTCCTTCGCCTTATAACGGCGCACGTCTAATCCTAACCAATTTATCGATTCGATTTTTCACACCACAAACCACATTCAAACCAATATCACAATCAATAACCAAACAGCCAAACAAACAAGTCCATGGTCTGTGGACGATTGTGTCGGGTGCTACTAAACACCGTCTGCATCCTAGTATATATATAACTAGAAAATAAATTTGAAAGGTGAGAAATTCTCACTTATAGCTATCCAATCATCTCGACTCTTCTTTTGCAGAAGTCTTCGTCGTTTCGCCTTTTTGTTACCTTCGTCCGTATTCTCTACATATGTAAAAATCGAATTTTTACTATGTTACTCAATATATAAAAATCGAACTTTTAGTTCGCTATTCAATATATAAAAATCGAATTTTTAGTTCGCTATTCAATATATAAAAATCGAATTTTTATTTCAAAGTTCAATATATAAAAATCGAATTTTTAGTTCGTTATTCAATATATAAAAATCGAATTTTTATTTCAAAGTTCAATATATAAAAATCATATTTTTAATTCGAAGTTCACTATATAAAAATCATATTTTTAATTCGAAGTTCACTATATAAAAATCATATTTTTAATTCGACTTTCTAATCTCCTTTTAGTTTATAAATCATTTTTTTCTTAACTAAAAAAAATCAGTTTTTACTAAACTTAAAAATCAGTTTTTACTTAACTAAAAAAATCAGTTTTTACTAAACTTAAAAATCAGTTTTTACTAAACTTAAAAAATCAGCTTTTACTAAACTTAAAAATCAGTTTTTACTAAACTTAAAAATCAGTTTTTACTAAACTTAAAAATCAGTTTTTACTTAACTAAAAAATCGGTTTTTACTAAACTTAAAAATCAGTTTTTACTTAACTAAAAAATCAGTTTTTACTTAACTAAAAAAAATCAGTTTTTAAATACATAAAAATAATTTAAACAAATAAGAAAAAAAACTTACAGGAGGGGGGGGGGTCTTTCGTCGCCGAACAGCAGCAGGGGGGGTCCTTCATCGCCGAACAACAGCAAGGGGGGGGGGGGGTCCTTCATCGCCGAACAGCAGCTAGGGGGGGGGGTCGGCGGCTTCAGCATCGCATACGAGGGGGCTTCGGTGGGCTCGTCGAGGGAGGGGGGGCTTCTGTGGGCTCGTCGAGGGAGGGGGGGGCTTCGGTGGGCTCATCGAGGGAGGGGAGGAGGTGCGGCGATGGGCGGCGGCGCTTCAGGGGGGGCGGCCGTCGATATCTAGGGTTTTTTTTTTTTTGCTTCTGAAATGAATCGGGGGGGCGTATAAAGGAGAGAATATATATATTAATTTTATTTTATTTTTCTTTAATTTACTAAAAGGTTGACTTTTCAAACGAACCCCAATCTGAACTCAACGACTGTCGCCCATAGCTAAATACCCCCATTCCGAACGCAATGGGATATGTATCGTAAGCTGGTTTGATCGTTACAATCAGTTTCTGTTGAATTTTCATTTAAATCCTTATATTGAATTTTAAACGTACATTTCAAATTACCGGGGTCACATACTAACTCTATAAATCCCATAAAAATATTTTCTAGCTTCATATTGACGATACGGTCCTAACAAAACTAGTTTCGTCGAATTCCGAGACCGTTTGAAAAATGGCCAATTTCCAGTCGATTAAAATCAACTGAAACTGGTCAAACGCGTTTTCCTTTGCCACGCTCACATATTGATTCGAAAAATTATGAAATTTAAAACCAAGCAATAACTTCACATCCCGGACCCAACAAAACTGGTTTCGTCGAAATCCGAGGTCGTTTGCAAAATGTCCATTTTTTAGGGCCTTATATATATAAAAATATATATAAATTCCACAGCGACTATTTCTAATTTTAAACTGGACATATCTTATCGTTTCTAAGATGAAATCTCAGTTTGTCAACTTCGTTACAAAGATATAGTTATACAGATTCAAATATTTCTTGTTTCGTTCAATTCTGACTTATATTGAATTCTGTATATTCATTTGAAATTAGAAATCGAATTTTCAAACTACCGCGCCATTTTCAATTCCTTTTATAATTATATATAATTATTATATATTCTAACGACGACGTATATAATATATACGTTCAAATTATATTCAAAATAAATTTCTCGTCGATATTATTTAAAATAATCTATTTTAAATAATCAAAATTCGCTAAAATTGCCAAAATAAAAATTTCAAACTGGCTCGCATTTTACGGGTTGTTACAATCTCCCCCACTTAAAACTTTTCGTCCCCGAAAAGGAACAAAGTCGAAAGTGGTTTGATTAATCAACACTACGTTCGATCTGGCTTTCATTCTCCAACTCTTTAGTTTCTGAGAATTTTCAAAATTTCAAAAATTTGGCTAACACCCTAAATTTTTTTCGCCATAACCTCCCCTGCACCGGGAGCATCGGGGAATTTCAAATAGCTTCCCCGGTCCTTCAGATCTCAAAAAGCAAAAGAAAAAGCCAAGCGGCTAGCCATATAGGCTCATAAAATCATCATCACCCAAACAAAACAGTAAATTATGTAGTAAACATGTACCTATTTGTCGGGCAAACAAATTTTATTCTCTGGCTCTAGCCTCCTTGCTATGACCTGTTCAATATAAGTATATGTATATGCAAGCAAATGCAACCAATTTTCGATACAACTCAATATTTGATGCTATTAGGCATAATGGTTCAAAATTATCAAACAAATAAACAAACAACACAAACATCAATCAATTAGTGAATTAGAGTTTCAAATTCATAATTTTGATACATAGTCAAAAATCAGATTCTTGATGCCAAATCACAACAATTAGCCCTATCTAATTTTGGTTCTCACACCAGTCAATAGGAAATATATAGATGTTACACGTTCGTCTCTCGAATATAAACTCTGATGATGATATATCAATCATCAGAATCACCCCCGGGCGACTATAGTGTGATTCTATATCTATCCAGTATATTAAAACTTCGAATAGACGCTAGCTAGGCGCATACGCGAAATCTTTATATATTGGACTGTCCTAATCAATATAAATAAATAATCAAATACGTATAATTGATTTAAATTTTCAAAACAAAAATTTGTTTTCATTTTCAAAAGTATACTCTTCACACTCGTTCTAGGATACTACTGATCCCATCTCTAACGAGTCATTCTCATTGGATATTACTAATCCAATATCTGATGAATTATTTCGTACGGTTCTAGTGTGTCTTGTTCTCTGCTTTGTAAACCAAAGCTCTGATACCACATGTAAAGACCCGTAACTTCCCCGTAAAGGAAAGCGTCAGATAGTTCGAGAACAAACCACAACAGAACGCATACAAAAGAACATTTCATTGTATATTACAACAATGCATCAGATTACAAGAATATACAAAGTATAAATGAATATTACACAGAAATATCAGAGATTTAAATTACATTTAAATACATAGCAGCGGAAAATAATACAATGCACAACTAGAAGAAGATATACGGATACAAAGCTTTCCGGATATCGTTCCAGCTGTAAACCAGGATCCTGTGAATATAAATCTGCAAAACTAAAACTACTAGCTGCCCGTGTCGAAAATAGGGGCACCCAGAGTTTAGGTTGAAACAATAAACTCCAGGTCAGTCGTGGGACTGGTGTGAGAACTAAAAACAGTTATTAATCTTTAATTTCAAAGTTCGGTAAAACAAGGGACCACGCCGTATAACACGGAACAGGTTTCCTCCCAAGAATACCAGTGCATCAAACAAACAGCGCAATGCTAAATAAAGAAAAAATGAAGCTGTTATAAGACCCAGGTCCTATCACACAATGCAACGCAAGCCGGGGGATAGGGTTTTCCCTTATAACAGCCAAAGAATGCTTGATACGTTTAAAAACAAATCGTTTGATACTATAATAAGTGCATAGTGTATAAAACAACTTCAAATCATAAGTATCAATCATAGGCGGCATGAGCGCCCCATCCCACTATGTCACCATATATAGGTTTACATATAAAACCGCAAAGTCACGTATTTGGAAATTGGATTTCCGTCTATGAACCGAGGCAAAAGATAGTCCTCAACCGATTCGAGACAATCTAGCCTACCATGTCTCAGGATCAGAGCTCGAGTGACCCTTGGATCGTCAGGGCCGGTCCACCGATGTGGATTAAAATGCCTGAACACTACGTTTCCCCGCCCTTTGGGGCGCAAATGAGCCATCAAATGACTCCATCGGTTCGAGAACGACCGATCAATCCGAGGCGCCTCGTAACAGCAACAACCACATAAGTCAAACTCGTCAGGGCGTGTAAAACCACTGACGCCACTTTTCAGCTAGAAAGAAACGCAAGTCCTCCCTGAGGTCCGTCTCCCGTTTTTGGTTCATACCGGGTGTGAAACACGCGAGGTAAACGTTACACAAAGCTACGCCACAAAGGCCGTGCTTTGATCATCACCACAAGACTTTGCTTTTCAACAGAAGCCTCGATCAATTGCCACTTAGGCATGCCACACAGGCAATTCACTCCATGCGTTTGATATCCATCAATATATAACCCCTGAGTTCGTACGTCTCAGAGAAGGGCGTTAAGCAAGAGAATAAATTCTCCGCCGCCAAACAGATATATATTTAATAGAGATCAATGACGCGGACTAAAATCCAATGTCAGACACACAGTCCATTTACAAGTCCGTTCTGGGTCTGAACGAAACCGGAGGCACCTAGTACCCCGCATATCCATCGATCTCCAAGTACGTCTGGACGATCACTAACTGTTTCCATCTTCTTGGGTGTACAGCCCAATCAAGATCATCAGTAATTACCCAAACGACGTGAAGACCTCCGGTCTTCGACCATCGTCTTCATCTTCGACTTATCGTCGTATCAGTTACTCAGAATGGGATAAACCCGGTCTTTCCGAATAACTTGCGTATATTTTAAATAAGTGTTACACAAACACAACATACGCCTCATTCCAATTCATCAGTCACTAACCGTAAATTAATCAAGAGAATAATTCCCCAAATATTAACCCCGAAGGCCGAAACCAACATCAGATCAATATTCAGAAAACCATTCTGTTTGGCCAACCGACAGTTAGTTTCTAAATTTCACTTTCATAGGGAAAGATTCCCATTAATTTTATCAAAGATAAATTCCTTGAATTTATTCTTTAATCTACTTTTGAATATCAATTCAAAACTAGTCGGGATTAACGAACCTTACCGAAGTAATCATTTGTTTTAATTTCCCAATCCCAACCTATTCATCCCATGAAGTAAAACTGGTCATACTTCATATCTAACACCACGGTGTTATCGGTAAATTCAATTACCATTTCTCGTTCAAATCTAATTAAAGATTTAACTATCGCCTGGAGCAAAACTGGTGATACTCCATTTTCGATCATTTCAATCTAATTAAAGATTCATTAAAACTCCACTTAGTTTTAATCGTTAACTGGGTTAAAGAATCAGTGTCATTTAAAACACGGTTCACGATAAACCCAAAATCACATTCATTAATTATCGGGTTAAAGAACGAGTGTTATTTAAAACACTGTTCACGATAAACCCAAAAATCAATATCAATTCAATTCCAATTAAATATTATTTAATTGGTACACTTCATTAAATCTAAATAAAAAGATTTAATCTTTTCTCAACTGGGTTCAAGAACAGTGTTAGTGAAGACACCATTCACGACAAACCCAAATCACATTTGATATTCAATATAAGGCTCTGAATAGAAAATATATCGGCTTATATTCGATATCAAATTCTACGACTAACAAATGTCGTATTGGAAATAACGATATAAATATATATCTTTCAAACTTCCATAACAACATCTATATAATCACGAATTCCAACATCGAAATATTCCGAAGACAATTTCGATTCAAATCCACTCCAATGCAATCATTGGAAATTTTGGTTATTTTCAAAACCCTCTTCAAATTCAATTTATTTATTTAAAAATAAATAGAATTATAATTCTAGTTCAAAACTAGTTCATTTCGATAAAAATCTATTTTTATCTTTTCAAATATGGAGTTTTTCATCCCAAACTTTCACAAATCATTTCTTATGATTTTACACAAATTATTACTATTTTTAATAATTTTATCAAGGCCCGTACAGTCGATTTCCATTAACGGCCATCGAACTGCACTTACAACGACCTTTTTCGAATTTGATTTGGACGTATCTCCAAATCCAATCATTAGATTTCAAATTTCTAACATTCATTAGAAAGCTCTTTTCGATACGAACCCAACGGTTCCGGTTTTAGGAGAATCCGACGGTCGGATCTCCCGCAATGTCCGTTTGAAATAAATGGTCGAAATTCACCAACTGCCGCGGCGCGGCGCGTTCTATTCAGGCCATTATATTATATATATAATATATATAATATATACTTCGTCGATTTCTATTTAAAACGAATTATATAAATAGTTTTAAATTCGTTTCAAAAGCAATTTCAACTTCCTTTTCAATTCAAATCAAAATTGAATTCTTCTTTATAAATTCGTTTCAAAATTCATTTCTATTCAATTCAAATTTCAATTCAATTTGAATTCATTTCAATTCGTTTTCAATTCAATTCATTTCGAAATCGTTTTCAATTCAATTCATTTCGAAATCGTTTTCAATTCAATTCATTTCGAAATCGTTTTCAATTCAATTCATTTCGAAATCGTTTTCAATTCAATTCATTTCGAAATCGTTTTCAATTCAAAATATTCGATTTCGAAATCACTTTTCAATGTTCATTTTTAAGATGAATAAAATCGATATAAATATCGTTCACGTCAAAATGGCGTCAATCTAATCAACACGGCTTCATAAATTTCTATTTTCAAATATTCTATTTCAAATATTTCTTTTTCAAAATAGTTGTTATTATCAAAATATTTCGTTCAACACATGACCAATCTCAATGAATGAGTACTGTCAACACATGAACTTTTATTTTATAATATTCTTTATTTTTCAAATTGGAATGAGGCCCAATCAATCACCATATAAAGTTAATTATATGGATTTTCATACAACACATGTATAAGCATTGAAAAATAATCAACCATCAACCAAAGTGCACTACACTGTATAAGCATCAAATATAGATATCTAACGCTTATAACAGCCTGTCAATCAATCGATCGACATATTTAATCAATCAGGATGAGTGAACTTCAAATTTCATCCCAACACCCGTGTGGGGTTTCAAACAATCAAACACAGATTTTATTTGTGCAGTTGGGCGATGTGTGAAATTTATCGACCCAATCAATATCAGTCAAATCAGTGTATATACAAACAAATCGGCCGATTTGTTTATAACTATTCATTTATTCACATTCACGTTAAAAATTATATTTTTAACGATAAAACATTTTATTTCAACCTATGAATTTCTATTCAATTCATTTACACAATAAAATGATATTTTTATTTTCTAACATATTTTAGAAAATTTCGGCGGCATAACGGCACGATACTAAAAACGGGACAAGGCCTAGCCTTATCCCCGGTCTAGTGAAGGCCCACGCCATTCACACATCAATCATATCAATTTTATTATGCAAACCACAAAATTTGGAGTAAGAGTCTAACCTAGCCTTACTCCTTTGCCTTATAACGGCGCACGGCTAATCCTAACCAATTTATCGATTCGATTTTTCACACCACAAACCACATTCAAACCAATATCACAATCAATAACCAAACAGCCAAACAAACAAGTCCATGGTCTGTGGACGATTGTGTCGGGTGCTACTAAACACCGTCTGCATCCTAGTATATATATATAACTAGAAAATAAATTTGAAAGGTGAGAAATTCTCACTTATAGCTATCCAATCATCTCGACTCTTCTTTTGCAGAAGTCTTCGTCGTTTCGCCTTTTTTTACCTTCACCCGTATTCTCTACATATGTAAAAATCGAATTTTTACTATGTTATTCAATATATAAAAATCGAACTTTTAGTTCGCTATTCAATATATAAAAATCGAATTTTTAGTTCGCTATTCAATATATAAAAATCGAATTTTTATTTCAAAGTTCAATATATAAAAATCGAATTTTTAGTTCGCTATTCAATATATAAAAATCGAATTTTTATTTCAAAGTTCAATATATAAAAATCATATTTTTAATTCCAAGTTCACTATATAAAAATCATATTTTTAATTCGAAGTTCACTATATAAAAATCATATTTTTAATTCGACTTTCTAATCTCCTTTTAGTTTATAAATCATTTTTTTCTTAACTAAAAAAAATCAGTTTTTACTAAACTTAAAAATCAGTTTTTACTTAACTAAAAAAATCAGTTTATACTAAACTTAAAAATCAGTTTTTACTAAACTTAAAAAATCAGTTTTTACTAAACTTAAAAATCAGTTTTTACTAAACTTAAAAATCAGTTTTTACTTAACTAAAAAATCAGTTTTTACTAAACTTAAAAATCAGTTTTTACTTAACTAAAAAATCAGTTTTTACTTAACTAAAAAAAATCAGTTTTTAAATACATAAAAATAATTTAAACAAATAAGAAAAAAAACTTACAGGAGGGGGGGGGGGTCTTTCGTCGCCGAACAGTAGCAGGGGGGATCCTTCATCGCCGAACAGCAGCAAGGGGGGGGGTGTCCTTCATCGCCGAACAGCAGCAGGGGGGGTCGGCGGCTTCAGCATCGCATACGAGGGGGCTTCGGTGGGCTCGTCGAGGGAGGGGGGGCTTCGGTGGGCTCGTCGAGGGAGGGGGGGGCTTCGGTGGGCTCCTCGAGGGAGGGGGGGAGGTGCGGCGATGGGCGGCGGCGCTTCAGGGGGGGGCGTCGATATCTAGGGTTTTCTTTTTTTTTTTTTTTTTTTTTTTTTTTTGCTTCTGAAATGAATCGGGGGAGGGGGGGGTATAAAGGAGAGAATATATATATTAATTTTATTTTATTTTTCTTTAATTTACTAAAAGGTTGACTTTTCAAACGAACCCCAATCTGAACTCAACGACTGTCGCCCATAGCTAAATACCCCCATTCCGAACGCAATGGGATATGTATCGTAAGCTGGTTTGATCGTTACAATCAGTTTCTGTTGAATTTTCATTTAAATCCTTATATTGAATTTTAAACGTACATTTCAAATTACCGGGGTCACATACTAACTCTATAAATCCCATAAAAATATTTTCTAGCTTCGTATTGACGATACGGTCCTAACAAAACTAGTTTCGTCGAATTCCGAGACCGTTTGAAAAATGGCCAATTTCCAGTCGATTAAAATCAACTGAAACTGGTCAAACGCGTTTTCCTTTGCCACGCTCACATATTGATTCGAAAAATTATGAAATTTAAAACCAAGCAATAACTTCACATCCCGGACCCAACAAAACTGGTTTCGTCTAAATCCGAGGTCGTTTGCAAAATGTCCATTTTTAAGGGCCTTATATATATAAAAATATATATAAATTCCACAGCGACTATTTCTAATTTTAAACTGGACATATCTTATCATCTCTAAGATGAAATCTCAGTTTGTCAACTTCGTTACAAAGATATAGTTATACAGATTCAAATATTTCTTGTTTCGTTCAATTCTGACTTATATTGAATTCTGTATATTCATTTGAAATTAGAAATCGAATTTTCGAACTACCGCGCCATTTTCAATTCCTTTTATAATTATATATAATTATTATATATTCTAACGACGACGTATATAATATATACGTTCAAATTATATTCAAAATAAATTTCTCGTCGATATTATTTAAAATAATCTATTTTAAATAATCAAAATTCGCTAAAATTGCCAAAATAAAAATTTCAAACTGGCTCGCATTTTACGGGTTGTTACAAATTTATTTGACAAGAATTTTTCAGTTTTCAAGTAAAAATATATGACCCAAATCTCGCCCAGACTCATCAAACAAATTCACAATCAAAGCAATTCAAAGCCGATATTCCAAAAGGGGAAAGCCAGCAGAAATGTTATTTTTCAGTAATCAAATGTTTGGCAATGTTGTTAAAGGGGAACAACAAATAAATTTTCCAAAATTACCATCTTTAAATCAAAGCCGATGCATTTCAAATCCAAGGGGGACAATCTGTTTTGGAAGCCAGAATCGTGTCTAGATTCATTACAACAATCAAGGCAACAAATTTCAATTACAATCAAGTTTTTTTCAGAAAAAGTGAAACCACAATTTCAGAGCAAATCAATTAACGAAATCAGAGAAGTTTTCGGATTGTTAATCCTATATGTACACAACCATTTCATCATCGGCAAGATTTGAACATCAAAGAGACATATTTGATTAATCAAGCAACTCGATTTGGGGATTAAAGAGGAAACCCTAGGGAATTTCCATAGCCGACGCCACCATTTTTAATTCCCAGAGCAAAGAGGGAGATCAGGCAAATGATTAGTGAATGGGCCGGCCTATTTTCTCTTGACCAGGCCAACACATGTTAAGGGGGATGACCCTTTTCTTTTAATCTCCTAGGGTTTCTTTTGTTTTAGTTTTAATTTGTTTTCATTGTATTTTCTTTCAATTTCTTTGTAATCGAATAGTTTATAGATTCTGTAAAAATCTAGGGGGAACCAGTTAGGGATTTAACTGGCAGTTTACTAGTGTCTGTAAAAACTAGGGGAAATTTGATTCAGGGGATTGAATCAGTCTAGGTTTTTGAGCGTAGGGTTAGAATAGGAGCAGGGTTTGCGAGTGTACATGGTCTTGTATGCGGGATCTGTTCTATCACCTAGTAGAAAACTTAGGAATGCAGCAGTAGGCACGGTTTTGCCGAAGCTGGGTATATCTGTGTGTGATTTATTTTCTGCACTTTTATTTCTGCTGCATTCTATGATCTGTTTATTATTTTAATATCCTGTCAGTTTTTTCAATTCAGTTTAAAAACTGTGATAAACCCTATTCACCTCCCCCCCCCCCCTCTAGGGTTAATCTAGACCCAACAAAAATTCCATTCACAATGTTTGTAAAACAATTTAAAATCTCCCAAAATTTTAAAATTTCCATATATTTAATCCAAATTCATTTATAAACACTTTTCACATTTCCAGAGTTTTTAATTCTAATTCTGATTTAAATTCAGATGTAATTCATCTGATTCCATTTATTACATTTACATGAACTCTAATTGGTTATTTACATAACCATTTCAATTATAACCTTATCGGATTATAATAACAACCAACACATCCAATATTTTATAATATTTCCAATATATATATATATATATATATATATATATATATCAAAATATAATTTGGATAAAATTATTTCATTTACCCTTCTTTTCATAACAAACTGTGTCAGTTTATCGTATTAAAGTGTTTAGCAGCCCCTATCGATGCAGTGGATCAAACCGATCGACCAGAATTCATAAACAACTCAACCAATAAATCACCACAATATAAAACAATTTTATAAAATCTACAAATACGTTCACTCATATATATACACTCAAACTCAATCTAGGGTATTGCTAACACCATCTTTATTGGGTTACGCCACAGAGCCAAGGTAATTACTTAACCTTCAGCTCTAATGCCACTGTAATGACCCAGGGTTTTCGCGACCTTGGTTATCGACATAAACTCAATGTCAACTATCCAGGCATCGGAAATACCAGATAGTTAATGAAAGAAAATAGAGGGTGAGAATAGATAAGATAGAAAATTAGAATAGAAGAGGGAGAAGAACATCATAACATCAGAGAAAACACGAATCTCACAGCGGAATGAATAAATATATTCTATAACATAACTTTGAAATAAAACAGTATCTGTATACAATACCATTATTAGAGTATAACACTTACAACACAGCAGAAATAACAATAGCTATAAAATCCTGAAGCCTCCTGTTCCATCTTTTCACGTATCTGTAAAATCCCTACTACTTGACTGCCCATACAAAATCGGGCACCCAAGAGTTTAGGGAAAACAAAACAAAATAAACTCTGGGTCAGTCATGGGACTGGTGTGAGTAAACTCCAATCATTTGGTTTAACTTTTCAAAATCCTTTTCAAACGAAAGGTTAATCGTAAAACCGATCCACACATAAACACGGATAGTTTTTACCTTACGATAACCCAAAACATTTTCAAAATCAGTACTTTCCTGATATTATGATAATGTCTAGTCACAAATAATTAACAATCTAGCAAAGCGCTTGCATCTCACGCTCCACATGTGTATAGTATACAATCAAAACCGCAGGTGTTTATTGGAGATTAGATTCCGACTATGACAAGGTATGGAACCACCCGCCGATGGTGTATCTCTAGAGAGGAATACACTGGGTTCAACAAGAACGTCTTTCAACCCAGCCCACACATGACTGACCACTCATTTCTCTTGAGTGTATCGAATATATTGTCACCTACGGTTGCTAGCGACATAACCATTCCCGGGAGATACAAAAGCGAAAAGAAGTAACAAATATGAATATTCTCTAGATGGATACAATACACCCTAATGGGGGCGACCCACTTATCCATGCTGCCTGCTCGATTTTTGTCATTTCCTGGTTGATGAGGCTTGAGTTCATAACGTATCTTTTGACAGATCACACCTCCATTTACTCTGAATGCCACATCGTCATACCCGCCAAATCACAAATTGATTTCCCCAAAAATATCATGGTATAAAGCTAAGAGAAACGAGTTCCTCCGCCACCAAACGTGGATACGTTTGAAGCGATCAACTTACGTGATCCATTAGATATACTCTGTCAGACATTCGTCTATACACGTTGTCCTGGATCTGAACAAACCGAAGGCACTATTCTGTAAACAGAATAGCCCTTGCACAAACACCGTCTTCAATTATCTTCATCATATTTGATTCGCAACGCAAATGCCTATACGAAGTGGTTTTCAAATATTTGATCCCGGTCTCTCCGTATTGAAAATGCAAATGGTCAAAAAAATTGATAATCGGTGATTTAACTATTAAAGGAAAACATGTGTGCAAACAACGGTTGTATTTCCAAATGGAAAACTTAAACCCATTTAATTTAATTTGCCACTCAATTATTCATTTCCCTATTTTCGATCCCATATATTCGTAAATTTTATTTTCTAAATTCAGAAAATACACGTTATTAATCATTGGAAAACATTTCCATATTTACTCCTATTTCTTATTTATTTTTTTATTTTAAAAACATTCTTGATTTCTTATTTGGAAGCATTCCCAAAACTCCTTCATTGGACTTAAACAAATGTTTAAATAAAACATCACTATGCCAACTCGAACCATTAAAACTTATTAACTAAATTCAATTAACTAACTTTTGCTATCGAACCTTCACCATTCCTTGGTTAAAAATGAAGTCAATCAAGTTGTGGTATAATTACCTCTTAGAACTTAAGAGAACAACCTTTCTAACCTCGAAATATACAAAGTTCACATTTTAAATCTTCAACAAACTTCCCTACGTAACTCTTGGATTCTATTTACGAATCCACTTCTTTTACAGAAATCATTTAATTGTAATAATAGTATTATAATCCCATGCTTCCAAAATAACATAACTTAAATATAACTTTTATTTCTTAATTTAAATAAATAAATAAATGTTTTATTAAATAAACAAATCTTGACTTAAAACCTAGAAAGTAAATAATACTTTCCTACCTTCGACATATCCGAATCCCAAAGTATAATCCTCTCTCGAATAACCTCTATTCGATAACTCCCTTTCGAATAAACTACATTCGATAATGCCTCTTCGAATAAACTATATTCAGTAACTCTCTTTCGAATAAACAATATTTGATAATGCCTCTTCGAATAAACTATATTTGATAACTCTCTTTCGTATAAACTATATTCGATAATCTCCTTTCGAAGACTATATTCGATAATCTCCTTTTTCAAATAACTACTATTCGACTAACTCTATTCCAATGACTAATATTTGATTAACTCTAATTCGATTAACTTTATTCGATTAACTCTATTCGCTTAACTCTAATTCGATTAACTCTATTCAATTAACTCTATTCGATTTACTTTATTCAATTAACTCTATTTGATTTACTCTCTTCAATTAACTCTACTCGACTAACTTTAATTGATTAACTCTAATCGATTAACTCTATTTCCAATAATTAATATTATCTTCACCCTAATTCCTATTTTATTCAAATTCCCATTTGAATTTCTATTTTCAAATCGTAATTTTTCTTTATAATGTTTTAATTTATAAAATAACTATTTTAATCCATTATTCACATCGAATGTGAATAATATTTCTTATATATAATCCACTAAGTTTAATTTCGTATTTTTAAAGTAATATCCCATTTCCAAATTTTATTTGTACTTATATTTTTAGAATTATTCATACGAAATTTCCTTTTTATTTCTAACACTTAGATCTCATTTATAATTCTCTTTATAAATACCGAGTTCACATTCTATTTAAAATATTGGTGTTAAAAACCCATTTCTACTTCCTTATATAAATTTAGACTTTTATTTTTATTTGTCCACTGATAAATATTTATTCTAGATTTATAAGCATTGTTTATAAATTATTCTTCTCAAATTTTATCTATTAAAACAGATTTCTATTTAATTATACTTTGAATTAATCCTTTCCATTTATCTGTTTAAAAACCGATTTACATTTAATATTTATTTTCCATTTATTTTCTTTTATAAAATTCTATTCATTTTATAAAATACTTCCTTTTATAATTCCTATTTATTTCCCAAATAATTCCTTTTCTATTTTATTTGTTTTACACATATTTCCTTTTTGATTCTATTTGTTTTACAAATATTATTCCTATTCAATTCTATTTATCTTATTTAAATATTTCCTTTATATTATTCTATTTATTTTCCAATTAAATATTTTATTTCCAATATACACTGTAAAATTCTCTTTTTACATTTTAGTACTTCCTATGGTGTTTAACATGCCATACAATAATGATCAATATCAGTCAAACATATATAATCAACAAAGGACTATATATCACATCATATATAACAATACATGAAAAAATTGGTAAAATAAATGTTGAGAAATCCAGTTGGATCCCTCCGACCTGTTTCCCTGCATCCACAGATGTTACACGATAAAATTCATAGCATTTTCAGTTCAATATGCCCTATTCTGATAGACAGAATCAAAGTTTGTTAACGATATTTGTGTATATCGTTATCTCTAAATTTCAACCAACAATCAGAAATTCAACTAAACAATCATCACACAGAAATTATTCATTATTTGTCAGTACTAGATTATATTTATAAAAATATAATTTTAAACAGAGTTAGGGAGTTTTACTCACTTTGGACAGTTATCGTTAAATAACGAATAACTATCTTTGATTCAGATGAACGTTTTATTTTGCGGTAATTTGTACCGAGCTCCAATTCACTTCGAATCAGTTCTGTTACGTAGCCCGCGTCCATGCGATCCAAACGGACCGAGTTTCGTCAAATTCTGATACCATACGATCAAGATATGAATTTTATAGGTTTATACACTATAGAATTATAACTAAACTTTATTTATTTAAACATTTGGGCTATACCTCTCTCAAACCGGCCCAATAACGTGCACCCCTCCATCTACAGTGATCTTCCTTCTCCAGACATAAGAACGGTGCTCCTCACTTTACAGGCCATCTCGCACATTTTCTTGGCTTCATCCTCCCTTTTCTACTTATTAAATTTAAGTAAAATTATCCATATTTCCAACTTCAAACCCTCTCCCTTTCCATAATCATTTTGTTCAACTCGATGGCTCCATGTCTATCGCGTCTTGCTCCTGATTTTCCACTTCCACTCCTAGTTTTTCAAAATGTCGTTCTCCTTCTACCAACCGCCGAGTTCACCGAGCACTCCGCCTAAATGCTCCTCTCCTTGCAAACCTTCACCTCCACCAAGCAAGGCTGAACTCGCACTTGAAATAAGAATGGCGTCGTTCAGGTCTTGTCGAACCATAAGAGTAATGGTGCGAACTTTTTCAGCACCATTCCTCACCAAGAAGTCCACGCCAATGCAGTGCATACCCACGAACCGAAAAAACATCTTTTCCTTCGATTACAACTCCCAATTCAAGAATCGGCCAACCCTAATTTTCTGTTGAAACCCAGTACCCTAACCGTGAATCGAACCAAGTAGAAATTGTATACAGATGAAGCTCTCAACCCATAAGTTCTCAATATACAAGCATTGAAATTTATAAGAATTAATATGAATAGTTATGGATTTTATAAGATACAATTTCTCACGATTTTGGTTGAAGAGAAAAAGAAAACTGACGGCCCAAAATTGGTTGACCAGAGAAAATGTATTAGGGTTAGAGGGTAGGGTATGTATTTATAGAAAAGTTTACTATTATTTTAATCGATTATTTTACTTAGTTTTAATCAGTCGCGATATGTATTTATGGTTTAAAAATCTATATGGTCACACCTAATATCCAATTTCGTTAAAAATGGACATGTAGCCACAGCTCGAAATTACGGACCTAACGAAACTTGTTTCGTCGAATTTCGAATTCGTTTGCTCACACAGCGTGTTTTTAAAGTCAAGTTATCGATTGTTTTTTATATTAAAATCTCTTGTGGCCACATACTTACTTCAAAAATTACGAAAATTGAAATCTAACAATAATTTAATATTCCGGATCCAACAAAATTAGTTTCATCGAAAACAGTGCTCGTTTGCAAAAATGGCCATTTTTAAAAGCTCTAAATAAACCCTTTTAATTATTAATAGATTTAAAAATAATTAAATTTAATATTTATAAATAAATATTATCGTATATATTCTCAGCAAAATATCATACAGCTCTAATTGGATTTATAACTCGATATTCAAATCCCGGTTGAATAGATATTCAATTTATATTGAAAAATCCATTTATAATATAAATAAATCGTTATAATTATAAAGGAATTCCATTGCGACTTTTAGAAAATTTGATTTGATCACAATTCAAAATCTACACGATGAAATCCCGATTTTTCTCTTCCATTAGAAAAATATACTTCAACAGCTCCGAACGTTTCATGTTTCACAGAAATCCGACTTAAAATGGATTCTATATATTTGTTTAAAGTTCGAACCGCCAAATTACGAACTACAGTGCCATTTCGAGCTCGATTATAATTATACGTTCAAACTTTGTTTAAATAATATGTTCGTTATTATAATTCAATTCTATACTAAATTAAATATTATAAATAATCCAATTCACACAACATTGTGAATTCTAATGTTTCTGACTATTTCAGAAATTAAATATATTATTCTATTATTTAATTTAATTAAATATTCGCTATTTTTTAATTCTGGTCATTTTAAATGACCAAACCATATTTTAAATAACTAAATAAATTATTTATAATACCGAAAAATACAGGTCTTGACATTTACCTTAATTGAATTGTTCGTAATTGTATCGTTAGGTGCATTCGATTTTCTATCTTGACCTACGCTTGTTCCATTTTCGAACCATTTGTTCTTAAAAAGCATCACTCATACCCTTTTGTCTTATGAACTTGGTAAGTAATTTGATTTGACAATTCATTCTAATACTGAACTTTTATCTATAACTCGACTTGAGCACATGCAATTTGATTTGTCGAACGAAGCCAATCCTTAAATTCAAACTAGAAATGATGATCAATTCAAAATATTATGTTGACAAAATCTCAATAAATAAATGTTGCATAGTAATTGGAAGCGTTTGAAATAAAGGGTCTCACTTATACAAGAAATTTGGATTTATAAATATTGGTTGATTCGAAAATTTAACTCAAATGGTTGAATAAATGCTTGAAACAATACTAGCTAGAAATATGCTGAATCAGAGTTGCGTAGCAGAAGCGTGTGGTTATTTTAGATGGAAATGATTTTCCCGACTAGTTAAGTAAATAAATTTTTTCCCAAATGAGCCTCGATATTTGAAGAAAGAAGAATTTCATATATTTTAGATGTCGAACGAATTTAGAAAGAAAAGGCTTATTCGATTTTTGTGAATATGATAACTAAGGTATGAAATTCAACGAAGAAGGATATGCAGATTTACAGGAGATCTTGAAATATCCAAACCAATTTAGAATTTGGACTAAAAAAGCTTAAAGGACTTACATAGTAAATGGCTACTAAGGAATTCATATTAATCAGACTTGATTAAAGGGAAATTTATGTGGTTATACGAATATTAACTTATGAAAACAGTTAGATGTTTCGGAATATATTGAAACTTATGAACGAATTAGATCCTTAAATTTGAAATGTGAAACAAAATCTTGTGTGGTTGAAGTTGAAATTTTATCCTTAATTGAACGAATTTTCCAACTACTTTGGACATGATGGATGACTTATAAATAATGAAATTTCGATGACTAGAATCCTGATATTTTGACATGTTTAAAAATAAGTATTTGTAAATAATGATTTCGAAATGATTTACAGCTTCAGGATATGAAATGGATTAGATGGTTCAAGTAACTCGTGACAAAACTGAGATATGATTAGATAGCAAAAGAAGGGTGGTACTCAGTGGCTTGTCATGAGGAAGAACTTCTCAAACTAATGGATTTACTTTATTTCACTATTGAGTGTTTGAAATTTTAAGGCAAATATGGTTTTGAAAATACCGAGTAAGGCATGATTATTGATATGAAAGAAATATATAGTATTTCAATGTATGAGATGAAAATGGGATTCTAAGTCCGATAAATCGTTTTCAAATGTTTGGCAAACTTGGACTTGAAAGAAAAATTTGCTTTGAATTGATCTCTTCAACATATATATAAATTTTCTAGTACAACAATTTAAGTTTATAAAAGTTTGATATTAAAAGGCTTTATAAAATCTAATCGCAAGAAACTTTGGTTTGATGAGTTTCAAGCTTAATAAAAGTTGTAAGAAAATCTCCGACAAATAATATTTAATTTTGTGACTCTCCTTTTCGAGGACAAAAAGTCTTAATGGGGGTGAATGTAATAACCTAAAAGTTTAGCTAAGGTTAACTTGGATGGATTTCTACTCTATAAATTGGATTTTTATAAGCTTTAAATATATATATATATATATATTAAATTTTAATAAATCCCTTGTTATTTATAAATATGATTTTTACAAGAACTTACTTTTGAAAACCATGTTTAAGATTTTATGAATATTTCAAATATTTATAGGTAATGGCATTATCTGATTTTAATATTGATATAAAATTTGAATTTGAGAAAAATAAGTTATTTAAGATTTTATCTAAATGATGTTAATAGTATTAGGTGAGGTTATTTAACGATGATCATAACATTCTACTAAGATTATTAAGCAATTATTTTTGACAAATTTTATAATTTTTGTAAATCGTATGATAAATAAAATAGATAAGTATCTTGAGAATAATTAGTAAGTTATAAATCGTTTGCTAAACCTTAAGTAATAAAGAGGTTACACTTATCATAATTGCAAATTTGTTACACATATGTTTATTGCAAATATGTCACCAAAAATCAAAATTTAATAAATAAATAATTAATTATTTTGGCAAACATGCATTGGATGAAAATTTAAATGCAAATAATTGTCTTCATGCATGAAATGTGATTGCCAAGTTTCTTTAATTTAAGTAATAAATTAACTCAAAAATCATTAAATACAAAAGAGAAGAGCCGCACCCTTAATTTCTTTCAGCAACTTCTCCCCCTTCCTTTTTCTTCTCTACCTTCTGTGTTTACAGTAAAGAAAAACCACATCTCTTTTCAATCAAAAATCAAAATCTCCCAAACCCTTCACTTTCAGCCCAAATGACCAACACGGAAGTTGTCCGTATCATCATTTCAGATTTTTAGAAATCTACTGATCGAAATTTCATTGATTGAAGAGAGAGATATCCCTGTTTTACAATAAGCATAAAAAAGGGTTCAAAGATTCGAAAAATCATATCTCAAAATCCAGGAAGAATTAATCGACGGCGTCAACACCGTTGAGTTTAGCAGAAGGCGTAGTATTTTTCATGCGAATTTGAGACTGGTGTCGATGATTTGAGTTCGTCGGAATTAGGGTTGGAGATTGATGGAGGATGGAGCGACGATAGGAAAATCCGAGCATGGACCGATGAGTAGGGAAGAGAGGGCTTCGATGTTGATTAATTTGGTAGAGTTTGAAGAATTTTTGTGTCAATGTTTTGGATCAGGCGTGAGTTGTCTTCCACGTTCTAACTGCTGTCGAGGGATTCAGATTTCGAATGGAAGAACAGGGGCTGCGGCGAATGGGTGCAATGAGATGAGGATTCGAAGAGAGTTTGATTGGTGGTCTCGAATTTAGATATTGTGGAGTCTCGGACGTGTGCAAGTGCACAATTTGCAAGGTTTATGGGCTCCTGTGCATGACAGGAGGAAGGAGAAGAAGAAGGCAGCGGATGTGGGCTTTGGTGCTTGCGGGTTGGATTGGTGCTTTGCTTTGGGCGGGCCTCTTTGCTTTGGGTGAGAACTTCTTTTATTTTGATTTAAGTTAAATCATCAAATCTTTGAACAATCGTAACTTGTTAATTTTTAGTTAGTTTAATTCACTGCTAGGTCCGTTGGAATTGGAACGAAGTATAGAACACATGGATATATAATATTTATAATTTTAATTAAGTATAAATTTATAATAAAATAGAAATCATGATACATGTACATATTCGATGAATGTCACTATTAACTCATTCAATATAAAATTAGCAAAGAATCAGCAGCTGCTAAATGGAATGGATTGGAAGCGGTACGTGTTGCGATAGCTATATTCGTTCATAAGGAATTCGGACATCGGAGTTGGAGCTAAGTCAGTGAGAACACTTAATTTAATCATTTATTTTAATTAGTAGTGATTAAATAATGGGTAATGATGGATTAATGAAATTGGTTGGATATGGATGTTATTGTGTGAATGATGTGCATGTAAGTAGATAACACACTGAACAACGATAAGCATTATTGACCATAACGCTTATGCACAACTGAATTGTTTGTTATGGGTGATGATTACAATTCATGATCATCTTCCTTATATGGTTGATTTACTATGTTTGCATGATGCATACACAACACCATGGTTATGGAATCATACAGTTGATCGATTCAACCCTTCTTGTGTATAAATGAAGATTTATTTTCAAATATTAAAATATTATTCTTTTATTCCAGTTTAATTTGAAAAGAGATTTGAAAATTGAAATAAATTTTTTTACGATAATATATACTAGACTGTTCTAGGATGAAGGAGAGGATGGTGTCTAGGCTTAAGTTTGGAAATCCAGTTTCCTACTCTCCCTGGCTATCCCTAACTGATCCAACAGACGGGTTGGTTAATTTAAAATATGATTTGAAATGTAATTTTGAAGTTATTTAAACTTGGGAATAAAATTGAAATTTAAGCAAATAAAGTCGCGTAATAACCTGTAACAACCCGAAAATCTGGGCCAGTTTAAAATTTTTATTTTGGCAATTTTAGCGAATTTTGAATATTTAAAATGAATTATAATAAATAATACTGACGAGAAATTAATTTTGAATAGAATTCGAATCGTATATAATTATATAGATCGACGATAGAATATAAATATTAATTTATATTTATAAAAGGAATTGAAAATGGCCCTGTAGTTCGATAATTCAATTTCAAACTTCAATTGAATGTTCTGGGTGCAAAACAATCCGGATTTTAGCGAAACCAAAAACAATAGGATCTATTTGATGATATCTTTCCAACGAATCCGAAAAATCGAAATTTCATAGCGGGAATCAAAAGATATGTCCAGTTGAAAATTCTGAATAGTCGCTATGGAATTCAGGCCCTTAAAAATGGACGTTTTGCAAACGACCTCCGATTTCGACGAAACCACTTTTGTTGGGTCCGTAATGTTAAATTATTGCTAGGTTTCAAATTTCATAACTTTTCGAATCAATATGTGAGCGTGGCAAAGGAAAACGCGTTTGACCAGTTTCAGTTGATTTTAATCGACTGGAAAATGGCCATTTTTCCAACGGTCTCAGAATTTGACGAAACTAGTTTTGTTAGGACCGTATCATCAATACGAAGCTAGAAAATATTTTTCTGGAATTTTTCTAGTTAGTATGTGACCCCAGTAAATTGAAATGCGCGTTCAAATTCAATATATAGAATTATATGTTGATTTTGACGAAAACTGATCATAACAGTCGAATTAGCCTACGATACATATCCCATTGTGTTCGGAATGAGGGTAATTAGCTATGGACGATAGGCGGTGGGCTTGATTTCGACTTCGAAATTAAAAGTTACTTTTTAAAGAGAAAGTAAAATAAATTAATATATATTTATTATATGAACCCCCCCCCCTCATTCTTCTCAGTCAAATCCGAATCGAAATAAAAAAAATAGAAACCTAAATCTAAAACCGCGATCGAAGCCGTCCACCACCACGTTCTGCCCCTCCCATCGCCTCGCCCTCCGCCAGAGCTCCGGTCGCGCCGCCCCTCTGATGCTCCGCTCCTCCCTCCATCGACCAAACCCCCGCCCCTCGTCGAAGCCTGCGTCGCCACCAAAGCCGAGAGCCCCCCCCCCCCCCAAATGAGAGCGCCACCTCGACGACCCCTTCCCCCTCACCTCGGCCTTCGCAACCCCAGAAACCCCCCCCACTGATGCTCCAACCGACGAACTCCGGCAAACGAAGAAGAAAAAAAACTATAAGCTTTAAAATTCTGAATTTATGTGTTATAAATTTGATTTTTAATGTGCTTTAGAACTGATTTTTTTATATATAAAAGACTGATTTTTATATAAATATATATATATATATTTATATGAAAGAAAGGATATACTTTTATATGAAAGAAAGATATTATTTTTATAAGCAGAAAGATTTCTAACATGATGATGATGTTATAAAAGTAGATATTTTTAACATGAAGTTGAAGTTATAAAGATAAGATTTTTTATATCATAGGAAAAGTAAAGATATGATTTTTGTCATATGAAAAGATTATAAAATTATAATCTTTTATATTGTAGAAGTTAAAAATATAATTTTTATCTACATAATAGCGTTAGAAAAATAGAATTTTTATCTATATAACATCAAAGTAAAAATTCGATTTTTATATATTGAATAGCGAAGTAAAAATTCGATTTTTATATATTGAATAGCGAAGTAAAAATTCGATTTTTATATATTGAATAGCGAAGTAAAAATTCGATTTTTATATATTGAATAGCAAAGTAAAAATTAGATTTTTATATATTGAATAGCGAAGTAAAAATTCGATTTTTATATATTGAATAGCATAGTAAAAATTCGATTTTTATATATTGAATAGCGAAGTAAAAATTCGATTTTTATATATTGAATAGCGAAGTAAAATTCGATTTTTATATATTGAATAGCGAAATAAAAATTCGATTTTTATATATTGAATAGCGAAGTAAATATTCGATTTTTATATATTGAATAGCGAAGTAAAAATTCGATTTTTATATATTGAATAACGAAGTAAAAATTCGATTTTTACATATGTAGTGGCTACGGGCGACGAAAGTGATAAGAGACGAGAACGACGGAGATTTCTACCTAAGAAGAGTCGTGGCGTTGGATTAGAAATTCTGCGAGAACTTCTCACTTTAAATTTCTTTTTCTAGTTATATATGTACTAGGATGCAGACGGTGTTTAGTAGCACCGGACACCCGTCATCCACGGACCATGGATGGCTTGTTTGTTTAATTGTTTGGTTGTGTAGTTGGTTAGATTATTTGGTTTGAATTGAATTGTTTGGTGAAATGAAATCGATTTGATTGATGTGTGAATGGCGTGGGCCTTCACTAGATCGGGGATAAGGCTAGGCCTTGTCCCGTTTCTAGTATCGTGCCGTTGTGCCGCCGAAATTTTCTAAAATATGTTAGAAAAATAAAAATATCATTTTATTGAATAAATGAACCGAATAGAATATTCATAGTTTGAATAAAATATTTTGGTCGTTAAAAATATAATTTTTAACTTGAAGGTGAATAAATAAATATTCATTTACAAACCTGACGGTTTGTTTATGTACACCTATTTGAAGGACATTGATTGGGACGATAAATTTTACACATCGCCCAACTGCACAAATAAAATCTGTGTTTGATTGTTTGAAACCCCACACGGGTATTCGGATGATATTTGACGTACACTAATCCCAATAATTAGTTGTATGTCGATCGATTGATTGACAGGCTGCTATAAGCGTTGAATATTTATATTTGATGCTTATACAGTGTAGAATGCACTTTGGATGATGGTTGATTATTCATCGTTGTTATTGTATACATGCGTTGTAGAAAATCCATATAATTAACTTTATATGGTAATAATTAGGCCTCATTCCAGTTTTGAAATAGAAATATTTAAAATAAAATATTTGAATAAAAATATTAGAAACAGAAATAATTGAATAGAAATATTTGAAAAAGAAATATTTGAAGTAGAATATTGGAAAATCGAAATATATGAAGCCGCATTGATAGATTGACGCCATTTTGACGTGAACGATATTTATATCGATTTTATTCAAATTGAAGTGAATATTAAAATGAATTGAAATTCAAATCTAATTAAATTGATTTGAAATTCGAAATAAACTGAAATGGTTCGAAATTCGAATAGAATTGAAATAGAATTGAAATCGTTTTGAAATGAATTCGAATAGAATTGAAATTGAATTGAAAACGAACTGGAATTGAATTAGAAATCAATTTGAATTTAAATCAATTTGAAATGAATTTAAAATGAATTTAAATTGAAATATTCAATTTTGATTTGAAATTGAATATGAAGTTGAAACCGTTTTGAAAATGAATTTAAAAAAATTTGTAAAATACGTTTTAAAAGGAAATCGACGAAGTATATATTATATATATAATATAATGGCCTGAATAGAACGCGCCGCGCCGCAGCAGTTCGCGAATTTCGACCATTGACTTCGAACGGATATTACGGGAGATCCGACCGTCGGATTCTCCTAAAACTGGAACCGTTGGGTTCGTATCGAAAAGAGATTTCTAACGAATGTAAGAAATTAGAAATCTAATGGTTGGATTTGGAATTATGTCAAAATCAAATTTGAAAAAAATCGTTGTAAGTGCAGTTCGATGGCCATTGATGGAAATCGACTGTACGGGCCTTGATAAAATCATAAAAAATATCAATAATTTGTGTAAAATCATAAGAAATGATTTGGGAAGAATTGGGATGGAAAACTCCATATTTGAAAAGATAAAAATAGATTTCTATCGAAATGAACTAGTTTTGAACTAGAATTAAAATTCTATTTGTTTTTAAATAAATAAATTGAATTCGAAAAGGGTTTTAAAAATAACCAGAATTTCCAATAATTGCATTGGAGTGGATTTGAATCGAAATTGTCTTCGGAATATTTCGATGTTGGAATTCGTGATTATACAGATGTTGTTATGGAAATTTGAAAGATATATATTTATATCGTTATTTCCAATACGACATTTGTTAATCGTAGAATTTGATATTGAATATAAGCCGATATATTTTCTATTCAGAGCCTTGTATTGAATATCAAATGTGATTTGGGTTTGTCGTGAATGGTGTCTTCATTAACACTGTTCTTGAACCCAGTTGAGAAAAGATTAAATCTTTTTATTTAGATTTAATGAAGTGTAACAATTAAATAATAATTAATTGGAATTGAATTGATATTGATTTTTGGGTTTATCATGGATAGTGTTTTAAATAACACTCGTTCTTTAACCCGATAATTAATGGAATGTTATTTTGGGTTTATCGTGAACTGTGTTTTAAATGACACTGATTCTTTAACCTAGTTAAAGATTAAAACTAAGTGGAGTTTTAATGAATCTTTAAAGAAATTGAAAAGATCGAGAATGGAGTATCACCAGTTTTGCTCCAAGCGTTAGTTAAATCTTTAATTAGATTTAAACGTGAAATGGTAATTGAATTTACCAATAACACTGTGGCGTTAAATATGAAGAATTACCAGTTTCACTTCATGGTATGAATAGGTTGGGATTGGGAAATTAAAACAAATGATTACTTCGGTAAGGTTCGCTAATCCCGACTAGTTTGAATTGATATTCAAAAGTAGATTAAAGTATAAATTAAAGAATTTATCTTTGATAAAATTAATGGGAACCATTCCCTATGAATGTGAAATTTAGAAACTAACTGTCGGTTAGCTAAGCAGAATGGTTTTCTGGATATTGATCTGATGTTGGTTTCGGCCTTCGGGGTTAATATTTGGGGAATTATTCTCTTGATTAATTTACGGTTAGTGACCGATGAATTGGAATGAGGCGTATGTTGTGTTTGTGTAAAACTTATTTAAAATATACGCGAGTTATTCGGAAAGACCGGGTTTGTCCCATTCTGAATAACTGATACGACGATAAGTCGAAGATAAAGACGAGGGTCGAAGACCGGAGGTCTTCACGTCGTTTGGGTGATTACTGATGATCTCGATTGGGCTGTACACCCAAGAAGATGGAAGCAGTTGGTGATCGTCCAGACGTACTTGGAGATCGATGGATATGCGGGGTACTAGGTGCCTCCGGTTTCGTTCAGACCCAGAACGAACATGTAAATGGACTGTGTGTCTGACATTGGATTTTAGTCCGTGTGATTGATCTCTATTAAATATATATCTGTTTGGCGACGGAGAATTTATTCTCTTGCTTAACGCCCTTCTCTGAGACGAACGAGCTCAGAGGTTATATATTGATGGATATCAAACACATGGAGTAAATTGCCTGTGTGGCATGCCTAAGTGGCAATTGATCGAGGCTTCTGTTGAAAATCAAAGTCTTGTGGTGATGATCAAAGCACAGCCTGTGTGGCACAACTTTGTGTAACATAAATTCGCGATCCTCGCACCCCGGTTGTGAACCAAAAACGGGAGAGGACCTCAGGGAGGGCATGCGTTTCTTTCTAGCTAGGGTGGTGTCAGTGACCTACCAGCCCTGACATTTATATACTTTTCACCTGTGTGGTTGTTGCGGTTGCGAGGCGCCTCGGTTTGATCGGACGATCCGGGTCCGATGGAGTCATTCGTTGGCTCATTTACGCCCCAAAGGGTGGGGAAACGTAGTGTTCAGGAATTTTAATCCACATCGGTGGACCGGCCTTGTCACTCCAAGGGTCACTCGAGCTCTGATCCTGAGACTCAGGCTAGACAGTCTCGAATCGGTAGAGGACGATCCCTAGCCTCGGTTCATAGATGGAAATCCAACTGCCAAATACGTGACATTTGCGGTTTTAATTGTAGAACTAGTATGGCGACATGATATATGGTACCCATGCCGCCTATGATTGATACTTATGATTTGAAGTTGTTTTATACACTATGCACTTTTAATAGTATCAAATAATTTGTTTTAAACGTATCAAGCATTCTTTGGCTGTTATAATGGAAAACCCTATCCCCCGGCTTGCGTTGCATTGTGTGATAGGACCTGGGTCTTATAACAGCTTCATTTTTCTTTATTTAGCATTGCGCTGTTTGTTTTATGCACTGGTATTCTTGGGAGAAAACCCGTTCCATGTTATACGGCGTGGTCCCTTGATTTACCGAACTTTCAAATAAAGAATAATAACTGTTTTAGTTCTCACACCAGTCCCATGACTGACCTGGAGTTTATTGTTTTAACCTAAACTCTGGGTGCCCCTATTTTGACACGGGCATCTAGTAGTTTTGGTTTTGCAGATTTATACCCACAGGATCCTGGTTTACAGCTGTAATTATATCCGGAAAGCTTTGTATCCATATATCTCTTCTAGTTGTGTATTGTATTATTTTCCGCTGCTATGTATTTTAATGTAATTTAAATCTCTGATATTTCTGTGTAATATTCATTTATACTCTGTATATTCTTGTAATCTGATGCTATTGTTGTAATATACAATGAAATGTTCTTCTGTCTGCGTTCTGTTGTAGCTTGTTCTCGAACTATCCGCTCTTTCCTTCACGGGGAAGTTACGGGTTTTCACAGGTGGTATCAGAGCTTTGGTTTACAAAGCTTAGAGAACAAGACACATTAGAACCATATGAAAGAATTCATCAGATATTGGATTAGTAATATCCAATGGGAATGACTCGTTAGAGATAGGATCAGTAGTATCCTAGAACGAGTGTGAAGAGTATATTTTTAAAATGAAAACAAAATTTTGTTTTGAAAATTTAAATCAACTATTCGTATTTGATTATTTATTCTATATTGATTGTGACAATCTGATATATAAGGATTTTGCATATATGTCTTGCAAACGAGTATTCTAAGTTTTATATACTGGATAATTATAGAATAATACACTAGTTGCCCGGAGATAATTCTGGTGATGGGGCACCGTCGCTAGTATTTATCTTCGAGTTTCGAAAGTGAGATTTCTATAAATTTCCAATTGACTGGTGTGAGAACCGAAACTAGATAGGGCTTATCGTTGTGAATTGGCATCAAAAACATGATTTTCTGTATGTGTATATATATCAAAATTATGTGTTTGAAATGCTAATCAACTAATGGATTGATGTTTGTGCTGTTTGTTTATTTGTTTGATAATTTTGAACCATTACGCCTAATTGTATCAAATATTAAATTGTATTGAAAATTGGTTGCATTTGCTTGCATGTACATGTACTTACATTGAACAGGTCATAGCAAAGATGCTAGAGCAGAGAATAAAATTTGTTTGCCCGACAAATAGGTACATGTTTACCATAATTTACTGTTTTATTTGGGTGATGATGATTTTATGAGCCGATTGGCCAGCCGCTTGGCTTTTTCTTTTTCTTTTTGAGATCAGAAGGCCTATATGGCAATTTCGGGATTTTCCCGTGGCTCCCGGTGCAGGGGAGGTTATGGCGAAATTTTTCGAAAATTTAGGGTGTTAGCCAAATTTTTGAAAAATTTGAAAAGTTCTTAGAAACTGAAAAGTTGAAGAACTTAAGCCGTAGTCAAAATAATGGAAGTTGGGTTGATTTGTGAAAAAACTTTAGGCTTTGTTCCTTTTCGGGGACGAAAAGTTTTAAGTGGGGGAGATTGTAACAACCCGAAAATCTGGGCCAGTTTAAAAAATTTATTTTGGCAATTTTAGCGAATTTTGAATATTTAAAATGAATTATAATAAATAATATCGACGTGAAATTTATTTTGAATAGAATTCGAATCGTATATGGTTATATAGATCGACGATAGAATATAAATATTAATTTATATTTATAAAAGGAATTGAAAATGGCCCTGTCGTTCGATAATTCAATTTCAAACTTCAATTGAATGTACCGGGTGCAAAACAATCCGGATTTTAGCGAAACTAAAAACAATAGGATCTATTTGATGATATCTTTCCAACGAATCCGAAAAATCGAAATTTCATAGCGGGAATCAAAATATATGTCCAGTTGAAAATTCTGAATAGTCGCTATGGAATTCAGGCCCTTAAAAATGGACGTTTTGCAAACGACCTCGGATTTCGATGAAACCAATTTTGTTGGGTCCGTAATGTTAAATTATTGCTAGGTTTCAAATTTCATAACTTTTCGAATCAATATGTGAGCGTGGGAAAGGAAAACGCGTTTGACCAGTTTCAGTTTATTTTAATCGACTGGAAAATGGCCATTTTTCCAACGGTCTCAGAATTCGACAAAACTAGTTTTCTTAGGACCGTATCGTCAATACGAAGCTAGAAAATATTTTTCTGGAATTTTTCTAGTTAGTATGTGACCCCAGTAAATTGAAATGCGCGTTCAAATTCAATATATAGAATTATATGTTGATTTTGACGAAAACTGATCGTAACAGTCGAATCAGCCTACGATACATATCCCATTGTGTTCAGAATGGGGGTAATTAGCTGTGGACGACAGGCGGTGGGCTTGATTTCGACTTCGAAATTAAAAGTTACTTTTTAAAGAGAAAGTAAAATAAATTAATATATATTTATTATATAAACCCCCCTCATTCTTCTCTGTCAAATCCGAATCGAAAAAAAATAGAAACCTAAATCTAAAACCGCGATCGAAGCTGTCCACCACCACGTGCCGCCCCTCCCATCGCCTCGCCCTCCGCCAGAGTTCCGGTCGCGCCGCCCCTCTGATGCTCCGCTCCTCCCTCCATCGACCAACCCCCCCCCCCCTCGTCGAAGCCTGCGTCGCCACCAAAGCCGAGAGCCCCCCCCCCCCAAATGCGAGCGCCACCTCGACGACCCCTTCCCCCTCGCCTCGGCCTGCGCAACCCAAGAAACCCCCCCACTGACGCTCCAGCCGACGAACTCCGGCAACCGAAGAAGAAAAAAAAACTGTAAGCTTTAAAATTTTGAATTTATGTGTTATAAATTTGATTTTTATATGTGCTTTAGAACTGATTTTTTTTATATAAAAGACTGATTTTTATATAAATATATATATATATATATATATATATATTTATATGAAAGAAAGGATATACTTTTATATGAAAGAAAGATATTATTTTTATAAGCAGAAAGATTTCTAACATGAAGATGATGTTATAAAAGTAGAGATTTTTAACATGAAGTTGAAGTTATAAAGATACGATTTTTTATATCACAGGAAAAGTAAAGATATGATTTTTGTCATATGAAAAGATTATAAAAATATAATCTTTTATATTGTAGAAGTTAAAAATATAATCTTTTATATTGTAGAAGTTAAAAATATAATTTTTATCTACATAATAGCGTTAGAAAAATAGAATTTTTATTTATATAGCATCAAAGTAAAAATTCGATTTTTATATATTGAATAGCGAAGTAAAAATTCGATTTTTATATATTGAATAGCGAAGGCAAAATTCGATTTTTATATATTGAATAGCGAAGTAAAAATTTGATTTTTATATATTGAATAGCGAAGTAAAAATTCGATTTTTATATATTGAATAGCGTAGTAAAAATTCGATTTTTATATATTGAATAGCGAAGTAAAAATTTGATTTTTATATATTGAATAGCGAAGTAAAAATTCGATTTTTATATATTGAATAGAAAAGTAAAAATTCGATTTTTATATATTGAATAGCGAAGTAAAAATTCGATTTTTATATATTGAATAGCGAAGTAAAAATTTGATTTTTATATATTGAATAACGAAGTAAAAATTCGATTTTTACTTATGTAGTGGCTACGGGCGACGAAAGTGATAAGAGACGAGAACGACGGAGATTTCTACCTAAGAAGAGTTGTGGCGTTGGATTAGCAATTCTGTGAGAACTTCTCACTTTAAATTTCTTTTTCTAGTTATATATATATACTAGGATGCAGACGGTGTTTAGTAGCACCCGACACCCGTCATCTACAGACCATGGATGGCTTGTTTGTTTAATTGTTTGGTTGTGTAGTTGGTTAGATTATTTGGTTTAAATTGAATTGTTTGGTGAAATGAAATCGATTTGATTGATGTGTGAATGGCGTGGGCCTTCACTAGACCGGGGATAAGGCTAGGCCTTGTTCCCATTTCTAGTATCGTGCCGTTGTGCCGCCGAAATTTTCTAAAATATGTTAGAAAAATAAAAATATCATTTTATTGAATAAATGAACCGAATAGAATATTCATAGTTTGAATAAAATATTTTGGTCGTTAAAAATATAATTTTTAACTTGAAGGTGAATAAATAAATATTCATTTACAAACCTGACGGTTTGTTTATGTACACCTATTTGAAGGACATTGATTGGGACGATAAATTTTACACATCGCCCAACTACACAAATAAAATCTGTGTTTGATTGTTTGAAACCCCACACGGGTATTGGGATGATATTTGACGTACACTAATCCCAATAATTAATTGTATGTCGATCGGTTGATTGACAGGCTGCTATAAGCGTTGAATATTTATATTTGATGCTTATACAGTGTAGAATGCACTTTGGATGATGGTTGATTATTCGTCGTTGTTATTGTATACATGCGTTGTAGAAAATCCATATAATTAACATTATATGGTAATTGATCGGGCCTCATTCCAGTTTTGAAATAGAAATATTTAAAATAAAATATTTGAATAGAAATATTAGAAAAAGAAATATTTGAATAGAAATATTTGAAAAAGAAATATTTGAAGTAGAATATTGGAAAATCGAAATATATGAAGCCGTGTTGATAGATTAACGCCATTTTGACATGAACGATATTTATATCGATTTTATTCAAATTGAAGTGAATATTAAAGTGAATTGAAATTCAAATCTAATTAAATTGATTTGAAATTCGAAATAAACTGAAATGGTTCGAAATTCGAATAGAATTGAAATAGAATTGAAATCGTTTTGAAATGAATTCGAATAGAATTGAAATTGAATTGAAAACGAACTGAAATTGAATTAGAAATCAATTTGAAATGAAATCAATTTGAAATGAATTTAAAATGAATTTAAATTGAAATATTCAATTTTGATTTGAAATTGAATATGAAGTTGAAACCGTTTTGAAAATGAATTTAAAACAATTTGTAAAATACGTTTTAAAAGGAAATCGACGAAGTATATATTATATATATTATAGATATAATATAATGGCCCGAATAGAACGCGCCGCGCCGCGGCAGTTCGCGAATTTCGACCAATGACTTCGAACGGATATTACGGGAGATCCGACCGTCGGATTCTCCTAAAACTGGAACCGTTGGGTTCGTATCGAAAAGAGCATTCTAAGAATGTGAGAAATTAGAAATCTAACGGTTGGATTTGGAATAATGTCCAAATCAAATTTGAAAAAAAGTCGCTGTAAGTGCAGTTCGATGGCCATTGATGGAAATCGACTGTACGGGTATTGATAAAATCATTAAAAATATCAATAATTTGTGTACAATCATAAGAAATGATTTGGGAAGAATTGAGATGAAAAACTCCATATTTGAAAAGATAAAAATAGATTTCTATCGAAATGAACTAGTTTTGAACTAGAATTAAAATTCTATTTGTTTTTAAATAAGTAAATTGAATTCGAAAAGGGTTTTAAAAATAACCAGAATTTCCAATGATTGCATTGGAGTGGACTTGAATCGAAATTGTCTTCGGAATATTTTGATGTTGGAATTCGTGATTATACAGATGTTGTTATGGAAATTTGAAAGATATATATTTATATCGTTATTTCCAATACGACATTTGTTAATCGTAGAATTTGATATTGAATATAAGCCGATATATTTTCTATTCAGGGCCTTGTATTGAATATCAAATGTGATTTGGGTTTGTCGTGAATGGTGTCTTCAATAACACTGTTCTTGAACCCAGTTGAGAAAAGATTAAATCTTTTTATTTAGATTTAATGAAGTGTACCAATTAAATAATAATGAATTGGAATTGAATTGATATTGATTTTTGGGTTTATCGTGGATAGTGTTTTAAATAACACTCGTTCTTTAACCCGATAATTAATGGAATGTGATTTTGGGTTTATCGTGAACTGTGTTTTAAATGACACTGATTCTTTAACCCAGTTAAAGATTAAAACTAAGTGGAGTTTTAATGAATCTTTAAAGAAATTGAAAAGATCGAGAATGGAGTATCACCAGTTTTGCTCCAAGCGTTAGTTAAATCTTTAATTAGATTTAAACGTGAAATGGTAATTGAATTTACCAATAACACCGTGGCGTTAAATATGAAGTATTACCAGTTTCACTTCATGGTATGAATAGGTTGGGATTGGGAAATTAAAACAAATGATTACTTCGGTAAGGTTCACTAATCCCGACTAGTTTGAATTGATATTCAAAAGTAGATTAAAGAATAAATTAAAGAATTTATCTTTGATAAAATTAATGGGAACCTTTCCCTATGAATGTGAAATTTAGAAACTAACTGTCGGTTAGCTAAGCAGAATGGTTTTCTGGATATTGATCTGATGTTGGTTTCGGCCTTCGGGGTTAATATTTGGGGAATTATTCTCTTGATTAATTTACAGTTAGTGACTGATGAATTGGAATGAGGCGTATGTTGTGTTTGTGTAACACTTATTTAAAATATACGCGAGTTATTCGGAAAGACCGGGTTTATCCCATTCTGAATAACTGATACGACGATAAGTCGAAGATGAAGACGAGGGACGAAGACCGGAGGTCTTCACATCGTTCGGTGATTACTGATGATCTTGATTGGGTTGTACACCCAAGAAGATGGAAACAGTTGGTGATCGTCCAGACGTACTTGGAGATCGATGGATATGCGGGGTACTAGGTGCCTCCGGTTTCGTTCAGACCCAGAACGAACCTGTAAATGGACTGTGTGTCTGACATTGGATTTTAGTCCGTGTGATTGATCTCTATTAAATATATATCTGTTTGGCGATGGAGAATTTATTCTCTTGCTTAACGCCCTTCTCTGAGACGTACGAGCTTAGAGGTTATATATTGACGGATATCAAACGCATGGAGTAAATTGCCTGTGTGGAATGCCTAAGTGGCAATTGATCGAGGCTTCTGTTGAAAAGCAAAGTCTTGTGGTGATGATCAATGCAAAGCCTGTGTGGCACAGCTTCGCGAGCCTCGCACCCCGGTTGTGAACCAAAAACGGGAGAGGACCTCAGGGAGGGCATGCGTTTCTTTCTAGCTAGGGAGGTGTCAGTGACCTACCAGCCCTGACAGTTATATACTTTTCACCTGTGTGGTTGTTGCTGTTGCAAGGCGCCTCGGTTTGATCGGACGATCCGGGTCCGATGGAGTCATTCGTTGGCTCATTTACGCCCCAAAGGGCGGGGAAACGTAGTGTTCAGGAATTTTAATCCACATCAGTGGACCGGCCCTGTCGCTCCAAGGGTCACTCGAGCTCTGATCCTGAGACTCGGGCTAGACAGTCTCGAATCGGTAGAGGACGATCCCTAGCCTCGGTTCATAGATGGAAATCCAACTTCCAAATAAGTGACATTTGCGGTTTTAATTGTAGAACTAGTATGGCGACATGATATATGGTACCCATGCCGCCTATGATTGATACTTATGATTTGAAGTTGTTTTATACACTATGCACTTATAATAGTATTAAATGATTTGTTTTAAACGTATCAAGCATTCTTTGGCCGTTATAAGGGAAAACCCTATCCCCCGGCTTGCGTTGCATTGTGTGATAGGACCTGGGTCTTATAACAGCTTCATTTTTCTTTATTTAGCATTGCGCTGTTTGTTTTATGCACTGGTATTCTTGGGAGAAAACCCGTTCCGTGTAATACAGCGTGGTCCCTTGATTTACCGAACTTTCAAATAAAGAATAATAACCGTTTTAGTTCTCACACCAGTCCCATGACTGACCTGGAGTTTATTGTTTTAACCTAAACTCTGGGTGCCCCTATTTTGACACGGGCAGCTAGTAGTTTTGGTTTTGCAGATTTATACCCACAGGATCCTGGTTTATAGCTGGAATGATATCCGTAAAGCTTTGTATCCGTATATCTCTTCTAGTTGTGTATTGTATTATTTTCCGCTGCTATGTATTTAAATGTAATTTAAATCTCTGATATTTCTGTGTAATATTCATTTATACTTTGTATATTCTTGTAATCTGATGGTATTGTTGTAATATACAATGAAATGTTCTTCCGTCTGCGTTCTGTTGTGGCTTGTTCTCGAACTATTCGCTCTTTCCTTCACGGGGAAGTTACGGGTTTTCACATAACCATTAATGAATATTAATTTAAATTTAAAAAGGGTTTTTGAAGAATCTTATTCAAATCGATTCATAACGCGCTGTGGCGTGACAGTTCGTAAATTTGGAATGGTTATAACTTGATTGTTTGAAAATAGTTTGACTAGAGGTAAGAAATGTTGGGTTTCAAATATAAACAGTTTTTGAATAGAAACGTGAACCATTATTTTCAAATAAGACAAGTTTTAAAATAAGACAGGTTTTAAAATAAGACAAGTTTTAAAATTTGGGAAAATTTATGATAAATTTTACTTTATTAATTTTAAGTGATTTGAATTTGAAATATTTGAATTTTGGAATGATTTGGAATCTACTTGACTTAAACGACTATTGCAGCGCTTTTTGTAACGTTTCCAAACGTTATTCTCGCATTTTTCAAAGGTAAATTGGTTTCGAGTTTATAAAAACGTGAACCATTATTTTCAAATGGTTAAAAGGATTGCAAACGGGTTGTAAAGATTTTTAAGTGGTTAAATATTCATATATGGAATTGAGATCAAATATAAGTCGATTTAACTCCATTAAAACTTATTTTTGAATATGAAGTGTTTGGATTATCGTAAATGTATATGTAATCAAATTAAAGATTTGGGAAATTTTAATGACTTATGAAATCAATGAATTATGTTGAAGTACAAGAATTGAAGGGTCATGTTTGAAATATAAGGTTGGTAAATCGAATATTTGAGTTCGAATAAAGAGTGAAGATGATAGCGGAAATTATGATCAATCCAACCTTGATATAGGAATGAGTAGATAACGACTGGAAGGAGATTGAATTGTAACCCTTTGTGGTCCATAACTATTGTTTTAAGAATACGCTTATTACTTGGAAAGACAGGGATCAGATTTAAGTATGAAAACCATTCCAAGTAATAATGCGACGCATGAAGCGAATTTGAAACTTGAAATCGACGAATAAAGACCAGGAATCTTTGAACTTATTCGAATTGATTTTCGATGTCTCGAATTAGACCGTGCACCTGATTCGAGGTTATAAGTGGCATAAGGTCTGAGTATATTTGGAGATTTTCGGATTTTGTTCCGTTCAAACCCAGAATGGACTTCTATGGATTGTGTGTATGACATTGTAATTGACAACTAACACTGATTTCCGTTGATATGTTTTTGGTTTGTGACGTACAAGCTCAAAGTGGTTATGTAACGATGGAAATCAGTGGTCATGTTGTGAATAGACAATGTGACATACTTAAGATATGAAATGAGCTTGTATGATCAGGGCATTGTTTATCTAGGCATGCTTTATGTATGACGTGACATCGACAAATATCACACCCCGGATTGATGAGAAACTGGCGGTTAGGTTGTATACTGATATATGATTGATGATGAAGCTACAGCAGTGGGAAACCACTTATGAACTTAGGGAAATTGGGTATGTTCGGGGGGGGCCGTATCTGGTCGAAAACCGTTGATCTGCCCTATGATTTGTTGTTGGTATCTGAGATGGACGAAAAAACCGTGTTAGACTTCGCTTCGTATCCCTGATTGATCTTTCGTGCCAGGAATCATCAATTTGGAAATCCAAATCTCCAATACGAGCCATATGGATTTTGATTGTATACCTATATGTCCATATAACTAATTGAGGTTATGGGGGCTATGATTCTATATTTATTTACGAAATGATTTCCACACTGTATGTAATAATTAAAAGGGGATTTTCACGTATGAAAGCATGTTTGGTTATCATAAGATAAAACGAGCCCATCTGGTGTGCGCTTGTATTGTGTGATGTGGGATGAACTTATGATAGCCTCATTTTCCAAAAGTCAATACGTATTTATATGCACAGGTTTTCACATTGAGTAAACCCATTCCGCGTTAGCGGCGTAGTCCGGTGAATTTCCCAACTTTAAAATATATCCTAAAAGCAACTATTTTATGTTCTCACACCAGTCCCTTAACTGACCTAGAGTTTATTGTTCCTTCCTAAACTCTGGTTGCCCATTAATTTTTACGCGGGCAGCTAGTAGTTTAGTATTGCAGTAATGATTTGTTGAAGCGAGGTTCAGAGCGCTTTCTGAGTTGGAATCCATGCTAGAGTTGAAGCTTCCGTTGTATCATATTGTTCTTCTGCTGAGAGTATATGTGATAATTCTTCCGATGTGTATCTATGTTGTAACTCTGATATTCATGTAACTCTGATGTAATATGGTATTATGCAATGAAAGGTTCTGTTATTTTGTTCAATATATGTATGTACCCATAACAATTCGTCTTTGGAACGATTTAAGTTGGTTTAATTGCCGGCGAAAATCGAGCAAAAAATGGGTCGTTACACTTGAGGTGTAACGACCCGGAAAATCTGAACCAATTTAAAAATTTTAAATTGGCTATTTTGGTGGATTTTAAATATTTTAAATAAATATTTTAAATAATAACAGTGAAAAGTAAGTTTGAATCGATATTTGAAAACGAATATAAGTAATTCTAATTATAAACAAGGCCTGAAATGGCGCGGCAGTTTCAAATTTTCATTTCAAACTTTGACTGACTATACCGGGTGCAAAACAAAACGGATTTGAGTGAAACAAAATATATTTAAATCTGTTAGTGAATACCTTTCTAATGAATCTTAAAAATCGAAGTTTCATAGCGGGAAGCAAAAGTTATGGCCAAATGAATTTTCAGAAAGGTCGCTATGGAAATTTATATAGCCCGTGAAAATGGCCATTTTGCAAACAACCTCGGAATTCAACGAAACCACTTTTGTTAGATTCGGGATGTTAAACTTTTTCTAGGTTTCAAATTTCATAATTTTTGAAGCAAGTATGTGAGCATGGCAAAGGAAAACGTGTTTTGGTCAATTATAGTTAAATTGGATCGACCAGAAATGGGCCATTTTGCAAATGGTCTAAGAATTTGACGAAACTAGTTTTATTGTGACTGTATCGTCAAAACATAGCTAGATTTATTTTTCTGGAATTTTCCGAATCAGTTTGTGGCCCTGGCAAATTGAAATGTACGTTCAAATCGAATATTGAATGTTTTATATTTTAATTTGAAGAAAAACTGACTGAAACAGTCGAATGGGCCTACGAAACATATCCCATTGTGTTCGGAATGGGGGTAAAACGCTATGGACGATAGTCGTTGGGTTTGGATTAGAGCTAGTATGTGGAGAGGGGTATTTTTGAATAAATATATATATCGGCGAATCAAAAAATTTCTTCATAAAATAAAAAAAATACGCTTTTCTCTCTCTCCCCGTATACGATCGTCGGCGGAAACCAGTCCAGAGCTTCCCCATCAAATTCCGGCGATTCCTCTCACCAAAACCACTCCCTCCTTTGCAACTTTTTAAATATCCCTCCTTCCTCTTCAAATCCATGTAAGCTACTCCCTCCATTGTTCAGCCATCGTGGAGATCCACGGCCCCAAACTTCCGCCCCTTGCATCGTATAACTCCTCCCCTGCCAGTTCGAATTCACCAACGTTGGTGGCGCCGCAGAGCTTGTTCCAAGCTCTACGCATGGCAAAATCCGATCCTCTCAAGGTGCTGCGGATTTCAAGAAAAAGTGAAACCTAGTTTGGAACCAAACAGGCAGGTAACGGCTGAGTATAGATTTAAAGGCTTATAACATTTAAAAGCGTTGCAAATGGTCGATTAACTTAGAAAAATCATATCTTTTTCGTTTCTTGTCGAAATTCAGTGAAACAAGAGACAGTGGACTCGTATGGACGTCTTCTACATTCTAGAAGAGACCGCATATTTTTCTGAGCCTTCTGCTATTTTTGGTGGAGTGGAACCCAATGTGAGATTTCTAATTTATAAACGATATGGAAAACGACAATGTATAAATTATATAGTTGATGTATGAGTTATATAAGCGTTGTACACCTCTTGTATAAGCGTTGTATAAATTGTACGTTCGATGTATAAGTTATATATGCATTGTAAAAATTATATATGTGTTGAAATAGAAGTGAAATGCTTTTATATATATATATGTGTGTGTGTGTGTGTGTGTGTGTGTATGTATGTATACGCCCCTTGTCCACAAACCATGGACGATAATTATTGGTTGTGATTGGTGTGAAAATTGATTGATAGCGAATGGTTGATTGAAATTGTTTGTGGTTGAAATTGATTGATTGTGGTTGAAAAATACCCGTTTGTGGTTGAGAAATATTTGGTTGAAACCACATAGGATTAGTTTGTGGAAATGTAAAAAATATACATGCCGCCTGCGTGCGAACTAGATGCATGATTCCCCATTGTCAAAAGCTGCGAGGCTTTAAGGTAGAGCGAGGAGCCGTACTAGGGATGGTCCCGGTTTTAACTACCCTGCCGTTATGCTGCCGAAATTTTGAATAATTTTCATGTGTTAGAATTATTTTCCTATGTTGAAACTATATTCATCTGTTGAATAGAAAACCTTCATGTGTTGAATAGGAATTCACTCATTGAATCATATTCATGTGTTGAATGGTATTCGTGTTTTAAATAAATTGTTTTAACAATAAAAATCACATTTTTACTCTATATATACAAACTATAGAAAACCTTCATGTGTTGAATAGAAATTCATTTGTTGAATCATATTCATGTGTTGAATGGTATTCGTGTTTTAAATAAATTGTTTTAACAAAAAAATCACCTTTTTATCTATATATATAAACTATAGAAAACCTTCATGTGTTGAATAGGAATTCATTCGTTGAATCATATTCATGTGTTGAATGGTCTTCGTGTTTTAAATAAATTGTTTTAACAATAAAAATCACATTTTTACTCTATATATACAAACTATAGAAAACCTTCATGTGTTGAATAGAAATTCATTCGTTGAATCATATTCATGTGTTGAATGGTATTCGTGTTTTTAATAAATTGTTTTAACAATAAAAATCACATTTTTACTCTATATATACCAACTATAGAAAACCTTCATGTGTTGAATAGGAATTCATTCGTTGAATCATATTCATGTGTTGAATGGTATTCGTGTTTTAAATAAATTGTTTTAACAATAAAAATCACCTTTTTATCTATATATATAAACTATAGAAAACCTTCATGTGTTGAATCGAAATTCATTCGTTGAATTGAAATTCATGTGTTGAATGGTATTCATATTTTGAAATAAATTGTTTTATAATAAAACCATATTTTTATCATCTATATGAACTATATAAAATAGTCGTGTTTTGAAAGAAATTGTTTTATAATAAAAATCATATTTTTATCATCTATATGAACTATATAAAATAGTCGTGTTTTGAAATAAATTGTTTTACATTAAAGATCACATTTTTATTATATACATGAATTGTTAAAAATAGTGAAGTGTTGAAATAGAAGACAGTTAGATAAAAATATCATTTTTATCAAAAGTATGAATATCATATAGTTTTGAAAGCGAAGAATCGATATATATATATATATATATATATATAAATAGAATTGAAATATATTGAATAACGAAGCTGTAGTTCGTATTTTGAAACTGTGATTTCAAACGATTAGTGCGGGAGATCCGACCATCGGATTTTTCCGAAACCGAAACCGTTGGGTTCGCTTTGGAAATATCTTTCCAACGACACCAACTTTGTAAAGATCCAACGGTTGGATTGTCTGGAATGTTTAATTCGAATCTGAAGAAAAACAGCGCCAGAATCGATTATATTTATATATATGTATAAATATAATTATATATAATCGAATAACGACGCTGCAGTTCGTATTTTGAAATCGAAACTTCAAACGATTATACCGGGAGATCCGACCGTCGGATTTTCCCGAAACTGGAACCGTTGGATTCGTTTTGAAAAGATCTTTCTAATAATGTAAATTTTGTGAAGATCCAACGGTTCGATTTTCAGATATGTGTAAATCAAATCTGAAGAAAAACAGCGCCACGGCCGCGTTATGGTCCGAAACGTCATTTTGAATAAATTGGCTATTTTAAAATAAATAAAAATAGAGATAAATCATTATAAATGATATGGATGTGAAATTTAGAAACTAACTGAAGGTTGGTTAAGTCGAATAGTTCCTGGGTGTTGATCTGATGTTGGTTTCAGCCTTCGGGGTTAATATTTGGGAAATCGTTCTCTTACTGATTGACGGTTAGTGACTAATGAATTGAAATGATGCGTATGTATGTTTGTGTTGCACTTGTTTATTATATACGCGAGTTGCTCAGAAAGACCGGGTTTATCCCATTCTGAATAACTGAATCGACGATAAGAAGTCGAAGATGAAGACGGGGGTTGAAGACCGATCTTCACCTCGTTTGAATGGTAATCGATGTCCTGATTGGGAGGCATCCCGAAATATGGATAATGAGTGGTGATCGTCCAGGCGTACGTGGGGATCAATCGATATGCGAGGTATTTATTACCTCCGGTTTCGTTCAGACCCAGAACGGATTTGCAAATGGATGTGTGTCTGACATTGGAATTTATTCGGTGTGATTGATAGCCATCAGTTGCATGGCGTGAATTGCCTGTGTGACATGCTAAGATGCAGTGATCAAGGCTTCTGTTGAAAAGAAAAGTCTTGTGATTGATAATCAAAGCACCGCCTGTGTGGCGTAGCTTTGTGTATAACGTGAATTCGCGAGCCTCACACCCCGGTATGAACCAGAAACAGGAGAAGGACCTCAGGGAGGGAATGCGTTTCCTTCTAGCTAGGGGTTGTGTCAGTGTTTTTACACGGCCTGACATTTTACTTATGTGGATGAAGGATTGCGAGGCGCCTCGGTTAAATCGTTCGATCCAGGACCGATGGAGTCATTCGTTGGCTCATTGACGCCACATAGGGCGAGGAAACACAGTATTCAGGAATTTTAATCCACATTGGTGGACCGTCCCTGACAATCCTAGGGTCACTCGAGCTCTGATCCTGAGACACGGGTTAGAGCGTCTCGAATTCGGTAAGGACTATCTTTTGCCTTTGTTCATGACGGAAATCCAATTTCCCAATACGTGACGGTGCGGTTTTGATTGTATATATATATGGCAACATGATATATGGTACCCATGCCGTCTATGATTGATAGTTATGATTGAAATTGTTTTTGAAATTTATAAACACTAGTAATAATATCAAATGCTTTTGTTTTATTCGTATCAAGCATATTTTGGCCATTATAAGGTAAAACTCTATCCTCCGATTTGCGTTGCATTGTATGATGGGAACTGAGTCTTATAACGGCTTCATTTTTATAAAAAGCATTGCGATGTTTAAAAGAATGATTTGTTTTAAAGCACTGGCAATCCAATGGAGTAAACCCATTCCACGAAAGTGGCGTGGTCCTGTGATTTTCCATATTTATAATGTGTTGAGTAGATTTCTCATACCAGTCCCATTACTGACTCGTAGTTTTTTTCACTTTCAAACTCGGGTGCCCCTTTTCTACACGGGCAGCCTTGTATTCAGGTTTAGCAGGCTCTTTCTGGATAGTTGGAGCTGAGGATGGATTCTATCATTTATCTCTTTTTATGCTGTTCAGCTCCTATTGTACATATTATGTTTATTTCCGCTGTAGACATTTGTGTATAACTGAACTGTATCTGTACTAAGTATGATCCTGTATACTGTGTAACTCTGATGATTATGTTTATCCAGTGTATTATTTGTTCATTATCTGGTGTATTTATTTAATTCTGTTCTGCTATTATTTGTTTCTGTGTTATATTCCAAAGATTACCCTTGCCGCCATCAGTTCGGGGTTTGGGGTCGTCACATGAGGTCACGATTTTCTTTTTGAACATCTTGTAACCATTTACTTCAAATTCCACATTGTCAGATCCATCCACATACGTTGTCCTGGGACTGGACAAACCAAAGGCACTATTCCGTCAATCCATCTTGAGCAATTTCTACCTAGGATTAATAGAACAACCCTTGTACTTTACTCTGTCTTCAATTATCGTCAACATAAGTTGATTCGTAACGCTTATGCCCATACGGTGTGGTTTTCAGATAATAAATACGATCCCGGTCTCTCCGTATTGACAACGGAGGTATAAAATAAATCAAACTTTGATAGCCAGTGATTTAACTATCAAAGAAAACATCCATACAACCAACGATCCTATTTCCAAATGGAAATTCTAACGATCAACCATAAAACAGAACTGGCCCATTCTTAAATTAATTCCTTATTATGATATCATTTCCAATTCCCATTTCCCTATCTTTCGTATCCTTTCAAAGCTGTATTTTCTCTCTTGATTCTTGGAAAAACACATTTCCAATATCTAATCTCTTTATCCGAGAAAATATCTCTTATTCCAGTTAGAAATATTTTTAAATATTCACAAATCCTTATTTTCTGTATTCAGAAAATATACCTTATTAATATCGGAAAATATTTCCATCTTCCATTTCTTAGTTCCTTGTTGACCAATTCATTTTATTTTCTATGTGTAGAAAATATCTCTCATTTTATTTGGGGAAAACATTTCAAAAATCCTTTAAATTAATGCAATGTTATAAAACAACATTATAACTCAAACCATTAATCATTTATTAACTAACCATACTGCTAACCAATCTTCACCATCGAACCTTAACCATTCCTTCATTAATCATGAAGTCAATCAAGTTAGGGTATAATTACCTCTCAGACCTTAACTGAACAATATTCTCAATTTAGAAATAGTCAAAGCACACAACTTCAATCACAACATCGCTTACGCGACACTCAGATCCTATCTAAGAATCCACTCCTTTTACGGAAAAACATTGATTATAACGGTAGCGTTATATGTTTACAAATATTTGGTTTATAAAAATATAACTTGCACTTATTAATTTCAATAAATTAATAAGTAAATAAATAATTAAATAATTAAATTTGATTCAAATGGAAAGTAAAAAATATGCACTTCCCTATATTTGATATAATCGAGTTCCAATAAATAACTTTTTCTCGAATATTCTATATTCGAATTATATTCCGAACTTCGGAATTTATCAACCACTTCAGTTTTATTCAAATTCCCAACTTCACTTTTGAATTTATCTTTTCAAAATTATCACCAAATTCCTTTATAACCATTCCAGTCTACGAAACGTTATCACACTTAATTTTATATTCTGAATTTTGAACTAAAACTCATCGTTTTCCTTTAAAACGATTACCCATTTCCCTTTTCACTCAATTTTCAATTTGGATTCATATTTCAAATCTAAATTTCCTTTATAGATATTTCATTTGAAAAATATTTACCTCAAACCATTATTCACTTTAATCCTGGAATTTTTTTTATACACAATCATTTGGTTCCATACTTATAATATTCTCTTAAACCCAAATTCTATTTATAACTTCTATTCAGAAATTTTCAAACAAATTTAATTTTATTTCAATCATTTAAAATCTCTTTTATGATTTCCTTTATAATTTGCTAAGTTCAAATCTCATTTCAAATATTGGTTTCAAAACCCGTTTTCCACCTTTTCATATAAATTCAAATTTGAATTTATATTTCAATTTATCCAATGATAAATAATTCACCTAATTGATACTCTCATTTATAAACAACTTCTTCTTTTCTCCATTAACATGGGTTAAATTTCAACTCTATTCAAAATTACATTTCTATTTTTTTAAATAAATTCCTTTTTAAAACTCAAATTGCATTTCCTATATTTGAAAAAAAAATATGTATGTAAATACCAAAATTCTAGGGCCAGTGATAATTAAACACAACAAGATCAATCACAGTTAATACATCATAGCATATGTCAAAATCAATGCAAACACAATAATATAAATGTTGAGGAATCCAGTTGGATCCCTCCAACCTGTTTCCCTGCATCCACAAACGTTAATCAACATATATAACATCAATTTCACTTCAATATATGATATCATGGTAAATAGAATCAGTATTCAACAAACGGTTAAATATATATAACTAATTAATCATTTCAGACAATTTATCAACCATTCATCCAAACAATCATCACATAGCATCCAATTATTATTTTAAATACGATTATAAAATTATAGTTGTACAAAGTTAGTGAGTTTACTTAACTTGTTAAGCAGTTGACGATTTCCGATTGTTTTATCTGATTTCAAACTAGCGTTCAAAATCAGATAAAGTTCCAACTAGTTCCAAATCAATCCGAACCAGCTTGATCATATAGTATTTTCTGATACGATTCCTCCATCGCTTTTTTCGCTGAATTCTGTTAACATATGACATATATACGAGAGTTACATGTTTGATATAAATTAAAAGTCATTAATTATTTAATTAACTATAAGCATATCCTAATCCATATCTCCTTCGTTTCTAATTCCCTTTTTTGTATAGGAATAAATTGAGTCAAATAATTGGAGAAACACGAGCTTTACAAAACTGCAGTTGGGGAAGATTTTGAAACTAAGATGATTATTACCAAGTGATCATCTCATTCCCAGCAGCACATCGATGATGATTATGAGTGGGAGATTGACGATCCTATGTAGGATGATTTAGATGCTGATGACATTCAGATAAAGAATGATTTTCTGTTGATGTTATCCTAACTTCTTACGGTAAGCATGCAGTCAATCGACATAATCATTGTGATAACCCGTAACTTCCCCGGTAAGGAAAGCCCAGATTGCTTTGAGAACAACACACATCGGAACGCAAACAAAAGAACATTTTATTGTTTACTACAACAATTCCATCAGAGTACAAGAATATACAGAGTATGAATAAATATTATACAACAGAAAATATCAGAGATTTAAATACATTACTGCAGCGGGAAAATAATATAAAAAATAACTGAAAGAAATACATGGATACAGAGCTTTCCGAGTATCGTTCCAGCTGTAAACCAAAACTACTAGCTGCCCGTGCGGAAAAATAAGGGCACCCAGAGTTTAGGTTAAAACAATAAACTCCAGGTCAGTCATGTGAATGGTGTGAGAACTAAAACAGTTATTAATCTTTATTTTTAAAGTCAGGTAAATCGAGGGACCACACTGTATAACATGGAACGGGTTTTTACCCCAAGAATACCAGTGCACAAAACAACAGCGCAAAGCTAAAAAAAGAAGAATGAAGCTATTATAAGACCCAGGTCCCATCACACAATGCAATGCAAGCTGGAGGATAGGGTTTTTAACTTATAATAGCCAAAAATGCTTCGTACATGAAATTTCATATTTTATTATTACTATAAGTGAAGAAAACAACTTCAATCATAATGTATAAATCAAAGACGGCATAAGTGACCCATACCACTATGTCGCCGTACTAGGCTCTATAAATAAAACCGAAATATCACGTATTGGAAATTGGATTCCATCATAAGTCGAGGCAAGTGGCAAGCTCCTCTCCGATTCGAGACACTCTAGCAAATGTCTCAGGACCACACATAGCGATCCCTTGGAACCTCCAAGGCCAGTTCTCTCTTAATTTTGAGGATTAGTTATTCCTGAACACACGTTTCCCGGTCCTATAGGACCTATATAAAATGGTTTGTATGTCGGCTCACATAGTGGCAGTTATCGACCATATATTCAAGGTGCCTCGCATTCCAACAACCACACAGGTGAAAAGTATATAAATGTCAGCCAGTTCAAAGAACTGACACTACCACTAGCTAGAAAGAAACGCCGTGCACTCCTTGGGTCCTTATCCCATTTTTGACTCATACCGAGGTGTGAGGCTCGCGAATTAACGCCATACACAAAGTTGCGCCAAACAGGCCGTGCTTTGATCATCAACCACAAGACTTTGCTTTTCAACAGAAGCCTTGATCATTTGCCACTTAGGCATGCCACACTGGCAATTCATGACATGCGACCGATGTCCATCGATATACAACCTCTGAGCTCGTACGTCTTAGAGATGGGCGTTAAGCAAGAGAATAAATTCTCCGCCGCCAAACTGATGTATATTTAATAGAGATCAATCAACATAGAATAAAATCCAATGTCAAACACAAAGTCCATTTACAAGTTCTTCTGGGTCTGAACGAAAACGGAGGCACTTTCCTCGCATATCCATCGATCTCCAAGTACGTCTGGACGATCACCAACTGATTCCCTCCTCTTGAGTGTACAGCCCAATCAAGATCATCAGTAATCACCCAAATGATGTGAAGACTTCCAGTCTTCAACCATCGTCTTCATCTTCGACATATCGTCAAATCGGTTATTCAAAATGTGTATAAAACCGGCCTTTCTGAATAACCCGCATATATAATAAACACGTGTTACACAAACACAACATACGTCTCATTCCAATTTAGAATATTCTTTTATTCAAAATTTAACATTCTTAGGGAAAGGTTCCCATTAATTTTATCAAAGACAAATTCTTCTAGATTTATTCTTTAATCTTCCTTTGGATATCTTTTCAAACCATGTTAAGATTTTCCAAACTAGTCGGGATTAGCGAACCACACCGAAGTAATTATTTATTTATTTTCCCAATCCCAACATATTCATCCCATGGAGCAAAACTGGTAATACTCCATATCTAACACCATGGTGTTATCGGTAAATATTAATTACCATTTCATGTTCAAATCTAATTAAAAATCTAACTATCGTTTGGAGCAAAACTGGTGATACTCCTTCCTCATTCACATTAATCTAATTAAAGATTCATTAAAACTCCACTGAGTTTTAATCTTCTCAAAAATCAATATCCTGTCTTTAACTGGGTTAAAGAACCAACGTCATCTAAAACACGGTTCACGATAAACCCAAAATCACATTCTATTGTTAATCGGGTTAAAGAACATGTGTTATTCAAAACACTGCTCATGATAAATCCAAAGCCAATTCAAATTCAATTCCAATTAATATTATTTAATTGGTACACTTCATTAAATCTAAATAGAAAGATTCAATCTTTTTCTCTATTGGGTTTAAGAACAGTGTTAATGAAGACACCATTCACAACAAACCCAAATCACATTTGATATTGAATACAAGGCTCTGAATAGAAAATATATCGGCTTATTTTCAATACCAAATTCTATGACCAACAAATATCGTATTGGAAATAACGATATAAATATATCTTTCAAATTTCCACAACCGTATCTGTATAATCACGAACTCCAACATCGAAATATTCCGAAGATAATTTCGATTCAAATCCATCCCAATTCACGTATTGGAATTCTGATTATTTTGAAAACCACTTTCAATCCATTTTATTTATTTAAAAATAATTGGATTTTTATTTCTAGTTATAAACTAGTTCATTTCGATAAAAATATATTTCTATCTTTTCAAATTTGGAAATTTTCATCCCAATTCTTCACAAATCATTTCTTTTGATTTTACACAAATTATTAATATTTTAAATAATTTTGTCTAGGCCCGTACAGTCGGTTTTCAATAACGGCCACCTAACTGCACTTACAATGACCTTTTTCCAAACTTGATTTGGACATAATTCCAAATCCAACCGTTAGATTTCAAATTTCTAATATTCATTGGAAAGCTCTTTTTGATACGAACCTAACAGTTCCGGTTTTAGGAGAATCCGACAGTTGGATCTCCCGTAACGTCAATTCGAAGTCAATGGTCGAAATTCGCAAACTGCCGCGGCGCGGCGCGTTCTATTCAGGCCATTATACATACATACATACATACATACATACATATACATATATATATATGTATATATATATATATATTTCATCGATTTCAATTCAAAACGTATTTTATAAATCGTTTTAAATTCGTTTTAAAAACGATTTCAACTTCATATTCAATTTTGAATCAAAATTGAATATTCCACATCATCGATATACAAATGATAATATTTTCAAAATGTTATATTTTGAAATCACTTCCTTTTCTATGTTCATTATAATCGATATAAATATCGTTCGCGTCAAAATGGTGCATCTCTAATCAACACGGATTTATATATTTCAATAACTTTGTTATTTTATTCAACAAATGAACATTTTCTTTTATTCAACACATGAATCTATATTTTTTTTCAACACATGAATATTCTCAACACATGAGCATTGTCAACACATGACTATTTTTATTATTTAATATATTTTATAAAATTATGATAAAGATGTAAATTTTATTGTTTAAAATATTCTACTCAACACATGAATATATATTTGTTTTATATGGATTCCATACAACACATGTATATAATAGCAATGATAAATAATCAACCATCATCCAAAGTGCACCACACTACTGCATAAGCATTAAATATAAATAATTGACGCTTATACAGTCTTTCAATCAAACGACCGACATACCACTAAAAAATTGGGATTAGTGTACGTCAAATATCATCCCAACACTCGTGTGGGGTTTCAAATCAATAAACACTGAATATTATTTCTGCGGTTGGGCGACGTGTAAAATTTATCGTCCCAATCAATATCCTTCAAATACGTGTATATAAACAAACTGTCCGGTTTGTAAATGAATATTTATTTATCCACATTCACGTTAAAAATTATATTTTTAATGATCAAATATTTTATTCTCAACACACTAATGTTTTATTATCTATTTCACATCAACATCACAAACAAATTTCACAACACATCAAACAAGCATACAAGTTGTCCATGGTCTGTGGACGACGGGTGTCGGGTGCTGCTAAGCACCGTCTGCATCCTAGTATATATTTTTAAATAGAAAATAAGACATAAAGTGAGAAGTTTTCACCGATTAGCTAAACCAAATGCCACGACTCTTCATATGTAGAAATCTTCGTCGTGCTCACCTTTTTTCAATTTCATTGTCTATAGCCACTACATATATAAAAATCACATTTTTATATTGTTGCTATGTATATGAAAATCACATTTTTAATTCGCTCTATATTGATAAAAATCACATTTTTATACCGCTACTATATAGATAAAAATTCTGTTTTTACATCGCTACCATATAGATAAAAATTCTATTTTTACATCGCTACTATATAGATAAAAATTCTATTTTTACATCGGTACTATATAGATAAAAATTATATTTTTATATCGCTACAATATAGATAAAAATTCGATTTTTACAATGGTGTTCATATAATAAAGATTATATTTTTATCACACTATTCTCTACATAAAAATTATATTTTTATATATCTACTTCTAATATAAAGATCGAATTTTTATATCATCGCTATAAAAATCACATTTTTATTTCAACATATATATAATAAAAATCATATTTTTATTCTTTAAAAATTATACTTTTAAATCTATACACCTATACAATCAGTGTTTAAATCGAAAAGAAATAAATCAAATTCGAAATTAAAAATTTACATTGCATTTGAAGGAGAGGGCTGATGGGTTTTGTGGAAGAATGGGGTTCGATGGAGGTGGTTTCGAGTTGCGTCTTGGATCCGGTGGCGCTAGGGCTTCAAAAGAGGGTGGCATTCGATTTGGAGGAGGGTTTGGGGTTGTCATCGATCGGAGAGGTGAGAGGAGCTGAGGGAAGAGGAGGAGGGGGTCGGAGTTGCATGGAGGGGTTCGACGGCGGCCTCTGGGCTTGGTGGCGGCAATTCTTCACGGTTTGAGGCTGTGGGGTGCTTAATGGAGGAAGAAGGACGACGGAGGTGGTCGGGGAATGCACGGTGGCGGCTGACTGGGGGGTGCGGTGGCGCTAGAGGCGCGACACCTCTGATGGGTGGCGGCGAGGAATCGTGGCCCACCCCTCCTCGCGTCATTTTCGTTTTTTCCTTTTTATTTATTCTGGTATCGAATGAGAGAGAAAGGTATGGGGGTTTAAATGCAAATGAGGCTTGACTTTTTTATTTAATTTACTTTTTTATATTTCAAAAAGCAACTTTTTATTTCGAACTCGAAATCGAACCCACCGCCTGTCGTCCATAGCTAATTACTCTCATTCCGAACACAATGGGATATATATCGTAAGCTGATTCGATCGTTTCGATCAGTTTTCGTCAAAATCAAAATATAAATCTATATATTGAATTTGAATGCGCATTTCAATTTACCGGGGCCACATACGGACTCTAAAAATTCCAGAAAAATTATTTCTAGCTTTGTATTGACGATACGGTCCTAACAAAACTGATTTCTTCAAATTCTGAGACCGTTTGGAAAATGGCCATTTTCCAGTTGATTAAAATCAACTAAAACTGGTCAAACGCGTTTTCCTTTGCCACGCTCACATATTGATTTAGAAAATTATGAATTTTGGAATCTAGCAATAACCTGACATCACGGATCCAACAAAAGTGGTTTCGTCGAAAACCGAGGTAATTTGCTAAATTCCCATTTTTAAGGGCCAGAATTCCATAGCGACTATTCTGAATTTTCAACTGGACATAACTTTTTATTCCCTCTATGAAATTTCAATTTTTCTAATTCGTTGGAAAGATATTCTCAATTAGATTCTAATATTTTTGGTTTCGCCAAAATCCGGCTTATTTTGAATCCTATACATTCATTTGAACATTGAAATCGAATTTTCGAACTACCGCGCCATTTTCAATTCCTTTTATAATTAAAATAAAATATTTATATTCTAACGACGATACGAATAAATATATACGTTCTATTTCTATTCAAAATAAATTTTCTCGCCGTTATTATTTAAAATAATTCATTTTAAATATTCAAAATTCACTAAAATTGCCAAAATAAAATTTTTAATTGGCTCAGAATTTCCGGATTATTACAATCTCCCCCACTTAAAACTTTTCGCCCCCGAAAAGGAACGAAGCTGAAAGTTGTTTAAGTAATCAACTCAACTTCCATTATTTTCTTTACGGCTTAAGTTCTTCAACTTTTCAGTTTCTAAGAACTTTCAAATTTTTCAAAAATTTGGCTAACACCCTAAATTTTCGAAAAATTTCGCCATAACCTCCCCTGCACCAGGGACTTCGGGATACTTCATATACCCTCCCATGGCCTTCTTTAATCCAAAAGAAAAGGAAAAAGCCAATCGGCTCATAAAATCATCCAAACCCAATAAATTAGTAAACATGTACCTATTTGTCGGGCAAACAATTTTATTCTTCTGTTCTAGCCTCCTTGCTATGACCTGTTCAATGTAAGTACATGTATATGCATGCAATTCCAAACAATTTTCAATACAACTCAATATTCATTTCAATTTGGCCTAAATGGATCCAAAATTTTAATTAATCAAAACAATAATCAGACAACACAACCATCAATCAATTAGTTGATTAGCTCTTCAAATTCATAATTTTGATACATATCCATACAAAAAATCAAGTTTTGGATGCAAAATCACAACAATAACCTATCTAGTTTTGGTTCTCACACCAGTATAATGGAAATATATAGATATCCCACCTTCGACACTCGAACATCAACTCTGATGACGATGCATCAATCATCAGAATCATCTTCGGGTGACTAGAGTGTGATTCTACATCTGTCCAGCATATTAAAACATCGAATATACGTTCATGACGCGTATATGTGAAATCTTTATATACTCGATTGTCCAAATTCAATACAAATAAAATATTCAAATACGTATAAAATGATTTAAATTTCAAAACAAAATTTGTTTTCAATTTTTATTACTCTTTACACTCGTTCTAGGATACTACTGATCCTATCTCTAACGAGTCATTCTAATTGGATATTGCTAATCCAATATCTGATGAATTCTTACGTTCGGTTCTAATGTGTCTTGTTCTCGAGCTCTGTAAACCAAAGCTCCGATACCACTGTGATAACCCGTAACTTCCCCGATAAGGAAAGCCCGGATTGCTTTGAGAACAACACACATCGGAACGCATACAGAAGTACATTTCATTGTTTATTACAACAATTCCATCAGAGTACAAGAATATACAGAGTATGAATAAATATTATACAACAGAGAATATAAGAGATTTAAATACATTACTGTAGCGAAAAAATAATACAAAACATAATTGAAAGAAATACACGGATACAGAGCTTTCCGAGTATCGTTCCAGCTATAAACCAGGATCTTGTGAATATAAATCTGCAAAACAAAAACTACTAGCGGCCCGTGCAGAAAAATAAGGGCACCCAGAGTTTACGTTAAAACAATAAACTCCAGGTCAGTCATGTGACTGGTGTGAGAACTAAAACAGTTATTAATCTTTATTTTTAGAGTCAGGTAAATCGAGGGACCACGCCGTATAACACAGAACGGGTTTTTACCCCAAGAATACCAATGCACAAAACAATAGCGCAATGCTAAAAAAATAGAAGAATGAAGCTATTATAAGACCCAGGTCCCATCACACAATGCAACGCAAGCCGGAGGATAGGGTTTTTACCTTATAATAGCCAAAAATTCTTGGTACGTGAAAATTCATATTTTATTATTACTATAAGTGAAGAAAACAACTTCAATCATAATGTATAAATCATAGATGGCACAAGTGACCCATACCACTATGTCGCCGTACTAGGCTCTACAAATAAAATCGAAATATCACGTATTGGAAATTGGATTCCATCACGAGTCGAGGCAAGGGGCAAGCTCCTCTCCGATTCGAGACACTCTAGCAAATGTCTCAGGACCACACACAGCGATCCCTTGGAACCTCCAAGGTCGGTCCTCTCTTACTTTTGAGGATTAGTTATTCATGAACACACGTTTCCCAGTCCTATAGTACCTATATATAATGGTCTGTACGTCGGCTCACATAGTGCCAGTTATCCACCATATATTCAAGGCGCCTCGCATTCCAACAACCACACAGGTGAAAAGTATATAAATGTCAGCCAGTTTAAAGCACTGACACCACCAATAGCTAGAAAGAAACGTCATGCACTTCTTAGGTCCTTATCCCGTTTTTTACTCATACCGAGGTGTGAGGCTCGCGAATTAACGCCATACACAAAGTTGCGCTACACAGGTCGTTCTTTGATCATCAACCACAAGACTTTGCTTTTCAACAGAAGCCTTGATCATTTGCCACTTAGGCATGCCACGCTGGCAATTCATGACATGCGACCGATGTCCATCGATATACGACCTCTGAGCTCGTACATCTCAGAGATGGGCGTTAAGCAAGAGAATAAATTCTCCGTCGCCAAACAGATGTATATTTAATAGAGATAAATCAACATAGAATAAAATCCAATGTCAGACACAAAGTCCATCTACAAGTTCTTCTGGATCTGAACGAAAACGGAGGCACTTTCCTCGCATTTCTATCGATCTCCAAGTACGTCTGGACGATCACCAACTAATTCCCTCCTCTTGGGTGTACAGCCCAATCAAGATCATCAGTAATCACCCAAACGATGTGAAGACTTCCGGTCTTCAACCATCGTCTTCATCTTCGACATATCGTCGAATCGGTTATTCAGAATGGGTATAAACCCGGCCTTTCCGAATAACCCGCGTATATAATAAACACGTGTTACACAAACACAACATACGTCTCATTCCAATTTAGAATATTCTTTTATTCAAATTTTCACATTCTTAGGGAAAGGTTCCCATTAATTTTATCAAAGATAAATTCTTCTAGATTTATTCTTTAATATTCCTTTGGATATTTTTTCAAACCATGTTAAGGTTTTCCAAACTAGTCGGGATTAGCGAACCACACAAAAGTAATTATTATTTTTATTTCCCAATCCCAACCTATTCATCCCATGGAGTAAAACTAGTAATAGTCCATATCTGACACCACGGTGTTATCGGTAAATATTAATTACCATTTCACGTTCAAATCTAATTAAAGATTTAACTATCGCTTTGGAGCAAAACTGGTGATACTCCATCCTCGTTCACTTTAATCTAATTAAAGATTCATTAAAACTCCACTTAGTTGTAATCTTCTCAAAAATCAACATCCTGTCTTTAACTGGGTTAAAGAACCAACGTCATCTAAAACACGGTTCATGATAAAACCAAAATCACATTCTATTGTTAATCGGGTTAAAGAACATGTGTTATTCAAAACACCGCTCACGATAAACCCAAAACCAATTCAAATTCAATTCCAATTAATATTATTTAATTGGTACACTTCATTAAATCTAAATAGAAAGATTCAATCTTTTTTTATTGGGTTTAACAATAGTGTTAATAAAGACACCATTCACAACAAACCCAAATCACATTTGATATTGAGTACAAGGCTCTGAACAGAAAATATGTCGGCTTATTTTCAATATAAAATTCTACGACCAACAAATATCGTATTGGAAATAACGATATAAATATATCTTTCAAATTTCCACAACTGTATCTGTATCATCACGAAATCCAACATCGAAATATTTCGAAGATAATTTCGATTCAAATCCATCCCAATTTACGTATTGGAATTCTGATTATTTTGAAAACCACTTTCAATCCATTTTATTTATTTAAAAATAATTGGATTTTTATTTCTAGTTATAAACTAGTTCATTTCGATAAAAAACTATTTTTATCTTTTCAAATTTGGAAATTTTCATCCTAATTCTTCACAAATCATTTCTTATGATTTTACACAAATTATTAATATTTTTAATAATTTTATCTAGGCCCGTACAGTCGGTTTTCAATAACGGCCACCGAACTGCACTTACGCCGACCTTTTCCAAACTTGATTTGGACATAGTTCCAAATCCAACCGTTAGATTTATATTTTCTAATATTCATTAGAAAGCTCTTTTCGATACGAACCCAACAGTTCCGGTTTCAGGAGAATCCGACAGTCGGATCTCCTGTAACGTCAATTCGAAGTCAATGGTCGAAATTCGCGAACTGCCGCGGCGTGTTCCGTTCTATTCAGGCCATTATATATATAATATATATATTATATATATTTCATTGATTTCAATTCAAAATGTATTTTATAAATCTTTTTAAATTCGTTTTCAAAACGATTTCAACTTCATATTCAATTTCGAATCAAAATTGAATATTCCGCATCATCGATATACAAATGATAATATTTTCAAAACGTTATATTTTGAAATCACTTCCTTTTCTATATTCATTATAAAAACTAATATAATCGATATAAATATTGTTCGCGTCAAAATGGCGCATCTCTAATCAATACGGCTTCATATATTTCAATAACTTCGTTATTCTATTCAACAAATGAACATTTTCTTCTATTCAACACATGAATCTATATTTTTCTTTCAACATATAAATATTCTAAACACATGAGCATCATCAACACATGACTATTTTTATTATTTAATATATTTTATAAATTTATGATAAAGTTGTAAATTTTATTTTTTTAAATATTTTATTCAACACATGAATATATATTTATTTTATAATATTCTTTATTTCCCGATTGGAATGAGGCCTAATCAATTACCATATAATGTTAATTATATGGATTCCATACAACACATGTATATAATAGCAATGATAAATAATCAACCATCATCCAAAGTGCACCACACTACTGCATAAGCATTAAATATAAATAATTGATGCTTATACAGTCTGTCAATCAAACGATCGACATACCACTAAACAATTGGGATTAATGTATGTCAAATATCATCCCAACACCCGTGTGGGTTTTCAAATCAACAAACACTGAATATTATTTATGCAGTCGGGCGACATGTAAAATTTATCGTTCTAATCAATATCCTTCAAATAGGTGTACATAAACAAACCATCCGGTTTGTAAATGAATATTTATTTATCCACATTCACGTTAAAAATTATATTTTTAACGATAAAATATTTTATTCTCAACACATTAATGTTTTATTATCTATTTCACATCAACATCACAAACAAATTTCACAACACATCAAACAAGCATACAAGTCGTCCATGGTCTGTGGACGACGGGTGTCGGGTGCTGCTAAGCACCATCTGCATCCTAGTATATATTTTTAACTAGAAAACAAGATTTAAAGTGAGAAGTTCTCACCGACTAGCTAAACCAAACGCCACGACTCTTCATATGTAGAAATCTTCGTCGTGCTCGCCTTTTGTCAATTTCATTGTCTGTAGCCACTACATATATAAAAATCACATTTTTATATTGCTGCTATGTTTATAAAAATCACATTTTTAATTCGCTCTATATGGATAAAAATCACATTTTTATACCACTACTATATAGATAAAAATTCTATTTTTACATTCCTACTATATAGATAAAAATTCTATTTTTGCATCGCTACTATATAGATAAAAATTCTATTTTTACATCGCTACTATATATATAAAAATTCTATTTTTACAATGGTGTTCATATAATAAAGACTATATTTTTATCACGCTAGTCTCTATATAAAAATTATATTTTTATATATCTACTTCTAATATAAAGATCGAATTTTTATATCATCGCTATAAAAATCACATTTTTATTTCAACATATATATAATAAAAATCATATTTTTATTCTTTAAAAATTATACTTTTAAATCTCTACACCTATACAATCAGTTTTTAAATCAAAAAGAAATAAATAAAATTCGAAATTAAAAACTTACATCGCATTTGAAGGAGAGGGCTGATGGGTTTTGTCGAAGAATGGGGTTCGATGGAGACGGTTTCGAGTTGCGTCTTGGATCCCGTGGCGCTAGGGCTTCAGAAGAGGGTGGCATTCGTTTTGGAGGAGGGTTTGGGGCTGTCATCAATCGGAGAGGTGAGAGGAGCTGAGGGAAGAGGCTGGAGGGGGTCGGAGTTGCGTTGATGGGTTCGGCGACGGCCCCTAGGCTTGGTGGCGGCGGTTCTTCACGGTTTGAGGCAGTGGGGTGCTTAACAGAGGAAGAAGAAGGATGGAGGTGGTCGGGGGATGCACGGTGGTGGCTGACTGGGGGGTGCGGTGGCGCTAGAGGCGTGGCGCCTCTGATGGGTGGCGGCGATGAATCGCGGCTCCCCCGCGTCGTTTTCATTTTTTTTCTTTTTATTTATTCTGGTATCGAATGAGAGAGAAAGGCATGAGGGGTTTAAATGTAAATGAGGGTTGACTTTTTTATTTAATTTACTTTTTTATATTTCAAAAAGTAATTTTTATTTCGAACTCAAAATCAAACCCACCGCCTACCATCCATAGCTAATTACCCACATTCCGAACACAATGGGATATGTATCGTAAGCTGATTCGATTGTTTTGATCAGTTTTCATCAAAATCAAAATATAAATCTATATATTGAATTTGAACGCGCATTTCAATTTACCGGGGCCACATATGGACTCTAAAAATTCCAGAAAAATTATTTCTAGCTTCGTATTGACGATACAGTCCTAACAAAACTGATTTCGTCAAATTCTGAGACAGATTGAAAAATGGCCATTTTCTAATCAATTAAAATCAACTAAAACCGGTCAACCGCGTATTCCTTTGCCATGCTCACATATTGATTCAGAAAATTAAGAATTTTGGAATCTAGCAATAACCTGACATTACGGATCCAACAAATGTGGTTTCGTCGAAAACCGAGTTCATTTGCAAAATTCCCATTTTTAAGGGCTAGAATTCCATAGCGACTATTCTGAATTTTCAACTGGACATAACTTTTTATTCCCGCTATGAAATTACAATTTTTCGAATTTGTTGGAAAGATATTCTTAATTAGATTCTAATATTTTTGGATTCGCCAAAATCCGGCTTATTTTGAATCCTATACATTCATTTGAACTTTGAAATCGAATTTTCAAACTACCGCGCCATTTCCAATTCCTTTTATAATTAAAATAAAATATTTATATTCTAACGACAATATGAATAAATATATACATTCTATTTCTATACAAAATAAATTTCTCACCGTTACTGTTTTAAATAATCCATTTTAAATATTCAAAATTCACTAAAATTGCCAAAATAAAATTTTAAATTGGCTCAGAATTTCCAGGTTATTACAATCATGTTGATGCGGTCCAAGTTCTATCAGCTTCACGTTTTTCTCTATAATCTCAATTGGACGACTTAAAAGTTTAAGTTTTCCCCTTGTTCTTGTAGCTATTTACCCTGGTCCTTGATTATTTCAATACTTGTTTTTGGTTCATCATTTTGACAGCATGTCTCAAAGGATTTCGGATGGCTCTGTATCTGCTTCACCACACTTTTATCCATCCATTTTGTTCAATTCTCCTTACAGTCCCATGGCCCCCTTTACTCCACCGTATACCAGACAACCTTCATCAGTAAGGACGTCCTACCAAAAACCATGGATTTCATTATATAACAAGTTAAACTCATCATTGCTATTATTTATTTAATTACCATATTAAATCTCTATATCATCGGTAAAGTCTTCTCCTTTCAATGAAAATGTCCAAACCACTTCCAGCTAAACTGTTAAACTTGCTGACCTCTTTTCTACCGCCAACTGCCGTGCTACAACCATAAGACTTCTACCTTCCACAAAACATACGCTCCACAATTTTAGGAATGAAGACAACCACTGGAATCCCCTTCAAAATCTCCATCATCCATACATCATCTCGCTCCACCTGCTATCAATGATTAAGACGCATCTGTATGCCCAGACTCGCGAGGTATACAGTAACCGAGATTCATTTTGTCATCGAAAATTTCCCTAGTGACCGGACCCCACTTCGATGGCCCCTCCAGGACTGCCTCCACCTCCATGAAATCATCCTTGTCCTCAGAATAATCTTTGACGCTAACACCTAGGAGCGATTCTCAGCTCTGGCCACTGCCTTTAGAAGTCGAACACCTAGAAGTATCGTACCCCGTAATATTTACTTAAGAGCGAATTGCTCTCTGGAAAAGAAATGCGTAAGGGCACTGTTAGATTTCAATGCAATTCTCAAGTTGTTGAAATCAATATGTAATTGCTAAATATGTCAATTAGTGTAAAATCATCCGCTTTTACATCATTATTATCCATATTATTGTATATACCCATACAGAATATCATCTAATTCCAAAATAAACATATTTTTATTTTAAATTCATTATTTCAAATTAAACGACATTCGGATTATTTAGAATTGATTTATATATATAATTAATCGTTCTAATTTATATAGGATTCCATAGCGATTTTCTGAAAATTTGATTTGGGCATAACTTACATATATACAATGAAATCTCGATTTTCACTTCCATCAAAAAGATATAGTCAAATAGATCCAAATATTTCTTGTTTCGAAGAAATCCGACTTATATTGGATTATGTATATTCAATTGAAGTTCAAAACGTTAAATTGCGAACTATCGCGACTTTACGAGCTTATTTTAAATTTAATCATATATTATACATTAAACTTTGTATTAGTCAATAAGTTCGTTAATATAATTCAAATTTAAACTCCATTAAATATCTTAAATTATTCAATTTAACCAATATTGCAAATTCAATTTAATTTCGATTATTTCAGAATCAAATTTATTATTTCACTATTTATTTTAATTAAATATCCAAAAATATTGAGTCCAAGCTATTTAAATTACTAAACCACTATTCAAATAATTAAATTAACTAATTATTAAATCACTAAAAATTCGGGTCATTACAATATAGCCCTTAAAAATAGCCATTTTGTAAAGGACCTCTGTTTTCGACGAAACCACTTTTGTTGTTTCCGAAATGTCAAAATATTGTTAGGTTTCAAATTTCATAATTTTTTGAATTAATATGCCAGCGTGGTAAATTTCAACATGTTTTGTCAATTCATTTTAAAATTAATCGACAAGAAAATGGCCATTTTTCAAACGGTCTCCAAATCCGATGAAATTAGTTTTGTTAGGACCGTATCATCAAAACATAGCTAGATTTATTTTTCTATAACTTTTGGAGTCAGTATGTGGCCCCGGTAAATTAAAATGTACGTTCAAATTCAATATATATTGATTTATATTTTAGTTTTTATGAAAACTGATCAAAACTGTCAAATTGGCTTATGAAACATATCCCATTATGTCCGGAATAGGGGTATTTTTTTGGAGCAACAGTCATTGGGACTGATTCGGAGTCCGAATGTGAAATTCACTTTTTAGAATATAATTGAATTAAATAATTTGATAATTTATATAAATATACCACCCCTTTAAAACCCTAATTCCCAATTAAAATTCTGAGCCGGTAGTGATGATTTATACGACCATGAAGCTCCAAGAAAATTCATGTCCGATATCCCTCCACAATCAAGGTCCCAAAATGATTTCAAAACGAATATTGTAGAGGAGTTTATGATCTTCAAATCTATAGTGGTTTGATGGGAGATCATTTAGTAATTTGGCCGGAATTCATTCGAGAAGTGGCGCCGCTCCTCGTGGTTTACAGGGTGTGTGGAGACAACGGGATGGCCAGCATGGCAGGCAGTGGGAGCTCTAGCAAAGGGCTCCGACGTGAGCACCTCCGATCCTGGTCCGATCACCTGTAGTGGCATCGGCGGTCAGAGATTGAAATCGACAATATGGGTTTTCACGAAGACCACGAGATTAGGAAGAAGGGTTAAGAAATTTTAATTTAATTAATATGTAATTAATGTAAATAATAGCGTAATTTCTTCATACGAGGTCCAAATCCGACGATTTCACTTGCGTTGGAATCGTGTTGAAGAGCTCTGCAACGTGAACTGACTAGAAGCGATTTGGAGCAAATTAGAATTTGAGACGAATTCAAATCAAAATAGTACAGCAGTTTAGAAATAAAGAATGATAGAGTGGAAAAGAATGTGAGAACTCCTCACTCAAACTATTTTACAGTTAAATATATCCTAGGTTGCAAACGGGGCTTAGTAGCTCTTGACACTTTTTTATTGTACAAACCATGGATGTATGTTTGAATTGAATTTTGGTGAAATTAACTGTATTGTGGTGAAATGATTGTATTGAGGTTTTATTGATTGGATTGATTATTGTATATGGCGCGAGCCAGTATCAAGAGAGGGGTAATGCTAGACATTACTCCGGTTCTAATATCGCGCCGTTATAATGCCAATTTTTTATGAAACTAAAACATATATGAAATTTTCTGAAATAAACTATATAAAATATTCATATGTTGAATAAAATTATTAAGAAATAAAAATATCATTTTTATTGAATGTATAAACTATATTAAATAGTCAAGTGTTGAAATAAATATTTTATCGTTAGAAATATAATTTTTAACATATATATGAACGACATAAAATCTCCTGAAATGAAAATAAATATTCATTTACAAATCGGATGATTTGTTTATGTAAACCTGTTTAACTGACATTGATTGGGACGATAAATTTTACACATCACCCAACTACACAAATAATATTCGGTATTTGTTGGTTGAAACCCCACTCGGGTATTTGGATGATATTTGGCTTACACTATTCCCAGCTATCTAGTTGTATGTTAATCGATTGGTTGATAGACTGTTGTAAGCATTAATTGTTTATATTTAATGCTTATGCAGTTGTGAAATGCACTCTGAGTGATGGATGATGATTTATCATTGTTTTTGTGTACATGTGATGTATGAAATCCATATAACTAACATTATATGGTAATTGATTGGGTCTGATTCCAGTTCTAAAATAACGAATATTTCAAAATAATATTCAGTAAAGGATTAAAATGTGAATTTGATGTCCGATTTTGGACGGACATGAAAATATTTAAATATGTGAAGCCGTATTGATTAGAAATGCGCCATTCAACGCGAACAATATTTATATCGATTTTATTCATTTTTATAATGAATATCGAAAAAGAAATGATTTCCAAATCTGATATTTTGAAAATATTATCTTTTAAATATTATAATGATAAGAAGTATCAATTTTGATTTAAAATTGAAATGAAAGCGGGAATTGTTTTTAAAATGAATTTATAAAATATGTTTTGAATGATATATATATATATATATATATATATATATATATATATATATATATATATATTAATGGCTTGAATAGAACGCGACGCGACCGTTTGCGAATTTCGACCATTGACTTCTAATTTACATTACGGGAGATCCGACCGTCAGATTCTTCTAAAACCAGAACCTTGGGTTCGTATCGAAAAGAGCTTTCCAATGAATGTAAGAGATTTGAAATCTAATGGTTCGATTTGTAATTATGTCGAAATCAAATTTGGAAAAGGTTGCCGTGGATGCAGTTCGGTGGCCGTTATTGGAAACCAACTGTACGAGACTTAATAAAATTATTAAAAAATATTAATAATTTGTGTCAAATCATAATAAATGATTTGGGAAGAATATGGATGAAAAATTCCACGTTAGTAAAGACAAAAATATATTTCTATCAAAATGAACTAGTTAATAACAAGAAATATAATCCAACATTTTTAAATAAATAAATTGGATTTGTAAATGGTTTTAATCTAACCAAAATTTTCCAATGTATGAATTGGAATGGATTTGAATAGAAATCATCTTCGGGAGATTTCGATATTGGATTTCGTGACTATACGGATATTGGGGAGAAATTTGGAAGATAGATATATATCGTTATTCCCCATATGATATGTGTTAGTTTCAGAATTTGATATTGAATGTAAGCCGATATAATTTCTGTTTAGAGCCTTATATTTAATTCGAATTGGATTTTGAGTTTGTCGTGAATGGTGTCTTCAGTAACAATGTTCTTAAACCCCGTGTGAAAAGAATAATTCTTTTAATTAAGAATATTGGAGTTTCCAGTTATATTTAGTAATTGGAATAAAATGGAATGTGAATTAGGTTTATTGTGAACTGTGTTTTTAATGACATTCATTCTTTTACCCGATCAATAGTGAAATCTGATTTGGTATATATAAATCTTTTATTAAGATTTAATGGAAATTTTCCAAAGTAAAGTTTTCCAATTTAATATATTAAATTGGAATTGAATGGAATTCGATTTAGTGATAATCAAAGTGAGCTTCTGTGGAGGAAGACTATTACTATATATGGAATTTAAAAGGCTTGGCCATTATTCCATTTATATTATTAGTCAGATAGGGAAATTGATATCGATTATATATTGATCTGTTTTCCTTGAAGATTCCACGGTTAATGGAATGTGATTTTGGGTTTAAGGTGAACTGTGTTTTAAATGACATTGGTTCTTTAACCCAGTTAAAGATAGGATTACATGTCTAACATTGTATTTTGAACCGTATTATTGATTTCTATTGAATATATATATGTTTGGTGGTGGAGAATGTATTCTCTTGCTTAACACCGTTCTTTAAGACGAATGAGCTTAGAGGTTATATATTGGTATAAATCCATGGTACTGTGTAAATTGTCGATGCGGGATGTTTGATTTCCCAAAGTTAAATAATCATTAATAATGATTTTTAGGAAGATTAAAAATAAATGGAGTTTTAATGAATCTTTAATTAGATTTAAATGTGAATGCGGTAATTTAAATTATCAAATTTGGGAAACGATCAAGAATGGAGTACCACCAGTTTTACTCTAAGTGATAGTTAAATCTTTAATTAGATTCGAATGGGAAATAGTAAATAATTTTACTGATAACACTATGGGTGTAAGATATGGAGTACCACCAGTTTTACTCCATGGGATGAATACGTTGGGATTGGGATAATAAAATAAATTATTACTTCGGTAAGGCTCGCTAATCCCGACTAGTTGATAAACCTTAATTTGGTTTAGAATTGTTAAAGGATAAAATCTTTTGAAATGGATATCCAAAGGAAGATTAAAGAATAAATTTAAATAATTTATCTTTGATAAAATTAATGGGTACCTTTCCCTAAAAATGTGAATATTTCAATACAAGAATATTCTGAATTGGAATGAGGCATATGATGTGTTTTTATAGCATTTGATTATTGATTATAAAATATGCGGGTTATTCGGAAAGACCGGGTTTATCCCATTTTGAATAACCGATATGACGACTAAAATTCGACGATGAAGATGATGGTTGAAGATCGGAATTCTTCATATTGTTTGGATGATTAATGATGCCTTGATTGGGTTGTACCCCCAAGACAAGGTAATAAGTGGTGATCATCCAGACGTACTTAGAGATTGACCGGATAAGCGAGGACCTCTCTCATGTATTGGACATATGGTACGAGGAATAAGGTGACTTCGGTTTTGTTCAGAACCAGAACGGACTTGTAAATGGATGTGTGTCTGACATTGGATTTCATTTTATGTTGATTGATTTCTATTAAATATATATCTGTTTAGTGGCAGAGAATTTATTCTCTTACTTAACACCCTTCTCTTAGATGTACGAGCTTGGAGGTTGTATATCGATAGACATCAGTTGTATGGCATGTGGCATGCTGAATGCAAATGATTAAGGCTTTTGTTGAAAAGCAGATTTTTTTGGTTGATGATCAAAGCACGGCTTTATATAGCATAGTTTTGTGTAGCATTAATTCGCGAGCCTCACACCCCGGTATGAACCAGAAGCGGGATGAGGGACTGCAGGGAGATCATGCGTTTCTTTCTAGCTAGGAGTGATGTCATGGTATGGAGCCCAGACGTTTTACTTATGTGGATGACGGAAAGCGAGGTACCTCGGATTTGAGTCCCTAGTGGCTCTTGATATAGTCGACATACTGACCAGATCTTATGCCCCATAGGGCAGGGAAACATATTGTTCAGGAATAACCAATCCTCAAAAGTAACATAGGACTGACCATGAAGATACTAGCTGCAATTGCGGCTGAATCCTGAGACATGGTAGGCTGGATTGTCTCGAATCGGAAGGAGAGATCCCTTGTCCTTGTTCGTGATGGAAATTCGATTTCCAATACGATATCATGCAGTTTTATTTGTAAAATTAGTATGGCGATATAATATATGGTACCTATGCCAATGATTGATACATTTATAGTTGAAGTTGATTTTGACACTATACACTTATAGTAATATGAAAATGATTTGTTTAACGTACCAAGCATGTTTGGCTACTATAAGGGAAAACTCTATCCTCCAGCTTGCGTTGCATTATGTGATGGGACCTGAGTCTTATAATAGCTTCATTTTTAAAAATGTATTGCGTTGTCTATAAACTATTTTATGCATGGGTATTCATGGGGGTAAACCCGTTCCGTGTCATACGGCATGGTCCTTTGGTTTACTAAATTTTAATGTAAAGTTTTAAATAACTGTTTTAGTTCTCACACCAGTCACATGATAGACTCAGAGTTTATTGTTTCTACCTAAACTCTGGGTGCCCATATTTCCACATGGGAAGCTAGTACTTTTGGTTTTCGCATATACTTTTTTTTACAGGATCCTGGATTATAACTGGAGCTATATTCGGAAAGCTTTGTATCCGTGTAATGACCCGCATTGGCAGAGGTATTATAATTAATATATTTAATTATATAAATAGTGATATAGTGAATTAAATGGTCGTGGAATTAAATAATGATGAATATTTAATTAAAATAATAAATTAAATAATATATTTACTTCTGAAATAATCAGAATTGGCTGAAATGGCGATATGGTGTGAACAGGATCATCTGTGATATTTAATTCAGCTTGGAATTCAATTTGAATAAGGAATATATTATATAAACGACAATTTGAACGTAGAATTATAATATAATTAAAATCGAGCTCGAAATGGCGCTGCATTCGTAATTTGGCGATTTAAACTTCAACTGAATATACAGGGTTCGTTTTAAGCCGGATTTCTGTGAAACAAGAAACGTGTGGAGCTGGTGGAGTATATCTTTCTAGTGGAAGAGAAAAATTGGGATTTCGTCGTGTAGATTTTGATTCACGTCCAAATCAAATTTTAGAAAAGTCGTTGTGGAATTCCTTTAGAATTTATAAAGGAATTATTATATTTTAAAAAGGAATTTCAATATACATCGAATATCGGGTTGATCCAGATTGAAATATCAAGTTAGAAATTCATAAAGGAATATTCTGGAGCTGTATGGTATTCCACTGTGAGTATATATGATAATATAAATTTATTTATATTTAATTTAATTATATTTAATTATATTTATATATTTAAATGGGTCATTCAGAGCTTTAAAAATAGCCAGTTTTTCATACGACCTCGGAATTCGACGAAACTACTTTTGTTGGATCCGCAATGTCAAATAGTTGTTAGATTACCAGTTTCGTGATTTTTAGAATCACTGTGTGGTCGTACGGATTTTTAGAGTGAGAAACACTCAGTATTTCAACCGTTAAAAATATGCTGTGTGAGCATACGAAGTCGAAATTCGACGAAACCAGTTTCATTGGGACCGTAATGTCGAACTCTAGCTACATGTCCAGTTTCGTGATTTTTGAATATCGTGTGTGATCACACGAATTTTTAGAAGACTGAAATGAAAATAAAACAATAAAAAAGAAAATATCTAAACGAAAATATCTAGATATTTATCACCATTATAAATACCACTACCCTTAACATTTCTAACCTAACACTATTCTCTTCACCGATCAAATACTCAGCCGCCAATATTTCTTCTACCTAAATCAAACACGAGATCTTAGAAAATTCTTCTAAAATTCAAAACAAATCTATAAAACATTTTATATATATAAGGAGGGAAAATGAGGGTTAAGGAGGGAAAATGAGGGTTGTATGCTAAGTTTTGAAAGGACTGGTGACATTTTTGGTCGATGAAGTCCTGTGCTGTAGCGTCGACGCGAGGAAGTCATCAGGTTGCGAGTGTGATGAAAGGTGTATGGGTGTTTACGGTTTCGGAAGAGGAAGAGAATGGTGAAGTTCAAATTGAGTTCCGTGGCAAGAAAGAGAGGAGAGAGGGGCTCAAGGATTGGGAAATGGCTGGTGAAAACGTACAGGAGCTTGCGAGTAAAATTGAGGAAGACGGTGTTTCTTTTAAGCGGGCCTTGGGTTTATTGAAAGTGGATGGGCTGATGGGCTTTAAAAGGTCAAGGCCTTTATTTAAAATAAAAATCCATGTTTGTTTATATAAAATAATACTCTAACTTGTTATTATCATAACTTGGTCATACGAAAACGAAATTCAGTGAAACTGGTCGCGTTGGGATCGTATGGACGGGAACAACACCATGGAACTGACTGGAAGTCCATCCGAGCTCATTACAATTTATCGCAAAATAAATTGTCTGTCTGAATCAAATCGAACGACAATTATCAATAATTGACGATGATAGTCCAATGTGAGTAAATATCACTAACTCTGAACAGTTTATAATTTCATGTTGTATTTTTAGAACTGTTAGATATTGGATGATTGACTGTGTGTTGACTGTTTGATTGAACTGCTATTCAGTTAGTTGAATTTCTATATTGATTCTGTTTAACAGAATATATCATATTTAAATGAAAGTTATGTTGATTTTATTGTGTAACATCTGTGGATGCAGGGAGACAGGTTGGAGGAATCCAACTGGATTCCTCAACATTTATTTTACTGTGATTCATATATTGTAATATATGATGTGATATATAATCTGTTGTCGATTATATGTGTTTGAACGATAATGATCATCGTGATTTGATATGTTGAATACCATAACATACCGAAATGTTGATAAGGGAATATTTTCAAAGTAATATTTGAAAATAAAATATTTATAAATGGAATATTTATAAATAAGAAATATTTATAAATTGGAATATTTATAAATAGGAGATATTTAGAAAAGGGAAATTATAAAATCAAAGAATAGATTTGATAGGGAAATATTTGCAAACCATTTGCAAATAGAATAATAGAAAAGGAAAGATTTGTAAATCATTTACAAATAGAATTGATAGGAAATATTTAGAAAATAAATAGAGTTATAAAAAGGAAATTTGTTTATAATTGAATAGGATGTTATAAAAAGGAAACCGTTATAAAAAGGAAAACGTTAGTATAAAGGAAATCGTTTGTAAAGTGAAGAATATTTACTAAAAGTAAATCTTTATAAATGAATAGTTTATTCGAAGGGAGTTAATCGAATATGGTATTCGAAAGTTAGTAAATCGAATATGCTATTCGAAAAGGGTTAGTCGAGTTAGTTGAATAGAGTTAATCGAATCTTAGTTATTTGAATAGAGTTAAATAAATAAGGGTTATTCGAATTAGTTATTGAAGATAGAGTTAAACACATAAGAGTTATTGAATTAGTTAATCGAAAGGAGTTAAGTAAAAGAAGTTAATCGAATATAGTTTATTCGAATGGAGTTAAAGGAATAAATCGAATATAGTTTATTCGAATGGAGTTAAAGGAATAAATCGAATATAGTTTATTCGAATGGAATTAGAGGAGTTAATCGAATATAGTTTATTCGAATAGAGTTAGAGGAGTTATCGAATATAGTTTATTCGACAGGAGTTAAGTGAATAGAGTGAAATCCAAAGGAGTTAATCGAATAGAATTAATTGAAAAGAGTTAATCGAATATAGTGTCTCGAAAGAAAGGCTAAGTAAGGAAGTTAGTTAAAGAAATATAAAGTTAACTTTGCCTATTTCAAAGTTAGAAATGTTGTTCAGTTAAGGTCTGAGAGGTAGTTCTACCCCAACTTGATTGACTTCATTTTTAACTAAGGAATGGTTAAGGTTCAATAGTAAAGGATGGTTAAGTGAATTTAGTAATTTAAGGAAATGGTTTGAGTTGGCATAGCAATAGTTTGTTTAAAACATCTGTCTAAGTCCAATGAAGAAGCATTGGAAATGTTTTCCAAATAAGAAACCAGAAATGTTTTCTAATAAAGAAAACAAGAAATGGAAATGTTTTCCATTGTTAATAACGTATATTTTCCAAATTTAGAAAATAAGAAATATTTAATATAGGGAAACAGGAGATAAGTAAATTAATGAAATAAAGAGATAAATGTTGAATAATGTTTGATCGATATAAATTTCCATTTGGAAATAATATCGTTGTTTGCACACCTGTTTTTCTTCGATAGTTAAATCACAGACTATCGAAGTTTTGACCATTTTATCATTGTTAATATGGAGAGACCGGTTGGATTATTATCCAAAGAACCACTATGTATTGGAATAAGCGTTGCGAATCATATATGCCAAAGGAAATTGAAGACGGAGTTATGCAAGGGCTATCCTGTTTACAGAATAGTGCCTTCGGTTCATCCTGTTCCTGGATGACTTGTATGGACGGATGTCTGACAGAGTATTTCCAGACGGTCACGTATATTGATTTCTCCAACCTTACCAAGAGTGGAAGCGGAGAAGGAAACTTCTTTTAGCTAACACATAATGTATGGTTGAGGACGTCATTCGGTGATTTGATGGATTTGACGATGTGGCATTCAAAGTGAATCTGGTGTGATGATAATGCGTAGCTTCTAGCCTTATAACCAGTAAATGACAGAAATCGGGCAGGCAACATAGCTAAGTCGGTTGCTCCGAAGTAGGGTGTATAATCACTTGATCTAGAGTTTCATTTAGTTCTAAAAATCTATTGTTGATGTTGTCCCATTCGGGAAACGGTTGCTGATCCCAACCGTTGGTGATATACATTCGATACACTCAAGCGAAATGAGTGGTCGGTCATGTGTGGCCGGGTTGCAAGATGTTCTTGTTGAACCTAGTGTATTCCTTTCTAGAGGTACACTAGCGAAAGGTGGTTCCATACCTTGTCATAGTTGGAAATCCATTACCCAATACGTGCTTGCGGTTTTGATTGTATATTATATATGTAGAACGTGAGATGGAGCGTTCTACTAGATGATTATTATTATTGTGGTTGATAGATATTATTATAATATCAAAAGGTTTTTGATATAAAGATAATTTGGATTCTCATAAGGGAAAAACCCGTTCCGTTATACGGCGTGGTCTTATGAGATATCGATTACTTGCTTGAACTGTTTTAAACTGTTTTACTAACACAAGTCCCATGACTGACCCTGAGTTTATTTGTTTGTTTCCCTAAACTCTTGGGTGCCTAATTTTACGGGCAGTCAAGTAGTCAGGATTTACAGATATTGGAAGAGCTGGAGCAGGAGACTTCTGGATTATATAGCTATAGTTTATTTTCATTGTGTTGTAAGTGCTGTACTTTGAAAATGATGTATATTCAAGTACTGAGTTATATTTCAAAGTTATGTTATATATTATATGATATTCGTTCCGCTGTGAGATTCGTGTTACTCTGATGTTGTGTTCTTCTTATTCTTCTATTCCAAGTTTCTATCTTATCTTTCCTCACCCTCTAATTTCTTTCTATTAATATCCTGGTTTTCAGTGCAATTTGGGGTTGGACTTGTGTTATTTAGTCAGCTCAAATTGGACCGGATTTTCGGGTCATTACAGTTGGTATAAGAGCAAAGGTTTAGTTAATACCTTGGCTCTGTGGCGTGACTCAGTAGAGATGGGGTTAGTAATACCCTAGATTGAGTTGAGTGTACATATACGAGTGAACGTATTTGTTATTGATATAAAAATTGTTTTATATTGTGGTGATTTATTGGTTGAGTTGTTTATGAGTTCTGGTCGATCAGTTTGATCCACTGTATCGGTAGGAGTTACTAAACACTCGAATACGATGGGTCGACATGAAATGTTTTGAAAAGAGGGTAAAATTAAAATAAGTTTACCAAGGTATATCTTGATATAGAAAAGATATACATATCAAAATTTTAATATATTGGATATATTGGTTGTGATTATAATCGAGTAAGATTATAAGTAAAATGGTTATGTAAATAACCAATCAGAATTCATATAAGTGAAATACGTGAAATCAGATGAATTAAATCAGAAATTTTAAAACAGAAATTGAATTAAAACTCTAAAGAATTAGATAAATGTTTGTAAATGGATTTGGATTGAAAATAAGGAAAATTTAAGATCCTGGGAGATTTTAAATTATTTTACAAGCAGTGTGAATTATATTTAGAAATGAATTTCAAAGTGGAAATGTTTAAAAATGGTTTTATAGTATTGAACTCACTTCGATCGCTGGAAAATAAATTCTGATGATGACAGCTGCATCATCAGTATTCATTTTAGAGTTGTAAGTGATGAATTACTACCAGAGATACTGTTTTGAATTTGTTTTGGGAAAGACAAGTTGTGTTGAATTTCAAAATGGGATTTATAATATAGAATTTGAATAATAGAATTTGAAATTTTAAATAGATTTGAAATATTAACTTGTTTTAAAAGAAATAAAAACGAGAAGTTCCTTTATAAACGAAGTTTATAAATAGTTCTTTTATAAACGAAGTTTATAAGTGAAGTGAAAAGATTTATCATTGGATAATTCAGAAATAAAAATACAAGTGTGAAATTTAAAGGGAAATCTATTTTCCAAAGGTAGAAATATCGATTTCAAAAGGAATTGAAATCGAGACTTATTTAAAGAATGAATAAAGAAAGTTTGAAAAGGAATTTAAATAAAGGAAGTTCAAATATAGAATTTAAATAAGAAAATTCAACGGGGATTTGAATATAGAAAATTCAAAGGGGATTTGAATATAGAAAATTCAAAGGGGATTTGAATATAGAAATTCAAATGAGATTTGAATAAAGAAGATTTAAATAATGGAAAATTGAATATAGAATTCATATAGAGTAATAATAGGATTTGAATATAGAAATTCAAAGGGAGTTTGAATATATGAAATTCAATGGAATTAAAATAGAGTTTGAATATAGCAATTCAAATAGAGTTTGAATATAGAAATTCAAATGGAATTCAAATATAGGATTTGAATATATAGAATTTGAATATAGAATTCAAATGGAATTTAAATAATAGAATTTGATATATAGGATTTGAATATATAGAATTTTAATATAGAAATTCAAATGGGAGTAGTGATATAAAATTTGAATAGAAATTGAATAGAATTAACTAAGTCAAAGAGAAATTAGTTAATCGAGTATTGAATTTGAAGTTGAACTTTGAAAGGTGAATTGGATTTGTAAATGGATATTCGAAATCGAATATAGAACTTAAATTTGAAATTTGGATTCAAATTAGTTAACAAGCAAGTTAAAATATATTTGAACATATCATGTTCAAATATAAAAGTGAAATAGACTAAAGAGTTAATTAACAAATTAATTAACGAACTAAGTTAAAACGATTGGATTAAGTTGAAATGAATTAGAAATGTATGGATATACATGAGATAGGTTTGGAATAAAGTGTTAGAATGTATATAAATAGAATGCTCGACGAAAAGGTATGTATTTAATTCATATATGAGATTTCATGCACCGTATCGGCTAGCCGCTTGGCTTTTTCTTTTTCTTTTGGTTTGGTGAGGGCCATGGGAGGCTATTTGAAATATCCCGAAGCTCCCGGTACAAAGGAGGTTATGGCGAATTTTTCCGGGAATTTAAGAAGTTAGAATATTTTTAAGATAATTTAATAGTTAGAAATCAACGTATCGATATATATATATAGAAGTCGATAAGGAAACGAACTTAGAAATAGAATAGTAAAATCAAAAAGGAAGACTAAGAATAAAATCTAGTAAGAATAGAAAGAGGAAGCGTATACGTGTTTAAAAGTGAATAAGTAGTTGTATGGTATTGATTATTCGAGTAACTAGTCATATCTGTTTTGACGTTATAAATGTTATTCAGTCAAGGTCTGAGAGGTAGTTATACCCCAACTTGATTGATTTCATTATTAACAAATAAATAGTAAGATTTCAGGCTTGAAGATCAATGTTGAATAAGAGTTAGTTGAATATAGTATTTGGGTTGTCGTAACGATGTTTTACACAACATCCGTTTTAACCCAAATAAGTGTAAGCTTGGAAATATAATAAAGAATAGTTCCTAAGTATAGAAATAAACGAGATCAGAAAAAAAGATAAGAAACTAAAATATTTTCCAATTATAAATAGCATATATTTTCTAAAGTTTAGAAAATAAAGGAAGGCGATATTCGGAAATGTTTCCCAAGTAACATAAAAGGCCAATATGGTTATTGAAAATATTTGGTTAACAAATATGGATAAAGAAACAGAGAAGTGATTTAACTAATGGGATATTAATTAAGGGCTCAGTGACATGTTCAAAAAGGAAAATTTGATTTTGAAAAGAGTAAACTGTTTGAAAAAACTCCTAGGGAAAGACTGTTTGAATTAAAAAAAACAAATTTAACAGAAATTTGTGAAAGCAAAATTGAATTAAAGTAAAGCCAGTAAAGTGGTAACTGAGATTAAATTAGAATGATATTAAGACAAATTAGATTGTGAGATTCAAATTTGAATTGTAATGTGATAATCAAGTTAAGAGTTGGGAATCGAGAAGAAACTCAAGTTGAAATGATATTTGGCTCGGAAAGAAGCGAATGGTTGTGTTGTGGATAAAAGAAGATTGGAATTTGATTGGGATGACCCTTTTATCTGCTAAATTGATAACAGGTGGAAAGGATATAATGATATGCCGAAAAAAGGTACAAGTTTATATTTCTATTGGATATAAGATTTATGAGCCGAATTGGCAAGCCGCTTGGCTGTTTGTTTTTCTTTTGGGATGGAGATGGCCCAGAGAGGCGAGTTGGAATTTTACCTACTGACCAGTACCAAGGAGGTGCTGGTGAAATTTTTCGAAAAGTTAAGGCGTTAGAAAATTTTTAGGATTTTTGGAAATTTTCGATGATAAGTAATTAATAATTTAATTGAAATTAAATTGGTTCAGTTGAAACTGAAGTTAAGAAGTGAACAAATATGTTCTAACCAGTCGATAGGGTCGTTCTCTACCTTAGCAATTTCGAGGACAAAATTATTTTAAGTGGGGAAGATTATAATGACCCGCATTGGCAGAGGTATTATAATTAATTTATTTAATTATATAAATAGTGATATAGTGAATTAAATGGTTGTGGAATTAAATAATGATGAATATTTAATTAAAATAATAAATTAAATAATATATTTAATTCTGAAATAATCAGAATTGGCTAAAATGGCGATATGGTGTGAAAAGGATCATCTGTGATATTTAATTCAGCTTGGAATTGAATTTGAATAACGAATATATTATATAAGCGACAGTTTGAACATAGAATTATAATAAAATTAAAATTGAGCTCGAAATGGCGTTGCAGTTCGTAATTTGGCGATTTAAACTTCAACTGAATATACAGGGTTCGTTTTAAGTCGGATTTCTGTGAAACAAGAAACGTGTGGAGCTGGTGGAGTATACCTTTCTAGTGGAAGAGAAAAATCGGGATTTCGTCATGTCGATTTTGATTCACGTCCAAATCGAATATTAGAAAAGTCGCTGTGGAATTCCTTTATAATTTATAAAGGAATTATTTATATTTTAAAACGGAATTTCAATATAAATCGAATATCGGGTTGATCCAGATTGAAATATCAAGTTAGAATATCATAAAGGAATATTCTGGAGCTGTATGGTATTCCACTGTGAGTATATACGATAATATAAATTTATTTATATTTAATTTAATTATATTTAAATATATTTATCTATTTAAATGGGTCATTCAGAGCTTTAAAAATAGTCAGTTTTTCAAACGACCTCGGAATTCGACGAAACTAATTTTGTTGGATCCGCAATGTCAAATAGTTGCTAGATTCCCATTTTCATGATTTTTAGAGTCACTGTGTGGTCGTATAGATTTTTAGAGTGAGAAACAGTCATTATTTCGATGGTTAAAAATACGCTGTGTGAGCATACGAAGTCGAAATTCGACGAAACCAGTTTCGTTGGGACCGTAATGTCGAACTCTAGCTACATGTCCAGTTTCGTGATTTTTGAATATCGTGTGTGATCACACGAATTTTTAGAAGACTAAAATGAAAATAAAACAATAAAAAAGAAATTATCTAAACGAAAATATCTGGATATTTATCACCATTATAAATACCACTACCCTTAACATTTCCAACCTAACACTATTCTCTTCACCGATCAAATACTCAGGCGCCAATATTTCTTCTTCCTAAATCAAACGAGATCATAGAAAATTCTTCTAAAATTCAAAACCAATCTATAAAAATTTTTATATATATAATTAGATTCCTGCTTCATTCCTCTCCGACCCAATATCCTTTTCTTCCAGTTCGACATCCGCTCGAAGGTTGGGGTTTTTGAACCGTGAGTCAAGGTTCGCAGTTTGGAGCAGCGGAGGCGTTAAGGTTCGAATTCGATATCATTTTGGGGTTAAGAAGGGAAAATGAGGATTGTATGCTAAGTTTTGAAAGGAGCGGTGACATTTTTGGTCGATGAAGTCCTGGGCTGTAGCGTCGACGCAAGGAAGTCATCAGGTTGCGAGTGTGATGAAAGGTGTATGGGTGGGTGTGGTTTCGGAAGAGGAAGAGAATGGTGAAGTTCAAATTGAGTTCTGTGGCAAGAAGGAGAGGAGAGAGGGGCTCTATAACGACCCGGATTTCGAGCGACTTTGGTTATCGACGTAAGCACGATGTCGATAACGAAAACATCGAAAATTCCTGGTAGTTAATGAAAGAAATTAGAGGGTGAGGATAGATAAGATAGAAACTTAGAATAGAAGAAGAAAAGAACTTACATCATCAGAGTAAGACGAATCTCACAGCGGAACGAACAACATATAATATATAACATAACTTTGAAATATAACAGTTATGTATACAATAGCACTTATCAGAGTACAACACTTACAACACAGCGGAAATAAACTATAGCTATATGATCCAGAAGCCTCCTGCTCCAGCTCTTCAAGCATATCTGTAAATCCCGACTACTTGACTGCCCGTACAAATTTAGGCACCCAAGAGTTTAGGGAAAACAACAAAGTAAACTCCGGGTCAGTCATGGGACTGGTATGAGTAAAACAGTTTAAACAGGTATATGAACAAGTAAACGATATCTCATAACACCACGCCGCAGAACGGAATGGGTTTTTCTCTTATGAGAATCCAAAATATCTTTATATCAAAAACCTTTTGGTAATATAATAATGTCTATGTACAAATAGATATCAACTAGCAGAAACGCTTTCATCTCACGTTCTACATATAGTATATAATCAAAACCGCAAGCACGTATTGGATAATGGATTTCCAACTATGACAAGGTATGGAACCACCTTCCGATCAGTGTACTCTAGGAACGATACACTGGAGTTCAACAAGAACATCTTGTAACTCAGCCACACATGACCGACCACTCATTTCGCTTGAGTGTATCGAATGTACATCACCAACGGTTGGGATCAGCAACCGTTCCCATATATATATGGGACAACATTGATAGATTTAAGAAACAAATGAATATTCTCTAGATAGGTGATTATACACCCTACTTCGGTGCGACCGACTTAGCCATGCTGCCTGCCCGATTTTTGTCATTTACCGGTTGATGAGGCTAGAAGCTACGCTTTATCATTACATCAGATTCACTTCGAATGCTACATTGTCAAATCCATCGAAATCACTAATTGACGTTTACAACAGTACATTACGTGTCAGCTAAAAAAAGTTTCCTTCTCTGCTTCCACTCTTGGTACGGTTGAAGAAATCAATGTACGTGACCTTTCTGGAAATACTCTGTTAGACATCCATCTTCATTCACTTAAAATGTCACATCGTCATACCCGCCAAATCACAAATTGATTTATCCATAAATAACACGGGTATACAGCTTAGAGAAACGAATTCCTCCGCCACCAAACGTGAATACATTTGAACAGATCAACTTACGCGATCTATTGGATATACTATGTCAGACCTTCGTCCATACAAGTTGTCCTGGGACTGGACAAACCGAAGGCACTATTCAGTATATCCATCTTAGTCACTGTTATCTAAGATTTATACAACAGCCCTTGCACTTTACTCCGTCTTCAATTATCTTTGGCATATATGATTCGCAATGCTTATGCCAATACAGAGTGGTTCTTTGGATAATAATCCAACCGGTCTCTCCATATTAACAATGTTAAAATGGTCAAAACTTCGATAGTCTGTGATTTAACTATCAAAGAAAACAAGTGTGCAAACAACGATATCATTCCCAAATGGAAATTATATCGATCAATCATCAACATATATCTATATATATATTCACATTGTCTTATTTTCTATGTTTAGAAAATATATTTTATTAACACTGGAAAACGTTTCCATCTGCTTATTTATAAATCACTACTCTTCCCCAACTATCAGTCCCTGACTGTCGACTAGTATGAGAACAATTCCCTAAGTATAAATCCCGAAGGCCGAAACCAACATCAGATAGGCACTTAGAAAACCATTCAATTTACTAATCTCTAGTCAGTTCTAATTTTACTTAACTCTATTTGATTAACTCTGATTGATTAACTCTAACTGGTTAATTTTAACCGATCAACTCTAACTGGTTAACCTTAATTAATTAACTCTAACTGGTTTTACTTGGTTTGACTAACTCAATTTATTAACTCGACTGACTAATTCAACTCGATTAACCTAACTTGATTTACTTATCTCGATTAACTGAACTAATCACTTTGATTAACTCGACAAATTCACTTTGGTTAACTTAACCAATTCACTTAACTAATTCACTTAGTTTAACCTAACTAATTCACTTAACTCCTGTCAAATAGACTATATTCGATAACTCCTCTAACTCCATTCGAATAAACTATATTTGATTAACTCATTTGATTTAACTCTAATCGATTAACTAATATTCTATAACTCACTTCGATTAACTAATAATCGATAACTCCTTCGAATAAACTATATTTGATTAACTCATTTGATTTAACTCTAATCGATTAACTAATATTCTATAACTCACTTCGATTAACTAATAATCGATAACTCCTTCGAATAAACTACATTCGAAAATCTCCTCTCGAATAAACGATATTCGATAATCTTCCCTTTCGATTTAACAAATCGATAACTCCTTTTCGAATAACTAAATTCGATAACTCCTTTCTATTTAACTAATCGATAACTCCTTTCGATTTAACTAATCGATAACTCCCTTCGATGAAACTAACATCGATACTCCTTTCGATGAAATTAACATCGATTAACTCCTTTCGATGAAACTAACATCGATTAATTTAACTCGACGAACTTAACTCGACTCACTTATCTCGATAATCTAACTCAAGAACTTAACTCGATTAATTTATCTCGATAATCTAACTCAAGAACTTAACTCCTATCGAATAACTAATATTCGATTTAACTTCATTCGCTTGACTCTAGATCGCAACGATCACAATGGTTACGCTTGACTCCCTCAGGAAACATCCGACCGCCGTAGGCTATTTACAGCCCTGCGAATTACGCTAGCAGTCGTACGAGATGGCAACTTATCCTGAATAACTCTGTTTGACTAACTCTGTCTCAAATAACTATATTTGATTAACTCTAGTTCGTTTTAACTCTAATCGATTAACTCTAACTGATTAACTCTAACTGGTTAACTCTAACTGGTTAACTCTAACTGGTTAACCCGACTTACTTAACCCAACTGGTAAACTCGACTTACTTAACCCAACTGGTTAACCCGACTTACTTAACTGGTTAACTCTACTGAACTGGTTAACTCTATTCAACTAACTCAACTCGACTAACCCCTTTTCGAATAGTATATTCATTACCATATTTGATTTACTCCCTTTGAATACCATATTCGATTTAACTCCTTTCGAATACCATATTCGATTTACTTTATTCACTTTATAAAGATTTCCTTTTTAACAATGTTTTATTCATTTGAAAAGATTTACTTTTAAATAACGGCTCTACACTTTAAAAATGATTTCCCTTTTATAACGTTTCCTTTTCAATTCTATTTGTAAATGGTTTACAAATATTTCCTTTTCAAATTTATTCTTGAAATATTCCAACTCCTTAAATTCTCTGAAAAAATCGCCATAACCTCCTTTGTAACGGGAGCATCGGGAAAATCCCCAAACCCGCCATACAGGCCTTTCCATTCAAAAAGAAAATGGTTTGAAATTATTTCCTTTTTGAATATCTCCTATTTATAAATATTCCAATTTATAAACATTTCTTATTTATAAATATTCCACTTTATAAATATCTCTTATTTATAAATATCCCATTTTATAAATATTCTATTTTCAATATCACTTTGAAAATCCCCTTATCAAAATTCTGGTATTTCTTATGGTATTTAACACACCATATAACAACGATAACTATCGTCCAAAGCACACATAATCAACGTCAGATTATATATCACATTATATATCACAATATATAAATCACAGTAAAATAACTGTTGAGGAATCCAGTTGGATTCCTCCAACCTGTTTCCCTGCATCACAGATGTTACACAGTATAATCAACATCACTTCCAGTTAAATATGAAATATTCTGTTAACAAAATCAATATATAACTATTTAACTGTTTATATATATATATATATATATATATAATATTCACTAACTGACTAGCAGTTTAATCAAACAGTCAACACACAATCAAACAGACAATATTTAACAGTTCTAAGAATACGTTGTAAAAATAGAACTGTACAGAGTTGGTGAGTTTTACTCACATTTGCAGTTCATCGTTAAAGAACGATAAACTGTTATTTGATTTGAATCAAATAATTTATTTCTCCATAAATTCAAACGAGCTTCAATCCAACCCCAGTCAGTTCCATTGTGAAGCTCTCGTCCATACGGTCCCAGCGCAACTTACGGTTGGTCAATCTGATATCGTCTGAAGGAGATACGTATTTTAGAAGCTGATACACAGTTTTAAATTTAAATAAAAACTTAAATTATAACCAACCGGGCTTCACCACATTAAATTCTGGCCCACTACTCTTTCTCCATCCACGCCCGGCATTCTTCTTCCCATTTGTATTGAGTTTCATCTCCAGCGTTTGCTCAAAACAATTCCAAGCAGTTTGCTTTTTCCTTTCCCCTTTGAACCTTTGAACTCTATTTTCTTTTTCTTTTTCCTTTTTTTTTAATATTTAGCCGGCCCAAGCCCAACTAAAAGCCCATCGCCATCCTTATACCCACAACCGCATACACCAATCCTTCTTCCCCAACATACACCCGCTCCTCTCTGTATTAACCCAATCCCCCTTTGACCATACTTTGACCCCCTTCACCGTACACCTCGACCACCAACGGAGGGCGCAACCACCACCGTTTGATTCTCGTTCACGAACTGAAGCCCTCCACTACCTCGAATGCCAACTCGCACCCGTCTATCTCACTCGTCGAACAGCAGTTCTGGCACTGTACAGTGCATCACAAGCCATAAACTACCATCGAACTTCCTCAAACCCTACCCAAAAGCTTCAACTACCACCCCTGAGTACTTCCTCGCCATCTATTCGCACCAACTCTTCCTCAATAATCCAAGAACTGGAACCCTAGTTCTTGCTGGAGAAAATCACGAGCCAGAGGACTTCCTCGAGCACGACGCAAAAGTAGATGAGATTGATGCTCATACTAAAACAAGCTCAAATATATGGAAGACTTAATTTATAGAATTTTACTTGATTTTCTATTTTATTTTAGAAGATCGAACTCTCTTTTCTGAGATGAAAAAGAACGGCGCAGAAAAATCTGAGGGATTAGGTTTTAAGGAAGGTAAGGGATGGTATTTATAGCCAATAAAAATATCTAGATATTTTTTTTATTAATATTTTAATATTTTATTTAATCCTTTATATTCGTTTCTGACTTCTAAAAATCCGTGTGATCATACACGATGCCCAAAAATCACGAAATCGGACATATAGCTAGAGTCTGACATTACGGTCCCAACGAAACTGGTTTCGTCGAATTCCGACTTCGTATGCTCACACAGCGTATTTTTAACTGTCAAAATACTGACTGTATTTAACTCTAAAAATCCGTACGGCCACATACTGACTCTAAAAATCACGAAACTTGACATCTAGCAATAATTTGATGTTGCGGATCCAACAAAACCAGTTTCGTCGAATTTCGACTTCGTTTGCAAAACCGACTATTTTTAAAGCTCTGGATGACCCATTTAAATATATAAATATTTTTAAATATAATTAAATTTAATATTTAAAAATAAATATTATCGTCTATATTCACAGTAAAATACAATACAGCTCTAGAATATTCCTATATGAATTTCCAGCTTGATATTTCAAATCCCGATTTAATTGATCTTCGATTTATTTTTGAAATTCCTTTTTAAAATATAATTAATTACTAAATGAAATATAAAGGAATTCCACAGCGACTTTTCTGAAATTTGATTTGGACATATCTCAAAATCTATACGACGAAATCCCGATTTTTCTCTTCCACTAGAAAGATATACTCCACCAGCTCCACGCGTTTCTTGTTTCACAGAAATCCGATTTAAAACGAACCATGTACATTCAGTTGAAGTTCAAATCGCCAAATATCGAACTGCAGCGCCATTTCAAGCTCGATTTTAATTATAATATAATTATACGTTCAAACTGACTGCGATTGAATATATTCGTCAATATAATTCAACTCTAAGCTGAATTAAATTTAAGGGACGACCCCGTTCACAGAATATTGTGATTCCCAATATTTTTGATTATTTCTGAATTAAATATATTATTTAATTATTTAATTTAATTAAATATTCCATATTATTTAATTCCACGACCATAAATCCTTTAATTCACCATTTATAAAATTTAATAAATTAATTATAATACCTCTGCCAATGCGGGTCATTACATTCTTCCCCACTTAAAATAATTTTGTCCTCGAAATTGCTAAGTTAGAGGACGACCCTATCTATTGGAATTCCTAAGATTTGTTTATCCCTTATTTCTGATTTCAACTGAACCAATTAATATCGACTAAAATATTAATTCCTTCCGACTAACTAAAATTTTCCAAAATTCTAAAAAATTTCTAACACTTTAAATTTTTGGAAAATTTCGGCAGCACCTCCTTTGTACTGGTCAATAGCTCAAACTCCAACTTGCCTCTCTAGGCCTTCTTCAACCAAAAAGAAAATCAAAACGCCAAACGGCTTGCCAATTCGGCTCATAAATTCCAAACTCATATAAAATATAAACTTGTACCTTTTTGTTGGGTATATCATTATATCCCTACCATCTGTTATCAACTCGGCATATACAAATGCCATCCCAATCAACTCCAACCAAGTTATTCTTAACACAACCATTCGCTTATTCAAGCCGAATTTAATTTCAAATTCGAGTTTCAAATTCCAAACTCTCAACTTATCATTTCAAATCCAGATTATTCTCTAATCACTTCAGTTTTTCTAAACCTATCATCTCAAGTTAAATTCTGGTTTATTATTTACTTTTACCATCCCATTCGAATTAACTTCACAAGTTAAATTTTAATTTCTAGAACTTAAATTCCTGGGTAAATTTCAAATCAATTTGAAATCATAATACCTATTCAAAACCTTTGAATTTCTAAACAACTTGTTTTCTCAAAACAATTCAAATCAAAATCTCTGGTAGTAACTGTGACAACAAGGAATTTCGCTCAATCCGAATCAGTCGCTAAACTGATCTAGACCTTTCGAAACGCCTGATTGTTTTGAGAACACGACAAAATAGAACACAAACAGAAGAACATTTCATTGTATATTACAACAATTCCATCAGAATACAAGAATATACAGAGTATGAATTAATATTACACAGAAAATATCAGAGATTTAAATTACATTTAAATACATCGCAGCGGAAAAACAATATAAATCACAACTGAAAATAATGCACGGATACAGAGCTTTCCGAACATCGTTCCAGCTGTAAACCAGGATCCTATGAATATAAATCTGCAAAACAGAAACTACTAGCTGCCCGTGCGGAAAATAGGGGCACCCAGAGTTTAGGTTAAAACAATAAACTCCAAGTCAGTCATGTGACAGGTGTGAGAACTAAAACAGTTACTAATCTTTGTTTTTAAAGTTAGGTAAATCAAGGGACCATGCCGTATAACACGGAACGGGTTTCCTCCCAAGAATACCAGTGCAGAAAACAAACATCGCAATGCTAAATAAAGAACAATGAAGCTATTATAAGACCCAGGTCCCTTCACACAATGCAACGCAAGCCGGAGGATAGGGTTTTCCCTTATAATAGCCAAATATGCTTGATACGCGAAATTTCATCTTATATTATTACTATAAGTGAAAAAAACAACTTCAAATATAAATATATCAATCATAGATGGCATGAGTACCATATATCATGTCGCCAATACTAGGCTCTACAATCAAAACCGCAAAATGTCATATTTGGAAATTGGATTTCCATCATGGTGGCTCCTGATTCGAAAGATCGATCGCGTAGTGCCATCTCAATGGCTTACGTCTCGGCTAGAGAAAACACCGTAATGCACATCCGCACTTTTGGGAAATCGAGTATCACTGCGGCTTACGTCCCGGCGAGAGAAAACACCGCTTACCCTATCCCTCTAAGCACTAAGCTCACTCTCGGTCGACCGAATCCACGACACCACGAAGGTGCCCATCCACGAAAAAGCATACTGATCAAACCATCAGTTTACCACCATACCGGGGTGTGAGGCTCGCGAATCAACGCTATACACAAAGCCATGCTATATTAAAGCTGCGCTTTGATCATCATCCACTAACTTTGCTTTTCAACAAAAGCCTGGATCACTGCATCTCAGCATGCCACACTATCAATCCATATCGTACCACTGATTTCTGCCAATATATAACCTCTGAGCTCGTATGTCTCAGAGAAGGGCGTTAAGCAAGAGAATAAATTCTCCGCCGCCAAACAGATATATATTTAGCCGAGATCAACGAATACAATATAAAGGAATAAAATGTCAGACACACCATCCATTTACAAGTCCGTTCTGGGTCTGAACGAAACCGGAGGCACTTTCCTCGCATATCCATCGACCTCCAAGCACTTCCGGACGGCTACCACTTCAGCCCCCTTCAAGGTAGCTACTCCCATCGTGAGCATCAGTAGCACCCACCCATTCGATGTGAAGATCGTCGGTCTTGCACCGTCTTCAATCTCTTCGACTCATCGTCGAATCAGTTATTCAGAATGGGTTATACCCGGACTTTCTGAATAACTCACGTATCTTAATCAACAAGTGCTATAAAACACAATATACGCCTCATTCCAATTCAGAACATTCTTTTATTCAGATATTCACACTCCTAGGGAAAGGTTCCCATTAATTTTATCAAAGATAAATTATTATAATTTTATTCTTTAATCTTCCTTTGGATATCATTTCAAACCATATTATGGTTTTCCAAACTGGTCGGGATTAGCGAACCACACCGAAGTAATTATTTATTTTATTTCCCAATCCCAACCTATTTATCCCATGGAGCAAAACTGTTATTACCCCATAACTAACACCACGGTGTTATCGGTAAATTTAATTACCATTTCACGTTCAAATCGAATTAAAGATTTAACTATCGCTTTGGAGCAAAACTGGTAATACTCCATTCTCGCTCAATTTCTAAATTTGATAATTTAGATTATCAATTCACATTTCAATTTAATTGCAGATTTATTTAAAACTCCTTTTACTGGGTTAAAGAACTAATGTCTTTTAAAACACAGTTCACGACAAACCCAAATCACATTCCATTTATTATCGGGTTAAAGAACTGGTGTTATTTAAAACCCCGTTCACAATAAACCCACAAATCAATTCTAATTCAATTCATATCAAATATATTAGGAATTCCGATTATTTAAAACCCCTTTTTAAATCTAATTTATTTATTTAAAAATAATTGGGTTTTAAATTTAGTTCAAATTATTTCATTTCGATAGAAATCTATTTTTATCTTTTCAAATATGGAGTTTTCCATCCCAATTTTTCCCAAATCATTTCTTATGATTTTACACAAATTATTACTATTTTTAATAATTTTATCAAGGCCCGTACAGTCGATTTCCAACAATGGCCATCGAACTGCATTTATAGCGACCTTTTTCAAATTTGAATTGGACGTATCTCCAAATCCAACCGTTAGATTTTGAATTTCTAGTATTCGTTAGAAAGCTCTTTTCGATACGAACCCAATGGTTCCGGTTTTAGGAGGATCCGGCGGTGGGATCTCCCGTAATGTCCGTTTGAAATAAATGGTCGAAATTCGCGAACTGCCACGGCGCAGCGCGTTCTATTCAGGCCACTATATTATATATATATAATATATATATATATAATATATTTCGTCGATTTCTATTTAAAACGAATTTTATAAATCGTTTTGAATTCGTTTCAAAAATAATTTCAACCTTTATTTCAAATTCAAATCAAAATTTAATTTTCTGTTATAAATCCTTTTTACTTTCATTTCTATTTGATTTCAATTCAAATCGATTTTAATTCGATTCGAATTCATTTCGTTTTCTATTCAATTCGAATTCATTCTGTTTTCTATTCAATTCGAATTCAATTCGTTTTCTATTCAATTTAAATTGAATTTGTTTTCTATTCAATTTGAATTCAAATTGGTTTTCTATTCAAATCAAATTTGTTTTCTATTCAATTTAAATTGAATTCATTTTCTATTCAATTCATTTCAAAATGAATAAAATCGATATAAATATCGTTCACGTCAAAATGGCGTCAATCTAATCAACACGGCTTCATATATTTCTATTTTCAAATATTCTATTTCAAATATTTCCTATTATCAAAATATTTGTTATTATCAAAATATTTCGTTCAATACATGACTAATCTCAACGGATGAGTACAGTCAACACATGAACCTTTGTTTTATATTAATAAAGATGTAAATTTTATTACTAAAATATTTCGTTCAACATATGACTAATCTCAACGGATGAGTACTGTCAACACATGAACCTTTATTTTATATTATTTTCTAAATTGAAATGAGGCCCAATCAATCACCATATAATGTTAATTATATGGATTTTCATACATCACACGTATATAATAGCATTGAAAAATAATCAACCATCAACCAAAGTGCACTACACTGTATAAGCATCAAATATAGATATCCAACGCTTATAACAACCTGTCAATCAATCGATCGACATATTTAATCAATCAGGATGAGTGAACTTCAAATTTCATCCCAACACCCATGTGGGGTTTCAAATAATCAAACACATATTTTATTTGTGCAGTTGGGCGATGTGTAATATTTATCGTCCCAATCCATATCAGTAAAATGGGTGAACATAAACAAATCGTCTGATTTGTATATGAATATTTATTTCAACTAATTAAATTTTTCTAACACTTTTTAGAAAATTTCGGCGGCATAACGGCGCGATACTAGAATCGGGATTAGGCCTAGCCTTATCCCCGGTCTAGTAATGGCCCACGCCATACACATATTAATCAAATCACTTTCGTTATTCACACCAGACAATTTGGAGTAAGGTCTAACCTAGCCTTACTCCTTCGCCTTATAACGGCGCACGTCTAATCCTAACCAATTTATCGATTCGATTTTCACACCACAAACCAAATTATCAATTCGTTATTCACACCACAAACCAATTCACACCAACATTCTAATCAACCCAATAACCAAATCAACCAAGCAAACAAGTCCATGGTCTGTGGACGATGGTGTCGGGTGCAACTAAACACCGTCTGCATCCAAGTATGTATTTTAACTAGAAAATAAATTAGAGTGAGAAGTTCTCACCGCTTTTAAGCTAAACCCAACGCCGCGACTCTTGTAATGTAGGAAATCTTCGCCTTGCTTCTAACGAGATCTGTTTCACGCTGTATATTAGAAATCACATTTTTATTTCAACGCTATAAAAATCATATTTTTATTATGCTATTTTCTATATAACGATCCTATTTTTATAACGCCATTTACATAATAAAAATCCCATTTTTACACGGCTACTATATAGATAAAAATTCTATTTTTATACCGTTACTGTATAGATAAAAATTCTATTTTTACACTACTCTTCATACATAAGAAAAATCTAAATAAATTTTTTTCCTACTTCATATGAATAAAAATTTCGTTTCTATATTCGCTACTTTATATAAAAGTCATATTTTTATATTCATAAAAATCGTATCTTTATAATATTACTTCACGTGTAAAAATCTCATCTTTCCTTATTCAAAAATCTTGTCTTCCTTTAATCAAAAATCATATCATATATTAAAATTTTCACCTTTTTACTTTATTAAAAGTCAAGTCTTTATATCATGAAAAATCCTGTCTTTTCATAATGAAAAATCATGTCTTTGCAAATTTTAAAAAAACCACTTCTTTGCAAATATAGAGAAAAATCATAGCTTTGTACGTAATAGAAATCATGACTTTATTATGCAACATATATGATAAGAAAAACATATTTTCACGCTATGTTAATATATACAAACATTACCTTTTCATGCTATGTTAATATATATATAAAATAATGCCAATTTATTTAAAACCATACCATTTTAAATAAATCTCAGATTTAAACAATACAATGTAAATTAACTTCAGATTTATATAAATTGAATAAACTAAATTAAAATTAAAAGTAAAAACTTACATCTCAAAAATTGGGAAGAGGGGTTGCGTCTAAGGTGAAAAAATGGGAGGAAAGGTGCTTGCTGGACCTGAAGGTGGCTCGTCGGAGTCAGGGTCAGGCCATGGTGGCCACTGCAGTGCTGTAGGTGGCGGATTAGGGGAAGAAGGGGTTTTGATTTTTGGGCGCTGGAGCGAGAGGGGTTCGAAGTGGGTAGGCGCAGAGCTAGTGGTTTCAGGGGTCTCGACGACGATGGGGATGGAGGCACAGGGGTCTTCAAATTCGCGGGTTCAGGGAGGGCTCAACTCTCGAGCTGGGCGACGTAAACTGAGGAGAGGAGGGAGGCGAGGCGGAGTGAGGAGGTGGAGGCGCACAGGTGGTGGTGCGACGGCGATCCTCGTGGACGGCGACTGGGTTGGGCAATTTAGGTTTTGGGTTTTTTTTTTAATTTATTTTCTCTTTCTGGTTTGGGAAAACGAATGGGGGAGATAATAAAGGGGTGGGTTTTGTTTTTTTAATTATTTTAATTTAATCTAATTTCCCAAAGAGGTTGACTTTTTCCTCGAACTCGAAATCCAACCCAACGACTGTCGTCCCTTGCGTATTACCCCCATTCCGGACACAATGGGATATGTATCGTAACCCAACTTGGCTGTTACGATCATTTTTTATTAAATTTACAATATAAATCAGTATACATTCAATTTGAACGCACATTTCAATTTACCGGGGCCACATATGAACTCTAAAAATTCCCGAAAAATATTTTCTAGCTTCGTATTGACGATACGATCCTAACAAAACTAGTTTCGTCGAATTATGAGACCGTTTGAAAAATGGCCAATTTCCAGTCGATTAAAATCAACTGAAACTGGTCAAACGTGTTTTCCTTTGCCACACTCACATATCGAGTCGAAAAATTACGAAATTTGAAACCTAGCAATAACTTGACATCACAGATCCAACAAAAGTGGTTTCATCGAAATCCGAGGTCGTTTGCAAAATGGCAATTTTCCGGGACTGAAATTCCATAGCGACTATCCTGAAATTTCAACTGGGCATATCTTTTGATTCCCGCTATGAAATTTCAATTTGTCGGATTCGTTGGAAAGATATTATCAATTAGATTCCATTATTTTTGGTTTCACTAAAATCCGGTTTATTTTGCACCCGGTACATTCATTTGAAGTTTGAAATCGAATTATCGAACTACCGCGCCATTTTCAATTCCTTTTATAATTATAAATTTTTATTTATAATCTAACGACGATCTATATAGTATATACGTTCGAATTCTATTCGAAATAAAGTTTTTGTCGAAATTATTTAAAATATTCTATTTTAAATATTCAAATTCAGCTAAAATTGCTAAAATAAAAATTTCAAACAGGCTCGCATTTTCCGGGTTGTTACAATCTCCCCTACTTAAAACTTTTCGTCCCCGAAAAGGAACAAAGCCGAAAGTGGTTTGATTAATCAACTCTACGCTCGATCTGGCTTCCATTCTCCAACTTTTCAGTTTTTGAGAATTTTCAAATTCTTCAAAAATTTGGCTAACACCCTAAATTTTCGAAAAATTTCGCCATAACCTCCCCTGCACCGGGAGCCACGGGAAAATCCCGAAATTGCCATACAGGCCTTCTGATCTCAAAAAGAAAAAGCCAATCGGCTCATAAAATCATCATCACCCAAACAAAACAGTAAATTTTGATAAACGTGTACCTATTTGTCGGCAAACAAATTTTATTCTTCTGCTCTAGCCTCCTTGCTATGACCTGTTCAATGTAAGTACATGTATGTGCAAGCAAATGCGATAAATTTTCAATACAGTTCGATATTTGGTGCTAAATTCACTTGGTTCAACATTTTCTTACCTTAGTTATATTATACAATACTAATACATTTTAAAACAAAAAGCATAATTACGTTCATACAAGCATCATACCTACATACATATATCCAAAACGCTAGTTCATTGCATTAAAACCTAGCTTTCTAGGAAGTCATGCCTTCTTCTTGCATGGTTTCCAAAGTTGATAGCTCCTTTCCCTTGGATTTTTTATCACCCTTCTTTAACGGGCAATCTCGGGCTAGATGCCCTACTTCTTTGCATTGAAAGCACTTCTTTTCCTTTCCTAAATTTGTGGGTTTCTTCTTTATCTTCAGACACTTATGTACGAAATGCCCCGTCTCTTTGCATTTGAAACACACTATGTCCATTCTCATCATTTTCTCCCTGCTTTTCTTTCGCTCAGGGCACCGAACGGCATAATGTCCTTCTTTTCTGCATATGCGGCAATAAATACCCACGTACGTTCCTAAGTTCAACTCACGTTCTTTTTCTGCTTTCTGGTGAGCACTCCTCGCTTGTTTCGGGGTCATCCAAAATTCAGTATGAGATAAGCCATGGTCGTCCATATCCTATATAATATTTTTAGGATTTTTGTCAAGAGAGTTTGCATTATTTTTCACTTAACAATCATCTTGATTATACTTCATTTATCATTCTAGTATTTTTATTAGTTGAATCAATAAACAAACATCACAGCCATCAATCAGTTTGTTGATTAGATTGTCAAATATATATGATTTTTATATACTCAAAAATCAGATTTCAGTGTCAAGTCACAAACAGTAAATTTCAGTTAAGTTTTGTTCTCACACCAGTCGATTGGAAATATATAGAAATCTCACTTTCGAAACTCGAAAACAAGTACTGGCGATGGGGCCCCATCACCAGAATTATCCCCGGGCAACTAGAGTATGATTCTATATCTATCCAGTATATCAAAACCTCGAATACACGCTTGCAAGGCGTGTATGCAAAATCTTTATATATTGGATTGTCAAAATCGATTTAAAATAAATAGTCAAACACGTATGATATGATTTAAATTTCAAAACAAAAATGGTTTTCATTTTAAAAATATACTCTTCACAATCGTTCTAGGATACTACTGATCCTATCTCTAACGAGTCATTCTCATTGGATATTACTAATCCAATATCTAATGAATTCTTTCGTTTGGTTCTAATGTGTCACGTTCTCTAGCTCTGTAAACCAGAGCTCTGATACCAACTGTGACAACAAGGAATTTCGCTCGATCCGAATCAGTCGCTAAACTGATCTAGACCTTTCGAAACGCCTGATTGTTTTGAGAACACGACAAAATAGAACACAAACAGAAGAACATTTCATTATATATTACAACAATTCCATCAGAATACAAGAATATACAGAGTATGAATTAATATTACACAGAAAATATCAGAGATTTAAATTACATTTAAATACATCGCAGCGGAAAAACAATATAAATCACAACTGAAAATAATGCATGGATATAGAGCTTTCCGAACATCGTTCCAGCTGTAAACCAGGATCCTGTGAATATAAATCTACAAAACCGAAACTACTACCTGCCCGTGTGGAAAATAGGGGCACCCAGAGTTTAGGTTAAAACAATAAACTCCAGGTCAGTCATGTGACTGGTGTGAGAACTAAAACAGTTATTAATCTTTGTTTTTAAAGTTAGGTAAATCAAGGGACCACGCCGTATAACACGGAACGGGTTTCCTCCCAAGAAAACCAGTGCAGAAAACAAACAGCGCAATGCTAAATAAAGAACAATGAAGCTATTATAAGACCCAGGTCCCATCACACAATGCAACGCAAGCCGGAGGATAGGGTTTTCCCTTATAATAGCCAAATATGCTTGATACGCGAAATTTCATCTTATATTATTACTATAAGTGAAGAAAACAACTTCAAATATAAATATATCAATCATAGACGGCACGGGTACCATATATCATGTCGCCAATACTAGGCTCTACAATCAAAACCGCAAAATGTCATATTTGGAAATTGGATTTCCATCATGGTGGCTCCTGATTCGAAAGATCGATCGCGTAGTGCCATCTCAACGGCTTACGTCTCAGCTAGAGAAAACACCGTAATGCACATGCGCACTTTTGGGAAATCGAGTATCACTGCGGCTTACGTCCCGGCGAGAGAAAACACCGCTTACCCTATCCCTCTGAGCACTAAGCTCACTCTCGGTCGACCGAATCCACAACACCACGAAGGTGCCCATCCACGAAAAAGCATACTGATCAAACCATCAGTTTACCACCATACCGGGGTGTGAGGCTCGCGAATCAACGCTATACACAAAGCCGTGCTATATTAAAGCTGCGCTTTGATCATCATCCACCAACTTTGCTTTTCAACAAAAGCCTGGATCACTGCATCTCAGCATGCCACACTATCAATCCATATCGTACCACTGATTTCTGCCAATATATAACCTCTGAGCTCGTATGTCTCAGAGAAGGGCGTTAAGCAAGAGAATAAATTCTCCGCCGCCAAACAGATATATATTTAGCAGAGATCAACGAATACAATATAAAGGAATACAATGTCAGATACACCATCCATTTACAAGTTCGTTCTGGGTCTGAACGAAACCGGAGGCACTTTCCTCGCATATCCATCGACCTCCAAGCACGTCCGGATGGCTACCACTTCAGCCCCCTTCAAGGTAGCTACTCCCATCGTGAGCATCAGTAGCACCCACCCATTCGATGTGAAGATCGTCGGTCTTGCACCGTCTTCAATCTCTTCGACTCATCGTCGAATCAGTTATTCAGAATGGGTTATACTCGGACTTTCTGAATAACTCACATATCTTAATCAACAAGTGCTATAAAACACAATATACGCCTCATTCCAATTCAGAACATTCTTTTATTCAGATATTCACACTCCTAGGGAAAGGTTCCCATTAATTTTATCAAAGATAAATTATTATAATTTTATTCTTTAATCTTCCTTTGGATATCATTTCAAACCATATTATGGTTTTCCAAACTGGTCGGGATTAGCGAACCACACCGAAGTAATTATTTATTTTATTTCCCAATCCCAACCTATTTATCCCATGGAGCAAAACTGTTATTACCCCATAACTAACACCACGGTGTTATCGGTAAATTTAATTACCATTTCACGTTCAAATCGAATTAAAGATTTAACTATCGCTTTGGAGCAAAACTGGTAATACTCCATTCTCGCTCAATTTCTAAATTTGATAATTTAGATTATCAATTCACATTTCAATTTAATTGCAGATTTATTTAAAACTCCTTTTACTGGGTTAAAGAACTAATGTCTTTTAAAACACAGTTCACGACAAACCCAAATCACATTCCATTTATTATCGGGTTAAAGAACTGGTGTTATTTAAAACCCCGTTCACAATAAATCCACAAATCAATTCTAATTCAATTCAGATCAAATATATTAGGAATTCCAATTATTTAAAACCCCTTTTTAAATCTAATTTATTTATTTAAAAATAATTGGGTTTTAAATTTAGTTCAAACTAGTTCATTTCGATAGAAATCTATTTTTGTCTTTTCAAATATGGAGTTTTTCATCCCAATTTTTCCCAAATCATTTCTTATGATTTTACACAAATTATTACTATTTTTAATAATTTTATCAAGGCCCGTACAGTCGATTTCCAACAATGGCCATCGAACTGCACTTATAGCGACCTTTTTCAAATTTGATTTGGACGTATCTCCAAATCCAACCGTTAGATTTTGAATTTCTAGTATTCGTTAGAAAGCTCTTTTCGATACGAACCCAACGGTTCCGGTTTTAGGAGGATCCGACGGTCGGATCTCCCGTAATGTCCATTTGAAATAAATGGTCGAAATTCGCGAACTACCGCGGCGCAGCGCGTTCTATTCAGGCCATTATATTATATATATAATATCTATAATATATATTACGTCGATTTCTATTTAAAACGAATTTTATAAATCATTTTGAATTCGTTTTAAAAATAATTTCAACCTTTATTTCAAATTCAAATCAAAATTTAATTTTCTGTTATAAATCCTTTTTACTTTCATTTCTATTTGATTTCAATTCAAATCGATTTTAATTCGATTCGAATTCATTTCGTTTTCTATTCAATTCGAATTCATTTCGTTTTCTATTCAATTCGAACTCAATTCGAATTCAATTCGTTTTCTATTCAATTTGAATTCAAATTCGTTTTCTATTCAACTCAAATTGAATTCGTTTTCTATTCAATTCATTTCAAAATGAATAAAATCGATATAAATATCGTTCACGTCAAAATGGCGTCAATCTAATCAACACGGCTTCATATATTTCTATTTTCAAATATTCTATTTCAAATATTTCCTATTATCAAAATATTTGTTATTATCAAAATATTTCGTTCAACACATGACTTATCCCAACGGATGAGTACAGTCAACACATGAACCTTTGTTTTATATTAATAAAGATGTAAATTTTATTACTAAAATATTTCGTTCAACATATGACTAATCTCAACGGATGAGTACTGTCAACACATGAACCTTTATTTTATATTATTTTCTAAATTGAAATGAGGCCCAATCAATCACCATATAATGTTAATTATATGGATTTTCATACATCACACGTATATAATAGCATTGAAAAATAATCAACCATCAACCAAAGTGCACTACACTGTATAAGCATCAAATATAGATATCTAACGCTTATAACAACCTGTCAATCAATCGATCGACATATTTAATCAATCAGGATGAGTGAACTTCAAATTTCATCCCAACACCCATGTGGAGTTTCAAACAATCAAACACATATTTTATTTGTGCAGTTGGGCGATGTGTAAAATTTATCGTCCCAATCCATATCAGTAAAATGGGTGAAAATAAACAAATCGTCTGATTTGTATATGAATATTTATTTCAACTAATTAAATTTCTCTAACACTTTTTAGAAAATTTCGGCGGCATAACGGCGTGATACTAGAATCGGGATTAGGCCTAGCCTTATCCCCGGTCTAGTAATGGCCCACGCCATACACATATTAATCAAATCACTTTCGTTATTCACACCACAAAATTTGGAGTAAGGTCTAACCTAGCCTTACTCCATCGCCTTATAACGGCGCACATCTAATCCTAACCAATTTATCGATTCGATTTTCACACCACAAACCAAATTATCAATTCGTTATTCACACCACAAACCAATTCACACCAACATTCTAATCAACCCAATAACCAAATCAACCAAGCAAACAAGTCCATGGTCTGTGGACGATGGTGTCGGGTGCTACTAAACACCGTCTGCATCCTAGTATGTATTTTAACTAGAAAATAAAATAGAGTGAGAAGTTCTCACCGCTTTTAAGCTAAACCCAACGCCGCGACTCTTGTAATGTAGGAAATCTTCGCCTTGCTTCTAACGAGATATGTTTCACGTTGTATATTAGAAATCACATTTTTATTTCAACGCTATAAAAATCATATTTTTATTACGCTATTTTCTATATAACGATCCTATTTTTATAACGCCATTTACATAATAAAAATCCCATTTTTACACCGCTGCTATATAGATAAAAATTCTATTTTTATACCGTTACTGTATAGATAAAAATTCTATTTTTACACTCTTCATACATAAGAAAAATCTAAATAAATTTTTTTCCTACTTCATATGAATAAAAATTTCGTTTCTATATTCGCTACTTTATATAAAAGTCATATTTTTATATTCATAAAAATCGAATCTTTATAATATTACTTCACGTGTAAAAATCTCATCTTTCCTTATTCAAAAATCTTGTCTTCCTTTAATCAAAAATATATCATACATTAAAATTTTCACCTTTTTACTTTATTAAAAGTCAAGTCTTTATATCATGAATAATCCTGTCTTTTCATAATGAAAAATCATGTCTTTGCAAATTTTAAAAAAAACCACTTCTTTGCAAATCTAGATAAAAATCATAGCTTTGTACATAACAAAAATCATTACTTTATTATGCAACATATATGATAAGAAAAACATATTTTCACGCTATGTTAATATATACAAACATTACCTTTTCATGCTATGTTAATTTATATATAAAATAATGCCAATTTATTTAAAACCATACTATTTTAAATAAATCTCAGATTTAAACAATACAATGTAAATTAACTTCAGATTTATATAAATTGAATAAACTAAATTAAAATTAAAAGTAAAAACTTACGTCTCAAAAATTGGGAAGAGGGGCTGCGTCTAAGGTGAAAAAAGGGGAGGAAAGGTGCTTGCTGACCTGAAGGTGGCTCGTCGGAGTCAGGGTCAGGCCATGGTGGCCACTGCGGTGCTGTAGGTGGTGGATTAGGGGAAGAAGGGGTTTTGATTTTTGGGCGCTGGAGCGAGAGGGGTTCGAAGGGGGTAGGCGCAGAGCTGGTGGTTTCAGGGGTCTCGACGACGATGGGGATGGAGGCGCAGGGGTCTTCGAACTCGCGGGTTCAGGGAGGGCTCAACTGTCGAGCTGGGCGACGGAAACTGAGGAGAGGAGGGAGGCGAGGCGGAGTGAGGAGGTGGAGGCGCACAGGCGGTGGTGCGACGGCGATCCTCGTGGACGGCGACGGGGTTGGGAAATTTAGGTTTTGGGTTTCTTTTTTTTTTAATTTATTTTCTCTTTCTGGTTTGGTAAAACGAACGGGGGAGATAATAAAGGGGTGGGTTTTGTTTTTATAATTATTTTAATTTAATCTAATTTCCCAAAGAGGTTGACTTTTTCCTCGAACTCGAAATCCAACCCAACGACTGTCGTCCCTAGCGTATTACCCCCATTCCGGACACAATGGGATATGTATCGTAATCCAACTCGGCTGTTACGATCAGTTTTTATTAAATTTACAATATAAATCAGTATATATTCAATTTGAACGCACATTTCAATTTACCGGGGCCACATATGAACTCTAAAAATTCCCGAAAAATATTTTCTAGCTTCGTATTGACGATACGGTCCTAACAAAACTAGTTTCGTCGAATTCTGAGACCGTTTGAAAAATGGCCAATTTCCAGTCGATTAAAATCAACTGAAACTGGTCAAACGCGTTTTCCTTTGCCACACTCACATATCGAGTCGAAAAATTACGAAATTTGAAACCTAGCAATAACTTGACATCACGGATCCAACAAAAGTGGTTTTGTCGAAATCCGAGGTCGTTTGCAAAATGGCTATTTTCCTGGGCTGAAATTCCATAGCGACTATCCTGAAATTTCAACTGGACATATCTTTTAATTCCCTCTATGAAATTTCAATTTGTCGGATTCGTTGGAAAGATATTATCAATTAGATTCCATTATTTTTGGTTTCACTAAAATCCGGTTTATTTTGCACCCGGTACATTCATTTGAAGTTTGAAATCGAATTATCGAAATACCGCGCCATTTTCAATTCCTTTTATAATTATAAATTTTTATTTATAATCTAACGACGATCTATATAGTATATACGTTCGAATTCTATTCAAAATAAAGTTTTCGTCGAAATTATTTAAAATATTCTATTTTAAATATTCAAATTCAGCTAAAATTGCTAAAATAAAAATTTCAAACTGGCTCGCATTTCCCGGGTTGTTACAGTAATCCACCACTTAGAAACTCGAAAATCACACCGATGATACTGCGCAGTCATCATCGGAATTATTTTCCAGCGACCCAAGTGATTTCAATACTATATTATTTCAAAACCCTTACTAAATAAATCCATTTTGAAAACATCTCAAAATCTCCCAAGAACTTAAAATTTCCTTATTTTAATTCCAAATCTGATTTAAATTCATATTTAATTCATCTTATTTCATATACTTTACTTATATGATTTTGATTGGTTATATATAACCATTTCACTTTATAATCTCATTCGATTATAATTACAACCAATATATCTAATATATGATAATATATTACATATCCATACTGTGTCGGTCCATCGTATTCAAGTATTTATTTACTCCAACCGATACAGTCGATCAAACTGATCGACCAGAACTCATAAACAACTCAGCCAATGAATCTCCACAATATAAAACAATTTTTATATCAAATACAAAAACGCACTCGTATATATACACTCAACTCAATCTAGGGTATTACTAACCCTATCTCTACCGAGTCACGCCACAGAGCCAAGTAATTCTTAACTTAAGCTCTGATACGAACTGTAACGACCCGTATTTCGAGCGACTTTGGTTATCGACATAAGCACGATGTCAATAACCAAAACATCGAAAAATCCTGGTAGTTAATGAAAGAAATTAGAGGTTGAGGATAGATAAGATAGAAACTTAGAATAGAAGAAGAAAAGAACTTACATCATCAGAGTAACACGATTCTCACAGCGGAACAAACAACATATAATATATAACATAACTTTGAAATATAACAGTTATGTATACAATAGCACTTACCAGAGTACAACACTTACAACACAGCAGAAATAAACTATAGCTATATGATCCAGAAGCCTCCTGCTCCAGCTCTTCAAGTATATCTGTGAAAAACCCCAACTCCGCCAGGGCGGCTCTTGCAAGCAACTCTGACTTTGGTGGGGCGTTTTAAAACAAGGTAAACATGCATAATGATATAGCAAGGCAGGACATGACATGCATATATGTAAATAAACAGAGTAAGTAGATAAAACAGCGGAAGATTTTTAAACCATTTCAAAACACAAGTCTGGTACATCAAAATGTCAATTTCCCAAATAAACAAGTCTAGTACATAAAATAACATCATCTGAAACTGAAAAGGAAAACATAGAAGTAGCTATCCCCAAAGTGGAAAAAAACCATAGCGAGCTCAAGTCCAAAGCATACATGAGCTATCCAAGAAAGCAGCTAAGATCCAAGCTAGGCTCCTGTATTCCCTCCCTGAGAACCTGGGGGGGGGGAACGGAAGAAAAGAGGCGAAAGAAAACAGGTCAGTCAAAAAGACTGAGTAAGCCCTGCTACGATCAGTCTATAAACTAATAAAGTTAACATCATGATGGAAACTGAGATGATCATAGATAACAACATACTGGCATGATAAATTAACTACAAGACAGATAGAGGTGTCATCGCATAAACAAGGTTAAGTTTTGCACCACGGTGTACTAGCAAACCAACATAACAGGTATTGATCCCTTGGCCCAAGCTTTGACCCAATAACATGAAGTGACCTTAATATAAGGTCCAACCAAACGGTCTAGTCGATCGGCTACCTATAAGCCTAACACGTCAAGTGTTGGTGTCCATACGGCCCACATATGGATGTAGTCAGACTGTGCTGGGTCCACCTTCGGGTGTATCAAGCCCTCGGGTGTCAACCCCAGACACTTAAGCAATAATGCACAGTCTAAACCTACTGGTACCCGTGCCTCGAGTTTGTCCAATACCGGACTACGTGCACGTCCGTAGCCCGCCTGGACCCGCACCGTTGTACCACTCGGCCATCGCTTTGGTCGCTTACATCCGTCCAGTAATCGTGCCCCGCCCTAGCCTAGCCTCTAGGGTTGTGATGATACCAAACTGGGATTACTGCTGGAACAGACCCCGTTGCTAGGGTTTCCTAAGAGGGTTAAGTGCGATTTAACCCTTCACTAATCATGGATTAAATTGGTTAAGTGTAACCAACAGTTCACAACTTAACCCCATTTCAATCCCTCGAACCCCCAAATGGATTAAATTGGTTAAGTGTAACCAACAGTTCACACTTATCCCCATTTCAATCCCTCGAACCCCCAAATGGATTAAATTGGTTAAGTGTAACCAACAGTTCACAACTTAACCTCATTTCAATCCCTCGAATCCCCAAATTGGTTAAGTATTAGTGGACCCTGACTTAACCCTAACCATGAGGCATTAATTAATTTAATGCACCTTAACCTCTCACATTAGACCTTGTTGTGGTTACTAGTTAGGCCGGGCGGGTCCGGGTAGCTTTACACCAGAACTTAGTCTAACCTCGGGTCTTGGCACCACATGACCAACTTCTCACATTGGGTCCTATTGTTTGTAGCCACTAGTTAAGCCGGTCGGTTCCGGGTAGAATTACGCTACAAACTCAACCCAACCTCGAGTTGGCCACACTTATGTTTTCTAAGTGTCATGTCCACTTTATTTCAAAACATAGTTACAAGTCAACAAATACTTGGGTAGACCTAACTTAATAGGTAAATTCCCAAGGGGTAGACCTAACTTAATAGGTAAATTCCCAATCTTATATTTTCATGTATTTTAAGTTTACCCAACCCCCCCCCCCCCCCCAACGTCATTCTATCGCTTACATATTCGTAATAACGCATAAAGGATAGGAAGAGGGAACTTGGCACAACATACATGATGAACTTGCATATCACAACAAACATGCATAACATGTTAGACTTGCATAACTTAGCATAGTGAACTTGCATATTACCATAAACATGCATAACATGTTAAACTTGCATAACTTAGCATAGTGAACTTGCATATTACCATAAACATGCATAACATGTTAAACTTGCATAACTTAGCATAGTGAACTTGCATATTACCATAAACATGCATAACATGTTAAATTTGCCTAACATGGCATAGGGAACTTGCATAAACATGCATAACTTGTCAAACATGCACAACATGTCATGGTGAACTTGCATAAGCATGCATAACTTATTAAACATGCATAACATGGCATAGTGAACTTGCATTAACATGCATAACTCAATAAACTTGCAAATCATGGCATAGTGAACTTGCATAAACATGCATAACTCATTAAACTTGCAAATCATGGCATAGTGAACTTGCATAAACGTGCATAACTAAATAAACATGCAAATCATGGCTTAGTGAACATGCATAACTCAATGAACTTGCAAATCATGGCTTGGTGAACTTGCATAAACATGCATAACTCAATAAACTTGCAAATCATGGCTTGGTGAACTTGCATAAACATGCATAACTCGATAAACTTGCAAATCATGGCATAGTGAACTTGCATAAACATGCATAACCAAATAAACTTGCAAAAATCCCAACTTTCATCACATATTAACTTTAGAGTTTCTAAAATGAAGGTAAGAGGGCTTACAAGTATTATGAAGACACAAATCTACTAATAAAGATTGAGAAGCTCTTTATGCAAGCATATAAAAACCCAAAACAAAGCTCCAATTAACCAAAAATCCCAACAACTCTAGCTTAGCAAATAAAGCTTGCAACTTGATGATGTATGCAAGCTAATGATCATTCATACAACTTAGAAATGCTTGTATGAACATCAAAATCTTCATAGGAATTATTTTTGAAGAGGGTGGAGGCTAGGGTTTTTAGGTGGAGGCCTTTTGAGAATTCAATTTGACATAGTTTGGTTGCTAGAATGAATAATGGGGTTTTAGGGTAGGATTAGGGGCTTATTTATAGAAGATTAGAGTGTTTTTAGCCCTAGGATTAACCCTAGGTTAGTTTAGGTCCGTCAGATTTCGGAACTCTCTAGAACCAAGCCACAAGACCAAGCCCAAATCAAAATGGTGCGCCAGGCGAAACTGCCTGGCCACCCCCCTGTCGACAGGGCTGTCGACAGGGCAGTCGACACCTGGGGACCCTGTCGACAGGCCTGTCGACATGTGGGTCCTGGCGGGAATTTTCCCGCCTGCGCCAGTTTGCCCTAACCCTTGTTTTTAATTTCAAATTTAAATCTGTTTTTACTTAGGAATTTTCTGAAAACTTCAATGGGCCTTAACTGGGTCATACGGACTCCGATTTTCAAAAACTCGGACTCTATTTCGCGTATTTTTCCAAGACGAACGCAATGGCATAGCCTGTTTCCCTTGATTCAAATTTTTGAATTAAATTCTGCCTTGATTTATGTTATAACAGGTTATTGAAAATACGGGTTGTTACATTCTCCCCTCCTTAAAGGATTTCGTCCCCGAAATCTTCAAGTTAGGAAGAACATATCCTACCATCCAATCATCCATCTACTCAAAGCATCATCCACGAGCAATCATTGTCCTTACAAGATTCTAAATGTGGTATGAACATATGCAAAAGTGTGTGTATATGTACTTATCTAATGCAAAGATCAGGCGGTTACTGATACAGTAAACCTCCTTAATGCATATGTATGTCAGGGAAAATCAGGCGGTTACTGATACAGTACACCTCCTTAATGCATATGTATGTCAGTGAAATGAATCCATATGTATGCAAATTCCTAACATAATTTATGGTATCTATATGAGTGTACATAACATTCATCCATATGCAACATCCATGTGGTAGCACAACAAGTTTCAACCATGAATAAGTGTAAGCACTCATGCATATGCAACATGAAGAGTGTGCGAGCCGATCTAGTGCCTAATGTGTATAATGCATCCACGAGTAACCACTTGCAAACACTTGCAACCACCTGCAAACATCAAGCATAACATGTTTCAAATACATGTTTCATCCAAAGGATTCTACCTACGGTTCTCATGACAAGATAAACACGATAAACTGGATTAGAAGATAAGCAAGATAAACTCCTTTTTGGATTTCAAGAAATCCATTCGAACTCTGACATATAGTACTAACCGATGAGTCATAACCCCCTTATGGAGTTTACAACAGAACTAAGATCGAGAGGATATATACGAAAGATAACTTGCGAGCAAGTTCCATAGGAAAACAAGGATTAAGGATGCACTCTTAAAAAGAGATATGACGCGCGTATCTAGTCTTCACTCTTCTTAGTCACGTTTCCTTGAGCTTAACCCCACTGTGCTTTGACCGTCTTTTACTTCATGATTTCTTGGCTTCCTAACTCCTATTTACCAAATTCGAGTTGGGAACTCATTTCATTATCGCCTCACTTATTCTTCTTTCTGTATGCCTGGCTTAAACATAAATGTAACCTCATGATTTCCTGCAAGCTCTCCAAAACTCACTAGTGAATCCTGGATCTCGTCTACTTACTATAAAGTATCCCGCGCAGCAGAACTTTTCTTGAAAATACCAAGCTACGTTGCCAATTGCCCTTATAAACGTGATCTTCTATAACTCATGCTTAATCGAAATGAACCATCCGCCTATGAGTGGCAGGCCATACCTGGATTCAGTTGCCTACCCATAGCTTCCTGTAGGCTATTTCAAAACTGGCCAACTTCTTGAGGGTAAACCGTTGCTAACCATGATGCAGTCCTCTCGCTCTTCACCGGACTGAAATGAGCACTCTTCGTGAGTCTACCTATTATGACCCACCTACCCGTATTCTTTTTCTTTGATCTAGGTAATCTATCCTCATAATCTATTGAGATGTTTTCACGCTTCCCTTGCGGAACCTCTAATGGAGGTAATGGCCCGCCGGGCTTCTATGACTTGGCCTTAACCTGGTGGCACAACATGCATCCTGAGACCAAGTCGGCCACCTCCACGAGTGATGCGCATCTTCAAGAACCTTCTTTACCAAGTCTTCCACTCGAGGAACACATAATCTCTCATCGCGCCTTAGTCATCCCTTGTCATCTATAATATACCTAGCGAGGTGACTTAACATCTCGCCTCGAATCAACTGGTCCATGTTCTTGACTAACTGTGGGCCTTCTTCCTGTGAAACCCCCTTCTTGATCAGAAGAGTAAGTCCAAGCTCAGGGAATGCTAACTAACTAGCCAAACGGAGAAGGCTTCTTACTTCAATTGCCCTCCTCAGAGTTTTCCGGTCTTAAACCGCAACCACTTTAGCGGAATCCACCGCTAAGCCTTCCTTAGGAACTATGTGCCCAAGAAATCCAACTTCTTTCCTCCAAAGTGACATTTGGAGAACTTGACCTTCAACTGGTGGCTCTAAGCGTATCCATCACCTCCCTGGGATGTCTAGCTTGTTCTCCCTCGTTCTTTTAAGGAGATCAAAATATCGTCTACGACGACCACGACAAACTTGTTCAAGGACTCCCTAAACACCCTACCCATCAAGTTCACGTAATATGCGGGTGCATTAGTCAAACAAATAGCATGACTAGCCATTCTAAAAATCCATCTAGAGTCCTAAACACAGTCTTGTCGGCTCCATCCTCAGCCATCCTAAGCTGATGGAATCAGGTAGCTAGATCAAAAGAAGACCGATGCTCCTACAAGCTGATCAAACAAATCATCAATCCTTGGTAACGGTGTCTATTCTTCTCACGATAATCAACACATAAGCGAAGCAAACTGTCCACATTAGTAACGAATACTGCTGGAGCACCTTACTCGAAAATGCTTCGTCTCAGGAAGTTCTTCTCAAGCAACTCCTTGACTTGCTTTCTTAACTCTCCTCTCGTGAGATTATGTGCCTAACCGGCCACGAAACTGGCTTGGTATTACCAACCAGATAATGCGGAAATCTATCCCACGTCCAGGGGTAACCCCTTCACTCCACCCAAGACATCAGGATATTCTCGGACCACCCTCACAGATTGCAAACTATCGATAGACGAGTCGAGGGATTCAACATAACATGACGGGACCCATAGGGTTGCTAGAAATTTCTAGGGCATTACCGAGGCGAGTCATGAGCCTCACAACCCTATATACAAAAACCAAGAATGGCCCCAAAACAGGACAACCATTCCATGCCCAAAACCACCCCATATCCCCTGCAACCGAGAATATAAACATCCCACGAGAATTCTATACTCAAGATAGAAATTTTCAAATCCACTCAGACCACAGACAAACGGGCAGAACCCCCCAATTGGATTTGAAACACATACGGGATCGTCAACTATACTAGTACTTAGGTGCAAATTTTCAACTAGATCAGATGAAATTAAACTATGCGATGTGCCAGAATCAAACAAAGTACGAACAGGGAAAGTCAGAAAATGTAAACAAGACTTTCAACAGAAACACTACCTCTATCATGAGCTGGAAGAACGGTGTTGAGGGTGAACTCGCCCTCCAGATAGTCCTGCATACTGAGTCTGACCTTGCCCTTGTTTCCTCGGGCAATCCTTGCTGAGATGTCCAGACTCACCACAATGGAAGCATTTGCCCCGCTTTCTCTTCTTCTTCCTACATTCCCTGGATATATGTCCAACTTTACCACAGAAGTTGCATTTCCTACTCTCTCTTGGCTTGTCCTTGCGGTTGTTGTTATTCTTGCCTCGTTTCTCGGAATTTACCCTCTTGCCTTGAGACTCATTCGCCTTGACCTCTTTCTTGTCATTGTTATCTTCTTCTTGAAGTAGGGCCATATTCACCAAATTCTCGAAAGTCACCCCCAAGGGTATATGAGACATGGCCAAACCATGTAATGGCTCGTTTAATCCTAGAGCAAAGTGTAGGGCTTTCTTCTGGGCTGTATTAACCAAGTCTAAATCGACCCGAGCCAGTTGATTAAACTTATTTATGTATTCCCTAATAGTCACGTCCCCTTGCTTCAGTGATAAGAACCTCAGTCCAAACCTCCCTCTAAAGTCATCCCAAGTCTCAATTGGCCTAGTTGCGGTGGTGACTACCCACCAACGTGCAGCTTCTTCCTTTAGCAACCATACTGCTAATAAAACCTTCCTGCGGTCACCTATATCAAAGGTGGCTAAAAGATCTTCGGTCTCTTTCAACCAATTCCTTGCTTCTACAAAAGTCTCTGTTCTACTAAAATTCTTGCCACCCATCATCTTAAAGTTCTTACAAGTTTCCGCAAAATCCGCTTGTGGAGGCTGAGGGGGAAGAGGAACATCAGCTACGGGAGGAGGAGGAGGAGGAACAGCGGCCTCGACTGGAAAGACAACATTAGAGACACCCGGGACCGGTGCCGTGACTTCCAAGTACCGACGAAACCAATCGGGTATCGTTACTCCTTCGGGCAAGATGAGATTACCAGACATGCTGGAAACGAAAAGAAAAGAGTTTAAACGAGGGGTCAAAGGATAGTGCTAATGGCTTTTGGGGAATCGCCTTTAAAGATAACTAGACTTTTCTTTGGAAAATACTTTATACTTGGTTTTGAAAATAGTTTTTCAAAAGTTTTAAAAACCTTTTTATCCCTTCTCGTAAACCATATGCTCTGATACCAAATGAAACACCCCACCTCCGCCAGGGCGGCTCTTGCAAGCAACTCTGACTTTGGTGGGGCGTTTTAAAACAAGGTAAACATGCATAATGATATAGCAAGGCAGGACATGACATGCATATATGTAAATAAACAGAGTAAGTAGATAAAACAACGGAAGATTTTTAAACCATTTCAAAACACAAGTCTGGTACATCAAAATGTCAATTTCCCAAATAAACAAGTCTAGTACATAAAATAACATCATCTGAAACTGAAAAGGAAAACATAGAAGTAGCTATCCCCAAAGTGGAAAAAACCATAGCGAGCTCAAGTCCAAAGCATACATGAGCTATCCAAGAAAGCAGCTAAGATCCAAGCTAGGCTCCTGTATTCCCTCCCTGAGAACCTGGGGGGGGGGGAACGGAAGAAAAGAGGCGAAAGAAAACAGGTCAGTCAAAAAGACTGAGTAAGCCCTGCTACGATCAGTCTATAAACTAATAAAGTTAACAGCATGCTGGAAACTGAGATGATCATAGATAACAACATACTGGCATGATAAATTAACTACAAGACAGATAGAGGTGTCATCGCATAAACAAGGTTAAGTTTTGCACCACGGTGTACTAGCAAACCAACATAACAGGTATTGATCCCTTGGCCCAAGCTTTGACCCAATAACATGAAGTGACCTTAATATAAGGTCTAACCAAACGGTCTAGTCGATCGGCTCCCTATAAGCCTAACACGTCAAGTGTTGGTGTCCATACGGCCCACATATGGATGTAGTCAGACTGTGCTGGGTCCACCTTCGGGTGTATCAAGCCCTCGGGTGTCAACCCCAGACACTTAAGCAATAATGCACAGTCTAAACCTACTGGTACCCGTGCCTCGAGTTTGTCCAATACCGGACTACGTGCACGTCCGTAGCCCGCCTGGACCCGCACCGCTGTACCACTCGGCCATCGCTTTGGTCGCTTACATCCGTCCAGTAATCGTGCCCCGCCCTAGCCTAGCCTCTAGGGTTGTGATGATACCAAACTGGGATTACTGCTGGAACAGACCCCATTGCTAGGGTTTCCTAAGAGGGTTAAGTGCGATTTAACCCTTCACTAATCATGGATTAAATTGGTTAAGTGTAACCAACAGTTCACAACTTAACCCCATTTCAATCCCTCGAACCCCCAAATGGATTAAATTGGTTAAGTGTAACCAACAGTTCACACTTATCCCCATTTCAATCCCTCGAACCCCCAAATGGATTAAATTGGTTAAGTGTAACCAACAGTTCACAACTTAACCTCATTTCAATCCCTCGAATCCCCAAATTGGTTAAGTATTAGTGGACCCTGACTTAACCCTAACCATGAGGCATTAATTAATTTAATGCACCTTAACCTCTCACATTAGACCTTGTTGTGGTTACTAGTTAGGCCGGGCGGGTCCGGGTAGCTTTACACCACAACTTAGTCTAACCTCGGGTCTTGGCACCACATGACCAACTTCTCACATTGGGTCCTATTGTTTGTAGCCAGTAGTTAAGTCGGTCGGTTCCGGGTAGAATTACGCTACAAACTCAACCCAACCTCAAGTTGGCCACACTTATGTTTTCTAAGTGTCATGTCCACTTTATTTCAAAACATAGTTACAAGTCAACAAATACTTGGGTAGACCTAACTTAATAGGTAAATTCCCAAGGGGTAGACCTAACTTAATAGGTAAATTCCCAATCTTATATTTTCATGTATTTTAAGTTTACCCAACCCCCCCCCCCCCCAACGTCATTCTATCGCTTACATATTCGTAATAACGCATAAAGGATAGGAAGAGGGAACTTGGCACAACATACATGATGAACTTGCATATCACAACAAACATGCATAACATGTTAGACTTGCATAACTTAGCATAGTGAACTTGCATATTACCATAAACATGCATAACATGTTAAACTTGCATAACTTAGCATAGTGAACTTGCATATTACCATAAACATGCATAACATGTTAAACTTGCATAACTTAGCATAGTGAACTTGCATATTACCATAAACATGCATAACATGTTAAATTTGCCTAACATGGCATAGGGAACTTGCATAAACATGCATAACTTGTCAAACATGCACAACATGTCATGGTGAACTTGCATAAGCATGCATAACTTATTAAACATGCATAACATGGCATAGTGAACTTGCATTAACATGCATAACTCAATAAACTTGCAAATCATGGCATAGTGAACTTGCATAAACATGCATAACTCATTAAACTTGCAAATCATGGCATAGTGAACTTGCATAAACGTGCATAACTAAATAAACTTGCAAATCATGGCTTAGTGAACATGCATAACTCAATGAACTTGCAAATCATGGCTTGGTGAACTTGCATAAACATGCATAACTCAATAAACTTGCAAATCATGGCTTGGTGAACTTGCATAAACATGCATAACTCAATAAACTTGCAAATCATGGCATAGTGAACTTGCATAAACATGCATAACCAAATAAACTTGCAAAAATCCCAACTTTCATCACATATTAACTTTAGAGTTTCTAAAATGAAGGTAAGAGGGCTTACAAGTATTATGAAGACACAAATCTACTAATAAAGATTGAGAAGCTCTTTATGCAAGCATATAAAAACCCAAAACAAAGCTCCAATTAACCAAAAATCCCAACAACTCTAGCTTAGCAAATAAAGCTTGCAACTTGATGATGTATGCAAGCTAATGATCATTCATACAACTTAGAAATGCTTGTATGAACATCAAAATCTTCATAGGAATTATTTTTGAAGAGGGTGGAGGCTAGGGTTTTTAGGCGGAGGCCATTTGAGAATTCAATTTGACATAGTTTGGTTGCTAGAATGAATAATGGGGTTTTAGGGTAGGATTAGGGGCTTATTTATAGAAGATTAGAGTGTTTTTAGCCCTAGGATTAACCCTAGGTTAGTTTAGGTCCGTCAGATTTCGGAACTCTCTAGAACCAAGCCACAAGACCAAGCCCAAATCAAAATGGTGCGCCAGGCAAAACTGCCTGGCCACCCCCTGTCGACAGGGCTGTCGACACCCTGGGGACCCTGTCGACAGGCCTGTCGACATGTGGGTCCTGGCGGGAATTTTCCCTCCTGCGCCAGTTTGCCCTAACCCTTGTTTTTAATTTCAAATTTAAATCTATTTTTACTTAGGAATTTTCTGAAAACTTCAATGGGCCTTAACTGGGTCATACGTACTCCGATTTTCGAAAACTCGGACTCTATTTCGCGTATTTTTCCGAGACGAACGCAATGGCATAGCCCGTTTCCCTTGATTCAAATTTTTGAATTAAATTCTGCCTTGATTTATGTTATAACAGGTTATTGAAAATACGGGTTGTTACAATCTGTAAATCCCGACTACTTGACTGCCAGTACAAATTTAGGCACCCAAGAGTTTAGGGAAAACAACAAAGTAAACTCTGGGTCAGTCATAGGACTGGTATGAGTAAAACAGTTTAAACGGGTATATGAACAAGTAAACGATATCTCATAACACCACGCCGCAGAACGGAACGGGTTTTTCCCTTATGAGAATCCAAAATATCTTTATATCAAAAACCTTTTGATATTATAATAATGTCTATGTACAAATAGATATCAACTAGCAGAAACGCTTTCACCTCACGTTCTACATATAGTATATAATCAAAACCGCAAGCAAAGTATTGGATAATGGATTTCCAACTATGACAAGGTATGGAACCACCTTCCGATCAGTGTACTTTAGGAACGATACACTGGAGTTCAACAAGAACATCTTGTAACTCAGCCACACATGACCGACCACTCATTTCGCTTGAGTGTATCGAATGTACATCACCAACGGCTGGGATCAGCAACCGTTCCCGTATATATATGGGACAGCATTGATAGATTTAAGAAACAAATGAATATTCTCTAGATAGGTGATTATAAACCCTACTTCGGTGCGACCGACTTAGCCATGCTGCCTGCCCGATTTCTGTCATTTACCGGTTGATGAGGCTAGAAGCTACGCTTTATCATTACATCAGATTCACTTCGAATGCTACATTGTCAAATCCATCGAAATCACTAATTAACGTTTACAACAGTACATTACGTGTCAGCTAAAAAAAGTTTCCTTCTCCGCTACCACACTTTGTACGGTTGAAGAAATCAATGTACGTGACCTTTCTGGAAATACTCTGTCAGACATCCATCTTCATTCACTTAAAATGTCACATCGTCATACCCGCCAAATCACAAATTGATTTATCCAAAAATAACACGGGTATACAGCTTAGAGAAACGAATTCCTCCGCCACCAAACGTGAATACGTTTGAACAGATCAACTTACGCGATCTATTGGATATACTCTATCAGACCTTCGTCCATACAAGTTGTCCTGGGACTGGACAAACCGAAGGCACTATTCAGTATATCCGTCTTAGTCACTGTTATCTAAGATTTATACTACAGCCCTTGCACTTTACTCCGTCTTCAATTATCTTTAGCATATATGATTCGCAATGATTATGCCAATACAGAGTGGTTCTTTGGATAATAATCCAACCGGTCTCTCCATATTAACAACGTTAAAATGGTCAAAACTTCAATAGTCTGTGATTTAACTATCAAAGAAAACAAGTGTGCAAACAACGATATCATTCCCAAATGGAAATTATATCGATCAATCATCAACATATATCTATATATATATTCACATTGTCTTATTTTCTATGTTTAGAAAATATATGTTATTAACACTAGAAAACGTTTCCATCTGCTTATTTATAAATCACTACTCTTCCCCAACTATCAGTCCCTGACTGTAAACTAGTATGAGAACAATTCCCTAAGTATAAATCCCGAAGGCCGAAACCAACATCAGATAGGCACTTAGAAAACCATTCAATTTACTAATCTCTAGTCAGTTCTAATTTTACTTAACTCTATTTGATTAACTCTGATTGATTAACTCTAACTAGTTAATTTTAACCGATCAACTCTAACTGGTTAACCTTAATTAATTAACTCTAACTAGTTTTACTTGGTTTGACTAACTCAATTTATTAACTCGACTGACTAATTCAATTCGATTAACCTAACTTGATTTACTTATCTCGATTAACTGAACTAATCACTTTGATTAACTCGACAAATTCACTTTGGTTAACTTAACCAATTCACTTAACTAATTCACTTAGTTTAATCTAACAAATTCACTTAACTCCTGTCGAATAAGCTATATTCGATAACTCCTTTAACTCCATTCGAATAAACTATATTTGATTAACTCATTTGATTTAACTCTAATCGATTAACTAATATTCTATAACTCACTTCGATTAACTAATAATCGATAACTCCTTCGAATAAACTATATTTGATTAACTCATTTGATTTAACTCTAATCGATTAACTAATATTCTATAACTCACTTCAATTAACTAATAATCGATAACTCCTTCGAATAAACTACATTCGAAAATCTCCTCTCGAATAAATGATATTCGATAATCTTCCCTTTCGATTTAACAAATCGATAACTCATTTTCGAATAACTAAATTCGATAACTCCTTTCGATTTAACTAATCGATAACTCCTTTCGATTTAACTAATCGATAACTCCTTTTGATTTAACTAATAGATAACTCCCTTCGATGAAACTAACATCGATACTCCTTTCGATGAAATTAACATCGATTAACTCCTTTCGATGAAACTAACATCGATTAATTTAACTCGACGAACATAACTCGACTCACTTATCTCGATGATCTAACTCAAGAACTTAACTCGATTAACTTATCTCGATAATCTAACTCAAGAACTTAACTCCTATTGAATAACTAATATTCGATTTAACTTCATTCGCTTGACTCTAGATCGCAGCGATCACAATGGTTACACCTGACTCCCTCAGGAAACATCTGACCGCCGTAGGCTATTTACAGCCCTGCAAATTACGCTAGCTGTCGTACGAGATGGCAACTTATCCTGAATAACTCTGTTTGACTAACTCTGTCTCAAATAATTATATTTGATTAACTCTAGTTCGTTTTAAGTCTAATCGATTAACTCGAACTGATTAACTCTAACTGGTTAACTCTAACTGGTTAACTCTAACTGGTTAACCCAACTTACTTAACCCAACTGGTAAACTCGACTTACTTAACCCAACTGGTTAACTCGACTTACTTAACTGGTTAACTCTACTGAACTGGTTAACTCTATTCAACTAACTCAACTCGACTAACCCCTTTTCGAATAGCATATTCGTTTTACTAACTTTCGAATACCATATTCGGTTTACTCCCTTTGAATACCATATTCGATTTAACTCCTTTCGAATACCATATTCGATTTACTTTATTCACTTTATAAAGATTTCCTTTTTAACAATGTTTTATTCATTTGAAAAGATTTAAAATAACGGTTCTACACTTTAAAATGATTTCCCTTTTATAACGTTTCCTTTTCAATTCTATTTGTAAATGATTTACAAATATTTACTTTTCAAATTTATTCTTGAAATATTCCAACTCCTTAAATTCTCTGAAAAAATTGCCATAACCTCCTTTGTAACGGGAGCATCGGGAAAATCCCCAAACCCGCCACACAGGCCTTTCCATTCAAAAAGAAAATGGTTTGAAATTATTTCCTTTTTGAATATCTCCTATTTATAAATATTCCAATTCATAAACATTTCTTATTTATAAATATTCCACTTTATAAATATCTCTTATTTATAAATATCCCATTTTATAAATATTCTATTTTCAATATCACTTTGAAAATCCCCTTATCAAAATTCTGGTATTTCTTATGGTATTTAACACACCATATAACAACGATAACTATCGTCCAAAGCACACATAATCAACGTCAGATTATATATCACATTATATATCACAATATATAAATCACAGTAAAATAACTGTTGAGGAATCCAGTTGGATTCCTCCAACCTGTTTCCCTGCATCACAGATGTTACACAGTATAATCAACATCACTTCCAGTTAAATATGAAATATTCTGTTAACAAAATCAATATATAACTATTTAACTGTTTATATATATATATATTTATATATATATAATATTCACTAACTGACTAGCAGTTCAATCAAACAGTCAACACACAATCAAACAGACAATATTTAACAGTTCTAAGAAGACGTTGTAAAAATAGAACTGTACAGAGTTGGCGAGTTTTACTCATATTTGCAGTTCATCGTTAAAGAACAATAAACTGTTATTTGATTTGAATCAAATAATTTATTTCTCCATAAATTCAAACGAGCTTCAATCCACCCCAGTCAGTTCCATTGTGAAGCTCTCGTCCATACGGTCCCAACGCAACTTACGGTTCATCAGTCTGATATCGTATGAAGGAGGTACGTATTTTAGAAGTTGATACACAGTTTTAAATTTAAATAAAAACTTAAATTATAACCAACCGGGCCTCACCACTTTAAATTCCGGCCCACTACTCTTTCTCCATCCACGCCCGGCATTCTTCTTCCCATTTGTATTGAGTTTCATCTCCAGCGTTTGCTCAAAACAATTCCAAGCAGTTTGCTTTTTCCTTTCCCCTTCGAACCTTTGAACTCTATTTTCTTTTTCTTTTTTCCTTTTTTTTAATATTTAGCCGGCCCAAGCCCAACTAAAAGCCCATCACCATCCTTATACCCACAACCGCATACACCAAACCTTCTTCCCCAACATACACCCGCTCCTCTCTGTATTAACCCAATCCCCCTTTGACCATATTTTGACCCCCTTCACCGTACACCTCGACCACCAACGGACGGCGCAACCACCACCGTTTGATTCCCGTTCACGAACTGAAGCCCTCCACTACCTCGAATGCCAACTCGCACCCGTCTATCTCACTCGTCGAACGGCAGTTCTGGCACTGTACATTGCATCGCAAGCCATAGACTACCATCTAACTTCCTCAAACCCTACCCAAAAGCTTTGACTACCACCCCTGAGTACTTCCTCGCCATCTATTCGCACCAACTCTTCCTCAATAATCTAAGAACTGGAACCCTAGTTCTTGCTGGAGAAAATCGCGAGCCAGAGGACTTCCTCGAGCACGACGCAAAGTAGATGAGATTGATGCTCATACTAAAACAAGCTCAAATATATGGAAGACTTAATTTATAGAATTTTACTTGATTTTCTATTTGATTTTAGAAGATCGAACTCTCTTTTCTGAGATGAAAAAGAACGGCGCAGAAAAATCTGAGGGATTAGGTTTTAAGGAATGTAAGGGAGGGTATTTATAGCTAATAAAAATATCTGGATATTTTTTTTATTAATATTTTAATATTTTATTTAATTCTTTATATTCGTTTCTGACTTCTAAAAATCCATGTGATCATACACGATGCCCAAAAATCACGAAACCGGACATGTAGCTAGAGTCTGACATTACGGTCCCAACGAAACTGGTTTCGTCGAGTTTCGACTTCGTATGCTCACACAGCGTATTTTTAACTGTTAAAATACTGACGATATTTCACTCTAAAAATCCGTACGGCCACATACTGACTCTAAAAATCATGAAACTTGACATCTAGCAATAATTTGATGTTGCGGATCCAACAAAACTAGTTTCGTCGAATTCCGACTTCGTTTGCAGAACCGGCTATTTTTAAAGCTCTGGATGACCCATTTAAATATATAAATATAATTAAATTTAATATTTAAAAATAAATATTATCGTCTATATTCACAGTAAAATACCATACAGCTCTAGAATATTCCTATATGAATTTCCAGCTTGATATTTCAAATCCCGATTTAATTGATCTTCGATTTATTTTTGAAATTCCTTTTTAAAATATAATTAATTCCTAAATGAAATATAATGGAATTCTACAGCGAGTTTTCTGAAATTTGATTTGGACATATCTCAAAATCTATAGGACGAAATCCCGATTTTTCTCTTCCACTAGAAAGATACACTCCACCAGCTCCACGCGTTTCTTGTTTCACAGAAATCCGATTTAAAATGAACCCTGTACATTCAGCCGAAGTTCAAATCGCCAAATATCGAACTGCAGCGCCATTTCAAGCTCGGTTTTAATTATAATATAATTATACGTTCAAACTGACGGCGATTGAATATATTCGTCAATATAATTCAACTCTAAGCTGAATTAAATCTAAGGGACGACCCCGTTCACAGAATATTGTGATTCTCAATATTTTTGATTATTTCTGAATTAAATATATTATTTAATTATTTAATTTAATTAAATATTCCATATTATTTAATTCCATGACCATAAATCCTTTAATTCACCATTTATATAATTAAATAAATTAATTATAATACCTCTGCCAATGCGGGTCATTACAGGCTCAAGGATTGGGAAATGGCCGGTGAAAACGTACAGGAGCTCGCGAGTGAAATTGAGGAAGACAGTGTTTCTTTTAAGCGGGCCTTGGGTTTATTGAAAGTGGATGGGCCGATGGGCTTTAAAATGTCAAGGCCTTTATTTAAAATAAAAATACATGTTTGTTTATATAAAATAATACTCTAACTTGTTGTTATCATAACTTGGTCATACGAAAACGAAATTCGGTGAAACTGGTCGCGTTGGGATTGTATGGACGGAAGCAACACCATGGAACTGACTGGAAGTCCATCCGAGCTCATTACAATTTATCGCAAAATAAATTGTCTGTCTGAATCAAATCGAACGACAATTATCGTTAATTAACGATGATAGTCCAATGTGAGTAAATCTCACTATCTCTGAACAGTTTATAATTTCATGTTGTATTTTTAGAACTGTTAGATATTGGATGATTGACTGTGTGTTGACTGTTTGATTGAACTGCTAGTCAGTTAGCTGAATTTTTGTATTGATTCTGTTTAACAGAATATATCATATTGAAATGAAAGTGATGTTGATTTTATTGTGTAACATCTGTGGATGCAGGGAGACAGGTTGGAGGAATCCAACTGGATTCCTCAACATTTATTTTACTGTGATTAATATATTGTAATATATGACGTGATATATAATCTTTTGTCGATTATATGTGTTTCAACGATAATGATCATCGTGATTTGATATGTTGAATACCATAACATACCGAAATGTTGATAAGGGAATATTTTCAAAGTGATATTTGAAAATAAAATATTTATAAATGGAATATTTATAAATAAGAAATATTTATAAATCGGAATATTTATAAATAGGAGATATTTAGAAAAGGGAAATTATAAAATCAAAGAATAGATTTGATAGGGAAATATTTGCAAACTATTTACAAATAGAATAATCGAAAAGGAAAGATTTGTAAATCATTTACAAATAGAATTGATAGGAAATATTTAGAAAATAAATAGAGTTATAAAAAGGAAATTTGTTTATAACTGAACAGGATGTTATAAAAAGGAAACCGTTATAAAAAGGAAAACGTTAGTATAAAGGAAATCATTTGTAAAGTGAAGAACCGTTACTAAAAGTAAATCTTTATAAATGAATAGTTTATTCGTAGGGAGTTAATCGAATATGGTATTCGAAAGTTAGTAAATCGAATATGTTATTCGAAAGGGGTTAGTCGAGTTAGTTGAATAGAGTTAATTGAATCTTAGTTATTCGAATAGAGTTGAATAAATAAGGGTTATTCGAATTAGTTATTAAAGATAGAGTTAAACACATAAGAGTTATTGAATTAGTTAATCGAAAGGAGTTAAGTAAAAGGAGTTAATCGAATATAGTTTATTCGAATGGAGTTAAAGGAATAAATCGAATATAGTTTATTCGAATGGAGTTAAAGGAATAAATCGAATATAGTTTATTTGAATGGAATTAGGGGAGTTAATCGAATATAGATTATTCGAATAGAGTTAGAGGAGTTATCGAATATAGTTTATTCGACAAGAGTTAAGTGAATAGAGTTAAATCCAAAGGAGTTAATCGAATAGAATTAATTGAAAAGAGTTAATCGAATATAGTTACACGAAAGAAAGGTTAAGTAAGGAAGTTAGTTAAAGAAATATAAAGTGAACTTTGCCTATTTCAAAGTTAGAAATGTTGTTCAGTTAAGGTCTGAGAGGTAGTTCTACCCCAACTTGATTGACTTCATTTTTAACTAAGGAATGGTTAAGGTTTGATAGTAAAGGATGGTTAAGTGAATTTAGTTATTTAAGGAAATGGTTTGAGTTGGCATAGCGATAGTTTGTTTAAAATATCTGTCTAAGTCCAATGAAGAAGCTTTGGAAATGTTTTCCAAATAAGAAACCAGAAATGTTTTCTAATAAAGAAAACAAGAAATGGAAATGTTTTCCATTGTTAATAACGTATATTTTCCAAATTTAGAAAATAAGAAATATTTAATATAGGGAAACAGGAGATAAGTAAATTAATGAAATAAAGAGATAAATGTTGAATGATGTTTGATCGATATAGATTTCCATTTGGAAATAATATCGTTGTTTGCACACCAGTTTTTCTTCAATAGTTAAATCACAGACTATCGAAGTTTTTACCATTTTAACGTTGTTAATATGGAGAGACCGGTTGGATTATTATCCAAAGAACCACTCTGTATTGGCATAAGTGTTGCGAATCATATATGCCAAAGGAAATTGAAGACGGAGATATGTAAGGGCTATCCTGTTTACAGAATAGTGCCTTCGGTTCATCCTGTTCCTGGATGACTTGTATGGACGGATGTCTGACAGAGTATTTCCAGACAGTCACGTATATTGATTTCTCCAACCGTACCAAGAGTGGAAGCAGAGAAGGAAACTTCTTTTAGCTAACACATAATGTATGTTTGAGGACGTCAATCGATGATTTGATGGATTTGACGATGTGGCATTCAAAGTGAATCTGATGTGATAATAAAGCGTAGCTTCTAGCCTCACAACCGGTAAATGACAGAAATCGGGCAGGCAGCATCGCTAAGTCGGTCGCTTCGAAGTAGGGTGTATAATCACCTGATCTAGAGTTTCATTTACTCCTAAAAATCTATTGTTGATGCTATCCCATTCAGGAAACGGTTGCTGATCCCAACCGTTGGTGATATACATTCGATACACTCAAGCGAAATGAGTGGTCGGTCATGTGTTGTCGGGTTGCAAGATGTTCTTGTTGAACCCAGTGTATTCCTTTCTAGAGGTACACTAGCGAAAGGTGGTTCCATACCTTGTCATAGTTGTAAATCCATTACCCAATACGTGCTTGCGGTTTAGATTGTATATTATATATGTAGAACGTGAAATGAAAGCGTTCTGCTAGATGATTATTATTATTGTGGTTGATAGACATTATTATAATATCATAAGGTATTTGATATAAAGATAATTTGGATTCTCATAAGGGAAAAACCCATTCCGTTATACAGCATGGTCTTATGAGATATCGATTACCTACTTGAACTGTTTTAAACTGTTTTACTCACACCAGTCCCATGACTGACCCGGAGTGTAATAACCCGGAAAATGTGAACCAATTTAAAATTTTTAAAATTGGTTAATACCAAAGAATTTGAATAGTTGAAATAGCATATTTCAATAAAATAAAGAATTGGGTATAGTATTGCAGTTTGAAATTTTGAATACAAACTTTGTCTGACTATACCGGGTGGAAAATATAACGGATTTTAGCGAAACTGAAAATATTTAAATCTGTTTATGAATACCTTTCTAACGAATCTGAAAAATCGAAGTTTCATAATGGGAATCAAAAGTAATGGCCAAATGAATTTTCAGAAAGGTCGCTATATAGCATATATAACCCTTGAAAATAGATATTTTGCATACGACCTCGGAATTCGACGAATACACTTTTGTTGGGTCCGGCATGTCAAACTATTGCTAGGTTTCAAATTTCATAATTTTTGAAGCTAGTATGTGAGCGGGGCAAAAGAAAATGTGATTGGTCAATTTCTGTTAAAATGGGTCGACTAAAAATGGCCGTTTTTCAAACGAGCTCAGAATTCGATGAAACTGGTTTTGTTAGGACTGTATCGTCAAAACAATGCTAGATTTATTTTTCTGGAATTTTTCGATTCAGTTTGTGGCCCTGGCAAATTGAAATGTATGTTCAAATTAAATATTGAATGTTTTATATTTTAATTTGAAAAATAACTGACTGTAACAGTCGAATTGGCCAACGAAACATATCCCATTGTGTCCAGAATGGGGGTATTTAGCTAGGGACGACAGTCGTTGGGTTTGATTTCGAGTTCGTTTGTAAAAACACTATTTAAAATTTCCTATAAAGTCTCGACCAATAGGATTTTTTCTTTAAAAAAAAAACTACGGAGAAACCCTAGCCGCCAAGCGATATCGACGATTCGCGTTGCTCCATCCTTTCCTCCCATTTTCCGACCACCTTCGACGTAGTTAGCCCCCGCCACCACCCCAGTTCGACGACCCTTCCTCCCCTCTCCAAATCGGACCAAACCCCACCCTCCACCATCGCCTGTATCGCCTGAACCACCCTCACGAAGTCGACGTCTTTCCGGCGCCGCCCATCCCTCCTCCGGCCATCGAACTGGCCCCACTCCTAGGCGTAGGCGCGCCTCTCCAGGCCCGAGGGCGTGGCACTACCTGATCGAAGCAACGATCTACTTATTTCACGAATTTTGCAAACCTAGTTTTGAACCTTCAAATAAAGGTATGGCCTTGTTTTTCTGAGTTGAAAATTACACTTTAAAGTGTTGCAAAATCCGTCTATCTTTGAAAAATCATATCTTTTTCATGTATTGGCAAAATTCGATGAAACAGGAAATATCCTGACCGCAAGGAGGCTCTCTACATTCTAGAAGAGACCGCAGATTTTTCTGAGCTCATTAGGATTTTTAGCATTGCAAAAACCAATGTGAGGAATCTAAACTGAATTGTGTGAATGGAATCGCGTTGTATAAATTATATATAAGTGAAGTGTAAATTATATACGCATTGTATACCTCATGTACATGTGTTGTATAAGTTATATTAGCGATGTATAAATTATACAAGCGTTGTATGAAACATATATGCTTTGAATTATGATGAAATGCAAGTGAATTATAGAAATAATATATATATATACTCCCGTCGTCCACAGACCATGGACGATATTTAGTGCTTGTGATTGACGTGATATTATATGGTATGACGAATGGTTGGAAATAATTGTTTGTGGTTGATATTGTGGTTGAAAAATACCTTTGTTGTTGAAAAATACCCTCTCGTGGTTGAAACAAATTAGAATAGGATTGTGGAAATGAAAATAAAACATGCCGCCTGCGTGCGAACTGGATGCATGATCCCCATTGTCAAAAACCGCGAGGTTTTAAGGTAGAGCGAGGAGCCGTACTAGGGACGGTCCCAGTTTTAACTACCCTGCCGTTATGCTGCCGAAATTTTCTGAAATATTCATGTGTTAGAATAATTTTCATATGTTGAGTTGAAATTCATTCGTTGAATCAAAATTCATGTGTTGAATATTATTTGAATTTAAACAAATAGCTTTAGCGATAAAAATCACATTTTTATATATATACAAACTATAGCGAATATTCATGTGTTGAGTTGAAATTCATTCGTTGAATCAAAATTCATGTTTTGAATATTATTTGAATTTAAACAAATAGCTTTAGCGATAAAAATCACATTTATATACAAACTATAGCGAATATTCATGTATTGAGTTGAAATTCATTCGTTGAATCAAAATTCATGTGTTGAATATTATTGGAATTTAAACAAATAGCTTTAGCGATAAAAATCACATTTTTATATATATACAAACTATATAGAATATTCATGTGTTGAATTGAAATTCGTTCGTCGAGTTGAAATTCATGTGTTGAATGTTATCATATTTTAAAATAAAATGAATAGACAATAAAAACTACATTTTTATTGTGAATATGAAGTGTTAAAAACATTCACGTGTTGAATAAATATTTTTGATGATAAAAATATTTCTTTTATCATGTATACGCTTTGATAAAAATACACACATGTTGAAATAAATAATAGTTTGCTAGAAATGTTATTATTAGCTTTGTTCTACACATATATACATGTGTTGAACAGGAAAAATGGATTTGCTGTAGAGTAAAGAAATTATTTGCGTGCCCAACAAATAGGTAAATCTTGATGAGTTGGCTGCGCAATTTTATTTTTATATCAACTCCTGTGAATGCCATTGGATGCGGAGTGCTGGTTATTCTGTGTGAAATAATAAATATCGCCATAGGATAGTAACAATTAATTTTGAACTACACTACATGGCATACTTCTTGACGATAGGCATACTTCATCATATTCCACATAAGCAATTGGAGCTTGTGTGACGAGGTGGAAGATTTACCACACGAGCGAGAGGATTGTATGGCGATGATTTTATACTACAGGTTGAACTGATGACTGATATGGACTATATAAAATATAATGATAAACTGCCAGATTAATAAAAACCCCACACGGGTCTGGAGTTGACAATAATCACGTCTCTCTAGTTATTAGATATGGCACATGGACTATTTATTTCCACACGGAAACGGGGTGACGAGAATTTATTCTCTGGAGTTATTATCTATACACGCTCCCCCGTAAACACCAGAATATATCACTATAAATATGTGGATTCTTTTTAGGATTTATTGGGTACCTAACACGGCCCAATAAATTTCCAAACCCCTCCCCGTACAAAGGAGGTTATGGCGAAATTTTTCGAAATATTAAGGCGTTAGTGAAATATTTGAAGTGAAAACGAAGTTGAAAATATAGAATGAACTATAGTTGGAATTATAGAATGAACTATATTTATATACATAAATATAAATATAATTAAAAGGAATCGAAGCCGTGCAGTTCGTGTTTCGGAATCGTAATTTGAAATGATTAGTACGAGAAATCCGAGCATCGGATTTTCCCGAAACCGCAACCGCTGGGTTCGCTTTGGAAATATCTTCCCAACGGCACCAACCTTGTAAAAATCCAACGGTTGGATTGTCCGGAATGTTTAATTCAAATCTGAAGAAAAACAGCGCCAGAATCGTTTATATTTATATATAAATATAAATATAATTAAATTAAATCGAATAACGACGCTGCAGTTCGAATTTTGAAACCGTAACTTCAATCGACTAGTGAGGAAGATCCGACCGTCGGATTTTCACGAAACTGGAACCGTTGGGTTCGCTTTGGGAATATCTTCCCACTGATATAGACTTTGTAGAAATCCAACGGTTAGATTTTCCGATATGTGTAAAACAAATTAGGGGGAAAATAGTGCCACGGCACGACCTTAAACGTCGTTTAATTAAATATGGCCATTTTTAAATAAATAAAAATGGCGAAAAATCGTTATAAAATATTATAAGCAACATAGTTTGCAAATAAACCAATTGGGCTTGAATTGTTTGATATTTGATGGTTGTATGTGCTTGACTTTGATGGTTGCATGTGCTTGACATGAAAATAACACTAAAGAACTGAAAGATGGATGTCGGATAATATAACCATGGAAAGAATCGATTTAAATTCTAATTACGTGAATTATTTAAAAAGGAGGAGCTAACCCTCATTTCAAATAATTTATCGAGTGATTCGAATAGGAAAATGCAAAGAGGATTCAAGACCGACGATCTTCGTATCGGTTGGATGGGCGCTGCTGAGGTTCCTGACCGGAGTAGCTACCGTGAAGGAACGGAAGTAGTAGCTATCTGAACGTATGTGTTGATTGGACGGATATAGGCGGAATTTGACGCCTCCGGTTTCGTTCAGACCCAGAACGGACTTGTAAATCGACTGTGTGTCTGATATTGGATTTTGTTATATACTGATTGATCTCTGTTAAATATATATCTGTTTGGCGGCGGAGAATTTATTCTTTTTCTTAACGCCCTTCTCTGAGACGTACGAGCCCCGAGGTTATATATCGATAGAAATCATTCGTATGGAATGGATTGCCTATATGGCATGCCAAGATGTTTTGATCAAGGCTTCTGTTGCAAAGCAAAGTCTTGTGGTTGATGATCAAAGCACGGTCTACGTGGCCTGGCTTTGTGTATAGCGTGGATTCGCGAGCCTCACACCTCGGTATGAGTTAAAAACAGGGTACGGACTACAAGGAGAGCACGACGTTTCTTTCTAGCTATGGTGGTGTCAGTGACTTACCAGCCCTGACATATATATCTTTTTTTCACCTATGTGGTTGTTGGAATGCGAGGCGCCTCGATTATAGGTCTGTAAGGACCGGGAAACGTGTGTTCGGGCATAATTAATCCTCAAAAGTAAGAGAGGACCGACCCTGAAGATCCGGGGTTACCCAGAGTGTGTAGTCCTGAGGCATTTGCTAGAATGTCTCGAAGCGGAGAGGAGCTTGTCCCTTTCCCCGACTCATGACGGAAATCCAATTTCCAATACGAAATAACGGACTCGATTGTAGAACTAGTATGGCGACATAGTAGATGGTAGCTATGCCGCCTATGATTGATATTTATGATGCTATTTGCTTTTGAAACATATATGCACTAGTAATAATATCAACTGATTTTGCTTTATACGTATCAAGCATATTTGGCCATTATAAGGTAAAACTCTATCCTCCGGCTTGCGTTGCATTGTATGATGGGACTTGAGTCTTATAATGGCTTCATTCTTTTTAAAAGCATTGCGTTGTTTTAAAGAATTTACTTTGTTTTAAATGCACTAGCAATCATTGGAGTAAACCCGTTCCACGAAAGTGGCGTGGTCCTATGATTTGCTTATTACTGTTGTTTAAACTGTTAAATAGATTCCTCATACCAGTCCCCATGACTGACTCGTTGTTTGTCTCACTTTGCAAACGCGGGTGCCCTTATTTTCACACGGGCAGCCTAGTTCACAGGTGATAGGTTGTTTTTGGCTCTGCACTATTGCATAGAGTGCATTTTGGCTCATGGCGAGGCTGACTTCACAGAGATGACTTTGACATTTTCCGCCATTATTGTACTTATATTATGATTCCGCCACTAGCGATGCAGACTGCTTTACTTTCTGTACTTATTATCATATGTATATGTACCGCCTTCGGCGATGTAGACTGATACCCTTATTATGTCTCACTGCATGTATATATTCCGCCTCTGGCGATGACGACTGATCACTTCCCTTTTATTTACTAAGTTATATCCTACGTTGTGCTATTCTGATGTTGTTACATGTTGTGATTCCGCTGTCATATCCATGTAAAATTATTCTATTTATTGTTTCTGCTATTATCTGTACTCTGCTATGATGATTAATGTGTTATATTCCAATGATTATCCTTAATACCGCCCATCGGATTTTGGGATCGTCACAGTTGGTATCAGAGCTTTGGTTAACCTTAGTTCCGGGATCTAACACATTAAAAACCTCGTCAGAATAGAAACAGTAGTGTTCTAAGGCGAGTAGCTCATTAGAGATAGGATTAGCAATGTCCTAGAATGAGCTAAGCAGATTAGAAAAACAATTTGATCAGTACATCATTACCTTTCCTTATGTTCCCCTGCTTAATCATAAATGAAAATTATCAAATCTGTGAGCTTGACTCTTTTCTTGCTTATACAGTACTCTCTCTGATGGCTACACGAGCAGCAGCAGCTAGAGGAGGCCGTGGAGGCCGAGCAGGAGTAGAAGGTGGATGGGGGAATATCCCCGTAGTTGTGGAAGGCCCTATTGTTCAGCCACCAGCACCCCGGGACTTTGAGCTAGACAGAGTAGCGAAGCGGTATAGGAACCTTGGGGGAAAACCCTTTTCAGGTCTTAGCATAATGACAGAGGCTGTAGCTTGGTTGAAGACCTGTGAAAAGATCTTTGAAGGCATGGGTTTGGGAACCAACAACAAAGCACGACTAGGTATTTGGCTCCTACAGGAGGAAGCAGAGCTGTGTTGGGATGCCATCACCTCAGAAGATGCAGCAGGTACTGTCAGAACCTAGGAGCAATTTAAAACCATGTTCAACGAGAAGTTTGTACCTGAACAGTCCTTAGAGAGGATGCGAGAGCAGTTTGCTAATCTCCTGCAGGGAGATCTCTCTATCCAGGATTACCTCAATAAATTCACCCAGTTGTCGCGCTACGCCCCAGAGCTTATTATGACTAACAAAGCAAAGAACAAGAGATTTATATTTGGGCTAAAGCGCAAGTACCATGACAGAGCTATGAGCAACATCAAACTCTCCTTCTCAGAAGTGGTAGAAATGGCTTGCAATTATGAAGATATGGATGAAAGGCACGCCAACCAAGACCACGCCAAAAGCCAAGCTGGAAATAAACGCAAGGCTTCCGCAGATCAGCCCGAGTCTAGCATTACAGCGGCCGCTACTCAGAAACCTGGAAAGATACCGAAAGGGAATTGCTACAACTGCGGGAAGCCAGGACATTTTTCTAATGTGTGCAAAGCCCCGAGGAAACCAAAGGCAAACCCAGACTCAGCCGAATGCTACAACTGCCATAAGAAGGGGCACTATAGCAGGAATTGTCCTCTGAAGCAGAATGCACAAGTAGCTCATGTGTATGATGGGGAGACCCCGCCAGCTACCACCGATGGATCAGGTAAACCCGACGTCTTGGGAGGTACCCTTACCATTAAAAATATTCCTGTTTCTGTACTTTTTTATACTGGTGTATCACGTAGCTTCATTTCTGGTAATATTGTTCACAAGTTAAAATTGAATCAAAGAAAGCTTAAAGAACCGATTAAAGTTCAAAACCCGATAGGAGGTTCTGTTAGTCTCAGTTCATACTGCAGAGTGCCTATCTCTTATTCATGTTACAAGTTTCCCATCCACTTAATCGTTATGGATTTGTCTGAATTTGATGTTATTCTCGGTTTGGAATGGTTGACAAAATATAAGGCCAAAGTTAGATGTGCCGAGAGAATCGTGGAAGTTAAAACAAAATTTGGGCATATCACTATACCATGCCATGGCTCAGAAATTAATAGAACAGAATTTTGGTCTTCTTTAGAAGTTACTCCCCCTTCATTAGAAAAGATACCGGTCATTAAAAACTAAGCGGATGTGTTTGAAGAAGTAGAAAACTTACCGTCGCAAAGAGAAATTGAATTTAGAATAGATCTAATTCCTAACGCCCGACCAGTAGTACATCCAATTAGAAGAATGGCCCCGAAAGAAAAGGAAGAGTTAGGTAGTCAAACCCAAGAATTGCTTTGGAAAGGTCTGATCAGACCAAGCTTTTCAGCTTAGGGAGCAGCAGTAGTATTTGTACCGAAATCAGACGGTACTCTAAGACTATGTGTTGATTACCGAGATCTCAATAAGCAGACACTGAAGAACAAATATCCCTTGCCTCGAATAGACGATCTGTTAGATCAATTAGATGGGGCAACGGTATTCTCCAGGATGGACCTAGCTACAGGTTTCCACCAATTATGTATAGCCGAAGACTGTATTCCTTTGGCAGCCTTTAGGGGTCCCGATTTATTCTACGAATGGTTAGTAATGACGTTCGGCTTGTGTAACGCTCCGGCCTACTTCGTCGATCTTATGAACAGAGTGTTCCGTGGTGTATTGAATAAATTTGTTCTAGTCTTCATCGATGACATTTTAATCTACTCCAAGTCGGAATGCGAACATGCAAAACATTTAGAACAAGTGTTGAAAATCCTGAGGAGAAATGTCTTGAAAGATAAATTTTCTAAATGTGTCTTCTGGCAGGATGAAGTTAAGTTCCTAGGCCATGTCGTATCAAAAGAAGGGATTGCTGTAGATACAAGCAAAATTACAGCGATTCAGAACTGGAAACAACCCACTACCCCCATAGAAGTTCGAAGTTTCCTTGGATTGGCTAGTTACTATCGGAAATTTATTCAGGATTTTTCAAAGATATCCGGTGTATTGACAAAGCTTACAAAGAAGCATGAGAAATTCAAATGGACTCCCGAATGCGAAGAAGCTTTCCAGGAGCTGAAACTGAAGTTGACAACTGCTCCAGTATTGACAATTATAGAAGGCAACCAAGACTAGACTGTATGGACAGATGCTTCTATTAGAGGGCTAGGCGCAGTATTAATGCAAAAAGGCCAAGTGGTCGCTTATGCCAGCCGTCAGCTGAAGCCACATGAAAGAAACTATGCAACTCACGATCTTGAGTTATTAGCTATTGTGTTTGCTTTAAGAATCTGGAGGCATTATTTATTGGGCGAGAAGTTCGAACTATTTACAGATCATCAATCCTTGAAATATCTATTCACTCAGAAGGATCTGAACTAGAGACAACAGCGTTGGTTAGAATTGCTTGCAGCATATGATTTTGAAATTCTATACACTCCAGGGAAAGCCAATGTTGTAGCAGATGCGCTCAGCAGAAAGAATGAAATCATCGCCAGTTTTGTCATCTTGTCTTCATTAATAGACAGGATCTCGACCCTTCAGAAAGACGATGAATTTATTAAAAGAGTTAGTCAGAGAGTCAAGGGAGGTGAATCCACAAGTTTCCGACTCGATGACAAAGGAGTTCTAAGATTAAAGGGCAGAATTTGCATCCCAAATCTTACAGAGCTCAGAAGAGAAATACTTGATGAGTGCCACAAGTCCAAATTAAGTATCCATCCCGGTGTGAGCAAAATGTATAATGATATCAAACGCACATTCTGGTGGAGAGCTTTGAAAAGAGATATTTCATTATATGTTAGTAGATTCCCCACTTGTCAGCTAGTTAAGAGCGATCAGCAGAAATTACCTGGACTATTACAACCATTAGAAATTCCAGGATGGAAGTGGGAGAAAATTTCGATGGACTTCATTGATGGCCTGCCTCGAACTAAGAAAGGAAACGACAGTATATGGGTAATCGTAGATCGCTTCACGAAGACTGCCCATTTCATACCTGTCCGATCCAACAGAACGGCTCAAAGTTTAGCACAGATTTACTTCAAAGAAATAGTTAAACTACTTGGGGTGCCGCTCAATATAGTCAGTGATAGAGATCCCCTGTTTACTAGCAAATTCTGGGAAGCATTCCAGACAGAATTGGGAACCAAATTAAATTTAAGCACCGCTTATCACCCACAGACAGACGGCCAAACTGAGCGGGTGAATAGAATTCTAGAAGATTTACTACGGGCTTGCGTTATCGATTTTGGAGGCTCATGGGAAGATCACTTACATTTAGCCGAATTCTCTTACAACAATAGCTATCAAGCAAGTTTGGGATTGTCTCCATTTGAAGCATTATACGGTAGACCGTGCAGATCTCCCGCATGTTGGGTAGAACCTGGCAACAGACTTGTGTTAGGGCCCGATATAATTCGAGAAGCATCAGATAAAGTCGACTTTATTAAGAAGCAATTGAAAACCGCACAGAGCCGAAAGGAAAGTTATGCTGATGCGAGAAGAAGAGATTTATCATTTGCCGTTGGCGATTATGTTTATCTAAGAGTTTCTCCGATGCGGGGAGTAATCAGATTTGGCAAGACTGGGAAGTTGGCACCGAGATTTATTGGTCCCTTTCCTATACTTGAACGGATTGGAACTCTTGCATATAGAGTTTCATTACCTGATTGGTTGCCTGGTGTACATGATGTGTTCCACGTATCTCAACTCAAAAAACATGTTCATGATCCAGATCTTGTTGTCGAAGAAGCAGCGCAACAAGATATAGACATAACTCCAGAATTAGCGCTTAGAAGAGAGCCATTAAAAATTGTTGGCAAAGAAACTAGAGAGCTAAGGAGCAAAAAGATTCATTTAGTCAAAGTGCAGTGGAGTAGTGATCCTAGAGACTGTACTTGGGAGACTGAGGAAAGCATTAAGCAAGCCTACCCCAAATGCAGAGTGGACATCTCTGACTAACTCCGGTGCAAGGTACCTTTACAATACTTTGCATTTACATTTTGTTTCCTACTTTGCAGTTATTTCCTTTTCGAGGACGAAAAGTTTTAAGTGGGGGAGACTGTAATAACCCGGAAAATGTGAACCAATTTAAAATTTTTGAAATTGGTTAATACCAAAGAATTTGAATAGTTGAAATAGCATATTTCAATAAAATAAAGAATTGGGTATAGTATTGCAGTTTGAAATTTTGAATACAAACTTTGTCTGACTATACCGGGTGGAAAATATAACGGATTTTAGCGAAACTGAAAATATTTAAATCTGTTTATGAATACCTTTCTAATGAATCTGAAAAATCAAAGTTTCATAATGGGAATCAAAAGTTATGGCCAAATGAATTTTCAGAAAGGTCGCTATATAGCATATATAGCCCTTGAAGATAGATATTTTGCATACGACCTCGGAATTCGACGAAACCACTTTTGTTGGGTCCGGGATGTCAAACTATTGCCAGGTTTCAAATTTCATAATTTTTGAAGCTAGTATGTGAGGGGGGCAAAAGAAAATGTGATTGGTCAATTTCTGTTAAAATGGGTCGACCTAAAAATGGCCGTTTTTCATACGAGCTCAGAATTCGACGAAACTGGTTTTGTTAGGACCGTATCATCAAAACAAAGCTAGATATATTTTTCTGGAATTTTTCGATTCAGTTTGTGGCCCTGGAAAATTGAAATGTACGTTCAAATTAAATATTGAATGTTTTATATTTTAATTTGAAAAATAACTGACTGTAACAATCGAATTGGCCAACGAAACATATCCCATTGTGTCCGGAATGGGGGTATTTAACAAGGGACGACAGTCGTTGTGTTTGATTTCGAGTTCGTTTGTAAAAACACTATTTAAAATTTCCTATAAAGTCTCGACCAATAGGATTTTTTCTTTAAAAAAAACTACGGAGAAACCCTAGCCGCCAAGCGATATCGACGATTCACGTTGCTCTGTCCTTTCCTCCCATTTTCCGACCACCTCCGACGTAGTTAGCCCCCGCCACCACCCCAGTTCGACGGCCCTTCCTCCCCTCTCCAAATCCGACCAAACCCCACCCTCCACCATCGCCTGAACCACCCCCACGAAGTCGACGTCTTTCCGGCGCCGCCCAGCCCTCCTCCGGCCACCGAACTGGCCCCACTCCTAGGCGCAGGCGCGCCTCTCCACGCCCGAGGGCGTGGCACTAACTAATCGAAGCAACGATCTACGGATTTCACGAATTTTGCAAACCTAGTTTTGAACCTTCAAATAAAGGTACGGCCTTGATTTTCTGAGTTGAAAATTACACTTTAAAGTGTTGCAAAATCCGTCTATCTTTGAAAAATCATATCTTTTTCATGTGTTGACGAAATTCGATGAAACAGGAAACATCGTGACCGCAAGGAGGCTCTCTACATTCTAGAAGAGACCGCGGATTTTTCTGAGCTCGTTAGGATTTTTAGCACTGTAAAACCAATGTGAGGAATCTAAACTGAATTGTGTGAATGGAATCGCGTTGTATAAATTATATAAGCGAAGTGTAAATTATATACGCATTGTATAGCTCATGTACATGTGTTGTATAAGTTATATTAGCGATGTATAAATTATACAAGCGTTGTATGAAACATATATGCTTTGAATTGTGATGAAATGCAAGTGAATTATAGAAATAATATATATATATATATATATATATACTCCCCTCGTCCACAGACCATGGACGATATTTATTGCTTATGATTGACGTGATATTATATGGTATGACGAATGGTTGGAAATAATTGTTTGTGGTTGATATTGTGGTTGAAAAATACCTTTGTGGTTGAAAAATACCATCTCGTGGTTGAGACAAATTAGAATAGGATTATGGAAATTAAAATAAAACATGCCGCCTGCGTGCGAACTAGATGCATGATCCCCATTGTCATAAACCACGAGGTTTTAAGGTAGAGCGAGGAGCCGTACTAGGGACGGTCCCGGTTTTAACTACCCTGCCGTTATGCTGCCGAAATTTTCTGAAATATTCATGTGTTAGAATAATTTTCATGTGTTGAGTTGAAATTCATTCGTTAAATCAAAATTCATGTGTTGAATATTATTTGAATTTAAACAAATAGCTTTAGCGATAAAAATCACATTTTTATATATATATACAAACTATAGCGAATATTCATGTGTTGAGTTGAAATTCATTCGTTGAATCAAAATTCATGTGTTGAATATTATCTGAATTTAAACAAATAGCTTTAGCGATAAAAATCACATTTTTATATATATACAAATTATAGCGAATATTCTTGTGTTGAGTTGAAATTCATTCGTTGAATCAAAATTCATGTGTTGAATATTATTTGAATTTAAACAAATAGCTTTAGCGATAAAAATCACATTTTTATATATATACAAACTATATAGAATATTCATGTGTTGAATTGTAATTCGTTCGTCGAGTTGAAATTCATGTGTTGAATGTTAACGTATTTTAAAATAAAATGAATAGACAATAAAAACTACATTTTTATTGTGAATATGAAGTGTTAAAAACATTCACGTGTTGAATAAATATTTTTGATGACAAAAATATTTCTTTTATCATGTATACGCTTTGATAAAAATACACACGTGTTGAAATAAATAATAGTTTGCTAGAAATGTTATTATTAGCTTTGTTCTACATATATATACATGTGTTGAACAGGAAAAATGGATTTGTTGTAGAGTAAAGAAATTATTTGCGTGCCCGACAAGTAGGTAAACCTTGATGAGTTGGCTGCGCAATTTTATTTTTATATCAACTCCTGTGAATGCCATTGGATGCAGAGTGCTGGTTATTCTGTGTGAAATAATAAATATCGCCATACGATAGTAACAATTAATTTTGAACTACACTACATGGCATACTTCTTGACGATAGGCATACTTCATCATATTCCACATAAGCAATTGGAGCTTGTGTGACGAGGTGGAAGATTTACCATACGAGCGAGAGGCTTGTATGGCGATGATTTTATACTACAGGTTGAACTGATGACTGATATGTACTATATAAAATATAACGATAAACTGACAGATTAATAAAAACCCCACACGGGTCTGTAGTTGACAATAATCACGTCTCTCTAGTTATTAGATACGGCACATGGACTATTTATTTCCACACGGAAACGGGGTGACGAGAATTTATTCTCTGGAGTTATTATCTATACACGCTCCCCCGTAAACACCAGAATATATCACTATAAATATGTGGATGCTTTTTAGGATTTATTGGGTACCTAACACGGCCCAATAAATTTCCAAACCCCTCCCCGTACAAAGGAGGTTATGGCGAATTTTTTTGAAATATTAAGGCGTTAGTGAAATATTTGAAGTGAAAACGAAGTTGAAAATATAGAATGAACTATAGTTGGAATTATAGAATGAACTATATTTATATATATATAAATATAAATATAATTAAAAGGAATCGAAGCCGTGCAGTTCATGTTTCGGAATCGTAATTTGAAACGATTAGTACGAGAAATCCGACCATCGGATTTTCCCGAAACCGCAACCGCTGGGTTAGCTTTGGAAATATCTTCCCAACGGCACCAACCTTGTAAAAATCCAACGGTTGGATTGTCCGGAATGTTTAATTCAAATCTGAAGAAAAACAGCGCCAGAATCGTTTATATTTATATATATATAAATATAATTAAATTAAATCGAATAACGACGCTGCAGTTCGAATTTTGAAACCGTAACTTCAAACGACTAGTGTGGAAGATCCGACCGTCGGATTTTCACGAAACTGGAACCGTTGGGTTCGCTTTGGGAATATCTTCCCACTGATATAGACTTTGTAGAAATCCAACCGTTAGATTTTCCGATATATGTAAAAAAAAATAGGGGGAAAACAGCGCTAGTGCCACGGCACGACCTGAAACGTCGTTTAATTAAATATGGCCATTTTTAAATAAATAAAAATGGCGAAAAATCGTTATAAAATATTATAAGCAACATAGATAGCAAATAAACCAATTGGGCTTGAATTGTTTGATATTTGATGGTTGTATGTGCTTGACACGAAAATAACACTAAAGAACTGAAAGACGGATGTCGAATAATATAACCATGGAAAGAATCGATTTAAATTCTAATTACGTGAATTATTTAGAAAGGCCGAGCTAACCCTCATTTCAAATAATTTATCGAGCGATTCAAATTGGAAAATGCAAAGACGATTCAAGACCGACGATCTTCGTATCGGTTGGATGGGCGCTGCTGAGGTTCCTGACCGGAGTAGCTACCGTGAAGGAACGAAAGTAGTAGCCGTCTGAACGTATGTGTTGATTGGACGGATATACGAGGAATTTGACGGCTCCGGTTTCGTTCAGACCCAGAATGGACTTGTAAATGGACTATGTGTCTGGCATTTGATTTTGTTCTATACTGATTGATCTCTGTTAAATATATATCTATTTGGCTACGAAGAATTTATTCTTTTGCTTAATGCCCTTCTCTGAGACGTACGAGCCCAGAGGTTATATATCGATAGAAATCAGTCGTATGGAGTGGATTGCCTATGTGGCATGCCGAGATGCTGTGATAAAGGCTTCTGTTGCAAAGCAAAGTTTTGTGGTTGATGATCAAAGCACGGTCTACGTGGCCTGGCTTTGTGTATAGCGTGGATTCGCGAGCCTCACACCTCGGTATGAGTTAAAAACGGGATACGGAGTGCAAGGAGAGCACGACGTTTCTTTCTGGCTATGGTGGTGTCAGTGACTTACCAGCCCTGACATATATCTATTTTTCACCTATGTGGTTGTTGGAATGGGAGGCGCCTCGATTATAGGTCTGTAAGGACCGGGAAACGTGTGTTCAGGCATAATTAATCCTCAAAAGTAAGAGAGGACCGACCCTGAAGATCCGGGGTTACCCAGAATGTGTAGTCCTGAGGCATTTGCTAGAATGTCTCGAAGCGGAGAGGAGCTTGCCCCTTGCCTCGACTCATGACGGAAATCCAATTTCCAATACGAAATAACGGACTCGGTTGTAGAACTAGTATGGCGACATAGTAGATGGTAGCTATGCCGCCTATGATTGATATTTATGATGCTATTCGTTTTGAAACATATATGCACTAGTAATAATATCAATTGATTTTGCTTTATACGTATCAAGCATATTTGGCCATTATAAGGTAAAACTCTATCCTCCGGCTTGCGTTGCATTGTATGATGGGACTTGAGTCTTATAATGGCTTCATTCTTTTTAAAAGCATTGTGTTGTTTTAAAGAATTTACTTTGTTTTAAATGCACTAGCAATCACTGGAGTAAACCCGTTCCGCGAAAGTGGCGTGGTCCTATGATTTGCTTATTACTTTTGTTTAAACTGTTAAATAGATTCCTCATACCAGTCCCCATGAATGACTCGTTGTTTGTCTCACTTTGCAAACGCGGGTGCCCTTATTTTCACACGGGCAGCCTAGTTTATAGGTGACAGGTTGTTTTTTGCTCTGCACTGTTGCATAGAGTGCATTTCGGCTCATGGCGAGGCTGACTTCACAGAGATGACTTTGACATTTTCCGCATTATTGTACTTATATTATGATTCCGCCACTGGCGATGCAGACTGCTTTACTTTCAGTACTTATTATCGTATGTATATGTACCGCCTTCGGCGATGTAGACTGATACCCTTATTATGTCTCACTGCATGTATATATTCCGCCTCTGGCGATGATGACTGATCACTTCCCTTTTATTTACTAAGTTATATCCTACGCTGTGCTATTCTGATGTTGTTACATGTTGTGATTCCGCTGTCATATCCATGTAAAATTATTATATTTATTGTTTCTGCTATTATTTGTACTCTGCTATGATGATTAATGTGTTATATTCCAATGATTATCCTTAATACCGCCCATCGGATTTTGGGATCGTCACACGGAGTTTATTTGTTTGTTTCCCTAAACTCTTGGGTGCCTAATTTTACGGGCAGTCAAGTAGTCGGGATTTACAGATACTGGAAGAGCTGGAGTAGGAGGCTTCAGGATCATATAGCTATAGTTTATTTCCGCTGTGTTGTAAGTGATGTACTTTGAAAATGATGTATATTCAAGTACTAAGTTACATTTCAAAGTTATGTTATATATTATATGTTATTCGTTCCGCTAAGAGATTGGTGTTACTCTGATGTTGTGTTCTTCTTCTTCTATTCTAAGTTTCTATCTTATCTTTCCTCACTCTTTAATTTCTTTCTATTAATTTCTTGGTTTTCAGTGCAATTTGGGGTTGGACTTGTGTTATTTAGTCAGCTCAAATTGGACCGGATTTTCGGGTCATTACAATCCGTGCATCTCTTTCAGTTGTGGTTGTAGATGATTTCCACTATATATTATTCTTAGGTACTATATTTTCTGCTGATTTGTAATTTATTAGTCTTGTTCTCAAAGCAGTCCGCCTTCTTGTTCGGTTTAGGCTGGCCGGGAAATTCGGGTCGCTACAATTACCATTATTACTTTACACTATTTAAATATTTCCATAGTCTATACATTAAAGTAATTACCTCCAAACCGGCGGGATGATTAGGGAGCACTCCATAGGTACCATACAAGCCAAACTAATAGTGTGCTCGTACACGGCATGTGATAATGCATAATGAGGATGGCAGGGTGGATACACCGCTTACAGAGTCGGACTCATAGTAACATGTAGTAGCTACTACCTCTTATCTCGAGACACATTCCTATAATTAAATCGAAGGGTGGCTACCAACTCACATCACAAAAGTAATGGAAATGTATCGAAGAAGTATGCTCGATAGGAGAAATGACCTCACTTGATCTCGGCAAAGCTCATGTTTTAGTCACATCAAGATGACTCATGGGTGTCAGGGTCACGTAAATACCATGTATCAAAATCGTTTTCTAAACCATCCTACTTCGTTTTGGCTTCTCTACCACATACAAAATTGTTAAAGTGGTTTTCGATATTAGCAATGAGTATGACAATAGCCGATCCCGGTCTCTTTAGCAACCAAATGTTTACATTTTCACACTGTAGTCATTTTATAATCACTTTAAAATCATTTATACGAAATCACAAATTCATATTTGAAATCATAATTAAATATCCAACTTCGATTATATTTAGTTTTTGAAAATATATGCTTAACGACTTTCAATCCAATATCAACTTATATAATCATACCTTAAAGGTCTCAAATATTATTTAAATCAATACTAAAATATTTAACTTTGATGGTATTTTAGTTTGATTTATTTTCATCAAGTCCAAGTTCAAATAACTCATATAATCCAATTTCACCTTTATAAGAATTCATTTTAAGTCAATTCATAAAATCCCACATTTTGGTTCAAATTCAATTTCTACAATTCAAATCAAATCTTATATTTTAATTCAAATAATTCATAATATATTTTATAATTTCGGGTTGTATACTTAAAAATCATCACTTATAGATTCAAATCATATAGTTTAAAATCCTTCTTATAAATTCAGTTTATAAAATTTCTTAACTCGTATCAAATCGATTTATGTAATCAATTCCATGCATAAACAATTTGTATATTCGGAATTCTCATTCAGTCACTTATAATTCAATTCATTTTTATATCAATTATATATTCAAACTCATTTTTTAAGAAAGTTCATATTAAATCTATTCAAATTCATATCTCATATGAGTTCATATGTTTAATCAAATATCAATCTTTAATTTTAATATTTAAACCTTAAATTTAAATCACGAAAGCTTAATTTATCCATCTTGAGTTTATTATAAAGTTTTAAAAAATATTGAATTCATATTTTAATAATAGATTCATATATATAATGTAACAACCCGAAAATCTGGGCCAATTTAAAAATTTTATTTTGGCAATTTTAGTGAATTTTGAACATTTAAAATAGATTATTTTAAATAATATCGACGAGAAAAATGTTTTGAATTGAATTCGATGTATATATTTGTATACGTCGTCGTTAGAATATAAATAATTATATATAATTATAAAAAGGAATTGAAAATGGCGCGGTAGTTCGATAATTCGATTTCAAACTTCAAATGAATGTACCGGGTGCAAAATAATCCGAATTTTAGTGAAACCAAAAACATTAGGATCTATTTGTGAATATCTTTCCAACGAATCCGAAAAATCGAATTTTCATAGCGGGAATTAAAAGATATGTCCAGTTGAAAATTCTGAATAGTCGCTATGGAATTCAGGCCCTTAAAAATGGAAATTTTGCAAACGACATCGGATTTCGACGAAACCACTTTTGTTGGATCCGCGATGTCAAGTTATTGCTAGATTCCAAATTTCATAATTTTTCGAATCAATATGTGAGCGTGGCAAAGGAAAACGCGTTTGACCAGTTTCAGTTAATTTTAATCGACTGGAAAATGGCCATTTTTCCAACGGTCTCAGAATTCGACGAAATTAGTTTTGTTAGGACCGTATCGTCAATGCGAAGCTAGAAAATATTTTTCTGGAAATTTTAAAGTTCGTATGTGACCCCGGTAAATTGAAATGCGCATTCAAATTCAATATATAGAGTTATATGTTGGTTTTAACGGAAACTGATCGAAACGATTGAATCAGCGTACGATACATATCCCATTGTGTTCGGAATGGGGGTGAAACGCTATGGACGACAGGCGGTGGGCCTCGTTTAGAGGTCGTATGTAAAAGTCAACTTTTTTGAAAATAAAATAATAAATATAAATTAAATATTCCCCCTTTCTCTCTATACCTTGCCCCCTCCCCCCCCCCCCCCCCACGTTCATTCTTCAGATCGATTTTTAAAATGAAATGAAAATAAAAAACCAAAAAAAAACCAATCTCGATTTCCACCCTCCACCGTCGTTGGCCGACGTCGCACCCCCCCAGCCCCCAGGCCGTCGACTCCACCACCGCGGCCCCCTCCGCTTCAACCCCCATTGTCTCCTCCCCCTTCCACCTAAAACCGAAAACCCACCCTCCATTTGCAAACGCGAGACCCCCAAACCCCATAATCCACCGCACCGCGCCCTCCAGCAGCCGTCACACTGGCCAAGCATCCCCCTCCACCGCTGACGCGACGCAAGCAGCTGCCCCCTCTTCGATTTGCGCAAAACAGCCCCCTTTCTTCGCTGAAACAATGTGAGTTTTTACCCTTTTCATTACGTTATATATTTCTTTGATAAAAAAACTGAATTTTAAAGAAAAACTGAATATTTTGCTAAAGGAAAGATCGTGTTTTTGTTCAAGGAAAGATTAAATTTTTATCACATAAAAGTTTACATTTTTAATATAGTAAAGATGTGATTTTTGATTGGAAGGAAAATACGATTTTTAACTAGGGTATGATATGAAACTATATATAGAATAGCGAAATAAAAATTCGATTTTTATATATAGAATAGCGAAGTAAAAATTCGATTTTTATATATTGAATAGCAAAGTAAAAATTCGATTTTTATATATTGAATAGCAAAGTAAAAATTCGATTTTTCTATATTGAATAGCGAAGTAAAAATTCGATTTTTCTATATTGAATAGCGAAGTAAAAATGCGATTTTTATATATTGAATAGCATAGTAAAAATGCGATTTTTATATATTGAATAGCATAGTAAAAATGTGATTTTTATATATTGAATAGCAAAGTAAAAATTCGATTTTTATATATTGAACAGCATAGTAAAAATTCGATTTTTATATATTGAATAGCAAAGTAAAAATTCGATTTTTACATATGTAGAGAATACGGGCAACGAAGATGACAAAAATGCGAAAACGACGAAGATTTCTATAAAGGAATGTCATGAAGTTGGGATAGCTTTCGGTGAGAATTTCTCACTCTTTAATTTTATTTTATTTTCTAGTTATATAAATATATACTAGAATGCAGACGGTGTTTAGTAGCACCCGACACCCGTCATCCACAGACCATGGATGGCTTGTTTATTTAATTGTTTGGTTGTGTAGTTGGTTAGATTATTTGGTTTGAATTGAATTGTTTTGGTGAAATGAAATTGATTTGATTGATGTGTGAATGGCATGGGCCTTCACTAGACTGGGGATAAGGCTAGGCCTTGTCCCGTTTCTAGTATCTGCCGTTATGCCGCCGAAATTTTCTAAAAATAAGTTAGAAAAATAAAGATAACATTTTATTTAATAAATGAACCGAATAGAATATTCATAGGTTGAATAAAATAGTTTAATCGTTAAAAATATAATTTTTAACGTGAATGTGAATAAATAAATATTCATTTACAAACCGGACGGTTTGTTTATGTACACCTATTTGAAGGACATTGATTGGGACGATAAATTCTACACATCGCCCAACTGCACAAATAAAAATTTGTGTTTGATTGCTTGAAACCCCACACGGGTATTGGGATGATATTTGACGTACACTAATCCCGATTGTTTAGTTGTATGTCGATCGATTGATTGACAGGCTGTTATAAGCGTTGAATATTTATATTTGATGCTTATGCAGTGTAGAATGCACTTTGGATGATGGTTGATTATTCATCGTTGTTGATATATACATGTGTAGTAGAAAATCCATATAATTAACATTATATGGTAATTGATTGGGCCTCATTCCAGTTTTAAAATAGAAATATTTGAAAAAGAAATATTTGAAATAGAATATTTGAAAATAGGAATATATGAAGCCGTATTGATTAGATTGACGCCATTTTGACGTGAACGATATTTATATCGATTTTATTCATTTTATAATGAATATCGAAAGTGATTCCAAAATCTGATATTTTGAAAAGAATTGAATATAAATAAATTCGAAAAAGAATTGAATATAAATAAATTCGAAAAAGAATTAAATATAAATAAATTTGAATTGAAATCGAACTAAAATCGAATTAGAAATCAATTCGAATTGAAATCAATTTGAAATGAATTTAAAATGAATCTAAATTGGAATATTCCATTTTGATTTGAAATTGAATATGAAGTTGAAATCGTTTTGAAAATGAATTTAAAAACGATTTATAAAGCACATTTTGAATTGAAATCGACGAAGTATATATTATATATATTACATATATAATATAATGGCCTGAATAGAACGCGCCGCGCCGCGGTAGTTCGCGAATTTCAACCATTAATTTCGAACGGACATTACGGGAGATCCGGCCGTCGGATTCTCCTGAAACCAAAACCGTTGGGTTCGTATCAAAAAGAGCTTTCTAACGAATATTAGAAATTAGAAATCTAAAGGTTGGATTTGGAATTATGTCCAAATCAAATTTGAAAAAGGTCGCTATAAGTGCAGTTCGATGGCCGTTGATGGAAATCGACTGTACAGGCCTTGATAAAATTATTAAAAATAGTAATAATTTGTGTAAAATCATAAGAAATGATTTAGAAAGAATTGGGATGAAAAACTCCATATTTGAAAAGATAAAAATAGATTTTTATCGAAATGAACTAGTTTTGAACTAGAATTACAATTCTATTTATTTTTAAATAAATAAATTGAATTTGAAATGGTTTTGATAATAACCAGAATTTCCTAAGATTGCATTGGAATGGATTTGAATCGAAATTGTCTTCGGAATATTTCGATGTTGGATTTCTTGATTATACAAATGTTGTTATGGAAATTTGAAAGATATAGATATATATATCGTTATTTCCAATACGATCTTCGTTGGTCGCAGAATTTGATATTGAATATAAGCCGGGATATTTTCTATTCAGAGCCTTGTATTTAATATCAAATGTGATTTGGGTTTGTCGTGAATGGTGTCTTCATTAACACTGTTCTTGAACCCAGTTAAGAAAAGATTAAATCTTTTTATTTGGATTTAATGAAGTGTACCAATTAAATAATATTTAATTGGAATTGAATTGATATTGATTTTTGGGTTTATCGTGGACAGTGTTTTAAATAACACTCGTTCTTTAACGCGAGAATTAATGGAATGTGATTTTGGGTTTATCGTGAACCGTGTTTTAAATGACACTGATTCTTTAACCCAGTTAACGATTAAAACTAAGTGGAGTTTTAATGAATCTTTAATTAGATTGAAATGATCGAGAATGGAGTATCGCCAGTTTTGCTCCAGGCGATAGTTTAATCTTTAATTAGATTTGAACGCGAAATGGTAATTGAATTTACCGATAACACCGTAGTGTTAGATATGAAGTATTACCAGTTTTACTTCATGGGGTGAATAGGTTGGGATTGGGAAATTAAAACAAATGATTACTTTGGTAAGGTTCGTTAACCCCGACTAGTTGAATCGAAATTCAAAAGAAGATTTGAGAATAAATTTTAATGATTTATCTTGAATAAAATTAATGGGAACCATTCCCTATGAATGTGAAATTTAGAAACTAACTGTCGGTTAGCTAAGTAGAATGGTTTTCTGGATATCGATCTGATGTTGGTTTCGGCCTTCGGGGTTAATATTTGTGGAATTATTCTCTTAATTAATTTATGGTTAGTGACTGATGAATTGGAATGAGGCATATGTTGTGTTTGTGTAACACTTATTTAAAATATACGCGAGTTATTTGGAAAGACCGGGTTTATCCCATTCTGAATAACTGATACGACGATAAGTCGAAGATGAAGACGGTGGTTGAAGACCGGAAGTCTTCACATCGTTTGGGTGATTACTGATGATCTTGATTGGGCTGTACACCCAAGATGAGGGAATCAATCGGTGGTCGTCCAGATGTGCTTGGAGATCGATGGATATGCGAGGAAAGTGCCTCCGGTTTCGTTCAGACCCAGAACGGACTTGTAAATGGACTGTGTGTCTGACATTGGATTTCATTCTGTGTGACTGATATCGGTTGCATAGAGTGGTTTGCCTGTGTGGCATGCTAAGATGCAATTGATCGAGGCTTCTGTTGAAAAGCAAAGTCTTGTGGTGATGATCAAAGCACAGCCTATGTGGCACAGCTTTGTGTAACGTGAATTCGCGAGCCTCACACCCCGGTTGTGAACCAAAAACGGGAGACGGACCTCAGGGAGGGCATGCGTTTCTTTCTAGCTAGGGTGGTGTCAGTGACCTACCAGCCCTGACATTTATATACTTTTCACCTGTGTGGTTGTTGCTGTTGCGAGGCGCCTCGGTTAGATCGGACGATCCGGGTCCGATGGAGCCATTCGTTGGCTCATGTACGCCCCCAAAGGGCGGGGAAACGCATGTTCAGGCATTTTAATCCACATCGGTGGACCGGCCCTGACGATCCAAGGGTCACTCGAGCTCTGATCCTGAGGCTCGGGCTAGAGAGTCTCGAATCGGTTGAGGACTATCTTTTGCCTCGGTTCATAGATGGAAATCCAATTTCCAAATATGTGACATTTGCGGTTTTAATTGTAGAACTAGTATGGCGAAATGATATATGGTACCCATGCCGCCTATGATTGATATTTATGATTTGAAGTTGTTTTATACACTATGCACTAATAATAGTATCAAATGACTTGTTTTTAAACGTATCAAGCATTTTTTGGCTGTTATAAGGGAAAACCCTATCCCCTGGCTTGCGTTGCATTGTGTGATAGGACCTGGGTCTTATAACAGCTTCATTTTTCTTTATTTAGCATTGCGCTATTTGTTATATGCACTGGTATTCTTGGGAGGAAACCCGTTCCGTGTTATATGACGTGGTCCCTTGATTTACCTAACTTTAAAATAAAGAATAATAACTATTTTAGTTCTCACACCAGTCCCATGACTGACCTGGAGTTTATTGTTTTAACCTAAACTATGGGTGCCCTTATTTTGACACGGGCAGCTAGTAGTTTTGGTTTTGCAGATTTATATTCACAGGATCCTGGTTTACAGCTGGAATGATATCCGGAAAGCTTTGTATCCATATATCTCTTCTAGTTGTGTATTGTATTATTTTCCGCTGCTATGTATTTAAATGTAATTTAAATCTCTGATATTTCTGTGTAATATTTATTTGTTTATACTCTGTATATTCTTGTATTCTGATGCATTGTAATAATATACAATGAAATGTTCTTCCGTATGCATTCTGATTTGTCGTGTTCTCAAAACGATCAGGCGTTTCGAACGGTCTAGATCGGTTTAGCGACTGGTTCGAACCGAGCGAAATTCCTTTTCGTCACATTTGGTATCAGAGCCAGGTTTACAAAGCTAGAGAACAAGGCACATTAGAACCATACGAAAAAATTCATCAGATATTGGATTAGTAATATCCAATGAGAATGACTCGTTAGAGATGGGATCAGTAGTATCCTAGAACGAGTGTGAAGAGTATATTTTTAAAGATGAAATGAATTTTGTTTTGAAAATTTAAAATCAATTATTCGTATTTGATTATTTAATTGAAATTGATTAGGACAATCCAGTATATAAAGATTTTGCGTATGCGCCTAGCTAGCGTGTATTCGAAGTTTTGATATATTGGATAGATATAGAGTTACACTCTAGTCACCCGGGGTGATTTTGATGATTGATATATCATCATCAGAATTTATATTCGAGTGACGAACGTGTAATATCTATATATTTCCTATTGACTGGTGTGAGAACCAAAAATTAGATAGGGCCTATTGTTGTGATTTGGCATCAAAAACATGATTTTTGTATATGTATCAAAATTATGAATTTGAAACTCTAATTCACTAATTGATTGATGTTTGTGTTGTTTGTTTATTTGTTTGCTAATTTTTAGCCAATTAGCCTAATTGAATCACATATTGAATTATATTGAAAATTGGTCGCATTTGCTTGCATATACATGTGCTTACATTGAACAGGTCATAGCAAGGAGGCTAGAGCAGAGAATAAAATTTGTTTGCCCGACAAATAGGTACATGTTTACTATATAATTTATTGTTTTGTTTGGGTGGTGATGATTTTATGAGCCTATTGGCTAGCCGCTTGGCTTTTTCTTTTTCTTTTTGAGATCAGAAGGCCTATATGGCAATTTCGGGATTTTCCCGTGGCTCCCGGTGCAGGGGAGGTTATGGCGAAATTTTTCGAAAATTTAGGGTGTTAGCCAAATTTTTGAAGAACTTGAAAATTCTCAGAAACTGAAAAGTTGGAGAATGAAAGCCAGATCGAACGTAGAGTTGATTAATCAAACCACTTTCGACTTTGTTCCTTTTCGGGGTCGAAAAGTTTCAAGTGGGGGAGATTGTAACAACCCGAAAATCTGGGCCAGTTTAAAATTTTTATTTTGGCAATTTTAGTGAATTTTGAACATTTAAAATAGATTATTTTAAATAATATCGACGAGAAAAATGTTTTGAATTGAATTCGACGTATATATTTATATACGTCGTAGTTAGAATATAAATAATTATACATAATTATAAAAAGGAATTGAAAATGGCGTGGTAGTTCGATAATTCGATTTCAAACTTCAAATGAATGTACCGGGTGCAAAATAATCCGGATTTTAGTGTAACCAAAAACATTAGGATCTATTTGTGAATATCTTTCCAACGAATCTGAAAAATCGAAATTTCATTGCGGGAATCAAAAGATATGTCCAGTTGAAAATTCTGAATAGTCGCTATGGAATTCAGGCCCTTAAAAATGGAAATTTTGCAAACGACCTCGGATTTCGACGAAACCACTTTTGTTGGATCCATGATGTCAAGTTATTGCTAGATTCCAAATTTCCTAATTTTTCGAATCAATATGTGAGCGTGGCAAAGGAAAACGCGTTTGACCAGTTTCAGTTGATTTTAATCGACTGGAAAATGGCCATTTTTTCAACGGTCTCAGAATTCGATGAAATTAGTTTTGTTAGGACCGTATCGTCAATAGAAGCTAGAAAATATTTTTCTGGAATTTTTAAAGTTCGTATGTGACCCCGGTAAATTGAAATGCGCGTTCAAATTCAATATATAGAGTTGTATGTTGGTTTTAACGGAAACTGATCGAAACGATCGAATCAGCGTACGATACATATCCCATTGTGTTCGGAATGGGGGTGAAACGCTATGGACGACAGGCGGTGGGCCTCGTTTAGAGGTCGTATGTAAAAGTCAACTTTTTTGAAAATAAAATAATAAATATAAATTAAATATTCCCCCCTTTCTCTCTATACCCTGCCCCCCCCCTTCCACATTCATTCTTCAGATCGATTTTTAAAATTAAATGAAAAAAAAACAAAAAAAAACGATCTCGATTTCCACCCTCCACCGTCGTTGGTCGACGTCGCACCCCCCCCCCCCCCGGCCGTCGACTCCACCACCGCGGCCCCCTCCACTTCAACCCCCATCGTCTCCTCCCCCTTCAACCTAAAACCGAAAATCCACCCTCCATTTGCGAACGCGAGACCCCCAAACCCCATAATCCACCGCACCGCGCCCTCCAGCAGCCGTCACTCCGGCCAAGCATCCCCCTCCACCGCTGACGCGACGCAAGCAGCTGCCCCCTCTTCGATTTGCGCAAAACAGCCCCCTTTCTTCGCTGAACCAATGTGAGTTTTTACTCTTTTCATTCGTTATATATTTCTTTGATAAAAAAACTGAATTTTAAAGAAAAACTGAATATTTTGCTAAAGGAAAGATCGTGTTTTTGTTCAAGGAAAGATTAAATTTTTATCACATAAAAGTTTACATTTTTAATATAGGAAAGTTGTGATTTTTGATTGGAAGGAAAATACTATTTTTAACTAGGGTATGATATGAAACTATATACAGAATAGCGAAGTAAAAATTCGATTTTTATATATAGAATAGCGAAGTAAAAATTCGATTTTTATATATTGAATAGCAAAGTAAAAATTCGATTTTTATATATTGAATAGCAAAGTAAAAATTCGATTTTTCTATATTGAATAGCGAAGTAAAAATTCGATTTTTCTATATTGAATAGCGAAGTAAAAATGCGATTTTTATATATTGAATAGCATAGTAAAAATGCGATTTTTATATATTGAATAGCATAGTAAAAATGCAATTTTTATATATTGAATAGCAAAGTAAAAATTCAATTTTTATATATTGAACAGCATAGTAAAAATTCGATTTTTATATATTGAATAGCAAAGTAAAAATTCGATTTTTACATATGTAGAGAATACGGGCAACGAAGATGACAAAAAGGTGAAAACGACGAAGATTTCTATAAAGGAATGTCGTGAAGTTGGGATAGCTTTCGGTGAGAATTTCTTACTCTTTAATTTTATTTTATTTTCTAGTTATATAAATATATACTAGGATGCAGACGGTGTTTAGTAGCACCCGACACCCGTCATCCACAGACCATGGATGGCTTGTTTGTTTAATTGTTTGGTTGTGTAGTTGGTTAGATTATTAGGTTTGAACTGAATTGTTTTGGTGAAATGAAATTGATTTGATTGATGTGTGAATGGCGTGGGCCTTCACTAGATCGGGGATAAGGCTAGGCCTTGTCCCGTTTCTAGTATCGTGTCGTTATGCCGCCGAAATTTTCTAAAAATAAGTTAGAAAAATAAAGATAACATTTTATTTAATAAATGAACCGAATAGAATATTCATAGGTTGAATAAAATAGTTTGATCGTTAAAAATATAATATTTAACGTGAATGTGAATAAATAAATATTCATTTACAAACCGGACGGTTTGTTTACGTTCACCTATTTGAAGGACATTGATTGGGACGATAAATTTTACACATCGCCCAACTGTACAAATAAAAATTTGTGTTTGATTGCTTGAAACCCCACACGGGTATTGGGATGATATTTGACGTACACTAATCCCGATTGTTTAGTTGTATGTCGATCGATTGATTGACATGCTGTTATAAGCGTTGAATATTTATATTTGATGCTTATACAGTGTAGAATGCACTTTGGATGATGGTTGATTATTCATCGTTGTTGATATATACATGTGTAGTAGAAAATCCATATAATTAACATTATATGGTAATTGATTGGGCCTCATTCCAGTTTTAAAATAGAAATATTTGAAAAAGAAATATTTGAAACAGAATATTTGAAAATAGGAATATATGAAGCCGTATTGATTAGATTGACGCCATTTTGACGTGAACGATATTTATATCGATTTTATTCATTTTATAATGAATATCGAAAGTGATTTCAAAATCTGATATTTTGAAAAGAATTGAATATAAATAAATTCGAAAAAGAATTGAATATAAGTAAATTCGAAAAAGAATTGAATATAAATAAATTTGAATTGAAATCGAACTAAAATCGAATTAGAAATCAATTCGAATTGAAATCAATTTGAAATGAATTTAAAATGAATCTAAATTGAAATCGACGAAGTATATATTATATATATTATATATATAATATAATGGCCTGAATAGAACGCGCCGCGCCGCGGCAGTTCGCGAATTTCGACCATTAACTTCGAACGGACATTACGGGAGATCCGACCGTCGGATTCTCCTGAAACCGGAACCGTTGGGTTCGTATCGAAAAGAGCTTTCTAACGAATGTTAGAAATTCGAAATCTAACGGTTGGATTTGGAATTATGTCCAAATCAAATTTGAAAAAGGTCGTTGTAAGTGCAGTTCGATGGTCGTTGATGGAAATCGACTGTACAGGCCTTGATAAAATTATTAAAAATAGTAATAATTTGTGTAAAATCATAAGAAATGATTTAGAAAGAATTAGGATGAAAAACTCCATATTTGAAAAGATAAAAATAGATTTTTATCGAAATGAACTAGTTTTGAACTAGAATTACAATTCTATTTATTTTTAAATAAATAAATTGAATTTGAAATGGTTTTGATAATAACCAGAATTTCCATTGATTACATTGGAATGGATTTGAATCGAAATTGTCTTCGGAATATTTCGATGTTGGATTTCTTGATTATACAAATGTTGTTATGGAAATTTGAAAGATATAGATATATATATCGTTATTTCCAATATGATCTTTGTTGGTCGCAGAATTTGATATTGAATATAAGCCGGGATATTTTCTATTCAGAGCCTTGTATTTAATATCAAATGTGATTTGGGTTTGTCGTGAATGGTGTCTTCATTAACACTGTTCTTGAACCCAGTTAAGAAAAGATTAAATCTTTTTATTTAGATTTAATGAAGTGTACCAATTAAATAATATTTAATTGGAATTGAATTGATATTGATTTTTGGGTTTATCGTGGACAGTGTTTTAAATAACACTCGTTCTTTAACGCGAGAATTAATGGAATGTGATTTTGGGTTTATCGTGAACCGTGTTTTAAATGACACTGACTCTTTAACCCAGTTAACGATTAAAACTAAGTGGAGTTTTAATGAATCTTTAATTAGATTGAAATGATCGAGAATGGAGTATCACCAGTTTTGCTCCAGGCGATAGTTAAATCTTTAATTAGATTTGAATGTGAAATGGTAATTGAATTTACCGATAACACCGTAGTGTTAGATATGAAGTATTACCAGTTTTACTTCATGGGGTGAATAGGTTGGGATTGGGAAATTAAAACAAATGATTACTTCGGTAAGGTTCGTTAACCCCGACTAGTTGAATCGAAATTCAAAAGAAGATTTGAGAATAAATTTTAATGATTTATCTTGAATAAAATTAATGGGAACCTTTCCCTATGAATGTGAAATTTAGAAACTAACTGTTGGTTAGCTAAGCAGAATGGTTTTCTGGATATTGATCTGATCTTGGTTTCGGCCTTCGGGTTAATATTTGGGGAATTATTCTCTTGATTAATTTATGGTTAGTGACTGATGAATTGGAATGAGGCGTATGTTGTGTTTGTGTAACACTTATTTAAAATATACGCGAGTTGTTCGGAAAGACCGGGTTTATCCCATTCTGAATAACTGATACGATGATAAGTCAAAGATGAAGACAGTGGTTGAGACCGGAAGTCTTCACATCGTTTGGGTGATTACTGATGATCTTGATTGGGCTGTACACCCAAGATGAGTGAATCAATCTGTGGTCCTCCAGATGTGCTTGGAGATCGATGGATATGCGAGGAAAGTGCCTCCGGTTTCGTTCAGACCCAGAACGGACTTGTAAATGGACTGTGTGTCTGACATTGGATTTCATTCTGTGTGACTGATATCGGTTGCATAGTGTGGTTTGCCTGTGTGGCATGCTAAGATGCAATTGATCGAGGATTCTGTTGAAAAGCAAAGTCTTGTGGTGATGATCAAAGCACAGCCTGTGTGGCACAGCTTTGTGTAACGTGAATTCGCGAGCCTCACACCCCGGTTGTAAACCAAAAAGGGAGACGGACCTCAGGGAGGGCATGCGTTTCTTTCTAGCTAGGGTGGTTGTAACACCCCGCCTCCGCTAGGGTCACTCGCAAAGGAATGCACTAGCTTTAGAGGGGCATTATTGGTAAACATGCACAGAAATATCACAAGACAGAACATATATAAATAGCGGAAGTAAAATCAAACTTTCATAACATGAATAAATAAGGTCTAAAGCCTTTTACATCAGAGTACATCAAAACCTATCTTGCAATAGTAAAGAAACACAAAGACTTTTTAATAAGTTATTCCCCAAGTAAAACCGTAAAGTAGCCATAGCCAAGAAAAGTCCAAGCCATCCATGATGACCTTCAAGCAGAAGAAGTCCGAACTAAACAGCATTGTTTCCTCCCTGAAACCTGGGGGGGAAACGGAAGAAAGAGAGGCGAAACAAAACGGGTCAGTCAAAAAGACTGAGTAAGTCCTATCTACTTCCAGTATAAAAACAGGTAAAGGTAACATGACATGCATAAACTGAAAGTAAACATAAGGATAACTACAAGATAGATAAACCAGGGTAGCCGGTTGAACTACTGTGGCAAGGTAAACTAAGGTATCATGATAAACTACGGTGTTATGATAAGTCAAGGCATTACATCGTCAGATTTCTATCGAGTACATTATCCCAAGGTATCTACCCCGTCTAACATCCCACGGTATCTATTATGTATATTCTTCCTAGTTCTAACATGTATATTTGCTCTGCACCTCTCGTACTAGTATCCCTACCCGCGTCATGTGTTAACCATGAATGTCTCTTGCCCAAAGTCGTGTAATGGTCCATGTCAACCTAATATACCGCATATATAGGTTACTCAAAATCATATGTTTCTTTCCATGTATATAAGTTCAGTCCTTTGCCGTACCTCGTACGGGCTTCCTCATGTCGTATTTTCCTTGAAATCGTTTGGACTGTCACCCTTGTTCTAGCTAGGCTCTTCCATATGAATCATCGTTTGAACTACTAGGACTTACGCCACCTAGCACCACTAGGGATTACGCTTACCTATTGCACGCTTTCGTATTTCGGGTTGGGTTAAACCACCTAGGCCACTAGGGATTACGCTAACCCTCAACCGCGCCCTTTTTCCCACGCATTCATCGTGAATCGTTTTTCTATAACTGTATGCACATGTATCACATCGTGCCATCCGAGTCCTGTCACAGGGCAAAACAAGAAATACAGGACTCGGTCGGGAGCTTTAGATTTATCTGCCGATGCAGATACTAAGGTCTGCTTTTCTACACGTGGCTATGGTCCCACGAGACCCCTCCCTCAACTAGTGAAAGGCAACACAAGAGAAAATCTTGCATGAGAACTACACTCCGGCCAGCCCACATCCTACGGCCTACCTCACCCATAATTAGATAGCAATTATGGTCTGTTGAGTGTTCCATGCCTTTCCGTACGTACACGCTTGACTCAAGATGGTAGATGATCGACGAACTTGCTATCTCGGGCACCTTATGTATTCGTCGACTCACTGCTATCCACCCCAGTCTTTAGGTCGCTCGCATAGCAACCAAGGCATATTCTTGGTTCTTCTACCGCAGACCTCAACCTCTCGTGAGCCTAGTATAATGATCTGGCAGCTCACAGAGGGATCCCAAGAATATCCTCACGTTCCCCGAAGCCGCTGCTTCGTTACCCAATTCATTGGAGCCTTTATCTAAATCAGATAGCCTGCTCCTACACGCATACTTAAACGTTGACCTAACGTATCGGGTTACTGATCTATCTAAGAAATGGTCCAAATTTCCTTGACTAAGAATTATTACTTAGTTTCCCTTAACTAAGGTTTACCACTTAGCCTTATTTCCATAATCCTTGTTAACTATGGTTATTTACCCAATCCTCCGAATTAGGGTTTATCTGATGGGTTAAGTGTCACTTAAGTCCATAACTTAGCCCGTCTACGAACCATGTCAAAATTGGCTAAGTATCCAAGTCCAAGACTTAACCCTACAAACCATGTGTCAAGTTGGCTAAGTATATTAAGCAATCCATAACTTAACCTCGTCTAATTATCATTTTAGATTGGTTAATTATATAAATTAACTTGACCTTGTCATCAGATCGGCCAAGCTTATTCAAGTGATTCGTGACTTAGCCTTATCATGTTTTCACGTTAGATTGGTTAAGTATAGGTTAACTTAACCTCATCAAATTAACGAGTTAGATTGGTTAAGTATAGGTCACTTAACCTCATCAAATCATCGTGTTAAATTAGTTAAGTGTTTAACTTAACCCCATTAAATTTCCAAGTTGGATTAATTAAGTCTAGGCTAACTTAACCCCATCCAATTACCATGTTTAGATTAGTTAAGCCTAATCTTAACCCCATCCATTAGCTGTATTATACGGTTAAGTGTCATTAAGAAAATTTACTTAACCTTATCACGTTATCGTGTTGGATTGATTAAGTGTTGGTTAACTTAATCCCGTCCACTAGTCGTATAAAAATGGTCAAGTGTCATTAGGCAAATCAAGTTACTTAACCCACCCATTCTTATCATGTTTTGTTAAGTATCATTAGCCTAATCAAATTACTTAACCCATTTGTCCATGTCATATTTGGTTAAGCCTCATAAATCAAATTAACTTAACCCTATTATGTGGCATTAATTATTTAATGCACCCCAACCTCTCACATTAGACTTTGTTGTGGTTACTAGTTAAGCCAGGCGGGTCCGCGTAGATTTACACCACAACTTAGTCTAACCTCGGGTCTTAAGCGCGACATGACCAACTTCTCACATTGGGTCCTATTGTTTGCAACTACTAGTTAGGCCGGTCGGTTCCGGGTAGATTTACGTTGCAAACTCAACCCAACCTCGAGTTGGCCATACTTATATTATCTAAGTTCATCATGTTTCCAAAACATGTTACAAGTTTTCAAGCATTTGGGTAGACCTAACTTAATAGGTAAATTCCCAAAGGGTAGACCTAACTTAATAGGTAAATTCCCAAGCTCATGTTTTTATGCATACTTACATGTCATCTTCCATGTTATCTTTCAAGTCATATTTTCAAATATAAGCACATGTCATATTCAAGTTAAGATTTTGCGACATGTTCATGTTTATCTAACTACCCAAAATCGTGTTTTCCCAACGCAAGCAAAGCGAGTCAACATAGTAAGGATACTATGTCACATATTGGTCTCAAAACATGCATGATGCCAAAAAGGGCTTGGCTTCCACATGCATAACATCATAAAGGGATTGGCCATAGACATGCATATTATCATAAGGTAATTTGGCCACAAACACGCATATTATCAAAAAGGGTTTGGTCATAAACATGCACAACTTAAAAGAGGGGATTGGCCACGAGCATGCATAATCTCATAAAGGATTTGGGCACAAACTTGCATGTTAGCATAAGGGGTTTGGGTTCATAAACATGCATAAGCCCCAAAATCTTGTCTTAGCCAATGTTTCACAAGTAAAGTGGTTCCTAAAGGTTCATGCTAGCATTTCATGCATAAAGATCCAAACTTGCAAGTTAAACTAGGTTATGCATAGCATGAGAGGCATGATTAAGTCACTCACATGGCCTAAGATCATAAATATGAACACAAGAGGCATGGTAAGGTTCATATAGGTTCGCATAATCATGTTTAGCCTCATTTTATCCCATGTCATTATCAAAACTACCGTTTCCATCTAAAAGTAGCTAGAACTTACATAGTTAGGCCTAGGGAAAGGAGCATGAATCATCTTGGCTAATAAAGGTGCCTCCTTTGTAGAAGAATCGTCATGGAACTCGCATAGCAATGTTGATTTGGCCTTGATTTGGTGTAGCAAGCTTGCACCTTTTGATTTGAACTTGATTTGGATGCATAGGCTCTAGGGATTTGAGATGGAGGCCATGAGAGTAGAAATTTGGCCATAGTTTAGTTACATGAGTGAATAATGAGGGTTTAGGGGTAGGTTTAGGGTCTTTTTATAGAGATTAGGATAGTTTTAGGCCCTTAGATTAACCCTAGGATAGATCAGGACCACAGAAATCGTCACAGGCCCATCAGACCAGACCAAGACTGCATCCAGGTGCATCTGATCAGAATCCGCCGACAGGGCAAGTCGACAGCCCTGTCGACATGCATGTCGACATGCCTGTCGACATGCCTGTCGACATGCCTGTCGACTTGTCTGGGCGGGAATTTTCCCGCCTGGCCCCATTTCTGCATGTTTCGAAATTCTAATTTCCCGAAAACTTCTTTGGGCCTTAACCGGGTCATACGGACTCCGATTTACGAAAACTCGGACTCTATTTCGCGTATTTTTCCGAGATGAACGCAATGGCATAGCCCGTTTTACTTGATTCAGAATTTAAAATTAAATTCTGCCTTGATTCTCGTTTTAGCATGTTATCGAAAAATACGGGTTGTTACATTCTCCCCACCTTTTAGGATTTCGTCCCCGAAATCTCCAAGTTAGGAAGAACATATCCTACCATCCATCATCCATCTACTCAAAACATCATCCACAAGCAACCATTGTCCTTAGATGATTTCTAATGCTGTATGAATATATGCAAAATGTGTGTGTACATGTTCCTTAGCTAATGCTAATGATCAGGCCTGAATAATCTTTCTAATGCAAAATATGTATAGAGCCATGAATCCAACATGTATGCAAATAGTCCTAGCCATATAGGTACTATATGCGTGCACAATCATTCATTCATATGCAACAACCGCATGATAATACATTCAATTTCATCCATAAACAAGTATAAATACTCGTGCATATGCAATATGAAATGTGACCGAGTCGAGCTAGAATCTAATGTGTATTCGCGCATCCACGAGCAACCACTTGCAACCATATCAATCATAACATGTTTCAAATACATGTTTACATCCATAGGGTTCTACCTAGGATTCCCTGAAATAGGGTCGAGAAGATAAATAGGACAAACTCCTTACAGGGTTTGTAACAGAAAATAGGACCGAGAGGATGTCCACAAAAGATAGCCTACAAGTAAGCTCTACCGAAAACAGGGATCAAGAATATACTCCCAAAAAGAGATATCATGCGCGTATCTAGTCTTTGACCATCAAAGTCGTCTTTCCTAGGCTTAATTCCATCGTGCCTTGACTGTCTTTTAACTTCACGATTTCGCAGCTTCTTATTTCCTGTTTCCATAACATGAGCTAGAACTCATTTCTTTGTCGCCTCTCGTTCCACTTGCACTTATCCTTTTCCTAGAATACTTGACGCAAATATGACTGCGTACTCATGATTTTATGCAAGCTTTCCAAAATTCACTAGTGAATCTCGGACCTCGTACCACAAGGTATTCCACGTAGAAGAACTTTCTCTTGAAAGTAAACAGATGCCAACCAGGTTATCAAGCGCACTTACTTGGGTGATTTCCATAACCAGTGCATAAGTGAAATAAACCATCCGTCTTATCGGTGAACACCACTCGATCGGGCTTCAAATTTCCAATAAAGGCATCAAGGGATTCTAAGTAATTAATCATGACCGAACCCAAAAAGGTTACACGAGACTTCGAGGGTATTACCAAGGCTAGTCAAAGAGTCTAACTACCCTCCTATCAAAACCGAGAGTGGCACCCCTTACTGGATAACCACTTCATCCATAACCGAGGCATGTTATTCTCAAATCCAAAACAAGTCATGAATAAATGGACCGGTTCTCCACAGGACTTGAGACAAAAATGGGATTCTCTATTACGCTAGTACTTAAGGTGCAGAGACTCAACTACCGAAGCAGACTTAAATGATACGAACAACGAAGTCCTAACGGGATGATAGAGAAGAAAAGCTAAACCTTTGACAAGATCGTTACCCTCCTTCCGAGGTACTCTAGAAATGAGAGCGTACTACTGCCCTCCAGATGATCTTGTCCTTGTCCCATAATACTTAACTATCCGCCCCGTTTTACCATGCCAAAGGTACTCTCTCGTCATGGGTTTCATTGTTCATCTTTCTCCCTCCTTTGAGGACTAAGCCATACCAACAAGTTGCTCATTCTTAAGCTCGTATCCTTTATCCTTCTTTCTCAAGATCCTTTCTTATAACGCGGTCACTGGTCTCTCGAGAACCACCTCCATCGTATGGAAAGCACTTTCGTAGGTAGAAAAGAGTAGTCGCAGTTAAAACCACTGTGACTACAGATGGAGGAAAGAAAGGGAAAGAGATTCAATTAAGGAAACAAGGATAGTGCTAATGGCCTTTGGGAAATAGCCTTTTTCTTTTAAAAGAAAATTTTCTTAAAAAAATGCTTCTTTATAAACGATTTTCAAATAGTTTTCAAAAGGTCTTTAAAAACTTTTGCCCAGTCTGGTAACCTTCTGCTCTGATACCAAATGTAACACCCCGCCTCCGCTAGGGTCACTCGCAAAGGAATGCACTAGCTTTAGAGGGGCATTATTGGTAAACATGCACAGAAATATCACAAGACAGAACATATATAAATAGCGGAAGTAAAATCAAACTTTCATAACATGAATAAATAAGGTCTAAAGCCTTTTACATCAGAGTACATCAAAACCTATCTTGCAATAGTAAAGAAGCACAAAGACTTTTTAATAAGTTATTCCCCAAGTAAAACCGTAAAGTAGCCATAGCCAAGAGAAGTCCAAGCCATCCATGATGACCTTCAAGCAGAAGAAGTCTGAACTAAACAGCATTGTTTCCTCCCTGAAACCTGGGGGGGAAACGGAAGAAAGAGAGGCGAAACAAAACGGGTCAGTCAAAAAGACTGAGTAAGTCCTATCTAATTCCAGTATAAAAACAGGTAAAGGTAACATGACATGCATAAACTGAAAGTAAACATAAGGATAACTACAAGATAGATAAACCAGGGTAGCCGGTTGAACTACTGTGGCAAGGTAAACTAAGGTATCATGATAAACTACGGTGTTATGATAAGTCAAGGCATTACATCGTCAGATTTCTATCGAGTACATTATCCTAAGGTATCTACCCCGTCTAACATCCCACGGTATCTATTATGTATATTCTTCCTAGTTCTAACATGTATATTTGCTCTGCACCTCTCGTACTAGTATCCCTACCCGCGTCATGTGTTAACCATGAATGTCCCTTGCCCAAAGTCGTGTAATGGTCCATGTCAACCTAATATACCGCATATATAGGTTACTCAAAATCATATGTTTCTTTCCATGTATATAAGTTCAGTCCTTTGCCGTACCTCGTACGGGCTTCCTCATGTCGTATTTTCCTTGAAATCGTTTGGACTGTCACCCTTGTTCTAGCTAGGCTCTTCCATATGAATCATCGTTTGAACTACTAGGACTTACGCCACCTAGCACCACTAGGGATTACGCTTACCTATTGCACGCTTTCGTATTTCGGGTTGGGTTAAACCACCTAGGCCACTAGGGATTACGCTAACCCTCAACCGCGCCCTTTTTCCCACGCATTCATCGTGAATCGTTTTTCTATAAATGTATGCACATGTATCACATCGTGCCATCCGAGTCCTGTCACAGGGAAAAACAAGAAATACAGGACTCGGTCGGGAGCTTTAGATTTATCTGCCGATGCAGATACTAAGGTCTGCTTTTCTACACGTGGCTATGGTCCCACGAGACCCCTCCCTCAACTAGTGAAAGGCAACACAAGAGAAAATCTTGCATGAGAACTACACTCCGGCCAACCCACATCCTACGGCCTACCTCACCCATAATTAGATAGCAATTATGGTCTGTTGGGTGTTCCCTGCCTTTCCGTACGTACACGCTTGACTCAAGATGGTAGATGATCGACGAACTTGCTATCTCGGGCACCTTATGTATTCTTCGACTCACTGCTATCCACCCCAGTCTTTAGGTCGCTCGCATAGCAACCAAGGCATATTCTTGGTTCTTCTACCGCAGACCTCAACCTCTCATGAGCCTAGTATAATGACCTGGCAGCTCACATAGAGATCCCAAGAATATCCTCATGTTCCCCGAAGCCGCTGCTTCGTTACCCAATTCGTTGGAGCCTTTATCTAAATCAGATAGCCTGCTCCTACACGCATACTTAAACGTTGACCTAACGTATCGGGTTACTGATCTATCTAAGAAATGGTCCAAATTTCCTTGACTAAAAATTATTACTTAGCTTCCCTTAACTAAGGTTTACCACTTAGCCTTATTTCCATAATCCTTGTTAACTATGGTTATTTACCCAATCCTCCGAATTAGGGTTTATCTGATGGGTTAAGTGTCACTTAAGTCCATAACTTAGCCCGTCTACGAACCATGTCAAAATTGGCTAAGTATCCAAGTCCAAGACTTAACCCTACAAACCATGTGTCAAGTTGGCTAAGTATATTAAGCAATCCATAACTTAACCTCGTCTAATTATCATTTTAGATTGGTTAATTATATAAATTAACTTGACCTTGTCATCAGATCGGCCAAGCGTATTCAAGTGATTCGTGACTTAGCCTTATCATGTTTTCACGTTAGATTGGTTAAGTATAGGTTAACTTAACCTCATCAAATTAACGAGTTAGATTGGTTAAGTATAGGTCACTTAACCTCATCAAATCATCGTGTTAAATTAGTTAAGTGTTTAACTTAACCCCATTAAATTTCCAAGTTGGATTAATTAAGTCTAGGCTAACTTAACCCCATCCAATTACCATGTTTAGATTAGTTAAGCCTAATCTTAACCCCATCCATTAGCTGTATTATACGGTTAAGTGTCATTAAGAAAATTTACTTAACCTTATCACGTTATCGTGTTGGATTGATTAAGTGTTGGTTAACTTAATCCCGTCCACTAGTCGTATAAAAATGGTCAAGTGTCATTAGGCAAATCAAGTTACTTAACCCACCCAAGCTTATCATGTTTTGTTAAGTATCATTAGCCTAATCAAATTACTTAACCCATTTGTCCATGTCATATTTGGTTAAGCCTCATAAATCAAATTAACTTAACCCTATTATGTGGCATTAATTATTTAATGCACCCCAACCTCTCACATTAGACTTTGTTGTGGTTACTAGTTAAGCCGGGCGGGTCCGGGTAGATTTACACCACAACTTAGTCTAACCTCGGGTCTTAAGCGCGACATGACCAACTTCTCACATTGGGTCCTATTGTTTGCAACTACTAGTTAGGCCGGTCGGTTCCGGGTAGATTTACGTTGCAAACTCAACCCAACCTCGAGTTGGCCATACTTATATTATCTAAGTTCATCATGTTTCCAAAACATGTTACAAGTTTTCAAGCATTTGGGTAGACCTAACTTAATAGGTAAATTCCCAAAGGGTAGACCTAACTTAATAGGTAAATTCCCAAGCTCATGTTTTTATGCATACTTACATGTCATCTTCCATGTTATCTTTCAAGTCATATTTTCAAATATAAGCACATGTCATATTCAAGTTAAGATTTTGCGACATGTTCATGTTTATCTAACTACCCAAAATCGTGTTTTCCCAACGCAAGCAAAGCGAGTCAACATAGTAAGGATACTATGTCACATATTGGTCTCAAAACATGCATGATGCCAAAAAGGGCTTGGCTTCCACATGCATAACATCATAAAGGGATTGGCCATAGACATGCATATTATCATAAGGTAATTTGGCCACAAACACGCATATTATCAAAAAGGGTTTGGTCATAAACATGCACAACTTAAAAGAGGGGATTGGCCACGAGCATGCATAATCTCATAAAGGATTTGGGCACAAACTTGCATGTTAGCATAAGGGGTTTGGGTTCATAAACATGCATAAGCCCCAAAATCTTGTCTTAGCCAATGTTTCACAAGTAAAGTGGTTCCTAAAGGTTCATGCTAGCATTTCATGCATAAAGATCCAAACTTGCAAGTTAAACTAGGTTATGCATAGCATGAGAGGCATGATTAAGTCACTCACATGGCCTAAGATCATAAATATGAACACAAGAGGCATGGTAAGGTTCATATAGGTTCGCATAATCATGTTTAGCCTCATTTTATCCCATGTCATTATCAAAACTACCGTTTCCATCTAAAAGTAGCTAGAACTTACATAGTTAGGCCTAGGGAAAGGAGCATGAATCATCTTGGCTAAGAAAGGTGCCTCCTTTGTAGAAGAATCGTCATGGAACTCGCATAGCAATGTTGATTTGGCCTTGATTTGGTGTAGCAAGCTTGCACCTTTTGATTTGAACTTGATTTGGATGCATAGGCTCTAGGGATTTGAGATGGAGGCCATGAGAGTAGAAATTTGGCCATAGTTTAGTTACATGAGTGAATAATGAGGGTTTAGGGGTAGGTTTAGGGTCTTTTTATAGAGATTAGGATAGTTTTAGGCCCTTAGATTAACCCTAGGATAGATCAGGACCACAGAAATCGTCATAGGCCCATCAGACCAGACCAAGACTACATCCAGGTGCATCTGATCAGAATCAGCCGACAGGGCAAGTCGACAGCCCTGTCGACATGCATGTCGACATGCCTGTCGACATGCCTGTCGACTTGTCTGGGCGGGAATTTTCCCGCCTGGCCCCATTTCTGCATGTTTCGAAATTCAAATTTCCCGAAAACTTCTTTGGGCCTTAACCGGGTCATACGGACTCCGATTTTCGAAAACTCGGACTCTATTTCGCGTATTTTTCCGAGACGAACGCAATGGCATAGCCCGTTTTACTTGATTCAGAATTTAAAATTAAATTCTGCCTTGATTCTCGTTTTAGCATGTTATCGAAAAATACGGGTTGTTACAGTGGTGTCAGTGACCTACCAGCCCTGACATTTATATACTTTTCACCTGTGTGGTTGTTGCTGTTGCGAGGCTCCTCAGTTAGATCGTACGATCCGGGTCCGATGGAGCCATTCGTTGGCTCATTTACGCCCTAAAGGGCGGGGAAACACATGTTCAGGCATTTTAATCCACATCGGTGGACCGGCCCTGACGATCCAAGGGTCACTCGAGCTCTGATCCTGAGGCTCGGGCTAGAGAGTCTCGAATCGGTTGAGGACTATCTTTTGCCTCAGTTCATAGATGGAAATCGAATTTCCAAATACGTGACATTTGAGGTTTTAATTGTAGAACTAGTATGGCGACATGATATATGGTACCCATGCTGCCTATGATTGATATTTATGATTTGAAGTTGTTTTATACACTATGCACTGATAATAGTATCAAATGACTTGTTTTTAAACGTATCAAGCATTCTTTGGCTGTTATAAGGGAAAACCCTATCCCCCGGCTTGCGTTGCATTGTGTGATAGGACCTGGGTCTTATAACAGCTTCATTTTTCTTTATTTAGCATTGCGCTGTTTGTTATATGCACTGGTATTCTTGGGAGGAAACCCATTCTGTGTTATACGGCGTGGTCCCTTGATTTACCTAACTTTAAAATAAAAAATAATAACTGTTTTAGTTCTCACACCAGTCCCATGACTGACCTGGAGTTTATTGTTTTAACCTAAACTCTGAGTGCCCTTATTTTGACACGGGCAGCTAGTAGTTTTGGTTTTGCAGATTTATATTCACAGGATCCTGGTTTACAGCTGGAATGATATCTGGAAAGCTTTGTATCCGTATATCTCTTCTAGTTGTGTATTGTATTATTTTCCGCTGCTATGTATTTAAATGTAATTTAAATCTTTGATATTTCTGTGTAATATTTATTTTTTTATACTATGTCTATTCTTGTATTCTGATGCATTGTTATAATATACAATGAAATGTTCTTCCGTATGCGTTCTGATTTGTCGTGTTCTCGAAACGATCAGGCGTTTCGAACGGTCTAGATCGGTTTAGCGACTGGTTCGAACCGAGCGAAATTCCTTTTCGTCACATATAAGTTTTACAAATTATTAAAAATATAAATTTTTAAAATAATTTATGATAATATATTAAAGTTTAAATTACTTATATTATTATCATTATTAAATTATATGGTTTTAATATAAATAAAATTATAAGTAAAATTCAATATATATATATATATATATTTATTTAAATCCATATTTACTCATAAAATCACTTTTAAAAATATATAATTTAAATTAGCAAAATTTAGGTTTCAAAATCTTTAAATTTAAAAATATATATGAATTTAAAATATAAAATATTATGTTATTGTTTAAACAAAATTCCAAATCATTTTACTTCGAAAACATAACCAACGGTGTCCGTATATAATTTTCTACCATATGGTCAAGTGCTACAAATATTTATCATTTCAATATGCAATTTAAAATTTTACGAGTATATATCATTTTAACCCACAATCCCAAATAAAAATCGTTCAGGTCTATCATTTCAACTCATAACAAATTTTCTTTAATCTAGTGTCCATTCTGGTATGTATCATTTCAACCCATGGTGACTTTTCCTAAAACTAAAGAAATCAGCAACATAAATAAAAATAAATAAATTATCACATAGGATCAATATCATTGCATCACAAATGATATATCATTAGTGCACCTACATATCACATATATGTCGTGTCATATATGAAAGCTTATACATCAAACAAAATGATTTCTACTAGCAGTCCTTCACGTTTCAAAACAATTCATTTATGTTGAATTTAACATCCATGAAAAATGTAAGTCAAGTGTGAGATAAAGTCACCTTTTGTGGCATTGAAAGCAGATGGAAAATGAACGCACACATAATGAAATGACAAAATCCAAGAACAATTGAGAATGGATTCAAACTCGATAACCACTCAATATTTTATTTCTTTAAGAGGAGGGGAATCTTCTCAACAGATTAATACGACTATTGATTTTTTTGGAATAGTTTACAAAACACAACATTTACCCCCAACTAAGCAAAAATAAAACACAACAAATCTTTTACAAAACATTATATATTTCTATATACATACACTCACTTAGAGAGTAAACTATAATATATATATAATTTCTCTATTATATAATCAACTTAACACCTACACCAAAATAAAACACACACTAATACACATCACTCAAAACAAACCCACATATAATTTAATTATGAAAACACACACGGAGGAAAACATTAGCCAACACAACGCATGCAACAACAAAACCATACTACACACATAAATCAAAACAATATATATATATATATATATATATATATATATATTAGAACTCAACACCCAAGCAAAACACATACACACACGCCATGTAAACAAAGCAAAACACCATGCAAAATCAAACTCACACAAACTCATGTACCACAAAACACAACTCGTTGCACAAACACAACACACACCACACACCTCAACAAACATCTTAAACCAACACAGGCACTCAAAAAGGAAGTTTAGAGGGAGGTGGACGTCGTTGGTTAGTGGCAAGGTAAAGTGTAACACCTCGAATTTGTACCAACACTAAAAGAGGATAAATTAAATAATAATTAATTTAATATTCAGAACTATAGGAAACAGACTGCACTTTTGCGTCCGTCTCAAAATTCTGGTCAGGATAGACACTTGGTTTGCGTAAAATGGACACCGTATAAGGAAGTAATGAGGGTTTTAAGTTTGTATACGTGCAAAAAAAATACACACATATAAGTCAGAGATGAGTCAGAATTTTATCCAAAAAGATTCAAATTCAAAAAATTCCTTAGAGCAACAAAATTCCCGCTCTAGGGGGTCGACCCCCCTAGAGGGGTGTCGACCGAAGGGTCGACCCACCCACAGGGGTGTCAACACCCCTACTACTTGGGTGGCAGTCGGTTTTAGGGGGCTCTGCAGCTATAAATATGTGGCTATTTCTCATATTTTCTTCATTAGAAGTCATGGAGGCCATATGCTGCTGGAGTGTGAATTGAACCGTTTTTCTACAACAACATGCTTTGCAAATCAAATTCAGAATTCTAGATCCGTTCTTTCTCAATTCTCTATACCTAACGTTGTGAGTTTCTAGACTACTTTTAGGTTTAGATAAAAGAAAGTAAATTATGAAATACTATAACTTGGATATGTTGTAAAGTATGATTCTATTCAAGTGTTAAACCATATGCTATGTTATGGTAGATCTATTTCTCTAGATCCAAATCAATTGTGTTTGTTCTACTGTGGATCTTGGTTTGTAACTATATTATGGTTAATATAGATATGTTAATTTGGACAGTTATATCATTGGATAGATCTAATCACTTATGTAAATCATGAACATATGTCACCTTGAATTGGTTAGAATTGGATCTAATCCTTTATCTTATTTGTAACTTTTATGACATGATATGATGTGTAGGTGTGTAGATCAACTTCTTAGTTGGTAGATCTAATTTATGTGGACATTGAAACTATTAGAAAGATCTAGATTATCACCTTATGTTATCATGTTAGATCTATTTTATGTGATCTAAATTGTCACCTTATGTTATCATGTTAGATCTATTTTGTGTGATCGAATTTATCACCTTGTTATGATGACAATTTCATGTCTATGCCAGTATGTATGTTCACCTTATTATCATACAAGTTTATGTAGATGCCAAGATGATCATTTTAGTTATATTATTTTCCCTATTATCGTTTGTGGCTAGGATATTTTGTCTAGCCTAGGCATGTTGCCAATTTTGTGACGGCGCTAATTAAGGAACGGGGGAAAAAGGGTTAAAGATGGCATAATTTAAATATAAACATTTATGGACACGTAATTCAAATTATTGGGTAAAATAGGTCTTGTCACCTATAAAAGGAAAGGATTAATTAATTGATTAATTAATTAAAAATGGAATGTTTAGTAATTACAATTAGGAATTGTAATTGTACTTATGACACGAGGTTAGGTTGTACTAGTGGCGGAAGTCTGCCCGGACCCGACCGACATATCCAACAGCCACTAATACTGAACCTAATGTGGGAGGTCTAAGAACGTAAATACGAATCGAGCTAAGACACGAGGTTAGGCCCAACTGTGGAATAAGACTGCCCGGACCCAACCGGCATATCCAGCATCCACACGTTGTATGCCTAATGTGGGAGGTCTAGCCCATCATAACCATAACTGGACATGGTATTGGGTTGGACTACTTAACCTAATTTAAAGATTGTATGATTATGAACTTAAGTTAGGTTAAGTAAAATTGGATGGGTAGTGGGTGGGTAAAGTGTAACACCCCGAATTTCGGTTAATGCTAAAATTCACTAATTGCAGAATAAATAATCTCAGATTTGAGAATTGGGGGAAACGGGCTGCGTCATTGCGTTCGTCTCGGAAAAATACGCGAAATAGAGTCCGAAATTTTGTAAATCGGAGTCCGTATGGCCCAGTTATGGCCCAATGAAGTTTACAGAAAATTCAAAGTTCAAAACAGATTTAAAATTCAGGTTCAAATTTCGAAATTGGGGCCATTGGGCGCAGGTGGGAAAATTCCCGCCTAGCTACCCAAGTCGACAGCCCGGTCGACTGGGCAGTCGACTTGGCTAGGACCAAGTCGACAGCCCTGTCGACTTGGGTGTCGACAGGGGGTGCTCGGCCAGTTTGGCCTAGTGCACCATTTTAGGGTTTGGCTGTGTTTTGGGGCTGTTTTCTGGAAGCTTCCGAGATCTGATGGTCCTAATCTAATTTAGGGTTAATATAATGGTCTAAAACACATCCTAATCCCATAAATAAGACCCTAAGCTAGCCCTAAATGATCATAATCCTATCCTCTAACTAAACTATGCCAAAATTTTCTATGATCATGGCCTCCACTCAAAACCCTAGCCTCCATCCTCTTTTGAAACTATTTCTATGAAGGCTTTCATGTTCATACAAACATTTTTAAGTTGTATGAGTGATCATTAGCTTGCATTCATCATCAAGTTGCAAGCTTTATTTTCAAGGCTAGAGTTTTTGGGTGATTTTTGGCAAGGGTTTGCTTATTGGAGTTTAGTGGTGAGTTTCTATAGCCTTAATAATCAATTGTTAAATTGATTATGATAAGATATGGCTATGTTTGTGTATCAATGTGTTTATGCAAGTTTAGTATAGTGTATGTTGTGTGTTTTGCGAGTTTTATGCTATATGTTATGCAAGTATAATGCTATGTTTTATGATGCTCATTATGCAAAACACTATGTTGAACATTGATTCATATGTAACATGCTATGCAAGCTATATGTGAGATTATATGCAAGTTCGTATGTAACATGTTATGCAAGCTATATGTGAGATTATATGCAAGTTCATATGTAACATGTAATGCAAGTTATGTGCATGATTATATGCAAGTTCATATGTAACATGTTATGCAAGTTATGTGTTTGGTTATATGCAAGTTATGTGCATGATTATATGCAAGTTCATATGTAACATGTTATGCAAGTTATGTGTTTGGTTATATGCAAGTTAACATGTGACATGTTATGCAAGTTCACACCTTTGTATGACATAAGAATCATATGCAAGTTACCCCCTTTGTGACATATGTGCTTCATGCAAGTTTGGGTTAAATGCTAGTTGGGTTTAATGTATGCTCATATATGCAAGTTGACACCTTTTAAACCCATGATAAAGTTATATGCTATGATTGGTTAAACCCATGGCATTTGTGATGAATCTTCCCTTTATTATGTCATGTTATGAGAAAGAATTACGTGGGGAACGATGGGGTTAATATGCATGTTAATAAAAAGGTGTGAAATGGGTATGCTTAAGCATAACATAAAGTGAATGGACATAATTGGGAATTTACCTATTAAGTTAGGTCTACCCATATTATGGAATTGGGAATTTACCTATTAAGTTAGGTCTACCCATATTATGGAATTGGGAATTTACCTATTGAGTTAGGTCTACCCATATTCTTGAAATTGGTAATTAATTAGGGACAATTAATACAAATTATGGGGGTGATTAATTAGGTGTAATTAATCGACTAAGACACGAGGTTGGACCCTTTTGTAGCATAAGACTGCCCGGAACCGACCGGCAAATCCAGCGGCTACAAATGATTGGCCCAATGTGAGAGGTCTTAGTCATAAACTAAATACGTGACAAGTGTAAAGACACGAGGTTAGACTCTGTTATGGTGTAAGGCTGCCCGGAACCAACCGGCATATCCAGCTGCCATAAAAGACAGTCTAATGTGAGAGGTCTTTACAAAGGTTACGATCTTAATTAATTAAGAAACACTTAACCAAATTAGCATGTAGTGAGGCATGAGGGGTTAAGTGGGTGCCTTGGGTGGCATGTAGTAACTAGTGGGGGTGCCTTGGGTGGCATAAGGAAACTAGTGGGTTGCCTTGGGTGGCAATAGAAAATACGATTATAATACTTAACCAAAGTGGAACATGTAATTAAACATGATTAAAGGGTTAAGTAAGTGCCTTGGGTGGCATGTGGGAATCAAGTAAGTGCCTTGGGTGGCATGTGGAAATCTAGTGGGTGCCTTAAGTGGCAATTGAAATATGATTAAATGACAAGCTTAAGTAGTAGCTTGTGGGGGCCTTAAGTGGCAATTGAAATATGATTAAATGACAAGCTTAAGTAGTAGCTTGTGGGGGCCTTGAGTGGCAATTGAAATATGGTTAGATGACTTAACCAAACCTTAACATGTAAGTGGGCATGATTATAAAAAGGGGTTAAGTGGGATGCACTAGATAAAATGACAAGCTTAAGTAGTAGCTTGTGGGGGCCCATTTCAACCAATATCCCAAACGTATCTTTGTGGGCTCGACCCAAGTCGAGGACGGGACACGCATATTGGGCTTGACTGTAAGAGGCCAAAACGGGTTAGCGGTGGCAACGCAAGTCCAACGGGTTTCATATGCGTGTGTGGACCCGGGCAGGTAAGTAAGACATTGTTGCAATGTGTAGGTATAAGCCGTGCACCATTGATATTATCAGGTTGCCACTTTGGGGAATGATACACCCCACTGTGGGGCCAGCACGGGTATCTACGTTAGGGAGCCGATCGCTTGGGGAGTAGCAGGTACACCTAGTGGAGATAGGGGCAGACGGTACCTATGTAGTCAGCTAGGGGTACACGAAACTACTATAATTTTTTTTACTAAGTATACTTAGTGGGATCAACCTTAAGTAGGAATTACCCTTGGGTGGGTAAAACTGGTGTGGTGCAGTGTAGGAATTACCCTTGGGTGGGTAGACCTGGGGTGGTGCAGTGTAGTAATTATCCTTGGGTGGGTAAATGCGTCTTTTCGGTTATCTTAGTACATCCTGTGTTTAGTTGGCTACTTAGTGTAGTCATTATCCCCAGAGGTACCGTACCTTGTTTATATCATACCCTAATTACTTTAATGATTGTATTGTTAAAGTTATAGGACTCGCTCAGACTTATGTCTGACCCCGTTGTTTTTATCTTTTTCCCAACCCTCAGGTTATCAGAGTGGGCCTGGCACTAGTGGGCTTTGATCAGACTGCTTTATCTATCTTTTGGAGCTTGGACCGTGGATGTAAAGCCCAGTTTATCTTTTCTAGTATGGCTATTAAGTTATGTAGTGGGATTATGTACTTTTGTTTTATCAGGATGGATATTATGTACTTGACTCTTGTTTATGGTTTTGGTGTAACCAAATATGTTTTACTTTCCGCTGCAATGAAATGATGTTTTAAATTCTCAAGTATTACTTATATCTGTCTTGTTGTAATTTTTCTGTTCTATATTCACTTAAAATACTCCACCGATGTTATGGCATTCCCTTAGTGAGTGACCGTAGCGGGTGTGGGGTGTTACACGTGGTATCAGAGCTTAAGGTTACCAGAACAGATAAAATTTTTAGAAAAACTATTTTCTAAGAATATTTTTGAAAGGAGTATTTTCAAAAACATGTCTTTTAAGAGAAAAGTTTTTGAAAGAAAAGCATAATCCCCGATAGCCATATCTTTATCTTTCGAATTCTCCGTTTTGAATCTCTTCCTCTCTCGTTTTGAGTTTCCCCTCCGTGTATAGATGATCTTTCTAAGATAGATAAGAATGGAAAACCACTTCAAGGGACTTAGACATTAGTCGGACTAGAAGTTGGTTCAAGAAGGAGGAGGACTTGTAGGTACCTATTGGATAGACGATGGGAGGAAGGCTCAAGTAGTTGTTGTTTAATGAAGGACGAAACCTCATTTTGATGGGAGGTTACGAGTGGAGAATGGGAAGAAGAGGGCTAGTAGTTATCCTTTTGGAGGAATAGGACACCTTATTAGGATTGTCCAAAGGGGCAAGGGCAAGGTATGGAATCTTCTGGAGGGTAGTTGTATTCCCTCACGGCTAGTGTACCAGATGGGGATAAGACCGTCTAGGTTGGAATTTGGATTTCTTTATTATCCGGTTTGAACTTTATTTGATTCTGACGCATCGAGTTCGTTTATCTCATCGTTGTTAGTTGAGTCACTGCACTTAGACACCAGTTTAGTAGATGATCCCTTAGTTGTTTCAAACCCAATTGGGGGCTCCATGATGTGTTTGGGTTTGAAAGTTTCTATACTTAGCGTTGAGTTTAGATGTGATGCTTCTTGGGCTTCACGGGCTATGGGTTAGTTTTGGGCATGGACTGGTTATCCAGTAATGGTGCCGTTCTTGTTTGTGGAAGGAGAGTTGTTAGGCTTACGACCCGCTTGGGTAACACTCTCGAGATCTCTTGTAATCCCATGGAATTTGTTATGCTAAGTTATCTAGAATCGCTTGACACGTCGGTCTAGAGTTTGCGATCTGTTAGAGAGGTCCGGGAATACTCGGATGTGTTTGAGGAGGTGTAGGGCTTACCTCCGGAGCGGGAGATTGACTTCCGAATATATCTGGTAGACAATGCCAAACCAGTATCTTGGCCAGTGTGCCACATGGCTCCTCGTGAGAGGAGGGAACTCCATAAGCAAGTAGGCGATTTGCTTGAGAAGGGGTTCATAAGACGAAGTATATCGGAGTGGGGTGCTCCAGTAGTTTTTGCCACGAAGGCGGATGGGTCCCTCAGACTTTGTGTAGGCTAAAGAAAACTAAATAAACTCACAAAGAAGAATAGACACCCATTGCCGAGGATTGATGATCTCTTTGATCAGTTAGTTGGCGCCTCAGTATTTTCGCAGTTGGACTTAGCCACGGGGTTTCGTCAGTTGAGAGTGGCTGAGGATAGTATAGAGAAGACTGCCTTTAGGACTCCGGATGGTTTTTTTTATGAGTGGCTGGTGATGCCATTTGGTTTGACGAACGCCCCCGCATACTTTATTGATTTGATGAGAAGGGTGTTCAGGGAGTACCTAAATAAGTTCGTGATGGTCTTTGTAAATGACATCTTGGTCTTTTCTAGGAGCAAAATAAGTTTTCGTATGTGCTCAATAGGTTGAGCAAAGCCAGTTATGGGATAAACGGTGGTTTTGGAGCGAGACCGGCGAGGACATCCAGAGTTGGACAAGGGCTTAATTAGTTAGCCGTTTTTACTAGTATCATCTCACGTAGGTCGTCTGAATTCGAAGGAGGTATCCCTTGGGTGTTTGTCTGATATTGGTTTAGGCCTTTGGGGCTTGCATTTGGGGGATGCCGAGTTCGACTAGGGTGGTCTGCGTGAGAGATGGACAGTTGTGATGATTTTGGATGGGGTAATATCCTGGTTTTCTCTAAAAGTGGAGAAGAGCATGCCCTACATCTTAGGGAAGTGTTGGAGACTCTTCGAGCGCATAGTCTTAGGACAGCAGAAGTGGATGGGATTCTTAGCATCCTATGAGTTTGAGATAGCGTATACCCATAGCAAGGGTAACGTGGTAGCGGACGCCTTAAGTAGAAAAAGGTTGTCCTCGAGTTCATTGTTCATTGAATGACGGAGCTTAGAGTTTATTTCTATGTTTGACTTTAGACCTTCCGTTGACTTTGTACCCGGTTTGCTAGCCTCCTTGGAGGTTAGGCCTACTCTTTTGAGACGGATTGGCGAGGCACAGCGAGACGACCCACAGTTGGTTGAGTTAGTAGAGAAGCTCATAAGGGGGGAGTCGTCCAGCCATTTGAGTAGGTACACCCTAGATGGTAAGGGGTGGTTGCGTAGAGACGGTAGACTTTGTGTACCGCAAGACGAGGGTTTGAGGAAGGCTATACTTGATGATGCACATCGGTCGAAGATGACCATTCATCCCGGTGGGGACAAGATGTACCAAGACATGAAGCGAGTTTTCTTTTGGGCCGGTATGAAGAAAGATGTGGCCGAGTATGTCGCTAGATGCTTGGTGTGCTAGCAAGTGAAAGCGGAGCAGAAGAAACCCGGTGGGTTGCTTCACTCATTGGAGGTTCCGCTATGGAAGTGGGATAGTGTCTCGATGGATTTCGTCAATGGATTACCAAGATCGAGGAAGGGTAATACGGGAATTTGGGTTGGGGTAGACAAACTTACTAAGAGTGCCCATTTTATACCCGTGAAGAGTAAGAGGACTGCTCAATGGCTAGCTTCAATCTACATTCGAGGGATTGTTAGATTGCATGGTGTACCTTCCAGCATAGTGAGTGATCGAGATCCTATTTTCACTAGCGAGTTTTGGAAGAGTTTGAAAGAGGCGATAGGGACTTAGCTGTGTTTGAGCACCGCAAATCATCCTCGGACGGACGGCCAGACCGGGAGGGTGAATCGCATTTTAGAAGACCTTTTGAGGCTATGTATCTTAGATTTTGGAGGTACATGAGAAGAGCATCTTCCATTGGTGGAGTTCGCATATAATAACAGCTTTCAGTCTAGTATTGGCATGGCTCCTTTCGAAGCTTTTTAGGGAAGGCCTTGTCGATCACCTACATGTTGGTGGGAATCTACGAATAATATCTTGCTTAGGCCCGATATGGTTAGGAAGACTTCGGAAAAGATTGAATTGATTCGAAGAAGGATGAAAGCGGCGCAAGACAGACAGAAATCTTATGCGGACAAAAGGAGAACAGAGCTTGAGTTTGATGTTGGGGACATGGTCTTTGTTAAAGTATCTCCGTTACGGAATGTGGTTCGCTTTGGATCTGTTGGGAAGTTAGCACCAAGGTTTGTTGGACCGTTTCCTATTAAGGAAAGGATTGGACAGATGGCCAATAGAGTGGAGTTGCCCGACAGACTTAGTGGTGTACATGATGTATTCCATGTGTCACATTTGAGGAAGTTCCTACATGAGACCGCTGAGGTGGTAGAGCCGAGCTTGCTTAGAGAAGTGGAAGTAGAGCATGATGCGACTATTCGACGAGCTCCTACTCGCATCCTCGGGACAGAGACTAGGAAATTGAGGAATCGAGAGGTTCAACTAGTCAAAGTAAAATGGGGAGAAGATGAGAGCAATGCTACTTTGGAGATAGAAGCGAAGATGCGTTCATTGTACCCATTCCTTTTTGAGGGTATGTCTTTTAACTTCTCCTCTATCGTTTGTCTAGTACTTATCTTATCTTTAGTATGTCCTCTCGTTAGTACTTTTGACCTTTAGATAGGGTAAACCTATGGTTGAAACATGTGTTTGAGACATGTTATGATTGATGGATGCATGTGGATGCAAGTGTTTGCTAGTGGTTGCTCGTGGATGCATATACACACACTCTAGACACTAGATCGGCTCAATCACTTCATATTGCATATTGCATATAATTGTGTGTAGGTAGCTATATTTATGGATGTATAATGATTGTGTTATCATATGGATGATGCATTTTGGTGAATGATTGTGCACTCATGTAGATATTGTATGTGTCGATAGGGTTCCCTCGCATACATAATGGATGCATGGCACTATCATGGTTTGCATATGTTCATACATTAGATAGGAAACATATACACACACTTTTTGCATATGCTCATACATCATTAGAAATTGTTTTAAGGACAATGGATGCCCGTGTTTGATGGATTGAGTAGATGGTTGTTTGGATGGTAGGATATGCATTCTCCTTAGCTTAGAGATTTCGGGGACGAAATCCTTTAAGGAGGGAAGAATGTAACACCCCGAATTTCGGTTAATGCTAAAATTCACTAATTTCAGAATAAATAATCTCAGATGTGAGAATTGGGGGAAACGGGCTGCGTCATTGCGTTCATCTCGGAAAAATACGCGAAATAGAGTCCGAAATTTTGTAAATCGGAGTCCGTATGGCCCAGTTATGGCCCAATGAAGTTTACAGAAAATTCAAAGTTCAAAACAGATTTAAAATTCAGGTTCAAATTTCGAAATTGGGGCCATTGGGCGCAGGTGGGAAAATTCCCGCCTAGCTACCCAAGTCGACAGCCCGGTCGACTGGGCAGTCGACTTGGCTAGGACCAAGTCGACAGCCCTGTCGACTTGGGTGTCGACAGGGGGTGCTCGGCCAGTTTGGCCTGGTGCACCATTTTAGGGTTTGGCTGTGTTTTGGGGTTGTTTTCTGGAAGCTTCCGAGATCTGATGGTCCTAATCTAATTTAGGGTTAATATAATGGTCTAAAACACATCCTAATCCCATAAATAAGACCCTAAGCTAGCCCTAAATGATCATAATCCTATCCTCTAACTAAACTATGCCAAAATTTTCTATGATCATGGCCTTCACTCAAAACCCTAGCCTCCATCCTCTTTTGAAACTATTTCTATGAAGGCTTTCATGTTCATACAAACATTTTTAAGTTGTATGAGTGATCATTAGCTTGCATTCATCATCAAGTTGCAAGCTTTATTTTCAAGGCTAGAGTTTTTGGGTGATTTTTGGCAAGGGTTTGCTTATTGGAGTTTAGTGGTGAGTTTCTATAGCCTTAATAATCAATTGTTAAATTGATTATGATAAGATATGGCTATGTTTGTGGATCAATGTGTTTATGCAAGTTTAGTATAGTGTATGTTGTGTGTTTTGCGAGTTTTATGCTGCTATGTTTTATGATGCTCATTATGCAAAACACTATGTTGAACATTGATTCATATGTAACATGTTATGCAAGATATATGTGAGATTATATGCAAGTTCATATGTAACATGTTATGCAAGCTATATGTGAGATTATATGCAAGTTCATATGTAACATGTAATGCAAGTTATGTGCATGATTATATGCAAGTTCATATGTAACATGTTATGCAAGTTATGTGTTTGGTTATATGCAAGTTATGTGCATGATTATATGCAAGTTCATATGTAACATGTTATGCAAGTTATGTGTTTGGTTATATGCAAGTTAACATGTGACATGCTATGCAAGTTCACACCTTTGTATGACATAAGAATCATATGCAAGTTACCCCCTTTGTGACATATGTGCTTCATGCAAGTTTGGGTTAAATGCTAGTTGGGTTTAATGTATGCTCATATATGCAAGTTGACACCTTTTAAACCCATGATAAAGTTATATGCTATGATTGGTTAAACCCATGGCATTTGTGATGAATCTTCCCTTTATTATGTCATGTTATGAGAACGAATTACGTGGGGAACGATGGGGTTAATATGCATGTTAATAAAAAGGTGTGAAATGGGTATGCTTAAGCATAACATAAAGTGAATGGACATAATTGGGAATTTACCTATTAAGTTAGGTCTACCCATATTATGGAATTGGGAATTTACCTATTAAGTTAGGTCTACCCATATTATGGAATTGGGAATTTACCTATTGAGTTAGGTCTACCCATATTCTTGAAATTGGTAATTAATTAGGGACAATTAATACAAATTATGGGGGTGATTAATTAGGTGTAATTAATCGACTAAGACACGAGGTTGGACCCTTTTGTAGCATAAGACTGCCCAGAACCGACCGGCAAATCCAGCGGCTACAAATGATTGGCCCAATGTGAGAGGTCTTAGTCATAAACTAAATACGTGACAAGTGTAAAGACACGAGGTTAGACTCTGTTATGGTGTAAGGCTGCCCGGAACCAACCGGCATATCCAGTTGCCATAAAAGACAGTCTAATGTGAGAGGTCTTTACAAAGGTTACGATCTTAATTAATTAAGAAACACATAACCAAATTAGCATGTAGTGAGGCATGAGGGGTTAAGTGGGTGCCTTGGGTGGCATGTAGTAACTAGTGGGGGTGCCTTGGGTGGCATAAGGAAACTAGTGGGTTGCCTTGGGTGGCAATAGAAAATACGATTAGAATACTTAACCAAAGTGGAACATGTAATTAAACATGATTAAAGGGTTAAGTAAGTGCCTTGGGTGGCATGTGGGAATCAAGTAAGTGCCTTGGGTGGCATGTGGAAATCTAGTGGGTGCCTTAAGTGGCAATTGAAATATGATTAAATGACAAGCTTAAGTAGTAGCTTGTGGGGGCCTTAAGTGGCAATTGAAATATGATTAAATAACAAGCTTAAGTAGTAGCTTGTGGGGGCCTTGAGTGGCAATTGAAATATGATTAGATGACTTAACCAAACCTTAACATGTAAGTGGGCATGATTATAAAAAGGGGTTAAGTGGGATGCACTAGATAAAATGACAAGCTTAAGTAGTAGCTTGTGGGGGCCCATTTCAACCAATATCCCAAACGTATCTTTGTGGGCTCGACCCAAGTCGAGGACGGGACACGCATATTGGGCTTGACTGTAAGAGGCCAAAACGGGTTAGCGGTGGCAACGCAAGTCCAACGGGTTTCATATGCGTGTGTAGACCCGGGCTGGTAAGTAAGACATTGTTGCATCGTGTAGGTATAAGCCGTGCACCATTGATATTATCAGGTTGCCACTTTGGGGAATGATACACCCCACTGTGGGGCCAGCACGGGTATCTACGTTAGGGAGCCGATCGCTTGGGGAGTAGCAGGTACACCTAGTGGAGATAGGGGCAGACGGCACCTATGTAGTCAGCTAGGGGTACACGAAACTACTATAAAATTTTTTTTACTAAGTACACTTAGTGGGATCAACCTTAAGTAGGAATTACCCTTGGGTGGGTAAAACTGGTGTGGTGCAGTGTAGGAATTACCCTTGGGTGGGTAGACCTGGGGTGGTGCAGTGTAGTAATTATCCTTGGGTGGGTAAATGCGTCTTTTCGGTTATCTTAGTACATCCTGTGTTTAGTTGGCTACTTAGTGTAGTCATTATCCCCAGAGGTACCGTACCTTGTTTATATCATACCCTAATTACTTTAATGATTGTATTGTTAAAGTTATAGGACTCGCTCAGACTTATATCTGACCCCGTTGTTTTTATCTTTTTCCCAACCCTCAGGTTATCAGAGTAGGCCTAGCACTAGTGGGCTTTGATCAGACTGCTTTATCTATCTTTTGGAGCTTGGACCGTGGATGTAAAGCCCAGTTTATCTTTTCTAGTATAGCTATTAAATTATGTAGTGGGATTTTGTACTTTTGTTTTATCAGGATGGATATTATGTACTTGACTCTTGTTTATGGTTTTGGTGTAACCAAATATGTTTTACTTTCCGCTGCAATGAAATGATGTTTTAAATTCTCAAGTATTACTTATATCTGTCTTGTTGTAATTTTTCTGTTCTATATTCACTTAAAATACTCCACCGATGTTATGGCATTCCCTTAGTGAGTGACCGTAGCGGGTGTGGGGTGTTACATAAAGTAAATTAGAGGGGGTGGGTAATATCTATATATAGGCCCACGAACTTAACCCAATAAGGTTATGTAATAAAGACACATAGTGGTATACATAACCAGTAGATAATTTATGTAATTAAAGACACCCTTTAGGGTAAGCATAACTAGTATAGGGCTATGTAATTAAAGACATCTAAGGGTATACATAGTTAGTGGAAAACCTAGTGGGGATACAAGACAAGGCGGAGCGCTTGTATCATATTGTGTGGGACCCATTTCAGTAAGTAACCCGGAGTTAGTATCAAGTAAAGAACTTCGTACTAGGTGGAGAAGGGGCATGCTTACTGACTGATTGTAAGAGATCCAAACGAGATGGACGGTGTAGGCGGCGCAAACCGACCGGGGACATGTGCGTGCATGGGCCAAGCAAAGGGGGCTAAGACGACCGTGACACCAGTAGATATGGTTGTGCACATCTTGGGTTGCCACTTTAGGAAGCGATACCTCCTAATGTGAGGCCAGCACAGTATATCTACGGAGTAGGGAGCCGATCAATTAGGGTAGGGATTAGGGTATACTTGGACGTATGACCTAAGCCTACCAACTTATAGTGGAAGGGATCATCTCATTTCAGTTATACTAGTAATAGTGTAGTTTAATCATTAGTGATGCACATACACCTTATCTTGCTTACCTTGTCACACCTGCAATTTATGTAGTAATCTCTCTCTTATCCACTTTATATTTCTATCATGTTGCTTTTATTTATGTACTGTCTAAAAGTAACTAGACTCGCCAGACTTTATGTCTGACCCTGTTGTTTCTCCTTCTTTCTCCCCCCCCCCAAAGGTTCTCAGGGAGGAAACACTCAGACATAATCAGGACTCAGATATCATCTTGCTAGGAGCTACTTCTGAATTATGGCTCAAGTTCTTGTCTATACTATGGCTTAACTCTTTTAATCTGGGGGAAATTATGTTTTTCATATTCTTATGTACTCTGATGATGCAAGACAAAAGTTATTTTATTGTAATGATTTTTGTGACTTATGAAATTTTGGACAACGGTATTATGCTTTATGGTTGAAATATAAATACAAAATTTTCCGCTACTACCTTATTTATATCTGTCTTGTAATTATTCTGTGTCTGTTTACCTATAGCGCTTCACGAAACTTAATGCATTCCCTTAGTGAGTGATATTAACGGACGTACGGTTGCCACACTTGGTATCATAGTTAAAGGTTACCATATTAGATCAAAGTTTTTGGAAATTATTTTCAAAAAGGTTTTAAAAAGAAGTATTTTCAAAAGAAAAGTCTGTTTTGAAAAACATTCCCCAAAAAGCCATATGTAGTATCCTTCAATCCTTTATCTAAATTCTTCCTTTTCCCCTTATTTCAACATGTCTGGGGAACATAACATCCCTAATATCCCAGAGGGCATCACAATACCTGGATGGTTCCGTAGGTATGTGGAGCCCACGGCGCCGGCCGAAGGCCAAAGAGACGTTCCTCCCCCAGTTGCACCGGTCATTCCTTCTCATCCCCCCCCCCCCACACCAAAAGCTGACAACTTTGCCATGGTCTGCAAAGACTTTCGGGCTATTGGAGGAAGTCCATTCCATGGGAATGAGACATTCATAGAAGCTCGGAATTGGCTTAAGGAGACCAACGACTTATTCGAAATCTTTGAAGTAGAGGACCGAAGAAAGATTCAGTTAGTTGCTTGGATGTTAAAGGATGAAGCCTCATTTTGGTGGGAAATCACCCAAGCTGGACGTCCGATGGAAACTTGGGAAGATTTTAGACAGAGGTTCGAAATGAAATTTCTTTCCTAAGCTGAGAGAAGCATATAGATGGAGAAGTTCTTAACACTCAAATAAGGAAATTTGACGGTAAAAGAGTATGTCAACAAGTTCAACTAGCTGGCAAGGTTCGAGCTAGAGTTGGTGGATACACCGCACAAAAAGGCTTTGCGGTTTGCTAAAGGACTGAATGAGCCTCTACATGGTTTAGCTATGTCCCATATTCCAATGGGGGCCACCTTTGAATTTTTTTTTTGATATGTCCCTAATGCATGAGGAGGACAAGGGAGAAAAGAAGGAAACAAAAGCTGAGGGGACATCGCTGAATAAGAATGTGTGGTCCAAGAAAGGGCAGCAACAACAGTAACAACAACAGAAGAAAGATGGGAAAGATGATAAAGGCAAGGATAATAGAAAATGTCACAACTGTGGAAAGGAGGTTCACCTGATCAAAGATTGTAAGAGAAGGAAGGCCAATTGCTTTAATTGCAGAGAGGTTGGACACTTCTCTAAAGAGTGCTGGAAGAAATAATAATCGCAGGGACAAGGTCAAAGAGCAGGGACTTCTGGAGGGCAGGTGCATGCTCTCGCGATCAGTGCTCCTGAAAAAGGTAGAACATTTTCCGTAGAAAGTTTAATTTCTCTTTCAAACCATCCAGTTAGAACACTTTTTTATTCTGGTGCTTTACACTTGTTTGTTTCTAGTTCAGTGGTTGAATCTCTACACTTAATTACTTGTATGGTAGTAGATCCCGTAGTTGTTTCAAACCTCATTGTTGGTTCGACTCATTTATCGATGATTTGTCGGGGTTTGAAAATATCTGTGTTAGGCGTCGAGTTTGAATGCGATGCGTATCAGCTCGCATTTATGGGCTATGGCTTGATTTTAGGAATGGATTGGCTTACCACATATGGGGCCATTCTGGATTGTGAAAGGATGGTTGTTAGACTCCTGACTTATCATGGGTAGTCCCTCGAAGTTTCTTGTGAGCCCCAAGGTCCTGTTATTCTTAGATTCCTAGAGTCTCTAGATGCATCCATAAATGATTTGCAATCTGTTCCAGTGGTTCGAGATTATTCCGATTTTTTGATGAGGTACGGGGTTTACCTCCAAGGCACGAAATTGACTTCCGCATATATCTGGTGGACAATGCAAAGCCATTTGCGTTGCTAGTACGCGACATGGCTCCAAGGGAGAGGAGGCAGCTGAGTAAGCAAGTAGGGGAGCTACTTGAGAAAGGGTTTATTAGACGAAGCATATCAGACTGGGGTGCACCAGTAGTATTCGCAACTAAAGTGGATGGTTCACTTCGTTTGTGTTGACTATAGAGAATTGAATAAGCTTACCAAGAATATCAGGCACCCAGTTCCGAGGATTGATGATTTATTTGATCAGCTTGTTGGAGCCTCGGTATTTTCTTAGTTTGACTTGGCTACGGGATTCCATCAGTTGAGGGTCACTGAGGACAACATAGATAAGACTGCTTTCAGAACTCCGGACGGTTTCTTTGAATGGCTAGTTATTCCTTTTGGGTTGACAAATGCACCCGCCTATTTTGTTAATTTGATGAGTAGAGTGTTTTGGGAGTTCCTAAACAAATTCGTCATTGTCTTCCTTGATGATATTTTGATCTTCTCCAAGAGTGAGGAAGACCATACCCAACATTTGAGAGAAGTTTTGTAAACTCTCCGTGACCATCAGCTTAAGGTAAAGTTCTCCAAATGCCATTTTTGGAGAAAAGAGGTAAGATTTTTAGGGCATGTAGTCACCAAAGAAGGGATAGCTGCAAATCCCGCCAAAGTGGTTGCAGTGCAAGATTGGTAGATTCCTAAAAATGCAACCAAGGTGAGAAGCTTCCTTGGATTGGCAGGTTATTATAGGAAGTTCATTAAGGACTACACGAAGATATCATCCCCTCTCACCAGTCTGACAAAGAAGAATTTGGTATTTTCATGGGATATAGACTGTGACGTTGCTTTCCAACGACTGAAGAGGGCTCTGACAATAGCCCCGGTCTTGACCTTGCCTGATGGAAGTAAAGTGTTTACTGTTTACACTGATGCGTGCGGTACAGGGCTTGGTGCGGTTCTGATGCAAGAAGGGAAAGTAATATGTTATGGGGGTAGATATTTAAGAGTTCATGAGAAGAATTAACCCACCCATGATCTAGAGCTAGTTGCCATAGTATTCGCGCTAAAGACGTGGCGTCATTATTTACTTGGAGAGAAGTTCGAGTTATACACCGATCATAAATCTCTCAAGTATCTATTCTAATAGAATGATCTAAACTTAAGGCAACAACGGTGGATGGAGTTCTTAGCTTCATATGATTTTGTGATTTCTTATACCCTTAGTAAGGGTAATGTGGTGGAAGACACACTAAGTAGGAAGAGGGCAGCCCTGAGTCCTCTGTTTGTGGAGAGAAAGAATTTGGAGTTCATATCAGCTTTTGATTTTAGACCCTACATCGAGGTTTTGCCTGATTTGTTTGCATCCTTGGAGTTACGACCAACCCTTATGGATCAGATAGGAGCTTCGCAACAAGGTGACCCACAGATTCTAGACATCATGGATAAGCTCAGAAGAGGGGAGACTTCTTGTCACCTCAGTAGATAGGCAATAGATGAAAAGGGGCGGTTGCGACGAGATGGAAGGCTTTGTGTTCCTCAAATTGGAAGCTTGGTAAAGGCAGTTCCAGAAGAAGCCCACCATTCTAAGATGACTATTCATCCAGGTGGTGACAAGATGAATAGAGACATGAAGAGGGTTTTCTTTTGAGCTGGGATGAAGAAAGATATGGCCGAATTTGTTTCTTAATGTTTAGTTTGCCAGCAAGTCAAAGTTGAGCAAAAGAAGCCCGGTGGATTACTTGATCCGTTCCGCAGTGGAAATGGGAGAGTGTCTCAATGGATTTCATAAATGGGTTACCTAGATCGAATAAAGGTAACACCAGTATTTGGGTGGTAGTGAGTAGACTCACTAAGAGCGCTCACTGTATTCCAGTTAAGAGTAGCAGGACGACATCATGGTTGGCAGCAATTTATGTTCACGAGATAGTTCGTCTTCATGGAGTACCTTCTAGCATCGTAAGCGATCGTGACCCTATCTTTACTAGCGAATTTTGGAAGAACTTGCAAGAAGCATTTGGTACACAGTTATGTTTGAGCACCGCTTATCATCCTCAGACCGATGGACTGACAGAGAGGATGAACCGGATTCTTGAAGATCATTTAAGGCTGTGTATCCTAGACTTCGGAGGGACTTGGGAAGAGCATCTTCCTTTAGTAGAGTTTGCCTATAATAACAGCTATCAGGCTAGCATCGGCATGGCACCCTTCGAAGCATTGTACAGGCGACCCTGTAGATTGCCAACTTGTTGGTGGGAATTTACAGAAAAATTATTACTTGGAACAGATATGGTTAGGGAAACATTCGAAAAGATTGACCTTATTCGATGGCGGATGAAGACAGCTCAAGATAGGCAGAAGTCCTATGCCGACAAGAGAAGGACTGACATCGAGTTCAAAGTGGGAGACCTGGTTTTTATCAGAGTATCCCCTTTAAGGAATGTGGTTCGCTTCGGATCAGTAGGGAAGTTGGCACCTAGGTCTATGGGACCATTTCTTATAACCGAGAGGATTGGCCAAATGGCCTACCGAGTAAAGCTCCCAGAAAATCTATCTGGCGTTCATGACATTTTCCACATCTCTCATCTGCGGAAGTGCATGCATGACACCGTGGAAGTTGTTGAGCCGAGTATGTTGGAAGAAGTCGAAATGGAATGGAAGGCGACAGTTAGACGAGTCCCTACCCGTATTCTTGGGTCAGAAGTTAAGAAGCTGCGCAATAAGGAGATCATGTTGCTAAAGGTTCAATGGGAGATAACCCAGAAGATGCAACTTGGGAGACCAAAGACAAGATTCGTGCTTCATACCCTTTTTCTTTTCGAGGGTATGTTCTTAACTCCTTTTCCTAAGTTTTATCAGTGCTTGTTTCTATTAATAGAATATATCTTATCCATCATATTTTCTACCATTAGATAGGAATCCTATGGATGTAAACATGTGTTTGAAACATGTTATGTTTGATGGATGCAAGTCTTTGATAGTGGTTGCCTGTGGACGCATATACACACACATTAGGCACTAAGATCGACTCAATCACTCTCATACTGCATATGGATGTGTGTGCATTTTCTTTTTCTTTATGAATGAAAATGGATGAGTTAGCATATGTATGTTGCATTTGGATGAATGAATGTGCACACATATAGAACTTATATGATATGATAGGTTTATTTGCATACGTATTGGATTCATGGCACTAACATACATTGCATTAAGGAGGTCAACTGAATCAGTAGACTGCCTAATCTTCGCAGTAGTGTTGGGACATATACACACCTTTACATTAAGCATTTTAGAAATCTTTAAGGATAATGGATGCCAGTGATTGGTGGATGAGTAGATGGATGATGGATGGTAGGATATATATTCTTCTCAACCTAGAGATTTCGGAACGAAATCCTTTGAGTAGGGGAGAATGTAACACCCCGAATTTGTACCAACACTAAAATAGGATAAATTAAATAATAATTAATTTAATATTCATAATTAAAGAAAACAGACTGCACCATTGCGTCCATCTCGAAATTCTGTTCATGATAGACATTTGGTTTACGTAAAACGGACACCGTATGAGGAAGTTATGACGGTTTTAAGTTTGTATACGCGTAGAAAAATTATATACATATGTATGAGTCAGAGATGAGTTAGAATTTTATCCATAAAGATTCAAATTCAAAAAATTCCTCAGAGCGGCAAAATTCTCGCTCTAGGGGATCGACCCCCCTAGAATGGTGTCGACCTAGGGGTCGCCCCCTAGACAGAAGGGGTGTCGACCTAGGGGTCGACCCACCCACAGGGGGGTCGACACCCCTCGGGCTTAGGTGGCAGTCAGTTTCAGGGGCTCTGCAGCTATAAATATGTGGCTATTTCTCATGTTTTCTTCATTAGAAGTCATGAAGGCCATACGATGCTGGAGTGCGAACTAAATCGCTTTTCTACAACAACATACTTTGCAAATCAAATTCAGAATTCTAAATTCGTTCTTTCTCAATTCTCTAAACCTAACATTGTGAGATTCTAGATTACTTTTAGGTTTACATAAATGAAAGTAAATTGTGAAAGACTATGACTTGGATACGTAGTAAAGTATGATTCTATGCAAGTGTTAAATCATATGCTATGTTATGATAGATCTATTTCTCTGGATCCAATTCAATTGTGTTTGTTCTATTGTGGATCTTGGTTTGTAACTATATTATGGTTAATATAAATATATTAATTTGGATAGTTATATCATTGGATAGATCTAATCACTTATTTAAATAATGAACATATGTCACCTTGAATTGGTTAGAATGGGATCTAAACCTTTATCTTAATTGTAACTTTTATGACATGATATGATGTGTAGGTGTGTAGATCTACTTCTAAATTAGTAGATCTAATTTATGTGGACATTGAAACTGTTAGACAGATCTAGATTATCACCTTATGTTATCACGTTAGATCTATTTTATGTGATCTAAATTGTCACCTTATGTTATCATGTTAAATCTATTTTATGTGTTCTAAATTATCACCTTGTTATGATGACAATTTCATGTCCATGCCAGTATGTATGTTCACCTTATTATCATACAGGTTTATGTTGATGCCAAGATGATCGTTTTCGTTATATAATTTTCCCTATTATCGTTTATGATTAGGCTATTGTCAAGCCTAGGCATGTTGCCAATTTTTTGAGGGCGCTAGTTAAGGAACGGGGGAAAAAAGGTTTAAAATGGCATAATTTGAATATGAACATTTATGGACATGTAATTCAAATTATTGGGTAAAATAGGTATTGACACATGTAAAAGGAAAGGATTGATTAATTAATTAATTAATTAAAAATGGAATGTTTAGTAATTACAGTTAGGAATTGTAATTGTACTTATAACGCGAGGTTAGGTTGTATTAGTGGCGGAAGTCTACCCGGACCCGACCAGCATATCCAGCAGCCACTAATACTGAACCTAATGTGGGAGGTCTAAGCACGTAAATATGGATCGGGCTAAGACACGAGGTTGGGCACAACTATGGAATAAGACAGCCCGGACCTGATCGGCATATCCAGCATCCACACGTTGTAGGCCTAATGTGGGAGGTCTAGCCCATTATAACCATAATTGGGCATGGTATTGAGTTGGACTACTTAACCTAATTTAAAGATTGTATGATTATGAACTTAAGTTAGGGTTAAGTAAAATTGGATGGGTAGTGGGTGGGTTAAGTAAATTAGAGGGGGTGGGTAATATTTATATATAGGCCCACGAACTTAACCCAATAAGGTTATGAAATTAAAGACACCTAGTGGTATACGTAACCGGTAGATAATGAAATGAAGTTATGTAATTAAAGACACCCATTAGGGTAAGCATAACTGGTATAGGGCTGTGTAATTAAAGACACCTAAGGGTATACATAGTCAGTGGAAAACCTAGTGGGGATACAAGAAAAGGGGGAGAGCTTGTATCATATTGTGTGGGACTCATTTCAGTCAGGAACCCGGAGTTGGTATCAAGTAAAGAACTTCATACTAGGCGTAGAAGGGGCACGCTTACCGACTGATTGTAAGAGATCCAAACGAGACGGACAGCGTGGGTAGCACAAACCGACCGGGGACATGTGCGTGCATGGGCCGGGAAAAGGGGGCTACTATGACCGTGACACCAGTAGATATGGTTGTGCACATCTTGGGTTGCTACTTTAGGAAGTGATACCTACTATGGGGCCAGCACAGGATATCTACGGAGTAGGGAGCCGATCGATTGGGGTAGGGGTTACGGTATACTAGGACGTATGACCTAAGCCTACCAACTTATAGTGGAAGGGATCATCTCTCATTTCAGTTATACTAGTAGTAGTGCAGAGTAATCATTAGTAAGGCACATACATCTTATCTTGCTTACCTTGTCACACCTGCAATTTATGTAGTAATCTCTCTCTTATCCAATTTATATGCCTATCATGTTGTTTTATTTATCTACTGCCTAAAAGTAACTAGACTCGCTAGACTTTATGTATGACCCTGTTGTTTCTCCTTCTTTCTTCCGTCCCCCCCCCCTCAGGTTTTCAGGGAGGAAACACTCAGACTTAATCAGGACTCAAAAATCATTTTGCTAGGAGCTACTTCTGAAGTATGGCTCAAGTTCTTGTCTTTACTATGGCTTAACTCCTTTAATTTGGGGAAACTATGTTTTTCGTATTCTTATGTACTCTGATAATGCATGACAGAAGTTATTTTATTATAATGGTTGTTGTGACTAATGAAACTGTGGACCACAGTATTATGCTTTATGGTTGAAATAAAAGTTTAAACTTTCCGCTGATACCTTATTTATATCTGTCTATAATTATTCTTTATTTGTTCACCTATAGCGCTTCACGAAACTTAATGCATTCCCTTAGTGAGTGACACTAACGGATGTGGGGTGCCACATAGAGGTTGTTTCAAAGGAGGGGTGATGCAGCTTCAGGGCTGGGCAGGGCGAACTGAAGGTTGAAGGCATGACACTTTGGTGTTGGGAGCGAGTGGCTTCTGGTGCAAAGGGTTTGGGTGCAGTAGTGGGAAGATCGGTCTGAGAGGGGTCATGGGTTCTGGAGCAGCCAATCGAAGCAGGGTCAGGTTCCTAGGGTTCACATGGTGGGCTATGGCACACTGGTCAGGGGAGCGTACTGATGGGGAGGTCGGAGAGGGGAGTCGCGGCTTTCAAGTCGGAAATGGGCCATAGGTTGGAGACGAAGCGACGACAGTAGGGTCCAGGGGAGGCGCAGTCCTGGAGGTGCGATTATAGGAAGTTTGGTGAAATAGTGAAGTAACGTAATGGGGAAAACATGTGATGGAGCTGCTTTGCCATTTTTTCATGAAGCAAATAAAAGGGGGTAACAGACTTTTGAAATATAGGAGCAAATGTTTCTTTTGTCCTATGTCACGAAGGACGTTCGAGAGGAGGGCAAATGTTGAAGGCTTTGGAAATTAAAGTCATGGGTTTGGAAAATGTGGAAAGTGGCACTTGAAACGAAAGGCACGAACAACAGGTAAATATTAAAGGATTGGAACGAAGGGTTAGACGATTAAAAAGGAACAAATGATTCTTAACTTTGGAAACATAAAAAGGTGGCATTTGGAAAAGGGCAACGAACGGTTATTTTTTCAAACTTTAGAAATATAGAAGGAACAAAACTTTTAAGCTGAAAGAAAAATGTTTGGTTTTGAAATTTAAAAAGGCAGACAGACGTTTTGCAAATTAAAAAGAGAATGGGTTATTAAAAGGCAATGAAGAGAAAATGAAGTAAAATTACAAAAGATGTTTAGCAAAATACAAACATGTTTTGGACTAAAAGGAAATTGGATTTGACAAATAAAAATTGAACGGTGCTTGATAAAATGACGGTCAATACAAAGGACGGATCTACAGCTGGAGAAATCATTTTGAAATTAAATTAATGATCTAATTGTAATAATTTTTTTGGAAAACAAATTATATAATAATACAAGTTTAATTTTTTAATTAAATTTTTTGAGAATGAATTCAAATAAATAAACTCGATTTAACTTATTCAATAATTAAGATTTAAAATTGCAAACATTGATTTATGTTATCCAACTTTACACTTATTTCAAAATCAAATTCATACTTTTATGAAATCCAAAAATATTGAGTTTTAAATCAAAAACCAAAATCGTTATTTCATAAAATCCCAAACAAATTGAGTTTTAAGCAAATAAAATAAAAATTAAATTAAATCATTAAATAAATTGACTTAAAAATTCATGTTGCAACACCCCACATAGTAGAATGTATTTGGCAGGACGTCCTTATAAGCTTATTTTTCTGTTTCGTTTTTAATTTATTTTTGTTCCTTTTTTACTGTACTTTATCATTTACCATGTAATGTTTTTTTATTGTGAAACACATGAGTAGTTAGACTTCCAGACAAACGATTTTCAACTGGCACGAAATTACTGGTGCGAAAGAACTATAGGGACTTGATGTCGGAAGTGAAGAAACAAGGAAAGAAACCAAATTGGATGGGGCGAGCGTATGAGAAGGGTGGTTGAGATATTAGATAGTGATGAGGCAAATGTAAGTATGCTAAGCTTTTTTTTGAATGTTTGATTGATAGAAAATCAAAAAAATACTTGATCGGTAACTAATGAATTAAATTTTGAATGTACAAGTAGAGTTGGAAAAAAAATCTGCAAACAGATTTAAAAATCGCGTCATACATTGAGGAAGATCGAAGTCAATTCAGCAGTATCTGCAGAAACTGGTAAATTTACTGAATGCTAATTGTAAATAATTGTTGTGCTACATAATTTTGAATGTACAGTAATTGTATGTAATGATCAATTTAAGGAAGCTGAGGCATAGGGTTTCATGTCATATATGGACGTGTTTACCCGTACGTATGCCATCGAGCATGTAAATCCGAATGGTAAATTTTCATATACTTAGCATGGTCAAAAATCCAGTAAGAGCATATTTCAATTTATTTAGCATTAGTAATTGTTTTACTTATCAAACTATAATGAAATAAGATACGACATTAAATTTAACTACATACTTATTTGTCCATGCATGAAAAGTTTACGGAGCAGTTGATTGACATAGAAATGTGTTTATTTTATGCTCGTATATCTTATCTTTTGTATATAAATAAATATTACTTGGGTATTGTTTTGTTACAGATATTCCAACCCAGCCCGCATGCAACCAGAAATGTAGAAAAATAGAGTTCAATTTGCTGTGTATTTGCATTTTGAAGAATTTTAGATGAAGATATCACATCTAGTTGCTGTTGGACAAGAAAAGGATTGATAACAAGGCTTTGCACATCACAAATCAATGAAGAAGTGTCAAGGAAACAAGAGGAAAAGAGAAAAGGCCCAAATTTGCTTTATTTATCTAAGGCCCATTTATGTTTCTCATTGTAAACTAACTAGTGATGTAATGACCAGGCCCATTTATCATTAGGGTTAGGGTTAGGGTTTGGCTATCTACCCTATATATACCCTTGTAATGGCATTGTAGCCACCATCCTATGATATATCTCATTCTATTCTTTTCTTCATTAATAAAACTCATTTTTCTTTTTATCTTATGCAATTTTCTATTTCTTAGCAATTAGTGTTGTCTACACGATTAGATTCGGTAGAACACTATTTGTATTTTGCATTTCTTTTCATTAGTGATTGACCGTCTGATTAGATTCAGCAGTAATCCTAATTTTATTTCCTGTTGTTATTTATATTCTGCACTTTTATTTTATGTATTTTAATCGCGTTCATAGGTTAAATTGGATTTGATTAGATTTGAATCTGATTCATAGTTTCATTGCTTTTCCATTGAAATTGTGATTTGATCGTCGGTTCAGTTAGATCTGTTCTGAATCAAATTACAGTTTTAATTTTGTTTTGTTTAATTTTCAAAATCAACCTCCAAAGTTTTGTCTAACTCGCCCAAGAGATTAGATAAATAATTTGATTTAATTCACCTCCCTGTGTTCGACCTGTATGCTACACACCTATATGCTTGCAGAATTTAATTTAAATGTCGCGCTTTTCTAATTCATAGACTAGCGTCGATCAGCAGTGCCAGAAAATCCTGGCTAATACTGGTCGAGAGAAACTGATGAAGGATGAGGAGGACGCTACATTTGAGTCAGTTATGGATATACCGTCACAGAGCAGACGATACGACAATCAAGCGGCAAGTAAATAATATATTAGAAAACAACAGTTTAATAGTATTTTAATTTATTGTACATCGTTTTATTTTCAGTCTTAAGTTTCTCTAAGAAAGATTAGTTATTATTGGAGATTAATATCCAATTAAAGAAAAAACATTAAGGATTAGGCAAAATTAAAGTGATTATCACATACTTGTCCTTATTTTCCCCTTTTTTACATGTTTTAATCACAATTAACGCATTACAACATAAACAAGTTTATTAAACATATTTTTACAATTAACCCATAAAAATCCATATATCTTGCACCAACGAAAACTAATACAGCAAGTCATAACCTCCCCAAAACCATCCTTTCTCACAACCACCAACATCAGCACGTCACCCTCGTCCATCACAAATACCCCACGCACAACTTCTGCGCACCATCACCGCCATCAAATCCGATCACAACGCACTACTCAGCAGTTCCACTGCTTTTACCAGCCTCTATCCACTAAAACCGCTCCACAATACCACCAATACCCACTCCAAATCCGATTCTCCGATCACGACATCATCCTCCAACCTCACGTTCGAATTCCAACACCACCTCCACCACGCAACAGATCCAAGAAACCCATAAATCGCCAATTCGAAACCAAGCCAAAATCCCAAGTCAACAACGAAAAAGCAAATCGGAGGGGCCTTGAGTTTCATATTGAAAATTTTCCTTTTTTTTGGATCTCGAATAGCTTAGTTGTGGAGATTGATGGTGGGTGGAGTCTATTAGGGGAGTTGCATCCTGTTTTCCAAGAAAAGGAGGAGGCGCGTCTCAGTGAGATCTCCCGTGAATTATTTTTTTGGGCACTGCAATTTTTTTTTTTTTGGTGAACATTGCAGTTTGTGCATGGTGTTTAGCAATTGATTTGTTTTCATTTTCTTTTTGATGTGGTCTCTTCGTGAAAGGTAAATTATACTACACACATTAAAAAAAAAATTAGGACTACCATTTTTGGTTTCTGAGAGATTTTGGGAGCGCATATCTTGTATTTTGTTTTTGGCCTGTTCGACTATGCCAAAACAAATAGCAAAAAAAAAAAAAAAAAAATTGTGGTTTGAGGAGCATAATTAAGGCGAGAATTGGATTGTGTTGCCTATTTTTGGGTGCGTGCGTTTTGATTGAGAATTGACTTTCCAGGAGCAATTCTTTATTTAGTGCGTTAGTGCTTGTTCCCTACTTTTTTTTATTTCTTTTGTTAGGCTTAGCTTTTATTTTAAGTTTAGTTTATTTATTTTGTTTGGTTTTATTTTTATTTTTATTCTAGGTTTTTATCAGTTTGTAGTTTTCTTTTGATTTTACTTCTTTTCTTTTTCTTAAAAAAAAAAGAGTACGTTTTTTTAGGCTTAATCGAGTAAGTTCGCTTGTTTGTTTGTTTGTATTTTTTTTTCTTTTTTTTTCCTTTGTTAGTTTTTTTTTTCTTTTTCTTTTTAGGTTTTCTCCCTTTCAATTGTTTATATTTTTATTTTGTTTTATTTGCGTCTCTTTATTAAAAAAAAAGAAGAGGAAACCTCATTCAAATCAAAGGCAAAAAGCAAAGAATTTGAGCAAAAAAACAAGAAAACTCGGAAGCCAAGCAAATTTGCAAATCGCCAACGCTACTCAATTGCACTAGACGGACTGCCATACCCCGCTGTAAAATTCTCTTAACTCTACAGGTGCTCTGCTGCAAAATAAAAATATAGAAATTGTTGTAAAAATCTTCTGCAGGGGCAGCGGCTTGAATGTAAAAAAAAATTAATTCTGCAATTTATATTTCTGTGACTGTTCTGTGACTGAAATTTCTGAATTAGTTGGGTACGGACTGATATTTTCATAACTGTCATCATTCTCATCGTTTCTCAACAATAAAATCCGATTAGATATTTCAAAATAATATAATTGAAAAGTGGTGCTTTGTGAAGTTGACTGTCTCGTATAATTGGATCGCGGATATATATTAGTTCAATTTATTGGACTTTTAGAAAAAGAGGTTGCATACTACCCGTAAAACATTGGTCGTATCCCTTAGTATTTATACTATACGTGAACGGCCATAAGACCCTCTTCCCCCTTCTAATTAAGTCAGTTAATTAATAGAGCACTACTCGGTATTTTATACTATTTTGAAGTGAGAATATTTTCTGTCTTGCATTGTCTTTATTCAAATGTCTGATTCAAAAAAATCCTTGAGAGAAACGTGGGATAATAATCGGAGTAGACGTTCTCTTGAAGAGTATGAATATGAATTACAACTCATGAGGCAAAATTTTCCAAAATTTCATGAGCTCAATGCCAACAATTTTCAAAAATTTCCAACTGACCAACAATTTCAAAATCATGATAATAATCGAAATGACGATTTCAATTCAAATTTCAACAATTTCGATTATGGGCCACAACCACATGAAAATAGTTTTGAATCCCAATATAACTTTGATCCACATCAATATGGGGTTGTAAACCAAAATTTTCAAAATTATAGCCCATATCAACATCTTGAAAATGACCAAAATTGCAATTTTCACTCTGGTTACGAACAAAATTTCTATGATCAAAATAATTTCCAATATCATTGTCAGTTTCCTGAAAATTCAAACAACTACCACATTGGAAATAATATTGATTGTGAAATTAATGTGGACTATAATTTTGAGAATCAAGAAATCCAAAACGAGAGCTCTCAAATCAACGATCGTCTTAACATTCTTAGAGAGAGGGAAGAAAGACTAAATAAAAAGGCCGATGAACTTCTTTGTTTATTGACATCTTTGAAAGAACAACAAGAGCAACAAAATCAAATTCAAACAAGCGATGAATCAGAAAATAATCAATTCTTTACTGATGGTGAAAATTTTCAAATAACGACTTTTGAAATTGAGAATAATCATCTTGATGAAGTTTTTCAAAATTCAACAAATGATTTGGACTTCAGCTCTTTTCAGAAAAAAGATTTAAGCTTGGATTTTGATCTTCCTCTTTCAGACTGTGAGAAACTTGAAATTCTAGAAACTGAACAGAATAAAAATGTTGAATTTTTCAACTCAAAATTGGAAAAAGATTTTAACGAACATGAATTCCTTGGTTTGTATGAGGATGAGTTGGCAAATGAGGATGAAATAGAATCAAGCCACCAATCTGAATTTGAAAATTTTGATTTTGAGGTTTTTAACGAACTTGAAATGGTCAGTGTCGAAAATACCTTGTCGATTAATGATGAGAAAGGTGATCACATACTCTTGAACAACACTCAGAATTCAAATTTCACTGAATTTATATACGATCACAATTTTTTGAAAAATTACACTGACAAATTTGTTGAACACATGAACTATCTTTGGAATGCTGGCTTGGTTGAAAAACTTCATGTTAGGACGACCCTGGATATTTATCTCCTGGACTATAAATCTAGGTTTAAAGATGATATGGTTTTCAAGAACTCTTGCTTGTTAGAAAATATGCCTAGGCATAGTGGGAATGGGACTCATAGGGCAAGAACCAAGTGTGGGGGAAAAAGTTGGTGGCAATCCTTGCGTCGCATGCATCGCAAACACATTTATCATTGTACATATGATCCTTTCTTACATATTGTTAAATTGCATTTCGTTTTACAAATCATTTTACATTTAATCCATCTTTGGGTTCTATCTTTCACATTTAGGAAACGTGTTTACAGTGTGGACACTATTTAGTTCTAGTGTGGGGGGGGGAGTCTGCATTTCACTCATTTTCGTTTTTTTTTCTTTCGTTTTTTTCTTTCTTTTCATTTCCATCCATTTAAATAGGACCATCATGCATTTTAGACTGTAGTAACATGCCAAATTTTTTTTTGAAATACGACTCATTTTCAATTGATACAACAAAATAAGTTTACAATTTTTAGCCAGTTGATAGTATTTTTCTCTCTCAGCTAAATTCGAATTTGAAATATAATGAAAAGTTTAATTTTGAGGGATAATAGTGTAACTGGTACATAGGGAGATTCTTAGGTGATGGCCATGAAATCTATTCTATATTGTAGACTTTGTTTAAATAAGTGGAGGACTTAAAATACTTATATTGGCTTTTCGAATCTTTAAAACTAAGTTGTGTTAAGTTGAATTCGCGTAACTCTCTTTTGTGCTTATAATTTCAATAATAAGAATAGTAATCCAAGGGTATCCAACATTGCTTGTATATCAAGCGTTGGTGTGCAAACACGCCAAGCTATATCCGACACGTTGTTGACAAAGTCAGCGTTGGAATATCTTGGTCTCATTTTATGAGATTGGACACCTAAGGATTACCGACACGTTGTTGACAAAGTCAAAGTCGGCCTGCACAATCCGCCAAGCTCTTTACCCACTCTCCGTTAGTCCGCGAGGCAGTGCATGGGTGGTAAACCTTGGTCTTTTTAGTTAGGTGTATGTACTTAATCATAAATTTTAAAATTTTATAGAAATAGAGAATAAACGATGATGCTCAAACATTTCTTGACCTTATTGATTTGACTAGCCATACATGAGAAAATTAGAATACCACTTTGCAAACTGTGCCAAGCAAACTAAGAATTTATTTCATGGCTGCACTATGTTATCGACCGAACTAACTGGCCAAACTGGAATTTAACATTTGAAAACTTGATTTATATTGAAAATTTGTGACAAGTCGAGGTATCTAAAATAAAATCAACTGATTAGAAATTATTAACTTAATTTATTGTACCACTTTCCTGAAATAAGTCGTGTTGTCATTTTTCGTTTTTATTTTTGCATATGTCCATTGCATTCATGTAGTTTCATTAGAATCATAGCATACTGCATTTGGATTTTGTGGGTAGTATCCGCTGAAAACCCTCACGAGACACCACTCGTCCTACTAGGGACACCTAGAGGTTTAACGGCTTGTTGCATACGCTCAATGCAATCGTGTTTCCTACGAAAGTGTGACCTATTTAGTTAGTTTTTCATTTCTTGTTTTACTCGAGGACGAGTAAAAGATAAGTGTGGGGGTATTTGATTGACATAGAAATGTGTTTATTTTATGCTCGTATATCTTATCTTTTGTATATAAATAAATATTACTTGGGTATTGTTTTGTTACTTTTACAGATATTCCAACCCAGCCTGCATGCAACCAGAAATGTAGAAAAATAGAGTTCAATTTGCTGTGTATTTGCATTTTGAAGAATTGTAGATGAAGATATCACATCTAGTTGCTGTTGGACAAGAAAAGGATTGATAACAAGGCTTTGCACATCACAAATCAATGAAGAAGTGTCAAGGAAACAAGAGGAAAAGAGAAAAGGCCCAAATTTGCTTTATTTATCTAAGGCCCATTTATGTTTCTCATTGTAAACTAACTAGTGATGTAATGACCAGGCCCATTTATCATTAGGGTTAGGGTTAGGGTTTGGCTATCTACCCTATATATACCCTTGTAATGGCATTGTAGCCACCATCCTATGATATATCTCATTCTATTCTTTTCTTCATTAATAAAACTCAATTTTCTTTTTATCTTATGCAATTTTCTATTTCTTAGCAATTAGTGTTGTCTACACGATTAGATTGGTAGAACACTATTTGTATTTTGCATTTCTTTTCATTAGTGATTGACCGTCTGATTAGATTCAGCGGTAATCCTAATTTTATTTCCTGTTGTTATTTATATTCTGCACTTTTATTTTATGTATTTTAATCACGTTCATAGGTTAAATTGGATTTGATTAGATTTGAATATGATTCATAGTTTCATTGCTTTTCCATTGAAATTGTGATTTGATCGTCGGTTCAGTTAGATCTGTTCTGAATCAAATTACAGTTTTAATTTTTTTTTGTTTAATTTTCAAAATCAACCTCCAAAGTTTTGTCTAACTCGCCCAAGAGATTAGATAAATAATTTGATTTAATTCACCTCCCTGTGTTCGACCTGTATGCTTGCAGAATTTAATTTAAATGTCGCGCTTTTCTAATTCATAGACTAGCGTCGATCAGCAGTGCCAGAAAATCCTGGCTAATACTGGTCGAGAGAAACTGATGAAGGATGAGGAGGACGCTACATTTGAGTCAGTTATGGATATACCGTCACAGAGCAGACGATACGACAATCAAGCGGCAAGTAAATAATATATTAGAAAACAACAGTTTAATAGTATTTTAATTTATTGTACATCGTTTTATTTTCAGTCTTAAGTTTCTCTAAGAAAGATTAGTTATTATTGGAGATTAATATCCAATTAAAGAAAAAACATTAAGGATTAGGCAAAATTAAAGTGATTATCACATACTAGTCCTTATTTTCCCCTTTTTTACATGTTTTAATCACAATTAACGCATTACAACATAAACAAGTTTATTAAATTCAATTGTAGAAAAATTTCAAACATATTTTTACAAGTTAAGGATAATTTTAAGTACTTCAACAATATTTTTATCCCTTCACATAACGAATTTCATACTTCGAATTCAAGTTTGTGAAGAAACTAAATTATATAATTATTACATGCTACAGTTAGAAAATGAGGCTGACAAACCAGAGTTGATATAAATCTAGCGGAGATCGACGATTTGAGGGCTAGAGTGGCGCACCTAGAGGATCAGAACCGCCGTCAGGCTATATATGTTGTTGGATTAGCAATTACGGAGTTCATGCAGCAGTATGGTGGCTGCTTCCCTTACCCTGCTGTCTCTGGAGGTTCAGCAGACAATTAACTACTTTGAGAGGTATGTTTTTTGTATTAGTATGACTTAGTGTATGGTAGACTTGTTTGATACTATCTATATGTATTTTGTATGGTAGACTTGGTTGGTCGGTTGTATGATGACAGACTTGATGTTGTGGATGTTGTGTATATTATGCATTTTATTGTACCGTTGTTTGGTTGTTGATTATGAAGTTTGACTTGATTTTATATATTATTTGTTTGGTAAATTGTGTGTAACTTCATTTTTTATTATTGATTGGAATATTATATATTGGATATTGCATAGTATTGATGGAATAGTGTTTGTAAAAGAAATGTGACTGGAAGGCTATATTGCACCTAAAATATAAAAATAAATTTCAAGTATTCCGATGATTTTCGATGGCCAGCGATGATCTTCGGGTTAGTTTTATCCGATGGTTATCGACAGCTCTCCACACATATCGGAGACCGTTGGAAACCGCCGGAAATGCATATGACGAGCTATGTCGGAAGCCGCCGAAAATATTTCTCACCAACTCCTTATTGTTCAACGAAATATTCCGACGGCTCCTAGCGGTCGCCAACAGTTCAAAGTGTTGGGTATTCCATCCCATATTTGGCATAATTTTATGCAAGCCTATTTGACATAATTTTATGCAGGCATATTTGGCATAATTTTATGCAGGCATATTTGGCATATCTTTTTATGAAGGCCATGCTTAATTTGTGGGTGAGATTTATTGGTTTTGTTTTTTTTCCAGATTTGTTGTGCAAGCATGCCTTTTGTGCAACAATATCTTTTCTTTTCAAGAAAGACATTTGGGAGATTACTCACATTTATGGTATGCACATTAAAAGAAAAGAGGGTTAATATAACCAGATCTGGTCACATAAGGCAATAGCAGTTTTTGGTCATTTATCATCTTCTTCAAGGTGTTTTGGTCTTCAAGCTTGAGCTTTATTCTTGCTCAATTCACCGTTGGCCTGAAGTGCACACATACGGTGTTCTCTTACACCTTTTCATCTCTTATTGTTTTTGGATTCCGGTGATTAGAAGCGAATCTTTTGTAAACATTTTGGGGTTGTTTTCCCTTTTTCGGTTTATCAATAAGAGAAGAGGGTAGACTCCTTAAGAGGTCTCGTGGTTTTTACTCTTCACATCGAAGAGGTTTTCCACGTATAAAATCTTGTGTCTTGCTATTTTACTTTCATCGTATATTTTTATTTGAATGGTGTGTTGATTGATTGTCTTGTGTGTAATATTGTGGGTGTAGCTTGAAGTAACCCCTAATCAATCCTATCAAATTGGTATCAGAGCTTGAGGTAGGTTATTTATCACAGTATGGAGTCAAGCAGTCATAGCTCAATGATTAAGTTGACATCAACTAACTATTCTATTTGGAGACCTATGATGGAAGACTTTTTATATTGCAAGGATTTACATGACCCAATTGAAACCGTCACTACTTCGAGTGGTATTATCTCTAAACCTTCTAAACCCAATAAAATGGAAGAGAATGAATGGATAAATTTGAAAAGGAAAACTTTAGGAACCATTAGACAATGGGTTGACATTAGCATTTTTAACCATGTGTCACAAGAGACCGTACCATATGATTTGTGGAAGAAATTAGAAGGTTTGTATGAGAGGAAAACCGCCCATAACAAAGCTTCATTGATTAAAAGGCTTGTTAATCTAAAGTTAAAAGGTGGAAAGTCAGTTTCTGAGCATCTTAATGATTTCCAAGACATTATTAACAAGTTGACAACTATGAAGATCATTTTTGGTGATGAATTGCAAGCTTTTTTCTTATTGAGTTCTTTGCCAGATAGTTGGGAAACTTTAGTTGTGACCATTAGTAATTCAGCTCCAGATGATGTGCTTTCTTTGGATGTGATCAAAGAAAGCATGTTTAATGAAGAAATTAGAAGAAAGGAGATTGGAGTTGACAATTCACAAGCTCTTGTTGTGGAGAATAGAGGAAGAAGCAAGAGCAAAGGAACCAAAGGTCGTGATAACTCAAGAGGAAGATCCAAGTCTAGTGATGGAAAGAATCACTTCATATGCAACTATTGCAAGAAGCCTGGCCATATTAAAAAGTATTGCTTTCGTTGGAAAAGAGAACATGGGAAGAAGAATGATTTTCAGAAAGAAGGCGATGATAAAAATGTTGCAGCAGTAGCCTCTAAAAGTGATGATGATGTCACTTTAGTTTGCGCAACTAGTGAATGTCATCATGTTAGCAGTGCAGATTCTGAGTGGCTGGTTGATACAGGTGCTTCATATCATTGTGTTCCTAAGAGAGCGTATTTTTTGAATTATCAAGCAGGTGATTTTGGCAGTGTCAAAATGGGTAACCAGAGTTCAGCAAGCATAGTTGGGATTGGTGATATTCGTGTGAAGACTAATGTTGGATGCATGCTTACATTGAAAGGTGTACGTCATATTCCGGATTTGTGTCTTAATTTGCTTTCCGCTCATATTCTTGATCAAGAAGGCTTTCGTCACACATTTGAGAGTGGCAAGTGGAAATTATCTAAGGGATCCATGACAATTGCAAGAGGCGAGTTGTGTTGTTCTTTGTACAAGACATATTTGACTGTATGTTTTGGTGAGCTCAATGCAGTGGAAGAAAAATATTCTCCTAATTTGTGGCATCGAAGATTGGGACACATGAGTGAAAAGGGTTTGAAATGTTTAGCAGCAGGAAAACAACATAGAGCTTCTTTTGCAAGAAAGTCTACAAGAAAGCAGGCTAAGTTGGAGCTTGTACATTCGGATGTATGTGGTCCTATTGAGGTTGAATCCAATGGTGGCAACAAATATTTTGTCACTTTTATTGATGATGCTACTAGAAAGACATGGATTTACATTTTGAAGACCAAAAGCCAAGTGTTTGAAACTTTTCAGAAGTTTCATGTTATGGTGGAAAGGGAGACAGAAAGCAAGTTGAAGTGCCTTCGTTCAGACAATTGTGGAAAGTATACTTCACATGAGTTCAAGAATTATTGTGCGCAATATGGTATTCGACATGTGAAGACAGTTCCAGGCACTCCCCAACACAATGTTGTAGCTGAGAGGATGAATAGAACCATTGTGGAGAAGGTGTGATGCATGTTGAAGATGTTTGATCGACCAAAGTCATTTTTGGCTAAAGCAGTGAATACAGCAGTTTATCTGATCAACCGTTCTCCATCTATTTCATTGGGGCTTGACATTCCAGAGAGAGCATGGAAGGGATGTGATCCTGTATATACACATATTAGAGTATTTGGATGCAAGGCATACATGCATGTGCCAAAAGACCAAAGATCAAAGCTGGATTCACTGACTAATCCATGTGTTTTTGTTGGCTATGGTAATGAAGAATATGGGTTCAGGCTATATGATCCAGAAAAAGGAAAGGTAGTAAGAAGCAGAGATGTAGTGTTCTTTGAGCATGAAAAAGGTGCAGAACTTTTGAGTGCAAGGTATCATACTAGCTCAGATTTTTTTATTGATACTAGTGATGTTTCTTTGTCCCCTACTCGTGGTTTTGTTGAACAGCCAATACAGGCTGATCTTGATGCAACACATGAAGGTGTTGATGATGCATAGCTTGATGGTGCACATTTTGATGATGATCATGATGATATTCATGATGAAGCTCAACCAAATGGAGAAGTGGCTTATGAGCAGGGGGAGCAAATTGCCCCACAAGTGGATGATGCTCAAGTTAGAAGGTCAACCAGAGAACATAAACCATCTACAAGATATCCAAGCATAGATTATATCTTAATTACAGCTGATGGTGAGCCCGAGAGCTTCCAAGAAGTGTTGTCTAGTCGAGACAAGAATCTTTGGCTTGAGGCTATGAAAGAGGAGATGGATTCTTTGATGAAGAATCAGACTTTTGAGCTAGTGAAACTTCCAAAAGGCAAGAAAGTTTTGAAAAACAAATGGGTTTTCAAGAACAAGAAAGATGGTGAGAAGATAGTAAAGCGCAAAGCAAGATTGGTAGTCAAAGGATGCAACCAGTAAAAAGATATTGATTTTGATGAGATTTTTTCACCAGTTGTCAAGATGACTTCTATCAGAACCATTTTGAGTTTTGCAGCAAGTTGTGACCTTAAATGGGAACAACTTGTTGTAAAAACCGCATTTTTACATGGTGATTTGCAGGAAGAAATCTACATGGAACAACCTGAAGGATTTGAAGAAAAGGGAAAAGAAAAACTTGTTTGCAAGTTGAAGAAGAGTTTTTATGGACTTAAGCAAGCACCAAGGCAGTGGTATCACAAATTTGATTCATTTATGACAAGCAATGGTTACAAGAGGACTGTTGTAGATCCTTGTGTGTATTTTAGAAAGTTTCCTGGCGATATCTTCATTATTCTTCTTTCATATGTGGATGACATGTTGGTAGTTGGACAAAACTTAGAATTGATTAGCAACTTGAAGAAAGATTTGTCCAAGTCATTTGACATGAAGGACATGGGTCCTGCAAAGCAAATCTTAGTCATGGAGATTGTTCGTGATAGAAAAGCTAGGAAGTTGTGGCTATCTCAAGAAAAATATATTGAACGTGTGCTTGAAATGTTCAATATGAAGCATGCTAAGCCGGTTTGTACACCACTCGCATCTCATTTTAAGCTAAGTAAGAGGGATTGTCCAACAACGGAGAATGAAAAAGCAAGTATGTCTTCTATTCCTTATTCATCTGCAGTTGGTTCATTGATGTATGATATGGTGTGCACTAGGCCAGATATTGCACATTCTGTTGGTTTGGTGAGTAGATACTCATCCAATCCTGGTAAAGTTCACTGGGATGCAATAAAGTGGATTTTTAGATATTTGCGTGGTACTTCTAGATTTTGCTTATGTTTTGGAGGTAGCAAACGTGTTCTTGAGGGGTATACAGATGCAGACATGTCTGGTGATATTGATAGTAGAAAATCTACCTCAGGTTATGTGTTCACATTTTCAGGTGGGAGCAATTTCTTGGCAATCCAAGTTACAAAAGTGTGTGGCTTTATCTACAACCGAGGCAGAGTATATAGCAGCTGTGAAAGCAAGTAAAGAGATGCTCTGGTTGAAGAGGTTCCTTCAAGAGTTGGGTTTGCAACAAGAAGAGTATATAGTATTCTGTGACAGTCAGAGTGCTATGGATTTTAGCAAGAATTCCATGTATCATGCACGCACTAAGCATACTGATGTTCGGTATCATTGGTTAAGAAACGTGATTGAAGAAAATATGCTCAAGTTAAAGAAAATTCATACAAACAAGAATGGTGCAGATATGTTGACTAAAGTGGTTCCAGGAAACAAGCTTGATGTTTGTAGCAAGCTTGTGGGAATGAGTTTCAAATGATGATTGAAGCATGCACATCTTCCCCAAGTTGGGCTGGAGGGGGAGATTGTTGGGTATTCCAGCCCATATTTGGCATAATTTTATGCAGGCATATTTGGCATAATTTTATGCAGGCATATATGACATAATTTTATACAGGCATATTTTGCATATCTTTTTATGCAGGTCATGCTTAATTTATGTGTGAGATTTATTGGTTTTGTTTTTTTCCAGATTTATTGTGCAAGCATGCCTTTTGTGCAACAATATCTTTTCTTTTCAAGAAAGACATTTGGGAGATTTACTCACATTTATGGTATGCACATTATAAGAAAAGAGGGTTAATATAACCAAATCTGGTCACATAAGGCAGTAGCAGTTTTTGGTCATTTATCATATTCTTCAAGGTGTTTTGGTCTTCAAGATTGAGCTTTATTCTTGCTCGATTCACCGCTGGCCTGAAGTGCACACATAGGGTGTTCTCTTACACCTTTTTCATCTCTTATTGTTTTTGGATTCCGGTGATTAGAAACGAATCTTTTGTAAACATTTTGGGGTTGTTTTCCCTTTTTTGGTTTATCAATAAGAGAAGAGGGCAGACTCCTTAAGAGGTCTCATGGTTTTTACTCTTCACATCGAAGAGGTTTTCCACGTATAAAATCTTGTGTCTTGCTATTTTACTTTCATCGTATCTTTTTATTTGAATGGTGTGTTGATTAATTGTCTTGTGTGTGATATTGTGGGTGTAGCTTGAACTAACCCCTAATCGATCCTATTAGAAAGCCATCGGAAATGCCAATGATTCTTGTAATGGAGGTGGTTTCTTCTCGTTTTAGCGGGGAATTACTGAAATTATTTGGTCGCGAGTTAAAAGAAGGGTATGCAGGCAATTTTCGATGGTTATCAACAGTTGTAAACGGTCATTTAAGCAATGGCTATCAATGGTTTCAAATGGTTAAATTATTCAAATAACATTTTTACCACGAAAACAACAAACCTTTGTTAGCCATCGAATTTCCATTGGCTCCCGAATTTTTGACATGACTATACACTGTTGTTCTTGTAGTGTTGCAAATCAGTGGTGAGATTTCATTGTTGGATGACGGTATTTTTGGAAATTTCAATAGCACTTAAGAAATGATGTTCACTAAATTCCCTTTGTGAATAGTAGAGATACACATGAGCAATTTGGTGCTAAATACACAAAGCCATGCAATAAATATTAGATGATCTATATATATATATATATATATATATATATATATATATATATATATATATATATATATATGATTTTCGTCAGGTTGCAGCTAGATTGAGAATTAATGTTTCAACTCCACCACATTTAGATATATCAAACACCATTTCCCCATTTATTAAATTTAGATTTATCATATCAAATGAATGCAAAAACCAATTCACATAAGAACCAAAGTAATATTTTAAACTTTCCTATCCCAGGTCCATGTAGTAATAGATGTAATAGTAATGAAATGGACCTTTCCCACTATGCAATATCTTTTCATGCTACATATAAATGAAGTTTTATTCTTCCTTATTTTCATTAGTACTAATAAAAAAAATCTCTTGTACATAATTTATTCATTTATCTGCATCAACAAAAATCTCAACGGTTTAAAGTAGTGATCCAATCTTGTTAGAATGCATAAAATATTTGGGGATTGGAAAAAGAATCTAATTGCGCATGCATGCAATAATTGTTGAGAGGATAAAGAATCAAATTTTGCATACATGTGCATTAATAACATTCCTATTTAAAGTATAAGTACAGTATAGTAAGTAATCAATTTCGTAGAAAACTTAGCTATCAAAATATGGATGTCCTCCAGCAATGGCCAGAGCCACCTGTGGCAGTGCAGTCCTTGGCAGAAATCAATAAGTCTACTATCCCCAACAACTACATTCAACCTACTTCTCGAAGACCATCCTTAGAAAGTAAGAATAATATATCTAACAATATTCCAGTGATCAACCTTCAACAGGTGTTGGACAATTCTGAAAACTCCATGAAGGAGTTATCGAGTGCATGCAAAGAGTGGGGCTTCTTTCAAATTATCAATCACGGAGTTGACTCGGATTTGATTGAAAGGGTTAAGAGGGTATGGAAATATTTCTTTGATTTACCAATAGAAGAGAAGAAGAAGTTCCAAAATGATCCTGTTGACTATCAAGGTTATGGAAATAGAGTTGGAGTCGATAAAGATGTTCCTCTTGATTGGGGTGACTATTTCTTCCTCTGCATTTTTCCGGAGTCAAAGAGGGTTTATGATAAATGGCCAGCCTTTCCTCCTTCCTACAGGTAACTCGCATCTCTATATGTTAAAATAAAGAAGTTGAAATATAAATTTGATCGTAATTAATATAATGATACTATACATTTTGCAGGGAGACAATTAATGAGTATTGTCAAGAAATGTTGAAGCTAAGTTTAACATTGATGAAGGCTCTTTCGAATAGCCTAGGTTTAGATGAAAACTTCATATATAGAAAATTTGGTGGAGTAGAAGGCACCTTAAGGGTTAACTATTATCCCAAATGCCCTCAACCTGACCTCACTTTCGGCCTATCTCCTCACTCCGACCCGGGAGGCTTAACCATACTTCTTGCTGATGATCAAGTTAAGGGACTTCAGGTTTGTAACGGAGATGATTGGGTCAATGTGCGTCCTCTTCCCAATGCTTTTGTTGTTAATTTAGCTGACCAGTTCCAGGTACTCCCATATGTGTTTCCTCGTTTTTATGCACAAGAAGTTGAAAAACGATACATATTAACATAGACACGATTATAGTTAAAGTAAAGAAAACTAAATACATATTATTTAGGTGATAACGAATGGAATGTACAAAAGCGTGGAGCATCGTGTGGTAGCCAATTCGACAAAGGAGCGTCTTTCAACTGCGTTCTTCGTGAATCCGAACCCAGATTACGTGATTGAACCAGCTTCTGAGCTAGTGTCAACTGACAATCCAGCTCGCTACCCTTCGGTTTCTTTCAAGGAGTACAGAATGTATATAAGGACTAAGGGATTGAGAGGCAAGCATCAAGTTGAATCCTTGAAGACTAATTGAAGTGTCCAGCTCTTTTATTGCCAAAAATAAACAAATAAATAAATAATAGCACATACTGAGGCTATGAACTATTTGTTATCTGATGGCGATGTCTTTGTATGTGGTGTCCTGTTGTCTTAACATATAAATGATCTGGCTTAATCATAGATGTTTGTGGTTTACCATTGATATTCATCAAGTTATTCAGTTATAGAACTATATAATTATAACATTTCAAGTTTAGTTAGTCAGGCATTGCGCTTGATCTAGCAATAATGCTGACAATTCAATGGGATAATTGGTCAAAGCAATAGAGAAGGACGATGCATTTCATATAGTTGTTTTCAATGTCTATTTTTTTATGTTGATTTTAGGTATTTAGACCTTTTCTATGATGACATTGGTGTCTTAAATCACCTGGAAAGTTTGTTATGGAGAGAATTTCAAATATAGTTTAATTGATAGCTATAAGATTGTCATATTTATTCAAACGTAAGACGTTGTTAGTGTTAAAAGACCGATTTAAAGGGACGTTTCTCAAATGGGGAGTGAATCCACTTTGCTAAAAAGTACTGTTTATTCGGACAAAAAAGTTGTTTTTATTAGATTTCCTTACAAATAGTAGGATATTTGATGGTATTTTTTGAGTGGGAGAAAATATTACTTGATTCGTATGCATTATTGCCTAATGGTTTATTTGTTGCCAACCTTGTATCCGTTAATAGTTGTGATCATGCGAGTGCACACTAATTTGAGACGTGCAATATATTCGCCTAAACTAATTTAGTTACAGCTTCATGTTTTCATGCACAATTGACACTAGCATCTTACATTTTTTTTAATATATATATATATATATATATATATATATATATATATATATATATATATATGTGTGTGTGTGTGTGTGTGTGTGTGTGTGTGTGTGTATGTATGTATATGTATATAGACACACACACCAGTACGTCCGGCACGTCCGTTGGACGTATGCATAGACTGCTGAGACCAAAGATGGCAGTAGCAAAATAATGGTCAAATGAGTAATGTCGTTTCATATAAATTTGTAGTTGTAATTTAGTACACTGGAAAATTTTATATTTCCGTGGTACCATGATTAGAAACAAAACCATGAAGAAAAATATCAAAAGTCACGATTAACCAAGAGTAAATGTATGGATTGTCAAAATTTAACTAGGGCTGTCAACGGATGATTTCGGATACGGATAGCGCCATATCCGTATCTGTATCCGAAATTATTTTCGGATATCCGTATCCGTTTAATTTTTGGATATCGGATATTTGTATCCGCTTAATTTTCAGATACGAACGGATATCGGATATTTATCCGCTCCGCCTGTAATTAATAAATTTAAGAGTATAAATAAAAAAAATTGATCAACATAAAATAATTTTTATACTAATGTTTGTGAAAAACCAGAAAATAAAGAAATGTGATAATGAAACATTGTTTTTTACTAATATCCATAGGCATAATAAAAAATATTCCAAAATTAAACACTAAAACTACAATTTTTCACTAAAAATGGACAAAAATTTATATTATACTAACATCCAACATTTACAAAATAATTATTAACTCTATTTTTCTGTTTTGAGTTATATATATTACATCAATTAGTCGGACGGGTATTTTTCGGATACGGATACTACTATTACCATATCCGTATCCGAAAAGCTTTTCCGATATCGGATATCCTTATCCGCTTTTCGGATAATGCCGGATAACGGATATTTCGGATACGGATTCGGACGGATATCAGATTTTTCGGGTATTCATTGACGGCCCTAATTTTAACCATATGCATAGATGATGCATAAATACCAATAAACATATATGAGGTAACTTTTGTGTAGATATGAATTTAGTTCACTTTATTAGTTATCACACGTGATTTTCTGGTCATATATAATCAGGCATTATCTTCAACTTCTACATACTTACAAAATGTCAAATGATCGATAGTAAATGAAAAAACAAAGTTATATATAATTTTCATCCATATGCATAGATAATGTGTAGATACCAATAAATATATATGAGTTAACTTCTGTGTAGATAGACTCGTTGGATCAGATACTTTTGTGCGAGGTGGAGAACTATATCTCATGACTAAAAAATAATTTCTATATAATAGTAATTTAATTCACTTTATTAGTTATCATGCCTAAATGTTTTGGTTTTACATGATCATGCATTCTACTTCAAGTCATGCGTACTTATAAAATATCAAATAATAGGTATTAAATGAAAAAACAAATTTTTCTAGTAGTTGCATTGTCTTATCTTTAATCTATTCATCTGATGAATTTTTTTTTAGCACGTTAACTATTCCAAGTAAAACCTACTTCAAGCAGCCTTTAGGATTATAATTATATATATAATAATAATATTCTAAATATTAATTGATTTCAGCCTTTTGGATGCTAGTAACGGTTTTATGCATTATTCTGTATATCATTTGGAAATAGCCGACTGGTTGAACTGATAATAAGATTGTTTCTATTCCATGTAAGTGAAGGCACAATAAAGTTGCCAAATAACAACTTCGTTGTCTACATAACTGAACTTTTTTGTCCACTATATTATACAACAAATAATATATCATGTAACATTCATCGTCAACAGATACCTCAAAGTTGTGAACTTGCCATTGGTTGCTTACATGGTTTCAGGCAACATAATAATTGAGCTCGGGAAGGCAAACTACTGCAAAACCAAGAGTAACAAAATGCATTCCAAATTGTTTTATAGCAGGTGTACTTCGGAAAATTCAGAAACATGCACCTGATTTAAAAAGAACATACATAACATTAAAAACACACATATATTTCTCGCAATAGCTCTCCAACAACAGTCCATTACATCTCAGAAAAATGTAAGATCCAACTCCAAAACTCCAAGTGCACAATCAGTTGCAAATTGTTCTTGAAAGTTTTTGCATAAAGGAAGACGGTAATAAACTAATTTATTCCTCTAAACAATGAGGAACCCATCATTTCTCTTTTTTCCAGCAATTTGGACATAATTGAACTAAATAAGCATTAGACGTAAAACTCCAGTAAATGCTCTAAGATCAACGGGTTTTCTCATCCTTCCAAACACGTTAAGTTGAAGCTAAGCTATAGATGACTTCCTTTCTCCACACAGGCAGACCCTGCAATGAATCTGTAAACTCTCCGGCTCTCAGCCTCAAAATAAATGAGCAAATAAATATCAAATGAGCCAAGCAAAAACTTACCTTCCTCCCATCTCAAAAAATAGAAATAAGACGATTATATTGCCTTGTTACGAAAAATGAGACTATAATTTTTCTAATGAATAAAGAGAATTTGGTAAGAAAAATATGGTGGAAAATTGCTCCGAAAAGCAAGGATGTCAAAAATTGGAACTACAAACCCATTATTTTCTAGCAACATCATATTATAGCAAAAAAAAAAAAAAAAAAAAAAAAAAAAGAAATTTGCATTCCTCCCCGCTTTTGACAATATTCATTATAACTGTAAAAAAATTCCATTGTAAATCTAAATTTAAGTATACCACAACCAAAATCAAGCAAGATTACATGGTAATAGACTCCATTTTCATATAGTAGGGCATCTAATGATTGAAAATTTTATCCTACTGGCTGCAGTTCAACTTTAATTTTTATCTTTTGATTTAAAGCTAATCTTCAGTTTACTCTTTTTAAAATTTATTTGTAACGTCTGAAGTCCGAGAATATAGGAAATGGTAATATTGAATGGAAAACTATAATACCTAAGCATCTATAACATTAGCATTGATCCTACTTACAGTATCTTTGTATTACACCGATATCAGATGCTAAGTATAGTAAATATTAAGAACAAATTTATTGAAGAACATGTATTTAGAATTGGTTTACTTTAAACTAAGTCATTAGCTATTATTGAGTTTAGTTTTTATGTCCAAACGATGATAGCAAGACATTAACATACGCAATAGTTTTCATTAACAGTAGCATGAATTTATGCAATAGTCTTCAATAATATAAACACTATTAATATATGGGATAGTCTTCAGTTTGATCAAACGCTGAGCTACTTGAAACTCCTTGGTAATATAAACATTGATATAATTCATAGGCCCATATTTGACAAAGCTTTATATGGTATTTTCCTTCGGTCAAATACTTCATGTTTTGCTATTTTTTGGTAGTTGATGATGCTCATTCTTATACATTTCTTTCCGTGTTATTGGCAACAAGGAATTTACTGAACTGATTGACTTATACATTTCAAGTGTATGCAGCTCATATAGATACATGCATGCATAGTGGAAGATATGCTTACAAGCAGAAATAACATTTGAGTGTGAAATATAATATAGGAGTATAACTTGAATTTCCTTTGTTGTCATTTTGTTATTTGCTAAGAACTTGAGTAGGGACTGAACTAAGGAGGAAATTGAGTATTTAATTGAAACACCCCACCTCCATTAAGGTCACTCACAAAGGGAATGCCTTAACTTTGGTAGAGGTTTATAAGTAAAAGGCCACAGATAAACTCAAGACAGATATAAATACACATATTTTAAACAGTGGAAACCAAACAGACTTTTATTTCATCCATACGTGTTCAAAACAAAACATTCCATAATTGTCTCAAAATACTTCCATCATTACAACCTCATAACTGTCTTGATTATTAAAGAAGCATAAAACATAAATAAAGTGACAAAAATTCCCAAAGTGATATCCAAAGCCATAATCCAAGCAAAAGAGATCCAAATCATACATCTACGTTCTTGGAGCTTGTAAATAGTCTGACTGAGCTGAGCTGTTTATTCCCTGTGGACCTGGGGGGGGGGGGGGGGGGGACGAAAGAAAAGAAGATGAAAAGAAAATAGGGTCAGACATAAAGCCTGAGCAAATCTTGTAACTCTTCAGTATGTGAATAAGAAAAGGGCATGATAGATATATACTGAAAATAGGAAAGTGTCACAAGCTAAGGAGGTGGCGTTTAGAATCGAATGTACTATCGCACCCACATTATATCTCTACATCTACTTGAGTTTATTCTAACTGGCACCCCATGGTGAGGGTGAAGTGATCCCCATTTTCGAAAGATCGGCTCCTACTCGCGTTAACATGTGTCATACGGCCCCCAAGAATTGTAGATACCTATGCTGGTCCCACTATGGGGTGTATCAAGACCCATGGGGGCGGCCCCGACACAAATTCTAGAAGGCATAGGTTATACTACTGGTGTCCCCAATGCCCTGGTTGTCTGCTCCGGAGTGTGTGCACGCCCGCACCCCGTTAGACCTGCACTGTGCACCCACTGCCGTCGTTTGACCGCTTACAATCAGCCCCGTAATCGTGCCCCACCCTGCGTAGTTTCAGGGTACCGTTGATACCTAACTTGGGTTACTGCTGAAACAGGTCCCTCGTTACCAGGATTTTCTAGTCAAACATGTTAAGTGGTTAAGTGTCTGTATTTACCTAACCCAATCCATCAATTCTTGTTAACATGTTGAATTTGGTTAAGTGTTATAGTTGACTTAACCCTACCATCTGTCCTTAGCCTCTTAGGAGCACCTGACCACTCACATTAGATAGGTATTGCTACGGTTACTGGATATGTCGGTCGGTTCCGGGCAGGTTTACACGGTAGCTAAGTCTAACCTCGGGTCATTATTGGGCTCAATGCTTAACCACCCACATTGGATAGGTATTGTTGTGACTACTGGACAGCCGGGCGGTTACGGGTAGGTTTACATCACAACTTAATCCAACCTCGGGTTAAGCATATCGTGTTTTCTAAATTTACATATTTTATTACTTCTCAATTATATATGTAAATGTCATATCTTTTATTCTTGGGTATAACAATTCATACCTCTTTAAATGTCATTGTCGTTGGCATGTGCCAAACATGCCAACATATATTTTCAATGTTTTACACCCAACGTTATTACCCCCGTTTATACGTTCGCAACGTTATAACAAATGCTGGGCTCGACACAATTCAGCCCAACTTTATAAGCGTAATAAAAGGGGAAATCAAGAACATGTAATATTTTACAACATATAAGGGTGTGTGGCGCATGAACTTGCGATGCTAACATAAATGATGGGTCATGTGAACTTGCATTCAAATCAAAGTATAACTAAGTAGGTGACATATGAAATGGCATAGTTTAGGCTAATATAAACTTGTGTTTAAACATGCTTAACTTGGCATAATGTCAAACAAAAAACTAGCATGTTGTATATTCACCAAAATGTCCAATTATAGCATCTAATCACATAGCCTATTTCAACATGAACTTGCATAGCTTTTGAAACCCAAACGATGCTTAACATAGATCCAATTACACTTGCAAATAAACATGAACTTACATAGTTTATGAAACCCAAACAATACTTAACATAGATCCAATTATACTTGCAAATGAACATTGAAATGATATCACAGGTTTTGGGTCATGTAGGCATAAGAGGTTTCAAGTCTAAAACATGTTTACATAAGCCTTAATTTAGACTTAGTGAATGTATAAGGTCCATGTCATAGGCATAAACATAAAGGGATCAAATTCTAGTTTTTGCCACAAACTTGCAAGTGCCATTGTTTTCATATACAATTGTTCAATAGGCTTGCATCAGTCAATTTATGCCACAAACATCAATACACAAGTCATGATAGAACCAATACAATACATAGAATTTTATACAATACAATAACACAATTCTATTTTCATTCACATCGAATCACATCACAATTTTTATTCATATTCTGAAAGGTCACTATACTTACAACGAATGCAGAATCTTGAATTCTGGATTCTGAATTCTGAAATTGAGATGCGCTCCTTTGGGTAGACTAACGTTGCGTTGATTAATTTGATTAAACTTTAATCTTCTTCTTAATTTGATTCGTCTCTAGGCTTTTCTCTCTTGACGGCTATGTTCAATTCCTCCCTAGCAACATGACGACTCATTTCTTATTTTTTGTATGAATTTTCAGTTGAGACTTAGGTTGTATTTATAGATTTCTAATTTGTTTTGAGCTGTCAGATGAAGACAGGAGGAATCTAGGCCATACAAAGTTCAAAGAGCCAATCAAGAGGTGACACGTCAGCCCTAGTGACACATAGGGCCACAGAAATTCGAGCTAGAGCAAGACCTAGCCAGCCAGGTCGACCAGGTAGGTCGACACTATGGTCGACCTGGGGGGGACCAGGTCGACACTATGGTCGACCTGGGGGGGACCAGGTCGACACTATGGTCGACCTGGGGTGACCATGTCGACACCATGGTCGACCCTGTGGTCGACCTGGTCTCTGGGCGGGAATTTTCCCGCCCAGCCCAGTTTGAACCTGAAATTCGAATTTTGAAATTTAAACTGAGCTGTTTGAATTTAAATTTTATTCTGAAACTTCCGAAGGCCATAACTCCTTCATACGGAGTCCGATTCGCGCAAACTCGGACTCTATCTCAAGCAGAATTCCGAGACGAACGCAATAGCGTAACCCATTTCCCTTAATTCTTTCATTTAGAATTAATTATACTTTAATTTGTGAAGCTTAACGTTATAGAATTCACGGGGTGTTACATTCTCCCCCTTAAAAGGATTTCGTCCTCGAAATCTTCAAGTTAGAAAGAATGTATATCCTACCATCCAATAGTCCATCTACTCAACCAACAAACACAGGCGTCCGTTGTCCTTAAAAGACTTCTAATGCTTCATGATCATATGCATAGTGTGTGTACATGTCCTTATCTAATGTAGAAATTAGGCGGTCTACTGATTCAGTTGACCTCCTTAATGCGAATCATGTAAGTGTCATGAATCCATTATGTATGCAAATTTTTCCTATTCATAATTCGATATGAGTGCACAACTATTCATACATATGCGACGACCATATGACAGCATATCAAGTTTCAACCATATACAAATGAGAATACATATATGCATATGCAATATGAAGTGACTGAGCCGATCTATAACCTAGGGTGTGTGTGTGTATGCATCCATGAGCAACCACTAGCAACCACTAGCAACCATTGGCAGCCATCATCCATAACATGTTTTCAAATACATGTTTGCATCCATTTGTTTTCTACCTAAGGAGTTAGGAAAAGGACCGAGGAGATATACCTAAAAAGATAGATAAAGCATAACTTAAGGAAAAAGAGAGATCAAAGATGTACCCTCAAAAAGAAGACGGTAGGGAGTGCGTATTCTGTCCTCAGTTTCCCAAGTCGCGTCTTCCTCGGCGTCGCTCCACTGAATTTTAACAAGTTTGACTTCGCAGTTGCGTAGCTTTTTCACTTTAGTTCCTAAGATGCGGGTTGGAACTCTCCTCACAGTTGCTTCACGTTCCACTTTGGCTTCTTCTAGAATGCTAGGTTCCACCACTTCCGCAGACTCATGCAAACACTTCCGGAGGCGAGAAACATGAAAGACGTTGTGAACTCTGGCCAGTCTCTCGGGTAGCTCTACTTTATAGGCCATCTTCCCAACCTTCTCGATGATAGGAAACGGTCCTACAAATCTTGGTGCTAGCTTCCCTGCGGATCCAAAACGAACGATGTTCCTTAAAGGTGATACCTTAAGGAAAACCCTGTCCCCATCCTCAAACTCAAGGTTAGTCCTTCTTTTATCGGCGTAGGATTTCTGTCTGTCTTGGGCAGTCTTCATCCTCCTACGTATCAAGTCCACTTTCTCCGAAGTCTCTCGAATCATGTATGGCCCAAGTATAAGCTTATCTGTAGACTCCCACCAACAAGTTGGTGATTTGCACGGTCTTCCATACAAGGCTTCGTAGGGTGCCATGCCTATGGTAGCTTGGTATCTGTTGTTGTAGGCAAATTCCACTAAAGGAAGGTGGTCCTCCCAAGTCCCTCCAAGGTCAAGAACGCAAAGTCTCAAAAGATCCTCTAAAATTCTATTCACCCTTTCCATCTGGCCATCGATTTGGGGGTGATAGGCCGTGCTCAAACATAACTGTGTGCCTATAGCTTCTTGCAGACTCTGCCAAAACTCGCTTATGAAGATAGGGTCTCGGTCACTAACAATGCTAGAGGGTATCCCATGGAGTCGAACTATTTCCTTGAGATAAAGAGATGCGGCAGTCCTTCTACTCTTGATAGGTATAAAGTGGGCGCTTTTAGTAAGCCTATCCACTATTACCCAAATGCTAGTGTTGCCTCTTCTCGATCTAGGTAGTCCATCAATGAAGTCCATTGAAATGCTATCCCACTTCCATTGTGGGACCTCTAAAGGATGAAGTAGTCCTCCAGGTTTCTTTTGTTCCGCCTTGACTTGTTGGCAGGTCATGCACTTAGAAACGAATTATGCCACATCTTGCTTCATGCCCTCCAAAAGAAAGTCCTTTTTATATCCTTATACATCTTATCACCGCCAGGGTGTATAGTCTTCTTGGAATGATGCGCTTCCTCGAGAACCTTCTTTGTCAACTCCCTTGCTTGTGGGACGCATAATCTTCCATCTCGCCTTAGCCAACCCTTATCGTTGATGGCGTACCTACTGAGGTGACTAGAAGTCTCACCCATAATAAGTCTATCAATCACATCAACAAGCTGAGGGTCTTCACGTTGTGCAGCCCCTATTGAGTCTAAGAGAGTAGGGCGTACTTCGAGAGATGCTAACAAACCCGGTACAAAATCTGAGGAGGGCCTAAAGTTAAAATTGGCTATATACTCCAAGCTTTGTCTCTCTACGAAGAGTGGGCTTAAGGTCAGTTTCTTTCGGCTCAACGCGTCTGCTACTACGTTGCCTTTGCCGGGGGTATAGGAAATTTCAAAGTCATACGAGGCAAGAAACTCCATCCATCTTTGCTGCCTCAAGTTAAGACCCTTCTGCGAGAAAAGATATTTCAATGATTTATGGTCAGTGTATAATTCAAACTTTTCACCTAGGAGATAATGGACCAAGACTTAAGCGCAAAGACGATGGCGGCTAACTCAAGATTGTGGTTTGAGTAGTTCTTTTCATGAACTTTCAATTGTCTTCCTCCATATGCTACTACCCTTCCTTCTTGCATTAGAACAGCACCTAGTCCCGTTCCACATGCATCCGTGTATACTGTGAACATTTTGCTTCCATATGGCAAAGTCAGAGCTCGGGCTGTTGTGAGAGCCCTTTTTAATCGTTGGAAAGCAAACTCGCAATCCAAATCCCAAGTGAACGCCAGATTCTTCTTTTTTAGCCTTGTGAGTGGGCCAGAGATTTTCGTGAAATCCCTAATAAACTTTCGGTAAAAACCGGCTAGCCCAAGAAAGCTTCGAACTTCGGTTGCATTTCTTGGTGTCTTCCAATCTTGCATTGCCACCACTTTCGCGGGGTCCACAGCCAACCCATCTTTGGACACTATATGCCCCAAAAATCTTACTTCTTTTCTCCAGAAGTGACACTTGGAGAATTTGGCTTTTAGTTGATGGGCTCGAAGAGTTTCCATGATTTCTTTCAGATGCTGAGCATGCTCTTCCTCGTCTTTGAGAAGATTAAGATATCATCTACGAAGACAACCACAAATTTGTTGAGGAATTCTCTGAACACCCTGCTCATTAGGTCTACGAAATAAGCGGGTGCGTTTGTCAAGACGAAAGGCATGACAAGCCACTCGAAGAAGCCGTCTGGGGTTCTGAACGCCGTTTTATCAATACTATCTTCAGCTACTTTTAGCTGATGGAACCCTGTTGCCAGATCAAGTTGGGAGAAGACCGTCGCACCTACAAGCTGATCAAACAAATCGTCGATTCGGGGAAGAGGGTGCCTATTTTTCTTGGTCAATTTGTTTAACTCCTTATAGTCGACGCAAAGGCGAAGCGAACCGTCCGCTTTGGTTGCAAACACCACTGGAGCACCCCATTCCGAAATGCTCCGTCTAATGAACCCTTTTTCGAGAAGTTCTTTAACCTGCTTACTGAGCTCCTTTCTCTCCTTTGGAGCCATGTGTCTGACAGGTAAAGCTACTGGCTTCGCATTATCCACAAGATATGTGCGGAAGTCTATTTCCCGCCTCGGAGGTAAGCCTTTCACCTCCTCAAAGACATCCGGATATTCCCGGACTACTCTTACTAATTGCAAATTCTCATCAGAAGCATCAAGCGACTCTATATAACTAAGCATAACAGCATTCAAGGGATTACAAGAAATTTCTGGAGTGTTACCTAGCCGAGTTAAGAGTCTAACTACTCTTTTCTCACAATCAAGAATGGCACTATTACTGGATAACCAGTCCGTGCCTAAGATCAAACCATATCCCGAGAAGCCTAAGACAAAGGCATTACAACTAAACTCAACGCTGAGAATAGAGATTTTCAAACCCAAACAAACCTTGACAAGTAAGCGGAGCCCTCAATTGGATTTGAAACTACTAAGGGATCTTCTACCGAACTAGTGTCTAGATGCAGAGATTCTACTAAGGCAGATGAAATAAAAGAGTGTGATGCGCCAGAGTCAAAAAGTGTACGAACTGGATGATCATAAATATAGACTACACTTTCTACAGAAATATTACTACCTCTTTCCTACTGAGGTGCCACTAGCGCATGAACCTGACCCCCTGAAGTGGATCCGGCTTTCTGTCCCTGCCCTTTCTTCTTTGGGCAGTTCTTAGCTTGGTGCCCAGTCTCTCAACAATGGAAGCAACCACCCATCTTCTCCTTCCTTTTTCGGCAGTCTTTTGATATATGTCCCACAATGCCACAGAAATTGCACCTTCTCTTCTCACGGGGTTTATTGTTCTTCCCTCCTTTCTTGAAGTCTGTTTTCTTTGCTTGTAGACCCTCTTTCTTCTCTTCCCCCTTAGTTTCTTTCTTGCTGTGGTCTTCCTCGTGTAGCAACGCCATGTCCACCAAGCTTTCATAAGTCGCTCCCGTGGATACATGGGTCATAGCAAGGCTGTGTAGAGGCTCATTCAAACCCTTGACGAAGCGAAGTGCCTTCTTGTGTTGGGTGTTTACTAAGTCTAACCCAAATCTGGCCAGCTGATTAAACTGATTAACATATTCCCTGATCGTCATGCTCTGTTTTAGAGTTTGGAACTTCTCCATTTGTAGGCTTCTTTCTGCTTGGGAGAGAAATTTCATCTCAAACCTTATCCTGAAATCCTCCCATGTTTCCACCGCCCGCTGAGCATTGGTAACTTCCCACCAATAGGAAGCTTCATCCTTAAGCAACCATACCGCTAGTTGTATTTTTTGCGTGTCATCCACTCCAAAGATGACAAACAGATCCTCGGTCTCCTTTAGCCAGTTTCTTGCCCCTACAAAGGACCCTGTTCCATAAAAGTCTTTTCCACCCATAGCCTTAAAGTCTCTACATGTTTTTGCGAAGGCATTTCCACGAGGAGGTGTAGGAGGAGGAACCGCGATCACTGGAGGAGGGATGTATGTTGGGCCCGCGCCATTGGCCCTTGCTTCTAAGTACCTCCTAAACAAGCTGGGAATCAGCACTCCTTCTAGGAGGTTAAGGTCTCCAGACATGCTGAAACAGAAAGGAAAAATTCAAAACGAAGGATAGAGAGAGATAGATAGGGCACATCGCTTTGGGGGATTTTGTCTTTTTACAAACATAACACTTTTTTTTTCTTGAAAAATGCTTCTTTAAACTTTCTTTTTGGAAACATTTTCAAAAACTTTTATCTTATCTGGTAAACCTATGCTCTGATACCAAGTGAAACACCCCACCTCCATTAAGGTCACTCACAAAGGGAATGCCTTAAATTTGGTGGAGGTTTATAAGTAAAAGGCCACAGATAAACTCAAGACAGATATAAATACACATATTTTAAACAACAGAAACCAAACAGACTTTTATTTCATCCATACGTGTTCAAAACAAAACATTCCGTAATTGTCTCAAAATTCTTCCATCATTACAACCTCATAACTGTCTTGATTATTAAAGAAGCATAAAACATAAATAAAGTGACAAAAATCCCCAAAGTGATATCCAAAGCCATAATCCGAGCAAAAGAGATCCAAATCATACATCTACGTTCTTGGAGCTTGTAAAGAGCCTGACTGAGCTGGGCTGTTTCCTCCCTGTGGACCTGGGGGGAGGGGGGAACGAAAGAAAAGAAGACGAAAAGAAAATAGGGTCATACATAAAGCCTGAGTAAATCTAGTAACTCTTCAGTATGTGAATAAGAAAAGGGCATGATAGATATATACCGAAAATAGGAAAGTGTCACAAACTAAGGAGGTGGCGTTTAGAATCGAATGTACTATCGCACCCACATTACATCTCTGCATCTACTTGAGTTTATTCTAACTGGAACCCCATGGTGAGGGTGAAGTGATCCCCATTTTTGAAAGATCGGCTCCTACTCGCGTTAACATGTGTCATACGGCCCCCAAGAATTGTAGATACCTATGATGGTCCCACCATAGGGTGTTTCAAGACCCATGGTGGCGGCCCCGACACAAATTCTAGAAAGCATAGGTTATACTACTGGTGTCCCTAGTGCCCTGGTTGTCTGCTACGGAGTGTGTGCACGCCCGCACCCCGTTAGTCCTGCACTGTGCAACCACCACCGTCGTTTGACCGCTTACAATCAGCCCAGTAATCGTGCCCCACCCTGCCTAGTTTCAGGGTACCGTTGATACCTAACTTGGGTTACTACTGAAACGGGTCCCTCGTTACCAGGATTTTCTAGTCAAACATATTAAGTGGTTAAGTGTCTGTATTTACCTAACCCCACCCATCAATTCTTATTAACATGTTGAATTTGGTTAAGTGTTATAGTTGACTTAATCCTACCATCTATCCTTAGCCTCTTAGGAGCACCTGACCACTCACATTAGACAGGTATTGCTACGGTTACTGGATATTCCAGTCGGTTCCGGGAAGGTTTACACCGTAGCTCAGTCTAACCTCGGGTCATTATTGGGCTCAATGCTTAACCACCCACATTGGATAAGTATTGTTGTGAATACTGGACAGCCGGGCGGTTCCGGGCAGGTTTACATCACAACTCAATTCAACCTTGGGTTAAGCATATCGTGTTTTCTAAATTTACATATTTTATTACTTCTCAATTATATATGTAAATGTCATATCTTTTATTCTTGGGTTTAACAATTCATACCGCTTTAAATGTCATTGTCGTTGGCATGTGCCAAACATGCCAACATATATTTTCAATGTATTACACCCAACGTTATTACCCCCGTTTATATGTTTGCAACGTTATAACAAATGTTGGGCTCGACACAATTTAGCACAACTTTATAAGCATAAGAAAAGGGGAAATCAAGAACATGTAATATTTTATAACATATAAGGGTGTGTGGCGCATGAACTTGCAATTTAGCGATACTAACATAAATGATGGGTCATGTGAACTTTCATTCAAATCAAAGTATAACTAAGTAGGTGACATATGAAATGGCATAGTTTAGGCTAATACAAACTTGTGTTTAAACATGTTTAACTTGGCATAATGTCAAACACAAAACTAGCATGTTGTATATTCACCAAAATGTACAATTATAGCATCTAATCACATAGCCTATTTCAACATGAACTTGCATAGCTTTTGAAACCCAAACGATGCTTAACATAGATCCAATTACACTTGCAAATAAACATGAACTTGCATAGTTTATGAAACCCAAACAATACTTAACATAGATCCAATTATACTTGCAAATGAACATGGAAATGATATCACAGGTTTTGGGTCATGTAGGAATAAGAGGTTTCAAGTCTAAAACATGTTTACATAAGCCTTAATTTAGACTTAGTGAATGTAAAAGGTCCATGTCATAGGCATAAACATAAAAGGATCAAATTCTAGTTTTTTCCACAAACTTGCAAGTTCCATTGTTTTCATATACAATTGTTCAATAGGCTTGCATCAATCAATTTATGCCACAAACATCAATACACAAGTCATGATAGAACCAATACAATATAATAACACAATTCTATTTTCATTCACATCGAATCACATCACAATTTTTATTCATATTCTGAAAGGTCACTATACTTACAACGAATGCAGAATCTTGAATTCTGGATTCTGAGTTCTAAAATTGAGATGCACTCCTTTGGGTAGACTAACGTTGCATTGATTAATTTGATTAAACTTTAATCTTCTTATTAATTTGATTCGTCTCTAGGCTTTTCTCTCTTGACGGCTATGTTCAATTCCTCACTAGCAGCATGACGACTCCTTTCTTATTTTTTTGTGTGAATTTTCAGTTGAGACTTAGGGTGTATTTATATATTTTTAATTTGTTTTGAGCCATCAGATGAAGACAGTAGGAATATAGTCCATACAAAGTTCAAAGAGCTAATCAAGAGGTGACACGTCAGCCCTAGTGACACACAAGGCCACAGAAATTCGAGCCAGAGCCAGACCTAGCCAGCCAGGTCGACCAGGCAGGTCGACACTATGGTCGACCTGGGGTGACTAGGTCGACACCATGGTCGACCCTATGGTCGACCTGGTCTCCGGGCAGGAATTTTCCCGCCTAGCCCAGTTTGAACCTGAAATTCGAATTTTGAAATTTAAACTGAGCTGTCTGAATTTAAATTTTATTATGAAACTTCCGAAGGCCATAACTCCTTCATACGGAGTCCGATTCGCGCAAACTCGGACTCTATCTCAAGCAGAATTCCGAGACGAACTCAATGGCATAACCATTTCCCTTAATTATTTCATTTAGAATTAATTATACTTTAATTTTTGAAGCTTAACGTTATAGAATTCACGGGGTGTTACATTAATATTTGGATGAAAATTCAATAAATTATACAAAGTGCTGTAAGCAAGCCAATGCCAAAATAAGCTGGGTCGTAGTTTTTGGAGTGCAATAATAAATATACTTTCTAAGTACAAAAAAAAAATCTCAAATGGCAATACTGTTGCAGAATAGAATAAAATGACAGGGTGGTCAAATATTGTAGTTGTTCATATTACGTGAGACATTTGAACGCACATGGTCAGAGCAGCATGGTATTTTTTCCATACTTAAATACATGACCAACAACACAGTCAAAGGACAATTTAGCAAGAACATTGACTTTCAGCAAAATGAACAGTAACATTCTCCAAACGTACTCAAATGAAAAGCCCAAATTTTAATCTTATCAACTAATATTTATTATTGCACTCCAAAAACTATGACCCAGCTTATTTATGCATTGGCTTGCTTATAGCACTTTGTATAATTTATTGAATTTTTATCCAAATATTAAATACTCAATTTTCTCCTTAGTCCAGTCCCTACTCAAGTTCTTAGCAAATAACAGAATGACAACAAAGGAAATCCAAGTTATACTCCTATATTATATTTCACACTCAAATGTTATTTCTACTCAGAAGCATATCTGCCACTATGCATGCATGTATCTATATGAGCTGCATACACTTGAAATGTATAAGTCAATCAGTTCAGTAAATTCCTTATTACCAATATCACCAAAAGAAATGTATAAGAATGAGCATCATCAACTACTAAAAAATAGCAAAATCTGAAGTATTTGACCGAAGGAAAATATCGTATAAAGCTTAGTCAAATATGGGTTTATGAATTATATCAATGTTTATATTACGAAGGAGTTTCAAGTAGCTCAGTTTACTAAACTTGTAACAAAAATGAATTACTAAACTCTAAATACCTCAGATCATAGCCACAGCTAATCAAAATAGACCAGTCTGCCTCTTTCATGGTTAGAAGTAGAAAGAACTGAGTGTTATTAGATCTCTTGTAATTATTTGAACAATGGAGTGTGAAAAACATAAAAATTCAAAATCAAATTTTTTTTAAAACAAAGAGTAAATTGGTAAGTAGTATAAAAATCAGGTGTATCAAGAGTACCATGTTTAAGATATAAGAAGCGGCCCCTTGAGGAAGCGGAGGTTGAGCTTCAGCCCTTGATTTGGTTATTTTTCCTTTTACTAATTAAGGACCTTTTGAGTTCTGATCATAAGTAAAAAAAAAAATTGAAAATGTGTAGTAGAAATTGTATTAAAAAAATACTAAAATAAAAATTTGCTATAAAATATGAACTGATGAAACTTAAAAAAAGGGTACCGGTTTGTTTTCATCCAATTCTTCGCTTATCCGAGCGAATCTCTCTGTCTTGCTATTCATGCTTGTCAATGGACGCTTTTTGTTCATTTTCTGATAATTTGAGGCTGTCAAAACATAATCAAAGCCCTAGGGTTTAAAAATTAAAAAAGAAATAAGTCAGGATCTTAGCCGTAGTCTGCTGATAATTTAATGTGATAAGGTAAGATTAATAGTGAAAGGAAGAGGAATTATGCTACATTAGCACTATAATTTTGTTTTTATATTTGTATGAGTGGCGTGTCACAAATTCATATCCATATATAATTAAAGCAGGTAACAAAGACATAGCTTCGAAATTATGTTTAGTAAAATACCTGAATGTGCACATAAAACCACTCCACTATGGTTTCCATCCTTCTGGGTTTCTGTTGTGACGGTCAGAAGAAACAAATTGAGAGGATGAAGGAGGACTGGGATCAGCTGCAACCTCTGTTATTCAAAGAAGGAGGATTCAATTTGGCATTTCAAGAACTTAGATTTAGCATACACCATGAAAGAAGATTCAATTGGTAAATACCAATGGATCTAATGGATTCGCATTGTTTGGATCGTAATTTGAAGAACAACCCGAGAAGCCAATCTAAATTAGGTCTACAGATATGGGAAAGTGGAGAAGATGAGGGCGCGCAGAAATGGGGTAGGGGAGAAGATGAGTCCGAGCAAGAGATGTAATGGAGTCGCGTTGTTTGGATCGTACAGATTTTGTGAGTGGGAAGGAAAGAGATACATTCGCCGACAGAAATGAGAAGAAAAACAGGGGGAAACACATTTGATAATTTTAGTAGTGGAGTCATGGTACAGATGAAAAGGACAAAAATACCCTATAAACCCAATGTAAAGTTGAATGGGTATTTTGGACATTTCAAAAGCTTCAAATGGAAGTATTTCTATTACGTATATATATATATATATATATATATATATATATATATATATATATATGTGTGTGTGTGTGTGTGTGTGTGTGTGTGTGTGTGTGTGTGTGAGTGTGTGAAACACCACCTATGTTTTAGCAACTCAACCCTATGCAATTGTACTCTAATACAAAAATCCGTGAATTTTATGTAATTCATATACAATTGCACCTGAATTCTTAAACTCTGCTATATGTTAACTAAATTATTGTTTGATTTTGGCCTGAACTAGCTAGTTATGATTCCATGTTTCATGTTTAATTGACATAAGTGCCTTAAATTTTTGGCACCAACCTATGTTAATAATATATCTTTTTATAGCACACCAACAATGTTTAAGACAACCAAGCCTCACTATTGCACAATTTATTTTCTAATAACTCAATACACAATCGTTTTTGTGTAGCAACTCGGAATTTTAATGATAGAAGATTTAATTAATTTTAAATATTAGAAATAGGTTTAGGAAATTAAATAACTTTGATTTAAATTATACGAGTTATTTAATCTATTTGGATAGTGAAATTGTGAATTCAGTTGAAATAGTTGTGAATAAATTGGATATGTAATCTAATATGGAATTGAATGACCTCAAAGACATAATTAAAGATTATTTGGATTGGAATGGTAATAAGCAAATATTATCATTGATTTTAAGCGATCTAAAAATCGTTTAATAATATATTATTTTACATAACGTGTGAATTTAGCAATTTTGTAAACTAGCTTAGAGTTTGATTATATGTTCATAATGTTAAGCTTATGTAAGATTCGTAATTTTGTTTCGATTGAAGTTCGTAGGAGATCGAATTTATATATGATGGAAGGCCGGGAATCGATTATAAAACTAAATTAGAAAAAAAAAAGCAAGTAAAAGCTTCTATAACACACCAACCTATATTAATCTCGAAAGGAAAATATTGATTAGGACAAATATTAAGGGTTTTTTATGCCTAATGACTACGTACTAAAAATTTAATCACAAGGACATTATACTATTAATTTTAAAAAGCATAACTCTCGCGCGCGGTTTTCTTTTTCTTCCTTAATCTATTCGGTCGTATCTCGATCTCGATCTTGATTTTATTTTTTTGCATATCTCGACCTCGAACAATCGTCTTCAAAGATTGATATTAATCGTGCATTTCAAATTTCAAAATAGATCTCTTGCATATTGGATTGCAAAATCATCTTCAAAGATTAGGTTAATTTTTCTTCTTCTCGTTTTGCATCGATTAAATTTTATTTTTCGTATCATAATCGTTGTAATTTAATCCTAAACATTATGATTAAGTATTTTTTGTTTCAAGCGGTCATTAATGACTTCTGTTGGTAGTACAAGTAAGTTCGATTTAATTTTGCTTTATTAAGTAATTCGGTATCAGTTTTGGTGCAGTAACTCTGTAATATATTTGTTTTTCTCTTTTTGGTGTTGTACTTATTGTGTAGTTGTATTGTTGCTTTTGATAAAATAACTGTTGTATCAAACTTCTTTTATTTTACTCAATCGAAATGTGATATAAACAATTTTTGTATTTTTTTTAATATTATAGCAATTTTTAGGTGTTAGTTTTATATAAATATACATCAGTTTTGTGTCTGTGGGTATCATAATTGTGTTATGTGGGTAACGGTTTTGAGTTATTTGCTTTGCTAATTGAATTTTTTTTATTTTTGTTTTTCCTGTAGTGGTGAAAATAGTCTTCTTATTGCAGTTGTCTTCAATGATTCCTTTTTAAGCACTCGGTTGTCCATTGATTGCTCAATTTATGATTTGCAGAATGAAGTATGTTGGCACTGGTCTTAGCTAACTCCTATGTTGGTTGAGGTTAGCTAGGAGCTTGAGTACAAAACTATTATTGTTGACAATGATTCTAATTTTCAAAGTATTGTTTATTTTCAACTACATAAGTTTTTTTTTGTTTTGCTCTTAAAATGAAGGATTTTCAAGTGGAAAACATTATTAATGGTTCTCTTTCAATTTCAACTAATGTTTCAATGCATTCTTCGGATAGTGGATCTTTGGGTCCAAACATTGTCATGTATACGAAAAATTGCTTAAAAGACTTAATGAAAAGAGGTTCTACATTAACAATTTTTGATTTATTGGTTTTTGTTTTAGAGATGCCAACGACTTTAGAGAATTTTTAATGGCATACCAAATTCAAATGAGTTATGAGTTACATTTTCTAAAGAATAGTTCTACTAGGATTATGACAGTCTGCTCTTCATCTTCAATTGGATGTCCCTTTAAAGTGCACGCTTCTTGTGATTCCAGGTATCGGACTTTGTTTCTTGAGCATTCTTGTGGTGGTGGTCTTATAAATTTAAATAATCCTAATCTTCTTAGCTCATTTGTTAAATCTTTGATAATAAATGAAATTTGAGATCATCCAAGTAAGAACATAAAGATATCATTGCCGATTTTCATAGAGATTTCAATCTTTAATTGTCTTACTCTTTTTCTTACCGCGGAAAGCATATTGTTTAATGGAATTGTACGGTTATGATGCGATGTCTTATAATGAATTGACCTGGAATTTAGAGGCATTAAAGAGTCATAACCTGGGTTCTTAAAATAAAATGGATGTTAATCCTTCTACAAATCAATTTGAGAGAGTGTTTATCGGTTTAGATGCTTGTATTCTTCGGTTCAAGTATTGTCGGCCTATGATATTTTTAGATTAGACTAATTTGAAGGGGAGGCCAGGTGTATAGATAGGTGCTACTGCAAAAAATGGTAACCAAGGTATGATGTTACTATTTGTTGATTTGAAGTGTGTTTTTCTTTCTATGTTGATTATTAGTTTCAGTTTTTAGTGTTTGGTAGTATCATTTTTCTGTTACAATGTTTACGGTGAATATTAGTTTGCCATGTTGTAGTACCTTTTTTTTAATTATTATTTGTCAGGTATTAGTTTTGTATGTTGGATGGTATCTGTTTTTTGTGTTACAATTATTAGGTATCATTTTTATATATTTGATGGTATCGGTTTTTAGTGTTACAGCTATTAGGTAGCAGTTTTGTATATCTGAAGATATTAGTTTTTACTCTACAATCATTAGATAATAGTTTTATATGTCTATATGTATCGGTTTTTACTCTACAGCTATTAGGTAGTAGTTTTTGTATGTCTAAAGGTCTTAGCTTTTACTCTACAATTATTAGTAGCAATTTTGTATGTTTGAAGGTAGCAGTTTTGTATGTCTGTAGGTATTAGTTTATCCTGTTATAGCGATTAGGTAACACTTTTTAATTTCAGATGGTAGCGGTTTTTATTATGATCGTGAATTTTGTTTAATTTTTTAGATTTTTTATTTTGGAATTTATTTTTGCAGGTTTTTCCCCTTTAGCAATGGCTGTAGTTTCTATAGAAGATATGGACAATTGTTGATGGTTTTTGAGTTATTTGAAGGCAATGCTTCAAGAAAATCGGAGTTTGATTTTTATGTTAGATCATCATCAAGGTTTAATTTCTGGTGTTAATGAGGTTTATCCAATGACATTTCACAGTTTTTCTTACCTTCATATGGAACACAATTTTTTCTCAACAATTAAGTCAAGAAATGCGAACATTTTAATTGTTGAGTTGTTTAAGATTTGTTCTAGAGCATCTAATGTGTATGATTTTGATGATGCACATTCTAAATATTTGGAAATTAGTGGTAGTGCAGCTTTGAATTTTTTGAAAGACTAACCGTTCGATAAGTGACAGACTTGTTTTTTTTGGGGTAAACGATATGGGGAATATAGCTATAACGTGGCTGAAAGTTTGAATAGTTGGATTCTAAATGAAATGGCATTACCTATTACATCATGCCTGGACGGAATACGTATTAAAATAGGGAACAAATGGCGAAAAGGAGAGAGAAATGCCATTTATGAAATACGATTTTATGCCTTACTATGGAAAATCGGTTGAAAGAGTTGGTTGAAGAAGATTTCGGATGTGATGTTTACAAATATTCTGAGTTTCTTTTTGAAGTGAGATCTCCATTCTTTCATCATGTTGATATCAAGGATTGGAATTGCAGTTGTAATCAGTGGATAGTGACAGAATTTCCTTGTGCTCATGCAATAAAATGCATTAACAAAGTGAAATACATGTTTATGATTCCGTTGAACACTATTTTACTACAGATGATTATCAATCTTCATATTGTAATACTATTAATCATATACTTACCTATGATAAACCCATTGTCGATTATACCAGTGATGAAGTGATTAGGCCATCCAAGGATAAACAAGGAGCCGGGAGACCACCTGCAAAAAAAGAAAAAGAGGTTTGCATTTTTCCAAACAAACAAAATACATGCGGCATGTGCAAACAATATAGTCATAACAAGCTTAATTGTCAATTTTCCAATAATATATGATTTTTTTAAGATTTGTTTTAGGGCATACATGTATTTTTAGAAAAAAATTCAAATATATTTGTAGTGTGGTGCTAAGGGCACCGCAATATGCTCTTCCTAATACCGCAGCTAAAAATACCACAAAATAATACATACCCCTCATCCTAATACATAATAATTAAAATTATGGGCTACAACCGAATTTCTCCTAATTCTGCATCTCTGCCATCACATTCAAAAACCCTGAATTACATTCGATCAGCAAAAAAACCTTCGTCTCCGACTTCAACCAACTCCAACCAACTTCGACTCCAACGATGACAAACTTTCCTCTGTTCGACTATCATAAACCGTGGAACTTTGCTTTGTTCAGCTATTAATCACTGTGCCATAAAACATTAAATCTTCTTCTTGCTTCGCTCGGTAGTGGTACGCTGGTAGAATACAAGGTACACAATGCGTAACCATCGAAGAGAGTGACATAACATTGGTATTTTTGTTTGCGTACTGTTCGATCTCGTTAAACCACGTGATGCCTCACTGTTTGGTTGTTATATTCTGTTCAGACTATGAAAAAAATCTTGCCCTTTCGTGAATCTGTTTGGTTTTCAAACACCGTAGGATTTTTCACTAGTCGGCTATAGACATTAACGACCATCATATCTTTATTCCCATGGTTTTTATGTGCTATCGCTACTATTATTGCATGTTTAAATTTATCACCAACCTTGCAAATCTTGATGATGATAAACAATTAAAAATTTCTTACATTGGCTAATATACAACTCACCTTCTATGGAAAAAATAATATCAACATCACTAACACAAATATAATTGAATAATATTCAATGATTTTTCTATGAAGCATGAACGTTCTAGCCATATCGCTAACACAAATATAAATCACTACATCTAAACAAACTTACCTAAATATAAATCACTATATCGTGGTTTTAGGGATTTTAGATCGCCAAATAATTGAGAGACTATTGTACGAATTTGAATTTCTCACGAGAAATGTGTAGAAGACAGAGATTGATTATCAATAAGAGAGATTAGGGTTTTCAGATTAGGGCTGAATATGTGATTAGTTCGACATATAATGATTGAGTGAGAGATTAGAATGGAGAGGTAATTTGGTATTAGGAAGCATACAATATCAAATAAGTTTTATTTTTTTAATTGCGGTATTAGGAAGAACATATTGGGGTGCCCTTAGCACCACACTATTTGTATACATAAGCAAAGTGATGTATGATATATTGGAATTGTGTTGGATCTTTTATAGTTTTCTTAGAAATCCTTCATATTGTAGTGCTCTTATTTTATTGTTACATTGTTATGCCGCTGGTATAATAGGATATCATGTTTTTATGATCACTGGTAGCAGTTTTGTATGTTGGGTATCTGTTTTACTCTCCTGCAGGTATCAGTTTTATGTGTTATTATTTTGTTACAATAAATGGGTATCGGTTTTATATCCCTATAGGTATCAGTTTTTATTATTTTATTGTTACAGTTTATAGGTATTAGTTTTATAAATCTGTATGTATCAGTTTTTGTTATTTTATTGTTTGCAGTTTATATGTATTAGTTTTATGTCTCTGTAGTCGGTAGGTATCAGTTTCTATTATTTTATTATTGTTCGCAGTTTATGGTTTTCAGTTTTATGTCTCTGTAGGTATTAGCTTTTGTTATTTTATTGTTTATAGTTTATGGGTATCATTTTTATGTCTTTGTAGGTATCCGTTTTTAAAAGGTTTAATTATACATGAATTTTGCAGTATCGCTACTGCATTATAATAGGTATCACTTTAATAATTGGTCTTGCAAAACAACAACATTATTGAAATTTCATCCATCAACATATATATGAGCAACTATAGTATTTAGGCATACAAAATATAATTCAAAAAACTGTTCTGCAAGATAGTTTAAATGTATGAAAAACATTAACTCTTGTAACATTGTTTTTCAACATCACATAAAACTGTCGATCAACACATCAATCACCTTTAACGTAATACAATTTAACAAGTTAAATTTTAACACTATCGTGGAGCTGCAACATCTTATCCAAGTTCATTGGTGCATTCATTTACTTTTACTAAGTCCAGTCATGAAGTCAACAAATCCCAGCAACATTCAGTATCAGCAAGTACTTCATACACTATTCTTTCTCTGTTTTCAACATATCAGTTTTAGACACTTTCTTTGGTATTTCAGTTTAGTTCAGTGCGATTATAAAATTCATTACATATATTCCGTACTGCATGAATGGAATATTTTGTTGGTTAGAAATAATTGTTGTAGTATACGGTATAAGTGATGCCATAATGGAAACAATTAATTGAAGTGTCAATTTTAACAACTATATGAAAAAATAGCATGTTGGTATCAACTAAATTGATGTAAGTGATGATGATTAGGAGAAGGATGTGGGTTAGATGTGGGATTGGTTGAAGTCATGTTATCGACTGAATTGATGCATCTTGGTGGTTATGACAGTGTTGGATAGAAATCTCCAAGGCTAAACTGATGTGGGATCAGTTAAAGTTTCATACACTTTTCTCCCCTCCTTAAAGAATTTCATCTCCGAAATCTCCATGGCTAATAGAATGTTATCAACCATTATCTATACCTATCTACTCAACCATCATCCACTGGCATCCATTGTCCTTACATTTTCTAATGCTTCTCATGAGCATATGCAAAGATGTTGTGTATATGTCCATAAGCTAATGGAAAAATCAAGCAGTCTATGGATTCAGTTTACCTCCTTAGTGCAATTCATGTATGTGTTATGCATCCAATTATCTATGCAAAGGAATCCTAATGATAAACATAAAATTCTATATGTGTGTAAGAATCATTCATCAAAATACAACATCGAATTGATGATTCAACCTTTTTTCATCCATATTTAAAATAAATTAAAATGCACATACATCCTTATGCAATATGTAAGTGTCATAGTTTAGTGGATCCCTAACTAGTGCCTAGCTTGTGTTTATGCATTCGTTGCATCCACCAGCAAACACTTGCATTCATGTGAATCCATTCAACTGTAACATGTTCTATTAACATATTTAACTCATTTCCTACAATCCATAGGCTTCTACCTAAAAATTAAGATTCAAACGATAGGACAAATAGATTCAAATTCAAATCTTAAGAAAGTAATAAGAGCATACTCTCAAAGATAAATGGAAAAGAATCGTGAATCCTATCTTTTGGTTCCCAAGTCGCATCGTCGCTATCTCCTCCCCACTGAATCTTAACCAGTTTGATCTCTTTATTCTGAAGCTTCTTAACTTCAGATCCTAGTATCCGAGTAGGAACTTTCCTGACCGATGCCTCCCTCTCTGCCTCGATGTCCTCTAGGGTACTCGGTTCAACTACTACCGTAGAATCACATAGACACTTTCATAAGTGTGAAATATGGAACACATTATGAACTCCTGCCAATCTCTCTGGTGGTCTAACTCAATAGGCCATTTGACCAATTCTCTCTACTATAGAGAATGTCCTTACAAACCTCGATGCCAACTTCCCTACCAGGACACACGGAACAACATTCCTCAAAGGTGACACCTTAACAAAGACCATGTCTCCTACCTCAAACTCTAGGTCTGTCCTCCGCTGAACTACATACGATTTTTTTCTACCTTAAGCTTCCTTCATCCGCTTTCAAATTAAATCAATCTTCTATGAGGTCTCTCTAACCATCTTAGGTCCAAGTAGAAGTTTGTCTGTGGACTCCGCCAACATGTAGATGATATTCAAGGTTTTCTATATATTGCCTCGAAAGGAGCCATACCAATACTTGTCTGATAGCTGTTACTATATGCAAACTCCACCAACGGAAGATGATCCTCCCAATTCCCTCTGAAGTCTAGGATACAAAGACATAATAAATCCTTGAGAATCCTATTAATCCTCTACGTCTATCCATTTGTCTAAGGGTGGTAAGCGGTACTCAGTCATAGTTGTGTCCCCAATGCCTCCTGTAGGCTTCTACAAAACTCGCTCGCGAAGATGGGGACTCGGTCACTAACAATTCTAGAGGGTACTCCATGAAGTCGAATGATCTCTCTAAGATACACTGATACCAATGAATCTACCATCCGCTTATACTTAACCGGGACAAAATGAGCGCTCTTAGTCAATCTATCAACTATAACTCAAATACTAGTGTTACCCTTCCTCGATATGGGTAACCCATCTATAAAATCCATCGGGACGCTATCCCACTTCTAGTGTGGTACAACGAAGGGGTGAAGCAGTCTTCCAGGCTTCCTCTGCTCAGCCTTCACTTGCTGACAAATCATACATTGAGTTGCATACATTGCTACGTCCTTCGTCATCCCTATCCAATGAAGAATTCTCCTCATGTTTTTATACATTTTATCACCGCCCGGAAGGATAGTCAATCCAAGATCGATAAGCCTCTTTCAAAACCAAGCTCAAAAAATCATCAACTATAGGAATGCATAATATCCCATCGTTATGTAGCCACCCTCTCTCATCCATAGAATACATATCAAGGTGACAAGAGGTCTCTCCTCTACTGAGTCGGTCCACGATGTTAGCTAACTGGTTATCCTCGTGCTGACTGGATCCAATGTGCTCTAAGAGAGTAGGTTGCACATCCAACGATTCCACTAATCCGGGTGCAAAATTCGTAGATGATCTAAAATTGAACAATGAGATGAACTCCACTTTTTCCACTCTACGAATAATGGACTCAAAATCATTCTCTTCCTACTCAACGAATTTGCTACCAAATTCTCCTTCCCTAAGATATATGCTATCTCAAAGTCATAAGACGCAAGAAACTCCATCCAATGCTATCTATGCAAATTTAGATCTTTTTTCGAGAACAAGTACTTGAGCTACTTATGATCTGTATAAAGCTCGAACCTCTCACTTAATAAATAGTGTCTCCAAGACTTGAGTTCAAACACTATCGCCGCCAGCTCCAAATCATGGGTAGGGTAGTTTTTCTCATGTACCCTCAACTATCTACTCCTATAGCAGACAACCCTACCATCCTGCATCAACACCGCACCTAAACCCATGCCACTAGCATCCGTGTAAATGGTAAACATATTTGTACCATCGAGAAGAATCAATACCAGAGCTTATGTAAGAGCCTTCTTCAACCTCAATTTTTTTAGCAAGACGGGTGTGTAGAGTGGATCTACACAGCCGGTTCATAATTAGTATTAGATAATATAACTATCAACAAGTCTGACCATCGGCTGAAATAGTTAGAAGCATGCATGCATGCATGCAAACAAAGTACGTAGCACTTAATGCTAATAATTTAAAAACATAAGGGTTCATATATTACAAAAGTAAGCGTCAGGTAGATCATCCAACAAGCTGAATTATACAGGTCCAAAACATTGCTATTCATAACATATCAAAAAATCAGCATTAGGGCACAAGGTACATCATCGTCTGGCGAGCAGGATGAGCTTACCATGGACGGGGGTAGAAGCGATGCTGATACAGCCCTTTAGCCTCAAAGATGCTCACAGATTCTTCTCAAATGATCGCGGTATCCATAATAATAGGGATGAAGGGAAAAGCCTGTGTACCTGCCCAAAGATGGTAAGGTAAGAAAATCTTTGACTTAACTTAAAATTCAAAACAAAAACCAGGTTCTTGTTTATTAGATGGGTAAATGAAGCTGAGATTCGCACAAAATCCTTCATGAACTTTCAGTAGTATCCCGCCAAACTTAAGAAACTCCTCACATCTGTCGCATTCTCAGGGGTTTTCCAATCTTAAACTACGAAAACCTTAGCGAGGTCCACCGCTATACCATCACTAGAGACAACATGCCTCAAGAACCTTACCTCCTTCCACCAGAAATGGTACTTTGAAAATTTCGCCTTAAGCTGATGTGCACAGAGAGTATAGAGGACCTCTCCTAAGTGCAAGGCGTGCTCTTCTTCGCTCCTCAAGAAAACCAATATATCATCAACGAACACCACTGCAAACTTATTCAAGTACTCGCTAAACACCTGGCTCATTAAATCTACAAAGTACGCCAGTGCATTGGTTAGCCTAAAAGGCATAACCAGCCACTCAACGAATACGTCGAGGATCCTAAAAGTAGTATTTTCTATGCTGTCATCCGGTACCCTAAACTAATGAAAACCTATAGCTAAATACAACTGAGAGAAAACTGAAGCTCCCACTAACTGGTCAAACAAGTCATCGGTCCGTGGGAGTGGGTGTCTTTTATTCTTAGTGAGTTTGTTCAGCTCCATGTAATCCACACATAGACGGAGAGTGCCGCCCGCCTTGGTCGCGAAGATGACTGGCGCTCCCAACTCAGAAATGTTTTATCTAATAAATCCTTTCTCGAACAACTCCCTTGCTTACTAAGCTCCCTCCTCTCTCTCAGAGCCATGAGGCGCACTGGCAAAGCGATCGGCTTGACATTCTTTACCAAGTATATTTGGGAGTCTATCTCGCGCTTGGGAGGTAGTCCTCTCACCTCCTCGAATGCATCCGGAAAGTCTCCAACTATGAGCTCTAAACTTAGATCGTCAACAGAACCATCTAGGGAATCAAAGAAACTGATCATGATTTACCCTCGTGGGTCACTAGAAATCTCGAAAGTCCTACCGTGGCATGTCAAATGCCTAACAACTCTCCTTCCATACTCAAGTATGACACCATACATGGCCAACCAATCCCTCCCTAGAATAAGCCCATAACCTATAAAACCCAGCACATATGTGTCAACCTCGAACTCGATGCCAAGTGTAACGGCTTGTAAATTCAAACCCTTTGAGTCGACCAAATGCAATACAATTCCAACCCAAATTGCACGAAAATACAAAACATTAACTGAAAGAAGTTAGAGGGTGAGAAATAGAAAAGATAGAAAACTAGAATAGAAGAAATAAGATAGAAGAAATAACTGAATATCATCGAATCTCACAATCACAGCGGAATAAAATATAATATACATAAGCTTTTGAAAAATACAAAAACTATATCTGAACTTACGTACAACACCATATTACATCATATATACATCACAGTGGAAATAAACTCTATATATTTAAAGCTGAAGCATCCTGCTCCAAGCTCCTTCCAGATCATCTGAAAAATCCTAAACTACTTGACTGCCCGTACAAATTTGGGAACCCAAGAGTTCAGGGAAACACAGAAAAATAAACTCTGGATCAGTTGTGGGACTAGTGTGAGTAAACGATTTTAAACATCATGCTTAACTGGGAAAATTCCTTTTGAATGAAAAGATAATCGTAAGACCGATGCACACATAAATACAGATGGTTTTTATCTTACGATAACCTAAAACAATTTGAAATCATAATTGTACTGATATTATAATAATGTCTAGGGTTTTCACAAATAAATTAGAATCTAGCGGAACGCTTGCATCTCACGCTCCATATATATAGTATACAAACAAAACTGCTGGGCACTTCAGGATAATGGATTTCCAGCTATGACAAGGTATGGAACCACTTTCCGATAGTGTATCTCTAGAGAGGAATACACTAGGTTCAACAAGAACGTCTTGCAACCCGGCCCACACATGACCGACCACTCATTTCTCTTGAGTGTATCGAATATATTGTCACCTTACAGTTGCTAGCAACATAACCATTCCCGGGAGATACAGAAGTGAAAAAAGTAACAAAACAAATATTCTCTAGATGGTGGCAATACACCCTAATGGGAGCGACCCACATAGCCATGCTGCCTGCCCGATTTTTGTCATTTCCCAGTTGTGAGGCTTGAGGTAAAAACTTAACTTTTTGAACAGTACATTTTCATTCACTTTGAATGCCACATCGTCAAATCCGTAATCACATACTGATTATACAAATACACACTGGGTGTAAATTAAAGAGAAGTTACCTTCTCCCCACCAACTTGGTATATTCGTAAAAATCAAGGCGCATGACCGTTGGAAATACTCTGTCAGACATTCATCTATACAAGTTGTCCTAGGTCTGGACAAACCGAAGGCACTATTTTGTAAACAGAACAACCCTTGCATAAACTCCGTCTTCAGGGGCCTTCATCATGACTTTAAACTAATCAACGCCTAGGTCGAAATAAAGTGGTATTTGGATTTCAGTTAGAAAACCAATCACGGTCTCTTTGAATCGATTAACGTTAATTTGTTAGGGTCAAGTGATACTTAATAGCAAACAGATCAATATACTTCATATGTGTTCCTACTTCCTTAATTGATTATTAAGACTTATTTACTGAAAATATTTAACATATAGGATCCCAGATTTACATAGTAGTTTGTATAAGACAATATTAATGAGATGTGATTAACGAAGTTAATTGGGTCATGACATAGCATCAAAATCAATCAAATCAATTATCACAACAGATCCAGTTTATGTGCGATTCGAATAATTCAAATAGCATCGTTCATCAATTGATTGATATAGGAAGATAATTATTCCCAAAACCATACCTATTTAAGGTTAAATTCAATTTTTAAGGATCCCATTTATTTATATTGATTATAAGAAAATTATTATCCCTATACTTCAATATATATATATATATATATATATATATATATATATGACTTATAAATATAATTACTTCTTTATTTCCTTAGATGAATAATCAGTTTACTATATAATTATTTTAAATATTTATTTATGGAAAGTAAACCATACTTTCCTTAACGATTACCAAAACAACATCGCTTCCCGATTTTTCCATTCCATTTATTTTCCGAACTTCGGATTAACCTCATCGTCATAAGTCAAACAAAATTTCAATATCTCCCTCACCCATTCTTATCTTGTAAAGCATCCGCTCCCGCAATTATTTACTTTGGAACGTGAGCATCATTCATTTAGCCTTTGTTTAACACATTTCACTAATAGATATTAGTTCAAGGTAAATACCGTTACCGAGTTTCCATATAAATGCATATTTGCATAGATATCAATACTTAGTTTAAATGTTGTGTATTTAACTTTTTAAATCGTTACTTGATTAAATATATTTATCCACCGCAGGCAATTTCATTTGAAATAGTATACAATGCTTCAAAACAGTTGGGCTCATACAATATTATTGGCGATCAATTATCACAATATATTATTGATTTCATTTAAAAAATATGACTTGAATTAATTTTTTTGGATCTTAGATCTAAATAAATGTATTTTATTAAATCTATTCGAAAAGAAATAAACATAATTTTATTTATTTAAAATAACTTATCTGATCTAATAAGGCAGACTATGTTGTTTACAATGGTCTCTGCTCGATTATATATAAAGGCTCCTTCCTGATATACAACATCTCTTCTTTTTATTTCGATTCTACAAATGTTACTTTTATTTCCTTTAAGTATTGTATATAAATATTTAATTCATATTTATATAAAAAATAACAACTTTTTTTCATTTCTAAAATTTCTATTCCCCTTTTTTCTTTCTTTTCTAAATTTCTTTATTTCTTCCCTTTTTATCTTTAGGCCGAAGCCCATAAGCCCCACTTTTTTTTTCAAATTTTAGTATTTATTTCTTGGGCCTAAGCCCATTTGCCAAGTTTTTGCATGCACCAACCATCCATACTCCTCCCTTTGTTTCATTTCCTTTGCCGCAACAGTTTCTCTCATCTTCCCTTTGTATCCGGTGCACATATGTGCACATGTGCATATGCACAGGTGATCCGTTCGCCGGAAAGTCGTCACCACCCTATCCACACACCATCGCACCATCCCGCGTCGTCACCGATCATCTAGCACGTCACCAAACCCCCTCCCAAGAAAATCACCTTCCAGCACCACTAAATCAAACAACCATCACTAGATCAACCGTAAAAACCCAACTGCTCCGATCAACTCTGACCCTCGTTCAACCTGCCACCACCGTCGACTTGAAGCATGCCACGCAGCCTTCCTCTGCGACAAATATTTTGATGCTCGATCCATTTAACAGTACACATGATCTCATTAACCCACCGTAGCCAAACATGATACCAAAACCTAGATCCATCCCGCCATGTCCCCTCAGATCATCGGAGTAGCTGAAACTCCTTCCAAACGTCGCTCCAACGTCCTCGCAGCTTTATTAAAACCAGTTTCCAATTTCCTCCACCCGATCTCACGAATTTAATTTATATTTCCAAAAATCAACATTTGGTTCAAGCACAAATTACAGTTAATTAAAAATCTTGCCATCAGTATTAAAAATCATGATTCGTTAGTGAGCATTTGATGGTGTCCCTGGAATCCATGTTTGATACCGATCCAATTCTCTAATTTTCGAATCCTTTTTCTGTTAATTTGATATCTGACTATATGTATTATTTTAAGAGTGAAGGCTACCTTTAAATAAATCTATAGACATAGATGAGAACTTTCAATATTACTCTATTCTTAACAGTCATCAAAAGCTTAAGATGATAAGTTTCTTGACACCAGTTGTTGGCTACTGGTTTACATAGTATTGGTCTTCCAGTGTCTGTTGATTTCATTCCGTTTTCCACCCATCGAGATTCAAATGTAGTCTTAAATAAATTTGTATTCAAGACACACAAGTAAACACTATACATATGCTGCTGTATGAGATTCAAATGGGAGTAACTTTACTCACCAATATACTGTCACATGTTTTTGGGTATTATCTAAATTCCTGCATAACTTGTAAATAATGGAACAGGTAGTATGGGCATATTCTCTGATGTATATAAGCAGGTCATGGTTACGAACATGGAAATTTTAAGTGAAATTGTTCTTAACACTTATCCACTAGCTTTTAGTTTTCAAACAACTCACATATCAACCATTTCTGTCGTTTATCTTCAAAAACCATTCGTGTTCGTACATCAAGCGTTATTTATGTTGTCTTGAATCACGTATACTATAAATGCATGTTCACTCAGTTTTAATTGAAAGAAGGCCTGAGTGTATGCTAAGCAACAGAGAACAAAACAAGGTTCAATCACTATACTCTAAATATTTGTAAATCCTACATTACATCCCACACATGATTAAGCATGAATAATACCAAAACATCAAACAATAGAACAGCCAAATGGTGATCAACATAGAAGATTTAAAGGGGTTCACTCACAGAGTGTATATCCTCTGTTTCTATGCTTGTTCCCAGGTTGACATAAATATATATAATTAGCTAAATACAATCCATCAAAAAAACATATATGTATGGATCTATTTCTACATCATATTATATTAAATCAATAATAATTAAATGGGAAACAGAGAAGTTTACTCACCAATAACTGTCTTGTTATTTCCATTTTTTCTTTTCTATTCAAGTTCGGCTCAACCATTATCATCTCTTCCAATTTACAGTGTTTTAAACTGGTTCTAAGTTATGGAATCATACATGTATATCATGCTATTTATTGATGAAGTGGTGCATAGTTTTTAGTCTTTTTAGGGTAGTTTCATAGGTTTTCTTAGTCCTGATGGATAGGATACCTGAGATTGTTGCTTCCGGTTTGATTGAGAGGATGTGTGGTGATGGCTTATCACATTCAATGGCAATCTCAGGTGTTATCTGGTCAGGCCAAGGATGAGGTACAAATGCACATGTATTTTGTGGAAGGAGCTAACAAGAGTACAACTCAGTGGGTAGGCTACAAGGGAATGTCATAGGCTGTCTCCATTCTATGATTTGAAGAGATATTAGAGGCTGGATTTGCTTGGTTGATCGAAAAGAGATGTTGACAAGACTTCAAAAGGCACGCTAAAATCTAGATGTTGATATATGTCTTGGGGTAAAATTGCATGTGTAGTTACATCTTAGTGTATACTTGGTTACTAAGAAAATTTAAACTATTCAAGATGTACAAATACTCACTATTTGCAATTTGGAACATGCTGTAACAGCACATGTTTTTTATTTAATGTTTTGCTAATAGTATTCCAGGCTATACATGCCTAGGTAGTAGTAGTTGTTCCTCATTGTCAAGCAATCAAGAAATGTCTATGAGCTGATGTGAACATACAATGCTAGTGTACTACATGCATTTAAATGGCAACAATGTGCAAAACAGTATTTTCATTAATATGATTTGCTTTAATTCTATAATATTATACATGTTTTTGACCATAAATGGTCATATCATCTTTTAAGTATATATATATGTGAAGTAATAAAATATTCACAAAAACACAAACAAAAATTATTATCTTGTTATACATGCATGCATATATATATATATGTATGTATATATATGTGTGTGTGTGTATATATATATATATATATATATATATATGCACACTAAAGATTATAAAAAGTAAATTTATTTTTTCTCAAATATAAAAACTCCAAGTTTACATAACTTTAAAAATAAGCTTTTAAACGTGAATAAATTGTTAAAAGAACTTTTACCCTTGAATATATAAATTACCAGTTAAAAATATACATCGGATTATAAACAAATGATTATTCAAAATTATCTAAAATATTCAAATTTAAATATTATTAAATTGAATTTAATTTTCAACATAATCTAAGATTTATAGATTACAAAGATGGTCAAAAATTTGGGACATTACAATCTAACCCCTTAAATGAATTTCGTCCCCGAAATTAAAGAGTAGCGGGAAAATTTTCCAATTATAATTAAAATTATAAACTTATATCAATACACTTACATGGGTCGTCACCTTAGCAATCACAATATATATGGCATCCAAATACACCGATTAATTATCAAAAATTTCACAATAATCCAAGCGTTCAATACACGTTAGCAATCAGTTACCAAACAAAACTCCGGATAGACTCCTCATATACTATCCTCAACCTCTCATCTCAAACTTCTTCGTTTCCCTTTCTCATTCTTGACAGATCGTTAATGAAATCTGTATTTATTTAAATTGATTTTAAATCAATTTATTAACCTCTTTTTTATTATATGTTTCTTAGTAAATCGATTCTAGTTAAAAAAATTCTCTTAGGAATTAAATTCTTAAAATTTGAGAAATTCGATAGCGTTTCTCTCGTATGTCTCCATCCTCCAAAATTCATCTTCCTATACCTTCTCTGATTATCAAAGAATCCATAAAACCAACTGGTTTCCCAAATAGCCTTATCAAATCCAATTAATGTACTAACTTGTATCTTTTGTTAGCATTCAACTTTTTTATTCTCATGTACTTTCATCCATAAGAATCCATCAATTCAAATATATCTACTTGTCATTAAAATTGGAAAATATTTTCGTTTTCTTGTTTATCCATAACCATTATACAATAACCATTAGTCCTTAACTGTAAATCAGTAGAAAAATAATCCTCCAAATGTCAACCCCAAAGACTGAAATCAACATCAGATCAACATTCAGAAAATCATTTAACTTGAAAAATCTCCAGTTAGATTCCAATTCCTTAAATTTCAGAAAAATCAATCTGTTTAATTCACGTGAGTTTATATCCTTTAATTTTGGATTTATTTGATGAAATTCCAAATTTTTTTCCTCATTCAAAATTCATTCCAATTTCCTGGAATTTCAAATTCCATTTCTGATTTGTCTTATCTATATATCCCGTTTATACAAATCTATTTTGGTTTTATATAATCACCTCAATGTTATAATCTAATTATCAGATTATAATAGCAATCAACCAATTTATTTATAATGTAACGACCCGAGAAATCTGAACCAATTTAAAAATTTGAAATTGGATAAAATAATGGATTTTAAATATTTAAAATAAATATTTTAAATAATAGAGATGAAAAGTGAGTTTGAATCGACAATTGAAAACGAATATAATTAATTCTAATTATAAACAAGGCTTGAAATGGCGCTGCAGTTTCAAAAATTGAATTCAAACTTTGTCGGACTGTACTGGGTGCAAAACAAAACGAATTTGAGTGAAACCAAAAATATTTAAATCTGTTAGTGAATATACTTCTTACGAATCTGAAAAATCAAAGTTTCATAGCGGAAAGAAAAAGTTATGGCCAAATGAATTTTCAGAAAGGTCGCTATGGAATTTATATAGCCCGTGAAATTGGCCATTTTGCATACGACCTCGGAATTCGACGAAACCACTTTTGTTGGATCTTGGATGTGAAGTTATTGCTAGGTTTCAAATTTCATAATTTTTGAAGCTAGTATGTGAGCGTGGCAAAGGAAAACGTGTTTTGGTCAATTACAGTTAAATTGGATCAACCAGAAATGGGCCTTTTTGCAAACGGTCTCAGAATTCGACGAAACTAGTTTTGTTGGGACCGTATCGTCAAAACATAGCTAGATTTATTTTTCTGGAAGTTTTCGAAGCAGTTTGTGGCCCTAGCAAATTGAAATGTACGTTCAAATTGAGTATTGAATGTTATATATTTTAATTTGAAGGAAAACTGACTGAAACAGTCGAATGGGCCTACGAAACATACCCCATTGTGTTCGGAATGGGGGTAAAACGCTAGGGATGACAGTCGTTGGGTTTAGATTGGTGGTCGTGTTAGAAAACCCCTTTAAAACCCACCGGCCAATCAGAATTTAATAAAAAAATCCCTTTTCTCTCTCCCCCATCGAAGGCGGAAGAGGTTTCAAACCTTCCAGCTCCGATTCCGACCAAACCAGGAGGAATTAGCTCGTGCCACAGTTGAACTTTTTGAAGATCTTCCCGAGCTCTTCAAATCCATACCTGGTTTCGATTTTTTCATTGTGTATTTTGAGAGAACCACCTCCCTGAAGTCGACGACTTCAATTCGCCGCCGCCGCCTCCTGGGACCACCGAACTGGCCCCACCTCCTGGCGCACGTGCGCCTCTCCTCCCCCTTCGACGCTGCGAAGGCTGATCGACAAATAGCGACATGGATTCGAAGAAAAATCCAAACCTAGTTTTGAACGAAACAGCTGAGGTACGGCCAGATTTATTTTCAACAGTTTTAACACCTTTAAACTGTTGCAAACTTTGAAAAATCATATCTTTTTCCTGTATGATCGAAATTCAGTGAAACAAGAGACAATGGACTCGTGTGGACGTCTTCTACATTCTAGAAGAGACCGCATATTTTTCTGAGACTTCTGCTATTTTTGGTGGAGTGGAACCCAATGTGAGATTTCTAATTTATAAATGATATGGAAAACGACGATGTATAAATTATATAATCGATGTATGAGTTATATAAGCGTTGTACACCTCTTGTATAAGCGTTGTATAAGTTGTACGTTCGATGTATAAGTTGTATATGTGTTGTAACAATTATATATGTGTTGAAATAGAAGTGAAATGCTATATATATATATATATATATATATATATATATATATATATATATATATATATACACGCCCCTCGTCCGCAAACCATGGACGATATTTATTGGTTGTGATTGGTGTGAAAATTGATTGATAGCGAATGGTTGGTTGGAATTGTTTTTGTGGTTGACATTGATTGATTGTGGTTGAAAAATACCCGTTTGTGGTTGAGAAATATTTGGTTGAAACCACATAGGATTAGTTTGTGGAAATGAAATAAATATACATGCCGCCTGCATGCGAACTAGATGCATGATTCCCCATTGTCAAAAACCGCGAGGTTTTAAGGTAGAGCGAGGAGCCGTACTAGGGACGGCTCCGGTTTTAACTACCCTGCCGTTATGCTGCCGAAATTTTGAATAATATTCATGTATTTGAATTATTTTCATTTGGTTAAACTATATTTATTCGTTGAATAGAAAACCTTCATGTGTTGAGTCGATATTCATTCGTTGGATAGAAAATCATGTGTTGAATGGTATTCCTGTTTTAAATATAAAAATCACATTTTTATCTATATATATATAAACTATAGAAAACCTTCATGTGTTGAATCAATATTCATTCGTTGAATTGAAATTCATGTGTTGAATGGTGTTCGTGTTTTAAATATAAAAATCACATTTTTATCTATTTATATTAACTATAAAAAACCTTCATGTGTTGGGTCGATATTCATTCGTTGGATAGAAATTCATGTGTTGAATGGTATTCCTGTTTTAAATATAAAAATCACATTTTTATCTATATATATATAAACTATAGAAAACCTTCATGTGTTGAATCGATATTCATTCGTTGAATTGAAATTCATGTGTTGAATGGTGTTCGTGTTTTAAATATAAAAATCACATTTTTATCTATATATATAAACTATAGAAAACCTTCATGTGTTGAATTGATATTCATTCGTTGAATTGAAATTCATGTGTTGAATGGTGTTCGTGTTTTAAATATAAAAATCACATTTTTATCTATATATATAAGCTATAGAAAACCTTCATGTGTTGAATCGATATTCATTCGTTGAATTGAAATTCATGTGTTGAATGGTATTCATATTTTGAAATAAATTGTTTTATAATAAAAACCACATTTTTATCATCTATATGAACTATATAAAATAATCTCCTTTTGAAAGAAATTGTTTTATGATAAAAATCCTATTTTTATTTCCTATATGAACTATATAAAATAATAGTGTTTTGAAATGAATTGTTTTATGTAAAAACCCGTAACTTCCCCGGTGAGGAAAGCGCGGATAGTTCGAGAACAAGCCACAAAAGGACGCAGATGGAAGAACATTTCATTGTTATTACAACAATTCCATCAGAATACAAGAATATACAGAGTATAAATGAATATTACACTGAAATATCAGAGATTTAAATTACATTTAATTACATCGCAGCGGAAAATAATACAATACACAACTAGAAGTAATACACGGATACAAAGCTTTTCGAGTATTGTTCCAGCTGTAAACCAGGATCCTGTGAATATAAATCTGCAAAACCAAAACTACTAGCTGCCCGTGTCGAAAATAAGGGCACTCAGAGTTTAGGTTAATACAATAAACTCCAAGTCAGTCATGGGACTGGTGTGAGAACTAAAACAGTTGTAAATCTTTATTTTGAAGTTAGGTAAATCAAGGGACCACGCCGTATAATACGGAACGGGTTTCCTCCCAAGAATAGCAGTGCATAAAACAACAGCGCAATGCTAAATAAAGAAAAATGAGGCTATTATAAGACCCAGGTCCCATCACACAATGCAACGCAAGTTGGAGGATAGGGTTTTTACCTTATAATAGCCAAGAATGCTTGATACGTTTAAAACAAATCATTTGATACTATTATAAGTGCATATTGTATAAAATATCTTCAAATCATAAGTATCAATCATAGAAGGCATAAGCGCCCCATCCCACTATGTCGCCATACTAGGCTCTACAAATGAAACCGAAATACACGTATTGGAAATTGGATTTCCATCGTGGTGGATCCTGATTCGAAAGATCGATCGCGTAGTGCAATTCCCCACGGCATGCGTCCCAACAAGAGAAAACACCGTCTGCACATCCGCACTTTTGGGACCAGAGTATCACCGCGGTTTACGTCCCAGCGAGAGAAAACACCGCTTACTCTATTTATCCCTGAGCACTAAGCTCATCTCGGTCGACCGAATCCACGACACCACTAAGGTGCCCATCCACTAAAAAGCATACTGATCAAACCATCAGTTTACCACCATACCGAGGTGTGAGGCTCGCGAATCAACGCTATACACAAAGCCATGCTATATTAAAGCTGCGCTTTGATCATCATCCACCAAACTTTGCTTTTCAACAAAAGTCTGGATCACTGCATCTCAGCATGCCACACTATCAATCCATATCGTACCACTGATTTCTGCCAATATATAACCTCTGAGCTCGTATGTCTCAAAGAAGGGCGTTAAGCAAGAGAATAAATTCCCCGCCGCCAAACAGATATATATTTAGCAGAGATCAACGAATACAATATAAAGGAATACAATGTCAGACACACCATCCATTTACAAGTCCGTTCTAGGTCTGAACGAAACCGGAGGCACTTTCCTCGCATATCCGTCGATCTCCAAGTACGTCTGGATGACCACCAACTGATTCCCTCATCTTGGGTGTACAGCCCAATCAAGATCATCAGTAATCACCCAAACAATGTGAAGACTTTCGGTCTTCGACCACCGTCATCATCTTCGACTTATCGTTGAATCGGTTATTCAGAATGGGTATAAACCCGGCCTTTCCGAACAACCCGCATGTATAGTAAACAAATGTTACACAATCACAACATACGCCTCATTCCAATTCATCAGTCACTAACCGTAAATTAGCAAGAGAACAATTCCCCAAATATTAACCCCGAAGACCGAAACCAACATCAGATCAATACCCAGGAAACCATCCTTCTTAGCTAACCTACAGTTAGTTTCTAAATTTCACGTTCTTAGGGAAAGGTTCCCATTAATTTTATCAAAGATAAATTCTTTAAAATTTATTCTTTAATCTTCCTTTGGATATCATTTCAAACCAAATTATGGTTTTCCAAACTAGTCGGGATTAGCGAACCACACCGAAGTAATTATTTATTTTATTTCCCAATCCCAACCTATTCATCCTATGAAGCAAAACTGGTAATACTCCATATCTAATACCACGGTGTTATCGGTAAAATTAATTACCATTCCACGTCCAAATCTAATTAAAGATTTAACTATTGCTTTGGAGCAAAACTGGTGATACTCCATTCTCAATCTTTTCAATCTAATTAAAGATTCATTAAAACTCCACTTAGTTTTAATCTTTAACTGGGTTAAAGAATCAGTGTCATTTAAAACACGATTCACTATAAACCCAAAATCACTTTACATTTCAATCAGACCCTAACCATAAATTAGCAAGTGAGCAATTCCCTAAGTATTAACCCCGAAGGACGAAACCAACATCAGATCAATACCCCAGAAACCATTCAACTTAACTAATCTCCAGTTAGTTTCTGATTTTCTTAACTCCTTTGGATCTAAGAACAGTATTATTGAAGATACCATTCACGACAACCCAAAATCACATTCTATTAATTATCGGGTTAAAGAACAAGTGTTATTTAAAACACTGTTCACGATAAACCAAAAAATCAATACCAATTCAATTCCAATTAAATATTATTTAATTGGTACACTTCATTAAATCTAAATAAAAGATTTAATCTTTTTCTCAACTGGGATTAAGAACAGTGTTAATGAAGACACCATTCACGACAAACACAAATCATATTTGATATTAAATACAAGGCTCTGAATAGAAAATATATCGGCTTATATTCAATATCAAATTCTACGACCAACAAATATCGTAATGGAAATAATGATATAAATATATCTTTCAAATTTCTATAACAATATATGTATAATCACGAAATCCAACATCGAAATAATCCAAAGACAATTTCAATTCAAATCCATTTCCAATCTATATATTGGAAATCCTGGTTATTTTCAAAACCATTTCAAATCCACTTTATTTATTTTAAAAATAAATAAATTATTATTCTTGTTCAAAACTAGTTCATTTCGGTAAAAATCTATTTTTATCCTTTCAAATATGGAGTTTTTCATCCCAATTCTTCACAAATCATTTCATATGATTTTACACAAATTATTACTATTTTTAATAATTTTATCAAGGCCTGTACAGTCGGTTTCCATCAACGGCCATCGAACTGCACTTACAGCGACCTTTTCCAAATTTGATTTGGACATAATTCCAAATCCAACCGTTAGATTTCAAATTTCTAATATCCGTTACAAAGCTCTTTTCGATACGAACCCAACGGTTCTGGTTTCAGGAGAATCCGACAGTCGGATCTCCCGTAATGTCCGTTCGAAGTCAATGGTCGAAATTCACGAACTGCAACGGCGCAGCGCGTTCTATTCAGGCCATTATATATATAATATATATATATTATATATATTTCATCGATTTCCTTTTTAAAACGAATTTTATAAATCATTTCAAATTTGTTTCAAAAACAATTTCAACCTTTATTTCAAATTCAAATCAAAATTGAATTTTCCCTTGTACATTCTTTTTACATTCACTTCTATTTGATTTCAATTCAAATCGATTTCAATTCGTTTTCAATTGAATTCAATTCAATTCAGATTTGTTTTCTATTCGATTCAATTCAAATTCGTTTTCAATTCAATTCAATACGAATTCGTTTTCTATTCAATTCAAATTCGTTTTCTATTAAATTCAATTCAAATTCGTTTTCTATTCAATTCCTTTTATAATTTAAAATAAATATTTATATTCTAATGACGATCTATATAAATATATTCGTTCGAATTCTATTCAAAATAAATTTCTCGTCATTATTATTTAAAATAATTCATTTTAAATATCCAAAATTCGCTAAAATTGCCAAAATAATTTTTTTTAAATTGGCCCAGATTTCCGGGTAATTACATTTTACAATAAAAATCACATTTTTATTATATACATGAATTGTTAAATATAGTGAAGTGTTGAAATAGAAGACAGTTAAATAAAAATATCATTTTTATCAAATGTATGAAAAGAATATAGCTTTGAAATCGAAGAATCGATATATATATATATAAATAGAATTAAAATATATCGAATAATGACGCTGCAGTTCGTATTTTGAAACTGTGATTTCAAACAATTATACCGGGAGATCCGACCATCAGATTTTCCTGAAATCGCAACCGTTGGGTTCGCTTTGGAAATATCTTTCCAACGGCACCAACTTTGTAAAAATCCAACGGTTGGATTGTCTGGAATGTTTAATTCAAATATGAAGAAAAACAGCGCCAGAATCGATTATATTTATTTATATATATATAAATATAATTATATTTAATCGAATAACGACGCTGCAGCTCATATTTTGAAATCGAAACTTCAAACGATTATACCGGGAGATCCGACCGTCGGATTTTCCCGAAACTGGAACCGTTGGATTCATTTTGAAAAGATATTTCTAATGATGTAAATTTTGTGAAGATCCAACGGTTAGATTTTCAGATATGTGTAAATCAAATCTGAAGAAAAACAGCGCCACGGCCGCGTTATGGCCCGAAGAGTCGTTTTGAATAAATTGGCTATTTTAAAATAAATAAAAGTAAGCGATAAATCGTTATAAAATATTATAAATGATATGGATGTGAAATTTAGAAATTAACTGAAGGTTGGCTAAGTCGAATGGTTTCCTGGGTATTGATCTGATGTTGGTTTCGGCCTTCGGGGTTAATATTTGGGAAATCGTTCTCTTACTGATTGACGGCTAGTGACTAATGAATTGAAATGATGCGTGTGTATGTCAGTGTTGCACTTGTTTATTATATACGCGAGTTGCTCAGAAAGACCGGGTTTATCCCATTCTGAATAACTGAATCGACGATAAGGAATCGAAGATGAAGACGGTGGTCGAAGACCGGAGATCTTCACCTCGTTTGGATGGTAACCGAGGTCCTGATTGGGAGGCATCCCGAAATATGGATAATGAGTGGTGATCGTCCAGACGTACGTGGTGACTGATGGGTTTGCGAGGTATTTAGTGCCTCCGGTTTCGTTCAGACCCAGAACGGACTTGCAAATGGACAGTGTGTCTGACATTGGAATTTATTCTGTGTGATTGATAGCCATCAATTGCACGGTGTGAATTGCCTGTGTGGCATGCTAAGATGCAGTGACCAGGGCTTCTGTTGAAAAGCAAAGTCTTGTGGTGATGATCAAAGCACCGCCTGCGTGGCGTAGCTTTGTGTATAACGTGAAATCGCGAACCTCACACCCCGGTATGAACCAGAAACGGGAGAGGACATCAGGGAGGGCCTGTGTTTCCTTCTAGTTAGAAGTGGCGTCAGTGGTTTTAAACGCCCTGACGAGTTTGACTTATGTGGTTGTTGCTGTTGCGAGGCGCCTCGGTTAGATCGGACGATCCGGGTCCGATGGAGTCATTCGTTGGCTCGTTGACGCCCCAAAAGGCGGGGAAATGTAGTGTTCAGGTATAATAATCCACTTCAGTAGACTGGCCCTGACGATCCAGGGGGCAGTTGCGGTTGTTCCTGAGACACGGGCTAGAGCGTCTCGAATTTGGTAAGGACTATCTTTTGCCTTGGTTCATGACGGAAATCCAATTTCCAAATACGTGACTGTGCGGTTTTGATTGTATATATATATGGCGACATGATATATGGTACCCATGCCGCCTATGATTGATAGTTATGATTCAAATTGTTTTTGAAACATATAAACACTAGTAATAATATCAAATGCTTTTGCTTTATTCGTATCAATCATATTTTGGCCATTATAAGGTAAAACTCTATCCTCCGGTTTGCGTTGCATTGTGTGATGGGATCTGAGTCTTATAATGGCTTCATTTTTATAAAAAGCATTGCAATGTTTAAAAGAAAGATTTGTTTTTAAAACACTGGCAATCCAATGGAGTAAACCCGTTCTACGAAAGTGGCGTGGTCCTGTGATTAGCCATATATTAAATGTGTTGAGTAGATTTCTCATACCAGTCCTTGTTGCTGGCCCTGAGTTGGCCGGGTACGCTTGATAGGGGATTCTCGCTTCGCGGTTTGGTGGCGAACGGGAGACTCTTACCCCTACATGTCGCAGTTTAGAGCGTTGGTTCGCCAGTAGGCACGAGACACGAGAGGGTAGCCGTAATTATCCAGTGTATTCTATTGTGCATTATCTGGTGTATTTATTTAATTCTGTTATGCTATTATCTGTTTCTGTGTTATATTCCAAAGATTACCCTTGTCTCCGTCTGTACGGGAAATGGGGTCGTCTCAGCGTGGTATCAGAGCTTTGGTTAAGCTTAGTTCTCGAATATAACATATTAATAAACTCGTCAGAAATTGAAGCAGTAGCGTTCTAGGGCGGGTAACTCTATACAGATAGGATCAGCAATATCCTAGTATGAGTACAGTAGAATCAGAACAACTCGTTAGAGATGGGGTCAGAAGTGCCTCAGAACGAGTCGAGCGTAATATGTTTTTAAATAACGTATTTGTGATTATATATATATTCTTGTTTTAGAAATATAATTTTTGAATATATAAAAGATATATATTTGAAAAGTTAAAAAGTTTAAAATAATTTGATTGTTGTTTGTGTTGTGTGATTGTAGATTTGATTAATTAAAATTATTAAAACGATAGTTAATTTAATCAATAAGAGAATAATGGTAGAATTTATTCATTTAAATCACACATTGAACTGATTAGAAAATAGACAGAAATATATACTTGTGCATTATATATGTTTGAACAGGTAAATGGATTAGCTGTTGAGTAAAGATTTTATTTGCGTGCCCGACAAATAGGTAAACCTTAATGAGTTGGATGCGAAATATTATTATATCAACTCTTGTGAATGTCATTGGATGTGGAGTGCTGGCTATTCTGTGTGAAATAATAAACGTCGCCATAGGATAGTAACAATTAATTTTGAACTACATTACATGGTATACTTCTGGAAGATAGGCATACTTCATCATATACCACATGAGCATTTGGAGCTTACGTGACGAGGTGGAAGATTTCCCATACGAGCGAGAGGCTTGTATGGCGATGACTATATTATACAGGTTGAACTGATGACTGATATATACTATTTAAATTATAACGATAAAATTGCCAGATTAATAAAAAAACCACACGGGTCTGGAGTTGACAATAATCACGTCTCTCTAGTTATTAGATACGGCACATGGCCTATTTATTTCCCACACAGGACGAGGTGACGAGGATTTATCCTCTGGAGCATTTAAAGTACACACTCCCTCACGCTTTGACAGGGTGACGAGAATTTATTCTCTGGAGTTATTATCAATACATGCTCCCCTGTAAACACCAGAATATATCACTATAAATATGTGTATGCTTATTAGGATTTATTGGGTACCTAATACGGCCCAATAAATTTCCAAACCTCTCCCCGTACAAAGGAGGTTATGGCGAAATTTTTCAAAAATTCCGGGTGTTAGCCATATTTTTGAAGAATTTGAAAATTCTCAGAAACTGAAAAATTGGAGAATGGAAGCCACATTGAACGTAGAGTAGATTAATCAAACCACTTTCGACTTTGTTCCTTTTCGGGGACGAAAAGTTTTAAGTAGGGGAGATTGTAACGACCCAGAAAATCTGAACCATTTTAAAAAATTTAAATTGGCTAAAATAATGGATTTTAAATATTTAAAATAAATATTTTAAATAATAGCGATGAAAAGTGAGTTTGAATCGACAATTGAAAACGAATATAATTAATTCTAATTATAAACAAGGCCTAAAATGGCGCTGCAGTTTCAAAAATTGAATTCAAACTTTGTCGGACTGTACCGGGTGCAAAACAAAACGGATTTGAGTGAAACCAAAAATATTTAAATCTGTTAGTGAATATCTTTCTAACGAATTTGAAAAATCAAAGTTTCATAGCGGAAGGCAAAAGTTATGGCCAAATGAATTTTCAGAAAGGTCGCTATGGAATTTATATAGCCCGTGAAATTGGCCATTTTGCATACGACCTCGGAATTCGACGAAACCACTTTTGTTGGATCTGGGATGTGAAGTTTTTTTTGATCAATTACAGTTAAATTGGATCGACCAGAAATGGGCCTTTTTGCAAACGGTCTCAGAATTCGACGAAACTAGTTTTGTTGGGACCGTATCGTCAAAACATAGCCAGATTTATTTTTCTGGAATTCTTCGAATCAGTTTGTGGCCCTGGAAAATTGAAATGTACGTTCAAATCGAATATTGAATGTTATATATTTTAAATTGAATGGAAACTGACTGAAACAGTCGAATGGACCTACGAAACATATTCCATTGTGTTCGGAATGGGGGTAAAACACTAGGGACGACAGTCGTTGGGTTTAGATTGGTGGTCGTGTCAGAAAACCCCTTTAAAACCCACCGGCCAATCATAATTTAATAAAAAAATCCCTTTTCTCTCTCCCCGATCGAAGGCGGAAGAGACTTCAAACCTTCCAGCTCCGATTCCGACCAAACCAGGAGGAATTAGCTCGTGCCACAGTTGAACTTTTTGAAGATCTTCCCGAGCTCTTCAAATCCATACCTGGTTTCGATTTTTTCATTGTGTATTTTGAGAGAACCACCTCCCTGAAGTCGACGACTTCAATTCGCCGCCGCCGCTGCCTGGGACCACCGAACTGGCCCCACCTCCTGGCGCACGTGTGCCTCTCCTCCCCCTTCGACGCTGCGAAGGCTGATCGACGAATTGCTACACGGATTCGAAGAAAAATCCAAACCAGTTTTGAACAAAACAGCTGAGGTACAGCCAAATTTATTTTCAATAGTTTTAACACCTTTAAACCGTTGCAAACTTTGAAAAAACATATCTTTTTCATGTGTGATCGAAATTCAGTGAAACAAGAGATAGTGCACTCGTGTGGACGTCTTCTACATTCTAGAAGAGACCGCATATTTTTCTGAGCCTTCTGCTATTTTTTAGTGGAGTGGAACCCAATGTGAGATTTCTAATTTATAAATGATATGGAAAACGGCGATGTATAAATTATATAATCGATGTATGAGTTATATAAGCGTTGTACATGTGATGATCCCAAAATCCGAGGGGCGGTTTTAAGGATAATCATTGGAATATAACACATTAATCATCATAGCAGAGTACAGATAATAGCAGAAACAATAAATAGAATAATTTCACATGAGTATGACAACGGAATCACAACATGAAATAACCTCAGAATAGCATAGCGTAGGATATAACTTAGTAAATAAAAAGGGAAGTGATCAGTCATTATCGCCAGAGGCGGAATACATACATGCAGTGAGACAAAATAAGGGTATCAGTCTACATCGCCGAAGGCGGTACATATACATACAATAAGAAGTACGGAAAGTAAATCAGTCTGCATCGCTCATGGCGGAATCATTAAGTACAGTAATGGCTGAAAATGTAAAAGTCATCTCTGTGAAGTCAGCCTCGCCATGAGCTAAAAATGCACTCTATGCAACAGTGCAGAGCCAAAAACAACCTGTCACCTCTGAACTAGGCTGCCCGTGTGAAAATGAGGGCACCCGCGTTTGCAAAGTGAAACAAACAACGAGTCAGTCATGGGGACTGGTATGAGGAATCTGTTTAATAGATAAACAACAGTAATAAGAAAATCATAGGACCACGCCACTTTCGCGGAACGGGTTTACTCCAGTGATTGCTAGTGCATTTAAACAAAGTAAATTCTTTTAAAACATCGTAATGCTTTTTGAAAGAATGAAGCCATTATAAGACTCAAGTCCCATCATACAATGCAACGCAAGCCGGAGGATAGAGTTTTACCTTATAATAGCCAAATATGCTTGATACGTATAAAGCAAAATCATTTGATATTATTACTAGTGCATATATGTTTCAAAAGCGAATAGCATCATAAATATCAATCATAGGCGACATGAGCGTCCCATGCCACTATGTCGCCATATATAAGTTACAATCGAATCCGTTATCTCGTATTGGAAATTGGATTTCCGTCATGAGTCGAGGCAAGGGGCAAGCTCCTCTCCGCTTCGAGACACTCTAGCAAATGCCTCAGGACTACGCACTCTGGGCAACCCTGGATTCGGCTGGGCCGGTCCTCTCTTACGTTTGAGGATTAGTTATTCCTGAACACATGTTTCCCGGTCCTTACAGACCTATAATCGAGGCGCCTCGCATTCCAACAACCACAAAGGTGAAAAGTAGATATAAATGTCAGGGCTGGTAAGTCGCTGACACCACCATAGCTAGAAAGAAACATCGTGCTCTCCCAGCGGTCCGTATCCCGTTTTTAACTCATACCGAGGTGTGAGGCTCGCAAATCTACGAAATACACAAAGCCAGGCCACGTAGACCTTTCTTTGATCATCATCCACAAGACTTTGCTTTGCAACAGAAGCCTTGATCACAGCATCTTAGCATGCCACATAGGCAGTCCACTCCATATGATTGATTCCCATCGATATATAACCCCTGAGCTCGTACGTCTCAGAGAAGGGCGTTAAGCAAAAGAATAAATTCTCCGCCGCCAAACTGATATATATTTAACAGAGATCAATCGGTATAGAACAAAATCCAATGTCAGACACACAGTCCATTTACAAGTCCGTTCTGGGTCTGAACGAAACCGGAGGCGTCAATTCCTCGTATATCCGTACAATCAACACATACGTTCAGACGGCTACTACTTCCGTCCCTTTCCGGTAGCTACTCCGGTTAGGAACCTCAGTAGCGCCCATCCAACCGATACGAAGATCGTCGGTCTTGAATCGTCTTTGCATTTTTCCAATTCGAATCGCTCGATAAATTATTTGAAATGAGGGTTTGCTCGGCCTTTTCAAATAATTCACGTCATTAGAATTTAAATCGATTCTTTCTATGGTTATATAATTCGACATCCATCTTTCAGTTCTTTAGTGTTATTTTCGTGTCAAACACATACAACCATCAAATATCAAACAATTCAAGCCCAATTGGTTTATTTGTAATCTATGTTGCTTATAATATTTTATAACGATTTTTCGCCATTTTTATTTATTTAAAAATGGCCATATTTAATTAAACGACGTTTCAGGTCGTGCCGTGGCACTGGTGCTGTTTTTCCCCTAATTTGTTTTACACATATCGGAAAATCTAACCGTTGGATTTCTACAAAGTCTATATCAGTGGGAAGATATTCCCAAAGCGAACCCAACGGTTCCAGTTTCGTGAAAATCCGACGATCGGATCTCCCACACTAGTCGTTTGAAGTTACGGTTTCAAAATTCGAACTACAGCGTCGTTATTCGATTTAATTTAATTATATTTATATATAAATATAAACGATTCTGGCGCTGTTTTCCTTCGGATTTAAATTGAACACTCCGGACAATCCAACCGTTGGATTTTTACAAGGTTGGTGCCGTTGGGAAGATATTTCCAAGGCGAACCCAGCGGTTGCGGTTTCGGGAAAATCCGATGGTCGGATTTCTCGTACTAATCGTTTCAAATTATGATTCTGAAACTCGAACTGCACGGCTTCGATTCCTTTTAATTATATTTATATTTATATTTATATATATAAATATAGTTCATTCTATATTTCCAACTATAGTTTATTCTATATTTTCTACTTCGTGTTCACTTCAAATATTTCACTAACCCCCTAATATTTCGAAAAATTTCGCCATAACCTCCTTTGTACGGGGAGGGGTTTGGAAATTTATTGGGCCGTGTTAGGTACCCAATAAATCCTAAAAAGCATTCACATATTTATAGTGATATATTCTGGTGTTTACGGGGGAGCATGTACTGATAATCACTCCAGAGAATAAATTCTCGTCACCCCGTTTCCATATGGAAATAAATAGTCCATGTGCCGTATCTAATAACTAGAGCGACGTGATTATTGTCAACTCCAGACCCGTGTGGGGTTTTTATTAATCTGGCCATTTATCGTTATATTTTATATAGTCTATATCAGTCATCAGTTCAACCTGTAGTGTATAGTCATCGCCATACAAGCCTCTCGCTCGTATGGTAAATCTTCCACCTCGTCACACAAGCTCCAATTGCTTATGTGGAATATGATGAAGTACGCCTATCGTCAAGAAGTATGCCATGTAGTGTAGTTCAAAATTAATTGCTACTATCCTATGGCGATGTTTATTATTTCACACAGAATAACCAGCACTCCGCATCCAATGGAATTCACAGGAGTTGATATAAAAATAAAATTGCGCAGCCAACTCATCAAGGCTTACCTATTTGTCGGGCACGCAAATAATTTCTTTACTCTACAGTTAATCCATTTTTTCTTGTTCAACACATGTATATATATGCAGAACAAAGCTAATAATAATATTTCTAGCTAACTATTATTTATTTCAACACGTGTGTATTTTTATCAAAGCATATACATGATAAAAGAAATATTTTTATCATCAAAAATATTTATTCAACACGTGAGTGTTTTTAACACTTCATATCCACAATAAAATGTAGTTTTATTGTGAATTCATTTTATTTTAAAATACGATAACATTCAACACATGAATTTCAAATCGACGAACGAATTGCAACTTAACACATGAATATTCTATATAGTTTGTATATATATAAAAATGTGATTTTTATCGCTAAAGCTATTTGTTTAAATTCAAATAATATTCAACACATGAATTTCAACTCAACGAATGAATTGCAACTCAACACATGAATATTCGCTATGGTTTGTATATATATAAAAATGTGATTTTTATCGCTAAAGCTATTTGTTTAAATTCAAATAATATTCAACACATGAATTTCAACTCAACGAATGAATTACAACTCAACACATGAATATTCGCTATGGTTTGTATATATATAAAAATGTGATTTTTATCGCTAAAGCTATTTGTTTAAATTCAAATAATATTCAACACATGAATTTCAACTCAACGAATGAATTGCAACTCAACACATGAATATTCGCTATGGTTTGTATATATATATATATATATATATATATATATATATAAATGTGATTTTTATCGCTAAAGCTATTTGTTTAAATTCAAATAATATTCAACACATGAATTTCAACTCAACGAATGAATTGCAACTCAACACATGAATATTTATTTCTACATATGTAATTTATTTTCGACGAATGAAAATTATTCTAACACATGTACATTTCAGAAAATTTCGGCAGCATAACGGCAGGGTAGTTAAAACCGGTACCGTCCCTAGTACGGCTCCTCGCTCTACCTTAAAACCTCGCGGTTTTTGACAATGGGGATCATTCATCTAGTTCGCACGCAGGCGGCATGTTTTATTTTCAATTACACAATCCTATTCTAATTTTTTCAACCACAAAGGTATTTTTCAACCATAAAATCAACCACAAACAATTATTTCCAACCATTCGTCATACCATATAATATCACGTCAATCACAAGCAATAAATATCGTCCATGGTCTGTGGACGAGGGGAGTATGTATATATATATATATATATATATATAATATAATAATTCACTTGCATTTCATCACAATTCAAAGCATATATGTTTCATTCAACGCTTGTATAATTTATACATCGCTAATATAACTTATACAAAACATGTACATGAGGTATACAATGCGTATGTAATTTACACTTCGCTTATATAATTTATACAACGCGATTTCATTCACACTATTAGTTTAGATTCCTCACATTGGTTATTGCAGTGCTAAAAATCGTAGGAAGGTCAGAAAAATCCGCGGCTTCTTCTAGAATGTAGAGAGCCTCCTTGCGGTCACGGTGTCTCCTGTCTCATCAAATTTCGTTAACACACTAAAAAGATATGATTTTTCAAAATTTTGCAACACTTAAAAGTGTTATTTTCATTTCAGAAATTTATATCAGAAAGGTTTTCAAAGCTTCAAAACTAGGTCTTGATTTTTAAGCCAAACCGTACCTCGTTGCTTTGATCAGACCACATGGCGTCAGAGAGCTACGAACCACCTTCCGATCGATGGTGGTGGCGATGAACTCGGTGGCTCCTGTGAGTCGCGGCGGCGTTCCAAAGGGGGCGACTTCCTCCTCGAAATTCAGCGCGTACAGTCGATGGTTCGAGGCGAGGCTTGGTCGGATTTATAGAGGAGGTGGAGGCGATAAGAATCCTCAACTAGAGGTGGCGGCGAAACTGACTGTGGCGGCGGCAAAATCGATGAGAAGCTTCGAGCTTCGTGCGTTGTCCAAATCGCTGGCGGCTAGGGTTTCTTTTCGTTTTTTTTTAAAAAGAAAAAATCCTATTGGTCGGAGCTATATAGTAAATTTTAAATAGTGTTTTCACAAGCGGACTCGAAATCAAACCCAACGACTGTCGCCCCTAGCTAAATACCCCTATTCCGGACACAATGGGATATGTTTCGTTGGCCAATTCGACTGTTACAGTCAGTTATTTTCCAAATTAAAATATAAAACATTCGATATTTAATTTGAACGTATATTTCAATTTGCCAGGGCCACAAACAGAATCGAAAAATTCCAGAAAAATTAATCTAGCTTTGTTTTGACGATACGGTCCTAACAAAACCAGTTTCGTCGAATTCTGAGCTCGTTTGAAAAACGGTCATTTTTAGGTCGACCCATTTTAACAGAAATTGACCAATTACATTTTCTTTTGCCCCGCTCACATACTAGCTTCAAAAATTGTGAAATTTGAAACTTAGCAATAATTTGACATCCCGGACCCAACAAAAGTGGTTTCATCGAATTCCGAGGTCGTATGCAAAATATCAATTTTCAAGGGCTATATATGCTATATAGCGACCTTTCTGAAAATTCATTTGGCCATAACTTTTGATATCCGTTATGAAATTTTGATTTTTCGGATTCGTTAGAAAGGTATTCATAAACAGATTTAAATATTTTCAGTTTTGCTAAAATCCGTTATATTTTCCACCCGGTACAGTTAGACAAAGTTTGTATTCAAAATTTCAAACTGCAATACTATACCCAATTCTATATTTTATTGAAATATGCTATTTCAACTATTCAAATTATTTGGTAATTACCAAATTTAAAAATTTTAAATTGGTTCACATTTTCCGGGTTATTGCAATCCCCCCCACTTAAAACTTTTCGTCCTCGAAAAGGAAATAACAGCTAAGTAGGAAATAAAATGTAAATGCAAAGTATTGTAAAGGTACCTTGCACCGGAGTTAGTCAGAGATGTCCACTCTGCATTTGGGATAGGCTTGTTTAATGCTTTCCTCAGTCTCCCAAGTACAGTCTCTAGGATCACTACTCCACTGCACTTTGACTAGATGAATCTTTTTCCTCCTTAGCTCTCTAGTTTCTTTGCCAACAATCTTTAATGGCTCTCTTCTAAGTGCTAATTCTGGAGTTATGTCAATATCCTGTTGCGATGCTTCTTCCACAACAAGATCTGGATCATGAACATGTTTTCTGAGTTGAGACACGTGGAACACATCATGTACACCAGGCAACCAATCAGGTAATGAAACCCTAAAAGCAAGAGTTCCAATCCGTTCAAGTATAGGAAAGGGACCAATAAATCTCGGTGCCAACTTCCCAGTCTTGCCAAATCTGATTACTCCCCGCATTGGAGAAACTCTTAAATAAACATAATCGCCAACGGCAAATGATATATCCCTTCTTCTCGCATCAGCATAACTTTTCTGTCGGCTCTGTGCGGTTTTCAATCGCTTCTTAATGAAATCGACTTTATCTGATGCTTCTCGAATCATATCGGGTCCTAACACAAGTCTGTTGCCAGGTTCTACCCAACATGCGGGAGATCTGCATGGTCTACCGTATAATGCTTCAAATGGGGACATTCCCAGACTTGCTTGATAGCTATTGTTGTAAGAGAATTCGGCTAGATGTAAGTGATCTTCCCATGAGCCTCCAAAATCAATAACGCAAGCCCGTAGTAAATCTTCCAGAATTCTATTCACCCGCTCAGTTTGGCCATCTGTCTGAGGGTGATAAGCGGTGCTTAGATTCAATTTGGTTCCCAATTCCGTCTGGAATGCTTCCCAGAATTTGCTAGTAAACAGCGGGTCTCTATCACTGACTATATTGAGCGGCACCCTATGTAGTTTAACTATTTCTTTGAAGTAAATCTGTGCTAGACTTTGAGCCGTTCTATTGGATCGGACAGGTATGAAATGGGCAGTCTTCGTGAAGCGATCTACGATTACCCATATACTGTCGTTTCCTTTTCTAGTTCGAGGCAGGCCATCAATGAAGTCCATCGAGATTTGCTCCCACTTCCATCCTGGAATTTCCAATGGTTGTAATAGTCCAGCTAATTTCTGCTGATCGCTCTTAACTAGCTGACAAGTGGAGCATCTGCTAACATATATTGAAATATCTCTTTTCATCGCCTTCCACCAGAATGTGCACTTGATATCATTATACATTTTTCTCACACCGGGATGGATACTCAATTTGGACTTGGGGCATTCATCAAGTATTTCTCTTCTGAGCTCTGGAATTCCAGGCACACAAATTCGCCATTGTAATCTTAGGACCCCTTGGCTATCAAGGCTAAAATCTGAGGGTTTTCCTTCTCGGATCCACTGGCTAATCCTTTTAATGAATTCATCGTCCTTCTGTAGAATAGTAATCTTATCTTCTAAGGAAGAAGTAATGATAAAACTGGCAATGATTTCATTCTTCCTGCTGAGAGCATCTGCGACAACATTGGCTTTCCCCGGAGTGTATAGAATTTCAAAATCATATGCTGCAAGGAATTCTAACCAACGCTGTTGTCTCAAATTTAGATCTTTCTGAGTGAACAGATATTTCAAGGATTGATGATCGATGAATAGTTCGAATTTCTCGCCCAGTAAATAATGCCTCCAGATTCTTAAAGCAAACTCGATAGCTAATAACTCAAGATCATGAGTTGCATAGTTTCTTTCATGCGGCTTCAGCTGATGGCTGACATAAGCGACCACTTGGCCTTTTTGCATTAATACTGCGCCTAGCCCTCTAATAGAAGCGTCTGTCCATACAGTCAAGTCTTGGTTGCCTTCTATAATTGTTAATACTGGAGCAGTTGTCAATTTCATTTTCAGCTCCTGGAAAGCTTCTTCACATTCAGGAGTCCATTTGAATTTCTCATGCTTCTTTGTAAGCTTTGTCAATACACCAGATATCTTTGAAAAATCCTGAACGAATTTCCGATAGTAGCTAGCCAATCCAAGGAAACTTCAAACTTTCGTGGGGGTAGTAGGTTGTTTCCAGTTCTGAATCGCTGTAATTTTGCTTGGATCTACAGCAATTCCTTCTTTTGATACGACATGGCCTAGGAATTTAACTTCATCCTGCCAGAAGACACACTTAGAAAATTTAGCTTTTAAGACATTTCTCCTTAGAATTTTCAACACTTGTTCTAAATGTCTTGCATGCTCGCCTTCCGTCTTGGAGTAGATTAAAATGTCATCGATGAAGACTAGAACAAATTTATTCAATACCCCACGGAACACTCTGTTCATAAGATCGACGAAGTATGCCGGAGCGTTACACAAGCCGAACGGCATTACTAACCATTCGTAGAATAAATCGGGACCCCTGAAGGCTGTCAAAGGAACACAGTCTTCGGCTATACGTAATTGGTGGAAACCCGTAGCTAGGTCCATTCTGGAGAATACCGTTGCTCCATTTAATTGATATAACAGATCATCTATATGGGGCAAGGGATATTTGTTCTTCAGTGTTTGTTTATTGAGATCTCGGTAATCAACACAAAGTCTTAGAGTACCGTCTGATTTCGGGACAAATACTACTGCTGCTCCCCAAGCTGAAAAGCTTGGTCTGATCAGACCTTTCCAAAGCAATTCTCGGGTTTGACTACCTAACTCTTCTTTTTCTTTCGGGGCCATTCTTCTAGTTGGATGTACTACTGGTCGGGCATTCGGAATTAGATCAATTCTAAATTCAATTTCTCTTTGCGGCGGTAAGTTTTCTACCTCTTCAAACACATCCACGTAATTTTTAACGACCGGCATCTTTTCTAATGAGAGGGGAGTAACTTCTAAAGAAGACCAAAATTCTGTTCTATTAATTTCTGAGCCATGACATGGTATATATATAGGCCCAAGCTTCGTTTCGACTTTGACTATCCTTTCGGCACATCTAACTTCGGCCTTATATTTTGTCAACCAGTCCAGCCCCAGTATAACATCAAATTCGGAAAGGTCCATGCCAATCACTTTAAAAGGAAACCGGTACCGAGAAAAGGAAATAGGTGCTTTACAATATGTACTGAGACTAACAGAACCCCCTATCGGGTTTTGAACTTTAATTGGTTCTTCAAGTTTTCTTCGTTTCAATTTTAACTTATGAACAGTGTTACCAGAAATGAAGCTACGTGATGCTCCAGTATCAAAAAGTACAGAAACAAGAATATTTTTAATGGTAAGGGTACCTCCCAAGATGTCGGGCTTACCTGGTCCTTCTGTGGTAGCTGGCGGGGTCTTCCCGTCATACACATGAGCCACTTGTGCATTCTGCTTCAGAGGACAGTTTCTGCTGTAGTGCCCTTTCTTATGGCAGTTGTAGCACTCGGCGGAGTCATTTGCCTTTGGCTTCCTCGGGGCTTTGCATACATTAGAAAAATGTCCTGGCTTCCCGCAGTTGTAGCAATTTCCTTTGGGGATTTTTCCAGGTTTCTGAGTAGCGGCCGCGGTAATGCTAGACTCCGGTTGATCTGCTGAAGCCTTGCGCTTATTTCCAGCTTGGCTTTTGGCGCGGTCTTGGCTAGCGTGCCTTTCATCCATATCTTCATAATTGCAAGCCATTTCTACTAATTCTGAAAAGGAGAGTTTGATGTTGCTCATAGCTCTATCATGGTACTTGCGCTTTAGCCCAAATATGAATCTCTTGTTTTTAGCTTTGTTAGTCATAATAAGCTCTGGAGCATAGCGCGACAACTGGGTGAATTTATTTAGGTAATCCTGGATAGAGAGATCTCCTTGCTAGAGATTAGCAAACTGCTCTCGCATCCTCTCTAAGGCCTGTTCAGGTACAAACTTCTCGTTGAACATGGTTTTGAATTGCTCCCAGGTTCTGACAGTACCTGCTGCATCTTCTGAGGTGATGGCATCCCACCACAGCTCTACTTCCTCCTGTAGGAGCCAAATACCTAGTCGTGCTTTGTTGTTGGTTCCCAAACCCATGCCTTCAAAGATCTTTTCATAGGTCTTCAACCAAGCAATAGCCTCTGTCACTGTACCCGTGCCAGAAAAGGGTTTTCCCCCAAGGTTCCTATACCTCTTCGCTACTCTGTCTAGCTCGAAGTCCTCGGGTGCTGGTGGCTGAACAATAGGGCCTCCCACAACTACGGGGATATTCCCCCGTCCTCCTGCTACTCCTGCTCGGCCTCCACGGCCTCCTCTAGCTGCTGCTGCTCGTGTAGCCATCAGAGAGAGTACTGTATAAGCAAGAAAAAAGTCAAGCTCAGAGATTTGATAATTTTCATTTATGATTAAGCAGGGGAACATAAGGAAAGGTAATGATGTACTGATCAAATTGTTTTGCTAATCTGCTTAGCTCATTCTAGGACATTGCTAATCCTATCTCTAATGAGCTACCCGCATTAGAACACTACTGATTCTATTCTGACGAGGTGTTTAATGTGTTAGATCCCGGAGCTAAGATTAACCAAAGCTCTGATACCAACTATGACGATCCCAAAATCCGAGGGGCGGTATTAAGGATAATCATTGGAATATAACACATTAATCATCGTAGCAGAGTACAGATAATAGCAGAAACAATAAATAGAATAATTTCACATGAGTATGACAGCGTAATCACAGCATGAAATAACCTCAGAATAGCATAGCGTAGGATATAACTTAGTAAATAAAAAGGGAAGTGATCAGTCATCATCGCCAGAGGCGGAATACATACATGCAGTGAGACAAAATAAGGGTATCAGTCTACATCGCCGAAGGCGGTACATATACTTACAATAAGAAGTACGGAAAGTAAATCAGTCTGCATCGCTCGTGGCGGAATCATAATATAAGTACAGTAATGGCGGAAAATGTCAAAGTCATCTCTGTGAAGTCAGCCTCGCCATGAGCCAAAAATGCACTCTATGCAACAGTGCAGAGCCAAAAACAACCTATCACCTGTGAACTAGGCTGCCCGTGTGAAAATGAGGGCACCCGCGTTTGCAAAGTGAAACAAACAACGAGTCAGTCATGGGGACTGGTATGAGGAATCTGTTTAATAGATAAACAAAAGTAATAAGCAAATCATAGGACCACGCCACTTTCGTGGAACGGGTTTACTCCAGTGATTGCTAGTGCATTTAAACAAAGTAAATTCTTTTAAAACAACGCAATGCTTTTTGAAAGAATGAAGCCATTATAAGACTCAAGTCCCATCATACAATGCAACGCAAGCCGGAGGATAGAGTTTTACCTTATAATAGCCAAATATGCTTGATACGTATAAAGCAAAATCATTTGATATTATTACTAGTGCATATATGTTTCAAAAGCGAATAGCATCATAAATATCAATCATAGGCGACATGAGCGTCCCATGCCACTATGTCGCCATATATAAGTTACAATCGAATCCGTTATCTCGTATTGGAAATTGGATTTCCGTCATGAGTCGAGGCAAGGGGCAAGCTCCTCTCCGCTTCGAGACACTCTAGCAAATGCCTCAGGACTACGCACTCTGGGCAACCCTGGATTCGGCTGGGCCGGTCCTCTCTTACGTTTGAGGATTAGTTATTCCTGAACACATGTTTCCCGGTCCTTACAGACCTATAATCGAGGCGCCTCGCATTCCAACAACCACAAAGGTGAAAAGTAGATATAAATGTCAGGGCTGGTAAGTCGCTGACACCACCATAGCTAGAAAGAAACATCGTGCTCTCCCAGCGGTCCGTATCCCGTTTTTAACTCATACCGAGGTGTGAGGCTCGCAAATCTACGAAATACACAAAGCCAGGCCACGTAGACCTTTCTTTGATCATCATCCACAAGACTTTGCTTTGCAACAGAAGCCTTGATCACAGCATCTTAGCATGCCACATAGGCAGTCCACTCCATATGATTGATTCCCATCGATATATAACCCCTGAGCTCGTACGTCTCAGAGAAGGGCGTTAAGCAAAAGAATAAATTCTCCGCCGCCAAACTGATATATATTTAACAGAGATCAATCGGTATAGAACAAAATCCAATGTCAGACACACAGTCCATTTACAAGTCCGTTCTGGGTCTGAACGAAACCGGAGGCGTCAATTCCTCGTATATCCGTACAATCAACACATACGCTCAGACGGCTACTACTTCCGTCCCTTTCCGGTAGCTACTCCGGTTAGGAACCTCAATAGCGCCCATCCAACCGATACGAAGATCGTCGGTCTTGAATCGTCTTTACATTTTTCCAATTCGAATCGCTCGATAAATTATTTGAAATGAGGGATAGCTCGTCCTTTTCAAATAATTCACGTCATTAGAATTTAAATCGATTCTTTCTATGGTTATATTATTCGACATCCATCTTTCAGTTCTTTAGTGCTATTTTCGTGTCAAACACATACAACCATCAAATATCAAACAATTCAAGCCCAATTGGTTTATTTGCAATCTATGTTGCTTATAATATTTTATAACGATTTTTCGCCATTTTTATTTATTTAAAAATGGCCATATTTAATTAAACGACGTTTCAGGTCGTGTCGTGGCACTGGCGTTGTTTTTCTCCTAATTTGTTTTACACATATTGGAAAATCTAACCGTTGGATTTCTACTAAGTCTATATCAGTGGGAAGATATTCCCAAAGCGAACCCAACGGTTCCAGTTTCGTGAAAATCCGACGGTCGGATCTCCCACACTAGTCGTTTGAAGTTACGGTTTCAAAATTCGAACTACAGCGTCGTTATTCGATTTAATTTAATTATATTTATATTTATATATAAATATAAACGATTCTGGCGCTGTTTTCCTTCGGATTTAAATTAAACACTCCGGACAATCCAACCGTTGGATTTTTACAAGGTTGGTGCCGTTGGGAAGATATTTCCAAGGCGAACCCAGCGGTTGCGGTTTCGGGAAAATCCGATGGTCGGATTTCTCGTACTAATCGTTTCAAATTATGATTCCGAAACTCGAACTGCACGGCTTCGATTCCTTTTAATTATATTTATATTTATATTTATAAATATAGTTCATTCTATATTTCCAACTATAGTTCATTCTATATTTTCTACTTCGTTTTCACTTCAAATATTTCACTAACGCCCTAATATTTCGAAAAATTTCGCCATAACCTCCTTTGTACGGGGAGGGGTTTGGAAATTTATTGGGCCGTGTTAGGTACCCAATAAATCCTAAAAAGCATTCACATATTTATAGTGATATATTCTGGTGTTTACGGGGGAGCATGTACTGATAATCACTCCAAAGAATAAATTCTCGTCACCCCGTTTTCGTGTGGAAATAAATAGTCCATGTGCCGTATCTAATAACTAGAGCGACGTGATAATTGTCAACTCCAGACCCGTGTGGGGTTTTTATTAATCTGGCCATTTATCGTTATATTTTATATAGTCCATATCAGTCATCAGTTCAACCTGTAGTGTATAGTCATCGCCATACAAGCCTCTCTCTCGTATGGTAAATCTTCCACCTCGTCACACAAGCTCCAATTGCTTATGTGGAATATGATGAAGTATGCCTATCGTCAAGAAGTATGCCATGTTGTGTAGTTCAAAATTAATTGTTACTATCCTATGGCGATGTTTATTATTTCACACAGAATAACCAGCACTCCGCATCCAATGGCATTCACAGGAGTTGATATAAAAATAAAATTGCGCAGCCAACTCATCAAGGCTTACCTATTTATCGGGCACGCAAATAATTTCTTTACTCTACAGCTAATCCATTTTTTCCTGTTCAACACATGTATATATATGCAGAACAAAGCTAATAATAATATTTCTAGCTAACTATTATTTATTTCAACACGTGTGTATTTTTATCAAAGCATATACATGATAAAAGAAATATTTTTATCATCAAAAATATTTATTCAACACGTGAGTGTTTTTAACACTTCATATTCACAATAAAATGTAGTTTTATTGTGAATTCATTTTATTTTAAAATACGATAACATTGAACACATGAATTTCAAATCGACGAACGAATTGCAACTTAACACATGAATATTCTATATAGTTTGTATATATATAAAAATGTGATTTTTATCACTAAAGCTATTTGTTTAAATTCAAATAATATTCAACACATGAATTTCAACTCAACGAATGAATTGCAACTCAACACATGAATATTCGCTATGGTTTGTATATATATAAAAATGTGATTTTTATCGCTAAAGCTATTTGTTTAAATTCAAATAATATTCAACACATGAATTTCAACTCAACGAATGAATTGCAACTCAACACATGAATATTCGCTATGGTTTGTATATATATAAAAATGTGATTTTTATCGCTAAAGCTATTTGTTTAAATTCAACTAATATTCAACACATGAATTTCAACTCAACGAATGAATTGCAACTCAACACATGAATATTTATTTCTACATATGTAATTTATTTCGGCGAATGAACATTATTCTAACACATGTATATTTCAGAAAATTTCGACAGCATAACGGTAGGGTAGTTAAAACCGGGACCGTCCCTAGTACGGCTCCTCGCTCTACCTTAAAACCTCGCGGTTTTTGACAATGGGGATCATGCATCTAGTTCGCACGCAGGCGGCATGTTTTATTTTCAATTCCACAATCCTATTCTAATTTGTTTCAACCACAAAGGTATTTTTCAACCATAAAATCAACCACAAACAATTTTTTCCAACCATTCGTCATACCATATAATATCACGTCAATCACAAGCAATAAATATCGTCCATGGTCTGTGGATGAGGGGAGTATATATATATAATATAATAATTCACTTGCATTTCATCACAATTCAAAGCATATATGTTTCATTCAACGCTTGTATAATTTATACATCGCTAATATAACTTATAAACACGTGTACATGAGGTATACAATGCGTATATAATTTACACTTCGCTTATATAATTTATACAACGCGATTTCATTCACACTATTAGTTTAGATTCCTCACATTGGTTATTGCAGTGCTAAAAATCGTAGGAAGGTCAGAAAAATCCGCGGCTTCTTCTAGAATGTAGAGAGCCTCCTTGCGGTCACGGTGTCTCCTGTTTCATCAAATTTCGTTAACACACTAAAAAGATTTGATTTTTCAAAATTTTGCAACACTAAAAAGTTTTTTTTTCATTTCAGAAATTTATTTCAGAAAGCTTTTCAAAGCTTCAAAACTAGGTCTTGATTTTTAAGCCAAACCGTACCTCGTTGCTTCGATCAGACCACACGGCGTCAGAGGGCTACGAACCACCTTCCGATCGACGGTGGTGGCGATGAACTCGGTGGCTCCTGTGAGTCGCGGCGGCGTTCCAAAGGGGGCGACTTCCTCCTCGAAATTCAGCGCGTACAGTCGATGGTTCGAGGCGAGGCTTGGTCGGATTTATAGAGGAGGCGGAGGCGATTAGAATCCTCAACTGGAGGTTGCGGCGAAACTGACTGTGGCGGCGGCAAAATCGACGAGAAGCTTCGAGCTTCGTGCGTCGTCCAAATCGCTGGCGGCTAGGGTTTCTTTTCGATTTTTATTTTTTATTTTTAAAAGAAAAAATCCTATTGGTCGGAGCTATATAGTAAATTTTAAATAGTGTTTTAACAAACGGACTCGAAATCAAACCCAACGACTGTGGCCCCTAGCTAAATACCCCCATTCCGGACACAATGGGATATGTTTTGTTGGCCAATTCGACTGTTACAGTCAGTTATTTTCCAAATTAAAATATAAAACATTCGATATTTAATTTGAAAGTACATTTCAATTTGCCAGGGCCACAAACTGAATCGAAAAATTCCAGAAAAATAAATCTAGCTTTGTTTTGACGATACGGTCCTAACAAAACTAGTTTCTTCGAATTTTGAGCTCGTTTGAAAAACGGTCATTTTTAGGTCGACCCATTTTAACAGAAATTGATCAATCACATTTTCTTTTGCCTCGCTCACATAGTAGCTTCAAAAATTATGAAATTTGAAACTTAGCAATAATTTGACATCCCGGACCCAACAAAAGTGGTTTCATCGAATTCCGAGGTCGTATGCAAAATATCAATTTTCAAGGGCTATATATGCTATATAGCGACCTTTCTGAAAATTCATTTGGCCATAAATTTTGATTTCCGTTATGAAATTTCGATTTTTCAGATTCGTTAGAAAGGTATTCATAAACAGATTTAAATATTTTCAGTTTCGCTAAAATCCGTTATATTTTCCACCCGGTACAGTTAGACAAAGTTTGTATTCAAAATTTCAAACTGCAATACTATACCCAATTCTATATTTTATTGAAATATGCTATTTCAACTATTCAAATTCTTTGGTAATAACCAAATTTAAAAATTTTAAATTGGTTCACATTTTCCGGGTTATTACAGTACACCTCTTGTATAAGCGTTGTATAAGTTGTACGCTCGATGTATAAGTTGTATATGCGTTGTAACAATTATATATGTGTTGAAATAGAAGTGAAATGTTATATATATATATAGATATAGATATATATATATATATGCCCCTCGTCCACAAACCATGGACGATATTTATTGGTTGTGATTGGTGTGAAAATTGACTGAGGGCGAATGGTTGGTTGGAATTGTTTGTGGTTGACATTGATTGATTGTGGTTGAAAAATACCCGTTTGTGGTTGAGAAATATTTGGTTGAAACCACATAAGATTAGTTTGTGGAAATGAAATAAATATAATGCCGCCTGCGTGCGAACTAGATGCATGATTCCCCATTGTCAAAAACCGCGAGGTTTTAAGGTAGAGCGAGGAGCCGTACTAGGGACGGTCCCGGTTTTAACTACCCTGCCGTTATGCTGCCGAAATTTTGAATAATATTCATGTATTTGAATTATTTTCATTTGTTGAAACTATATTTATTCGTTGAATAGAAAACCTTCATGTGTTGAGTCGATATTCATTCGTTGGATAGAAATTCATGTGTTGAATGGTATTCCTGTTTTAAATATAAAAATCACATTTTTATCTATATATATAAACTATAGAAAACTTTTATGTGTTGAATCGATATTCATTCGTTGAATTGAAATTCATGCATTGAATGGTGTTCGTGTTTTAAATATAAAAATCACATTTTTATATATATATATATATATATAAACTATAGAAAACCTTCATGTGTTGAGTCGATATTCATTCGTTGGATAGAAATTCATGTGTTGAATGGTATTCCTATTTTAAATATAAAAATCACATTTTTATCTATATATATAAACTATAGAAAACCTTCATGTGTTGAATCGATATTCATTCGTTGAATTGAAATTCATGTGTTGAATGGTGTTCATGTTTTAAATATAAAAATCACATTTTTATCTATATATATAAACTATAGAAAACCTTCATGTGTTGAATCGATATTCATTCGTTGAATTGAAATTCATGTGTTGAATGGTGTTCGTGTTTTAAATATAAAAATCACATTTTTATCTATATATATAAGCTATAGAAAACCTTCATGTGTTGAATCGATATTCATTCGTTGAATTGAAATCCATGTGTTGAATGTTATTCATATTTTGAAATAAATTGTTTTATAATAAAAACCACATTTTTATCATCTATATGAACTATATAAAATAATCTCCTTTTGAAAGAAATTGTTTTATAATAAAAATCCTATTTTTATTACCTATATGAACTATATAAAATAATAGTGTTTTGAAATGAATTGTTTTACAATAAAAATCACATTTTTATTATATACATGAATTGTTAAATATAGTGAAGTGTTGAAGTAGAAGACAGTAAAATAAAAATATCATTTTTATCAAATGTATGAAAAGAATATAGCTTTGAAATCGAAGAATCGATATATATATATATATAAATAGAATTAAAATATATCGAATAACGACGCTGCAGCTCGTATTTTGAAACTGTGATTTCAAACGATTATACCGGGAGATCCGACCATCGGATTTTCTTGAAATCGCAACCGTTGGGTTCGCTTTGGAAATATCTTTCCAACGGCACCAACTTTGTAAAAATCCAACGGTTGGATTGTCTGGAATGTTTAATTCAAATCTGAAGAAAAACAGCGCCAGAACCGATTATATTTATATATATATATATATTTATATTTATATGTATATAATTATAATTAATCGAATAACGACGCTGTAGTTCGTATTTTGAAATCGAAACTTCAAACGATTATACCGGGAGATCCGACCGTCGGATTTTCCCAAAACTGGAACCGTTGGATTCGTTTTGAAAAGATATTTCTAATGATGTAAATTTTGTGAAGATCCAACGGTTAGATTTTCAGATATGTGTAAATCAAATCAGGAGAAAAACAGCGCCACGGCCGCGTTATGGCCCGAAGCGTTGTTTTGAATAAATTGGCTATTTTAAAATAAATAAAAATAAGCGATAAATCGTTATAAAATATTATAAATGATATGGATGTGAAATTTAGAAATTAACTGAAGGTTGGCTAAGTCGAATGGCTTCCTGGGTATTGATCTGATGTTGGTTTCGGCCTTCGGGGTTAATATTTGGGAAATCGTTCTCTTACTGATTGACGGCTAGTGACTAATGAATTGAAATGATGCATGTGTATGTCAGTGTTGCACTTGTTTATTATATACGCGAGTTGCTCAGAAAGACCGGGTTTATCCCATTCTGAATAACTGAATCGACGATAAGGAATCGAAGATGAAGACGGTGGTCGAAGACCGGAGATCTTCACCTCGTTTGGATGGTAACCGAGGTCCTGATTGGGAGGCATCCCGAAATATGGATAATGAGTGGTGATCGTCCAGACGTACATGGTGATCGATGGGTTTGCGAGGTATTTAGTGCCTCCGGTTTCGTTCAGACCCAGAACGGACATGCAAATGGACAGTGTGTCTGACATTGGAATTTATCCTGTGTGATTGATAGCCATCAGTTGCATGGTGTGAATTGCCTGTGTGGCATGCTAAGATGCAGTGACCAAGGCTTCTGTTGAAAAGCAAAGTCTTGTGGTGATGATCAAAGCACCGCTTGCGTGGCGTAGCTTTGTGTATAACGTTAAATCACGAACCTCACCCCCCGCTATGAACCAGAAACGGGAGAGGACATCAGGGAGGGCCTGCGTTTCCTTCTAGTTAGAAGTGGCGTCAGTGGTTTTACACGCCCTGATTAGTTTGACTTATGTGGTTGTTGCTGTTGCGAGGCGCCTCGGTTAGATCGGACGATCCGGGTCCGACGGAGTCATTCGTTGGCTCGTTGACGCCCCAAAGGGCGGGAAAACGTAGTGTTCAGGTATAATAATCCACTTCGGTGGACCGGCCCTGACGATCCAAGGGGCAGTTGCGGCTGTTCCTGAGACACGGGCTAGAGCGTCTCGAATTCGGTAAGGACTATCTTTTGCCTTGGTTCATGACGGAAATCCAATTTCCAAATACGTGACTGTGCGGTTTTGATTGTATATATATATGGCGACATGATATATGGTACCCATGTCGCCTATGATTGATAGTTATGATTCAAATTGTTTTTGAAACATATAAACACTAGTAATAATATCAAATGCTTTTGCTTTATTCATATCAATCATATTTTGGCCATTATAAGGTAAAACTCTATCCTCCGGTTTGCGTTGCATTGTGTGATGGGAATTGAGTCTTATAATGGCTTCATTTTTATAAAAAGCATTGCGATGTTTAAAAGAAAGATTTGTTTTTAAAACACTGGCAATCAAATGGAGTAAACCCGTTCCACGAAAGTGGTGTGGTCTTGTGATTAGCCATATATTAAATGTGTTGAGTAGATTTCTCATACCAGTCCCATGACTGACTCGTAGTTTGTTTCACTTTCAAACTCGGGTGCCCCTTTTTCTACACGGGCAACCTTGTATTCAGGTTTAGCTGGCTCTTTCTGCATAGCTGGAGCTGAAGATGGATTCTATTATTTATCTCTTTTTATGTTGTTCAGCTCCTTTTGTACATATTTTGTTTATTTCCGCTGTAGACATTTATGTATAGCTGAACTGTATTTGTACTAAGTAAAATCCGTATACTGTGTAACTATGATGATTACGTTTATCCAGTGTATTCTATTGTGCATTATCTGGTGTATTTATTTAATTATGTTCTGCTATTATCTGTTTCTGTGTTATATTCCAAATATTACCCTTGTCTCCGTCTGTACGGGAAATGGGGTCGTCACATATAATAATTTAGGAAATTATTCCTTTATATCAAAATATAATTTTGAGTAAAATTATTTCATTTACTCAGCCTTTAAAACAATACTGTGTCGAATTACTCTATTCAAGAGTTTGAAAACACTTTTCGATACAGTGTCGACTCCTTATCGACCAAAATTCTTAAACTACTTGATAAACCAATCAACACAATATAAAACAATTTTTATATCAACTAACAAATACACTTCTCATATATGTACACTCAAACTCAATCTAGGGTATTTACTAACCCCATCTCTATCGAGTCACGCCACAGAGCCAAGGTTATTCTCAACCTTCAGCTCTGATACCAACTGTAATGGCCCGTAAATTCGAACCCTTTGAGTCAACCAAATACAATACAAGTCCAACCCAAATTGCACTAAAATACGAACCATTAATAGAAAGAAGTTAGAAGTGAGAAATAGAAAAGATAAAAAATTAGAATAGAAGAAATAAGATAGAAGAAATAACTGAATAACATTGAATCTCACAATCGCAGCTGAATAAAATATAATATATATAAGCTTTTGAAAAATACAAAATCTGTATATGAAGTTACATACAACACCAGAGTACATCATATATACATCACAACGGAAATAAACTCTATATATTTAACGCTGAAGCCTCCTTCTCCAAGCTCCTTCCAAATCATCTGAAAAATCCTGAAGTACTAGACTACCCGTACAAATTTGGGCACCCAAGAGTTCAGGGAAACACAGAAAAATAAACTCTGGGTCAGTCGTGGGACTGGTGTGAGTAAACGATTTTAAACAGCTTGCTTAACTTGGTAAAATCCTTTTGAGTGAAAAGATAATCGTAAGACTGATCAACACATAAATACGGATGGTTTTTATCTTACGATAACCCAAAACAATTTGAAATCATAACTATACTAATATTATAATAGTATCTAGGGTTTTCACAAATAAATTAGAATCTAACGGAATGCTTGCATCTCACGCTCCACATATATAGTATACAAAAAAAAACGTTTGGCGCTTAGGGATAATGGATTTCCAGCTATGATAAGGTATGGAACCACCTTCCGACAGTGTATCTCTAGAGAGGAATACACTGGGTTCAACAAGAACGTCTTGCAACCTGGCCCACACATGACCGATCACTCATTTCTCTTGCGTGTATCGAATATATTATCACCTTACAATTGCTAGCAGCATAACCGTTCCCGGGAGATACAGAAGCGAAAGAAGTAACAAAACGAATATTCTCTAGATGGTGACAATACACCCTAATGGGAGCGACCCACATAGCCATGCTGCCTGCCAGATTTTTTCCATTTCCCGGTTGTAAGGCTTGAGGTAAAAACTTACCTTTATTTTCATTCACTTTGAATGCCACATCGTCAAATCCGTAATCACATATTGATTATACGAATACACACTGGGTGTAAATTAAAGAGAAGTTACCTTCTCCCCACCAACTTGGTATATTCATAAAAATCAACGGGCGTGACCGTTGGAAATACTCTGTCAAACATTACTCCATACAAGTTGTCCTAGTTCTGGACAAACCGAAGGCACTATTCTGTAAATAGAACAACACTTGCATAAACTCCGACTTCAAGGGTCTTCATCTTGACTTAAAACTAAGCAACGCCAAGGTTGAAACAAAGTGGTATTTGGATTTCAGTTAGAAAACCAATCACGGTCTCTTTGAATCGATGAACGTTAATATCTTTTAGGGTCAAGTGATACTTAATAGCAAACAGATCAATATATTTCATATGTGTTCCTACTTCCTTAATTGATTATCAACACTTATTAACTGAAAATATTTAACATATAAGATCCTAGATTTCCACAGTAGTTTGTATAAGACAATATTAACGAGATGTGATTAACCAAGTTAATTGGGTCATGACATAGCATCAAAATCAATCGAATTGATTATCACAACAGATCTAGTCTATCAATGATTCGAATAATTCGAATAACATTGTTCATCAGTTGATTGATATAGGAAGATAATTATTCCCAAATCATACCTATTTAAGGTTTAATTCTGTTTTTAAGGATCCCATTTATTTATATTGATTATAACCGATTTTTATCCCCATACTTCAATATATATATATATGACTTATAAATATAATTACTGCTTTATTTTCTTAGATGAATAATCAGTTTACTATATAATTATTTTAAATATTTATTTATGGAAAGTAAACCATACTTTCCTTAATCGATTACCAAAACAACATCGCTGCCCGATTTTTCCATTCATTTATTTTCCGAACTTGGATTAACCTCATCGTCATAAGTCAAACAAATTTTCAATATCTCCCTCACCCATTCTTATCTTGTAAAGCATCTGCTCCCACTAGTATTTACTTTGGAATGTGAGCATCATTCATTTAGCCCTTGTATAACGCATTTCACTAATAGATATTAGTTCAAGGTAAATACCGTTACCGAGTTGCCATATAAATGCATATTTGCATAGATATCAATACTTAGTTTAAATGTTGTGTATTTAACTTTTTAAATCATCACTTGATTAAATATATTTATCCATTGCAGGCGATTTCATTTGAAATAGCATACAATGCTTTAAAACAGTTGGGCTCATACAATATTATTGGCGATCAATTATCACAATATATTATTGATTTCAGTTAAAAAAATATGACTTGAACTGATTTTGTTGGATCTTAGATCTAAATAAATACATTTTATTAAATCTATTCGAAAAGAAATAAACATAACTTTATTTATTTAAAATAACTTATCTAATCTAATAAGGTAAACTATGTTGTTTACAACGGTCTCTGCTTGATTATCTATAAAGGCTCCTTCCCGATATACAACACCTCATCTTTTTAATTCGATTCTATAAGTGTTACTTTAATTTCCTTTAAATATTGTATATAAATATTTAATTTATATTTATATAAAAAAGAATAACCTTTTTTCTTTTCTAAAATTTCTATTCCCCTTATATCTTTCTTTTCTAAATTTCTTTATTTCTTCCCTTTTTATCTTTAGGCCGAGCCCATAAGCCCCACTTTATTTCCTTTTTTATTTTTTTTCCAAATTTTAGTATTTAATTCTTGGGCCGAAGCCCATTTGCCAAGTTTTTGCATGCAGCAACCAACCATACTCCTCCCTTTGTTTCTTTCCTTTGCCCGCAACAGTTTCTCTCATCTTCCATTTGTATCCAGTGCACATATGTGCACATGTGCATATGCACAGGTATTCGTTCACCGAAAAGACATCGTCACCCCATCCACACACGATCGCACCACCCCACGTCGTCACCGATCATCTGCCACGTCACCAAACCCCCTGTAACAACCTGTAAAATCTGAACCAATTTAAAATTTTATTTTGGCCATTTCAGTAAATTTTGAATAGTTAAAATATTTTATTTTAAATAATAGCGATTAAAAATTTATTTTAATCGAAGTTAGAGTGAATATATTTATTTTGATTTCAAAAGGAATTAGAAATAGTACGGTAGTTCGAAAAGTCAAACATGTACTTTGACTGAATGTACCGGATTCCAAATCTAACGGATTTTATTGAAACCAAAAATATCTAAATCTGTTTGAAAATATCTTTCCAACAAATCTGAAAAATCGAAATTTCATAGCGGGAATCAAAATATATGGCCAGTTGAATATTCAGAATGGTCGCTATAATATAATTTATAGACCGTATAAAAGGCCATTTTTCAAAAGACCTCCGTTTTCGATGAAACCACTTTCGTTGGATCCGGAATTTCAAATTATTGCTAAGTTTAATTTTCTGAAATTTTTGGAATTAATATGTGAGCGTGGCAAAAGAAAATGTGTTTTGTTAATTTTAGTCAAATTTAATCGACTTGAAAATGACCATTTTTCAAACGGCCTCAGAATTCAACAAAATTAATTTTGTTAGAACCGTATAATCAAAACAAAACCAGAAATAATTTTTCTGGAATTTTCTGAGCACGTATGTGGCCCCGGTGAGTTTAAATATACAATTGAATTAATTTAATAAAAGATTTAAATTTTAATTTAAAGAATTCTGGCCATAAATAGTCGTTTGGGCTGACGAGACCTAGCCCATTAGATCTGGAATGGGGGCTATTGGGTAGGATCAACTTCGGTTGGACTGAAAACTAAATTGTTTAGGATTTATAGATTTATTTGTAAAATTTACATTAAAATATTATTAAAAAGGCTTTGTCATCTACCTCAAACCCTAAAATTCTTACTGTAGCCGCTGCCTCCTTATTCCCATGGCTGAAAATGCTTCCACCTTCCTCCTCTAAAATCTTGCAATCCTCTCAATGAAAACTCCTACTCCTTCAGACCTTTTTGTAGAGATTTCTTTAAGTTTTAAATCTGTATGATTAACCACCCCTGAAAATGCACACAAACCGAGATCCAGACCCCTAAACCCGACACCTTGAGGTCGCCGACTCCTATAGCTCGATCGAGCTGCACCCAAGCGGGCCCTCCCTGTGCGCCGCCCGTAGCCCTTCGACGTGCCGCCTTCCGATCAACCTATGGTACATCCATTCGAAAGAAAAATCGATCTGAAATTTTGAACCCAACTGAAATCATACAGCCTTGTTTCAGTGTAGAGGAAGAAAGGGTAAATCCTTTATAATATTTTAATAATTTAATTTTAAAATTATTATCTATCTTATTTGAATCATAACTAATTCATACGACATCGAAAATTAACGATTTCAGATCCAGTGCGATCGTAGAGACGAGATCTACGACTCTAGACTGAAAAGGAGCAATTCTGAGCTGGTTGAATTTAGGCCAAATTTGCGGATCCAAACAATTTAGATTCATGACTGTGAGATTTCTGATTTTAAATAATTAATCGATTTAAAGGTTGCATTTTTGTTTGCACTTTAGATGCAAATAAAAACATTGATTTAAAGGTTGCATTTTTGTTTGCATTTTAGATGCAAATAAAAACATTGATTTAAAAGTTGCATTTTTGTTTGCATTTTAGATGCAAATAAAAACATGAAATGAAAGATTACCTTTTTATTTTCATTTAAGGTGTAAATAAAACATGACCTAAAAAGTTGCATATTTATTTGCAATTTAGGGGTGAATAAAAAAATTAAATTAAAGAATGCATTTTTATTTGCATTTTAGATGTAAAGAATAACATAGATAAAAATGATATTTGTGTTGAAATAAAAAGAATAAGATCAAAGGTTGCATTTTATTGACATTTTATATACAATAAAAGAATAGATGTAAACCCTATGTCCGTTAATGTCACTCACAAAGGGAATGCATTAACTTCCATGAAGCATTATAAGTAAACAGAATAGAATATTATAAGACAGATACATAAAGTAGTACTTGAAAATTTTATAACTTTATTACAGCAGAAACAAAAGTAAGTTTGGTTACATCCTTCAAAACCATAATATCAGAATTCAAGTACATAAATATCAGTCTTATACAAAAGTCTTCAGAGTACGTAATTTTAATGCCATAATCCCCAACGGAAAATGCCATAAATAGGTAGAATCAAAGCCAAGCAATACTTCAAGCACTTCTAGCACTTCAATTAGAGAGAAATCTAAATCAAGCTCCTACGTTCCCAACCTGAGTACCTTGGGGGAAAACGGAAGAAAAGAGGCTACACAAACTAGGTCAGACATACATCTGGTGAGTCCAGTGACTTTCAGCATATAAACAGATAACAGTGTCATGACATGTAAATAAAAATGGATGAGATATAGTCGTAACAGGAGTAACAGGTTAACAGAAGAAACAGAATGATATAGACCAAGTTATGCTTCGTACTATATCTTACTTCTCTGCAATAATACTAGTATAACAGAATTAGGTGTTGTCCTAATGTCTAAATAGAAAACAGGATGATCTCTTCAGAAACACGATGCTAGATATGGGCCTTTACCACTCTAACAGAGACAGATGTTCAGAAACAGAAAGCTAGTAATGGGCCTTTACCACCCGAACAGAGACAGACAATACGAAAACAGAATCAAGAACGGAATCAGAGCAGAAACAGAATAATCCCTACAGAAACAGAATATCATAATTAGGTGTACACTAATAATGAGCCTTTACCATCCCAACAGACGGTACCGCACAGAAATAGACAGGTGTTACCACCTCAACAAAATCAGAAGGTACCCCAACAGAAATAGAAAGAACTAAGTGTACCCTAAATTCTACCCCAAGCAATCGGCTCCCTAATACATAAATACCCTGTGCTGGCCAAACAGAAGGGTGTATCACTCCCTAAAGTGGCAACCTATAGACACAGACCTATTTATAGATGTCATGGTATCTTACATCCTCAGAGAAGACCGGATCCATGCACGCACATGACCCGGTTGGAATGCGCCATCAACACCCCTCACCATTATCAGAGTGAACCTCTTACAATTAGTTCAGTAAGCGTGCCCTGACCCCTCTTAGTGTTGGGTCATAATTTTGGTACCAGAAAGGGTTACTAACTAATATGGGTCCCAAACAACAGATGACACAAGTAATTACCCCTCCTAACCTTATGTCCCCAGACTAACAGATTTCAGATTAACTTGTTTACAGATTTCAGATGTACAAAGTTTAGATTTGCTAGTACTCAGATCAGACATAAAAGTTAGCAAGGTTTCATACCAACGGATCATATATACAGATTAACAAGTTTTCAGACTAAGGGATCAGATACACAGATTAACAAACTTATAGATTGTTTCACCTAACCTTGTATTGGGCCTACCAATTTTAAAACGGGTCTATTAGATTCATCAGTCCAGTTGATTTAACCCTCTCCACCCAACACATTTTAGGCATCACCTTTATCTTAGATTTGCATTAATTAAATATTAATGCACAGACCTCTCACATTAGGTCGGTAGCTTGTGGCCGCTGGATGTGCCGGGCGGTTCTGGGCAGACTTCTGCCACAAGCCAGACCTAACCTCATGTCTGAGCATCTTTATGCCTACGAACTCTCACATTAGACTGACAGTTTTCGGTTTCTGGTTAAGCCGGTTGGGTCCGGGCAGGCTTCTACCGCAAACAGGGTCTAACCTCGTGTCCCAGCATTCTTATTTTTAGCTAAAGTATTCATTCACAGATTATGCCAATATCAGGCTAATTATGCCAATTCAACGAATTAACTTCTTCGCAAGTTACAACAGATTATCCAAAGTTCTATTAACATGTTTTGCTCAATTTTAGATCGAGGCTATAGATTTCATACCCCAAATTATTGTATTTAGTTTCAACAGATCTAGTAGATTAGGCAATTTAGCGGATATAACCATCCCTTAAAATTCCATTGACATACCTCGCCTAATCATAAAATTAAGCCTAATTTTACATGCCCAAATTATGGTCATAATTCACCATATAACATATGTCCCAAATTTTTATTAAATTTGCACCATACAGAATATTCTCTAAAAACCCCAAATCATGATGCATAATATAAATTATGCCAAATTATAGCCGTTGATTACCGCGCATGTCAAATATCCAAAAATCTGAATTAGGTGTATTCACATTAATAGTTATCCCTATTTTACTATAGTTCTTTTACGCCTAAATCATATATCCTTCTTCTTCTTTCAAGTCATAGATCATCATATAAAATATGCCCCCAAATCTAGATCTTAAATTACATGTATTATGTCCTCAAAATCAGATCTTGAATTATAGCATGCAATATGTCCCCCAAATTACAAGTCATATGTTGTCATACAATAATTCTCCTTCTTCAAAATCATAAACCATCATATATAGTATGCCTAGATCTAGATCTTAAATTACCACTTATGTTGTGTTCTTAATTTAGTCACAAATCAGTTATGTCCAATTATGCATCATTAAATATTTTCCACAAATTTAGCGTTCGCTTGTCAATCTCTTATGAGATTTGGCTCAAGCTCGTGGTAGCCTGGCTATAGAACAGAAGGAAGGAAGAGATACAGAATAGTTACAATAAGATAGGTCTACACAGAAAAACAGATTTGATAAACAAGAAAAAGATTTATCTACACAGAAAAACAGATCTGAAAAACAAGAATAAGATAGATCTCTAATTCAGATTTATACCCATGTCAAGATCATAATTAAATTTCATATCTGAAAATAACTGTACGCACAAATCTTGATTGAAGAAAGAGAAGAACGATTCTGGGATCTGATTTCTGGAGTTGATTAGCTTTCCGTTGATGTAGGTGTTGATTTGTTATCTTTATCTTCTCGCTTGAATTGATTGATTAGGGTGGAGGCTAGGTCACTTTAGGTTTTAGGAGCATGGAGGCTCCATTCCTCTTTGTTAATGAATTAGGGTTGGACATACGCACATACTTGTTGATTGTCCGGATACGCGAGCACCTCACTTCGGTATTGGACATACGGGACGTGGAATAAGGTGACTCTGGTTTCGTTCAGACCCAGAACGGACTTGTAAATGTATGTGTGTCGGACATTGAATTTCATGTTATGTAATTAAATTGATATCTATTAATATATATCTGTGGTGGCGGATAATTTAATCTCTTGCTTAACACCCTACTTTGAGATGCATGAGCTCGAAGGTTATATATCGTTATTTGTCGATCGCATGGTGTGAACTGTCAATGTGACATGCAAAGATGCAATTAATCGAGGCTTTTGTTGAATAGCAGAGCCTTGTGGATGATGATCAAAGCATAGCCTATTTAGGCATAGCTTTGTGTATTATGTCACCTCGCGAGCCTCACTGTAACAACCTAGAAAATCTGAGCCAATTTAAAATTTTTATTTTGGCAATTTTGATGAATTTTGAATATTTAAAATGATTTATTTTAAATAATAACGATGAGAAATTTATTTTGAATAGAATCAGAACATATATATTTATTTGAATCGATGTTAGAATATAAATATCTTTTTAAATTATAAAAGGAATTGGAAATGGCGCGGTAGTTTGAAAATTCGATTTCAAATTTCAAATGAATGTACAGGATTCAAAATAAACTGGATTTTAGTGAAACAAAAAATATTAGGATCTATTTGAAAATATCTTTCCAACGAATCTGAAAAATTGAAATTTCATAGCGGGAATAAAAAGTTATGCCTAGTTGAAAATTCAGAATAGTCGCTATGGAATTTTAGCCCTTGAAAATCAAAATTTTGCAAATGACCTCCATTTTCAACGAAACCACTTTTGTTGGATCCGGGATGTCATATTATTGCTAGATTCCAAGATTTATAATTTTTGGGACTAATATGTGAGCATGGCGAAGTAAAACATGTTTTGACAGTTTTAGTCAATTTGGATCGACCAGAAAATGGCCATTTTTCAAACGGTCTCCAAATTTGACGAAATTAGTTTTGTTAGGACCGTATCATCAATACAAAGCCAGAAATAATTTTTATGGAATTTTCAGAGTCAGTATGTGGCCCCCGTAAATTGAAATATACGTTTAAAATTTAATATATAGATTTATATTTTGATTTTGATGAAAACTGATCGAAACAGTCGAATCAGCCTACGTGACATATCCCATTGTGTTCGAAATATAGGTGATTAGCTAGGGGCGACAGTCATTGGGTTCAATTTAGAGTTCGAATAAAAAAGTTAATTTTATGGAATTAAATTGAATTATATATATATATATATATATATATATATATATAAGCCCCCGCCTTTACTCTCTTCCCCCTTTCCTCGTTCATTCTGAAATGGAATAAAAATAAACAAAAAACAAAATCCACCGCGCTCAGCCCCCTCTCGATGTCGATCACCGCATGACCCACCCCCCTCCGGAACGCCACCGCAGCCACCATGCCGACTCCCTTCGCCTCCTACGTCCTCCACCTCCTCCACCGTTCAAGTAACCGAGCCATAGCCTAGTTTCCCCCGAAACAAACACGATCCGGCCAACCACGGCCCCACCTCACATGGCCACACCCCCCAGCACCCTCCCCAACCCCAGCGCCACCTACCCCGTCACCCACCTCCGACCCCGAGCCCCCTTTTGGGCAAAAATGCAATTTTTATCTTTTCAGAGCGTATAATTAACACTCCGGACTGTTTTAGCCAATACCCCTAATGCCGAGCACCCTCCTTCATCGCGGGAAAGTAGTAGCGGCTCTCTAGGGTTTTCAAAACCCCCAAATCGATTTGATGCTCGATGAAATTGATTCGTTGATGCTCTAGAGGCGTTAAAGGCTTTCAGTCTCCGATTTGGGAACTTCTTCAGTCGAATAAAGCTATGTAAGTTTTCTGATTTTTATTCTTAGGTAAAAATATGATTTTTAGTTAGCTAAAAACATAATTTTTAGTTCATGAAGAAGAATGATTTTTATAAGAGAAATCTTTGTCTAAAGATTTGGTTTTTATTTATATATATATAACGATAATGAAGATGTGATTTTTATACAAAAAGCTTTGTTATAAAAATATGATTTTTAAAATAGAAAAGCTTAGAAATTTAAAATATAAAAGATTAGATCTTTAATTTAGAAAAGATTATATTTTTAAATATAAAAATATTTGATTTTCAATTAAACAAAGGTAAGTTTTTAATTATATAAAACATTATATTTTTTATATAAGTGAAGAGTTATAAAAATATGATTTTTATAATATAATTCTTAGCGAAGTAAAAATATAACTTTTTAGCTATGTAAAAATTCGATTTTTATATATATGAAGTAGCGGTAGAAATTCAATTTATATATATATGAAGTAGCGATAGAAATTCTATATATATATAAATGAAGTAGCAATAGAAATTCGATTTTATATATATGAAGTAGCAATAGAAATTCAATTTTTATATATATGAAGTAGCGATAAAAATATGATTTTTATTTATATATTAGTGATGTAAAAATGTGATTTTAAATACATAATGATTATAATAAAAATGTGATTTTTACTATGATCAGCGTGAAAAGGATGGCGTTGAATTTTGGGCAAATCCCAACTATTCAGAAATTCAGAAATGAAATGAAGGAGTGGATCCCAAAGGTGAGAACTTCTCACTTTTATTTTATTTCCTAGTTAAAATATATACTAGGATGCAGACGGTGCTTAGCAGCACCTGACACCTGTCATCCACAGACCATGGACGACTTGTTTGTTTGATTGATTATGTTGTGAAAATTGATTGTGTGATGTAGAATGGAATAAAATATTTTATAGTTAAAAATATAATTTTTAACGTGTATAGAAATAAAATAAATATTCATTTACAAATCGAACGATTTGTTTATGTACACACATTTAACTGATATTGACTGGGACGATAAATTTTACACATCGCCCAACTACACAAATAAAATTCATTATTTGTTGATTGAAGTCCCGCACGGGTATTGGGATGATATATGACATACACTAGTCCCAATAATTAGCTGTATGTCGATCGATTGATTGACAGACTGTTGTAAGCGTTAAATATTTATATTTGACGCTTATGTAGTGTAGAATGTACTTTGGATGGTGGTTGATTGTGCTTGATTTTTGTTGTATACATATTGTATGAAATCCATATAATCATATTATATGGTAATTGAATGATTATGATTCTAGTTCAGAAAGAATGAATATTTTAAAATAATATTCGGTAAATGATCAAAATATAATTTTGATGTACGATTTGGAATGGACACGAATATATTTCAATATATAAAGCCGTGTTGATTAGATTAACGCCATTTTGACATGAACGATATTTATATTAATTTTATTCATTTTTATAATGAACATCGAAAAGGAAATGATTTCGAAATATAATGTTTGAAAAATACTATCATTTATATATCGATGATATGGAATATTCAATTTTGATTTGAAATTAAATATGAAGTTGAAATCATTTTGAAAACGGATTTAAAACGATTTATAAAATACGTTTTTAAAAAGGAAATCGATGAAATATATATAATATATATTATATATATAATATATATAATATATATATATATTATATATATAATGGCCCGAATAGAACGCGCCACGCTGCGGTAGTTCGTGAATTTCGACCATTGACTTCGAACGGACATTACGAGAGATCCGACCGTCGCATTCTCCTAAAACCAAAACCGTTGGGTTCGTATCGAAAAGATATTTCTAACGAATATTAGAGATTTGAAATGTAACGGATGGATTTGGAATTATGTCGAAATCAAATTTGGAAAAGGTCGTTGTTAGTGCAGTTCGATGGCCGTTTACGGAAATCGACTGTATAGGTCTTGATAAAAGTATTAAAAATATCAATAATTAGTGTAAAATCATAGGAAATGATTTGGAAAGGATTGTGGTGAAAAATCCCATAGTTGAAAAGATAAAAATAGATTTTTATCGAAATGAACTAGTTTTGAACTTGAATTATAATCCAAATATTTTTAAAATAAATAAATTGGATTTGAATTGGTTTTAAAAATAACCAGAATTTCTAATATATATATATTGGAAATGGATTTGAATCGAAATTGTCTTCGGAATATTTTGATGTTGGATTTCGTGATTATACAGATACTATTATGGAAATTTGAAAGATATATATATATATATATATATCGTTATTTCCAATAGATATTTGTTGGTTTCAGAATTTGATATTGAATATAAGCCGATATATTTTCTATTCAGAGCCTTTTATTTAATATCAAATTGTATTTTGGGTTCGTTGTGAATGGTATCTTTAATAATACTATTCTTGAACCGAATTGAGTTAAGAAAATTAGAAATTAACTGGAGATTAGTTAAGTTGAATGGTTTCCTGGGTATTGATCTGATGTTGGTTTCGGCCTTCGGGGTTAATACTTAGGGGAATGTTCTCTTACTAATTTACGGTTAGAGGCTAATGTGATTTGGGTTTATTGTGAACTGTGTTTTTAATGACATTCGTTTTTTAACCCGATTTACAGTGAAATGTGATTTGGGATTTATATATCTTTTATTTAGATTTAACGGGAATTTTCCAAGGTAACGTTTTCCAATTTAATATATTAAGTTGGAATTGAATGGAATTCGATTTGATAATAATCGAAATGAACTTGTGTGAAGGAAGACTGTTAATACATTTGGAATTTAAGAGGCATTGTCGTTTTTCCATTTGTATTATTGGTCACATATGGAAATTGATATCGATTATATATTGATTTGTTTTTCCGTGAAGATTCCATAATTAATGGAATGTGATTTGAGTTTTCGTGAATGGTATCTTTAATAATACTATCCTTATACCCAATGGAGTTAAGAAAATCGGGAACTAACTGGAGATTAGTTAAGTTGAATGGTTTCCTGGGTATCGATCTGATGTTGGTTTCGGCCTTCGAGGTTAATACTTAGGGAATTGTTTACTTGCTAATTTATGGTTAAAGGCTGATGGAATGGAATGTGATTTTGGATTTATCGTGAACCATGTTTTAAACGACGCTGGTTCTTTAACCCAGTTAAAGACAGGATATGGTTTCCCAAGTTAAACAATCATTAATATTGATTTTTGGGAAGATTAAAACCAAGTCGAGTTTTAATGCATCTTTAATTAGATTGAAATGATATCCAAAGGAAGATTTAAGAATAAATTTAAAGAATTTATCTTTGATAAATTTATGGGATCCTTTCCCAAAGTATAAGAATATTTGAATAAAGAAATATTCTGGATTGGAATGAGGCATATGTTGTGTTCTTATAACACTTGTATGTTATATACGCAAGTTATTCAGAAAGACCGGGTTTATCCCATTCTGAAAAACTGATTCAACAATATGTCGAGGATGAAGACGGTGGTCGAAGACCTGAGGTCTTCACATCGTATGGATGATTACTGATGTCTTGATTGGGCTGTACACCCAAGGTAAGGTAATAAGTGGTGATCGTCCAGACGTACTTGGAGATCAACGGATATGCAAGGGCCTCTCCCCTGGATTGGACATGAAGGGGAGGAATAAGGTGCCTATGGTTTCGTTCAGACCTAGAACGAACTTGTTAATGGATGTGTGTCTGACATCGGATTCCATTCTGCGTGATTGATAAACATCGGTTGCATAGCATGGATTGCCTGTTTGGCATGCTGAGATGCAAATGATCAAGGCTTCTGTTGAAAAGCAAGGTCTTGTGGTTGATGATCAAAGCACGACCTTTGTAGCATAGCTTTGCGTAGCTTAATTCGCGAGCCTCACACCCCAGCGTGAACCAGAAACGGGAGAAGGACATCAGGGAAATGGACATATGCTAGTTTCTAGCTAGGAGTGGTGTTTTGGGTTTTACACGCCCGGACATTTTACTTATGTGGATGATGGATTGCGAGGCGCCATAGTTATATCGGTCGATCCGGGGCCGATGGAATCATTTGGCTCATTTATGCCCCATAGGGCAGACTAGCATATCGTTTAAGGTATTTTTAATCCACTCCGTATGGACCGGCTCTGACGATCCAAGGGCCCACCTGAGTCTGGGTCCTGAGGCTCGGGCTAGAGAATCTCGAAGCGGTAAGGAACAATCCCTTGCCTTGGTTCACAATGGAAATCCAACTTCCAATACGTGATAATTGCGTTTTGATTGTAGAGCCTGGTATTGGTGACATGATATATGGTACCCGTGCTGCCTAGGATTGATACATTTATATTTGAAGTTGTTGTATACACTATGCACATATAATAGTATCAAATGATTTATTTTAACGTACCAAGCATATATGGCTATTATAAGGGAAAACCCTATCCTCCGGATTGCGTTACATTATGTGATGGGACCTGGGTCTTATAATAGCTTCATTTTTCCAAAAAGCATTGCGCTGTTTTGTTATATGCACTGGTATTCTTGGGACGAAACCCATTCCGTGTTATACGGCGTGGTCCCTTGATATATCTGATTTAAAGTAAAGTTTTAAATAACTGTTTTAGTTCTTAGACCAGTCACATGACTGACCTGGAGTTTATTGTTTTAACCTAAACTCTAGGTGCACTTATTTTCCGCACGGGCAGCTAGTAGTTTTTGGTTTTGCAGATTTATATTCACAGGATCCTGGTTTACAGCTGGAATGATATTCGGAAAGCTCTGTATCCGTATATTCCTTTCAGTTGTGTTTTGTATTATTTTCCACTGCATTGTATTGTATTTAAATCTCTGATGTTTATCAAACATGTAATATTTATTCATACTTCGTATGTTCTTGTATTTTGATGGAATTGTTGTAATAAGCAATGAAATGTTCTTTTGTTTGCGTTCTGATTCGTCTTGTTCTCAAAGAAATCCGGGCTTTCCTTCACGAGGAAGTTCTGGGTCCTTACACTCACCCCCCGGTGGAGTCAAAAACGGGACAAGGGAACGCAGGGAGTGCACAAGTTTCTTTCTAGCTAGAAGCGGTGTTTGGGTTTTTACAAGGCCCAACATTTTTACTTATGCGGTTGAAGGAATGAGGCACCACGGATTTTTTTATTGGTCGCCGATGGCCAATTTATACTTCTAATTGGATCGGGGAGTGTGTGCTTAGGAATTTCCAATCCAATAAAGTATTTGTGGACCGACCCTGATGTATCCAAGGGTTCGCCAGTGTCTGAATCCTGAGACATTGCTAGAGTGTCCCAGATCGGATAGGAGATCGTCCCTAACCTTGACTCATGATGGAAATCCAATATCCAATACGACATTACGGTTTTGATTGTAAACCTATATATGGCGACATAATATATGGTAGCTATGCCATCTAGGATTGATACATTTACTTTGAAGTATTTTTGAAACATATTGGACACTAATAATAATATTAAAAATATTATTTTCTACGTATCAAGCGTTTTTGATTGTTAAAAGGTAAAATTCTATACTCCGTTTGTGTTGCATTATGAGATGGGACATGAGTCTTATAATGATTTCATTTTCTGAAAAGCATTGCATTATTTTTGACTTAAAATTTATAAATCATGTGCACTGGCAATCCAATTGAGTAAACCCGTTCCGCGTTAGCGGCGTGGTCCAGTGATTAGCCATATTGTTAATTGAGTAAGATTTCTCTTACCAGTCCCATGACTGACTCGTAGTTTGTTTCACTTTGCAAACTCGGGTGCCCTCTTTCCACACGGGCATCCAAATGACAGGTGTTAGGCATGAATTTTTTTTTCGACTGGAGCTTACTGAGAGAGAAGATGAAGAACTTTTCTTTTTATCTTTTTTTTTGTTGGGATATTGAGACAGTATTGAGTATTGATGTATTTTGGGAGATTGAGACTTTTTTGCTTTCCTTGTTTTAGACATTTATTTTGCTAAGTGTATCCTGTACTGCGTACTCTGATGTTCTGTGATGATGTTTGTGATGACATTTCCATTTTCGCCGCAACGATTTATATGTTCTGCAATTATCTAAGATCTGTTATTTTTTTGATTATTTTATGTTCCTATGATTATCCTTACTTTCGTACCACGGAAGTTTGGGTCGTCACATTTGGTATCAGAGCTAAAGGTTACCTTAGCTATAGAGTATAACATTTTTAGAACAATTCGTCTAAATAGAATCAGTAGTATTCTAAGACGAGTAGCTCATTAGAGATAGAATTAGTAATGTCCTAGAATGAGCACAGCAGAATAGCACATATTAATCAGTCATTACATCATTATCATCTTATCATATGTCTCTACTTTTAAAACCTTTCCTTTGAAAAAATTATCATTTCTATTAGTCTGACTCTTTCCTTGATGGTACGGAACTAACTTAAGAATGAGTACTAGAGCATGTACGAGAGCCCGTGGTAGAGGTGGAGCAAGAAGACCCGCCAGAGATGAGACTCCTACGGCCCGGGAACAGGAATAGGCCACTCCAGAAGTTGAGACACCACCACCACCCCCAAGTGCTTTTGATCTAGACAAGGTGGCGAAGAAAATCAAGAATCTATGAGGCGTGCATTTCACAGGCCAAGAGACGGTGACAGAAGCACAAGCATGGCTGAAGACAATTGAGAAAATCTTGAGAGGACTAGAGCTCAAAGATCATAGGAAGCGATTTATGGCAACATGGTTCCTGAAGAACCCGGCCCAGATTTGGTAGGAAACAGCCATGGTTAGGGGTCATGAAGCTGATGTAACTTAGGAGAAATTCAGAGAGCTATTTAATGAGAAGTTCATTCCACCTCACGAAGTTAAGCGCCTTCACGATGAGTTTGCCCACCTCCAACAAGGGAGTCTGACTATTGCTGAGTATGTAAAGAAATTCGACGAGCCTTCCAGATATGCCCCTGAGTTAGTCCAAGTCCCTCTTCTAAAAAATAAGAGGTTTATAAATGGTCTGGCGAGGAGGTATCACAACAGGGTGACGACACATGTCGAGCGTCCATTTTCTAAAGTGATCAAGATGGCCTGCAGATATGAGGAAATTGACCAGAAAGGTTCCCAGCAAGATCGAGAAAAGAACCAAGCCAATAACAAGAAAAAGGAGTCAGACAAGAAACCTGAGACGGGCAACTCTTCTACCGCCAAGCCCCAAGGGAAGAAGAAGAGGGACAGATCTAAGGTCAAGTGCTTCAATTGCCAGAGGATATGGCATTTTGACTATCAGTGCCGAGCCCCGAAGAGGCCAAAAAGGAAAGAGTCTGGACCGAGTCAGAGCAGTGGACAGAATCCCCGTGGCCCAAGAGAATTCTTTAACTGCCACAAGCTTGGACATCTTATCAAGAGTTGTCCTCTGCTCAAGAAATCTGAAGTGGCACATGTCTATGACGGAGTGGCTGCACCGGCTTCCTCCGAAGTAGGTAAACCTGATGTTTTAGGAGTACTCTTAATATTAAGAACATTCCTATTACATTTTTGTTTGACACAGGTGCATCTAGGAGATTCATATATGTTGACACAATTAAAAAGCTTAAATTAAAACCCAGAAAACTTAAAGAACCGATTAGAGACTATAGCCTGATAGGAGGCTCACTTATTCTCGATCAGTACTTAGAGTGCCTATTTCTTACTCTCACTTCCAGTTTCCTTTAAACTTGATCATTATGAGTTTTTATGGATATGATATTATACTTGGGCTAGACTGGCTAACGAAGTATGAGGCTGAGTTATTATGCGCTGAAAATGTAGTTAGTATTAAAACCAAATTCGGAAATACGATGACTATACCATGCCATGGCTCAACCACAGATAGGAAAGAATTTTGGTCTTCTCTAGAAGTCACTCCTGCTTCTATTGAGGATATTTATATCGTCAGAGACTATGCGGATGTGTTCGAAGAAGTTAACAGCTTACCTCCGCATAGAGAAATCGATTTCAAAATTGACTTAGTTCTGAATGCTAGACCAGTTGTACACCCTATATAGAGAATGTCACTAAAAGAAAAAGAGGAGCTGAGCAATCAAACCAAGCAACTTTTGTGGAAGGGTCTGATCAGGCCTAGCTTCTTAAGCTGGGGTGCAGCGGTAGTTTTCGTCCCGAAGTCAGACGGTACCCTCAGGCTATGTGTGGACTACCGTGATCTAAATAAGCAGACTCTGGAAAATAAATACCCACTACCCCGCATTGATGATCTACTAGATCGCTTGAATGAAGCACGAGTATTCTCTAGGATGGACCTAGCTACAGGTTTCCACCAATTATGCATTACCGAGAAATGTGTGCCTTTGACAGCTTTCAAAGGACTAGACTTATTTTATGAATGGCTAGTAATGCCCTTCGGATTATGCAATGCTCCATCATACTTCGTAGATCTGATGAATAGAGTCTTCGGTGATGTTTTAAATAAATTTGTGCTGGTGTTCATCGATGATATCCTAATCTTCTCTAAATCCATTGCTGAACACGAAAAGCATCTGAAAGAAGTCTTGGAGATTTTGCGTAGAAATGTGCTGAAAGCCGAATTCTCCAAATGCATATTCTGGCAAGAAGAGGTGAAATTCCTTGTCCATGTTGTATCTAAGGAAGACGTCTCAGTAGATCCAGGAAAGATCTCGGCCATCAAAGATTGGAAGCAGCCTACTACGCCCACTGAAGTCAGAAGTTTTTAGATCTGGCTGGCTATTATTGGAAATTCGTTAAGGATTTCTCGATTTTATCTTATCCATTGACGAAGCTGACTAAGAAGCATACCAAGTTCATTTGAACACCCGAATGTGAGGCAGCTTTCCAAGAGCTGAAACAGAGGTTGATCATTGCTCCTGTGTTGACCATTATTGATGGCAATCATGATCTGAAAGTCTGGACAAACGCCTCTAGAGAAAGTTATTCTTTTCATCTAAATAAACATGTCAGAAATGACATTTTTCTAATGTCAAATCTTATTTTAACATGTTATCCTTTTATCTATTTAATGTATTGGTGTAGTGCTAATGCAAAGAGACAAAGTAGTCGCATATGCTAGCCGCCAATTAAAACCGCATGAAAAGAATTACGCCACTCATGATCTTGAGCTAATGGCCATCGTATTTGCTTTAAAGATATGGAGGCACTATCTCTTAATTGAGAAATTTGAGCTGTATACTGACCACAAATCCTTAAAGTATATGTTCACCCAAATAAATTTGAACTTGAGGCAGCAACGTTGGGTTGAATTCCTTGCACCCTATGACTTGGACATCTTATATACTCCAAGGAAAGCCAATGTAGTGGCAGATGCTCTCGGCAGGAAGAATATGGCCAACACCAATCTTATCCTTTCCAATCTCATTATTACTCCTACCTTGATCGATAAAATCTCTGGTCTCCAGAAAAATAATGAATTTATTTAGAGAATCAGCAAAAGAGTCAGGGAAGGCGAACCCACGAGTTTCCAAATTGGCGACATAGGGGTTTTGAGGCTATTGGGCCGAATTTGTGTTCCGAATCTCCCTGAGCTGAAGTAATGGACGAATGTCACAAGTCTAAGCTCAACATTCATCCGGGAGTGAGCAAGATGTACCATGACCTCAAGCGTACATTTTGGTTGAAATCTATGAAGAAAGACATTTCTATATATGTTGCTAGATGTTCCACCTGTCAGCAAGTCAAAAGCGATCAGCAAAAGCTAGCAGGTCTGTTGCAACCGCTAGGGGTTCCAAGTTGGAAATGGGACGAAATTTCTATGGACTTATTTGATGGCTTGACTCGGACTAGGAAAGGCAATAACAGTATATGGGTGATTGTAGATCGCTTCACAAAGACTGCCCATTTCATCCGTGTCAAATCTAATAGAACGGCTCGAAGTTTGGCACAGCTTTATTTCAGAGAGATTGTCAGACTGCATGGAGTTCCCGGTAGCATCATCAGTGACTGCGATCCGATATTTGCGAGCATGTTCTGGGAAGCTTTCCAAGAAGAGTTAGGGACTAAGATGAATATGAGCACTGCTTATCATCCTCAGACAAATGGCCAGACTGAGAGGGTGAACCGCATATCGGAAGACTTGTTGCAAGCATGCATCCTAGATTTTGGTGGGTCTTGGGAAGATCATTTACACTTGGTTGAATTCTCTTATAATAACAGCTACCAAGCAAGCTTGCAGATGTCGCCATTTGAGGCATTATATGGCAAACCATGTAGATCTCCTGCATGTTAGGTGGAACCTGGCAATCGATTAGTATTGGGTCCTGACATGATTTGCGAAGCATCGGACAAAGTTGATTTTATTAAGAAGCGATTACTGGTTGCCCAAAGCTGACAGAAGAGCTATGCAGACGCTCGAAGAAGGGATTTAGAATTCTCTGTCGGTGATCTTGTGTTTGTAACAACCCGTAAAATGCGAGCCAGTTTGAAATTTTTATTTTGGCCATTTTAGCGAATTTTGATTATTTAAAATGAATTATTTTAAATAATATTGACGAGAAATTTATTTTGAATATAATTCGAACGTATATATTATATACGTCGTCGTTAGAATATAAAATATTTATACATAATTATAAATAGAATTGAAAATGGCGCGGTAGTTCGATAATTCGATTTCAAACTTCAATTGAATGTACCGGGTGCAAAACAATCCGGATTTTAGTGAAACCAAAAACATTAGGATCTAATTGATGATATCTTTCCAACGAAGTTGACAAACTGAGATTTCATCTTAGAAATGATAAGATATGTCCAGTTTAAAATTAGAAATAGTCGCTGTGGAATTTATATATATTTTTATATATATAAGGCCCTTAAAAATGGACATTTTGCAAATGACCTCGGATTTCGACGAAACCAGTTTTGTTGGGTCCGCAGTGTCAAGTTATTGCTAGATTTCAAATTTCATAATTTTTCGAATCAATATGTGAGCGTGGCAAAGGAAAACGCGTTTGACCGGTTTCAGTTGATTTTAATCGACTGGAAATTGGCCATTTTTCAAACGGTCTCAGAATTCAATGAAACTAGTTTTGCTAGGACCGTATCGTCAATACGAAGCTAGAAAATATTTTTCTGCCATTTTTAGAGTTAGTATGTGCCCCCGGTAATTTGAAATATACGTTTAAAATTCAATAAAGTGATTTAAATGTAAATTCAATGGAAACTGATTGTAGCTATCGAATCAGCTTGCGATACATATCCCATTGTGTTCGGAATGGGGGTAGAACGCTGTGGACGACAGGCGGTGGGCCTCGTTTCGAGATCGTATGTGAAAGTTAATTTTTTTTGCAAAATAAAATAAAATAAAAAAAAAAATATATAATTTCCCTTCTTAACCTGGCCCCCCCCCCTTTTTCAATCATTTTCATTTCCAGGTATAAAAAAAAAAAAAAAAAAGAATTTCGAACGAAGGGCGGAGCCTCGTCGCCGGCCCTCGACGATCCAGTCACCCTCACCCCCTCGTCGAACTCCAGCACCGCCGCCTCCCCCTGATGTTGTCGCGACCCCCTTCTTCCTCCATTCGAACGCCTAGAACCCGAACCCCCTCGCGTCCCGCTCCTTTTCCCCTCCCCGATGGACCGCCGCCACTTCCTCCAGTGGATGCTCCGACTCCGACGCAGCTCAGCAAGCTCCTCCACCTCGGCCATCTCTCCCCCTTCTTGAAAACTGAAGGCGGACAACGAAGGTGACAAAAAGGCGGGATCAACGAAGATCTCTGAAATAGAAGTGCCGTGGAGCTAGGATAGCTATATGTGAGAATTTCTCACCTTTCAAATTTATTTTCTAGTTATATATATATACTAGGATGCAGACGGTGTTTAGTAGCACCCGACACAATCGTCCACAGACCATGGACTTGTTTGTTTGGCTGTTTGGTTATTGATTGTGATATTGGTTTGAATGTGATTGGTGGTGTGAAAAATCGAATCGATAAATTGGTTAGGATTAGACGTGCGCCGTTATAAGGCGAAGGAGTAAGGCTAGGTTAAACCCTTACTCCAAATTTTGTGGTTTGCAAAATGAAATTGACTTGATTGATGTGTGAATGGCGTGGGCCTTCACTAGACCGGGGATAAGGCTAGGCCTTGTCCCGTTTCTAGTATCGTGCCGTTATGCCGCCGAAATTTTCTAAAATATGTTAGAAAAATGAAAATATCATTTTATTTAAAGAATGAATTGAATAGAAGTTCATATGTTGAAATAAAATGTGTTATCGTTAAAAATATAATTTTTAACGTGAATGTGAATAAATAAATATTCATTTACAAACCGGATGGTTTGTTTATGTACACTTATTTGAATGACATTGATTGGGTCGATAAATTTTACACATCGCCTAACTGCACAAATAAAATATGTGTTTGATTGTTTGAAACCCCACACGGGTGTTAGGATGAAATTTGAAGTTCACTCATCCTGATTGATTAAATATGTCGATCGATTGATTGACAGACTGTTATAAGCGTTGAATATCTATATTTGATGCTTATACAGTGTAGTGCACTTTGGTTGATGGTTGATTATTTTCAATGCTATTATATACATGTGTTGTATGAAAATCCATATAATCAATTTTATATGGTAATTGATTGGGCCTCATTCCAGTTTTGAAAAAGAAATATTTGAAATGGAATATTTGAAAATAGAAATTTATGAAGCCGTGTTGATTAGATTGACGCCATTTTGACGTGAACGATATTTATATCGATTTTATTCATCTTAAAAATGAATATTGAAAAGTGATTTCGAAATCGAATATTTTGAATTGAATTGAAAACGATTTCGAAATGAATTGAATTGAAAACGATTTCGAAATGAATTGAATTGAAAACGATTTCGAAATGAATTGAAAACGATTTCGAAATGAATTGAATTGAAAACGATTTCGAAATGAATTGAATTGAAAACGATTTCGAAATGAATTGAATTGAAAACGATTTCGAAATGAATTGAATTGAAAACGATTTCGAAATGAATTGAATTGAAAATGATTTCGAAATGAATTGAATTGAAAACGATTTCGAAATGAATTGAATTGAAAACGATTTCGAAATGAATTGAAAACGATTTCGAAATGAATTGAAAACGATTTCGAAATGAATTGAATTGAAAACGATTTCGAAATGAATTGAAAACGAATTCAAATTGAATTGAAAACGAATTGAAATGAATTCAAATTGAATTGAAATTTGAATTGAATAGAAATGAATTTTGAAACGAATTTATAAAGAAGAATTCAATTTTGATTTGAATTGAAATGGAAGTTGAAAAATGTTTTTGAAACGAATTCAAAACTATTTATATAATTCGTTTTAAATAGAAATCGACGAAGTATATATTATATATATTATATATATAATATAATGGCCTGAATAGAACGCGCCGCGCCGCGGCAGTTCGTGAATTTCGACCATTTATTTCAAACGGACATTGCGGGAGATCCGACCATCGGATTCTCCTAAAACCGGAACCGTTGGGTTCGTATCGAAAAGAGCTTTCTAATGAATGTTAGAAATTTGAAATCTAACGGTTGGATTTGGAGTTACGTCCAAATCAAATTCGAAAAAGGTCGCTGTAAGTGCAGTTCGATGGCCATTGTTGGAAATCGACTGTACGGGCCTTGATAAAATTATTAAAAATAGTAATAATTTGTGTAAAATCATAAGAAATGATTTGTGAAAGTCTGGGATGAAAAACTCCATATTTGAAAAGATAAAAATAGATTTTTATCGAAATGAACTAGTTTTGAACTAGAATTATAATTCTATTTATTTTTAAATAAATAAATTGAATTCGAAATGGGTTTGAAAATAACCAAAATTTCCAATGAATGCATTGGAGTGGATTTGAATCGAAATTGTCTTCGGAATATTTCGATGTTGGAATTCGTGATTATACAGGTGTTGTTATGGAAATTTGAAAGATATATATTTATATCGTTATTTCCAATACGACATTTGTTAGTCGTAGAATTCGATATTGAATATAAGCCGATATATTTTCTATTCAGAGCCTTGTATTGAATATCGAATGTGATTTGGGGTTTGTCGTGAATGGTGTCTTCACTAACACTGTTCTTGAACCCAGTTGAGAAAAGATTAAATCTTTTATTTAGATTTAATGAAGTGTACCAATTAAATGATATTTAATTGGAATTGAATTGGTATTGATTTTTGGGTTTATCGTGAACAGTGTTTTAAATAACACTCGTTCTTTAACCCGATAATTAATCGAATGTGATTTGGGTTTGTCGTGAATGGTGTCTTCACTAACACTGTTCTTGAACCCAGTTGAGAAAAGATTAAATCTTTTTATTTAGATTTAATGAAGTGTACCAATTAAATGATATTTAATTGGAATTGAATTGGTATTGATTTTTGGGTTTATCGTGAACAGTGTTTTAAATAACACTTGTTCTTTAACCCGATAATTAATGGAATGGGATTTTGGGTTTATCGTGAATCGTGTTTTAAATGACACTGATTCTTTAACCCAGATAATGATTAAAACTAAGTGGAGTTTTAATGAATCTTTAATTAGATTGAAAAGATCGAGAATGGAGTATCACCAGTTTTGCTCCAGGCGATAGTTAAATCTTTAATTAGATTTGAACGTGAAATTTAGAAACTAACTGTCGGTTAGCCAAGCAGAATGGTTTTCTGGATATTGATCTGATGTTGGTTTCGGCCTTCGGGGTTAATATTTGGGGAATTATTCTCTTGATTAATTTACGGTTAGTGACTAATGAATTGGAATGAGGCGTATGTTGTGTTTGTGTAACACTTATTTAAAATATACGCGAGTTATTCGGAAAGACCGGGTTTATCCCATTCTGAATAACTGATACGACGATAAGTCGAAGATGAAGACGATGGTCGAAGACCGGAGGTCTTCACGTCGTTTGGGTGATAACTGATGATCTTGATTGGGCTGTACACCCAAGAAGATGGAAACAGTTAGTGATCGTCCAGACGTACTTGGAGATCGATGGATATGCGGGGTACTAGGTGCCTCCGGTTTCGTTCAGGCCCAGAACGGACTTGTAAATGGACTGTGTGTCTGACATTGGATTTCATTCTGTGTGACTGATATCGGTTGCATAGGATGGTTTGCCTGTGTGGCATGCTAAGATGCAAATGATCAAGGCTTCTGTTGAAAAGCAAAGTCTTGTGGTGATGATCAAAGCACGGCCTTTGTGGCGTAGCTTTGTGTAACGTTTACCTCGCGTGTTTCACACCCGGTATGAACCAAAAACGGGAGAGGACATCAGGGAGGACTTGCGTTTCTTTCTAGCTAGAAGTGGCGTCAGTGGTTTTACACGCCCTGACGAGTTTGACTTATGTGGTTGTTGCGGTTGCGAGGCGCCTCGGTTATATCGGTTTCGGCCGAATGCATTCTGGTCGGCTGACGGACCAGACTTACACCCCATAGGGTGGGGAGACGTATTGTTCAGGCACTATAATCCACATCGGTGGACCGGCCCTGACGATCGAAGGGGCAGTTGCGGCTGTTCCGGTGGCTCGGGCTAGAGAGTCACGAATCGGTTGAGGACTATCTTTTGCCTCGGTTCATAGAAGGAAATCCAATTTCCAAATACGTGACATTTGCGGTTTTAATTGTAATCCTATATATGGCGACATAGTGGGATGGGGCGCTTATGCCGCCTATGATTGATATTTATGATTTGAAGTGTTTTATACACTATGCACTTATAATAATATCAAATGATTTGTTTTAAAACGTATCAAGCATTCTTTGGCTGTTATAAGGGAAAACCCTATCCTCGACTGCGTTGCATTGTGTGATGGGACCTGGGTCTTATAACAGCTTCATTTTTCTTTATTTAGCATTGCGCTGTTTGTTTTATGCACTGGTATTCTTGGGAGGAAACCCGTTCCGTGTTATACGGCGTGGTCCCTTGATTTACCTATCTTTAAAAATAAAGATTAATAACTGTTTTAGTTCTCACACCAGTCACATGACTGACCTGGAGTTTATTGTTTTAACCTAAACTCTGGGTGCCCCTATTTTTGACACGGGCAGCTAGTAGTTTTGGTTTTGCAGATTTATATTCACAGGATCCTGGTTTACAGCTGGAACGATATCCGGAAAGCTTTGTATCCGTATATCTACTTCTAGTTGTGTATTGTATTATTTTCCGCTGCTATGTATTTAAATGTAATTTAAATCTCTGATATTTCTGTGTAATATTTATTCGTTTATACTCTGTATATTCTTGTAATCTGATGCATTGTTGTAATAACAATGAAATGTTCTTCTGTATGCGTTCTGTTGTGGTTTGTTCTCGAACTATCCGACGCTTTCCTTTACGGGGAAGTTGCGGGTCTTTACATTTGGTATCAGAGCTTTGGTTTACAAAGCTAGAGAACAAGACACATTAGAACCATACGAAAGAATTCATCAGATATTGGATTAGTAATATCCAATTAGAATGACTCGTTAGAGATGGGATCAGTAGTATCCTAGAACGAGTGTGAAGAGTATATTTCTTTCAAGTAAAAACAAATTTCGTTTTGAAAATTTAAATCAATTATTCGTATTTGATTATTTATTTTAAATTGAATTGGGCAATCCAGTATATAAAGATTTTGCATATATGTCTTGCAAACGTGTGTTCGAAGTTTTAATATATTGGGTAGATATAGAATCCCTCTAGTGCCCGGGAGTAATTCCGGTGATGGGGCACTGTCGCCGGTATTTATTTTCGAGTGACGAAAGTGATATCTATATATTTCCATTAGACTGGTGTGAGAACCAAAACTTATATATAGCTAGAATGCATTGTTGTGATTTGGCATCAAAAATCTGATTTTTGTATATATATCAAATTATGAATTTGAGACTCTAATTCACTAATTAATTGATGTTTGTGTTGTTTGTTTATTTGTTTGCTAATTTTTAACCAATTAGCCTAATAGCATCAAATATTGAACTGTATTGAAAATTGGTCGCGTTTGCTTGCATATACATATATATCATTGAACAGGTCATAGCAAGGAGGCTAGAGCCGAGAATAAAATTTGTTTGCCCGACAAATAGGTACATGTTTACTACATAATTTCCTGTTTTGTTTGGGTGATGATGATTTTGTGAGCCTATTGGCTAGCCGCTTGGCTTTTTCTTTTTCTTTTTGAGATCTGAAGGACCGGGGAAGCTATTTGAAATTCCCCGATGCTCCCGGTGCAGGGGAGGTTATGGCGAAATTTTTCGAAAATTTAAGGTGTTAGCCAAATTTTTGAAATTTTAGAAAATTCTCAGAAACTAAAGAGTTGGAGAATGGAAGCCTGACCGATTGTAGAGCTGAATAATCAAACCACTTTCGACTTTGTTCCTTTTCGGGGACGAAAAGTTTTAAGTGGGGGAGATTGTAACAACCCGTAAAATGCGAGCCAGTTTGAAATTTTTATTTTGGCCATTTTAGCGAATTTTGATTATTTAAAATGAATTATTTTAAATAATATTGACGAGAAATTTATTTTGAATATAATTCGAACGTATATATTATATACGTCGTCGTTAGAATATAAAATATTTATACATAATTATAAATAGAATTGAAAATGGTGCGGTAGTTCGATAATTCGATTTCAAACTTCAATTGAATGTACCGGGTGCAAAACAATCCGGATTTTAGTGAAACCAAAAACATTAGGATCTAATTGATGATATCTTTCCAACGAAGTTGACAAACTGAGATTTCATCTTAGAAATGATAAGATATGTCCAGTTTAAAATTAGAAATAGTCGCTGTGGAATTTATATATATTTTTATATATATAAGGCCCTTAAAAATGGACATTTTGCAAATGACCTCGGATTTCGACGAAACCAGTTTTGTTGGGTCCGCAGTGTCAAGTTATTGCTAGATTTCAAATTTCATAATTTTTCGAATCAATATGTGAGCGTGGCAAAGGAAAACGCGTTTGACCGGTTTCAGTTGATTTTAATCGACTGGAAATTGGCCATTTTTCAAACGGTCTCAGAATTCAATGAAACTAGTTTTGCTAGGACCGTATCGTCAATACGAAGCTAGAAAATATTTTTCTGCCATTTTTAGAGTTAGTATGTGCCCCCGGTAATTTGAAATATACGTTTAAAATTCAATAAAGTGATTTAAATGTAAATTCAATGGAAACTGATTGTAGCTATCGAATCAGCTTGCGATACATATCCCATTGTGTTCGGAATGGGGGTAGAACGCTGTGGACGACAGGCGGTGGGCCTCGTTTCGAGATCGTATGTGAAAGTTAATTTTTTTTGCAAAATAAAATAATAAAATAAAAAAAAATATATATAATTTCCCTTCTTAACCTGGCCCCCCCCCTTTTTCAATCATTTTCATTTCCAGGTATAAAAAAAAAAAAAAAAAAAAGAATTTCGAACGAAGGGCGGAGCCTCGTCGCCGGCCCTCGACGATCCAGTCACCCTCACCCCCTCGTCGAACTCCAGCACCGCCGCCTCCCCCTGATGTTGTCGCGACCCCCTTCTTCCTCCATTCGAACGCCTAGAACCCGAACCCCCTCGCGTCCCGCTCCTTTTCCCCTCCCCGATGGACCGCCGCCACTTCCTCCAGTGGATGCTCCGACTCCGACGCAGCTCAGCAAGCTCCTCCACCTCGGCCATCTCTCCCCCTTCTTGAAAACTGAAGGCGGACAACGAAGGTGACAAAAAGGCGGGATCAACGAAGATCTCTGAAATAGAAGTGCCGTGGAGCTAGGATAGCTATATGTGAGAATTTCTCACCTTTCAAATTTATTTTCTAGTTATATATATATACTAGGATGCAGACGGTGTTTAGTAGCACCCGACACAATCGTCCACAGACCATGGACTTGTTTGTTTGGCTGTTTGGTTATTGATTGTGATATTGGTTTGAATGTGATTGGTGGTGTGAAAAATCGAATCGATAAATTGGTTAGGATTAGACGTGCGCCGTTATAAGGCGAAGGAGTAAGGCTAGGTTAGACCCTTACTCCAAATTTTGTGGTTTGCAAAATGAAATTGACTTGATTGATGTGTGAATGGCGTGGGCCTTCACTAGACCGGGGATAAGGCTAGGCCTTGTCCCGTTTCTAGTATCGTGCCGTTATGCCGCCGAAATTTTCTAAAATATGTTAGAAAAATGAAAATATCATTTTATTTAAAGAATGAATTGAATAGAAGTTCATATGTTGAAATAAAATGTGTTATCGTTAAAAATATAATTTTTAACGTGAATGTGAATAAATAAATATTCATTTACAAACCGGATGGTTTGTTTATGTACACTTATTTGAATGACATTGATTGGGTCGATAAATTTTACACATCGCCTAACTGCACAAATAAAATATGTGTTTGATTGTTTGAAACCCCACACGGGTGTTAGGATGAAATTTGAAGTTCACTCATCCTGATTGATTAAATATGTCGATCGATTGATTGACAGACTGTTATAAGCGTTGAATATCTATATTTGATGCTTATACAGTGTAGTGCACTTTGGTTGATGGTTGATTATTTTCAATGCTATTATATACATGTGTTGTATGAAAATCCATATAATTAATTTTATATGGTAATTGATTGGGCCTCATTCCAGTTTTGAAAAAGAAATATTTGAAATGGAATATTTGAAAATAGAAATTTATGAAGCCGTGTTGATTAGATTGACGCCATTTTGACGTGAACGATATTTATATCGATTTTATTCATCTTAAAAATGAATATTGAAAAGTGATTTCGAAATCGAATATTTTGAATTGAATTGAAAACGATTTCGAAATGAATTGAATTGAAAACGATTTCGAAATGAATTGAATTGAAAACGATTTCGAAATGAATTGAAAACGATTTCGAAATGAATTGAATTGAAAACGATTTCGAAATGAATTGAATTGAAAACGATTTCGAAATGAATTGAATTGAAAACGATTTCGAAATGAATTGAATTGAAAACGATTTCGAAATGAATTGAATTGAAAACGATTTCGAAATGAATTGAATTGAAAACGATTTCGAAATGAATTGAATTGAAAACGATTTCGAAATGAATTGAAAACGATTTCGAAATGAATTGAAAACGATTTCGAAATGAATTGAATTGAAAACGATTTCGAAATGAATTGAAAACGAATTCAAATTGAATTGAAAACGAATTGAAATGAATTCAAATTGAATTGAAATTTGAATTGAATAGAAATGAATTTTGAAACGAATTTATAAAGAAGAATTCAATTTTGATTTGAATTGAAATGGAAGTTGAAAAATGTTTTTGAAACGAATTCAAAACTATTTATATAATTCGTTTTAAATAGAAATCGACGAAGTATATATTATATATATTATATATATAATATAATGGCCTGAATAGAACGCGCCGCGCCGCGGCAGTTCGTGAATTTCGACCATTTATTTCAAACGGACATTGCGGGAGATCCGACCATCGGATTCTCCTAAAACCGGAACCGTTGGGTTCGTATCGAAAAGAGCTTTCTAATGAATGTTAGAAATTTGAAATCTAACGGTTGGATTTGGAGTTACGTCCAAATCAAATTCGAAAAAGGTCGCTGTAAGTGCAGTTCGATGGCCATTGTTGGAAATCGACTGTACGGGCCTTGATAAAATTATTAAAAATAGTAATAATTTGTGTAAAATCATAAGAAATGATTTGTGAAAGTCTGGGATGAAAAACTCCATATTTGAAAAGATAAAAATAGATTTTTATCGAAATGAACTAGTTTTGAACTAGAATTATAATTCTATTTATTTTTAAATAAATAAATTGAATTCGAAATGGGTTTGAAAATAACCAAAATTTCCAATGAATGCATTGGAGTGGATTTGAATCGAAATTGTCTTCGGAATATTTCGATGTTGGAATTCGTGATTATACAGGTGTTGTTATGGAAATTTGAAAGATATATATTTATATCGTTATTTCCAATACGACATTTGTTAGTCGTAGAATTCGATATTGAATATAAGCCGATATATTTTCTATTCAGAGCCTTGTATTGAATATCGAATGTGATTTGGGGTTTGTCGTGAATGGTGTCTTCACTAACACTGTTCTTGAACCCAGTTGAGAAAAGATTAAATCTTTTATTTAGATTTAATGAAGTGTACCAATTAAATGATATTTAATTGGAATTGAATTGGTATTGATTTTTGGGTTTATCGTGAACAGTGTTTTAAATAACACTCGTTCTTTAACCCGATAATTAATCGAATGTGATTTGGGTTTGTCGTGAATGGTGTCTTCACTAACACTGTTCTTGAACCCAGTTGAGAAAAGATTAAATCTTTTTATTTAGATTTAATGAAGTGTACCAATTAAATGATATTTAATTGGAATTGAATTGGTATTGATTTTTGGGTTTATCGTGAACAGTGTTTTAAATAACACTTGTTCTTTAACCCGATAATTAATGGAATGGGATTTTGGGTTTATCGTGAATCGTGTTTTAAATGACACTGATTCTTTAACCCAGATAATGATTAAAACTAAGTGGAGTTTTAATGAATCTTTAATTAGATTGAAAAGATCGAGAATGGAGTATCACCAGTTTTGCTCCAGGCGATAGTTAAATCTTTAATTAGATTTGAACGTGAAATTTAGAAACTAACTGTCGGTTAGCCAAGCAGAATGGTTTTCTGGATATTGATCTGATGTTGGTTTCGGCCTTCGGGGTTAATATTTGGGGAATTATTCTCTTGATTAATTTACGGTTAGTGACTAATGAATTGGAATGAGGCGTATGTTGTGTTTGTGTAACACTTATTTAAAATATACGCGAGTTATTCGGAAAGACCGGGTTTATCCCATTCTGAATAACTGATACGACGATAAGTCGAAGATGAAGACGATGGTCGAAGACCGGAGGTCTTCACGTCGTTTGGGTGATAACTGATGATCTTGATTGGGCTGTACACCCAAGAAGATGGAAACAGTTAGTGATCGTCCAGACGTACTTGGAGATCGATGGATATGCGGGGTACTAGGTGCCTCCGGTTTCGTTCAGGCCCAGAACGGACTTGTAAATGGACTGTGTGTCTGACATTGGATTTCATTCTGTGTGACTGATATCGGTTGCATAGGATGGTTTGCCTGTGTGGCATGCTAAGATGCAAATGATCAAGGCTTCTGTTGAAAAGCAAAGTCTTGTGGTGATGATCAAAGCACGGCCTTTGTGGCGTAGCTTTGTGTAACGTTTACCTCGCGTGTTTCACACCCGGTATGAACCAAAAACGGGAGAGGACATCAGGGAGGACTTGCGTTTCTTTCTAGCTAGAAGTGGCGTCAGTGGTTTTACACGCCCTGACGAGTTTGACTTATGTGGTTGTTGCGGTTGCGAGGCGCCTCGGTTATATCGGTTTCGGCCGAATGCATTCTGGTCGGCTGACGGACCAGACTTACACCCCATAGGGTGGGGAGACGTATTGTTCAGGCACTATAATCCACATCGGTGGACCGGCCCTGACGATCGAAGGGGCAGTTGCGGCTGTTCCGGTGGCTCGGGCTAGAGAGTCACGAATCGGTTGAGGACTATCTTTTGCCTCGGTTCATAGAAGGAAATCCAATTTCCAAATACGTGACATTTGCGGTTTTAATTGTAATCCTATATATGGCGACATAGTGGGATGGGGCGCTTATGCCGCCTATGATTGATATTTATGATTTGAAGTGTTTTATACACTATGCACTTATAATAATATCAAATGATTTGTTTTAAAACGTATCAAGCATTCTTTGGCTGTTATAAGGGAAAACCCTATCCTCGACTGCGTTGCATTGTGTGATGGGACCTGGGTCTTATAACAGCTTCATTTTTCTTTATTTAGCATTGCGCTGTTTGTTTTATGCACTGGTATTCTTGGGAGGAAACCCGTTCCGTGTTATACGGCGTGGTCCCTTGATTTACCTATCTTTAAAAATAAAGATTAATAACTGTTTTAGTTCTCACACCAGTCACATGACTGACCTGGAGTTTATTGTTTTAACCTAAACTCTGGGTGCCCCTATTTTTGACACGGGCAGCTAGTAGTTTTGGTTTTGCAGATTTATATTCACAGGATCCTGGTTTACAGCTGGAACGATATCCGGAAAGCTTTGTATCCGTATATCTACTTCTAGTTGTGTATTGTATTATTTTCCGCTGCTATGTATTTAAATGTAATTTAAATCTCTGATATTTCTGTGTAATATTTATTCGTTTATACTCTGTATATTCTTGTAATCTGATGCATTGTTGTAATAACAATGAAATGTTCTTCTGTATGCGTTCTGTTGTGGTTTGTTCTCGAACTATCCGATGCTTTCCTTTACGGGGAAGTTGCGGGTCTTTACAGTGTTCTTGAAGGTTTCCCCACTGAGAGGTGTAATTCGATTTGGGAAGACTGGAAAATTGGCACCAAGATTCATTGGTCCATTCCCTATTCTAGAAAGGATTGGAACTCTCGCTTGTAGAGAACAGTTGCCCGACTGGTTGCGAGGGGTCCACGAAGTATTTCATGTGTCCCAACTCCGGAAGCATGTTCATGATCCAGATTTAGTTGTGGAGGAAGCGACACAATGAGATTTAGAGATTACCCCGTCCCTAGCAATGAGAAGGGAACCAGTGAAAATTGTTGGCAAAGAAACCCGAGTGCTGAGAAATAAGAGGATCCACTTAGTCAAGGTGCAGTGGAGCCAGGATCCTAGAGACTGTACATGGGAGACTAAGGATAGCATCAAACAGGCCTATCCCAAGTGTAGAGTGGATATCTCCGAGTAACTTTTGCACTGAGGTAAGTTTATAATACCTTGCATTTTCCGTTTGTTTCCTACTTTACTATTATTTCCTTTTTGGGGACGAAAAGCTTTTAAGTGGGGAGATTGTAACAACCCGGAAAATCTGAACCAATTTAAAAATTTTATTTTGGCTATTTCAGTAAATTTTGAATAGCTAAAATAATTTATTATAAATAATAACAATTAAAAATTTATTTTAATCGAAATTAGAGCGAATATATTTATTTTGATTTCAAAAGGAATTAGAAATAGTACGGTAGTTCGAAAAGTCAAATCTGTACTTTGACTGAATGAACCTGATTCAAAATCTAACGGATTTTAGTGAAACCAAAAATATCTAAATCTGTTTGAAAATATCTTTCCAACAAATCCGAAAAATCGAAATTTCATAGCTGCAATCAAAAGATATGGTCAGTTGAATATTTAGAATGGTTGCTATAGTATAATTTATAACCCGTATAAAAGGCCATTTTTCAAACGACCTCCGTTTTCGACGAAACCACTTTTGTTGGATCCGGAATGTAAAAATTATTGATAAGTTTAATTTTTTGAAATTTTAGAAATTAATATGTGAGCGTGAAAAAGAAAATGTGTTTTGTTAATTTCAGTCAAATTTAATCGACTTGAAAATGGACATTTTTCAAACGGTCTCGGAATTCAATGAAATTAATATTGTTAGAACAGTATCGTCAAAACAAAGCCAGAAATAATTTTTCTGGAATTTTCTGAGTATGTATGTGGCCCCGGTGAATTTAAATAAACGATTGAATTAATATAATAAAAGATTTAAATTTTAATTTAAAGAATTCAGGCCATAGACAGTCGTTTAGGCCGATGAGACCTAGCCCGTTAGATCCGGAACGAGGGCTAATTGGTAATATCAACTCCGGTTGGACTGAAAATGAAACTATTTAGGATTTATAGATTTATTTGTAAAATTTACATTACAATATTATATAAAGGCTTTGTCATATTCCGCAAACCCTAAAATTCTTACTGTAGCCGCCGCCCCTATATTCCCATGGCAGAAAATGCTTCCACCTTCCTGCTTTAAATCTTGCAATCCTCTCAACGAAAACTCCTACTCCGTCAAACCTTTTATGGAGATTTCTTTAAGTTTTAAATCCGTACGGTTAACAACACCTGAAAACGCACGCAAACCGAGATCCATACCCGTAAACCCGACGCCTTGAGGTCGTCGCCGCCCCCCTATAGCTCGATCGAGCTGCACCCAAGCGGGTCCCCCTGTGCGCCGCCTGTAGCCCTTCGACGTGCCGCCTTCCGATCAACCTTTAGTGCATCCATTCGAAAGCAAAATCGATCTGAAATTTTGAACCCAACTGAAATCATACGGCCTTGTTTCGATGTAGAGGAAGAAAGGGTAAATCCTTTATAATATTTTAATAATTTAGTTTTAAAATTATTATCCATCTTATTTAAATCATAACTAATTCACACGACATCGAAAATTAACGATTTCAGATCCTGTGCGATCGCAGAGACGAGATCTACTACTCTAGACTGAAAAGGAGCAATTCTGAGCTGGTTGAATTTTGGCCAAATTTGTGGATCTAAACTATTCGGATTCACGACTGTGAGATTTCTGATTTTAAATAATTAATCGATTTAATTTTTTCTCGCTATTAAGTAGTTGTATGTATGTTAATGAATTAGTTCTGCGATGTGATGAAATTTTGGATGATTGATCTGCTTGTTTGTGATGTATAAACATAGATCTGTTAGTTAAATTACAGATCTGTATGTGTTGGTTAAATTAAAATAAATCATTTTTGTCAATATTTTGTGAATCATGTATATTAAACAAAAATGGAATATCATTTTGTTATATTATTGAATTTAATTACAAAGGCCAATTCAATAAAAATATCATTTTAGTTATATTATTGAATAGAATTAGAATTTTCAATTCAACAAAAACATCATTTTTCTTATATTATTAAATTGAATTAGAAAGGTCAATTCAATAAAAATATCATTTTAGTTATATTATTGAATTTAATTAGAATTGTCAATTCAATAAAAATATCATTTTTCTTATATTACTGAATTGAATTAGAAAGATCGATTCAATAAAAATATCATTTTGCTTATATTATTGAATTGAATTAGAAAGGTCAATCCAATAAAAATATCATTTTAGTTATATTATTGAACTGAATTAGAATTGTCAATTCAATAAAAACATCACTTTGTTTATGTTATTGAATTGAATTAGAACTTTCAATTCAATATAAAATATATCACTTTGTTTTGATTTATAAAAACATCACCTTTGTTGTTGTTTGATTGAATCAGAGCCTTCAATAAAATAAAATATTCTTTTGTGGTTATAATTAAACTTGTAGCAAAAATGGACATTTTGGTAAATAGAAAATTTAGTTAAATAAAAGAAAAGAATAAAAAGTTATATTTTTATTTACATATTAGATGGAAATAAAAGAATAAAATAAAAAGTTATATTTTTATTTACATATTAGATGGAAATAAAAGAATAGAATAAAAGGTAATATTTTTATATACATATTAGATGGAAATAAAAGAATAGAATAAAAAGTTATATTTTTATTTACATATTAGATGTAAATAAAAGAATAAAATAAAAGGTTATATTTTTTATATTTACATATTGGATGTAAATAAAACATAGATTAAAAGATTTCATTTTTTTATTTGCATTTTAGTTGCAAATAAAACATAGATTGAAAGATTTCATTTTTTTGCATTTTAATTGCAAATAAAACATAGAATGAAATTAACATTTTTTTTTTTTGCATTTTAGTTGCAAATAAAACATAGATTAAAAGATTACATTTTTATTTGCATTTTAGTTGCAAATAAAATATTGAATGAAAGTGACATTTTTTATTTGCATTTTAGTTGCAGATAAAATATAGATTAAAAGTTACATTTTTTATTTGCATTTTAATTGCAAATAAAACATAGATTGGATGATTACATTTTTATTTGCATTTTAGATGCAAATAAAAACATTGATTTAAAAGTTGCATTTTAGATGCAAATAAAAACATAGATTTAAAGGTTGCATTTTTGTTTGTATTTTAGATGCAAATAAAAACATTTATTTAAAGGTTTCATTTTTGTTTGCATTTTAGATGCAAATAAAAGCATTGATTTAAAAGTTGCATATTTGTTTGCATTTTAGATGCAAATAAAAATATTGATTTAAAAGTTGCATTTTTGTTTGCATTTTAGATGCAAATAAAAGCATTGATTTAAAAGTTGCATATTCGTTTGCATTTTAGAAGCAAATAAAAGCATTGATTTAAAAGTTGCATATTTATTTGCATTTTAAATGCCAATAAAAGGATTGATTTAAAAGATTACATTTTAATTTGCATTTTAGATGCAAATAAAAGCATTGATTTAAAAGTTGCATATTTATTTGCATTTTAGATGCAAATAAAAACATTGATTTAAAATTTGCATTTTTATTTGCATTTTAGATGCAAATAAAAACATTGATTTAAAGGTTGCATTTTTGTTTGCATTTTAGACGCAAATAAAAACATTGATTTAAAAATTGCAATTTTTTTGCATTTTAGATGCAAATAAAAACATGAAATAAAAGATTACCTTTTTATTTGCATTTTAGGTGTAAATAAAACATGAACTAAAAGTTTGCATATTTATTTGCAATTTAGGGGTGAATAAAAACTTTGAATTAAAGATTGCATTTTTATTTGTATTTTAGATGCAAATAAAAACATAGATAAAAATGACATTTTAGTTGAATTAAAAAGAATATGATCAAAGGTTGCATTTGATTGACATTTTATATACAATAAAAGAATAGATTTAAGTGTCACATTTTTATCATCATTTTAGATGAAATAAAAATAGTAGGATTAAAAGTCATGCTTTGGTTATCGTTTGGTTTCAACATAAAGAGTGAACATTAGGAATATATATTCTCAATGTAATTTAGTTACCATTGGAAACAATTAGCCATTAAAAACATGATTTATTTTAAATCATCCTTTTTATCATGTTAGTAGAATTATGAAAATCATATATAAATTCTCTAACATGAATATAGACTGTGTTTGGCTTGCATGTGGTTATTTGAAAGTAGTTGAAACCGCTAAACGATTTATATTTATATTTATATATATAAATAAAAATAAAAATTAAATGAATCACGCGCGGTAGTTCGCATTTCGACAATCATAACTTCAAACGATTATACCGTAAGATCCAACCGTCGAATTTTCCCAAAACTGGAACCGTTAGGACCGCTTTGGGAAGATCTTTCCATCGATAAGAATTTTGTTAAAATCCAACGGTTATATTTCAAGATAAATGTATATCAAATTTTGGTAAAAACAGCGCTAGGGCCGCCCATTTACCCAAAGCATCATTAAATAAATTTGGCTATTTTTATATAAATAAAAATAGCGATTAATCGTTATTAAATACCACTAACAATATGAAATGATTTTTAATTATATATATGCGAGGATCATTTGAAAAGTCCGAGTTAAAACTCATTTCAAATGGTCATACAACGATCTGAATACGAGATCTCAAAGACGACGATTGAAGACCGACGATCTTCACATCGAAAGGATAACTACTGATGCCTAGCATTGGCTAGCTACCAATAAAGGGTTAAATTGGTAGTTGTCCGGATGTACTTGTTGATTGTCTGGATACGCGAGCACCTCACTTTCGTATTGGACATACGGGACGAGGAATAAGGTGACTTCGGTTTCGTTCAGACCCAGAACGGACTTGTAAATAGATGTGTGTCCGACATTGAATTTCATGCTGTGTAATTAAATTGATATCTATTAATATATATCTATGGTGGCGGGGAATTTATTCTCTTGCTTAACACCCTTATTTGAGACGCACGACCTCGAAGGATATATATTGGTAGTTGTCGATCGCATGGTGTGAACTGTCAATATGACATGTCGAGATGCAATTGATCGAGGCTTTTGTTGAAAAGCAGAGCCTTGTGGATAATGATCAATGCATAGCCTATTTAGGCATAGCTTTGTGTATTACGTTACCTCGCGAGCCTCACACCCCGGTACAGTCAAAAACGGGGCAAGGGAACGCAGGGAATGCACATGTTTCTTTCTAGCTAGAAGTGGTGTTTGGGTTTTTACAAGGCCCGACATTTTTACTTATGTGGTTGATGGAATGAGGCGCCTCGGATTTTTTTATTGGTCGCCAATGGCCAATTTATAGGTCCAATAGGATCGGGGAGCATGTGTTCAGGAATTATCAATCCACTAAAGTATTTGTGGACCGGCCCTGCGGTATCCAAGGGTTCGCCAGCGTCCGAATCCTAAGGCATTGCTAGAGTGTCTTGAATCGGTTAGGAGATCGTCCCTAGCCTTGACTCATGATGGAAATCCAGTCTCCAATATGACATTACGGTTTTGATTGTAAACCTATATATAGCGACATAGTATATGGTAGCTATGCCGTCTGGGATTGATACATTTACTTTGAAGTATTTTTGAAACATATTGGACATAATAATAATATTAAAAATATTATTTTCTACGTATCAAGCATTTTTTATCATTATAAGGTAAAACTCTATCCTCCATTTGCGTTGCATTGTGTGATGGGACATGAGTCTTATAATGATTTCATTTTCTAAAAAGCATTGCGTTATTTTTGACTTAAAATTTATAAATCGCATGCACTGGCAATCCAATGGAGCAAACCCGTTCCGTGTTAGATGGGTGGTCCAGTGATTAGCCATATTGTTAATTGAGTAATATTTCTCATACCAGTCCCATGACTGACTCATAGTTTGTTTCACTTTGCAAGCTCGGGTGCCCTCTTTCCTCACGGGCAGCCAAATGAGAGGTGTTAGGTATGGATATTTTTCTGGACTGGAGCTTGTTGAGAGAGAAGATGAAGAACTTTTCTTTTTATCTTTTTTTCTTCAGACATTGAGATAGTATTGAGTATTGATGTATTTTGGGAGATTGAGACTTTATTTCTTTCCCTGTTTTAGACATCTATTTCGCTAAGTGTATCCTGTACTGCGTACTCTGATGTTCCATGATGATGTTTGTGATGACATTTCCATTTCCGCTGCAATGATTTATATGTTCTGCTATTATCCGAGATCTGTTATTGTTTTAATTATGTTATGCTCCTATGATATCCTTAATTTCGTAACATAGAAGTTTGGGTCGTCACATTTGGTATCAGAGCTAAAGGTTAACCTTAGTAACCTTCTCCCTACCAACTCGGTATATTCGTAAAAATCAACGGGCGTGACCGTTGGAAATACTCTGTCAGACATTCGTCCATACAAGTTGTCCTAGGTCTGGACAAACCGAAGGCACTATTCTGTAAACAGCCCTTGCATAAACTCCGTCTTCAGGGGTCTTTATCTTGACTTTAAACTAATCAACGCTTAGGTCGAAACAAAGTGGTATTTGGATTTCATTTAGAAAACCAATCACGGTCTCTTTGAATCGATGAACGTTAATATCTTTTAGGGTCAAGTGATACTTAATAGCAAACAGATCAATATATTTCATATGTATTCCTACTTCCTTAATTGATTATCAAGACTTATTTACTGAAAATATTTAACATATAAGATCCCAGATTTCCACAGAAGTTTGTATAAGACAATACTAACGAGATGTGATTAACCAAGTTAATAGAGTAATGACATAGCATCAAAATCAATCAAATCAATTATCACAACAGATCTAGTCTATCAACGATTCGAATAATTCGAATAACATCGTTCATCAATTGATTGATATAGGAAGATAATTATTCCCAAATCATAGCTATTTAAGGTTTAATTCCGTTTTTAAGGATCCCATTTATTTATATTGATTATAACCGGATTGTTATCCCTATACTTTAATATATATATATATATATATATATATATATATATGATTTATAAATATAATTACTGCTTTATTTCCTTATATGAATAATCAGTTTACAATATAATTATTTTAAATATTCATTTATGGAAAGTAAACCATACTTTCCTTAATCGATTACCAAAACAACATCGCTTCCCAAATTTTCCATTCCATTTATTTTCCGAACTTCGGATTAATCTCATCGTCATAAGTCAAACAAATTTTCAATATCTCCCTCACCCATTCTTATCTTGTAAATCATCTGATCCCACTGTTATTTACTTTGGAATGTGAGCATCATTCATTTAGCCCTTGTTTAACACATTTCTTTAATAGATATTAGTTCAAGGTAAATATCGTTACCGAGTTTCCATATAAATGCATATTTGCATAGATATCAATACTCAGTTTAAATGTTGTGTATTTCACTTTTTAAATCATTACTTGATTAAATATATTTATCCACCGCAGGCGATTTCATTTGAAACAGTATACAATGCTTCAAAACAGTTGGGCTCATACAATATTATTGGCGCTCAATTATCACAATGTATTACTGATTTCAGTTAAAAAAATATGACTTGAATTGATTTTGTGGGATCTTAGATCTAAATAAATGTATTTTATTAAATCTATTCGAAAAGAAATAAACATAACTTTATTTATAAAAAATAACTTATCTGATCTAACAAGGCAGACTATGTTGTTTACAACGGTCTTTGCTTGATTATCTATAAAGGCTCCTTCCCGATATACAACATCTCTTGTTTTTATTTCGAATCTATAAATGATACTTTTATTTCCTTTAAATATTGTATATAAATATTTAATTTATATTTATGTAAAAAAGAATAACCTTTTTTTTCATTTCTAAAATTTCTATTCCCCTTTTATCTCTTTTTTCTAAATTTCTTTATTTCTTCCCTTTTTATCTTTAGGGTGAAGCCCATGGGCCCCACTTTATTTCCTTTTTTTTTCAAATTTTAGTATTTAATTCTTCGGCCGAAGCCCATTTGCCAAGTTTTTGCATGCACCAACCAACCATATTCCTCCCTTTATTTCTTTCCTTTGCCCACAATAGTTTCTCTCATCTTCCCTTTGTATCCAATGCACATATGTGCACATGTGCATATGCACAGGTGATATGTTCACCGGAAAGTCATCGCCATCCCATCCACACACCATCGCACCACCCCACGTCATCATCGATCATCTGCCACATCATCAAACCCCCTCTTAAAAAAACACCTTCCAGTACCACTAAATCAAACAACCATCACCAGATCAACCTTAAAAACCCAACTGCTCCAATCAATTCTGACCCCCATTCAACCTGCCACCACCGTCGACTTGAAGCACGCCACCCAGCCTTCCTCTATGACAAATATATTGATACTCGATCCATTCAACAATACACACGATCTCATTAACCCACCGTAGCCAAACACGATACCAAAACCTAGATCCATCCAGCCATGTCCCCTCAGATCATCGGAGTCGCTGAAACTCCTTCCAAACGTCGCCCCAACGTCCTTGCAGCTTTTTTAAAACCAGTTTCCAATTTCCTCCAACCGATCTCACAAATTTAATTTATATTTCCCCAAATCAACATTTGGTTCAAGCACGAATTACAGTTAATTAAAAATCATGGCATCAGTATTAAAAATCATGATTCGTTAGTGAGCATTTGATGGTGTCCGTGGAATCCATATTTGATACCAATCTAATTCTCTGATTTTCGAATCCTTTTTCTGTTAATTTGATATCTGACTATATATATTATTTTAAGAGTGAAGGCTACCTTTAAATAAATCTACAGACACAGATGAGTACTTTCAATATTACTCTATTCTTAACAGTCATCAAAAGTTTAAGATGATAAGTTTCTTGACACCAGTTGTTCGTTACAGGTTTACAGAGTATTGGTCTTCCAGTTTCTGTTAATTTCATTCCATTTTCCACCCATCGAGATTCAAATGCAGTCGTAAATAAATTTGTATTCAAGACACACAAGCATACACAAGTGTGACACCCCACATCTCTTAACGTCACCCATATGAGGATGCGTTAAGTTTTATGAAGCACTTAGGTACAAAGTAACAACATAGAGACTAAAATTCGTGAGACAGAAATATAAAACATATCGACAACTTTTAAATCATTTATTAAAATAAGTAAACCAAGTCACAACAATTACTACATTTCAAAATATTAGATAGTCATCATCATAAAAGAAACATATTGTCTTGTGGAAAATATCAGAGTACATAAGTACAACCACAAAAGCAATCCCTTTCATAAATTAATACAATGATCAAACGGAAAAAAACTGAACTAATACATGAAGAAAGAGAGAGTCTAAATCCGAGCTAAACCAAATAGTCAAGAATCACTATTGAGACCCTCCACTTTGCGAACCTTGAGGTAGGGGAAAGGAAGAGAGAAGGAGAAAAAACAAGTTAGGTCATACATACATCTGGTTAGTTCTATAACTTCTAGCATGAGCATAAGATAAGGAAGCATTTAGATAGAAGAATGGATCTTAGAGTAGTGAACAGGAAAGAATAAGTGAAATAGTAGAAAAAATGAAAACCAATAAAGGTAGCCATCTCATTTACATCTGAAATTTGCTGCACCAACTACAGAAATATCATAATTAGGCTTTACATAATTTTACACATCGTTCGGCTACTTTACCCAAATGTGAATTACCTGTGTCAACTATGGAATTCGGGGTTATCGATCTTGAACCCGTCAAATAAAAGAATACATCCATTAATCACAGGCATTACAACGGATTGTCTTCCCAAGTAGAACGATGCATGCTCGCCATTTCATTGGAACGTGCCCGTACCAACCTCGTTTGAACAACTTACTATCCAATTCAGTAAAGCGTGCCATATCCTCTACCTAGTGCGAGACTCTGTGATAACAAGGGATACTGACTGATACAGGTTCCCAAACAAAAATGCATTTGCCATAAGTCACCCCTAGACTAGGCCCCCAATCAGCCCCATGCTGCTGGAACGGAGTTAATCTATGATCCTCTTATCTTCCCCAATCAGCCATATGCTGCCGGAACGGATTCGCTCTATCTTAGCTTTTTAATCTCATAAATTTAACTTAATACATTTAAATTTTATTAGTACCCAAACCACATGTTATATCTTAGGTTGTAATTAACATTTCCAATTAATGTAGTCTTTTAATACAACCCATCCCTATATTACTCAATGTCAAATTAAGTTCAGTTTATTCCAATTTACATGTTCTCAGATTACATGTTAAGGTTATACCCTCAAATTTATAGTCTTTTCTGATTACAATACTCAATCAGTTCAATATGCCCAAAAGTCCCTTTTTACTCAATTTCAATGTTATACCAATTTAGTACATAATTAACGACAAAGGCTTAGGCTCTTTTCAGGCCTAAGCTTAGCGCTACAAGAAAAGAGAAACGGTCTAGGCTACTTGTAAGGCCTAGGCTCAAAATAAATAAAAGATGATAAAAATAGGCATAAACTTTACTGTAAATAAACTACGACAAATAAGGGGATAAGAAGAAAAGAGAATTACTTATAATAATAAGCAACGAAAACAGAACAGTAAATAAACTATAGTGACTCATAGAAAAACTGAACTTATAAATATTGTTAGTACTGTAAACATAACATTTGCAAATTAAATATAACTGTCTAATCATTCCTACATAAATAACTAATCTAAAAATTATGTTAAAACTCACAGATCTGATAAACAAAGCTTCCCCACGTGGCCTTCTTATAAAATCCAGCAGAACCTTCATCTCTAGAAGTGTTTATAAAAATAAATATAAAAACTTAAGATATTCTCTTTAAATTTCAAATAGGTTGCCTTTCCTAATTTTGGGGATAGGCGTAATAAAGAAGAAGAAGAAGAAGAAGAGAGAATGGAAGTAAAGAAATTAGAGAGGCTCTAATAGTCTATTTATAGGGATTACTAGATGCCTTCAACCGTCCAAATCCAAGACTAGATCTAATCCAGCCATGTCATTGGACCAATAAGAGAATTCCATGTCAGCCTATTGGTCAAATAAACCAATAAAATAATGGCTAGTGAGCTGAAAATCAACGATGCAATATAATTAACATCGCTGCTTGCGAGTATTCCAAGGCACACAACCTTTTATAGTTGGGTCGATCAACATGCTATATTGGATCGACACACGGGCCGACCCATGGGTCGACACACGAGTCGACCCATGGGTGGACATACGTGTCTACCAAGTTAGTCTAGGTCACCTAGTGAATGTTGTTTCTGCCTTTTTTATTTATTAAATTTCTGAATTTTTTTATTCCATAACTAACTCATTTTAACTCCGATTTTTGCAAACCAAGTGTCCATTTTGATCAAAAAATTACAACGGATCCAATGGTGCTAGGCCTATTGTCTAATACTGATTACTGTTTAGTTTATTAATCTTTAGTTATTGGTTATTACAACTCAGGCTCTTAAAGAGTTTCTCTGTAACTTTAACTTACAACCACTACCTATAGCTTCTAGTAGTGTTCTTGGAGTTATGTTGGTTAGGCCCACTTTAGGGGAAAGGATAAGGAGTATGCAAGATCTTGGCAAGGAGATAAGGAGTTTAAAGGAGAAAGTTAAGAAGAAGGAGATCTTTCCTCATTCAGTTAGATATTTGCTTAGTAGAAATAGGTGTTTGCTTAGGGAAGGATGACTTTTTGTCCTAAGGATGAGGAGTTAAGGAAGGAAATTTTAGAAGAGTTATAGGTCATAGATGACCATACACCCTGGTGGAGATAAAATGTATAGGGATATAGAGAGAAATTTCCACTGGTAAGGGATGAAAAGGGAGATAGCTGTGTTTATATCCAAGTGTTTGACTTGCTAAAAGTTAAAGTGGAGCAATTAAGGCCCAAGGTATTTTTGTCACCTGTAGTGGTTCACACGGGGAAATAGGAGCATAATTCCATGGATTTAATTGATGGGATTCCGAGGAGTCGGAGAGGAGATGAATCAATTTGGGTTATAGTGGACTGTCTGACCAAGAGTTCTCACTTTATACCAGCCCAGAAGAATAAGATTGTGACTTCATTGGCCTAGTAGCTTATCAGAGAAATAGTTAGACTACACGACATTCCGTCGAGTATAGTTTGTGATCGAGACCCTCTATTCACAAGTGGGTTTTGGAGAAGTTTACAAGTAGGATTAGGGATAATGCTCAACTTAAGTACAGCTTACCACCCACAGATCGATGGCAAGATATAAAGAGTAAATTAGATTCTAGATGATTTTCTTAGAGCCTGCATTATTGACTTTGGAGGATCTTAGGAGCAGCACCTACTGCTAGTGGAGTTTGCGTATAACAACAATATTCATGCGACGATTGGTACGACCCCTTTTGAAGCATTTTATGGGCGGCCCTACAAACCGCTAACTTATTGGTGGGAAACTACAAACAAGGTTCTACTTGGAATAGACTTCGTTCGTGATTCCACATAGAAAGTTTCTTTGATTAGGCAAAGAATGAAGACGACCCAAAACCATCAGAAATCATATGCGGATAGGAGGAGGAGGGAACTTTAGTTCAGTGTCGGAGACTTGGCATTTGTAAATATTTCTCCTCTCAAGAAAACAGTCTGGTCAGAAAAGACTGGGAAGTTGACTCCTAGATTTATTGGACCTTTTACGATCATCGAGAGGGTAAGATCTTTGGCTTATCATGCGGATCTCCCTGAGCACTTATCGGGAATCCATAACATTTTTCATGTATCTCATCTATGGAAGTGCCTTAATGACTCTGCTATTAGACTCAAGCTTGATGAGACCGAGGACATAAGAAGCCTCGAGTGGGAGTCTAGGGCGCCCTATGCCACTATAAAGATTGTAGAGCATGAAATTAGAAGACTCCGCAATACGATCATTCGGCTTGTCCAAGTACAGCAGGGAAATGACCCTGCGGAAAGCACTTAGGAGACTGAGGATAAGATGAGATAGACCTATCCAGAGATTTTCTCGGGTAATTTTCCCTCTAATTTTTGGTTTATGGATGCATTATGGTTGCTAGATTGAATGGTAGGGAAATGTATGCAACACAATTTCATAGTGCACTCATATGGAAATATATGCATATTAGGATGTTTTACATACACACGACATCACTCATTACATAGACACAATAGGATTGAGCTCAATTTAGTAAGTCTGCAGTTCATAATCACTACCAGTCATGGATCTTTTGAGAGTATATTTAAAACAACATGGGTGTAAATCATGGATGTTTAGAGCGAGTTGTATTTTTTTCCCCTTTAAATAGATTTCGGGATAAAATCTATTTTAAGGGGGGAAGAATGTAACACCCCGTAAAAATATACTAAAAAGACTAAGTAATTAAATAATCATATGTTAAGTGAGTTAAATAGGCAATAAATATAAAACAATGGAAAAACGAAAATTTTGGACAAATAAGAATATAACCACAAAACTATTACATTTGACGAAATTCTGATACGTTTTCATATATAATAAGTTTAAAACGAAGTCTGTATGAAGAAATAGTAACTAATTGAAATCATACGGTAAATATATGCATATAGACATTTGAATTAATAATATATATAAACATCTAAGGTGTAACAACGAATTAATTAGAATAATAGATTATTCCTTTAGGGGAATTCAAAATTCAAAAGAGTAGATAAGGTCAAAGGGACACATAATAAATGATAGAATGAAAGAAATTACAAAAATAAGGGAAATTTAATTTAATAAATCAAAACCTTGCATTACGAGGCTTATTATTAATTTCACCCTTAAGTAGTTGACACCTAGGGGTCAACCGCCCTTCATGGGGGTGTGTCGACCACTTGGTGCGGACTGCAAATGGTGAACGTGGTTTAGGTTAGTTTAGGGTTAGTTTTATTGGAAATTATCTGTGTTGAGATTAAATTATAATAATCTAACAGCTGTTGTTCTTTTACACCCCTATAAATACAACCCTATTCATCTCACCATTCCCTAGCCTTCTCATTTCCGTGTGCCACCATACAGTTGAAATTCCAAAAAATGGGTTCCAAAAAATGGGTTTCTTCTTCTCCAATCTTAATTCTATTCTATTTTCTTTTCTAATCCTAATTATAATTAGATTAACATTCTAGAATTTTGAATCTATATATGTGACTCAATATCTGCAATCAGAATTAGAGAACAATGTCAATTCTCACATATAGTTTTCAGTTTGTTGACCATCATGGCTGCAACTGTGAGTGGAAATTGGACTTGTTTAGACTGTTCCCTATATGTTGTAGATTTTATATGAATTTGTATGCTTAGGTGATTTGGGTTTTGATGATAATATCATAATAACCCCCTCCCCAAATCTCCCGTCTTTATTGTGTCATGAAGTTTGTCAATTAGTATTTTGGGCTTGTAATTATTTAGCAATGTTTGAAAAAAGATTTGGTAGTTATGCTTTTGTTTGGCTGAATTTGTGCATTTCAATGTAAATTAAACATAAAATGTTTGTAGTATTAAACGATTATGATTTGATTTAATTGCAGAATATGAATAGGTTTAGATCGCTATTTAAATAGAGCATTTGATTAGATCTATAATAATTAAATATTAATGTTTTTATGTTCAAACATATAGAAGGACAAGTTTGTTCAAAACAGAGGTTTATATATATGTTGAATATGTATATATAATGCAATGTTTCTCTTTCATTGTTTAAATAATTCTAGCAAGCCTAGGAGACAAGTTTGAATGATTATTGTTGATATTTTCCCCTTTTTTTGCATGTTATTAAATATGCAATGATTTGAGTAGTTTATTGTGAGAATTGGGCTTGTATAACTTATATGTGAATAGGATTGACAAATTCACCGTTGGGACGTTTCAACATTCAAATGATAATTAGCTTTTATGAAACGACCCGAACTTCCCCGTGAAGGAAAGCACGGATAGAATTGAGGACAAGACAAAATAGAACGCATACAGAAGAACATTTCATTGTTATTACAACAATTCCATCAGATACAAGCATATACAGAGTATAAATGAATAAATTACATTCGATAAATATCAGAGATTTAAATTACATTTAAATACATCGCAGCGGAAAATAATACAAAAGCACAACTAGAAGTAATGCACGGATACAGAGCTTTCCGAGCATCGTTCCAGCTGTAAACCAGGATCCTGTGAATATAAATCTGCAAAACCAAAACTACAAGCTGCCCGTGTGGAAAATAGGGGCACCCAGAGTTTAGGTTAAAACAATAAACTCCAGGTCAGTCATGTGACTGGTGTGAGAACTAAAACGGTTATTTAAAACTTTACTTTCAAGATAGTAATTCAAGGGACCACGCCGTATAACACGGAACGGGTTTCCTCCCAAGAACACTAGTGCACAGAATAAACAACGCAATGCTTTTTCGAAAAATGAAGCTATTATAAGACCCAGGTCCCATCACACAATGCAACGCAAGCCGGAGGATAGGGTTTTCCCTTATAATAGACAAACATGCTTGGTACGTTTAAAAACAAATCATTTGATACTATAATAGGTGTATAGTGTCAAAACAATTTCAATCATAAATATCAATCATAGACGGCATGGGTACCATATATCATGTCGCCATACTAGTTCTACAATTAAAACCGCAATATCACGTATTGGAAATTGGATTTCCGTCATGAGCCGAGGCAAGGGGCAAGCTCCTCTCCGCGTTCAAGACACTCTAGCAATGCCTCAGGACACCACTATGATCATTTGGAACCTCCAAGGCCGGTCCTCTCTTACTTTTGAGGATTGGCAATTCCTGAACACACGTTTCCCGGTCCTTACAGACCTATATCCGAGGCGCCTCGTATCCAACAACCACACAGGTGAAAAGTATATAAATGTCAGGGCTGGTAGGTCACTGACACCACCCTAGCTAGAAAGAAACATCGTGCACTCCTTGGGTTCGTATCCCGTTTTTGACTCATACCGAGGTGTAAGGCTCGCGAATTCACGTTACACACAAAGGTATGCCACACATGCCGTGCTTTGATCATCAACCACAAGACTTTGCTTTTCAACAGAAGCCTTGATCAATTGCCACTTACGCGTGCCACACTGGCAATTCACTCCATGCGATTGATGTCCATCGATATACAACCTCTGAGCTCGTATGTCTCAGAGAAGGGCGTTAAGCAAAAGAATAAATTCTCTGCCGCCAAACAGATGTATATTTAATAGAGATCAATCAACACAGAATAAAATCCAATGTCAGACACACAATCCATTTACAAGTTCGTTCTGGGTCTGAACGAAACCGGAGGCACTTTCCTCGCATATCCATCGATCTCCAAGTACGTCTGGACGATCACCAACTGTTTCCCTCATCTTGGGTGTACAGCCCAATCAAGATCATCAATAATCACCCAAACGATGTGAAGACTTCCGGTCTTCAACCACCGTCTTCATCTTCGACATCTCGTCGAATCGGTTATTCAGAATGGGTATAAACCCGGCCTTTCTGAATAACCCACGTATATGATAAACAAATGTTACACAAACACAACAAACGCCTCATTCCAATTCATAATATTCTTTTATTCATGAAATCACATTCTTAGGGAAAGGTTCCCATTAATTTTATCCAAGATAAATTCTTCTAAATTTATTCTTTAATCTTCCTTTGGATATCATTTCTAACTAGTCGGGATGAGCGAACCACAACAAAGTAATTATTTATTTTATTTCCCAATCCCAACCTATATATCCCATGGAGAAAACTGGTAATACTCCATATCTAACACCACGGTGTTATCGGTAAAATTAATTACCATTTCACATTCAAATCAAATTAAAGATTTAACTATCGCATTGGAGCAAAACTGGTGGTACTCCATTCTCGATCACTTTTCTGATTTGATAATTTAAATTATCAATTCACATTTTAATCTAATTAAAGAATCATTAAAACTACACTTAGTCTTAATTCTTTCAAAAATCAACATCTTGCCTTTAACTGGGTTAAAGAACCAATGTCATCTAAAACACGATTCACGATAAACCCAAATCACATTTTATATTAAATACAAGGCTCTGAATAGAAAACATATCGGCTTATATTCAATACCAAATTCTGAAACCAACAAATATCGTATTGGAAATAACGATATAAAATATATCTTTCAAATCCCCATAACAATATCTGTATAGTCACGAAATCCAAAATCGAAATATTCCGTAGATAATTTCGATCCAATTCCAGTCCAATTCACATATTGGGAGTATTGGTTATTTTTAAAATCACTTTCAAATTCAATTTATTTATTTCAAAAATAAATTGATTTTAATTCTAGTTCAAAACTAGTTCATTTCGATAAAAATCTATTTTTATCTTTTCAAATGTGGAGTTTTTCACCCCAGTTCTTTCCAATTCACATATTATGATTTTACACAAATTATTAATATTTTTAATAATTTTATCAAGGCCCGTACAGTCGATTTCCAACAACGGCCATCGGACTGCACTTACATCGACCTTTTTCGAATTTGATTTGGACATAATTCCAAATCCAACCATTAGATTTCAAATTTCTAATATTCATTGGAAATCGCTTTTCGATACGAACCCAACGGTTCCGGTTTTAGGAGAATCCGACGGTCGGATCTCCTGCAACGTCAATTCGAAGTCAATGGTCGAAATTCATGAACTGCCGTGGCGCGGCGCGTTCTATTCAGGCCATTATATATATAATATGTATATATTATATAAATTTCGTCGATTTCCTTTTAAAACGTATTTTATAAATCGTTTTAACTTCGTTTCAAAACCATTTCAACACTATTTCAATTTCTAATCAAAACTGAATATTTTATATCATTACTATATAAATGATAATATTTTCAAAACGTTCTATTTTGAAATCACTTCTTTGCTATATTCATTATAAAAACGAATATAATCGATATAAATATCGTTCACGTCAAAATAGCGCAACTCTAATCAACACGGCTTTATATATTTCAATAAATCCGTTATTCTATTCAACAAATGAATATTTGTTCCATTCAACACATGAATCTATATTTCTTCCAACACCTGACTAATCTCAACACATGAGTACTGTCAACACATCACTATTTTTGTTATGTAAAATATTTTATAAAACTATGGTATCTATCGTTTGATTCTAATTAGACTCCACCGTGAAGTAGATTCTAATTGTAAATAAGATAAAGAGGTAAATTTCATTGTATAAAATATTTCACTCAACACATGAACATCGTCAACACATGACTATTTCTATATTCAACACATGAACTTTCTTTTATAATATTCATTATTGTCCCAATTGGAATGAGGCCCAATCAATCACCATATAACGTTAATTATATGGATTTCCATACAACACATGTATCTAATAGCATTGAAAAATAATCAACCATCAATCAAAGTGCACTGCACTGTATAAGCATCGAATATAGATATCTAACGCTTATAACAGCCTGTCAATCAATCGATCGACTTATTTAATCAATCAGGATGAGTGAACTTCAAATTTCATCCCAACACCCGTGTGGGGTTTCAAACAATCAAACACAGATTTTATTTGTGCAGTTGGGCGATGTGTAAAATTTATCGTCTCAATCAATGTCCTTCAAATAGGTGTACATAAACAAACCGTCCGGTTTGTAAATGAATATTTTATTTATTCACATTCACGTTAAAAATTATATTTTTAACGATAAAATATTCTATTTCAACACATGAATTTCTATTCATTTCATTTACACAATAAAAATGATATTTTTATTTTTCTAACATATTTTGGGAAATTTCGGCGGCATAACGGCACGATACTAGAAACGGGACGAGGCCTAGCCTTATCCCCGGTCTAGTGAAGGCCCACGCCATTCACACATCAATCAAATCCATTCCATTTCACCAAACAATTCAATTCAAACCAGATAATCTAACCAACTACACAACCAATCAAACAAGTCCATGGTCTGTGGACGATTGTGTCGGGTGCTACTAAGCACCGTCTGCATCCTAGTATATATATATAACTAGAAAAAGAGATTTTGAGTGAGAAGTTCTCACCAATAGCTATCCAACTCCACGACACTTCCTTTGCAGAAGTCTTCGTCGTTCTCGCCCTTTTTATCATCTTCGTTGCCCGTAGTCACTACATATATAAAAATCACACATTTTATATTTTGATGTCTTTAAAATAAAAGTCACATTTTTATTTCGCTATTCAATATATAAAAATCAAATTTTTACTACGATGTTCAATATATAAAAATCTCATTTTTACTTCGATGTTCAATTTATAAAAATCAAATTTTTCATCTTCGACAATATAAAAGATTATATTTTTATCACGCCATTCTTCATATAAAGATTTCGCCTTTTCAAATATGAAGTTTTCGCCTTTTCAAATATGAAGTTTTCGCCTTTTCAAAAATATAATTTTCGCCTTTATAAAAATAAATATGACATTGCTAATATTCCTATCATGTAAAAATTATATTTTTAATTCTCTTCATAAACAAAAATCATATTTTTACTTCATATATATAGTAAAGACTATACTTTTAATACTTTAAAAATATAAAAATCTTATCTTTATCCTTTCTATTATATAAAAATCATATCTTTAACCTCACAAAGATTACATCTTTATCGACTCTACACACATTCAAAACTGAAATTAAAGTAAAACAAATGTAAATAAATATAAAAACTCACTTCTTTACAGATGTAGGTGTCGGGGGAGAGTCGTCGGGTGCTGTTGGTGTCGAGGAGGTGTTAATTGCAAAACAAACATTCGAAATCGGGTTTTTAACAGGGAGGGGGACCCACAGTTGGCCAGAGGTGGCGGGGAGTTGCGTGGGGGTCGGGGATGGCACTGGGGTCGGCGGCGGGCCTCGGGTGGCTAGGGCTGGCGTTGGTTTCGAGGGGGAGGGTGTTGCGGTTCATACAGAGGAGGAGGGGCGAGGGAAGAGGAGAACTAAGAGGAGAGGGAGGCGGCGGTTGCTGGGGGGCGCGCACCTCGCGCGGCGGCGCGATGGGGCTCCGTCGCCCTCCCTTTTTTTTCTTTTCTGCAATTATACGGGGGGGGGGGGGGGGCAGAATGAATTAAGGGGAAGGGAGAGAGAAGGTTTATTTTTAATTTATTTAATTAATTTATTTTCAAAAAGTTGACTTTTTCATACGACATCTAAACGAGGCCCACCGCCTGTCGTCCATAGCGTTTTACCCCCATTCCGAAGGGATATGTATCGTAGGCTGATTCGGCTGTTACAATCAGTTCCCGTTAAATTTACATTTAAATCACTATATTGAATTTTAAACGTACATTTCAAATTACTGGGGTTACATACTAACTTTAAAAATTCTAGAAAAATATTTTCTAGCTTCGTATTGACGATACGGTCCTAACAAAACTAGTTTCGTTGAATTCTGAGACCGTTTGCAAAATTCCCATTTTTAAGGGCCTGAATTCCATAGCGACTATTCAGAATTTTCAACTGGACATATCTTTTGATTCCCGCTATGAAATCTCAATTTTTCGGATTCGTTGGAAAGATCTTATCAATTAGATCCTAATGTTTTTGGTTTCACTAAAATCCGGTTTATTTTGCACCCGGTATGTTCAATTGAAGTTTGAAATCGAATTATCAAACTACCGCGCCATTTTCAATTCTAATTATAATTATATACAATTATTTATATTCTAACGACGACGTATATAATATATACGTCGAATTCCATTCAAAATAAATTTCTCGTCGATATTATTTAAAATAAATCATTTTAAATATTCAAAATTCGCTAAAATTGCCAAAATAAAAATTTTAAACTGGCTCAGAATTTCCGGGTTATTACAATCTCCCCCACTTAAAACTTTTCGTCCCCGAAAAGGAACAAAGTCAAAAGTTGTAACGACCCGCATTCTACGCATCATAGGATCGTAGAATATTTATTTCTGTCACATACGAAGTCGTATGGTCGTGTAACTTTGGGAGACGACTATTGGGGTCATTTCCCATGAGCATGATTTTTCCCGATTTTTACATGACCATTTTACCCCTAGTTGGCACTGTTTTGGCCATAACTTTTGACTGGAAAGGAATTTTGACCTGAAACCACTTCCATTGGCTCCGGATGATGGTTTCTCTTTCCGTAGAGTGGTCACATTAGTCAAACGGACTCACCGTTTGGGAGATATGGCTGAAACAAGTTTCAGATGGTGAAAAACAGCTTAATTGGGCTTAACCGGGTGATTAGCAGCTAGGCCCACAGGGGAATTTCGGGTTTAGAGGTATAGGAAGACTGATTAGGGTTAGGTTATCACTTTCATTTCAGTTTTGAGCCGCCACAAACCTTCTTGAGACCTTAGTAATGGCTTCCATCCTCTAAAACCACTCCAAAACACATTTTTACTGAAGATTAAGCCTAAACTACATCAAAGCAAGGCCAAATAGCAACAAAGCAAGGTTGGAGCTGCTGCTATACATAGGAATTCGACCCAAACAGAGAGTATTTCAGATTTGGTGTTTCATTTGTGGCCAAGGTGAGTGATTTGCATAGTTTTTGCACTAATTACGGTGATTAAGGGTAATTAGTGAAGATTAGCGAATTTATACGTAAATAAATTCTGGAAAAATTCTTAAAATTCTAAAATAATGTTTTAAGGCTCTGTTAGAAATTTGGGTTAATTTCGATATGTTTTGCTAATCGTATGCTTAAACATGATTAAGAGGGATTATAGGAAAATGTGTGGTTTTAGCCACTTTTGATCCATTTTGGTTCATTTGAATTGTTGTTAGGTGTTTGTGGTTGTTCTTATATGTTGTTGTGACTATTTGACATGAATTGTGATTGATTAGAATAGTTAGATTTGTCAAAAACGTCGTCGAACGGCGTAAACAAGTTGCTGGAAAAGTTGCAGAAAGTTGTGCAGGGCTTCGGATCGGATCGGACGGGGGCTCGGATCGGATATGTGAACTGGGCAAGAAATCCGACCCGAACCGGAGTTTGGCACATAGGAGGCTTGGCGAGACGGAAGGCCGTTTTCTTAGAGTTGGAGTGGCAAGGGGATCGGATCGGAAGAATAATTGGAGACCAGATCGGATCGACTTGGAAACGTAGGGCTCGGATCGGAAGTAAACATTTGGGAGAATTAGCAAGAGGGAAGGCCACGCGGATCAGATGGCAAGGAGGGATCGGATCGGAATACGTGAGGAAATGAGCCAGCGGATCGGAGCACTGGAAGGAAGGACACCGACCCGACCCGAAGTGGAGTACCCGACCCGAACCGAATGGAAAGATGACAAGGAAGGAGGACCGACCCGAACCAATGAAGGTGATGACTCCCGACCCGAACCGATGAAGGTGATGACTACCGAACCAAACCGTATTCCAGGGCTGCTACTGCACGACAACTCTTCTGAAGACCCACTCCAATTCGACCAAACCCGAGATGCAAAGGAAGTCCAAATGAGAAGTTAGAGCTTAAGATTCAGATGGGAATCAACGAGTTCGCTTCATGGTTGGGCTTTGCTGCGGGATGCGTGCCAAGGAGTTATCGACGTCTATAGCTTTGGACCACTATGGTAGGAGGTGCGAAGGCGGATTCAGGGCCATTATGGCATCGGTAGAACGAAGGGCTACGACCAATGAAGTGGGTCATTGAAATGTTTGGTCATGACTCCAAGTGTTTGGCTTGGTCACAGCAGGGTTTCTACAAGTCGGGATTCGTCGTTACCTCAGTTTGTCTAGTGTTCCAAAGTGGTAGATGTCGTACGCTTTACGCACTGAGTGAGAGATGTGAGGATGGTTGCTATGGATGATTTGTTTGCTATCATTGTGACATGCACACCCCACCCCCGTATTCTTACACTATTTATTATGGCACCTTGGAGTATTGTACGGTATGTGGTACTAACTCTTTGGTTGTAGGTCCAGGTTCAGGTATGGTTTAGTATACCTGTTATTACTCTATTTAGATGCTTATCGCTCATACCAGGCTTTATGTTTGACCCAGAGTTTTATGTCTCTTCTTATTACTCTGGGTGCTCACACGAGCAGACTAGAGACAGGTTAGCTGGTGATGCACGGGTAGATGATCCGGAGACGAGCAGGAGGCTTCCACGTAATATATATATAGTATTCTCCCTGCGTTGTTGAAGATCACTGCTTGGGCATTGGTGGTGCATCTTCTACTTTAGTTTTCCTTTGTTAGAGACAGTAAATTTGGAAAGTTGTAATAAGCTGTATTTGGATTTCCGCTGCTCTGATGTTGACATTGATTATTAGTTATCAGCTTATGCATTGTCTCACCTGTTTTATGTCAAGTATGTTATTATTATATTTTATTCCATGCGCTGTGAGACATTCTACAGGTTCCTTGATTAGTTCATTCTCTTCTTTGTTTTCTCATGACAACCGTCCCGTGCTAGTTGGGCATGTGTACAGCACACTTACGGAGGAAATGCAGGCTGGTGCGGGGCGGGCCGTCACACTTGGTATCAGAGCTCTAGGTTGCGTAGTTAACCTAGGGAAGCTATCGGGGAGAGATAATATACGTATACGAGAGAGCGTATTTGTGATTACTTTGGTTTTTAAAAGCTATATATATATATATACTATTACTAGTATAAGGATGAAGTCGTACTGCACTAGCACCACTATGGAGTCGTTAATCGTTTCCTTTTTCAGATTGACGATGAGCCGATATACTAGAGGTGCTGGTAGGGGAGCCAATAATGGGAATGCTGCTGACATGAGGACGATGTTTACTGACCTCATGAGAGAGATTCTTAGAGATGTCCAGAGGGCAGCTCCCAATGGTGGAAATGGTGGTGGTCCAATAGTGCAGGCGCCGAGGGTCGACTTCGCCAAGTTGAATAAGGATTATACTAGCCTTGGTGGGAAGTCGTTTCACGGAACGGAGTCGGCCACGGATGTTCAAGATTGGTTGGATAGTTGCGAACGTATCTTCGAGGATTTGGGTATCGAAGATGCGATGAAGAGAAAGCTTGTGACGGCCCGCCCCGCACCAGCCTGCATTTCCTCCGAAAGTGCGCTGTACACATGCCCGACTAGCACAAGACGGTCGTCAGAAGAAAGGAAAGAAGGGAATGAACTAATCAAGAAACCTGTAGAATGTCTCACAGCGCATGGGATAAAATATAATAATAACATACTTGACACAATTACAGGCGAGACAGTGCATAAGCTGATAACTAGAATCAACATCAATCATCAAAGCAGCGGAAATCCAAATACAGCTTATTACAATTTTTTCCAAATTTACTGTCTCTAAACAAAAGAAAGCTAAAGTAGAAGATACACCAACAATGCCCAAGTAGTGATCTTCAGCAACACAGGGAGAATACTATATACGTATATTACGTGGAAGCCTCCTGCTCGTCTCCGGATCATCTACCCGTGCATCACCAGCTAACCTGTCTCTAGTCTGCTCGTGTGAGCACCCAGAGTAATAAGAAGAGACATAAAACTCTGGGTCAGACATAAAGCCTGGTATGAGCGATAAGCATCTAAACAGAGAAATAACAGGTATACTAAACCATACCTGAACCTGGACCTGCAACCAAAGAGTTAGTACTACATACCGTACGATGCTCTAAGGTTCCATAATAAATAGTGTAAGAATACGGGGGTGGGGTGTGCATGTCACAATGATAGCAAACAAATCATCCATAGCAACCATCATCACATCTCTCACTCAGTGCGTAAAGCGTACGACATCTACCACTTTGGAATACTAGACAAAACTGAGGCAACGACGAATCCCGACTTGTAGAAACCCTGCTATGACCAAGCCAAACACTTGGAGTCATGACCAAACATTTCAATGACCCACTTCATTGGTCGTAGCCCTTGTTTCTACCGATGCCATAATGGCCCTGAATCCGCCTTCATACCTCCTACCATAGTGGTCCAAAGCTATAGACGTCGATAACTCCTTGGCACGCGTCCCGCAGCAAAGCCCAACCATGAAGCGAACTCATTGATTCCCATCTAAATCTTGAGCTCTAACTTCTCATCTGGACTTCCTTTGCATCTCGGGTTTTTGATCGAATTGGAGTGGGTCTTCAGAAGAGTCATCACGAAGTAGTAAAAGCACACGTCCGGTTCCCCATGCTCGGTTCGGTTCGGATACGTTTCCCCGGTTCGGTTCGGAGTGCCACCTTCTTCTGGGTTCGGGTCCTTTTTCCCTCATGCGGTTCGGTGCTCTCCCTCATGCGGTTCGGTTCGGTGATTCTGAAGCGGTTCGGTTCGGATACCCCATAGCTTGAATGTCTCCGTCTCCGTCTCGTCAGCATCAGTTCGGTTCGGGTATTCGGTTCGGTTCGGAATATGGTATCCATGCTCCACTTTCTTCCACTTCAGTCCTCCTTGTCCCTTCCGATCCCACGCTACGCCCCTCCGATCCGATCAGGCCTTCCTTGTCGCCTCTTCACGTCATGCCCCATAAAATACTACGCCCCGATCCGGTTCAGACATGTCCGATCCGACCCCTACCCGGTCCGATCCCCTACCCGATCCGATCCGGATCTCTGTAGCATTTCCTGCAGCTTTTCTAGCGGGTGTTTTGCGCCATACGACGGCGTTTTCGACCAATCTAACCATTCTAATCAATCATAAAACATACCAAAGAGTCATAGCAACATATAACAGCAACCACAAGCAACAAACAACAATTTAAATGAATCAAAATGGATCAAAAGTGGCCAAAACCTCACATTTTCCTATAATCCCTCTTAATCATGTTTTAAGCATACGATTAGCAAAACACATCGAAATTAACCCAAATTTCTACCAGAGCCTTAAAACATTATTTTAAGAATTTTTCCAGAATTTATTTACGTATAAATTCGCTAATCTCCACTAATTACCCTTAATTAACCGTAATTAGTGTCAAAACGATGCTATCACTCACCTTTGCCACAACTAGAACCCCAAAACTGAAATATTCTCTGATTTGGCGTTGTTCCCAATCTTATACAGCAGCTCCAACCTTGCTTTGGTGCTTTTTCTTCTTAATTTAACGTTTGCTAAGCCTAATCTTCAATTAGAAGGTGATTTTTGGGTGTTTTAGAGAGATTTAGAGAGTGGAGGCCATGACTAGGTTAAGAGGAATGAAAGTGGCGGCTGGAAAATGTCTAAAGAAATGTTTTCTAACCCTAATCAGCACCTATATCTCCCTAAACCCGAAATTCCCCTTGGGCCTAGCTGCTAATCACCCGTTTAAGCCCAATTAAGATGTTTTTCACCATCTGAAACTTGTTTCAGCCATATCTCCCAAACGGTGAGTCCGTTTGGCTAATGTGACCACTATAAGGAAAGAGAAACCATCATCCGGAGCCAATGGAAGTGGTTTTAGGTCAAAATTCCTTTCTGGTCAAAAGTTATGGCCAAAACAGTGATAACTAAGGGTAAAATGGTCATTTAAAAATCGGGAAAAATCATGAACATGGGAAATGACCCCAATAGTCATCTCCCAAAGTTACATGACCATACGACTTCGTATGTGACAGAAATAAATATTCTACGATCCTATGATGCATAGAACGCGGGTCGTTACACTCTCCCCCCCTTAAGAAATTTCGTCCCCGAAATTCCTTAACCCAAAACAAATGATCCCGCATGCCTAACAACCATATACAACAATCAATCATGCAAAACAAGCGAACAAGCCTATCCTAGCATGCGGAAAAACTAAATCGAAGTCAAAATCTTACCAGACAAAGAGTTCTGGATACTTCTTCCTTATGTCCTCCTCTGCCTCCCAAGTACAATCACTCTCGTCCTCACTCCACTGTACCTTGACTAGCTTCACCGCCTTCCTTCGAAGTTGCTTCATGTCGTGCTCGACAATACGGGCCGGCTTGCGGTTCCCAACCGCCTCGGGTTCTACTTCGAAGTCCACTAACTGATCAGGTGAAATAGTCATATCTGAGTCGTGAACGAACTTCCTTAGTTGGGAAACATGAAATACGTTATGAACTCCTGCCATCTTCTCTGGTAAGTCAATTCTATATGCCAAATTCCCGACTAGTTCAAGAACAGGGAATGGGCCAACGAATCTTGGTGCCAACTTGCCTCTCCTGCCAAATCGTATTACGCTCTTCAACGGAGAAATCTTGACAAACACCAAGTCGCCAACGGAGAATTTTAAGTCCCTTCTCCTCTTATCGGCATAACTCTTCTGCCTATCTTGGGCAGCCTTCATTCGTTGTTGAATGATCTTGATCTTATCTGAAGTTTCCCTCACCACATCTGGTCCAAGCATAAACTTCTCGCCAGTCTCTATCCAACATGATGGTGAGTTGCATGGTCTTCCGTACAAAGCTTCAAACGGAGCCATACCGATACTGGATTGGTAGCTATTATTATATGCAAACTCTACTAGATGCAAATGGCATCCCACGATCCACCAAAATCCAATATACATGCTCTCAAGAGGTCTTCCAAAATACGATTCACCCTTTCCGTCTGACCGTCGGTCTGAGGATGATATGCGGTACTGAGATGTAACTCTGACCCTAGAGCCTCTTGTAAGCTCTTCCAAAACCCACTAGTGAACAACGGGTCTCGGTCGCTCACAATGCTTTTGGGTACTCCATGAAATCTCACTACCCGCTTCATATATAATTCTGCTAACTTAGCTGCCGTTCTGGTCGATTTGACTGGTATAAACCTTGCACTTTTAGTCAGTCGATCTACGATTACCCAAATGCTGTCATATCCCGATCTAGTCCTTGGTAAACCATCGATGAAATCCATCGAGACTTGCTCCCATTTCCATTCGGGTATTTCTAAGGGCTGTAACAAACCACTAGGCTTCTTTTGCTCGGCTTTAACTAGCTGGCAATTCATGCACTTGGATTTAAACTTCCCAATGTCTCTTTTCATTCCTTCCCAGTAGTAAGTCTGCTTCATATCTCGATACATCTTGTTACCACCGGGGTGTACAGTTAGCTTTGAGTGATGACACTCTCTAAGCACTTCATCCCTCAATCCATTGACATTGCGTTCAACAAGCTTTCCATTCTTTCTAAGCCATCTATCTCGATCAAGCCCAAACTTGTTCATCTCCTCATCGATACCCATCTCTAACTTGGAGATGATTTCCAATAGGTTAGGATCGTCCCTCTGACTAGAGCCGATCCGCTCAATCAAAGTGGGTCTGATCGTCAAACTTGCTAACATTTCTGGATCCAATTCGCACTTTGGTCTGAAATCAAATCCCGCGATAAACTCCAGTTGCTTCCATTCAAGGAACATAGCCCCTAAGCTGGCATGTCTTCTACTCAATGCATCAGCCACCGCATTGCCCTTTCCTGGTGTGTATGCGATGTCAAAATCATAGGAAGCTAAGAACTCTAACCATCTCTGCTGACGGAGATTTAAATCCTTCTGGGAGAATAGATACTTCAACGACTTATGATCTGTAAACAGCTCAAATCTTTCTCCCAAGAGATAGTGTCTCCACATCTTTAACGCGAACACGATCGCTGCCAATTCTAAATCATGGGTAGGGTATCTTCTCTCGTGCGGTTTCAATTGCCGACTTGCATAAGTTATAACCCTACCGCCTTGCATCAATACAGCACCCAGTCCGGTACCACAGGCGTCCGTGTATACCGTCATCTCTTCATCCCCCTTAGGAATGACTAACACTGGTGCGCTTGTCAAATTGTCCTTTAGACTCTTGAATGCATTCTCGCACCTTTCATCCCAGACAAAAGCTTGATTCTTCTTGGTCAACTGGGTCAATGGTGCTGCTATCTTGGAGAAACTTTGGATAAACTTACGATAATACCCCGCTAACCCCAAGAAACTTCTTACATTTGTTGCATTCTTGGGCGTAGGCCAATCCTGTACCGTAGCCACCTTCGCCGGGTCCACGGCAATCCCATTTTCTGATACAACATGGCCCAAGAACCTCACTTCTCTCTTCCAGAAGTGGCACTTAGAAAACTTTGCTTTCAATTGGTGTTTTCTCAACACCTCCATCGCTACTCTTAAATGTTCCTTGTGTTCTTCCTCTGTCCTCGAGTAGACCAAAATATCGTCAACGAACACAAGGACAAACTTATTCAACTGATCTCTGAATACCCTATTCATAAGATCCACAAAATATGCTGGGGCATTGGTCAGCCCGAATGGCATGACCAACCATTCATAAAATCCAGACGGCGTTCGAAATGCCGTTTTAGCTATACTCTCAGCTTCCACTCTAAGCTGATGAAAACCTGTCGCGAGATCCAACTGAGAAAATACTCTCGCGTCACTCAACTGATCAAACAAATCATCTATCCGCGGTAGAGGATACTTGTTCTTCCTCGTCACTTTATTCAATTCGCGGTAGTCTACACACAAACGAAGGGAACCATCCGCCTTGGTAGCAAACACAACTGGTGCTCCCCATTCAGAAACACTCCTTCTGATAAATCCCTTCTTCAAAAGATCGCTGACTTGCACCTCGAGCTCTCGCTGCTCTCTTGGTGCCATACGACGAAGTGGCATCACTATAGGCCTGGCATCCTTTACCAAATCAATACGAAACTCAATCTCTCGGTGTGGTGGAAGTCCGGTCACTTCTTCGAAAACATCCGGATACTGGCCAACCACGGGCAAACCTGACAACTCACTATGCGGAATGTCGAGGGAGTTTAGAAAACTAGCCAATACCCCCTTACTGGGTAGGCCACCAAACACTATCCTCCGCCCATCATCCGCTCTAGCTGTCACCAACAAGCCCTCACAGTCTACCACCACCCCATATCTTTGGAGCCAATCTACTCCCAAAATAATGCCAAACCCAGTAAAGCCCAAAACAAAGCAATCACAAACAAACATGCATCCATGACTCGATAAGACCACATTACGACAAATCATGCTAAGGCTAGTCGAACCACCAATCGGGTTCGTCACTACTAAAGGTCTATCGACAATCTCGGGCTCCAATCCCAACCTATCTACCAGGTCACTAGATATGAAAGAACTGGAAGCTCCGGTATCAAACAAAACTCTAACAGGAACATCATAAACAGAAAGCATACCTTGAATGACGACATTCTTTCCCTTCTCCGCCGCAGTTGGGGCATTCGACGAAGAAGGAATAGCATTAAGAGCGTATGCCTTCACCATTTTCTTTTCTTTAGGGGGCTGTGGACACTTGTCCTTGTGATGTCCCATTTGGCCACAGTTGAAGCACTTCCTATCCGCTGGCTTGGCCCGACAGTTACTAGCATAATGGCCCTTCTTACCACAGCTGAAGCACTCCACATCTTGCTTATTCTTTTTCTTTTGGCCATCCTTAGTCTGGTTCTGTTTTCTCTTATTCTGGGAACCACCCTTGCCTCCACCACTTACTTGTGGCTTTGGCTCATCTGCGGATGCAACCTCAGTCTTCGGTTTAGGGTAGAGACTTTCTGACCTTAACGCTTTCCCCACAATCGATTCAAACGTCTCATCGATGTGGTTAATAAGTTTTTCCCCCAAATACTGATCCAAACCAGTTATGAATTTCTCATTCTTTTTCTCGGCAGTATCTATAAGAGATAACCCATATTTTGACAAAGTGTCAAATTCAGCAATATACTCCGAGACAGCTCTGCAATTCTGCTTAAGCTCCAAGAATTTCTTAAACAGCATTGACTTCTGAGCAGCTGGAATAAACTTCTCGCTAAAGCGAGCTTTAAACTGCTCCCAAGTAATCTGATCTTCGGGAGTAGCTGCCTTTAAAGCATTCCACCAATTCATTGCCCGCCCTTGCAGCTGACGGGACGCTAGCTTTCTCTTCATCGCATCCTCGATACCCAAATCCTCGAAGATACGTTCGCAACTATCCAACCAATCCTGAACATCCGTGGCCGACTCCGTTCCGTGGAACGGCTTCCCACCAAGGCTAGTATAGTCCTTATTCAGCTTGGCGAAGTCGACTCTTGGCGCCTGCACTATTGGACAACCGCCATTTCCACCATTGGGAGCTGCCCTCTGCACATCTCTAAGCATCTCTCTCATGAGGTCAGTAAACATCGTCCTCATGTCAGCAGCATTCCCATTATTAGCTCCCCTACCGGTACCTATAACATATCGGCTCATCGTCAATCTGAAAAAGGAAATGATTAACGACTCCATAGTGGTGCTAGTGCAGTACGACTTCATCCTTATACTACTAATAGTATATATATGTATATAACTTTTAAAAACCAAAGTAATCACAAATACGCTCTCTCGTATACGCATAATATCTCTCCCTGATAACTTCCCTAGGTTAACTACGCAACCTAGAGCTCTGATACCAAGTGTGACGGCCCGCCCCGCACCAGCCTGCATTTCCTCCGAAAGTGCGCTGTACACATGCCCGACTAGCACAAGACGGTCGTCAGAAGAAAGGAAAGAAGGGAATGAACTAATCAAGAAACCTGTAGAATGTCTCACAGCGCATGGGATAAAATATAATAATAACATACTTGACACAATTACAGGCGAGACAGTGCATAAGCTGATAACTAGAATCAACATCAATCATCAATGCAGCGGAAATCCAAATACAGCTTATTACAATTTTTTCCAAATTTACTGTCTCTAAACAAAAGAAAGCTAAAGTAGAAGATACACCAACAATGCCCAAGTAGTGATCTTCAGCAACACAGGGAGAATACTATATACGTATATTACGTGGAAGCCTCCTGCTCGTCTCCGGATCATCTACCCGTGCATCACCAGCTAACCTGTCTCTAGTCTGCTCGTGTGAGCACCTAGAGTAATAAGAAGAGACATAAAACTCTGGGTCAGACATAAAGCCTGGTATGAGCGATAAGCATCTAAACAGAGAAATAACAGGTATACTAAACCATACCTGAACCTGGACCTGCAACCAAAGAGTTAGTACTACATACCGTACGATGCTCTAAGGTTCCATAATAAATAGTGTAAGAATACGGGGGTGGGGTGTGCATGTCACAATGATAGCAAACAAATCATCCATAGCAACCATCCTCACATCTCTCACTCAGTGCGTAAAGCGTACGACATCTACCACTTTGGAATACTAGACAAAACTGAGGCAACGACGAATCCCGACTTGTAGAAACCCTGCTATGACCAAGCCAAACACTTGGAGTCATGACCAAACATTTCAATGACCCACTTCATTGGTCGTAGCCCTTGGTTCTACCGATGCCATAATGGCCCTGAATCCACCTTCGTACCTCCTACCATAGTGGTCCAAAGCTATAGACGTCGATAACTCCTTGGCACGCGTCCCGCAGCAAAGCCCAACCATGAAGCGAACTCATTGATTCCCATCTAAATCTTGAGCTCTAACTTCTCATCTGGACTTCCTTTGCATCTCGGGTTTTTGATCGAATTGGAGTGGGTCTTCAGAAGAGTCATCACGAAGTAGTAAAAGCACACGTCCGGTTCCCCATGCTCGGTTCGGTTCGGATACGTTTCCCCGGTTCGGTTCGGAGTGCCACCTTCTTCTGGGATCGGGTCCTTTTTCCCTCATGCGGTTCGGTGCTCTCCCTCATGCGGTTCGGTTCGGTGATTCTGAAGCGGTTCGGTTCGGATACCCCATAGCTTGAATGTCTCCGTCTCGTCAGCATCAGTTCGGTTCGGGTATTCGGTTCGGAATATGGTATCCATGCTCCACTTTCTTCCACTTCAGTCCTCCTTGTCCCTTCCGATCCCACGCTACGCCCCTCCGATCCGATCAGGCCTTCCTTGTCGCCTCTTCACGTCATGCCCCAGAAAATACTACGCCCTGATCTAGTTCAGACATGTCCGATCCGACCCCTACCCGATCCGATCCCCTACCCGATCCGATCCGGATCTCTGTAGCATTTCCTGCAGCTTTTCTAGCGGGTGTTTTGCGCCATACGACGGCGTTTTCGACCAATCTAACCATTCTAATCAATCATAAAACATACCAAAGAGTCATAGCAACATATAACAGCAACCACAAGCAACAAACAACAATTTAAATGAATCAAAATGGATCAAAAGTGGCCAAAACCTCACATTTTCCTATAATCCCTCTTAATCATGTTTTAAGCATACGATTAGCAAAACACATCGAAATTAACCCAAATTTCTAACAGAGCCTTAAAACATTATTTTAGAATTTTAAGAATTTTTCCTGAATTTATTTACGTATAAATTCGCTAATCTCCACTAATTACCCTTAATTAACCGTAATTAGTGTCAAAACGATGCTATCACTCACCTTTGCCACAACTAGAACCCCAAAACTGAAATATTCTCTGATTTGGCGCTGTTCCCAATCTTATACAGCAGCTCCAACCTTGCTTTGGTGCTTTTTCTTCTTAATTTAACGTTTGCTAAGCCTAATCTTCAATTAGAAGGTGATTTTTGGGTGTTTTAGAGAGATTTAGAGAGTGGAGGCCATGACTAGGTTAAGAGGAATGAAAGTGGCGGCTGGAAAATGTCTAAAGAAATGTTTTCTAACCCTAATCAGTACCTATATCTCCCTAAACCCGAAATTCCCCTTGGGCCTAGCTGCTAATCACCCGTTTAAGCCCAATTAAGCTGTTTTTCACCATCTGAAACTTGTTTCAGCCATATCTCCCAAACGGTGAGTCCGTTTGGCTAATGTGACCACTGTACGGAAAGAGAAACCATCATCCGGAGCCAATGGAAGTGGTTTTAGGTCAAAATTCCTTTCCGGTCAAAAGTTATGGCCAAAACAGTGATAACTAAGGGTAAAATGGTCATTTAAAAATCGGGAAAAATCATGATCATGGGAAATGACCCCAATTGTCGTCTCCCAAAGTTACATGACCATACGACTTCGTATGTGGCAGAAATAAATATTCTACGATCCTATGATGCGTAGAACGCGGGTCGTTACAAAGCTAGCGTCCCGTCAGCTGCAAGGGCGGGCAATGAATTGGTGGAATGCTATAAAGGCAGCTACTCCCGAAGATCAGATTACTTGGGAGCAGTTTAAAGCTCACTTCAGTGAGAAGTTCATTCCAGCTGCTCAGAAGTCAATGCTGTTTAAGAAATTCTTGGAGCTCAAGCAGAATGGCAGAGCTGTCTCGGAATATATTGCTGAATTTGACACTTTGTCAAAATATGGGTTATCTCTTATTGATACTGCCGAGAAAAAGAATGAGAAATTCATAACTGGTTTGGATCAGTACTTGGGGGAAAAACTTATTAACCACATCGATGAGACGTTTGAATCGATTGTGGGGAAAGCATTAAGGTCAGAAAGTCTCTACCCTAAGTCGAAGACTGAGGTTGCATCTGCAGAAGAGCCAAAGCCACAAGCAAGTGGTGGAGGCAAGGATGGTTCCCAGAATAAGAGAAAGCAGAACCAAGCGAAGGATGGCCAGAAGAAAAAGAATAAGCAAGATGTTGAGTGCTTCAGCTGTGGTAAGAAGGGCCATTATGCTAGTAATCGTCGAGCCAAGCCAGCGGATAGGAAGTGCTTCAACTGTGGCCAAATGGGACATCACAAGGACAAGTGTCCACAGCCCCCTAAGGAAAAGCAAATGGTGAAAGCATACACCCTTAATGCTATTCCTTCTTCGTCGAATGCCCCAACAGCGGCGGAGAAGGGAAAGAATGTCGTCATTCAAGGTATGCTTTCTGTTTATGATGTTCCTGTTAGAGTTTTGTTTGATACCAGAGCTTCCAGTTCTTTCATATCTAGTGACCTGGTAGATAGGTTGGGATTGGAGCCCGAGATTGTCGATAGACCTTTAGTAGTGACGAACCCGATTGGCGGTTCGACTAGCCTTAGCATGATTTGTCGTAATGTGGTCTTATCGAGTCATGGATGCATGTTTGTTTGTGATTGCTTTGTTTTGGGCTTTACTGGGTTTGGCATTATTTTGGGAGTAGATTGGCTCCGAAGATACGGGGTGGTGGTAGACTGTGAGGGCTTTTTGGTGACAGCTAGAGCGGATAATGGGCGGAGGATAGTGTTTGGTGGTCTACCCAGTGAGGGGGTATTGGCTAGTTTTCTAAACTCCCTCGACATTCCGCATAGTGAGTTGTCAGGTTTGCCCGTGGTTGGCCAGTATCCGGATGTTTTCGAAGAAGTGACCGGACTTCCACCACACCGAGAGATTGAGTTCTGTATTGATTTGGTAAAAGATGCCAGACCTATAGTGATGCCACTTCGTCGTATGGCACCAAGAGAGCAGCGAGAGCTCGAGGTGCAAGTCAGCGATCTTTTGAAGAAGGGATTTATCAGAAGGAGTGTTTCTGAATGGGGAGCACCAGTTGTGTTTGCTACCAAGGCGGATGGTTCCCTTCGTTTGTGTGTATACTACCGCGAGTTGAATAAAGTGACGAGGAAGAACAAGTATCCTCTACCGCGGATAGATGATTTGTTCGATCAGTTGAGTGGCGCGAGAATATTTTCTCAGTTGGATCTCGCGACAGGTTTTCATCAGCTTAGAGTGGAAGCTGAGAGTATAGCTAGAACGGCATTTCGGACGCCGTCTGGATTTTATGAGTGGTTGGTCATGCCATTCGGGCTGACCAATGCCCCAACATATTTTGTGGATCTTATGAATAGGGTATTCAGAGATCAGTTGAATAAGTTTGTCCTTGTGTTCGTTGATGATATTTTGGTCTATTCGAGGACAGAGGAAGAACACAAGGAACATTTAAGAATAGTGATGGAGGTGTTGAGAAAACACCAATTGAAAGCAAAGTTTTCGAAGTGTCACTTCTGGAAGAGGGAAGTGAGGTTCTTGGGCCATGTTGTATCAGAGAATGGTATTGCCGTGGACCCAGCAAAGGTGGCTACGGTACAGGATTGGCCTACGTCCAAGAATGCAACAGATGTAAGAAGTTTCTTGGGGTTAGCGGGATATTATCGTAAGTTTATCCAAGGTTTCTCCAAGATAGCAGCACCATTGACCCAGTTGACCAAAAAGAATCAAGCTTTTGTCTGGGATGAAAGGTGCGAGAATGCATTCAAAAGTCTAAAGGACAAGTTGACAAGCGCACCAGTGTTAGTCATTCCTAAGAGGGATGAAGAGATGACGGTATACACGGATGCCTGTGGTACCGGACTGGGTGCTGTATTGATGCAAGGCGGTAGGGTTGTAGCTTACGCAAGTCGGCAATTGAAACCGCACGAGAGAAGATAACCTACCCATGATTTAGAATTGGCAGCAATCGTGTTCGCGTTAAAGATGTGGAGGCACTATCTCTTGGGAGAAAGATTTGAGCTGTTTACAGATCATAAGTCGTTAAAGTATCTCTTCTCTCAGAAAGATCCGAATCTCCGTCAGCAGAGATGGTTAGAGTTCTTAGCTTCCTATGATTTTGACATCGCATACACACCAGGAAAGGGCAATGCGGTGGCTGATGCATTGAGTAGAAGACATGCCAGCTTAGGGGCTATGTTCCTTGAATGGAAGCAACTGGAGTTTATCGCGGGGTTTGATTTCAGACCAAAGTGCGAATTGGATCCAGAAATGTTAGCAAGTTTGACGATCAGACCCACTTTGATTGAGCGGATCGGCTCTAGTCAGAGGGACGATCCTAACCTATTGGAAATCATCTCCAAGTTAGAGATGGGTATCGATGAGGAGATGAACAAGTATGGGCTTGATCGAGACGGATGGCTTAGAAAGAATGGAAAGCTTGTTGTACCCAATGTCAATGGATTGAGAGATGAAGTGCTTAAAGAATGTCATCACTCAAAGTTGACTATACATCCTGGTGGTAATAAAATGTATAGAGACATGAAACAGACTTACTACTGGGAAGGAATGAAAAGAGACGTTGGGAAGTTTATATCCAAATGCATGAATTGCCAGCTAGTTAAAGCCGAGCAAAAGAAGCCTAGTGGTTTGTTACAGCCCTTAGAAATTCCCGAATGGAAATGGGAGCAAGTCTCGATGGATTTCATCGATGGTTTGCCAAGGACTAGATCGGGATATGACAGCATTTGGGTAATTGTAGATCGACTGACTAAAAGTGCAAGGTTTATACCAGTCAAATCGACCAGAACGGCAGCTAAGTTAGCAGAATTGTATATGAAGTGGGTAGTGAGACTTCATGGAGTACCTAAAAGCATTGTGAGCGACCGAGACCCGTTGTTCACTAGTGGGTTTTGGAGGAGCTTACAAGAGGCTCTAGGGTCAGAGTTACATCTCAGTACCGCATATCATCCTCACACCGACGGTCAGACGGAGAGGGTGAACCGTATTTTGGAAGATCTCTTGAGAGCATGTATATTGGATTTTGGTGGATCATGGGATGACCATTTGCATCTAGTAGAGTTTGCATATAATAATACCTACCAATCCAGTATCGGTATGGCTCCGTTTGAAGCTTTGTACGGAAGACCATGCAACTCACCATCATGTTGGATAGAGACTGGCGAGAAGTTTATGCTTGGACCAGATGTGGTGAGGGAAACTTCAGATAAAATCAAGACCATTCAATAATGAATGAAGGCTGCCCAAGATAGGCAGAAGAGTTATGCCGATAAAAGGAGAAGAGACTTAAAATTCTCCGTTGGCGACTTGGTGTTTGTCAAGATTTCTCCGTTGAAGAGCGTAATACGATTTGGCAGGAGAGGCAAGTTGGCACCAAGATTTGTTGGCCCATTCCCTGTTCTTGAGCTAGTCGGGAATTTGGCATATAGAATTGACTTACCGGAGAAGATGGCAGGAGTTCACAACGTATTTCATGTTTCCCAACTAAGGAAGTTCGTTCACGACTCAGATATGACTATTTCACCTGATCAGTTAGAGGACTTCGAAGTAGAACCCGAGGCGGTTGGGAACCGCAAGCCGGCCCGTATTGTCGAGCACGACATGAAGCAACTTCGAAGGAAGGCGGTGAAGCTAGTCAAGGTATAGTAGAGCGAGGACGAGATTGATTGTACTTGGGAGACAGAGGAGGACATTAGGAAGACACACCCAGAACTCTTTGCCTGGTAAGATTTTGACTTTGATTTAGTTTACCGCATGCTAGGATAGGCTTGTTTGCTTGTTTTGCATGTTTGATTGTTGTATGTGGTTGTTAGGCATGCGGGATCCTTTGTATGTTTTGGGTTAAGGAATTTCGGGGGCGAAATTTCTTAAGGGGGGGAGAGTGTAACGACCCGCATTCTACGCATCATAGGATCGTAGAATATTTATTTCTATCACATACGAAGTCGTATGGTCGTGTAACTTTGGGAGACGACTATTGGGGTCATTTCCCATGAGCATGATTTTTCCCGATTTTTAAATGACCATTTTACCCCTAGTTGGCACTGTTTTGGCCATAACTTTTGACTGGAAAGGAATTTTGACCTAAAACCACTTCAGTTGGCTCCGGATGATGGTTTCTCTTTCCGTAGAGTGGTCACATTAGTCAAACGGACTCAACGTTTGGGAGATATGGCTGAAACAAGTTTCAGATGGTGAAAAACAGCTTAATTGGGCTTAACCGGGTGATTAGCAGCTAGGCCCACAGGGGAATTTCGGGTTTAGAGGTATAGGAAGACTGATTAGGGTTAGGTTATCACTTTCTTTTCAGTTTTGAGCCGCCACAAACCTTCTTGAGACCTTAGTAATGGCTTCCATCCTCTAAAACCACTCCAAAACACATTTTTAGTGAAGATTAAGCCTAAACTACATCAAAGCAAGGCCAAATAGCAACAAAGCAAGGTTGGAGCTGCTGCTATACATAGGAATTCGACCCAAACAGAGAGTATTTCAGATTTGGTGTTTCATTTGTGGCCAAGGTGAGTGATTTGCATAGTTTTTGCACTAATTACGGTGATTAAGGGTAATTAGTGAAGATTAGCGAATTTATACGTAAATAAATTCTGGAAAAATTCTTAAAATTCTAAAATAATATTTTAAGGCTCTGTTAGAAATTTGGGTTAATTTCGATGTGTTTTGCTAATCGTATGCTTAAACATGATTAAGAGGGATTATAGGAAAATGTGAGGTTTTAGCCACTTTTGATCCATTTTGGTTCATTTGAATTGTTGTTAGGTGTTTGTGGTTGTTCTTATATGTTGTTGTGACTATTTGACATGAATTGTGATTGATTAGAATAGTTAGATTCGTCAAAAAGTCGTCGAACGGCGTAAACAAGTTGCTGGAAAAGTTGCAGAAAGTTGTGCAGGGCTTCGGATCGGATCGGACGGGGGCTCGGATCGGATATGTGAACTGGGCAAGAAATCCGACCCGAACCGGAGTTTGGCACATAGGAGGCTTGGCGAGACGGAAGGCCGTTTTCTTAGAGTTGGAGTGGACAAGGGGATCGGATCGGAAGAATAATTGGAGGCCAGATCGGATCGACTTGGAGACGTAGGGCTCGGATCGGAAGTAAACATTTGGGAGAATTAGCAAGAGGGAAGGCCACGCGGATCAGATGGCAAGGAGGGATCGGATCGGAATACGTGAGGAAATGAGCCAGCGGATCGGAGCACTGGAAGGAAGGACACCGACCCGACCCGAAGTGGAGTACCCGACCCGAACCGAATGGAAAGATGACGAGGAAGGAGGACCGACCCGAACCAATGAAGGTGATGACTCCCGACCCGAACCGATGAAGGTGATGACTACCGAACCGAACCGTATTCTAGGGCTGCTACTACACGACAACTCTTCTGAAGACCCACTCCAATTCGACCAAACCCAAGATGCAAAGGAAGTCCAAATGAGAAGTTAGAGCTTAAGATTCAGATGGGAATCAACGAGTTCGCTTCATGGTTGGGCTTTGCTGCGGGACGCGTGCCAAGGAGTTATCGACGTCTATAGCTTTGGACCACTATGGTAGGAGGTGCGAAGGCGGATTCAGGGCCATTATGGCATCGGTAGAACCAAGGGCTACGACCAATGAAGTGGGTCATTGAAATGTTTGGTCATGACTCCAAATGTTTGGCTTGGTCACAGCAGGGTTTCTACAAGTCGGGATTCGTCGTTACCTCAGTTTGTCTAGTGTTCCAAAGTGGTAGATGTCGTACGCTTTACGCACTGAGTGAGAGATGTGAGGATGGTTGCTATGGATGATTTGTTTGCTATTATTGTGACATGCACACCCCACCCCCGTATTCTTACACTATTTATTATGGCACCTTGGAGTATTGTACGGTATGCGGTACTAACTCTTTGGTTGCAGGTCCAGGTTCAGGTATGGTTTAGTATACCTGTTATTACTCTGTTTAGATGCTTATCGCTCATACCAGGCTTTATGTCTGACCCAGAGTTTTATGTCTCGTCTTATTACTCTGGGTGCTCACACGAGCAGACTAGAGACAGGTTAGCTGGTGATGCACGGGTAGATGATCCGGAGACGAGCAGGAGGCTTCCACGTAATATATATAGTATTCTCCCTGTGTTTTTGAAGATCACTGCTTGGGCATTGGTGGTGCATCTTCTACTTTAGTTTTCCTTTGTTAGAGACAGTAAATTTGGAAAGTTGTAATAAGCTGTATTTGGATTTCCGCTGCTCTGATGTTGACATTGATTATTAGTTATCAGCTTATGCACTGTCTCACCTGTTTTATGTCAAGTATGTTATTATTATATTTTATTCCATGCGCTGTGAGACATTCTACAGGTTCCTTGATTAGTTCATTCTCTTCTTTCTTTTCTCATGACGACCGTCCCGTGCTAGTTGGGCATGTGTACAGCGCACTTCCGGAGGAAATGCAGGCTGGTGCGGGGCGGGCCGTCACAAAAGTGGTTTGATTAATTAACTCTACGTTCGATCTGACTTCCATTCTCCAACTTTTCAGTTTCTGAGAATTTTCAAATTCTTCAAAAATTTGGCTAACACCGTAAATTTTCGAAAAATTTCGCCATAACCTCCCATGCACCGGGAGCCACGGGAAAATCCCGAAATTGCCATATAGGCCTTCTGATCTCAAAAAGAAAAAGCCAAGCGGCTCATAAAATCATCATCACCCAAACAAAACAGTAAATTATGTAGTAAACATGTACCTATTTTTCGGGCAAACAAATTTTATTCTCTGCTCTAGCCTCCTTGCTATGACCTGTTCAATGTAAGTACATGTATATGCAAGCAAATGCAACCAATTTTCAATACAATTCAATATTTGGTTTAATTAGGCATAATGGTTCAAAATTATCAAACAAATAAACAACCAACACAAACATCAATCAATTAGTGGATTAGAGTTTCAAATTCATAATTTTGATACATATATACACAGAAAATCATGTTTTTGATGCCAATTCACAACAATGTGTTCTAGCTATATTAGTTTTGGTTCTCACACCAGTCTAATGGAAATATATAGAAATCACACCTTCGAAATTCGAATATGAATACTGATGATGATGCACCATCATCAGAATCATCCCCGGATATCTAGAATGTGATTCTATATCTACCCAGTATGTTAAAACTTCGAATATACGTTCATGACGCGTATATACAAAACTTTTATATACTGGATTGTCCATATTCAAAATAAATAAATAATCAAATACGTATAAAACAATTTAAATTTTCAAAACAAAATTGTTTTCATTTGAAAAATATACTCTTCACACTCATTCTAGGATACTACTGATCCTATCTCTAACGAGTTATTCTAATTGGATATTACTAATCCAATATCTGATGAATTCTTTCGTATGGTTCTAATGTGTCTTGTTCTCGAGCTCTGTAAACCAAAGCTCTGATACCAAACTGAAACGACCCGAACTTCCCCGTGAAGGAAAGCACGGATAGAATTGAGGACAAGACAAAATAGAACGCATACAGAAGAACATTTCATTGTTATTACAACAATTCCATCAGATACAAGCATATACAGAGTATAAATGAATAAATTACATTCGATAAATATCAGAGATTTAAATTACATTTAAATACATCGCAGCGGAAAATAATACAAAAGCACAACTAGAAGTAATGCACGGATACAGAGCTTTCCGAGCATCGTTCCAGCTGTAAACCAGGATCCTGTGAATATAAATCTGCAAAACCAAAACTACAAGCTGCCCGAGTGGAAAATAGGGGCACCCAGAGTTTAGGTTAAAACAATAAACTCCAGGTCAGTCATGTGACTGGTGTGAGAACTAAAACAGTTATTTAAAACTTTACTTTCAAGATAGTAATTCAAGGGACCACGCCGTATAACACGGAACGGGTTTCCTCCCAAGAACACTAGTGCACAGAATAAACAACGCAATGCTTTTTCGAAAAATGAAGCTATTATAAGACCCAGCTCCCATCACACAATGCAACGCAAGCCGGAGGATAGGGTTTTCCCTTATAATAGACAAACATGCTTGGTACGTTTAAAAACAAATCATTTGATACTATAATAGGTGTATAGTGTCAAAACAATTTCAATCATAAATATCAATCATAGACGGCATGGGTACCATATATCATGTCGCCATACTAGTTCTACAATTAAAACCGCAATATCACGTATTGGAAATTGGATTTCCGTCATGAGCCGAGGCAAGGGGCAAGCTCCTCTCCGCGTTCAAGACACTCTAGCAATGCCTCAGGACCCCACTATGATCCTTTGGAACCTCCAAGGCCGGTCCTCTCTTACTTTTGAGGATTGGCAATTCCTGAACACACGTTTCCCGGTCCTTACAGACCTATATCCGAGGCGCCTCATATCCAACAACCACATAGGTGAAAAGTATATAAATGTCAGGGCTGGTAGGTCACTGACACCACCCTAGCTAGAAAGAAACGTCGTGCACTCCTTGGGTCCGTATCCCGTTTTTGACTCATACCGAGGTGTGAGGCTAGCGAATTCACGTTATACACAAAGCTATGCCACACAGGCCGTGCTTTGATCATCAACCACAAGACTTTGCTTTTCAACAGAAGCCTTAATCAATTGCCACTTACGCGTGCCACACTGGCAATTCACTACATGCGATTGATGTCCATCGATATACAACCTCTGAGCTCGTATGTCTAAGAGAAGGGCGTTAAGCAAAAGAATAAATTCTCTGCCGCCAAACAGATGTTTATTTAATAGAGATCAATCAACACAGAATAAAATACAATGTCAAACACACAATCCATTTACAAGTTCGTTCTGGGTCTGAACGAAACCAGAGGCACTTTCCTCGCATATCCATCGATCTCCAAGTACGTCTGGATGATCACCAACTGTTTCCCTCATCTTGGGTGTACAGCCCAATCAAGATCATCAGTAATCACCCAAACGATGTGAAGACTTCCGGTCTTCAACCACCGTCTTCATCTTCGACATCTCGTCGAATCGGTTATTCAGAATGGGTATAAACCCGGCCTTTCTGAATAACCCACGTATATGATAAACAAATGTTACACAAACACAACAAACGCCTCATTCCAATTCAGAATATTCTTTTATTCATGAAATCACATTCTTAGGGAAAGGTTCCCATTAATTTTATCCAAGATAAATTCTTCTAAATTTATTCTTTAATCTTCCTTTGGATATCATTTCTAACTAGTCGGGATTAGCGAACCACAACGAAGTAATTATTTATTTTATTTCCCAATCCCAACCTATATATCCCATGGAGAAAACTGGTAATACTCCATATCTAACACCACGCTGTTATCGGTAAAATTAATTACCATTTCACGTTCAAATCTAATTAAAGATTTAACTATCGCATTGGAGCAAAACTGGTGGTACTCCATTCTCGATCACTTTTCTGATTTGATAATTTAAATTATCAATTCACGTTTTAATCTAATTAAAGATTCATTAAAACTACACTTAGTCTTAATTCTTTCAAAAATCAACATCTTGCCTTTAACTGGGTTAAAGAACCAATGTCATCTAAAACATGATTCACGATAAACCCAAATCACATTTTATATTAAATACAAGGCTCTGAATAGAAAATATATCGGCTTATATTCAATACCAAATTCTGAAACCAACAAATATCGTATTGGAAATAACGATATAAAATATATCTTTCAAATTCCCATAACAATATCTGTATAGTCACGAAATCCAACATCGAAATATTCCGAAGATAATTTCGATCCAATTCCAGTCCAATTCACATATTGGGAGTATTGGTTATTTTTAAAATCACTTTCAAATTCAATTTATTTATTTCAAAAATAAATTGATTTTAATTCTAGTTCAAAACTAGTTCATTTCGATAAAAATCTATTTTTATCTTTTCAAATGTGGAGCTTTTCACCCCAGTTCTTTCCAATTCACATATTATGATTTTACACAAATTATTAATATTTTTAATAATTTTATCAAGGCCCGTACAGTCGATTTCCAACAACGGCCATCGGACTGCACTTACATCGACCTTTTTCGAATTTGATTTGGACATAATTCCAAATCCAACCGTTAGATTTCAAATTTCTAATATTCATTGGAAAGCTCTTTTCGATACGAACCCAACGGTTCCGGTTTTAGGAGAATCCGACGATCGGATCTCCCGCAACGTCAATTCGAAGTCAATGGTCGAAATTCATGAACTGCCGCGGCGCGGCGCGTTCTATTCAGGCCATTATATATATAATATGTATATATTATATATATTTCGTCGATTTCCTTTTAAAACGTATTTTATAAATCATTTTAACTTCGTTTCAAAACCATTTCAACACTATTTCAATTTCTAATCAAAACTGAATATTTTATATCATTACTATATAAATGATAATATTTTCAAAACGTTATATTTTGAAATCACTTCTTTGCTATATTCATTATAAAAACGAATATAATCGATATAAATATCGTTCACGTCAAAATAGCGCAACTCTAATCAACACGGCTTTATATATTTCAATAAATCCGTTATTATATTCAACAAATGAATATTTGTTCCATTCAACACATGAATCTATATTTCTTCCAACACCTGACTAATCTCAACACATGAGTACTGTCAACACATCACTATTTTTGTTATGTAAAATATTTTATAAAACTATGGTATCTATCGTTTGATTTTAAGTAGACTCCCCCGTGAAGTAGATTCTAATTGTAAATATGATAAAGATGTAAATTTCATTGTATAAAATATTTCACTCAACACATGAACATCGTCAACACATGACTATTTTTATATTCAACACATGAACTTTCTTTTATAATATTCATTATTGTCCCAATTGGAATGAGGCCCAATCAATCACCATACAACGTTAATTATATGGATTTCCATACAACACATGTATCTAATAGCATTGAAAAATAATCAACCATCAACCAAAGTGCACTGCACTGTATAAGCATCGAATATAGATATCTAACGCTTATAACAGCCTGTCAATCAATCGATCGACATATTTAATCAATCAGGATGAGTGAACATCAAATTTCATCCCAACACCCATGTGGGGTTTCAAACAATCAAACACAGATTTTATTTGTGCAGTTGGGCGATGTGTAAAATTTATCGTCCCAATTAATGTCCTTCAAATAGGTGTACATAAACAAACCGTCCGGTTTGTAAATGAATATTTTGTTTATTCACATTCACGTTAAAAATTATATTTTTAACGATAAAATATTCTATTTCAACACATGAATTTCTATTCATTTCATTTACACAATAAAAATGATATTTTTATTTTTCTAACATATTTTGGGAAATTTCGGCAGCATAACGGCACGATACTAGAAACGGGACGAGGCCTAGCCTTATCCCCGGTCTAGTGAAGGCCCACGCCATTCACACATCAATCAAATCCATTCCATTTCACCAAACAATTCAATTCAAACCAAATAATCTAACCAACTACACAACCAATCAAACAAGTCCATGGTCTGTGGACGATTGTGTCGGGTGCTACTAAGCACCGTCTGCATCCTAGTATATATATATAACTAGAAAAAGAGATTTTGAGTGAGAAGTTCTCACCAATAGCTATCCAACTCCACGACACTTCTTTTGCAGAAGTCTTCGTCGTTCTCGCCCTTTTTATCATCTTCGTTGCCCGTAGTCACTACATATATAAAAATCACACATTTTATATTTTGATGTCTTTAAAATAAAAGTCACATTTTTATTTCGCTATTCAATATATAAAAATCGAATTTTTAATACGATGTTCAATATAAAAATCTCATTTTTACTTCGATGTTCAATTTATAAAAATCACATTTTTCATCTTCGACAATATAAAAGATTATATTTTTATCACGCCATTCTTCATATAAAGATTTCGCCTTTTCAAATATGAAGTTTTCGCCTTTTCAAATATGAAGTTTTCGCCTTTTCAAAATTATGATTTTCGCCTTTATAAAAATAAATATGACATTGCTAATATTCCTATCATGTAAAAATTATATTTTTAATTCTCTTCATAAACAAAAATCATATTTTTACTTCATATATATAGTAAAGACTATACTTTTAATACTTTAAAAATATAAAAATCTTATCTTTATCCTTTCTATTATATAAAAATCATATCTTTAACCTCACAAAGATTACATCTTTATCGACTCTACACACATTCAAAACTGAAATTAAAGTAAAACAAATGTAAATAAATATAAAAACTCACTTCTTTACAGATGTAGGTGTCGGAGGAGAGTCGTCGGGTGTTGTTGGTGTCGAGGAGGTGTTAATTGCAAAACAAACATTCGAAATCGGGTTTTTAACAGGGAGGGGGACCCACAGTTGGCCAGAGGTGGCGGGGAGTTGCGTGGGGGTCGGGGATGGCACTGGTGGTTGGCGGCGGGCCTCGGGTGGCTAGGGCTGGCGTTGGTTTCGAGGGGGAGGGTGTTGCGGTTCATACAGAGGAGGAGGGGAGAGGGAAGAGGAGAACGAAGAGGAGAGGGAGGGGGCGGTTGCTGGGGGGCGCGCACCTCGCGCAGCGGCGCGATGGGGCTCCGTCGCCCTCCCTTTTTCTTCTTCTTTTTTCGTTTCTGAAATTATACTGGGGGGGGGGGGGCAGAATGAATTAAGGGGAAGGGAGAGAGAAGGTTTATTTTTAATTTATTTAATTAATTTATTTTCAAAAAGTTGACTTTTTCATACGACATCTAAACGAGGCCCACCGCCTGTCGTCCATAGCGTTTTACCCCCATTCCGAACTCAATGGGATATGTATCGTAGGTTGATTCGGCTGTTACAATCAGTTCCCGTTAAATTTACATTTAAATCACTATATTGAATTTTAAACGTACATTTCAAATTACTGGGGTTACATACTAACTTTAAAAATTCTCAAAAAAATATTTTCTAGCTTCGTATTGACGATACGGTCCTAACAAAACTAGTTTCGTTGAATTCTGAGACCGTTTGCAAAATTCCCATTTTTAAGGGCCTGAATTCCATAGCGACTATTCAGAATTTTCAACTGGACATATCTTTTGATTCCCGCTATGAAATCTCAATTTTTCGGATTCGTTGGAAAGATCTTATCAATTAGATCCTAATGTTTTTGGTTTCACTAAAATCCGGTTTATTTTGCACCCGATATGTTCAATTGAAGTTTGAAATCGAATTATCGAACTACCACGCCATTTTCAATTCTATTTATAATTATATACAATTATTTATATTCTAACGACGACGTATATAATATATACGTCGAATTCCATTCAAAATAAATTTCTCGTCGATATTATTTAAAATAACTCATTTTAAATATTCAAAATTCGCTAAAATTGCCAAAATAAAAATTTTAAACTGGCTCAGAATTTCCGGGTTATTACATTTTATAGCAATTATCAAATCATATATTTATATAGTGTAATCAGCGTAAATAAGCAGATTAATTTTGTAATAAATACATAGGGTAAGATTTGAATTTTAATGCCCTTATAGGAATCGTTGCTTGTGTGTATATGATTATATATACATACAAAATAATGAAACACAGACACGCGGTTAGTCGTTGTTTGTGGTAGAAGTCTGCCCGAAAACGATCGACAAATTCAGCAACCCAAAGTGAGTCTGGCTAATGTGAGAGGTCTGGGTGTCATGAGCCATTGAATTTAGTATACTACAATATGAGTTTAAGCCCACTTATAGTAGAAGTCTTCCCGGAACTGGCTGACAAATCCAACATCTATAAGTAGTAGTTTTTATATGATAAGTCTAGTATGTGTGCATATATATAACTATTATATATGTGTGTATAGGTATGCTTAATACCCGCCTTGAGAAGGTCTTAAGTGGCTGACTTTCTTTTTATCTAGTTTGGGTCTTAAGTGGTTAGGACTAGGCCGTTCCGGAGGTTTATTCCTCGGTTTGGGCCAAAGTCATAGGATGCTCCCTTATTAGATATGAAGTGGTCTATGGGTCCTTCATCTTTAAAGTCGTTTAGTCATGGCAATAACGGATTAGGGTAGTTTACCGGAATGTCCACTTCCTCTAGGAGGTATGTAAGGGCCAACCTAAGGATGGGTTAGGTATATGTGCGATGTTGCATGCAATTATTAACCATCATCTAAAGGAAGTATTAATTGGCATAGGTCTACTACTGTAATATCAGTTAATTAGTAACATGAGGCATCCGACAAAGGGGTCTTAAATGGCTATATGCGGGCCTACCCTAAAGTGGTACTAAGCGGCGAGATACTACTTCTCATAATACTAGTTAGATTATATATATTTATAATGTTGACGTGATATGACAGGGAATTAAGTGGCTAGGGTCTGCCTTAGTGTCTTAAGTGATCATAGGAATCCACCGTTAATGAATATACTAGAATGGGTCTTATGTCGCTGAGAATGTCCACCTCGTTCGGTTTTAAGTGATTATTGATCCACCCTAAATACATTAATGAAGGTCTTTAGTGGTTGATTCTAATGTCCACCTCATTAATTAGAATATACCCTTTGTTTTTGCATACTTGTGTGTTATGTAGAATACTTTGAAGTATATAACCTACCAAATATAGAGTATAGCTTTTAAACACATGTTATTTTCATTTACTAGAACTTTATTATCTGACTCCTCTACTTAACATATTGAACAGGTTAGTAGGTGAGGAGCAGGCATGATGGAGCCAGAAGAAGTAAATAAGACTATTATTATATTAATGGTAGTTTTTGCTATTTTGTTGTTGGAAGAATTTAATTATGAATAATAATGATGTACCTTTGTAAATGTGTGGATTTGGTATTTTGTATTTGAACATGTGGTTTATAAATAAATGGTACATCTTTAATTTGATTATTACATGTACCATTCCACTATGTGAATTTTTCTACATTTATTGCTCTGTATATTTGTGTTTTTATTACCTTAGTAGAAACCAACGATCCGCTTAGAGTGGCTCTAAGTATCAATGGGCGTTTTATGGGTCGGGATTTAGGCCCACTCTGGGCGGGTTGTTAAACTACTCCTAAAACCATATGCGTACTCGGTGAAGAAGAATTGATATTATTTTGGATGTTGGAATTCGTGTGAGATTTCCGAGACCCATTGGGGTATAGAAATCCAAGTGGGATTCCAAGATCTTATGGGATGTAGGAAATCTATGTGTAATTTCAAGCCTATTGAGGCTTGTGAATCCAAATAGGATTCTATGATCTATCTTTGGTTGATGTGCATGAGCTGGAATGCCGAACGTAGCCTCATCATCGGAGATGACTTAAACCAGAGATAGAAGACATAATCAGTAGGGTTGGCAAACCCATAGGGCGTAGCTGATCCCCTTTTCTAGCAATACTCCCAGATGGTTAACATGCCGGGACGATGCATTCGATTTTAGCAAGACCATCCATGATTTTCCTATAGTACCACAACAAGTTGGGTATAATGCTTCAAAACGATAGCTCTGATCCTTATGCAAAAGGATCGACCCCAAATTACTAAGGGCACCTCCATGGAAATCCTACACAATTTAGCGAATGCATCATATTGGTTTTTGATTATATACATAGTATTGTTGTGATGTGCACTCACAAGCATCACCACTACTTGATTATTTATATTTGTTCCCTTAGACATTATTATTATATCATGAGATTTTATATAAAAAGGGTTGGTGATCGTAAGATAAAAACCCGTTAGTGTTTATTTGTGGCGTGGTCTTATGATACATTGTATTTTGAATGATCTTTACAAGATAAAAAAAATTAAGGTGTTTTTATCACGCCGGTTTACCAGATTGATCCGGGGTGTTATTTCATTAAAATGCTTCGATCAGACCGAGCATAAATGCAAATTAGATTTGGATGATAAAGCTTCAGGGGAAGAGGTGGAAGGCCAGACGTATACTCGTGGTTGTATTAATGACAACTTTTAAGGGTTGAAAAACTGGGTCATTACATTTTGCTAATGCAACATAACTTTCTCTTATCATACACATTTGTAATACTAGTGTAACCATCTTTGATAACACTGCCTTGTTAAGAGAATCATACATTCCCTAATTGATCAAATCCAATTAGCTTCTAGACTTTCTTATTCGACAAGCCTTGTTGATACTTTGTTGTCATATTGATTCAACTACATCACTTTTTGGTTTGACATGTATTTACATTCAAATTATGGGCACAACTATTTTTCATTTTTCGACTGCACTGCATTATAAGAAATGAGTAAATGTGCATATTCGTTGTTTGTGCAAATATGTTGTGCTTATGTGCATATAGGAAATGAGTAAATATGCATGTGTGTATAGCGAAACAACGGTAAACATAATTCAAAAGAAAAACATCATATTATAGGATCTTAAAAACGCTATAAAATTATGCAAATGCTATAAAAATTACAACGAATGCTATAATACAAAAAATAAAATGCCATGATAGAAAAACACTTAACGCTACAATAGAAGCAAAGAATACGCTGTAGAAATAAGCAAAAAACGCTATAATAAGCAGCATTTGTCTAATATTATGTATGGCGTTTTTTTATTAATAACGTACAGAAAAAGCTGTAGAAATTTAATTTTTCAGAGTGTTTTTCTCTTTGTTATTCAAAGTTGATGGTCTAACATAACACGTCATTACGTGGCGTTTGACGTTCTCTAAAATGTTATGGTAGGATATAATAGCTTTTTTCAATTGCTATGAAATCTCAATTTTGTTGTAGTGCTTAGGGTTTAATGAATTGGGAGGATTTGAGGGTGGACAGAGGCAACACTTGCAGGTTGGTGGCATCAAAGGTGGTTCAGAGGGTAACATTGGGGCTAGCAACGTTTAGAGAGGAGGAGGGATGTGGTTTTTTCGTTTTAAGGGGAATTGCTGAAATGATTCAGTTAGGTTAGAGAAGGGTATACCGATGATTTCAAATGGCTATCAACAGCCGCCAACGGTCATTATACAATGGCTATCAACGGTTTCATATAGTTGTTTATTTAAATAACAATTTTATGACAAAATTAACAGGCTGTTGCTAGTTGTTGGCGGCCGTCGGAATTGGCGTGGCTATATAATGTTGTTCTTGTAGCGTTGCAAATTAGTGGTGAGATTTCATTATTGGACAAGGGTATTTTTTTGAAATTTCAAAAGCACTAAGGAAATTATGTTCATTAAGTCTTCTTTATTAATAGCAGAGATAGGCATGAGCTAGTTAGTGCTAAATACACAAAGCCATGCAATAAATATTAGATGATCTTTACATATATATTAGACTTTTGTCAGGGTTGCAGCTAGATGGAGAATTAATGTTTCAACTCCACCTTTTTTAGATATATCAAACATCATTTCCCTATTATATTTAACTTAGATTAATCATATCAAATGAATGCAAAAACTAATTTACATCAAGATTCACAAAGTAATATTTTAAACTTCGTAGCCCAGGTGAACGTAGTTATAATAAATATAATAATAATAATGAAATGGATCTTTACACTATGCAATATCTTTTCATGCTACATATTAATGAAGTTTTATTCTCCCTTATTTTCGTTAGCACTAATAAAGGGATCTCATGTACATAATTTATTCATTATGTGCATCAACAAAAATCTCAACCATTTAAAGTAGTGATCCAATTTAGTTAGAATGCATAAAATATTTGGGGATTGGAAAAAGAATCTAATTGTGCGTGCATGCAATAATTGTTGGTAGGATAAAGAATCCAAATGGTCATACCTGTGTGTTAACAACATCCCTATTTCAAGTACAAGCACATTTTCTTTAAATAAATATAGTAATAAGGACAGAGAACTACATTAATCTATTTCGCAAAAACTTAGCTATCAAAATATGGATGTCCTTCAACATGGCCAGAACCACCTGTGGCAGTGCAATCCTTGGCAGAAATCAATATAGCTACTGTCCTCAGCAACTACATTCAACCTCCTTGTCGACGACCGTGCTTCGAAACTAAGGATGATATATCCAACAATATTCTAGTGATCAACCTTGAAAAAGTGTTGGACAATTCTGGAAACTCCATGAAGGAGTTATCGAGTGCATGCAAAGAACGGGGCTTCTTTCAAATTGTAAATAATGGAGTTGACTCGGATTGGATTGAAAAGATTAGGAGGGTATGGAAATATTTCTTTGATTTACCAATGGAAGAGAAGAAGAAGTTCCAAAATGATCCTGTTGACTATCAAGGTTATGGAAACAGAGTTGGAGTCGATAAAGATGTTCCCCTTGATTGGGGTGACTATTTCTTCCTCTACATTTTTCCGGAGTCAAAGTGGGTTTATGATATCCTTTCCTCCTTCCTACAGGTAATTTGCATCTTGATATGATAAAATAAAGAAGTTGAAAATAAAATTGATCATAATATAATGATATTATACATTTGCAGGGAGACAATTAATGAGTATTGTCAAGAAATGTTCAAGTTGACTTTAACATTGATGAAGGTTCTTTCCAATAGCCTAGGTTTAGATGAACTTCATATATAGAAAATTTGGTGGAGTAGAAGACACCTTAAGGTTTAAGTATTATCCCAAATGCCCTCAACCTGACCTCACGTTCGGCTATCTCCTCACTCCGACCCGGGAGGTTTAACCATACTTCTTACCGATGATTAAGTTAGAGGAATTCAGGTATGTAAAGGAGATGATTGGATCAATGTGCATCTTTTCCCAATGCTTTTGTTGTTAATTTAGCTGTCCAAATCCAGGTAATCCCATGTGTGTTTCCTTGTTTGTATGCACGACAAGTTGAAAAACAGTACATATTAATATAGACACGATTATAGTTAAAGTGAAGCAAACTAAATACATATTATTTAGGTGATAACGAATGGAATGTACAAAAGTGTAGAACATCGTGTGGTAGCCAATTCGACAAAGGAGCGCCTTTTAGTTGCATTCTTCGTGAATCCAAACCTAGATTGCGTGATTGAACCGCTTCTGAGCTAGTGTCAACTGACAATCCAGCTTGCTGTCCTTCCATTTCTTCCAAGGAGTATAGAATGTATACAAGGACTAAGGGATTGGGAGGCAAGTATCAAACTGAATCCTTGAAGACTAATTGAAGTGTCCAACTATTTTATTACCAAATAAAAATAAAAAATTCTAAGGCTTTGAGCTATTTGTTGTCTGATGGTGATGTCTTTGTATGTGATGTCCTGTTGTCTATCATATAAATGATCTGGTTTAATCATAAATGTTTTTTCTTTTTCATTGATATTCATCAAGTTATTTTAATGATAGAACTATATGATTATAACATTTCAAGTTTAGTAAGTCATACATTGCGCATGATCTAGCACTACTGCTGAAAATTAAATGGAATGAAGAATTTTTCATATGATTAACTAGGTGAGAACCCATGCTTCCCACGTGGGATAATTGGTCAAAGCGATAGAGAAGGACCATGCATTTCATATAGTTGTTTTTAATATCTATTTGTGTTATGTTGATTTTAGGTATTTAGACCTTCTCTATGATGACATTGGCATCTTCAATCATGTGGAAAGATTGTTATGGAGAGAATTTCAAATATCTATTAATTGGTAGTTATAAGAGTATCATATTTATTCAAATGTAAGATGTTGTTAGTGTTAAAAAACTGATTTAAAGGGACATTTCTCAAATGTGGAGTGATTATACTTTGCTAAAAAGTATTGTTTATTCAAAACCAAAAAGATGTTTTTATTAGACTTCCTCTTAATTAGCTTCCAAAGGGTTGGACATCTACCAATCTTGTTCTCATGTGCAAAAATGAGAATTCGCGGTCTTGTGCCGATTACAGAGCGATTAGCTTGTGTAACTTCTCGAATAAGGTTATCTTGAAGGTTTTATCTTCTAGGCTTGCACCTATTATCGATCGCATCATATCCTCGTCTCAATTTGGTTTTATGAAAGATCGTCTTATCACTGACAATGTTCTTCTTACTCAAGAGCTTATTTCTCATGTTGATCGTAATGTGAGAGAATTGAATTTGGTAATAAATCTAGATATGGCGAAGGTTTATGATTACATGTCTTGTTTTTTTATTATTCGGGTTCTCCGTGCTTTTGCTTTCCTCGAACTGCTTATTGATATGGTGTGGCATCTCATCTTGAACTGTTAGTTTTCTGTTCTTATCAATAGATCGGCCAATGTTTATTCGAATTGGATGGAGACTTTGTTAAAGGGATCCATTTTCCCCAACGCTTTTCGTCACTACGGAAGAAGCTTTCATGAGAGAAGTGCATTCTCTCACGATAGCCTGTTAGATCCTATATTTCGCTATTCTAAGTGGTTGTCCTTTGATTTCGTCTTTGTTGTTTGCGGATGATATCATTATCTTTTCAAATGGGAGCATACTCTTTATTCTCATTCTATTGGAATTTCTTCATCTTTACGAACGATAATGGAGCCAACTCGTCAACTCTTCGAAATGCTGTTTCATTCCCTATAAGTCCATGAATCAAGTAAGCATTTCTTGGATACAGTCCTTCATCGGTTTTATGGTTGTGTCCTTCCCACTGCAATTACCTTATTATCATCCTTTTCGAGGCCGCAAACTCAATCTGATATTCGTTTTTCTGAGCAATAAAGCTAAGGGTAAGATTCTTAGATGGAATTCCACCCAATTATCTCAGGTCGGTAGATTGGTCCTCATCAAGTATGTTCTTGATTCTTTGGGGTTTCGTATTTTTGCATTAATGACCCCTATTTCTTTTTTCCATGCATATTGTTCTTTGGCTTCGTCGTTTTTCTGAGGGAAAAGAACGAAGAGAGGAAGCATCATTGGGTTTCATAGGCTATTATTTGTCGTCTTAGACATGAGGGAGTGTCTAGGCCTCCGGAACCCGAGGTATATCTGCATGGCTTGCGCTTGTAGGTTATGGCTTAGGCTCTGCTTTAATGACTCCCTATGAACATCGTTTTTCCATGCAAAGTATAGTCGTCTATTGCCTTTCGATTTCACCGGGACCCAATCTTACTGTAATAACCCGAAAATCTAAGCCAATTTAAAATTTTTATTCTGGCAATTTTATTGAATTTTGAATATTTAAAATGAATTATTTTAAATAATGACGACGACAAATTTATTTTGAATAGAAATAGAATGAATATATTTATTTGAATCGTCGTTAGAATATAAATATTTATTTATAATTATAAAAGGAATTGAAAGTGGCGCGATAGTTCGAAAATTTGATTTCAAAGTTCAAATGAATGTACATGATTCAAAATAAAACAGATTTTAGCGAAACCAAAAATATCTGAATCTATTTGAGGATATCTTTCCAATGAATCCGAAAAATTGAAATTTCATAGCGGGAATAAAAAATTATGTCCAATTGAAAATTCAGAATAGTCTCTATGGAATTGTAACAACACGCAATTTATGTACCAATTTAAAATTTTATTTTAAGGAAATTTCGTTAGAAAATGCATCAAAATATAAAAATTCCATTTTTAAATTAAATTATTTTTACAAGTTTTATGATGTATTAAGGAATGATTTCCATTTTATTTCTAATAAACAATTTGTAATTAGATAAATGGTGATTTATAACAATTGAATTGTTTATGAATAAATTTCATGAACGAATACTCAAAATAGTTAATTTTGATTTGAATGTATAAATCAGTTTATGATATTCATTTTGAGATTTAAAATATAAATTAAATTAAGGTGCAATGTAAAATAAATATTTATATTTGAGATTTTATTAATTCTTGAACAATAGGTGCGAACCATTTCATAAATTTATAAACAAACGTGATTTGCATTACTAACCGATTTGAATATTTAGCGTTAAAATTTCTTCATTGCTTAAAAATGAATATTATGGAAAGAGTTGTACCGTCATAAGTTTAGAAATGAATTTAATGCTTATCATGCGACTTCATAAGAAGAAAATATATATTTGAAATCAATTTTTAATTTACGAGTTGAGATTTTTAATATTAATAGTAATAAATTTGTTTTGAGTAAACCATTAAAATCTAAATTTATTACAGTATTAATTGTGATAAAGTTAATGAGATTTTGATGTACAAACAGTGTCATTAAACTAAAAATATAACGCATATTTATAAAAGCAATGCATTATTTGTGTCCTATTGTTTCATGCATGTGCATGCGTTCTTGTTTTTTTGTAATCTTTGAAAACAAACTAATTAAAAGATATGCATGCATTGTTGGGTCCCGCAACATAAGTAAAATGTCTTATATAAATTAAAATTAAAATTGCAAATTCATTTCATTCTCAATTTGCCTTATTCGCTCGTTTGAATTGTTGCCAAAAACCATGTGAGTTTAATTTCTATATTTTTCTTTTAATTTACAATTAATGTTTACCATTTAAGGTTTAACATTCATCCATTATATCATTTCTTTCCTTGAGCGTTCTCTAAATAAAATAAAATAAAATTAAAACATTCATTGCTATTAGCCTCTTACCCTTTTTACACAAACCATTCAATTCTTCCCAAAACACACATGGTCCCTAGGAAATTTAATATAGACTATATAGTTTCTTTTTTCTTCTTCTTATATATCCATACATTAGCAAACCATATACGAAACTCTAATTCCTGTGACTGAGCCGCCACTACAAACCTTCAACGGCCAATATCATTTTGAATTCAAACACTAAATTCCCCAAATCCATTCAAAATTAATTCAAACCCAAAAGCAAAAAAATCAAAGACCAATCTATGATCTTCCCTTCTATACGGTTAGATCGTGTATCATACAAGGAATTGAGAGAAATCGCATCACCAAGTGGCAGGTTTCCAGCCCGTTTCCAGGCAAGGTGGGACCCGCGAGCTGGCTCCCCTTGGCGGCGCTGACGGGTGGCGCTCTGGCATGCGAAGTGGCGAAGGCTGATCGGGATCCGATGGCTTCAAGGAGGCGGCGATTGTGGAGTTGGGTTCTGAACGAATTGGGTTTGGCTTCCTGTAGTTTGTAACGTAGAAGAAAGAGGATTAAAGATGGTTAAGTATGTAATTATCCAACTAATTAAAATTTAATTATCCATCAATGTAATGAAAGTTTAAAAAAGCATATTTCTCTCATACGAGTTCAGCATCAGACGAAACAACTTGCGTTGGAATCGCAGAAACAAGATCTACCTGACAGAACTGACTAGAATCAAAACGGAGCAGATCGGATTTTGGATAAATTTCAGATCTAAATTATTCGGTGAGGTTTCTTTTTTAAATTTAAAATAAAAAATTATATATACATATTATAATGATTTTGACTGTAATATATTATACGTTGTTCAAAATTTAGATTGGTTGTTTGGCCTCTGTTGATTATTGTATGTGATAAATTGTGGTGATGATTATTTTTTGAATGATATGTTTTTGTTTGAATAAAAGTCTAATCTTGAATTGGTTAGATCATGTGTGTCAACATAAGATTGTCACCTTGTTATAATTTGTCATGTTGGAAACAAAAATAGCACTATCAATAGAAAGGTTAACATTAGAAATGTTAGGCTAATATAAAAAAATCATCATTCTTGTTAAGAAAAGTTATGTTAGAACAAGACTGGCACTTTTGTCATACATGTGCCATTCGAACAAGATTGGCATTTTTGTCATATATGTGGTATTAGAACAAAAATTGGCATTTCAGTCATACATGTGCTATTAGAATGGAATTGGCATTTTATCAAACATATGTTATTAAAATTTAAATTGTTATTCATGTTAAATGAATTTGTCATTCATGTTGAGATGAATGTTTTCTTCCTGTTAAATTATAATAATGTCAATTAGAATGCCATTAAATTAGGATGTCATTAAATTAGAATGACATTAGAATTAGAATATGATTAAATTAGAATGGCATTAAAGTAGAAGGTCATTAAATTAGAATGTCATCGGAATTCAGAAAAGAAAAATGTGAATATATAAATTTACTTTTTATATTTCATTAGGGTACATAGAAAATTGATTACAATAAATGACCATTTATTTGTTATTTAAAATTTGGTTACAAATAAATATTCATTTATGTGACATTAGATTGAAAATTACATTTTATGTAAAAGATGATATTAGAATTATGTAAAATGTGATAATAAACAATAAAAATTACATTTTGTTGTAGTGTGAAACATCAGAAAAGGATGACAATAGAAATTGTTAACTTATGAAATATCATTTTTATATGACATTAGAAACCATAGGAAGTGTTAGCATATAAAATATAATTTTTATATGACATCAGAGTTCATAGAAAAAGACCAACATATAAATTATAATTTTATATGCCATGAGAGTTCACAGAAAAATATTAACATATAAATTATTCTTTATATGATATTAGAAAACATCGTTTTTAGAGAATGGCATGTTAATTAAAAACATCAATTTTATGAAGAAATGTCTTGATAGTGAAAAATAACATTTTAGTTATAAAATGTTAAGAAAGAGTAAAATAACATTTTAGTGATAAAATGTTAAGATAAAGTAAAATAACATTTTAGTGATAAAATGTTAAGATAGAGAAAAGTAACATTTTAGTGATAAAATGTTAAGATAAAGGAAAATAACATTTTAGTTATAAAATGTTAAAGATGAATCAAAATAACATTTTAGTTATAAAATGTGGAGTTGACAAATATATCACTTTATATGTGTTTTGTTGAGTTAGAGTTGTCGACAAAACAAATATCTCACTTTTATATGTTTTTGTTGAAATAGAATTGTCAAAAAAAACAAAGTTATCCTTTTTATTTGTTTTGTTGAAATGTTAGAATTGATATAATTTCTAAAATATCCTTTTATGTTAATAGGGAAGGTTAGGAATGTTTACATATAAAATACTCTTTTATATGATATTTGAAAACATAGAAAAATGTTAACATATAAAATATTCATTTATATGATATTAGAGTTTATAGAAAAATGTTAACACAGAAAATATTCATTTATATGACATTAGAAACATGATTATAAAGGTTGACATTTATATTTATATTTTAGAGATAATAAAAACATGAATTGAAAAAGGATATTTTTATTTATATTTTAGATATAAATAAAAACATGAAAATAAATGGTACATTTTTATTCACATTTTAGATGTGAATATAAACTTGAATTAAAATGGTGCATTTTTATTTACATTTTAGATGTAAATAAAAACATAGGAATAAAAAGAATATATTTGAAGTTATACTTTTTGTTCACATTCTAGTTGGAAACTAAAACATAGAAATGAAAGAAATATTTTTATTTACATAGTCTATGTAAATAAAAGACATGAATGAAAGAAATATTTTTATTTACATTATCCATGTAGATAAAAGACATGAGAAATAAAAGTCACATTTTTGCTTACCGGTTAGATGTGAAATAAAAACATAGAAATAAAAAGTGCATTTTTATTTACATTGTAGATGTAAGTAGAAACATAGAACTAAAAAGTATATTTTTATTTACATTTTAGATGTAAATAAATGAATAGATTAAAAAGTTATATTCTTATTTACATTTTAGATGTAAATAAAAAGAATAGTTTTAAACGACATTTTTATTGACATTCTTTATTCAATAAAAATCTTAGAATTAAAAGAAGTAATTTTATTATCGCTCTAAGGATAATAAAAAGAGTAGAAATAAAAGGATTTACATTTTTCCATATAGACTAAGGGAATTAATGAATTTACATTTTTCAATGTAAATAAAGGAAATAAAGGAATTTACATTTTCTATGTAAATAAAAAGGGTTTAATAGAAATTTACATTCTATATGTAAATGAAAGATTAAATAAAAATTTACATTTTATATGTAAATAAAGGATGAAATAAAAGTTACATTTTCATTATAATAATATATTGAAATGAAAGGTTATATTTCCAATGTAAATGAACATTGAAATAGAAAGTTACATTTTCAATGTAAATATATATTGAAATAAGAGATTTCTTTTTTTTATGTAGTATTGTATTGAAGTAAAAGAATATACTTGGTGCAATAAATAAAGAAATTACATTTTTGTTTCAATTGTAGTACAAAAATGATTAAAGATTACATTTTAATGTAATAACAAAAGAAAAGGAAAATTACATTTTGATAAAATATATGATTTCATGTATACAAAAGAAATAGCTGTTGAAATAAATTAAAATATAACGAATCGCGCTACTAAAGTTCGTGATTTGAAATCGTAACTTCAAAAGATTGTACCGAAAGTTCCGACCGTCGGATTTTCCCAAAACTGGAACCGTTAGGACCGCTTTTGGAAAATATTTCCAACGATATAGACTTTGTTAAAATAGAACGGTTAGATTTCAAGATAAGTGTAAATCAAATTTGATTGAAAACAGCGCCAGGGGCGTCGATCGACCCGAAGCGTCATTAAATAGATTTAGCTATTTTTATATATATAAAAATCGCGATAAATAGTTATTAAATACTAATATCGATAGGAAATGATTTTAAGATACATACATACATATATATATATGCGAGGATCATTTGAAAAGTCCGAGTTCAATCTCATTTCAAATGATTATACGTCGATCTAAGTCGAAGAGTTGAAGACGGTGATTGAATACCGGCGATCTTCACATCGAATGGATGTGTTGCTATTGAGACCCATGATGGGAGTAGCTACCTTGAAGGGGTTTCAGTAGTAGCCATCCGGCCGTACTTGTTGGTTGTCGGATATGCGAGAACCTCACCTCTGTATTGGACATATGGGGGGCAGAATAAGGCAACTCTGGTTTCGTTCAGACCTAGAACGGACTTGTAAATGGACCGTATGTCTAACATTGTATTCCTTTATACTGTATACGTCGATCTCTGCTAAATATATATCTGTTTGGTGGTTAACACCCTTCTCAAAGACGTACAAGTTTAGAGGTTATATATTGGCAGAAAATCAATGGTATGGATTGACAATGTGGCATGCCAAGATGCATGGAGCAAGGCTTTTGTTGAAAAGCAGGGCCTTGTGGGATGATCAAAGCATAACATGTTTAGGAGTAGCTTTGCGTGACTTCGTGAGCCTCACACCCCGGTATGAGTCAAAAACGGGATATGGACCATAGGGAGTGCACACGTTTCTTTCTAGCTAGGAGTAGTGTCAGTGCTTAAACTGGCTGGCATTTTACTTATGTGGATGATGGATTGAGGTACCTCGGATTTATAGGCCGGAAGTGGTCATATGGAGGTCTAAAAGGACCGGGAAGCGTGTGTTCAGGAATTGCCAATCCACTACCGTTAGGTGGGGACCGGCCCTACCGCTCCAAGGGTTGCCCATAGGTGTGATCCTGAGGCATTTGCTAGAGTGTCTCGAATCGGAGAGGACGATCCCTAGCCTCGAGTTCATGATGGAAAACCCAATTTCCAATACGACACCTTGCGGTTTTGATTGTAGAACTAGTATGGCGACATAGTAGGATGAGGTACTATGCCGTCTATGATTGATATATTATGATTGAAATGTTTTTGAAACATATATACACTAATCATAATATCAAATCTGTTTTTATCGTATCAAGCATTTTTTGACCATTATAAGGTAAAACTCTATCCTCCGGTTTGCGTTGCATTGTGTGATGGGACTTGAGTCTTATAATGGTTTCATTTTTCTAAAAAGCATTGCGTTGTTTAACGATTTACTTTATTTTATGCACTGGCAATCCAGTGGAGTAAACCCATTCCGCGTTAGCAGCGTGGTCCTGTGATTAGCCTTTTATTTAGATTAGTTAAGTTAAGATTTCTCATACCAGTCCCAAGACTGACCTGTAGTTTGTTTCATTGGCAAACTCGGGTGCCCATATTTTTCACACGGGCAGTCGAGTAGCTTTTTGCAGATATTTATCACTTTAGCAGGATCCTGGATCGAAGCTTAAAGTTGTGTCCAAAGCTTTTAATAATCTTCCTCTGCAATGTATTATTTAATGTAAAATTTATCTTCTGCTGTATTATTTTATTTTTTTCGATATACTCTGATATTCTGTACTCTGATGTTATATTATCATAATGTAATAAAAGTTTGCGGTTGTTGATCTAATGTGTTGTATTCATAAAGTTAAAGTATTCATGGATTTCCAACTTTTGGGTCAGACTTGTGTGGTTTATGGTTGATCCATAGGGTGGAAATTTACGGGTCTTTACAGGAATTCTGGCCCTTAAAAATGGAAATTTTGCAAACAACCTTCGTTTTCGACGAAACCACTTTTGTTGGATCCGGGATGCCAAATCATTGCTAGGTTTCAAAATTCATAATTTTCTGAATCAGTATGTGAGCGTGGCGAAGTTAAACGTGTTTTAACAGTTTTAGCCAATTTGGGTCGACCAAAAAATGGCCGTTTTTCAAACGGTCTCGGAATTGACGATATTAGTTTTGTTAGGACCGTATTGTTAATACAAAGCTAGAAATAATTTTTCGGGAATTTTTAGAGTCCGTATGTGGCCCCGGTAATTTGAAATGTGCGTTTAAAGTTGAATATATAGATTTATGTTTTAATTTTAACGGAAACTGATCGAAACGTTTGAACTGGCCTATGATACATATCCCATTGTGTTCGGAATGGGGGTAATTAACTAGAAGCGACAGTCGTTGGGTCTTGTTTGGAGTTCGTTTGGAGTTGAGAGCAATAAACAAGAAAAATTGGAAAAATAGAATTTAAATAATAATATAATTAAATATAAATACCCTCCCCCTTTTGTCCAGAACCCTAACCCCATTTAATTAAAAAGTCGCGCCTCCTTTTCAGATAAAAAAGCAAATCCCGCTTCTCCTTCGTTCGACGCCTCCTCCATCAGCCGACACTTCCCACTCCGAACTCCTCCACCGACGATCAGCCATATCCCCGCCCCTCCCTCCATTCGATTCCCCTAGAGCCGCAGTCCTTTGGAAACCACTGCTGTACCTCGTCGATTTCTGGGGGATTATGACCACCGAGTGGGGTGCGGTTGTGGGGGAATGAAGCTCAGGTGAAGGCGCTCCAGGTGGCGGTTGGAGATGAAGGTCCGGTCTGAGGTGATGCGTGGAAGATGGAGCCCTAATTTTGCTGTATGGGTTCGAACAAACCCGTGGTTCCTGGAAGAAAGGTTTTGCCTTCTTCTCCTTTTTATTTTATTTTATTTTATCTGTACTTAGTTCGAAAAAATATATACGCACAACATTTTTGAATATAAACATAGCAATATTTTTGAAAATAAACATAGAAATATCTTTGAAAAAGAAAATAACATTGTTTTTAAAGTTAGATTTTTATAAAAATAAATAAACAAATATATCATCTTCAATTACAGAAAATACGAGATTTTATAATAGAAAAGACGAGATTTTTAACAATGAAAAGGAATGATCTTTATACAATAAAAGAATAGATTTTTATTTGCAAAAAGATTTGATTTTTATCTACCTAGTGTTGACAAAAGAATTAGATTTTTATATATATAAAAAAAATATGATTTTTATATAATGTAGAGAAGGAAAATATAATTTTTATGTAGTAGAGATTATAAAAATATGATTTTTATATAGTAGAGATTATAAAGATATGATTTTTATATGATAGAGAATATATAAATACGATTTTTATATATGTTGTAGTGAAATAAAAATTTGATCTTTATATGAGTAGCGGATTGAAAATAGAATTTTTATATAATAGAGAATATAAAAGTATAAGTTTATTTATGTAGCAAAATAAAAATATAATTTTTCTATAATGAGAAGAATAAAAATGTGATTTTTATATGAACAATACAAGAAAAAAAATGTGATTTTTATTGTGAACAGCGTGAAATGGTTGAGTTGGAATGTCGGGCAAATCCGAACCGTTTAGAAATAAAGAATGGCGGAGTGGATCCCAAGGTGAGAACTCCTCACTTTTAATTTTTTCTTAGTTGAAATATATACTAGGATGCAGATAGTGCATAGCAGCACCCGACACCCGTCGTCCACAGACCATGGATGACTTGTTTGTTTGATTGTTGTGTTGTGAAATTTTATTGTGTGATGTGCAATGGAATAAAATATTTTATAGTGGAAAATATTTTATAGTTAAAAATATAATTTTTAACGTGTATATAAAAAAAATAGTAATAAACAAATCGGACGATTTGTTTATATACACTGATTTGACTGATATTGATTGGGACAATAAATTTTACACATCGCCCAAATGCACAAATAAAAATCTGTATTTGTTGATGTGAAACCCTACACAGGTGTTGGGATGAAATTGGCCATACACTAGTCCCAATAATTAGCTGTTTGTCGATCGATAGATTGACAAGCTGTTATAAGCGTTAAATATTTATATTTAATGCTTATGCAGTTGTGTGGTGCACTCTGGATGATGGTTGATGATTTATCATTGCTATTATATACATGTGTTGTAGAAAATCTATATAATTAAAATTATATAGTAATTGATTGGGCCTCATTCCAATTTGGAAAATAAGGAATATTACAAGAGAAAATTCATGTGTTGAATAGAATAAAAATTCATGTGTTGAATAGAATAAAAATTCATGTGTCGAATAGAATAAAAATTCATGTGTTGAATAGAATAAAAATTCATGTGTTGAATAAAATAAATTCATGTGTTGAATAAAATAAATATTCATGTGTTGAATAAAAATATAAATTCATGTGTTGAATAGAATAAAAATTCATGTGTTGAATAGAATATATATTCATGTGTTGAAGAAAATATTCATTTGTTGAGTAGAATAACGAAGTTATTGAAATATATAAAGTCGTTTTGGTTAGATATGCGCCGTTTTGACGCGAACGATATTTATATCGATTTTATTCATTTTTATAATGAATATGAAGTGATTTCAAAATATAATGTTTTGAAAATATTATCATTTATAGATTAATGATATGGAATGTTCAATTTTGATTTGAAATTGAATGTGAAGTTGAAATCGTTTGAAAACGAATTTTTAAACGATTTATAAAATAAGTTTTGAAAGGAAATCGACGAAATATATAATATATATATATATATATTATATATATAATGGCCTGAATAGAATGCGCCGCGCTGCGGCAGTTCGCGAATTTCGACCATTGACTTCGAATGGATATTACGGGAGATCCAACCGTCGGATTCTTGGAACCGTTGGGTTCGTATCGAAAAGAGCTTTCTAATGAATATTAGAGATTTGAAATCTAAGGGTTGGGTTTGGAATTATGACCAAATCAAATTTGGAAAAGGTCGTTGTAAGTGCGGTTCGATGGCCGTTGATGGAAATCGACTGTACGGGCCTTGATAAAATTATTAAAAATAGTAATAATTTGTGTAAAATCATAAGAAATGATTTGTGAAGAAGTGAGATGAAAAATTCCCAATTTGAAAAGATAAAAATAGATTTTTTTCGAAATGAACTAGTTTTGAACTAGAATAATAATTTATTTAATTTTAAATAAATAAATTGGATTTGAAAGGGTTTTAAAAGTAACCAGAATTTCCAATAATTGAATTGGAATAGATTTGAATCGAAATTGTCTTTGGAATATTTCGATGTTGGATTTCGTGATTATACAGATATTGTTATGGAAATTTGAAAGATATATTTATATCATTATTTCCAATACGATATTTGTTGGTCGTAGAATTTGATACTGAATATAAGCCGATATATTTTCTATTCAGAGCCTTATATTTAATATCAAATGGGAATTGGGTTTATCGTGAACTGTGTTTTAACGACATTTGTTCTTTAACCCGATTTACATTGAAATGTGATTTGCAATTTATAAATCTTTTTTTAAGATTTAAAGGAGGTTTTCCAAAGTAAAGTTTTCCAATTTAATAAAAAAATTTGGAATGGAATGGAATGTGATTTTGGGTTTATCGTGAACCGTGTTTTAAATGACATTGGTTCTTTTACCCAGTTAAAGACAGGATATGGTTTCTCAAGTTAAACAATCATTAATATTGATTTTTGGGAAGATTAAAACCAAGTGTAGTCTTAATGAATCTTAAATTAGATTGAAATGATCGAGAATGGAGTATCACCAGTTTTGCTCCAGGCGATAGTTAAATCTTTAATTAGATTTGAACGTGAAATGGTAATTGAATTTACCGATAACACTGTGGTGTTAGATATGATGTATTACCAGTTTTACTTCATGGGATGAATAGGTTGGGATTGGGAAATAAAATAAATGATTACTTCGGTTTGGTTCGCTAATCCCGACTAATTTGAATTGATATTCAAAGGAAGATTAAAGAATAAATTTAAAGAATTTATCTTTGATAAAATTAATGGGAACTTATCCCAAAGTGTAAGAATATTTGAATAAAAGAATATTCTGAATTGGAATGAGGCGTATGTTGTGTTTGTGTAATACTTGTTTATTATATACGTGAGTTATTCAGAAAGACAGGGTTTATCCCATTCTGAATAACTGATTCGACGATGTGTCGGGATGAAGACGGTGGTCGAAGACCAGAGGTCTTCAGATCGTTTGGATAATTACTTATGATCTTGATTGGGCTGTACACCCAAGAGGAGGGAATCAATTGGTGACCGTCCAGACGTACTTGGAGATCGATGGATATGCAAGGAATAAGGTTCCTCCGGTTTCGTTCAGACCCAGAACGAAATTGTATGGACTGTGTGTTTGACATTGGATTTTTCCCTGTGTTGATTGATCTCTATTAAATATACATCTGCCTGGTGAAGGGGAATTCATTCCCTTACTTCACCCTTCTCTGAGACGTGTAGGATCAGAGGTTGTATATCGATAGACATCAGTCGCATGGTGTGAATTGCCTGTGTGGCATGCCTAAGTGGCAAATGATCAAGGCTTCTGTTGAAAAGAAAAGTCTTGTGGTTGATGATCAAAGCACAACCTGTGTGGCACATCTTTGTGTAGTGCTAATTCGCGAGCCTCACACCCCGGTTGTGAACCAGAAACGGGAAAGAACCTCAGGGAGGGCATGCGTTTCTTTCTAGCTAGGGTGGAGTCAGTGACCTACCAGCCCTGACATTTATGTTATTTTCATCTGTGTGGTTGTTGCTGTTGCGAGGCGCCTCGCATATATCGATGCCTATGTGGAGCCGATGGAGTCATTTAGCTCATTTACGCCCCCAAAGGGCGGGGAAACACAGTGTTCATACATAATAATCCACATCGAAGGACCGGACCTGACGATCTATGGAGCAGTTGTGGCTGTTCCTGAGGCTCGGGCTAGACAGTCTCGAATTTGGTAGAGGACGATCCCTTGCCTTGGTTCACAGACGGAAATCCAACTTCCAATATGTGACTTTGCGGTTTTGATTGTATACCTATATATGGCGACATAGTGGTATGGGGCTCTTATGCCATGTATGATTGATACTTATGATTGAAATTGTTTTGACACTATACACTTATAGTAATAATAAAACATGAAATTTAGCGTATCAAGCATGCTTTGGCTGTCATAAGGTAAAGCCCTATCATCCGGCTTGTGTTGCACTGTGTGATGGGACATGGGTCATATAATAGCTTCATTGTTCTTTATTTAGCATTGCGCTGTTGTTTTATGCACTGGTATTCTTGGGAGGAAACCTGTTTTGTGTTATATGGCGTGGTCCCTTGATTTACCTAAATTTAAAATAAAGATTAATAACTGTTTTAGTTCTCACACCAGTCACATGACTGACCAGGAGTTTATTGTTTTAATCTAAACTCTGGGTGCCCTAATTTTCCGCACGGGCAGCTAGTAGTTTTGGTTTTGCAGATTTATATTCATAGGAACCTGGTTTACAGCTGGAATGATATCCGGAAAGCTCTGTATCCGTATATCTCTTTCAGTTGTGTATTGTATTATTTTTCCGCTGCAGTAATGTATTTAAATCTCTGATATTTAATGTGTAATGTTTATTCATATTATGTATATTCTTGTATTCTGATGGAATTGTTGTAATTGACAATGAAATGTTCTTCTGTTTGCGTTCCGATTTGTCGTGTTCTCAAAACAATCATGGGTTTCGAACGGTCTTAGTTGGTTTAGCGATTGATTCGGATCGAGCGAAATTCTCGATTGTTAGCTCTGGTATCAGAGCTTTGGTTTACAGAGCTCGGAGAACAAGGCACGTTATAACCAAACGAAAGAATTCATCAGAAATTGGATTAGTAATATCCAATGAGAACGACTCGTTAGAGATGGGATCAGTAGTATCCTAGAAAGAGTGTGAAGAGTATATTTTTAAAATGAAAACGAATTTTGTTTTGAAAATTTAAACTTTATTCAACGTATTTGAGTATTTATTTGCATTGAATTTGGGCAATCCAATATATAAAGATTTTGCATATACGTCTGGTCCACGGGTATTCGAAGTTTTAATATATTGGGTAGATATAGAATCACACTCTAGTCCCCCGGAGATGAAACTATTGATGACTGTACAACACCAATCGTTTGGGTTCGAGTTTCGATGGTGTGATATTTATATATTTCCAATTGACTGGTGTGATAACCAAAACTAGATAGGGCTTATTGTTGTGATTTGGCATCAAAAATGTGATTTTTTGACTATATATCAAAGATATGAATTTGAAATGATAATCAACTAATTGATTGATGGTGTGTTGTATGATTATTCGTTGATTAATTAAAATTTGGACCATTTGGCCGAATCTAGTCAAATAGCGAATTGTATTGAGAATTTGTCGCATTTGCATACATATACATGTACTTACATTGAACAGGTCATAGCAAGGAGGCTAGAGAAGAGGAATAAAATTGTTTGCCCAACAAATAGGTACATGTTTATTGTATTTCTTGGGTTTTTGATGATATTATGAGCCGATTGGCTAGCCGCTTGGCTATTTGTTTTTCGTTTTGGATTGGTGAGGGCCATGGGAGGCTATTTGAAATATCCCGAAGCTCCCGGTGCAAGGGAGGTTATGGATAAATTTTTCGAAAATTTAGGGTGTTAGCAGTTTCAGTCAATTTGGGTCGACCAGAAAATGGTCGTTTTTCAAACGGTCTCGGAATTTGACGAAATTAGTTTTGTTAGGACCGTATCGTCAATACGAAGCTAGAAATAATTTTTCTGGAATTTTTAGAGTCCGTATGTGGCCCCAGTAATTTGAAATGTATGTTTAAAGTTGAATATATAGGTTTATATTTTAATTTTAATGGAAACTGATAGAAACGTTAGAATTGGCCTATGATACATATCCTATTATGTTAGGAATGGGGGTAATTAACTACGGGCGACAGTCGTTGGGTCTTGTTTGGAGTTCGTTTGGAGTTGAGAGCAATAAATAAGAAAAATTGGAAAAATAGAATTTAAATAATAATATAATTAAATATAAATACCCTCCCCCTTTTATCTATAACCCTAACCCCCTTTAATTAAAAAGTCGCGCCTCTTTTTCAGCTGAAAATCCAAATCCCGCTCCTCCGTCGTTCGACGCCTCCTCCATCAGCCAACGCCTCCCTCTCTGAACTCCTCCACCGACGATCAGCCATATCCCCGCCCCTCCCTCCATTCGATTCCCCCAGAGCCCCAGTCCTTTGGAAACCGCCGCTATACCTCGTCGATTTCTGAGGGATTGTGACCACCGAGTGGGGTGCGGTTGTGGGGGAATGAAGCTCGGGTGAAGGCGCTCCAGGTGGCGGATGGAGATGAAGGTCCGGTCTGAGGTGATGCGTGGAAGATAGAGCCCTAATTTTGCTGTATGGGTTCGAACAAACCCGTGGTTCCTGGAAGAAAGGTTTTGCCTTCTTCTCCTTTTTTTTATTTTATTTTATTTAACAACCCGGAAAATCAGAACCAATTTTAAATTTTATTTTAAGAAATCTTAAATAGAAAATGCGTCAGAATTTAAAAATTCTATTTAAAAAAAATTAACAATAAAATGTTTACATTTTTATTGTAAAGAAGAAAATATGAAAAATGAGCATTTGTTTAAAACAGGAAAGTTGTTGTAACATAAAAATTCACATTTTTATGTAATAATGATTCATTAAAATGATTCATAGCTTGTTTAAAATAATGTAACATAAAAATTTACATTTTTATGTAAACTAGAGAAGATTTCATTTTCTATGTAATGTAGAAAAGATTACATTTTCTTTACAATAAAAAGACATCATCTTCTTTGCAAATAAAATGATTACATTTTCCTTTGTAATATAAAAAGATTCAAGTTTGGTAAATGTGTGTGTGCATTTAAAAGTTACATTTAATGTATGTATGAATCTGACAAAATTATTTATGGTTGGGAAATATGCTGACATTAAAAAGCTACATTTTTAATATGAAGATTCATATAAAAGGATTCTAGTATAGTAAAATGTCGACACATTAAAATTTACATTCTCCTAAAAAAGAAAATTTTAATATGTTAAGTTAGATAGATGAGAAATAAATGGGATATAGCTAAATTTAGAAAATAATTAAATAAAATTATTTTAGGTTCATTAGTCAGCAATTCATTTTCTTTGTAACGTATAACATGCAAAATGTGGATTTATGGGCCTTAAAGAGTTAAAAGGGATTAAATATATTATTAAATATACAAAGGTTAAAATAAAAATATTTCCCACCTCTATATAATATCCTAAACTCTCATAACCCTATTCTCCTTCTTCTTCTTTTTAGTGGCGGCTCTCTTCCTCTCTCTCTCTCCCCTCCCCTTTCCCTTTTTCAATTAGCAAACCTATTGTGACGACCCCATTTCCCGTACGGACGGAGACAAGGGTAATCTTTGGAATATAACACAGAAATAGATAATAGCAGAGCAGAAATAAATAAATACACCAGATAATGCACAATAGAATACTGGATAAACGTAATCATCAGAGTTACACAGTATACAGGATCATACTTAGTACAAGTACAATTCAGCTATACATAAATGTCTACAGCGGAAAACAAACATAATATGTACAATAGGAGCTGAACAGCATAAAAAGAGATAAATAATAGAATCCATCTTCAGCTCCAGCTATCCAGAAAGAACCAGCTAAACCTGAATACAAGGTTGCCCGTGTAGAAAGAGGGGCACCCGAGTTTGCAAGTGAAACAAACTACGAGTCAGTCATGGGACTGGTATGAGAAATCTACTCAACGCATTTATAATATGGCTAATCACATAACCACACCACTTTCGTGGAACGGGTTTACTCCATCGGATCGCCGGTGCTTTAAAACAAATAATTCTTTGAAACATCGCAATGCTTTTTATAAAAATGAAGCCATTATAAGACTCAGTTCCCATCACACAATGCAACGCAAACCGGAGGATAGAGTTCTACCTTATAATGGCCAAAATAGGCTTGATACGAATAAAACAAAAGCATTTGATATTACTACTAGTGTTAATATGTCTCAAAACAATTTCAAATCATAACTATCAATCATAGACGGCATTAATGCCCCATACCACTATGTCGCCATATATAGGTATACAATCAAAACCGCACAGTCACGTATTTGGAAATTGGATTTCCGTCATGAACCAAGGCAAAATATAATCCTTACCGACTTCGAGACTCTCTAGCCCGAGCATCCGGAACAGCCGCAACTGCCCCTTGGAGCGACAGGGCCGGTCCAAACGGAGTGGATTATAGTGCCTGAACAATACGTTTCCCCGCCCTTTGGGGCGTAAATGAGCCAACAAATGACTCCATCGGACCCGGATCGTCCGATCAAACCGAGGCGCCTCGCAACAGCAACAACCACATAAGTTAAACTCGTCAAGGCGTGTAAAACCACTGATGCCACTTCTAATTAGAAAGAAACGCATGTCCTCCCTGAGGTCCTCTCCCGTTTCTGGTTCATACCGGGGTGTGAGGTTCGCGAATTCACGTTATACACAAAGCTACGCCACACAGGCAGTGCTTTGATCATCACCACAAGACTTTGCTACAGAAGCCATGATCACCGCATCTTAGCATGCCACACAGGCAATTCACACCGTGCAACTGATGGCTATCAATCACACAAAATAAATTCCAATGTCAGACACACTGTCCATTTGCAAGTCCGTTCTGGGTCTGAACGAAACCGGAGGCACTATATACCTCGCAAACCCATCGATCACCACGTACGTCTGGACGATCACCACTCATTATCCATATTTCGGGATGCCTCCCAATCAGGACCTCGGTTACCATCCAAACGAGGTGAAGATCTCCGGTCTTCGACCACCGTCTTCATCTTCGATTTCTTATCGTCGATTCAGTTATTCAGAATGGGATAAACCCGGTCTTTCTGAGCAACTCGCGTATATAACAAACAAGTGCAACACTAACATACATACGCATCATTTCAATTCATTAGTCACTAACCATCAATCAGTAAGAGAACGATTTCCCAAATATTAACCCCGAAGGCCGAAACCAACATCAGATCAAAATCCAGGAAACCATTCGACTTAGCTAACCTTCAGTTAATTTCTAAATTTCACATCCATATCGTTCATAATATTTTATAATGATTTATCGCTATTTTTATTTATTTTAAAATAGCCAATCTATTCAAAACGACGCTTCGGGCCATAACGCGGCCGTGGCGCTATTTTTCTTCAGATTTGATTTACACATATCTGAAAATCTAACCGTTGGATCTTCACAAAATTTACATCATTATAAAGATCTTTTCAAAACGAATCCAACGGTTCCAGTTTCGGGAAAATCCGACAGTCGGATCTCCCGGTATAATCGTTTGAAGTTTCGATTTCAAAATACGAACTGCAGCATCGTTATTCGATTAAATATAATTATATGTATATATATATATATATAATCGATTCTGGCGCTGTTTTTCTTCATATTTGAATTAAACATTCCAGACAATCCAACCGTTGGATCTTTACAAAGTTGGTGCCGTTGGAAAGATATTTCCAAAGCGGACCCAATGGTTGCGGTTTCGGGAAAATCCGATGGTCGGATCTCCCGCACTAATCGTTTGAAATCACGGTTTCAAAATACGAACTGCAACTTCGTTATTCGATATATTTTAATTCTATTTATATATATATATATATATATATTGATTCTTCGATTTCAAAGATATATTCTTTTCATACATTTGATAAAAAATATATTTTTATCTAACTGTCTTCTATTTCAACACTTCACTATTTTTAACGATTCGTGTATATAATAAAAATGTGATTTTTAATGTAAAACAATTTATTTCAAAATATGAATACCATTCAACACATGAATTTCAATTCAACGAATGAATTTCGATTCAACACATGAAGGTTTTCTATAGTTTGTATATATCGATAAAAAGATGATTTTTATATTCAAAACACGAATACCATTCAACACATGAATTTCAATTCAACGAATGAATATCGATTCAACACATGAAGGTTTTCTATAGTTTGCATGTATCGATAAAAAGGTGATTTTTATATTTAAAAAACGAATTCCATTCAACACATGAATTTCAATTCAACGAATGAATATCGATTCAAGACATGAAGGTTTTCTATAGTTTATATATATCGATAAAATGGTGATTTTTATATTTAAAACACGAATTCCATTCAACACATGAATTTCAATTCAACGAATGAATATCGATTCAACACATGAAGGTTTTCTATAGTTTATATATATCGATAAAATGGTGATTTTTATATTTAAAACACGAATTCCATTCAACACATGAATTTCTAATCAACGAATGAGTTTCAATTCAACACATGAAGGTTTTCTATTCAACGAATAAATATATTTTCAACAAATGAAAATAATTCAAACACATGAATATTATTCAAAATTTCGGCAGCATAATGGCAGGGTAGTTAAAACCGGGACTGTCCCTAGTACGACTCCTCGCTCTACCTTAAAACCTCGCAGTTTTTGACAATGGGGAATCATGCATCTAGTTCGCACGCAGGCGGCATGTATATTTATTTCATTTCCACAAACTATTCCTATGTGGTTTCAACCAAATATTTCTCAACCACAAACGGGTATTTTTCAACGACAATCAATCAATTTCAACCACAAACAATTCCAATCAACCATTCGCTATCAATCAATTTTCACACCAATCACAACCAATAAATATCGTCCACGGTTTGTGGACGAGGGGCATATATATATATATATATATATATATATATATATTTATATATAACATTTCACTTCTATTTCAACCCACATATATATAATTTTTACAACGCATATATAACTTATACATCGAACGTACAACTTATACAACGCTTATACAAGAGGTGTACAACGCTTATATAACTCATACATCGACTATATAATTTATACATCGTCGTTTTCCATATCGCTTATAAATTAGAAATCTCACCTTGGGTTCCACTCCACCAAAAATAGCAGAAGGCTCAGAAAAATATGCGGTCTCTTCTAGAATGTAGAAGACGTCCACACGGTCACGATGTTTCCTGTTTCATCGAGTTTCGTCAAGAAACGAAAAAGATATGATTTTTCAAAGTTTGCAACGGTTTAAAGGTGTTAAAACTGTTGAAAATTAATATAGCCGTATACCTCGTTTATTTCTTCAGAACTACGTTTAGATTTAATCTTCAATCCGCTGCGCTTCGTCCCGATTAGGTTACGCCACCTCGTCAAGCTTGGAACGACGCATCAGGGGGTGGGGGTTTCGTTGAACTCGAACTGGCGAGGAGGGGGTATCGGTGGCGGGAAGTTCGGATCTTCTTGGGCTCGATTCTCGAGGCACAACGCACGGTGGAGGTCGAGGGTGGTATGGATTTGAAGGCCTTGAGGAGTACTACAAAAACCTTAACTGGATTGGGTGCTAAAGGTGAACGGATTCGCCAGAAAATGGAAGGGAAGGGAGGAAAGCCAGCCGTCGTCGATCGCGATGGCTATAGGGTTTTTTTTGATTTTTTTGATTTTATTTAAATTATGAAGAAATAATTTGATTGGCCGGGGGGTTTTAAAAAGGGTTTTCTGACACGATCTCCAATCCAAAGCCAACGATTGTCGCTGTGAAAACCCGTAACTTCCCCGTAAAGGAAAGCCTCGGATAGTTCGAGAACAAGCCACAACAGAACGCATATAAAAGAACATTTCATTGTATATGACAACAATGCATCAGATTACAAGAATATACAGAGTACAAATGAATATTACACAGAAATATCAGAGATTTAAATTACATTTAAATACATCGCAGCGGAAAATAATACAATACACAACTGTGAAAGAGATATACGGATACAATGCTTTCCGGATATCGTTCCAGCTGTAAACCAGGATCCTGTGAATATAAATCTGCAAAACCAAAACTACTAGCTGCCCGTGGCAAAATAAGGGCACCCAGAGTTTAGGTTAAACAATAAACTCCAGGTCAGTCATGTGACTGGTGTGAGAACTAAAACAGTTATTAATCTTTATTTTAAATCATTAGGTAAATCAAGGGACCACGCCGTATAACACGGAACGGGTTTCCTCCCAAGAATACCAGTGCATAAAACAAACAGCGCAATGCTAAATAAAGAAAAATGAAGCTGTTATAAGACCCAGGTCCCATCACACAATGCAACGCAGCCGAGGATAGGGTTTTCCCTTATAACAGCCAAAGAATGCTTGATACGGTTAAAACAAATTGTTTGATACTATTATAAGTGCATAGTGTATAAAACAACTTCAAATCATAAGTATCAATCATAGGCGGCATGAGCGCCCCATCCCACTATGTCGCCATACTAGGCTCTACAAATAAAACCGCAAATGTCACGTATTTGGAAATTGGATTTCCTTCTATGAACCGAGGCAAAAGATAGTCCTCTACCGATTCGAGTCAATCTAGCCCATGTCTCAGGATCAGAGCTCGAGTGACCCTTGGAGCGATAGGGCCGGTCCACCGATGTGGATTAAAATGCCTGAACACTACGTTTCCCCGCCCTTTGGGGCGTAAATGAGCCAACTAAATGACTCCATCGGTTCGAGAACGACCGATCAATCCGAGGCGCCTCGCAACAGCAACAACCACATAAGTCAAACTCGTCAGGCCGTGTAAAACCACTGACGCCACTTTTTAGCTAGAAGGAAACGCATGCCCTCCCTGAGGTCCGTCTCCCGTTTTTGGTTCATACCGGGTGTGAAACTCGCGAAGTAAACGTTACACAAAGCTACGCCACAAAGGCCATGCTTCGATCATCAGCCACAAGACTTTGCTTTTCAACAGAAGCCTTGATCATTTGCCACTTAGGCATCCCACACAGGCAATTCACTCCATGCGATTGATATCCATCAATATATAACCCCTGAGCTCGTACGTCTCAGAGAAGGGTGTTAAGCAAGAGAATAAATTCTCCGCCGCCAAACCGATATATATTTAATAGAGATCAATCACACGGACTAAAATCCAATGTCAGACACACAGTCCATTTACAAGTCCGTTCTGGGGCTGAACGAAACCGGAGGCACCTAGTACCTCGCATATCCATCGATCTCCAAGTACGTCTGGACGATCACCAACTGTTTCCATCTTCTTGGGTGTACAGCCCAATCAAGATCATCAGTAATCACCCAAACGACGTGAAGACCTCCGGTCTTCGACCATCGTCTTCATCTTCGACTTATCGTCGTATCGGTTATTCAGAATGGGATAAACCCGGTCTTTCCGAATAACTCGCGTATTATTTTAAATAAGTGTTACACAAACACAACATACGCCTCATTCCAATTCATTAGTCACTAACCGTAAATTAATCAAGAGAATAATTTCCCAAATATTAACCCCGAAGGCCGAAACCAACATCAGATCAATATCCAGAAAACCATTCTGCTTAGCTAACCGACAGTTAGTTTCTAAATTTCACATTCATAGGGAAAGGTTCCCATTAATTTTATCCAAGATAAATTCCTTGAATTTATTCTTTATTCTATTTTTGAATCTCAATTCAAACTAGTCGGTATTAGCGAACCTTACCGAAGTAATCATTTATTTTAATTTCCCCATCCCGACCTATTCATCCCATGAAGTAAAACTGGTAATACTTCATATCTAACACCACAGTGTTATCGGTAAATTCAATTACCATTTCACGTTCAAATCTAATTAAAGATTTAACTATCGCCTGGAGCAAAACTGGTGATACTCCATTCTCGATCTTTTCAATCTAATCAAAGATTCATTAAAATTCCACTTAGTTTTAATCTTCGACTGGGTTAAAGAATCAGTGTCATTTAAAACACGGTTCACGATAAACCCAAAATCACATTCATTAATTATCGGATTAAAGAACGAGTGTTATTTAAAACACTGTTCACGATAAACCCAAAAATCAATATCGATTCAATTCCAATTAAATATTATTTAATTGGTACACTTCGTTAAATCTAAAAAAAAAAGATTTAATCTTTTCTCAACTGGGTTCAAGAACAGTGTTAGTGAAGACACCATTCACGACAAACCCAATCACATTTGATATTCAATACAAGGCTCTGAATAGAAAATATACCGGCTTATATTCAATATCAAATTCTACGACTAACAAATATCGCATTGGAAATAACGATATATATATATATATATATATATCTTTCAAATTTCCATAACAACATTTGTATAATCACGAAATCCAACATCGAAATATTCCGAAGACAATTTCGATTCAAATCCATTCCAATGCAATCATTGGAAATTTTGGTTATTTTCAAAACCATTTCAAATTCAATTTATTTATTTAAAAATAAATAGAATTATAATTCTAGTTCAAAACTAGTTCATTTCGATAAAAATCTATTTTTATCTTTTCAAATATGGAGTTTTTCATCCCAATTCTTTCTAAATCATTTCTTATGATTTTACACAAATTATTACTATTTTTAATAATTTTATCAAGGCCAGTACAGTCGATTTCCATCAATGGCCATCAAACTGCACTTATAGCGACCTTTTTCAAATTTGATTTGGACATAATTCCAAATCCAACCAGTAGATTTCTAATTTCTAATATTCGTTAGAAAGCTCTTTTCGATACGAACCCAACGGTTCCGGTTTTAGGAGAATCCGACTGTCGGATCTCCCGTAATGTCCGTTTGAAACAAATGGTCGAAATTCACGAACTGCCGCGGCGCGACGCGTTCTATTCAGGCCATTATATTATATATATAATATATATAATATATACTTCGTCGATTTCTATTTAAAACGAATTATATAAATAGTTTTAAAATCGTTTTCAAAAGCAATTTCAACTTTCTTTTCAATTCAAATCAAAATTGAATTCTTCTTTATAAATTCGTTTTAAAATTCATTTCTATTCAATTCAAATTTCAATTCAATTTGAATTCATTTCAATTCGCTTTCCATTCAATTTGAATTCGTTTTCAATTCAATTCATTTCGAAATCGTTATATATTCAATTCATTTCGAAATCGTTTTCAATTCAATTCATTTCGAAATCGTTTTCAATTCAATTCATTTCGAAATCGTTTTCAATTCAATTCATTTCGAAATCGTTATATATTAAATTCATTTCGAAATCGTTATATATTCAATTCATTTCGAAATCGTTATATATTCAATTCATTTCGAAATCGTTATATATTCAATTCATTTCGAAATCGTTTTCAATTCAATTTATTTCGAAATCGTTTTCAATTCAATTCATTTCGAAATCGTTATCTATTCAATTCATTTCGAAATCGTTATATATTCAATTCATTTCGAAATCGTTATATATTCAATTCATTTCGAAATCGTTATATATTCAATTCATTTCGAAATGAATAAAATCGATATAAATATCGTTTACGTCAAAATGGCGTCAATCTAATCAACACGGCTTCATAAATTTCTATTTTCAAATATTCTATTTCAAATATTTCTTTTTCAAAATAGTTGTTATTATCAAAATATTTCGTTCAACACATGACCAATCTCAATGGATGAGTACTGTCAACACATGAACTTTTATTTTATATCGATAAAGATGTAAATTTTATTACTAAAATATTTCGTTCAACACATGACCAATCTCAATGGATGAGTACTGTCAACACATGAACTTTTATTTTATATTGATAAAGATGTAAATTTTATTACTAAAATATTTCGTTTAACACATGACCAATCTCAATGGATGAGTACTGTCAACACATGAACCTTTGATTTTCAAATTCTTTATTTTTCAAATTGGAATGAGGCCCAATCAATCACCATATAATGTTAATTATATGGATTTTCATACATTACACACATATAATAGCATTGAAAAATAATCAACCATCAACCAAAGTGCACTACACTGTATAAGCATCAAATATAGATATCTAACGCTTATAACAGCCTGTCAATCAATCGATCGACATATTTAATCAATCAGGATGAATGAACTTCAAATTTCATCCTAACACCCGTGTGGGGTTTCAAACAATCCAACACAGATTTAGTTGTGCAGTTGGGCGATGTGTAAAATTTATCGACCCAATCAATGTCCTTCAAATAGGTGTACATAAACAAACCGTTCGGTTTGTAAATGAATATTTTATTTTATTCACTTCACGTTAAAAATTATATTTTTAACGATAAAAACATTTTATTCCAACATATGAATTTCTATTCAGTTCAATCTTCAAATAAAATGATATTTTTATTTTTCTAACATATTTTAGAAAATTTCGGCGGCATAACGGCACGATACTAGAAACGGGACGAGGCCTAGCCTTATCCCCGGTCTAGTGAAGGCCCACGCCATTCACACATCAATCAAAATCACCAAACAACCAAATTCAAATCACATCATATAACTAATCTATGCAACCAAACAAACAAGTCCATGGTCTGTGGACGATTATGTCGGGTGCTACTAAGCACCGTCTGCATCCTAGTATATATATATAAATAGAAAGGAAATTGAAAGGTGAGAAATTCTCACAAATAGATATCCAAACATCTTGACTCTTCTTCGATATAAATCTTCGTTCTCGCCTTTTTGTCACCTTCGTTGTCCGCCTTCACTACATATGTAAAAATCGAATTTTTACTTCGCTATTCAATATATAAAAATCATATTTTTACTTCGATGCTCAATATATAAAAATCGAATTTTTACTACTATGTTATATAGATAAAAATTATATTTTTATCACGCTATTTTCCGTATAAAGATTTCGCCTTTATAAAAACATAGACTTCGCCTTTTCAAATTTAAAGATTTCATCTTTATAAAAATCTCATTTTTATTTTTCTACACATATAAAAATGGTATTTTTAATATTTCTATCATGTAAAAATTATATTTTTAATTCTCTACCTAACCAAAAATCATATTTTTACATCTTCTAGATAGTAAAAACTATATTTTTAATACTTTAAAAATATAAAAATCATATTTTTATTCCTTTAAAAATTATTCCCTATCTTTACAATTCTAAAAATCGCATCTTCTGTTTTTAAAAACATCTCCTTTCTATTTTTAAAATTCAGATCTTTCTATCATACAAATCCAAGTTTTATCAAATTAAAAATCTAAGCTTTTTCACCAAGTAAAAATCAGTTTTTATGTGAACGAAAATCAGTTTTTATACATATACAAAATCAGTTTTTATATTTAGAAAATAGATAAACAAATAAATAAATAAATAAAATACTCACTGATTTATTTTCGTTCGTCGGAGACAGGGGTGTTGTTTGCGCATTGACCAGAGGTGAAGGGCTTCAGGTGGTCGGCCAGCGGCGTGCGGAAGCGGCGGTGGCTGCTGGACATGGTGCAATGGGCGGAGCGACGGGTAGTGGGGTTTTGGGTTTCGGAGCGTCGCGGTTCAGGGTGTTGACTGGGAGGGAGGACCGGCGGCTTGGCATCGACGTTCGGGAAGTGGGCGTTGAACTCCTGGGAGCGGTGCGTCGAGTTCGAGATCTGGGGTTTTTTTTCTCTTCTGATTGAACTAAATCGAAAGGGGGGGCCAGCGGTTTATAAGGAGAGGAGGGAGGATATATTTTATTTTTATTTTTTTTATTATTTAATTTAAAAAGTTGACTTTTACATACGAACTCGAAACGAGGCCCACCGCCTGTCGTCTATAGCGTTTTACCCCCATTCCGAATACAATGGGATATGTACCGCAAGCTGATTCGACCATTTCGATCAGTTTCCGTTGAATTTACATCTAAATCACTATATTGAATTTTAAACGTACATTTCAAATTACTGGGGTCACATAACAACTCTATAAATTCCATAAAAATATTTTCTAGCTTCTATTGACGGTACGGTCCTAACAAAACTAGTTTCGTCGAATTCTGAGACCGTTGGAAAAATGGCCATTTTCCAGTCGATTAAAATCAACTGAAACTGGTCAAACGCGTTTTCCTTTGCCACTCTCACATATTGATTCGAAAAATTACGAAATTCGAAACCTAGCAATAACTTCACATCCCGGACCCAACAAAACTGGTTTCGTCGAAATCCGAGGTCGTTTGCAAAATGTCCATTTTTAAGGGCCTGAATTCCATAGCGACTATTCAGAATTTTCAACTGGACATATCTTTTGATTCCCGCTATGAAATTTTGATTTTTCGGATTCGTTGGAAAGATATTATCAATTAGATCCTAATGTTTTTGGTTTCTCTAAAATCCGGATTGTTTTGCACCCGGTACATTCAATTGAAGTTTGAAATCGAATTATCGAACTACCGCGCCATTTTCAATTCTATTTATAATTATATATAAATATTTATATTCTAACGACGACGCGTATAAATATATACGTTCGAATTATATTCAAAATAAATTTCTCGTCGATATTATTTAAAATAATTCATTTTAAATAATCAAAATTCGCTAAAATTGCCAAAATAAAAATTTTAAACTGGCCCAGATTTTCGGGTTGTTATAGTCGTCCTTAGCGTTTTACCCCCATTCCGAACACAATGGGATATGTTTCGAAGGCCCATTCGAATGCTTCAATCATTTTTCATTCAAATTAAAATATAAAACATTCAATATTTAATTTGAACATACATTTCAATTTGCTGGGGCCACATACTGATTCAAAAATTTACAGAAAAATAAATCTGGCTATGTCTTGACGATACGGTCCCAACAAAACTAGTTTCGTCGAATTCTGAGACCGTTTGTAAAATGGCCCTTTTCTGGTCGATCCATTTTAACTATAATTGACCAAAACACGTTCTCCTTTGCCACGCTCACATACTAGCTTCAAAAATTATGAAATTTGAAATCTAGCAATAACTTCACATCCCGGATCCAACAAAAGTGGTTTCATCGAATTCCGAGGTCGTATGCAAAATGGCTAATTTCACGAGCTATATAAATTCCATAGCGACCTTTCTGAAAATTCATTTGGCCATAACTTTTTCTTTCCGCTATGAAACTTCGATTTTTCAGATTCGTTAGAAAGGTATTCACTAACAGATTTAAATATTTTTGGTTTCACTCAAATCCGTTTTGTTTAGCACCCGGTACAGTCCGACAAAGTTTGAATTAAATTTTTGAAACTGCAGCGCCATTTCAGGCCTTGTTTATAATTAGAATTAATTATATTCGTTTTCCAACGTCGATTTAAACTCAGTTTTCATTGCTATTATTTAAAATATTTATTTTAAATATTTTAAATATTTATTTTAGATATTTAAAATCCATTATTTTAGCCAATTAAAATTTTTTAAATTGGTTCAGATTTTCCGGGTCGTTACACCTATGGCCAAAATCACCAACACCTACCACCACGGAACCCACCGCCGCCCTCAAACCGATGGCTGAAACACTCCAATCCCTTTTCCATTCTATCTTTCATCTCAAGAAATAAATTTAAAAAATTTCAATTTCAAAAACAAAGAGACAACAGCTCGACATTATGTACGGCCATGATCGGAGTCTGGTGCGTTCTAGGGGCGTGCGATTTGAAAGATTAATTAAAAAGCGTTGTTAAGAGAATTAATTAAATTAATTACTTTAATTAATTATACAATGTTTAAATTAGGATATCTTTTGCACATGAAGTCAGAATTTGATGATTTTTGTTGTGTTAGAACCATATTTCCGAGATCTATGTGATGGGATAGAATGAGATGGATTTAGATCTCGTCTAATTTTTGGTGGAGTGGAAAGCTATTGGTGAGATTTCTACATTTTTTTAAATTAAATATTATTCCTCGTTGTTTGAATTTCATGTATATGTGTTTATTAAATTGTATCTGTGATGTTTGCAATTGAAATTTATTGTTTATTGTTGGTGATTGGTTGTATTGCTCGTGTGTGATAGATCTGATCTTGTATAACTAGAACTCCTCTTTGTTTGATTCTAAGTATGTAGATCTAATTTCTATTTTGAATCTATGAACAAAGATTTCATTTTTCATTTTCAATATGTTTTTAATAAAAGAAAAGATTTCATTTTTAGTTTCATTTTATTTTAAAGAAAAGAATACAAAGGTTTCATTTTTCATTTTGTTACACACCAAACAAAATTATCATATCTGTTGTGCTAGAACGGTCAAAACAAAAACATCAATTTTTATTGTCAAATTTGTTGAAATTAAAAAGGACAATTTTTATTGTCAAATTTGTTGAAATTAAAAAGGTCATTTTTTTGTACCGTCAAATTGTTTTATTAAAAAGATTGAAATAATAAAAAGAACTTGTTTTCATTGTCAATATTTTTTAGTTAAAAGAATGAAAAGATTTCATTTCATTTTTATTTTCCACTTTGTTTTAATAACGAATTACAATAAAAGTTCATAATTGTATGGTCATTTTGTTTTTATTAAAAAGATCATAATGGCATAGTCATTTTTGTTGCATTGGAATTTATCAAACAAAAGTATCATTTTGTTGTATTGAAAGTTAACAAATAAAATTAATCATTTTTGTTGCATTGAAAGTTATCAAACAAAATAGTCGATTTTTCGCATTGGAATTTATAAAATAAATTGGTCATTTTGTCACATTGAAATTAACAAATTGTCACCATGGTTAAAATAGAATAGTCGAATTATAGCCACTATTTTTGTCAAAACATAGGTATTGAATTAAAATTGTAATTGCCATCAAATTTAGTTTTGTAAAATCAAAACTCTTATTTTTGTAAATTAGAACTTCCGTTTTTGTCAAGTTAGTTTTGCGAAATCAAAACTCTCAATTTTGTGAAATAGAAAGTGACAGACAAAGTATTATCATTTTTGTGAAATAGAAAGTGACATAAAGTATTATCACTTTTGTGAATAGAAGAGTGACACACAAAATTTACCATTTTGTTGAAATTAGAACGGGTGAAACGAAAATCAAATTTTCGTCACTTTTAAAAAGAATGAATTAAAAATACATTTTTGTCACTTTTAAGAAGAATGAATTAAAAATAGACATTTTTGTCAATTTAAAAAGAATTATACAAAAATAGACATTTTGTCACTTTAAAAAGAATTATACAAAAATAGACATTTTTGTACATTGGAAAGGATTCGACAAAAAGGGAACATTTTTGTACATTAAAAAGAACTAGATGAAAATATGCATTTGTGGTCATTGAAAAAGAAAAGATATAAAAGTTTAATATTATTTCTGATTGTCGATTAGTTACAATAAAAAGATTAGATATGAAAGTTAATATTTTTATTGTCGATTAGTTACAATAAAAAGATTAGAAATAAAGGTTCATATTTTTACTGCCTTTTAGTTATAATAAAAAGATTATATTTTTATTGTTACTTTTTCACAATAAGAAAGATTGAAATAAAAAGATTATATTTTATCGCCAATTTGTTTCAATAAAAGTTTAGAACATAAATTCGCATTTCGACTGTCATTTGTTTGCAATAAAAATATTTGACGATAAAACTTCATTTTTATTGTAAGTCATCTCCATTAGAAAAACTTGACAATGAAGATTATATTTTCATGGTATGATTGCTGTATTAAAAAGGATTAGATATTAAAATAGAATATTCATATGTTAAAAATATGATGTTAGCGATGGCTTAAGATATATGTTTGAATTGTTGCAATCTTCGACGTATTAAAGGTAATGAATGATAATTCAAATTGAATATTACACTTCCATGTACGAGTTATCCGACTTGTTTATGTGATTGGGACGATAAATTTTACGCGTCGCCCAAGTGCACAAATAATTTATTATTTGTTTGTTGGATGAAACCCCACACAGGTATTGGGATGATATTTGACAGACACTAATCCCAATATTTAGTTGTAGAATCCAATCTGGTTATTATTTGGATGTTTGATAATTATTTATCATGATTGTTGATTGCATGCCATATATGGAAATCATATAACTGAAACTATATGGTTATTGATTGAGTCACATTCCAATAAAGAATATTTTAGAAAAAGAATATTTTAGAAAAATATACTTTTGTCGAAATAACCTAGTCGTTAACTAGAATAAATCATTAAATTAAGATTTAATGAAGTTTTCCAATTAGTTAATATTTAATTGAAATTAAATTTAATAAATTGGATTTTGGGTTTGTCGTGAATGGTGTCTTAAATAACACTATTCTTGAACCTATTTGAGAAAAGAATAAATCTATTAATTAAGATTTAAATGAGATTTTCCAATGTTGAAATGAAATGGAAATTGATTTTGGGTTGATTATGAACAATGTTTTAAACGACATTAGTTCTTAAAACCCGATTAACGGTGAAATTATGATTTGTAATTTATTAATCTTTTAATTAAGATTTAATAGAATTTTCTAAAGAGGAATTTTCCAATTTAATATATACTAAATTAGAATTAAATGGAATAGGATTTTGGGTTTATCGTGAACTATGTTTTTAAGCAACATTTGTTCTTTAACCCAGTTAAAGACAAGATTAATTTCTTAAAGTTGAATAATCATGAAATAATGATTTTAGAAGATTAAAACTAAATGGAGTTTTAATGAATCTTTAATTAGATTGAATAGGAATATAGTAATTAAGTTTACTGGATTCTAGAAATAACCGAGAATGGAGTACCACTAGTTTTACTCCATGCATAGTTGAATCTTTAATTATACTTGAAAGATAAACGGTAATTAAATTTATCAGAACACATTGGGTGTAAGATATGGGGAACCACCAGTTTTACTCCACAGGATGAATAGGTTGGGACTAGGATAATATAATAAATGATTACTTCGGTAAGGCGTTATTCCCGACTAGTTAAGTTAAATCAAAGAATATTCTCGATTGAAATGAGGCATAGGTTGTGTTTTTATAGCACATGATTTTAAGATGCGTGATTTATTCGGAAAGATCGGGTTTAACCCAATTTTGAATAATTCATACGACGATTAAAAGTCGAAGAAGAAGACGGTGGCTGAAGATCGGGGGTTTTCACATCGTATGGATGATTTCTGATATCTTGATTGGATCGTACACCCAAGATGAGGGAATAATTAGGGATCATCCAGACGGGTTTGGAGATCTACCGGATATGGTTTCGTTCAGACCCAGAACGGACTTGTAAATGGATTGTGTGTTCCGACATTGTATTCCTTTATATTGTATTCGTTGATTTCTGTTTAATATATAGCTGTTTAGTGGCGGAGAATTTATTCTCTTGCTTAACACCCTGTTATATATTGGTAGATGATTAATGATATAGTATGGTCTGACAATGTGGCATGCTAAGATGCATATGATCAAGGCTTTTGTTGAAAAGCAGAGCCTTGAGGATGAAGATGAAAGCACATCGTAAATTAACATAGCTTTGAGTATATCGTTACTTCGCGATCCTCACACCCCGATATGATGGTGAACGGTTTGTTTGATTAGTAGGTTGACCAATATACTTTATATATACGTGGATTGGGTCAACTGAGCGTTGGTGGGTGTGGTCGCTCCACATCAGGAGATTGGGTAGTGATATCAGCCAAAGCCCATGGGGATAGAACACTAGATTTTTCTTCCAAAGTGCGTATTATATATATTATGGTGTTTTCTCTTGCCGAGACGTAAGCCGTGGAGATACATTCGCGATATGTCTTTCGAATCAGGAGCCATCATGATGAAAACCCAACTTTCCAATACGAGCTTTGCGGTTTTTAGTTGTATAATTATATGGTGACATAATATATTATGCCACTTACATAGTATATTATGCCACCAAAGATTGATACATTTATATTCGAAAATTGATTTCTACACTATGCACTTATAGTATAAAAGATGAATTTCGCATATTAAGCATTTTTGACCATTATAAGGTAAACTCTATCCTTCGGCTTTCGTTGCAAGGGACTTGAGTCTTATAATGGTTTCATTTTCTAAAAGCATTGCATTGTTTTTATGCACTGGTATTCTTGGGAGGAAACCCGTTCCGCGTTAGCGGCGTGGTCCCTTAATTTACCTAACTTTAAAATAAAGTTAATAACTGTTTTTAGTTCTCATACCAGTCCCATGACTGACCTGGAGTTTATTGTTTTAACCTAAAATCTGGGTGCCCCTATTTTCCACACGGGCAACTCGTAGTTTTGGTTTTGCAGATATTTATTCACAGGATCCTGGTCTACAGCTGAAGCGATATTCGAAAAGCTCTGTATCCGTGTATTTCTTTCAGTTGTATTTTGTATATATATTTTCCGCTGCTATTTAAATGTAATTTTAAATCTCTAATATTGTATTTCTAATGTAAAATATTTATTCACACTTGTATATTCTTGTGCTCTGATGTAATTGTTGTAATCAGCAATAAAATGTTCTTCTGTTTTGTGTTCTGATGTATGTCGTTCTCAAAGCAATCCATACTTTCCTTTACGGGGAAGTTTCGGTCGTTTCATTTGGTATTAGAGCTTTGGTTTACAGAGCTCGAGAACAAGACACATCCGAACCGAACGAAAGAATTCATCAGGGATTGGATTAGTAATATCCAATAAGAATAACTCGTTAGAGATGGGATCAGTAGTACCCTAGAACGAGTGTGAAGAGTATTATTTATGTCAAGAAAAAAATTTACTTTTGAAAATTTAATCTAATAATACATATTTGAATATATTATTTTATTTTGGACAATCGAGTATATAGAGATTTGCATATACGCCTAGCTAGCGTGTATACGAAGCCTTATATATACTGGGTAGATATAGAATCACACTCTAGTCGCCCGAAGATAATTCTGATGATGAGCATGACATCATTAGCATTTATGTTCGAGTTTCGAAAGTGAGATATCTATATATTTCCAACTGACTGGTGTGAGAACCAAAACTAGCTAGGATTTATTATTGTGATTTGCACTGAAATATGATTTTTGACTATATATATAAAAGTATATATATTTGAAAAGTTAATCACCAAATTGATTGTTGGTTGCGATGTTTGATAATTAGTTAACTAATTAAAATATTGGAATGATAAGAATGATAAATTTAGCTAAATCGAATTCAATATTGAACAGAATTGAAAATTGAATAGAATTGAAAGTTGAGTGGGTTAATTAAACAACTTTCAGCTTCGTTCCTTTTCGAGGACGAAAAGATTTTAAGTGGGGGAGATTGTAACAACTCGGAAAATCAGAACCAATTTTAAATTTTATTTTAAGAAATTTTAAATAGAAAATGCGTTAGAATTTAAAAATTCTATTTAAAAAAAATTAACAATAAAAAGTTTACATTTTTATTATAAAGAAGAAAATATGAAAATGAACATTTGTTTAAAACAGGAAAGTTGTTGTAACATAAAAATTAACATTTTTATGTAATAATTATTCATTAAAATGATTCATAGCTTGTTTAAAATAATGTAACATAAAAATTTACATTTTTATGTAAACTAGAGAAGATTTCATTTTGTAACGACCCAAGGATTTTCGGCCCCGGAAATTGACATAAATACCTTTACCGTAACTCATGCCGACCTTTCAAACACCGAAAACACTGGATGTTATTAGAAATAATTTAGAGGGTGAGATAAGAAAAAAGAAATATTAGAGTAGAAGAAGAAGAAGAAGAACCGACACAACACAGAATCAGAGTCTCACATCGCAGAGGAACAAAATATAATATATAAAAAATCTTTACTGAGAGCTTTTAAAAATACTTACAATATCAGAGTACATCACACAACGGGACAGTTATAATAACCTGTTCCCATATACAACACACAGCGGAATAGTAGCTAATAATATCATACGTCTGAACACCTCCATCTCGTCTCTGGACTTCACAACATTCGATAACCTGAACCTGTACACCCTGGGCTAACCCGAGCATTTACAAAACATCGGGTAAGTCTAGTGAACCAGAGTGAGAAAAACTTGCACAGTATTAAGGTATCACACAACTTGATTTTAAAGTTCAAAAATTTTCAAAAGAAAAGGATAATCGTAAGACCAAATCCACACATAAACACGGATGGTTTTTACCTTAGATAACCCAAAATTGTTTTGAAACCAATATCTTTTCAAATATTATAATAATGTCTAAATACAAGTAAATAACAATCTAGTGGAACACTTGCATCTCACGCTTCACATATATAGTATACAATCAAAACCGTGGGCGCTTACTGGAGATTGGATTCCGACCTTGACAAGGTATGGGACCACCTGCCGATAGTGTATCTCTAGAGGCGAATACACTGGGTTCAACAAGAACGTCTTGCAACCCGACCGGCTACTCATTTCGCTTGAGTGTATCGAATGTATATCACCAACGGTTGGCCTCAAACCACCGTTTCCCGAAAAGGGACAGCGTCGGAATAGATTTAAGAAGCAAAAGGAATTTCTCTAGATAGGTGATTATACACCCAAATGGGAGCGACCCACATAGCCATGTTGCCTGCCCGATTTTTGTCATTTCCCGGTTGTGAGGCTTGAGGTTTGAATTTCCTCTACAACACCTGGCTACCATTCACTTTGAATGCCACATTGTCAGATCCACCAGATATCCCTAATTGACGTTCACAAAAATACTCTAGTAGTTTAGAGAACCATCATCCTCCGTACCACCATGGTACGTTTGAAGAAATCAACGTACGCGATCCCTTTGGAAATACTTTGTCAGACATTCGTCCATACAAGTCATCCAGGAACAGGATGAACCGAAGGTACTCTCCTACTTCATCCAATGAATCACCCTACAGATCAGTAGAGAGAAGTCCTTGCAACCCGTAGATTCCAGACACGACAGAACCACAGTTTATCTCTGGGAGCTAACCAGAGATTTTTAGCGGTTCTACCGTTTAATGAAGATCCACGGTCTTCAATGTTCCATCTCTATCATCTTCTGATATCTTCACGTATTTATTGGTTGGAATGGTTTCCAAATATAAATTTGATCCCGGTCTTTCCGTACCAACATGCATATTGGACAGATTTGATAGTCGGTGATTTAACTATCAAAATAATAAGCGTTTCAATCATGACAATCCAATGAGTTCACTGGTTCAGTATTCAGCACCACTTGGCCTTTTGATTAAAACAAATATAAATTTAAAACCCTTCAATATCTCTCTATTACAAATATAACTTTTCGCTTCTTACTTAACTTAATATTTTCTTTAAATAAATTCTTTTCAATCCTTAGGAAAGTCCTATATCATCTTCAGTTGTCTCTATCCACTTACAAACATTAGCCACATTTTTATATTATATAATATTGGAAAATCACTTTAACTTATTTCTCGTAAACCGATGTCACGAAATATCATTTATTACTTGAAAACAATAAACAACGCTTATTTTGATAAAATAAATCAAAACTTTACGTTTCATTTCTCGCTCTAAAACGTTGCTATAATCCCACGCAATCCCCTTATATTTCATTTCTCTTGGGAATCATCATTTTTTTCTAAATCTTCATTAAAATCGCCATATTATTTCTTTATTGGAAATAATAAATCATTACCAACTTCCTTTCCCATTTCAACTAATATCATCCTCAGTTAATCCTGATGTCGTCCAAGTTGGGGTATTTTAATTACCTCTCAGACCTTATTCAACAACGTTCATATCTTGGGATAAATATAAGTTGAAATCCCAAAACCCAATATTTTATTCTAATCTCCCACTTTTATTTAATCACATTCTTAAATAACGTTAATTTAGAATTAACGATATAACGCCTCAAACCTCTTTCATATAACTCTGGTTTATTATAAAACCTTTTATCTCAATTTCCTTTTACCTAATTCAAATAATTAAGTGACATTTATTTAAGCTATAATATTTGCTTAAAAATCCCTTTTTATAACTTTGTTATAAAACTCAGGTTTAAACAAACCTGTTGATAAACTTCTTTCACCGATCAATTGGATTTCTTTTCACTTAGATTACTTTTAATTAAATTCCCATGAAAAAAATTCTAAATTGTTATTAAAAATAATAATTTATTCTATCATTAACTACATTAGTAGTTAATTCCTTTATTAACTAAAATAAATAAGGAATCCCTTTTTAAAATCTTATTAAAATCTAAACAATATTCATTAAACTCTTCTATTGGGTTTATTCAATAAAAAATAATTTAATGGTCAATCCCAGTTAAAACTATTAACTTAGTCAACTTAAATCTGGTTATCTTAGTAACTGATTCCACTCATTTCTCCATTTAATTAATTTATAATATAATTAATTAATTAGAATAATTTCATTAAATTGTTTCTTAACAAAACCATTATCCAGAATTAACCGTTAGGTTAATTTTTATTCATGTATTTCTAAATCTGATTACCATCAGCATTTGTCTTTATAAAAATAATTATTAACTTAAAAAATAAATAATGTATTTATTTTCTTTGTAAACTTTTATTCAAAATATATATTTCGAAACCTATTTTAAAATAAATTTTATAACTTCAGTTCTATCAATTTACCTGACGGTAAATCGATAAAATAATTTACTTTTAGGCCATTTACTGCCGATTACCCAACCAATACTTCCCATTGGTTAAAACACAACGCAGGTTGACTTTTCAATCAATGATCACTAACAAAATCAATTAACCAATCATGACAGTTCATATAAGATAATATGAAAATAAATAATATATTTGAGGAATCCGGTTGGATCCCTCCAACCTGTTCTTCCCTGTATACGAATGGTTATCTCAAATCAGACCATTCAATCATTTAACTAATAATAACGACCATATAATCCAACCACAAGCAATTCAAACAATTCAACCAATTAAACACGTTTATTTTATAAACGTGACCAACAAGGTAAGCTACCTTTATTGGAACCAATCATTAGAATAACGATTTGGTATTTCACTGGGATTGAAGAACGGTTTAATTTCATTAGTTAAATCAAAAAATAAATATATAATTAGCAAACAGTCAACCATTGGCAAGCAGAGCAAACAAAATAAAAACCCAATTTATATAAAAAATAAATGGGAAAAACAGAGTGAGTTTACTCACTTTGGTTCCGTTCGTCGTCAGAGCAGTGTTTCACAAGCTTTCAGCTGCGCTTACTCCGTCCGCTCTCATTCCAAATCTTACGTCTGTCAATGCTTCACGTTTCGTCTGATTTTGTCTACGTATGACACAGTTACCATTTAAATGCAGTATTCACCTTATTATAAATATATTAATTATTAATGTTAAAATAGCTTTGATTATATCAATGCATATTATACACGCGTAACCATGATCAGGCATTTTAAACTCGGTTTGGGCTCATCCGAACTTCCTTCGAACGTTACTTGTTCGTGCTTAGTGTTTGAATATTTAAGAACTTAGTTAGGCACTATATAATATTGGGCATATAAAAATCTAACTTAGCTTCTAAAATAAAATGACACGTAGTGTACACAATTTGGCATCTTGGATGTCCTCCTAGGTAACGAAAATTATATATATATATATATATATATATATATATATATATATATATATATATATACTAGCCTAATAAAAACTTGATAAAGATTGTTAAAACATGGTTACGCACCTATACATGCATTAATATAACATTAATTATATGTATTAATTATTTAAGCATGATCATACCCATGATTAGGCTTATGTAAATGGTGATACAGGCAGGCGTTAATCTACATGTTGTGTATCATCTCCTTCGAACCCGTGAGGACTTCGCCTCAACTTCACTACCCCGCCCGCCTGTACTGCCTACTCCGTACTCCACCATTAGCACTCAGTTTCTCTGTCCTCCAGCACCCGCCACTGTCAACCCCAAGCAACTGGCGCCACACACAAACCCACGCATGTCTCATCTCCTCTACTACTCACATGCGAGACCACCGCTTCCAAGTTTAAAACCTTCCCAGATCCGCACTAGTTGTCAATGCCTTTACACCACACCCGAACTTCCTACTGTTCTCCCTCCTTTCTTATATTTTTCTTATTCATGCGCACCCCTCTGCCGCCGCACAATTTCTCTCCCCACACAATAGTATACCTTCTGCCATTTTGATCCCTTCCCATTTCTTTTTCTCTTGTCAACCGTGTTCTCCCCCACCCGCAAGCTACTGTGGCCACATTCTTCCACATATCAACTTGTTTTCATTTGGTTTGCTGGGTTGAAGATTTAGAAGGGTGGTGCTTGCGTTTTATAACATGAAGAGGAGTTACGGTTTTATTTGCTGAGAGGAGAGACATGATTTCTAAGTCAAAAACGCAGGCGAGATTGTGTGTTTTTATAGTTGAGATTGCCTTGGAGCGCACGACTTGAAACTGCTTGGCCGGCAAGGAAGAGGTGAATTGGCAAGCACGGTTTCAGAATGTAGGCGTAGCTGTTGCCTGAAGGTTTTTTTTTTGAAAAAGTAAAACCTTGGTCGGCACGGTTTTAAGAATTGCCAGACAAGATATCACAAAGTGTGGCACCCAAAGAACCAGTATGGGGTGAATTCAATTTTGTTTATTTATTTTTCAAACTTCGTTGTAAAGTAATATACAGAAACAACAACAAATGACTTCTGTTTTCTGATAAAAAGGCTAATCTTGGTGTAAAAGGTATTCCGGATCTAATGGGACAAGTTTTGTCGAAATCCGACGTCGTTTGAAAAAAATTCCTTTATAAACCAGAAATAAACACGCGTTTTATTTTTTCACGATCACCAGATAAATCGAATCAACTTGAAACTCTGAAATTCTGTAGTAATTTTCCAGTATGAATCCAATGGCACCAGTTTCTTCGCATTCTGAGACTGTTTCCCCGGTAGGCTATTTTTACGCGCACCGAGATGCCATTTTTAACGCCAAATTTGTAGGTCCCTAAAAATAACAAACTATATACCTATCCTGGCTCTAAACATAGATACTAAATCAACGGAACTGGTTTCATGTCTTAATTGGTTTCATGTCTTAATTTGATCGTCTGCTCAAGTTACACTCAAATCTCTCTTTATTAAATTAAATTAATTACGATCTATATAATTTGAATGGGCGTTTATGGCTACCGTGGTCACATACGACATCGGTTTGCCATGCAACTCAACACCGTACAATAATTTAATGTTACGATCCCAATGAAACTGATTTCATCGAAATCTGAGTCCGTTTGCAAAATGGCTATTTTTAAAGGCCTATATTTTAATAACGATTTCCACAACGATTATTTCAAAATTTGATTTGTCCATAGCCAACAAATTATAACACGAAATCTGAATTTTTCTCTTTTATATGGAAATTATAATCAACACGCTTCAAACGTTTCTTATTTCACAGAAATCCGACTTGTATCGGATCCTGTATATCAAATTGAAGTTCAAAACTCCATTTTACGAACTAACGCACGATTTCGAGCTCGATTTATAATTATATAAATATATAACGTTTAAACATTGTTTTAAATAACGAATTAAATATTAAATCCCTTAATATTCCAAATATAATATTTAAAATAAATAAACAAATAAAATATTTGACTGCCAAAAATACGGATCGTTACATTCTTCCCCCCTTAAAATAATTTCGTCCTCGAAATTGCTAAGGTAAGAAGAATGCTACAAATCCCATTAATTTCAAAATTTAAATTACTTTAAAATCGAAAACAATTCGATACCGTATATAAATATCTTCAAAAATATCGAAAATTTTCTAACACCTTAAGTTCCCGGAAAAATCCGACAGAGTCTCCCCGGCACGAAATGACATTTGCGATATCGCAGGAACAAATATAATATATACTTCAACCAACAGGGTCGGAAAACAAAACCAAAACCTAAAATTTTATATTTTTGCGTAGACATACCTTTTTGGGAGTGCTATTTAGCATATTTGCTCAACGTATATGCGATTTACTTGACCAATATCAATTTGCCTAGCCATCTGGCACCTGTACTTAACTAAATTCACATATCAGTAATAAATATGTGAAATTCTGAGATAATAGTTCACTAATCATCTGGTATAACTGTACCAGTACTGAACAAACACACAACATCAATTCATTATTGTAATAACCCGGAAATCTAAGCCAATTTAAATTTTTTATTTTGGCAATTTTGATGAATTTTGAATATTTAAAATGAATTATTTTAAATAATAACGACGAGAAATTTATTTTGAATAGAATTCGAATGTATATATCTATTTGAATCGTCGTTAGAATATAAATATTTTATTTTAATTATAAAAGGAATTGAAAATGGCGCGGTAGTTTGAAAATTTGATTTCAAATGAATGTATAGGATTCAAAATAAACCGGATTTTAGCAAAACCAAAAATATTAGAATCTATTTGAGAATATCTTTCCAACGAATTCCAAAAATTGAAACTTCATAGCGGGAATAAAAATTTACATCCAGTTGAAAATTCAGAATAGTCGCTATGGAATTCTGGCCCTTAAAAATAGAAGTTTTGCAAACGACCTCGGTTTTCGGCAAAACCACTTTTGTTGGATCCGGGATGTCAAATTATTGCTAGGTTTCAAAATTCGTAATTTTCTGAATTAATATGTGAGCGTGGTGAAGAAAAACGCGTTTTGATAGTTTCAGTCAATTTCGATCGACCAGAAAATGACCATTTTTCAAACTATCTCGGAATTTGACGAAATTAGTATTGTTAGGACCATATCGTTAATACGAAGCTAGAATTTTTTTTTTTTGAATTTTTCGAGTTAGTATGTGACCCCAGTAAATTGAAATGTGCGTTCAAATTCAATATATATATTTATAATTTGATTTGGACGGAAATTGATCGAAACGATCGAATCAGCTTACGATACATATCCCATTGTGTTTGGAATGGGGTAATTAACTAGGGACGACAGTCGGTGGGTTCGATTTCATGATCAAAATAAAAAGGTACTATTTAAAAAAAACTTAAAATAATAATATATATATATATATATATATAATTATATAAGTCCCCCTTTTCTTCTTCAGTCAACGAGGAAAGAGAAATAAAAAAATAACAAAGGCCCGATCCCCTTTTACCGCCGCTCCCCTTGATGTCGACCACCGCGCCCGGCTCTCCCACCCTCGCGTCGGCCTCCCCTCCTCCCTCCTCCTCGCGATGGTGCTCTTCCCCCTCTTCTTCAATTTCGAACGCCCTAACCCCTAAATCCGCCGCATCCACTAAGCCCGCACCCTCCCCGCCGCGCCTCCACCTCCCCTTCAAGCCCTCCGATAGCACCCCCATTTCCTCCCTCCAATCGAGCCCCTCAGCCACCGATAACCCCGTTGCGCCACTTGCTGCAACCCCCAGTCGCCTCCGACGCATGGAAGAACCCTCCCCTCAGCCTTCTTTCGTGGTAAGATTTTATTTTATTTTATTTACTTGTTTTTATTTAATGAATTAGTTTTAAAATGAATTTTTAAATCAGTTTTTACTTAAAGAAGGTATTTTTGAATAGCATGAAAAGGGATGATTTTTCATAGCGTGAAAGGAAAGGTTTTTTTTATAAACAAAAAGATTAGATTTTTATAAACAAAAAGATTAGATTTTTATAAAAAAAAGATTAGATTTTTATAAACAAAAAAAATAGATTCTTAATCCAAGAGAGATTAAATTTTTAGTGTATCAAAGATTATATTTTTAAAAGCAAAAAGACGATATTTTTAATAGTGAAAAGAATGGATTTTTATTAACATAAAGATGAGATCTTTATGTATGTAAGGTTATGATTTTTCTTTATAAAAATATTATTTTTATATAACTAGAGAATTAAAAATATGATTTTTATATGATAGGAAGATTAAAAATATGATTTTTATATTATAGAAGTATTAAAATTTTGATTTTCATTATGTAGAAGAGATAAAGATATAATTTTTATATGATACAGAGTATAAAAATATATTTTTTATAGATGTAGTGAAATAAAAATCTGATTTTTATTATATATATGTTGAAATAAATATGGGTTTTTTATAGCGATGATATAAAAATTCGATCTTTATATTAGAAGTAGATATAAAAATATAATTTTTATATAGGAAGGAGCGTTATAAAAAATAAATTCTTTATTGGAAGAAGAGCGATATAAAAATATAATTTTTATATAAAGAATAGTGTGATAAAAATATAATCTTTATTATATGAACATCGTTATAAAAATAAATTTTTTATCTATATAGTAGCGATATAAAAATAATTTTTTTATCTATATCGTAGCGGTATAAAAATAAAATTTTTATCCATGTAGCGTAGTTATAAAAATGTGATTTTTATATACATAGATACAATATAAAAATGTGATTTTTATATATGTAGTGAATACGGGCAACGAAAGTGACAAAAGGCGAGAACGGCGAAGATTTCCTATATATGAAAAGTCGTCGCATTTGGTTTAGCTAGTCGGTGAGAACTTCTCACTTTAAATCTTGTTTTCTAGTTAAAATTATATACTAGGATGCAGACGGTGCTTAGCAGCACCCGACACCCATCGTCCACAGACCATGGACGACTTGTATGCTTGTTTGATGTGTTATGAAGTTTGTTGGTGATGTTGATGTGAAATGGATAATAAAACATTCATGTGTTGAAATAAATTAATTATCCTTAAAAATATAATTTTAACATGAATGTGAATAAATAAATATTCATCTATAAACCGGACGGTTTGTTTATGTACACCTATTTGAAGGATATCAATTGGGAAGATAAATTTTACACGTCGCCCAACTGCACAAATAATATTCAGTGTTTATGGATTGAAACCCCACACGGGTGTTGGGATGACATTTGGCGTACACTAATCCCAATTGTTTAGTGATATGTCGATCGTTTGATTGACAGACTGTATGAGCGTTAGTTAGTTATATTTAATGCCTAAGCAGTTGTGTGGTGCACTTTGGATGATGGTTGATTACATATCATTGTTATTATATACATGTGTTGTATGGAATCCATGTAATTAACATTATATGGTAATTGATTGGGCCTCATTCCAATTGGGAAAATAAAGAATATTAAAATATAGATTCATGTGTTGAATAGAATAAATATTCATGTGTTGAATAAAAGTCGTGTTGATTAGATTGACGCCATTTTTACGTGAACGATATTTATATCGATTTTATTCATTTTTATAATGAATATAGAAAAGGAAGTGATTTCAAAATATAACGTTTTGAAAATATTATCATTTGTATATCGATGATGTGGAATATTCAATTTTGATTAGAAATTGAATATGAAGTTGAAATCATTTTGAAAACGAATTTTAAACGATTTATAAAATACGTTTTGAAAGGAAATCGACGAAGTATATATTATATATATAATATAATGGCATGAACAGAACACGCTGCGGCAGTTCGCGAATTTCGATCATTGACTTCGAGTGGACGTTACGCGAGATCCGACCGTCGGATTCTCCTAAAATCGGAACCGTTGGGTTCATATCGAAAAGAGCTTTATAAAGAATATTAGAAATTAGAAATCTAACGGTTGGATTTGGAATTAGGTCCAAATCAAATTTGGAAAAGGTCGCTGTAAGTGCAGTTCCATGGCAGTTGATGGAAATCGACAACTATTAAAAATAGTAATAATTTGTGTAAAATCATAAGAAATGATTTCTGAAGAATTGGGATGAAAACTTCCATATTTGAAAAGATAAAAATAAATTTTTATCGAAATGTACTAGTTTTGAACTAGAATTATAATTCTATTTATTTTTAAAATAAATAAAGTGGATTTGAAATGGTTTTAAAAGTAACCAGAATTTCCAATAATTGAAGTGGAATGGATTTGAATTGAAATTGTCTTTAGAATATTTTGATGTTGGATTTTGTGATTATACAGATATTGTTATGGGAATTTGAAAGATATATTTATATCGTTATTTCCAATACGATATTTGTTGGTCGTAGAATTTGATATTGAATATAAGCCGATATATTTTCTATTCAGAGCCTTGTATTTAATATCAAATGTGATTTGGGTTTGTCGTGAATGGTGTCTTCATTAACACTGTTCTTGAGCCCAGTTAAGAAAAAGATTAAATCTTTTTATTTAGATTTAATGAAGTGTACCAATTAAATGGAATTTAATTGGAATTGAATTTGAATTGATTTTTAGGTTTATCATGAACGGTGTTTTAAATAACATTTGTTCTATAACCCGATAATTAATGGAATGTGTTTTTGGGTTTATAGTGAACCGTGATTTAAATAACATTGGTTCTTTAACCCAGTTAAAGACAGGATGTGATTTCCCAAGTTAAATAATCATTGATAGCGATTATTGAGAAGATTAAAACCAAGTGGAGTTTTAATGAATCTTTAATTAGATTGAAATAATCGAGAATGGGGTGTCACCAGTTTTGCTCCAGGATATAGTTAAATCTTTAATTAGATTTGAACGTGAAATGGTAATTAAATTTACCGATAACACCGTGGTGTTAGATATGAAGTATGACCAGTTTTACTTCGTGGGATGAATAGGTTGGGATTGGGAAATAAAATAAATGATTACTTCGGTGTGGTTCGCTAATCCTGACTAGTTTGGATTGATTAAAGAATAAATTTAAAGAATTTATCTTTGATAAAATTAATGGGAACCTTTCCCAAAGTATAAGAATATTTGAATAAAAGAATATTCTGAATTGGAATGAGGGGTATGTTGTGTTTGTGTAACACTTGTTTATTATATACGCGAGTTATTCAGAAAGGCGGGGTTTATCCCATTCTGAATAACTGTTTCGACGTGGTGTCAAGGATGAAGACGGTGGTCGAAGACCAGAGGTTTTCACATCGTTTGGGTGATTACTGATGATCTTGATTGTGCTGTACACCCAAGAGGAGGGAATCAGTTGGTGATCGTCCTGACGTACTTGGAGATCGATGGATATGCGAGGTACCAGGTGCCTCCGGTTTCGTTCAAACCCAAAACAGACTTGTAAATGGACTGTGTGTCTGAGATTGGATTTTATTCTATGTGATTGATTTCTATTAAATATATATCTGTATGGCGGCGGAGAATTTATTCTCTTGCTTAACGCCCTTCTCTAAGATGTGCGAGCTCAGGGGTTATATATTGATGGATATCAATCGTATGAAGTGAATTTCCTGTGTGGCATGCCTAAGTGGCAATTGATCAAGGCTGTTGTTGAAAAGCAAAGTCTTGTGGTTGATGATCAAAGGACCGCCTGTGTGGCATAGCTTTGTGTACCGCTGATTCACGAGCCTCACACCCCGATTGTGAACCAGAAATGGGAGAAGGATCCAGGGAGGGCATGCGTTTCTTTCTAGCTAGGGTGGTGTCAGTGACCTACCAGCCCTAACATTTATATTATTTTCACCTATGTGATTGTTGCTGTTGCGAGGCGCCTCGGATATATCGGTGACTGTGTGGAGCCGATGGAGTCATTTGGCTCATTTACGCCCCAAAGGGCAGGGAAACGCAGTGTTCAGGCATTTTAATCCACATCGGTGGACCGACCCTGTGGCTCCTAGGTGCATTTGCGGCTGTAGCCTGAGACTCGGGCTAGACAGTCTCGAATCGATAGAGGACTATCTTTTTCCTCAGCTCAAAGATGGAAATCCAACTTCCAATACGTGACATTTGCGGTTTTGATTGTAGGGCCTAATATTGGCGACATGATATATGGTACCCATGCCGTCTATGATTGATACTTATGATTGAAATTGTTTTATACACTATACACTTATACTAATATCAAAATAATCTGTTTTTAAATGTATCAAGCCTTCTTTGGCTATTATAAGGTAAAACCCTATCCTCTGGCTTGTGTTGCATTGTGTGATGGGACCTGGGTCTTATAATAGCTTCATTTTTCTTTATTTAGCATTGCGCTGTTTGTTTTATGCACTGGTATTCTTGGGAGGAAACCCGTTCCGTGTTATACGGCGTGATCCCTTGATTTACCTAACTTTAAAATAAAGATTAATAACTGTTTTAGTTCTCACACCAGTCACATGACTGACCTGGAGTTTATTGTTTTAACCTAAACTCTGGGTGCCCCTATTTTCCGCACGGGCAGCTAGTAGTTTTGGTTTTGCAGATTTATATTCACAGGATTCTGGTTTACAGCTGGAACGATATCCGGAAAGCTCTGTATCCGTACATCTCTTTCAGTTGTGTATTGTATTATTTTTCCGCTGCGATGTATTTAAATGTAATTTAAATATCTGATATTTTCTGTGTAATATTTATTCATACTCTGTATATTCTTGTATTCTGATGGAATGGTTGTAATATACAATGAAATGTTCTTCTGTTTGCGTTCCAAATTGTCGTGTTCTCAAAACAATCAGGGGTTTCAAACGGTCTTGGTCGATTTAGTGATCGATTCGGATCGAGAGAAATTCCTGATCGTCACACCTGGTATTACAGCTTTGGTTTACAGAGCTCGGAGAACAAGGCACATCAGAACCAAACGAAAGAATTCATCAGAAATTGGATTAGTAAGATCCAATGAGAATGACTCGTTAGAGATGGGATCAGTAGTATCCCAAAATGAGTGTGAAGAGTATATTTTTAAAAATGAAAACAATTTTGTTTTGAAAATTTAAATCAATTATTCGTATTTGATTATTTATTTTATATTGAATTTGGGCAATCCAATATATAAAGTTTTTGCATATACGTCTGATCCACAGGTATTCGAAGTTTTAATATATTGGGTAGATATAGAGTCACACTCTAGTTGCCCAGAAATGGTCCTGATGATGAAGTATACCATCACCAGTATTTATTTTCGAGTGACGAAAGTGGGATTTCTATATATTTCCAATTGACTGGTGTGAGAACCAAAATATAGTTATAATATATTGTTGTGATTTGGCATCAAAAATCTGATTTTTGGACTATGTATCAAAGTTATGAATTTGAAAAGATAATCAACTAATTAATTGCTGGTTGTGTTGTTTGATTATTGGTTGATTAATTAAAATGTTGAACCTTTAGCCAAAGTGAATCAAATTGTGGGTTGTATCGAAAATTTATCGCATATGCATGCATGTACATGTACTTACATTGAACAGGTCATAGCAAGGAGGCTAGAACAGAAGACTAAAATTGTTTGCCCGACAAATAGGTACATGTTTATTGTATTTCTTTGGGTTTGGATGATTTTATGAGCCGATTGGCTAGCCACTTGGCTGTTTCTTTTTCTTTTTGGATTAATGAGGGCCATGGGAGGCTATTTGAAATATCTCGAAGTCCCCGGAGCTGGGGAGGTTATGGCGAAATTTTTCGAAAATTTAGAGTGTTAGCCAAATTTTTGAAAAATTTGAAAAGTTCCTAGAAACTGAAAAGTTGAAGAACTTATAAACCCGTAACGAAAATAATGGAAGTTGAGTTGATTAGTTAAACAACTTTCGACTTCGTTCCTTTTCGGGGACGAATAGTTTTTAGCGGGGGAGATTGTAATAACCCAGAAATCTGAGCCAATTTAAAAATTTTATTTTGGCAATTTTGATGAATTTTGAATATTTAAAATGAATTATTTTAAATAATAATGACGAGAAATTTATTTTGAACAAAATTCGAACGTATATATTTATTTGAATCGTCGTTAGAATATAAATATTTTATTTTAATTATAAAAGGAATTGAAAATGGTGCGGTAGTTTGAAAATTTGATTTCAAAGTTCAAATGAATGTATAGGATTCAATATAAACTGGATTTTAGCAAAACCAAAAATATTAGAATCTATTTGAGAATATCTTTCCAACGAATACGAAAAATAGAAATTTCAGAGCGGGAATAAAAAGTTACATCCAGTTGAAAATTCAGAATAGTCGATATGGAATTCTGGCCCTTAAAAATAGAAATTTTGCAAATGACCTCAGTTTTCGACGAAACCACTTTTGTTGGATCCGGGATGTCAAATTATTGCTAGGTTTCAAAATTCGTAATTTTCTGAATCAATATGTGAGCGTGGTGAAGGAAAACGCGTTTTGACAGTTTCAGTCAATTTCAATCGACCAAAAAATGACCATTTTTCAAACGGTCTCGGAATTTGATGAAATTAGTTTTGTTAGAACCGTATCATCAATACGAAGCTAGAAAATATTTTTTGGGCATTTTTCGAGTTAGTATGTGACCCCAGTAAATTGAAATGCGCGTTCAAATTCAATATATAGATTTATATTTTGATTTGGATGGAAACTGATCGAAACGATCGAATCAACTTACGATACATATCCCATTGTGTTCGGAATGGGGGTAATTAGCTAGGAATAATAGTCGGTGGGTTCAATTTCTAGCTCAAACTAAAAAGGCACTTTTTAAAAAAAACTTAAAATTATAAAATATATATATAACTATATAAGCCCCACTTTTCTTCTTCAGTCAACGAGGAAAGAGAAATTGAAAAATAACAAAGGCCCGATCCCCTTTTACCGCCGCTCCCCTCGACGTCGACCACCACACCCAGCTCCCCCACCGTCGCGTCGGCCTCCCCTCCTCCTTCCTCCTCGCGATGGAGCTCTTCCCCCTCCTCTTCAATTTCGAACGCCCTAACCCCTAAATCCGCCGCATCCATTAAACCCGCACACTCCCCGCCGCGCCTCCGCCTCCCCTTCAATCCCTCCGACGCCCTCTGACTGCAACCCATTTCCTCCCTCCAATCGAGCCCCTCAGCCACCGATAACCCCGCTGCGCCACTTGCTGCAACCCCTAGTCGCCTCCGACGCATGGAAGACCCCTCCCCTCAGCCTTCTTTCATGGTAAGATTTTATTTTATTTTATTTACTTGTTTTTATTTAATGAATTAGTTTTAAAAGGAATTTTTAAATCAGTTTTACTTAAAGAAGGCATTGTTTGAATAGCATGAAAAGGGATGATTTTTCATAGCGTGAAAAGAAAGGATTTTTTTATAAACAAAACGATTAGATTTTTATAAATAAAAACATTAGATTTTTATAAACAAAAAGATTAGATTCTTAATCCAAGAGAGATTAAATTTTTAATGTATCAAAGATTATATTTTTAAAAGGAAAAAGACGATATTTTTAATTGTGAAAAGAATGGATTTTTATTAACATAAAGATGAGATCTTTATGTATGCAAGGTGATTTTTCTTTATAAAAAAAATATTATTTTTATATAACTATAAAATTAAAAATATGTTTTTTATATAATAGGAAGATTAAAATTATGATTTTTATATTATAGAAGTATTAAAAATTCGATTTTTATCATGTAGAAGAGATAGAGATAAAGATATAATTTTTATATGATGTAGAGTATAAACATATAATTTTTATAGATGTAGCGAAATAAAAATCTAATTTTTATTACATATATGTTGAAATAAAAATGGGATTTTTATAGTGATGATATAAAAAAATTTGATCTTTATATTAGAAGTAGATATAAAAATATAATTTTTATATAGGAAGGAGCATTATAAAAAATATATTCTTTATTGGAAGAAGAGCGATATAAAAATATACTTTTTATATAGAGAATAGTGTGATAAAAATATAATATTTATTATATGAACAACGTTATAAAATAGAATTTTTATCTATATAGTAGCAATATAAAAATAAATTTTTTATCTATATCGTAGCGGTATAAAAATAGAATTTTTATCCATGTACCGTAGTTATAAAAATGTGATTTTTACATACATACCAACAATATAAAAATGTGATTTTTATATATGTAGTGAATATGGGCAACGAAAGTGACAAAAGGCGATAACGGCGAAGATTTCCTACATATGAAGAGTCGTGGCATTTGGTTTAGCTAGTCAGTGAGAACTTCTCACTTTAAACTTGTTTTCTTGTTAAAATTATATACTGGGATGCAGACGGTGCTTAGCAGCACCCGACACCCATCGTCCACAGACCATGGATGACTTGTATGCTTGTTTGATGTGTTGTGAAGTTTGTTTGTGATGTTGATGTGAAATGGATAATAAAACATTCATGTGTTGAAATAAATTAATTATCGTTAAAAATATAATTTTAATGTGAATGTGAATAAATAAATATTCATTTACAAACCGGACGGTTTGTTTATGTACACCTATTTGAAGGATATCGATTGTGACGATAAATTTTACATGTCGCCCAACTGCACAAATAATATTCAGTGTTTGTGGATTGAAACACCACACAGGTGTTGGGATGACATTTGGGATACACTAATCCCAAATGTTTAGGGATATGTCGATCGTTTGATTGACAGACTTTATGAGCGTTAATTAGTTATATTTAATGCTTATGCAGTTGTGTGGTGCACTTTGGATGATGGTTGATTACATATCGTTGTTATTATATACATGTTTTGTATGGAATCCATGTAATTAACATTATATGATAATTGGTTGGGCCTCATTCCAATTGGGAAAATAAAGAATATTAAAATATAGATTCATGTGTTGAATAGAATAAATATTAAATTTTGACGTGAACGATATTTATATCGATTTTATTCATTTTTATAATGAATATAGAAAAGGAAGTGATTTCAAAATATAACGTTTTGAAAATATTATCATTTGTATATCGATGATGTGGAATATTCAATTTTGATTAGAAATTGAGTATGAAGTTGAAATCGTTTTGAAAACGAATTTTAAACGATTTATAAAATAAGTTTTGAAAGGAAATCGACGAAGTATATATTATATATATAATATAATGGCCTGAACAGAACGCGCTGCGCTACAGCAGTTCGCTAATTTCGACCATTGACTTCGGAATGACGTTACGGGAGATCCGACCGTCGGATTCTCCTATAATCGGTACCGCTAGGTTCGTATCGAAAAGAGCTTTACAACGAATATTAGAAATTAGAAATCTAACGGTTGGATTTGGAATTATGTCCAAATCAAATTTGGAAAAGGTCGTTGTAAGTGCAGTTCGATGGCCGTTGATGGAAATCGAATGTACGGGCCTTGATAAAATTATTAAAAATAGTAATAATTTGTGCAAAATCATAAGAAATGATTTTTGAAGAATTGGGATGAAAAATTCCATATTTTAAAAGATAAAAATAGATTTTTATCAAAACGAACTAGTTTTGAACTAGAATTATAATTCTATTTATTTTTAAAATAAATAAAGTGGATTTGAAATGGTTTTAAAAGTAACCAGAATTTCCAATAATTGAATTGGAATGGATTTGAATTGAAATTGTCTTTAGAATATTTCGATGTTGGATTTCTTGATTATACAGATATTGTTATGGGAATTTGAAAGATATATTTATATCGTTATTTCCAATACGATATTGGTTGGCCGTAGAATTTGATATTGAATATAAGCCGATATATTTTCTATTCGGAGTCTTGTATTTAATATCAAATGTTATTTGGGTTTGTCGTGAATGGTGTCTTCATTAACACTATTCTTGAGCCTAGTTGAGAAAAAGATTAAATCTTTTTATTTAGATTTAATGCAGTGTACCAGTTAAATGGAATTTAATTTGAATTGAATTTGAATTGATTTTTGGGTTTATCGTGAATGGTGTTTTAAATAACATTTGTTCTTTAACCCGATAATTAATGGAATGTGATTTTGGGTTTATAGTGAACCGTGTTTTAAATGACATTGATTCTTTAACCCAGTTAAATACAGGATGTGATTTCCCAAGTTAAATAATCATTGATAGCGATTATTGGGAAGATTAAAACCAAGTGGAGTTTTAATGAATCTTTAATTAGATTGAAATAATCGAGAATAGGGTATCACCAGTTTTGCTCAAGGATATAGTTAAATCTTTAATTAGATTTGAACGTGAAATGGTAATTAAATTTACCGATAAGACCGTGGTGTTAGATATGAAGTATGACCAGTTTTACTTCGTGGGATGAATAGGTTGGGATTGGGAAATAAAATAAATGATTACTTCGGTGTGGTTCGCTAATCCCGACTAGTTTGGATTGATTAAAGAATAAATTTAAAGAATTTATCTTTGATAAAATTAATGGGAACCTTTCCCTAAGTATAAGAATATTTGAATAAAAGAATATTCTGAATTGGAATGAGGTGTACGTTGTGTTTGAGTAACACTTGTTTATTATATACGCGAGTTATTCTGAACGACTGAGTTTATCCCATTCTGAATAACTGATTCGACGTGGTGTCGAGGATGAAGACAGTGGTCGAAGACCAGAGGTCTTCACATCGTTTGGGTGATTATGGATGATCTTGATTGGGCTGTACACCCAAGAGGAGGGAATCAGTTGGTGATCGTCCAGACATACTTGGAGATCGATGGATATGCGAGGTACCAGGTGCCTCCGGTTTCGTTCAGACCCAGAACAGACTTGTAAATGGACTGTGTGTCTGACATTGGATTTTATTCTGTGTGATTGATTTCTATTAAATATGTATCTATTTGGCAGCGGAGAATTTATTCTCTTGCTTAACGCCCTTCTCTGAGACGTACGAGCTCAGGGGTTATATATTGATCGATATCAATCGTATGGAGTGAATTGCCGGTCTGGCATGCCTAAGTGGCAATTGATCAAGGCTGTTGTTGAAAAGCAAAGTCCTGTGCTTGATGATCAAAGCACCGCTTGTGTGGCATAGCTTTCTGTAGCGTTGATTCGCGAGCCTCACACCTCGGTTGTGAAACAGAAACGGGCGAAGGATCCAGGGAGGGCATACGTTTCTTTCTAGCTAGGGTGGTGTCAGTGACCTACCAGCCCTTACATTCATATTATTTTCACTTGTGTGGTTGTTGCTGATGCGAGTTGCCTCAGATATATCAGTGACTGTGTGGAGCCGATGGAGTCATTTGGCTCATTTACGCCCCAAAGGGAGGGGAAACGCAGTGTTCAGGCATTTTAATCCACATCGGTGGACCGGCCTTGTGGTTCCTAGGTGCAGTTGCGGCTGTAGCCTGAGACTCGGGCTAGACAGTCTCGAATCGGTAGAGGACTATCTTTTGCCTCGGTTCACAGATGGAAATCCAACTTCCAATACATGACATTTGCGGTTTTGATTGTAGGGCCTAGTATTGGCGACATGATATATGGTACCCATGCCGTCTATGATTGATACTTATGGCTGAAATTATTTTATACACTAGACACTTACAGTAATATCAAAATAATCTTCTTTTTAAACGTATCAAGCATTCTTTGGCTATTATAAGGTAAAACCCTATCCTCCGGCTTGTGTTGCATTGTGTGATGGGACCTGGGTCTTATAATAGCTTCATTTTTCTTTATTTAGCATTGCGCTATTTGTTTTATGCACTAGTATTCTTGGGAGGAAACCGTTTCGTGTTATACGGCGTGGTCCCTTGATTTACCTAACTTTAAAATAAAGATTAATAACTGTTTTAGTTCTCACACCAGTCACATGACTGACCTGGGGTTTATTGGTTTAACCTAAACTCTGGATGCCCCTATTTTCCGCACGGGAAGCTAGTAGTTTTGGTTTTGCAGATTTATATTCACAAGATCCTGGTTTACAGCTGGAACGATATCCGTAAAGCTCTGTATCCATATACCTCTTTCAGTTGTGTATTGTATTGTATTTAAATGTAATTTAAATATCTGATATTTTCTGTGTAATATTTATTCATACTCTGTATATTCTTGTATTCTGATGGAATTGTTGTAATATACAATGAAATGTTCTTCTGTTTATGTTCCAATTTGTCATGTTCTCAAAACAATCAGGGGTTTCGAACGGTTTTGGTCGGTTTAGCGATCGATTCGGATCGAGCGAAATTCCTGATCGTCACAATTATCAAATACATGGTTAAATCATAAATTCAAATTCATATTCAGTTCATTCCAGTTTAAGTATACCGGAAATTTGTTCATTAGTTTGGAATTCAATTAGTTTCATTAATTTTTTTATTATCTCCGTTCAAACCAACTATCATCCAATAACAAACAATTCACAATCAACAACCAATACACAACCAATCAACCAAATCAATTGAATTTATATTCAATATTAATATTTTACTTTGGTTTCACGTATTTGAACATCAATCTATTAATATCCGATTGATTTCTATTTGACTATTATTTATTCTAATTCCAAATTTCAATATCATTTGAAATTTTAATTTCACTTAACCATATTAAGTTTTCAATTTTCAAGCCATTTTGAATTCCATTCAAAACAATAAAACACCCTAATATCTCAATAATTTAATAAAATTATTTTTTTTCTATACAAAAATATAATTTGGGTAAAATTATTTCATTTACCCTCTTCTCAAAACAATACTGTATCGATTGTCAGTTCTACGCTTCTCAGCAATTGAACCGATCAACAAACACAATACAAAACATTTGTATATAAAATTTACAAATACGCTTTCATATAAATACACTCAATCTCGATCTAAGGTACTACTAACCCCTTCTCTATCGAGTTACATCACAGAGCCAAGGTTATTACTAAACCAATAGATCTGATACCACTGTAATGACCCAAGGATTTTTGGCCCCAAAAATCGACATAAATACCTTTACCGTAACTCATGCCGACCTTTCAAACACCGAAAACACTGGATGTTATTAGAAATAATTTAGAGGGTGAGATAAGAAAGAAAGAAATATTAGAGTAGAAGAAGAAGAACCAACACAACACAGAATCAGAGTCTCACATCGCAGCGGAACAAAATATAATACAAAAAGAAATCTTTACTGAGAGCTTTTAAAAATACTTACAATATCAGAGTACATCGCACAACGGGACAGTTATAATAACCTCTTCCCATATACAACACACAATGGAATAATAGCTACATAATATCATACGTGTGAACAACTCCAACTCGTCTCTGGACTTCACAGCATTCAATAACCTGAACCTGTACACCCTGGGCTAACCCGAGCATTTACAAAACAGCGGGTAAGTCTGGTGAACCAGAGTGAGAAAAACTTGCACAGTATTAAGGTATCACACAACTTGATTTTAAAGTTCAAAATTTTTCAAAAGAAAAGGATAATCGTAAGACCAAATCCACACATAAACACGGATGGTTTTTACCTTAGATAACCCAAAATTGTTTTGAAACCAATATCTTTTCAAATATTATAATAATGTCTAAATACAAGTAAATAACAATCTAGTGGAACACTTGCATCTCACGCTTCACATATATAGTATACAATCAAAACTGTGGGCACTTACTGGAGATTGGATTCCGACCTTGACAAGGTATGGGACCACCTGCCGATAGTGTATCTCTAGAGGCGAATACACTGGGTTCAACAAGAACGTCTTGCAACCCAACCGGCTACGCATTTCGCTTGAGTGTATCGAATGTATATCACCAACGGTTGGCCTCAAACCCCTGTTTCCCGAAAAGGGGCAGCGTCGGAATAGATTTAAGAAGCAAAAGGAATTTCTCTAGATAGGTGATTATACACCCTAATGGGAGCGACCCACATAGCCATGTTGCCTGCCCGATTTTTGTCATTTCCCGGTCGTGAGGCTTGAGGTTTGAATTTCCTCTACAACACCTGGCTACCATTCACTTTGAATGCCACATCGTCAGATCCGCCAGATATCCCTAATTGACGTTCACAAAAATACTCTAGTAGTTTAGAGAACCATCGTCCTCCGTACCACCATGGTACGTTTGAAGAAATCAACGTACGCGATCCCTTTGGAAATACTTTGTCAGGCATTCGTCCATACAAGTCATCCAGGAACAGGATGAACCGAAGGTACTCTCCTACTTCATCCAATGAATCACCCTACAGATCAGTAGAGAGAAGTCCTTGCAAGCCGTAGATTCCAGACACGACAGAACCACAGTTTATCTCTGGGAGCTAACCAGAGATTTTTAGCAGTTCTACCGTATAATGAAGATCCACGGTCTTCAATGTTCCATCTCTATCATCTTCTGATATCTTCACATATTTATTGGTCGGAATGGTTTCCGAATATAAATTTGATCCCGGTCTTTCCATACCAACATGCATATTGGACAGATTTGATAGTCGGTGATTTAACTATCAAAATAATCAGCGTTTCAATCATGACAATCCATTGAGTTCACTGGTTCAGTATTCAGCACCACTTGGCCTTTTGATTAAAACAAATATAAATTTAAAACCCTTCAATATCTCTCTATTACAAATATAACTTTTCGCTTCTTACTTAACTTAATATTTTCTTTGCACAAATTCTTTTCAATCCTTAGGAAAGTCCTATATCATCTTCAGTTTACTCTATCCACTTACAAACATTAGCCACATTTTTATATTATATAATATTGGAAAATCACTTTAACTTATTTCTCGTAAACCGATGTCACGAAATATCATTTATTACTTGAAAACAATAAACAACGCTTATTTTGATAAAATAAATCAAAACTTTACGTTTCCTTTCTCTCTCTAAAACGTTTCTATAATCCCACGCAATCCCCTTATATTTCATTTCTCTTGGGAATCATCATTTTTTTCTAAATCTTCATTAAAATCGCATTATTATTTCTTTATTGGAAATAATAAATCATTACCAACTTCCTTTCCCATTTCAACGAATATCATCCTCAGTTAATCCTGATGTCGTCCAAGTTGGGGTATTTTAATTACCTCTCAGACCTTATTCAACAACGTTCATATCTGGGGATAAATATAAGTTGAAATCCCAAAACCCAATATTTTATTCTAATCTCCCACTTTTATTTAATCACATTCTTAAATAACGTTAATTTAGAATTAACGATATAACGCCTCAAACCTCTTTCATATAACTCTGGTTTATTATAAAACCTTTTATCTCAATTTCCTTTTACCTAATTCAAATAATTAAGTGACATTTATTTAAGCTATAATATTTGCTTAAAAATCCCTTTTTATAACTTTGTTATAAAACTCAGGTTTAAACAAACCTGTTGATAAACTTCTTTCACCGATCAATTGGATTTCTTTTCACTTAGATTACATTTAATTAAATTCCCATGAAAAAAATTCTAAATTGTTATTAAAAATAATAATTTATTCAATCATTAACTACATTAGTAGTTAATTCCTTTATTAACTAAAATAAATAAGGAATCCCTTTTTAAAATCCTATTAAAATCTAAACAATATTCATTAAACTCTTCTATTGGGTTAATTCAATAAAAAATAATTTAATGGTCAATCCCAGTTAAAACTGTTAACTTAGTCAACTTAAATCTGGTTATCTTAGTAACTGATTCCACTCATTTCTCCATTTAATTAATTTATAATATAATTAATTAATTAGAATAATTTCATTAAATTGTTTCTTAACAAAACCATTATCCAGAATTAACCGTTAGGTTAATTTCTATTCATGTATTTCTAAATCTGATTACCATCATCATTTGTCTTTATAAAAATAATTATTAACTTAAAAAATAAATAATGTATTTATTTTCTTTGTAAACTTTTATTCAAAATATATATTTCGAAACCTATTTTAAAATAAATTTTCTAACTTCAGTTTTATCAATTTACCTGACGGTAAATCGATAAAATAATTTACGTTTAGGCCATTTACTGCCGATTACCCAACCAATACTTCCCATTGGTTAAAACACAACACAGGTTGACTTTTCAATCAATGATCACTAACAAAATCAATTAACCAATCATGACAGTTCATATAAGATAATATGAAGATAAATAATATATTTGAGGAATCCGGTTGGATCCCTCCAACCTGTTCTTCCCTTTATACGAATGGTTATCTCAAATCAGACCATTCAATCATTTAACTGATAATAACGACCATATAATCCAACCACAAGCAATTCAAACAATTCAACCAATTAAACACGTTTATTTTATAAACGTGACCATAAGGTAAGTTACCTTTATTGGAACCAATCATTAGAATAACGATTTGGTATTTCACTGAGATTGAAGAACGGTTTAATTTCATTAGTTAAATCAGCAAATAAATATATAATTAGCAAACAGTCAACCATTGGCAAGCAGAGCAAACAAAATAAAAACCCAATTTATATAAAAAATAAATGGGAAAAACTGAGTGAGTTTACTCACTTTGGTTCCGTTCGTCGTCAGAGCAGTGTTTCACAAGTTTCAGCTGTGCTTACTCCGTCCGCTCTCATTCCAAATCTTACGTCTGTCAATGCTTCATGTTTCATCTGATTTTGTCTACGTATGACACAGTTACCATTTAAATGCAGTATTCACCTTATTATAAATATATTAATTATTAATGTTAAAATAGCTTTGATTATATCAATGCATATTATACACGCGTAACCATGATCAGGCATTTTAAACTCGGTTTGGGCTCATCCGAACTTCCTTCGAACGTTACTTGTTCGTGCTTAGTGTTTGAATATTTAAGAACTTAGTTAGGCACTATATAATATTGGGCATATAAAAATATAACTTAGCTTCTAAAATAAAATGACACGTAGTGTACACAATTTGGCATCTTGGATGTCCTCCTAGGTAACGAAAATTATATATATATATATATATATATATATATATATATATACTAGCCTAATAAAAACTTGATAAAGATTGTTAAAACATGGTTACGCACCTATACATGCATTAATATAACATTAATTATATGTATTAATTATTTAAGCATGATCATACCCATGATTAGGCTTATGTAAATGGTGATATAGGCAGGCGTTAATCTACATGTTGTGTATCATCTCCTTCGAACCCGTGAGGACTTCGCCTCAATTTCACTACCCCGCCCGCCTGTACTGCCCGCTCTGTACTCCACCATTAGCACTCAGTTTCTCTGTCCTCCAGCACCCGCCACTGTCAATCCCAAGCAACTGGCGCCACACACAAACCCACACATGTCTCATCTTCTCTACTACTCACATGCGAGACCACCGCTTCCAAGTTTAAAACCTTCCCAGATCCGCACTAGTTGTCAATGCCTTTACACCACACCCGAACTTCCTACTGTTCTCCCTCCTTTCTTATATTTTTCTTATTCATGCGCACCCCTCTGCCATCGCACAGCTTCTCTCCCCACACAGTAGTATACCTTCTGCCATTTTGATCCCTTCCCATTTCTTTTTCTCTTGTCAACCGTGTTCTCCCCCACCCGCAAGCTACTGTGGCCACATTCTTCCACATATCAACTTGTTTTCATTTGGTTTGCTGGGTTGAAGATTTAGAAGGGTGGTGCTTACGTTTTATAACATGAAGAGGAGTTACGGTTTTATTTGCTGAGAGGAGAGACATGATTTCTAAGTCAAAAACGCAGGCGAGATTGTGTGTTTTTATAGTTGAGATTGCCTTGGAGCGCACGGCTTGAAACTGCTTGGCCGGCAAGGAAGAGGTGGATTGGCAAGCACGATTTCAGAATGTAGGCTTAGCTGTTGCCTGAAGGTTTTTTTTTTTGAAAAAGTAAAACCTTGGTCGGCACGGTTTTAAGAATTGCCAGACAAGATATCACAAAGTGTGGCACCCAAAGAACCAGTATGGGGTGAATTCAATTATGTTTATTTATTTTTCAAACTTCGTTGTAAAGTAATATACAGAAACAACAACAAACGACTTCTGTTTTCTGGTAAAAAGGCTAATCTTGGTGTAAAAGGTATTCTGGATCCAATGGGATAAGTTTCATCGAAATCCGACGTCGTTTGAAAAAAATTCCTTTATAAACCAGAAATAAACACGCGTTTTATTTTTTCACGATCACCAGATAAATCGAATCAACTTGAAACTCTGAAATTCTATAGTAATTTTCCAGTATGAATCCAATGGCACCAGTTTCTTCGCATTCTAAGACTGTTTCCCCGGTAGGCCATTTTTACGCGCACCGAGATGCCATTTTTAACGCCAAATTTGTCAGTCCCTAAAAATAACAAACTATATACCTATCCTAGCTCTAAACATAGATACGAAATCAACGGAACTGGTTTCATGTCTTAATTGGTTTCATGTCTTAATTTGATCGTCTGCTCAAGTTACACTAAATCTCTCTTTATTAAATTAAATTAATTACGATCTATATAATTTGAATGGGCGTTTATGGCTACCGTGGTCACATACGACATCGGTTTGCCACGCAACTCAACATCGTACAATAATTTAACGTTACGATCCCAATGAAACTGATTTCGTCGAAATCTGAGTCCGTTTGCAAAACGGCTATTTTTAAAGGCCTATATATTTTAATAACGATTTCCACAACGATTATTTCAAAATTTGATTTGTCCATAACCAACAAATTATAACACGAAATCTGAATTTTTCTCTTTTATATGGAAATTATAATCAACACGCTTCCAACGTTTCTTATTTCACTTAAATCCGACTTGTATCGGATCCTGTATATCAAATTGAAGTTCAAAATTCCATTTTAAGAATTAACGCACGATTTCGAGCTCGATTTATAATTATATAAATATATAACGTTTAAACATTGTTTTAAATAACGAATTAAATATTAAATCCCTTAATATTCCAAATATAATATTTAAAATAAATAAACAAATAAAATATTTGACTGCCAAAAATACGGATCGTTACATTCTTCCCCCCTTAAAATAATTTCGTCCTCAAAATTGCTAAGGTAAGAAGAATGCTACAAATCCCATTAATTTCAAATTTTAAATTACTTTAAAATCGAAAACAATTCGATACCATATATAAATATCTTCAAAAATATCGAAAATTTTCTAACACCTTAAGTTCCCGGAAAAATCTAGCAGAGTCTCCCCTGCACGGAATGACATTTGCGATATCGCAGGAACAAATAATATATATACTTCAACCAACAGGGTCGGAAAACAAAAACCAAAACCTAAAATTTTATATTTTCGCGTAGACATACCTTTTTGGGAGTGCTATTTAGCATATTTGCTCAACGTATATGCGATTTACTTGACCAATATCAATTTGCCTAGCCATCTGGCACCTGTACTTAACTAAATTCACATATCAGTAATATATGTGTGAAATTCTGAGATAATAGTTCACTAATCATCTGGTATAACTATACCAATACCAAACAAACACACAACATCAATTCATTATTGTAATAACCCGGAAATCTGAGCCAATTTAAAATTTTTATTTTGGCAAATTTTGATGAATTTTGAATATTTAAAATGAATTATTTTAAATAATAAGGACGAGAAATTTATTTTGAATAGAATTCGAATGTATATATTTATTTGAATCGTCGTTAGAATATAAATATTTTATTTTAATTATAAAAGGAATAGAAAATGGCGCGGTAGTTTGAAAATTTGATTTCAAAGTTCAAATGAATGTATAGGATTCAAAATAAACCGGATTTTAGCAAAACCAAAAATATTAGAATCTATTTGAGAATATCTTTCCAACGAATTCGAAAAATTGAAACTTCATAGCGGGAATAAAAAGTTACATCTAGTTGAAAATTCAGAATAGTCGCTATGGAATTCTGGCCCTTAAAAATAGAAGTTTTGCAAACGACCTCGGTTTTCGGCGAAACCACTTTTGTTGGATCCGGGATGTCAAATTATTGCTAGGTTTCAAAATTCGTAATTTTCTGAATTAATATGTGAGCGTGGTGAAGAAAAACGCGTTTTGATAGTTTCAGTCAATTTCGATCGACGAGAAAATGACCATTTTTCAAACTGTCTCGGAATTTGACGAAATTAGTGTTGTTAGGACCATATCGTTAATACGAAGCTAGAAATTATTTTTTTGGAATTTTTCGAGTTAGTATGTGACCCCAGTAAATTGAAATGTGCGTTCAAATTCAATATATAGATTTATATTTTGATTTGGACGGAAACTGATCGAAATTATCGAATCAGCTTACGATACATATCCCATTGTGTTCGGAATGGGGGTAATTAACTAGGGACGACAGTCGGTGGGTTCGATTTCAAGCACAAAATAAAAAGGTACTATTTTAAAAAAACTTAAAATAATAAAATATATATATAATTATATAAGCCCCCCTTTTCTTCTTCAGTCAACGAGGAAAGAGAAATAAAAAAATAACAAAGGCCCGATCCCCTTTTACCGCCGCTCCCCTTGATGTCGACCACCGCGCCCGGCTCGCCCACCCTCGCGTCGGCCTCCCCTCCTCCCTCCTCCTCGCGATGGAGCTCTTCGCCCTCTTCTTCAATTTTGAACGCCCTAACCCCTAAATCCGCCGCATCCACTAAGCCCGCACCCTCCCCGTCGCGCGTCCACCTCCCCTTCAAGCCCTCCGATAGCACCCCCATTTCCTCCCTCCAATCGAGCCCCTCAGCCATCGATAACCCCGTTGCGCCACTTGCTGCAACCCCCAGTCGCCTCCGGCGCATGGAAGAACCCTCCCCTCAGCCTTCTTTCGTGGTAAGATTTTATTTTATTTACTTGTTTTTATTTAATGAATTAGTTTTAAAAGGAATTTTTAAATCAGTTTTTACTTAAAGAAGGTATTGTTTGAATAGCATGAAAAGGGATGATTTTTCATAGCGTGAAAAGAAAGGTTTTTTTTATAAACAAAAAGATTAGATTTTTATAAACAAAAAGATTAGATTTTTATAAACAAAAGATTAGATCTTTATAAACAAAAAGATTAGATTTTTATAAACAAAAAAAATAGATTCTTAATCCAAGAGAGATTAAATTTTTAGTGTATCAAAGATTATATTTTTAAAAGCAAAAAGACGATATTTTTAATAGTGAAAAGAATGGATTTTTATTAACATAAAGATGAGATCTTTATGTATGTAAGGTTATGATTTTTCTTTATAAAAATATTATTTTTATATAACTAGAGAATTAAAAATATGATTTTTATATGATAGGAAGATTAAAAATATGATTTTTGTATTATAGAAGTATTAAAATTTTGATTTTCATTATGTAGAAGAGATAAAGATATAATTTTTATATGATATAGAGTATAAAAATATATTTTTTATAGATGTAGCGAAATAAAAATCTGTTTTTTATTATATATATGTTGAAATAAATATGGGTTTTTTATAGCGATGATATAAAAATTCGATCTTTATATTAGAAGTAGATATAAAAATATAATTTTTATATAGGAAGGAGCGTTATAAAAAATATATTCTTTATTGGAAGAAGAGCGATATAAAAATATAATCTTTATTATATGAACACTGTTATAAAAATAATTTTTTTATCTATATAGTAGCGATATAAAAATAATTTTTTTATCTATATTGTAGCGGTATAAAAATAGAATTTTTATCCATGTAGCGTAGTTATAAAAATGTGATTTTTATATACATAGAAACAATATAGAAATGTGATTTTTATATATGTAGTGAATACGGGCAACGAAAGTGACAAAAGGCGAGAACGGCGAAGATTTCCTATATATGAAAAGTCGTGGCATTTGGTTTAGCTAGTCGGTGAGAACTTCTCACTTTAAATCTTGTTTTCTAGTTAAAATTATATACTAGGATGTAGACGGTGCTTAGCAGCACCCGACACCCATCGTCCACAGACCATGGACGACTTGTATGCTTGTTTGATGTGTTGTGAAGTTTGTTGGTGATGTTGATGTGAAATGGATAATAAAACATTCATGTGTTGAAATAAATTAATTATCCTTAAAAATATAATTTTAACGTGAATGTGAATAAATAAATATTCATCTATAAACCGGACGGTTTGTTTATGTACACCTATTTGAAGGATATCGATTGGGAAGATAAATTTTACACGTCGCCCAACTGCACAAATAATATTCAGTGTTTATGGATTGAAACCCCACACGGGTGTTGGGAAGACATTTGGCGTACACTAGTCCCAATTGTTTAGTGATATGTCGATCGTTTGATTGACAGACTGTATGAGCGTTAATTAGTTATATTTAATGCCTAAGCAGTTGTGTGGTGCACTCTGGATGATGGTTGATTACATATCGTTGTTATTATATACATGTGTTGTATGGAATCCATGTAATTAACATTATATGGTAATTGATTGGGCCTCATTCCAATTGGGAAAATAAAGAATATTAAAATATAGATTCATGTGTTGAATAGAATAAATATTCATGTGTTGAATAAAAGTCGTGTTGATTAGATTGACGCCATTTTGACGTGAACGATATTTGTATCGATTTTATTCATTTTTATAATGAATATAGAAAAGGAAGTGATTTCAAAATATAACGTTTTGAAAATATTATCATTTGTATATCGATGATGTGGAATATTCAATTTTGATTAGAAATTGAATATAAAGTTGAAATCGTTTTGAAAACGAATTTTAAACGATTTATAAAATACGTTTTGAAAGGAAATCGACGAAGTATATATTATATATATAATATAATGGCATGAACAGAACGCGCTGCGGCAGTTCGCGAATTTCGATCATTGACTTCGAATGGACGTTACGCGAGATCCGACCGTCGGATTCTCCTAAAATCGGAACCGTTGGGTTCGTATCGAAAAGAGCTTTAAAAAGAATATTAGAAATTAGAAATCTAACGGTTGGATTTGGAATTATGTCCAAATCAAATTTGGAAAAGGTCGCTGTAAGTGCAGTTCGATGGCAGTTGATGGAAATCGACAACTATTAAAAATAGTAATAATTTTTGTAAAATCATAAGAAATGATTTGTGAAGAATTGGAATGAAAACTTTCATATTTGAAAAGATAAAAATAGATTTTTATCGAAATGAACTAGTTTTGAACTAGAATTATAATTCTATTTATTTTTAAAATAAATAAAGTGGATTTGAAATGGTTTTAAAAGTAACCAGAATTTCCAATAATTGAAGTGGAATGGATTTGAATTGAAATTGTCTTTAGAATATTTCGATGTTGGATTTCGTGATTATACAGATATTGTTATGGGAATTTGAAAGATATATTTATATCGTTATTTCCAATACGATATTTGTTGGTCGTAGAATTTGATATTGAATATAAGCCGATATATTTTCAATTCAGAGCCTTGTATTTAATATCAAATGTGATTTGGGTTTGTCGTGAATGGTGTCTTCATTAACACTGTTCTTGAGCCCAGTTAAGAAAAAGATTAAATCTTTTTATTTAGATTTAATGAAGTGTACCAATTAAATGGAATTTAATTGGAATTGAATTTGAATTGATTTTTAGGTTTATCATGAACATTGTTTTAAATAACATTTGTTCTTTAACCCGATAATTAATGGAATGTGATTTTGGGTTTATAGTGAACCGTGTTTTAAATAACATTGGTTCTTTAACCCAGTTAAAGACAGGATGTGATTTCCCAAGTTAAATAATCACTGATAGCGATTATTGGGAAGATTAAAACCAAGTGGAGTTTTAATGAATCTTTAATTAGATTGAAATAATCGAGAATGGGGTATCACCAGTTTTGCTCCAGGATATAGTTAAATCTTTAATTAGATTTGAACGTGAAATGGTAATTAAATTTACCGATAACACCGTGGTGTTAGATATGAAGTATGACCAGTTTTACTTCGTGGGATGAATAGGTTGGGATTGGGAAATAAAATAAATGATTACTTCGGTGTGGTTCGCTAATCCCGACTAGTTTGGAATGATTAAAGAATAAATTTAAAGAATTTATCTTTGATAAATTTAATGGGAACCTTTCCCAAAGTATAAGAATATTTGAATAAAAGAATATTCTGAATTGGAATGAGGGGTATGTTGTGTTTTTGTAACACTTGTTTATTATATACGCGAGTTATTCAGAAAGACGGGGTTTATCCCATTCTGAATAACTGATTCGACGTGGTGTCAAGGATGAAGACGGTGGTCGAAGATCAGAGGTTTTCACATCGTTTGGGTGATTACTGATGATCTTGATTGGGCTGTACACCCAAGAGGAGGGAATCAGTTGGTGATCGTCCTGACGTACTTGGAGATCGATGGATATGCGAGGTACCAGGTGCCTCCGGTTTCGTTCAGACCCAGAACAGACTTGTAAATGGACTGTGTGTCTGAGATTGGATTTTATTCTATGTGATTGATTTCTATTAAATATATATCTGTATGGTGACGGAGAATTTATTCTCTTTCTTAACGCCCTTCTCTGAGATGTGCGAGCTCAGGGGTTATATATTGATGGATATCAATCGTATGAAGTGAATTGCCTGTGTGGCATGCCTAAGTGGCAATTGATCAAGGCTGTTGTTGAAAAGCAAAGTCTTGTGGTTGATGATCAAAGGACCGCCTGTGTGGCATAGCTTTGTGTACCGCTGATTCGCGAGCCTCACACCCCGGTTGTGAACCAGAAATGGGAGAAGGATCCAGGGAGGGCATGCGTTTCTTTCTAGCTAGGGTGGTGTCAGTGACCTACCAGCACTAACATTTATATTATTTTCACCTGTGTGGTTGTTGCTGTTGCGAGGCGCCTCGGATATATCGGTGACTGTGTGGAGCCGATGGAGTCATTTGGCTCATTTACGCCCAAAGGGCGGGGAAACGCAGTGTTCAGGCATTTTAATCCACATCGGTGGACCGGCCCTGTGGCTCCTAGGTGCAGTTGCGGCTGTAGCCTGAGACTCGGGCTAGACAGTCTCGAATCGATAGAGGACTATCTTTTTCCTCAGCTCAAAGATGGAAATCCAACTTCCAATACGTGACATTTGCGGTTTTGATTGTAGGGCCTAATATTGGCGACATGATATATGGTACCCATGCCGTCTATGATTGATACTTATGATTGAAATTGTTTTATACACTATAAACTTATACTAATATCAAAATAATCTGTTTTTAAATGTATCAAGCCTTCTTTGGCTATTATAAGGTAGAACTCTATCCTCTGGCTTGTGTTGCATTGTGTGATGGACCTGGGTCTTATAATAGCTTCATTTTTCTTTATTTAGCATTGCGCTGTTTGTTTTATGCACTGGTATTCTTGGGAGGAAACCCGTTCCGTGTTATACGGCGTGATCCCTTGATTTACCTAACTTTAAAATAAAGATTAATAACTGTTTTAGTTCTCACACAAGTCACATGACTGACCTGGAGTTTATTGTTTTAACCTAAACTCTGGGTGCCCCAATTTTCCGCACGGGCAGCTAGTAGTTTTGGTTTTGCAGATTTATATTCACGGGATTCTGGTTTACAGTTGGAACGATATCCGGAAAGCTCTGTATCCGTACATCTCTTTCAGTTGTGTATTGTATTATTTTTCCGCTACGATGTATTTAAATGTAATTTAAATCTCTGATATTTTCTGTGTAATATTTATTCATACTCTGTATATTCTTGTATTCTGATGGAATTGTTGTAATATACAATGAAATGTTCTTCTGTTTGCGTTCCAATTTATCATGTTCTCAAAACAATCAGGGGTTTCAAACGGTCTTGGTCGGTTTAGCGATCGATTCGGATCGAGAGAAATTCCTGATCGTCACACCTGGTATTACAGCTTTGGTTTACAGAGCTCGGAGAACAAGGCACATAAGAACCAAACGAAAGAATTCATCAGAAATTGGATTAGTAAGATCCAATGAGAATGACTCGTTAGAGATGGGATCTGTAGTATCCCAAAATGAGTGTGAAGAGTATATTTTTAAAAATGAAAACAATTTTGTTTTGAAAATTTAAATCAATTATTCGTATTTGATTATTTATTTTATATTGAATTTGGGCAATCCAATATATAAAGTTTTTGCATATACGTCTGATCCACAGGTATTCGAAGTTTTAATATATTGGGTAGATATAGAGTCACACTCTAGTTGCCCAGAAATGGTCCTGATGATGAAGTATACCATCACCAGTATTTATTTTCGAGTGACGAAAGTGGGATTTCTATATATTTCCAATTGACTGGTGTGAGAACCAAAATATAGTTATAATATATTGTTGTGATTTGGCATCAAAAATCTGATTTTTGGACTATGTATCAAAGTTATGAATTTGAAAAGATAATCAACTAATTAATTGCTGGTTGTGTTGTTTGATTATTGGTTGATTAATTAAAATGTTGAACCTTTAGCCAAAGTGAATCAAATAGTGGGTTGTATCGAAAATTTATCGCATATGCATGCATGTACATGTACTTACATTGAACAGGTCATAGCAAGGAGGCTAGAGCAGAAGACTAAAATTGTTTGCCCGACAAATAGGTACATGTTTATTGTATTTCTTTGGGTTTGGATGATTTTATGAGCCGCTTGGCTGTTTCTTTTTCTTTTTGGATTAATGAGGGCCATGGGAGGCTATTTGAAATATCCCGAAGTCCCCGGTGCAGGGGAGGTTATGGCGAAATTTTCGAAAATTTAGAGTGTTAGCCAAATTTTTGAAAAATTTGAAAAGTTCCTAGAAACTGAAAAGTTGAAGAACTTATAAAGCCGTAACGAAAATAATGGAAGTTGAGTTGATTAGTTAAACAACTTTCGACTTCGTTCCTTTTCGGGGACGAATAGTTTTAAGCGGGGGAGATTGTAATAACCCAGAAATCTGAGCCAATTTAAAAATTTTATTTTGGCAATTTTGATGAATTTTGAATATTTAAAATGAATTATTTTAAATAATAATGACTAGAAATTTATTTTGAACAAAATTCGAACGTATATATTTATTTGAATCGTCGTTAGAATATAAATATTTTATTTTAATTATAAAAGGAATTGAAAATGGTGCGGTAGTTTGAAAATTTGATTTCAAAGTTCAAATGAATGTATAGGATTCAATATAAACCGGATTTTAGCAAAACCAAAAATATTAGAATCTATTTGAGAATATCTTTCCAACGAATACGAAAAATAGAAATTTCATAGCGGGAATAAAAAGTTACATCCAGTTGAAAATTCAGAATAGTCGATATGGAATTCTGGCCCTTAAAAATAGAAATTTTGCAAATGACCTCGGTTTTCGACGAAACCACTTTTGTTGGATCCGGGATGTCAAATTATTGCTAGGTTTCAAAATTCGTAATTTTCTGAATCAATATGTGAGCGTGGTGAAGGAAAACGCGTTTTGACAGTTTCAGTCAATTTCGATCGACCAGAAAATGACCATTTTTCAAACGGTCTCGGAATTTGATGAAATTAGTTTTGTTAGGACCGTATCATCAATACGAAGCTAGAAAATATTTTTTGGGAATTTTTCGAGTTACTATGTGACCCCAGTAAATTGAAATGCGCGTTCAAATTCAATATATAGATTTATATTTTGATTTGGATGGAAACTGATCGAAACGATCGAATCAGCTTACGATACATATCCCATTGTGTTCGGAATGTGGGTGATTAGCTAGGGATAATAGTCAGTGGGTTCGATTTCTAGCTCAAAATAAAAAGGTACTTTTTAAAAAAACTTAAAATAATAAAATATATGTTAGACCCAAATGTGGTTCTAACACCCAAATTGATTTGAAACAAGATAAAATGAGATAAAAATAAAAACGAACACACAAGATTTATAGTGGTTCGGCCAACAAATGCCTACGTCCACTTATTCTTTGCTATATTCAATAATTCAGTTGCAAATAGAAAGCTAGATTCACTCACAACTCACTTTTGTTCACTCAATTGACTAAAACAAGAAATAAAAGATGATTTGGATTTTCCGGGAGTAATAGAGTTCGGATGTTGGAGGTGATTGAATTCTTTAAGTGCTGAAAAAAGATCCTTCTCTTTGTCTCCAGAGGGGGTATTTATAGGTGTGAATTTGCCTGAGATTCAATCCGGGTCGGACCACGTGTTATCCATCGCACTCTCTTCGGGTTCGGGTGAACTATCAAGCTGACAACACATCAAAGAGATGAACGTTAGGGGTAGGAATTAGTCATAGCCGGTCCGGTTCTCCAGGCGATATTACAGGAGATTAACCTGGATCATAGGTGCGGGTCGGAGGCGTGCAGGTTGGGGGCTCGGATCGGAAAACCCGATCCGAACCGGAGTGTCTTGGACGTCTCTCCTTCTCTAACCTACTCCGCTCCGCTCCAGCGTCGTGGCAAGCAGATGACTTTCCGATCCACTTGAGGTTTATTTGCCTTCCGATCCGATTGGATATGCTTTGCCAATCTGTCCAGTAAGAGACAACCGATCCGAACAGGAAACTCTATCCGATCCGAACCAATATGCTGCTATCAATCTGAATTGTGGTGTTTTCTTCCAATCCGAACCGAAGTCTTATAACTTAAAATACTCTTCAATGGTTGGTTTCTTGACTTTGTGTTGCCTAGTTCACAAAGTAGGCTAACATTTTGCCCCCTCAAAGGATGCTTCTGTTGTACAAAGCGTGCTTTGACGTTGTTTAAATGCTGGTTCTTGAATCAGAACAGTCAGGAGTAATGCACAGATTTCCATTCGGTTCGGCGTCCGACCCGAGCACATTTTCTTCATTTCTGAGCAAATTTGGGAACTCTTCTCGCCATGTAATGCTTCTTGCAGGTATGCTCTTCCTTTATTCTCCTTCTCTTCAATTCGAGTCGGATGCTAAATTAATGTGTGAAATTTGCTCGGTTCGGATTCCGATCCGAAGCGTTTTCGTGGATTTGGTTCTTAGACAGTGGGCCTTCAGGCAGGGTTGTGCTACTGGGCCTTCACTCCGGTCCGAGCGGGTGAGACAAAATAGGAAGACGAGGTGTCAATCACCATTCCTTTTATAAACTCGCTATTGCCTTCATTCTTTTCTCCTTCTTTTCTGTCGCCGTTTCCGAACCTAGCATTGAAAACGTCAGAAACTCCAATATCTTGAAATCATTCGTTGTAGATTTCTCAAATTGAACATCTAGGTAGCTTTTTAATCTCGAATAACTTCGTTGCATCTGTACTTGATTTCAATTCGCGGTTGACTGGGATGGCTTAGCCACGAGGCTCTGCTTGAACTCCACGTCGTTACTGGTGGATCCGCCATCGCTTCGAGGCGTTGCGATGCTGGAGAGGGCAAACAATTGTCCTTAACGGTAGCTTTGGCGATGGAATAGGTTTGTTTGCGAGTAGGGGGAAAAGAGGAAGAGGATGAGGAGCGTGATGACAAATTGGAGCTGGTTCGGGCAGAAGACGAAGGAGCAAAAAGGAAGGAGAAGGAAAGGGGATCGGTTCGGGTTTCGTACTTTAAAAAGACGGGAAGGAAAGAAAACGTCGGTTCGGGTCGGAGAAGTGAACGGGATAAGAGGTTGAAATAAATGGATCGGTTGAGTGGTGCTAGTTCGGTTCGGATCAGGTCACCCGATCCGATCAGATCAGTCCTGCTTCTGAACCCATCGTTTCTCTTGTCTTGAACTAACCTTGCCTTACTGAAGCACCCGAACCGACTGTTATCTGTATTTGTATTGAGCCAGTCATCACATGCATATCCGAACCGAACCGAACGTATCAAATTTGGCACATAAAGACTACCCAACTAATTCAACTAACACTTACTCTAGACGAATATGCTTCGCGGACAGTTAGGATAGTGCCTTGTGAACATAAACGAGAATTAAGAACAACTCTGACTATCACCTTCTCTTTAAAGCTTCGTCTTACATTGCTGTACTTTTATTTTGTATTTCCCACATTTGCTGCACACACTTTAGTTCACACACATACACAAAAAAGGGGGACACGGGATAATTTACTCTAATTCATGCTATTGCTTCTTCAATAGTTCCATGACAATGAGGCCCAGACGCTCTTCTCGTCTAGCTGAGAGGAAAGAAGCTCCGGAAACTTCCCACAAGACCACCCTTGAGGATATATCTTCTTCATCTGACCCAAAATGGGACAGTGAGGGTCCGGATTACGGAGTTGGTCATCGGGAAAGCGACGAAGTGTCTTCAGAAAATGAAGTTTCCCTAGGCTTTGAGGAGGAAGGAGGGATTGGTGACAATCGAGCACCCGATGAATTTGACTCAGCCATTATATTGGAATCACCTCCAGATTCCGTAGAATCGACAATTGACAACGACCGACTCGTTCGAATTTGCTTGAAGTATGGAATAATGAAAAGGGACACTCTTGTGCCCTCACGCTCTGACCGTCCCGACAACCCTCCGGAAGGATATATGACGGTTACTCGACTGATGTGCATGGTCGGCGCCATTCCTCCATTCTCGCCTTTCATCGTTGATTTCTTAAGACAAATGCGGATTGCCCCCATGCAGCTGCATCCTAATTCATATGCCTATCTGCATACCTTATTCATAGCATATCGTGAAATTCTAGGCGTAGAGCTCACGTTCGATGATGTTCATTTCTTCTATAATTTCAAACATCGGACTAGAGAAACTCCATCTTTCTGTTATTTTGAATCAGTCCCAAAAAGGAAGATAATCTCTACGCCGTTTAGCAGTAAAGCTGGAGATTCCAGACTAGAGTGGTTCTATATAAAGCAACAGTCTGGATGCGCCAGGAGATGGACAAAATCAAGTAAAGCATTGATTTTCTGAACCCGGACTTTATACACTTGAATCATCACCCTGACCTGTTTTCTTTTTTGTTTGCAGTCGACAATCCCAAACAGATATCAGACCAAGCGTTCTTTGATCGGATGCACCGTCTTCTCAATGGCGACCAAAAATTCCTGACTATTGACGAGGTCCTTAAAGATGAATACCTTCATTTTCACGAGCTGCTATCCGTTTTCCGTAGCATCGGTCATGGGACGGTCCCTTATGCATACATTCCTCCGGTGGAAACAGTTCCAGAGATAGGAGAAGGCTCGGGAATTCCTGCAGCTCCTCTTCAAACTTCACCTTCTCCCTCTTCCACACAAGATGACGAACTGGCTAATCTGGCAGAAAAACATCGTGAAGGGTATATTGCCCCCGAGGAAACTACTTCTCCAGATAATTCAAAGTCTTCCCAAGAGTCGCCACTTCGCGCTTCCGAAGGGGATGTTCCTAGCACCGACGAGCACATATTTCAGGGTTTTGGGGATCTCCCCTTACCCGAGACTATATATACTTCAGAAGATTTCAGGAAGGACCCTTTAGTCTTCACTTCTTCTGAAGAAACTACTCCTGCTAAGGCCAAAGAGCCTGCCCGCACCAGTCTAGCTCCAGACTCGGGTTGGTTGGGGGGACACACACACCACTTAGGATGCACTTTATACCACAGCATTGGCATTCATTGCACTTCTTTCTCCATGAACCCATTGATTCTAAACTTCGTTTATTTTATCGTGCAGGTACAATGTCTCGGTCCTATTATGATATAAGAAAGCTTCGTCGCAGCATGTCCCATCCTCCTCAGGATGTCGAGTATGATCGCCGGGATGACCTTGGTAGGGAGAAAAGAAGACCCTATGATCCCTATCGATCTCGACCCTCACGCTCCCGCTCACCAGTTCGACCAGAACAAGAGAAATACAAAAGCTATCAAGGTCGTAGGGAGGAGGATAGACCACAATCTAGGGATTCCACTTCCTCCCATGAAAAGCGGAGTAGAGAGAAAACTCCTCCAAAGGAAACTGGGTCTCGAAGTAAGCAAAAAGTCCCTGCTACTAAACCTAGGACAGACAAGGGTTCTACAGAATCTTCTTCAGGAAGGGACACCGAACTAACAATCCTTGCTCCTCCTCCACCAGATGCAGGAACCGCAGTAAGGCTGGCATATTTAAAGGAGCAATTTCCCGAGCACTACTTCGAGACTCTGACCTTTCTACCTACCCTTGAACCTATTTCTTCTAATTGGGCAGAGGAGGCCAAGGCAAAAATCGATTTGGTGGAAAAACAATATACCGAGATGTTCAAGTATTCCCGCAACCTTTCTAGAATCATCCGCACTCTAATGACAAATGCTGACTCAATGCAAAAGACTGCAGAGGAGGATGCTAAGGCCTTAAAAACCTTAGGAAAGGACCTAGAAGACACTCAAGCCCAACTAGCTGTTGCTCAAAAGAACGCTTCTAATTTCAAACAACAATTTGAGGACATGCAAAAGCGTTATCATGACTTACTTGAGTCCCACACTCAGGAGCGTTCTGAGTTGAAGAAGCAAGCTGACGAGGCCAAATCAGAGGCTGCTAAGACACGCCTTGCTTATGCTGAGCTTGAGCAGAAAAACGCCGAGTTAGCGAAAAGGAGTGCTGAGTTAGAAAAGAAGAACGCTGACTTGGCTTCAAAATTGTTAGAGGCGGAAAACAGGGCTGCTCTGGCTGAGGGCAATGTGGAATGCGCTATTAAATCTACGGAGGAAACCCGCAAACAACTATCAGAGGCGGAGGCTGATATTCAGGGCTTCGGCGAGCTAATGATCGAATTCTTCGCGCACATTATTCGTCGTCGAAACATTTCTTGGATCGAGGACTATCCATCCACTCTGGTTCATGTGTGGAATCAAATCGTCGAGTGGGAAAAAGAAGAACATCAGGTCGATTCCCTCGATGAAGATAAGCTGATGGAGAAATACCTAAGAGACGACGAACCGGAGCGCCTAGCTGAAGGGCGCCGTCTAATTGCTGAGGCCATGGAAGAAGAGAGGCGGAAGTCTAAACAGAAAACCATTCCTGAAGCTGGTTCCTCCTCTTCTGCTCCTGTAACTCCCGAAGTAGAAGGGTACGATCCCGAAAACCCGGGAATTCCCCGAACAACTCTGCTATCTCCCATTCCTGAAATAACTCCAGAGGTAGTAGTCACCCCCGCTGAAAAGTCTTCAGAAGGTATCCCTATCTTTTCTCCTCAATTTGCCAAGGCTACTACTACCTTTGGCTACATGATGGAACGTTCGATGAGAAATTCTTTGCTTTCGCCTGAGTTGATAACCGATGTTTCTCATTTTGTAGGCGTTGAATCCTCCGCGAAGGCAGATGTAGCTCAAGGAACTACTGCTGGGACAAAGCCCACTGATAGGGTCAAGGAAGGGGAAGACAAGGCTGCTTTCACAGACCTGGGGGAAAGAAGTGAGCCAACTAAGGTCACTACTCCCCATGATGAAGAAATGATTGCAGCTTTAAAAGACGACGGAGGAGATGAGGGGCATGATGAGGAACCGGAGGTCACAATAACCGGGGAGTCAAAAAGCGCCGATGACGTTACCTTGGCGGCCATGAAGGCCGATCAAGACAAGCGCTTGCAATTAAAAGCTGAAGAATTAGACCCTGAGGTCCTCAAGCCCCTCGCAGTTGTGGATGCAGGCTCAAGGTTAGTTGTTAAGCTCTCAACTAGATCTATTACCGAAGAACTTGCTAAAAAATCTTCTCTTGATTCCAGTGCCCCGCCCTCCGGGAAGAAGTCTGCTGGCTCCAGTACTACATCTTCAGGGAAAAAGAAATCAAAGCGAATCTTGACCGAAGCCGAGAAGGAAGTAAAGGATGCGGAAAAAGCTACCAAAAAATCGAAGGCTCATCCCAAACCCAAATAGTGGGTTCCCCTGTGTCCTTTTAGCCTCTTTGTAAACCAATAAGTGCTGCTACAACAGCAGCTTCCGCACTTTCTTTTTTAGTTATTTCCCTGTACAAATTCATTCATTTGTGAATAAAAATAATTCACTTTTTGCAATGTTTATCTGTTAGCAGTTCTGCACTTATGTAAAAATACATGTCTATAGTTATGAAACAAAGTTGGGGAGAGGGGAGATATGTGTATGTATATGTGTCCCCAGTCAATTTCCATAAGTTATTAAATGCTCAGCTATGCAATCTGAATGCTCCCGATTCTCTAACGGGATGGCATTTCCTGTGTCATCAATACCTGTTGTTTTTCCTGGCATTTCTTTTATACTCTCTCTCATTCTCTTGAGAGTTAGAGTTCGAGTTCAGTTATTTGTTTATTCCCCGGTCGTTCAACGGGAAAAGATTTCTTTATCGGCGCTCGGTCGGAGACGCCTTTATACTCTCTTTCTCTCTGGAAAGTTAGAGTTCGGAGTTGAACCTCTTTCTCTGCGCTCAGTCGGAGACGCTTTTATACTCTCTCTCTTTCTCTGGAGAGTTAGAGTTAAGAATAGAATTTCTTTTTCAGCGCTCAGTCTGAGACGCTTTTATACTCTCTCTCTTTCTCTGGAGAGTTAGAGTTCGGAATAGAATTTCTTTTTCAGCGCTCAGCCTGAGACGCTTTTATACTCTCTCTCTTTCTCTGGAGAGTTAGAGTTAGAATGTCGTTTTCTCATTATTTTACGTCTTATTGCACAAATAATCATTGTGCTTCTTTTTATGTCCAGACTGTTTTCGACCTTTTTTTAGGCTCTTAGTTATCCTGTATTTTATAATCACAACAGAACAACTAATGAATGTAAATGCATAAAAGTAAATAACACACAATATTTTTATAGTGGTTCAGCTAAGTCGTAGCCTACGTCCACTTTATAGTCCTTTATTCATATCATCAGATTTTCCCAAGGCAAAGCATGTCTTATTACAGAATCCACAGTAAAAATAAAAAATATAGCATTTCTAATCCAAATATCGCATTAAGTGTTGGGCATTCCATGCTCGAGGAACTTCTTCGCCATCTACGGTCGTTAACTTGAAGGTTCATTTTTCAAGTTTCTGTTGGATGACAAAGGGTCCTTCCCATTTTGAGCCGAAGTGAGGAAGGGATGGAAAAACTCTCTTTAGCACCAAATCTCCTGGTTCAAAAGTTCTGAGACGAACTTTTTTGTCATAATAGCGTGCCATCTGACGCCGATTTCTTGCTGCATGCAAGTCTGCTTCGTCCCTTTTCTCTTCGATTTCATCAAGAGACTCAAGTAAAAGTGCCCGATTCGTCATCGGGTCATAATACGTCACCCTGTGGGAAGGAACTTCCAAATCAACTGGAATTACTGCTTCTGAGCCAAAGGAGAGAGAGAAAGGGGTATGACCGGTAGCCGTTTTGAACGTTGTTCGGTATGCCCACAAGGCTAGGGGCAATTCATCAACCCATTTTGCCTTTGCACGCTCTAATCGCTTCTTGAGGATGGATTTTATTACCTTGTTTATCGCCTCTACTTGCCCATTAGATTGTGGATAGGCAACTGCAGTATATCGTTTGTCTATCTTATATTTCTGGCAAAAATTTCTGAATTCAGTGCTATCAAATTGGGTCCCGTTGTCAGTAACAATCGTCCTTGGGATTCCGAATCGGCATATAATATTTCTGACCACAAAACTTATCACCTTTCTTGTGGTGATCTTAGTCAAGGGCTAAGTTTCCACCCACTTTGTGAAATAATCCACGGCTACTATGGCATACTTAGCCCCTCCTTTAGCAATCGGTAAAACTCCAATGATATCGATTCCCCATATGGCAAATGGCCAAGGACTCACCATCGATTTAAGCTGGGTTGACGGTGCCCTGGGGATTTTGGCGAATCTCTGGCACTTATCGCAGCGTCGTGAATAATCAGCTGCATCTTTGTTGATCGTAGGCCAGAAGTATCCGTACCGCAATATTTTCTTTGCTAAAGTTTGACCTCCTGTATGATCTCCACACTCACCTTCGTGCACTTCTCTCAGTACACGCTTGATGTCGTCGTGTGCGATACATCGTAACAGGGGCATAGAAAATCCTTGTCTATAGAGAGTATCGTCTTGCATAACATATCTGGCAGCTTTGCGAACTACAGCTCTTTTCTCACTTTTCTTCGATGGGAGTGTCCCATTCTTAAGAAAACTCTTGATTGGAGTCATCCATGACTCCTTCTCTGGTTCCGCTTCAAGAACGAATTCAATTTCCATTGACTCAAAGCTTGGCGACTCCAACGTTTCAATTGGAATTACCTCAGTCTCTTCTGGATTGTCGGAACTAGCCAATTTTGCTAGTCTATCCGCTTTCTGGTTTTCTACTCTGGGAATATGTGTTATGTTGTACCGCTCTAAGCTATTTAATAGCTCTTTCACTTTCTTGAGGTAAGCGACAAGTCGAGGTCCTCGAGCCGCGAATTCCTCTCGCACTTGACAAACAACAATCTTAGAGTCACAAAATATGTCCATCATTTTTACTCCGAGGTCTTTAGCGAGTTTCAGCCCGTCAATCAGGGCTTCATACTCAGAGTCATTGTTTTTTGCCGAAAATTCTAATCGCAGGGCGTAATATAACGACCGTCCCTCGGGAGTGACTAAGACAATTCCAGCTCCGGATCTTCGGTCATTTTTAGCTCCATCTGTATATAATTTCCACGGATTCATCTCTAGCTTATCCTCGGATTTGACCACTCGGTCATTGATTATTTCTTCCTCTGGAATGGTGAACTCCGCAATAAAGTCTGCTAGAGCTTGCCCCCTGATTGACTTTCGTGGTTGAAAATTCAAATCAAACTGGCTTAGTTCTATGTTCCATTTAATCAACCTTCCCGACGCTTCGGGTCTCTGCAACACCTGTCTTAACGGCTGATCGGTGTATATGGTTATTGGATGGGCTTGGAAGTAGTGACGAAGTTTTCGGGATGCAATCAGGAGGCTGTAAGCAAGCTTCTCGATCTTTGGGTAGTTGCGCTCTGCCGCTGCTAATTTCTTACTCACATAGTATACTGGCCTTTGTACTTTGTCTTCTTCTCGAACCAGGGCTGTGCTGACAGCGTGAGCCGAGACTGCTAGATAAACAAATAGTTCTTTGTGATCTACGGGCTTTGATAAGATTGGCGGTTTCTCTAACAGCTCTAACAGATTTTGAAAGGCCTTGACACAATCGGGAGTCCACTGGAAGTTCTTCTTTCCCCTTTTTATCAAATCAAAAAATGGAACACATTTATCGGTGGCTTTGGAGATGAATCTACTCAGCGCCGCTACCTTCCCTGCCAGACTTTGGACGTCTTTAATTCTCCTTGGTTCTTCGATATTTCTAATCGCCGCTATCTGGCTAGGGTTGATCTCAATTCCTTGGGAACTCACAATGAAGCCAAGGAACTTTCCCGACGCCACTCCAAATGAACATTTTAAAGGATTCAATTTCATACGGTATTTTCGCAAGATACCAAACATTTCCGCTAAGTCTCGCGTATGACTGGAAGACTGCTTTGATTTAACAAGCATATCATCCACATAAACTTCCATAGTTTTTCCTATTTGATCATAAAACATTCTATTTACCAACCGCTGATAAGTAGCTCCAGCGTTTTTTAATCCGAATGGCATTACAACATAACAATATAACCCCAAATTCGTAATGAAACTTGTATGCTCTTGGTCTGGTACATGCATAGGAATTTGATTGTATCCAGAGTATGCATCCATGAAAGAGAGAAGTTCATGACCTGCTGTCGAGTCTACAAGCTGGTCAATCCTGGGAAGTGGGAAACTATCTTTTGGGCAAGCCTTATTTAAATCTGAAAAGTCAATACAAGTTCGCCACTTTCCGTTTGGCTTCTTTACCAAGACAGGATTCGATATCCAGTCGGGATAAGTCGAATCTCGAATAAATCCATTTTGCTTCAAGTTCTCTACTTCCTCTTTGAGAGCAGCCGACCTCTCTGGGCCCAGCATGCGTCTCTTTTGCTTCACAGGCGGATGCTTCGGATTTACATTCAATTTGTGACTGATAATGGAAGGCGATATCCCACACATGTCAGCATGGGTCCAGGCGAACACATCTAAGTTTGCCTTCAAGAAGTCCGTCAGCTCTTCAGCACGACGTGGATCCAATTGGGAACCAATCTTCAAAACTTTCGTCGGATCAGCTTTATCAACAGGAATTTCCACTGTCGCTTCATTAGGAGTTGCATTCCTAGCCTCTGGTTCCTCGTCTTTTCTAGGATCCAGGTCTTCAGGCGTTCCTTTGGGCAACTCCCTTGGGTTCAATCTCTCTAATTGCTATGCCGAGTCCCCCTTTGAGGGAGATGAGGCATCCTTACTCTCAGCATTAACTCCTTTCATCAACATCTTCAGTTCGGCCACATAGCAGGCCCGTCCAGAAACCTGATCCCCTCTTATTACTCCAGTCCCGGCTTCGGTTGGGAACTTTAGTAACAAGCACCAAGGGGCGATACAAACTCTAAATTCAGCGAGGGCAGGTCTCCCTAAAAATGCGTTATATGGCGAATCTACGTCCAATACTACGAACTGAAGCATTCGCACTCTTCTACGTTCTCCTTGCCCTAGGGTCACGGGAAACTCTATATATCCCATGGGAGCTGTCGTCGCTCCGTTGAAGCCTCTAATCCATCCTTCACAAGGTTTCAGATCTTCGGGCTCAAGCTTCATCTGATCAAATGACTTCTTGAACAAAATATTAACAGAACTTCCGTTGTCTACTAATACCTTATGGACCAAGGCCGGCCCAATGGTGGTAGTAATAACCAACGGATCATTGGTGGGAGATTGTATCCCCGTGTTGTCTCGGCTGCGAAATACCACGTCATCGAACATGGTTTTTTGTTGTTTTATAGGGGTGACATCTTCCAAATCGTCACCTTCATTCACATCTAGATGCTTGGCAGCATTCACATATTGGTCCATTGACCTAAAACTTCGGATTGCCGGGTGAGGTCCGCCTACTATGGAGTTGATGACGATCCCTTTACCTTTCTGCTGCGCGGTAGGCTTAGGAGCAGGTAGGATCTGTTTTGGAGCCTGCTCTCCTTGCCCCCTGTCCCTCGGGGCAACCTTGTACTCATCCAACTTTCCTTCACGCAGCAGCTTTTCAATTACATCCCTCAAATGCCGACACTCATTGGTCGAATGTCCATGTGTTCCGTGAAACAAGCAAAATTTCCCTGTCGCCATTTCTTTCTCGGTCGAATCACGAGGTGGAGGTCTTTTGTACTGCAACACATTGTACGTATCCAGGTAAATATTTTCCAGGGTGTCATTCAATGGTGTATAGTTCTCGTAGTTCTGGAATCGGGGCCTTTTGTTAGGGTCGCTTCCCCTATTTCTGTTTCTCCTGTTACCGTTCGAATTACGATTGCTGTTGTTTCCCCCATTTCCAGTATTGCTGTTTCCACCCTTGTTTCCTACATTTACTTCAACCTTGCCAGAACTTTCCCCAGACTGCTTCACGGCAATATTACTCTGCACATTCTCCTTTGAAGCTGTCTCAGACTTTCTCTTCCGGTTTGCCCTGGCCTCCTCTCGCCTTAAATAAATATCGGCTTTTTCGTAGAATACCGCCCTTGTGGGGGGTGTCTTCCCAGAAAGGTAGTCTCCAAACTCAGATTCAGGATCGACTCCTTCCTTCAAAGCCATCAGAATAGTGGGCTCATGCGGGTCACTGACCTCAGTTACAGCTTGGTTAAAACGATCTAAATATGCCCTTAAAGACTCTCCTGGTGCCTGTTTGATCCTCGACAATTCAATAACACTCTTGGACTTTCGGGCATGTAGTCGGAACTGGTTCATGAAACGCTCGCTTAGTTCTTTGTAATTAGAAATTGAACGAGGAGGAAGTCGGGTAAACCAGAATAATGCCACATCTTCTAGGTAGATTGGGAATGCTTTGCACTTCACTTCGTCAGGGGCAGCAGCGGCGTTCATGAGCCACGAATACCGCATCAAAAGCTGTCCCGGATCAGTCCTTCCGTTATATTTGTCCATCTGTGGCAAGTTAAAGCGTCGGGGAAACTGGAAGTCTAGGATATCGTCAGTGAACGGAGTATGGCTTCGCTCAATGCCATAGTCTTCATTTGTATAATTCCGGCTCTCGGACATAATTCGGCGAACCATTGCCTGTACATCGGCACTAGTCAGGGGCTGCTCAGGTTCCCTGGCCCTAGTGTCCGAGTTCCTTCTGGGCTCATGCTCAGGAGATGCCCTTCTTCTTCGAGCTGCCTCTGCTCGATTCCGTTCCCTGTGTTCCCGGTCGATCTCGGGAAGAGGGGACTGGAGTCTTTGCCCCCGAGTGGGGTCATCGTTTCCTAATGCTCGTGCGATATCCTCGCGAGATCCCAAAGATCTAAATGTTAGCTGCTCCACGTTCTGAGGTCGTTCGAGTGGCCTTCGTTCACGGGGCCTCTCTTCCTCGGAAGATGAAGATTGATCTACGGATGTGTGACGAACCGGTGATGGAGTTCTCTGCCGACGGAGCTCATTGATCTCCCGACTCATGAGCCTCATATTTTCCTGCATCATGAGATTAGTGCGCTCATGAACTCTCATAGCTTCCCTCGTGCTCTCAAGAATATCAAGCAAGCGCGAAAAATCTCCTTGAGTGATGGGCGCAGATGGGTTGACCTGATCTCCAACCCTGGCAGCTGGAATTGGAGCATTCGTGGGGACTCGAGTAGATGTTCCAGCTTCACCAAGCATCGGGTCGGATCGGAGGTAGGAAGCCGGGTCGGATCGGAGCTGGGGTGCCTGGTCGGATCGGTGTGCAGCGAGCAACTCGGGTCGGTTCAGATTGGGGGAGTGCACTGCTTCAGAGTCTCCTACCCGGATCGGATCGGAGCTCTCCCCTTGCTGTCGGTTCGGATTTCCTGCATTGATTCTTCCTGCTGCCGAACTTTGCCCCCGAGACCTTGTTACAACAGCATGTTGCTGATCTTCGCCAGCTCCATTTCCTTGAACAGACTGAACTTCCTTGCCTTTTCCTTTGACCATGAGTCTTTGACAATTACTTCAACGAATGTAAGAAAGCGGAGAAACTTAAGGATTCACTTCTTTGAACTCAACGGTCCAAAAAGAAGAAAGAGATCCCGGAAAATAAAGAATTTAGATGAGGTTTCTCAGTGAAAGCACCAAAATGTTAGAACCACATTTGGGTCTAACAATATATATATAACTATATAAGCCCCACTTTTCTTCTTCAGTCAACGAGGAAAGAGAAATAAAAAAATAACAAAGGCCCGATCCCCTTTTACCGCCGCTCCCCTCGACGTCGACCACCACACCCAGCTCCCCCATCCTCGCGTCGGCCTCCCCTCCTCCTTCCTCCTCGCGATGGAGCTCTTCCCCCTCCTCTTCAATTTCGAACGGCCTAACCCCTAAATCCGCCGCATCCATTAAACCCGCATCCTCCCCGCCGCGCCTCCACCTCCCCTTCAAGCCCTCCGATGCCCTCTGACAGCAACCCATTTCCTCCCTCCAATCGAGCCCCTCAGCCACCGATAACCCCGCTACGCCACTTGCTGCAACCCCCAGTCGCCTCCGACGCATGGAAGACCCCTCCCCTCAGCCTTCTTTCATGGTAAGATTTTATTTTATTTTATTTACTTGTTTTTATTTAATGAATTAGTTTTAAAAGGAATTTTTAAATCAGTTTTACTTAAAGAAGGCATTGTTTGAATAGCATGAAAAGGGATGATTTTTCATAGCGTGAAAAGAAAGGATTTTTTTTATAAACAAAAAGATTAGATTTTTATAAATAAAAAGATTAGATTTTTATAAACAAAAAGATTAGATTCTTTATCCAAGAGAGATTAAATTTTTAATGTATCAAAGATTATATTTTTAAAAGGAAAAAGACGATATTTTTAATTGTGAAAAGAATGGATTTTTATTAACATAAAGATGAGATCTTTATGTATGCAAGGTGATTTTTCTTTATAAAAATATTATTTTTATATAACTATAGAATTAAAAATATATTTTTTATATGATAGGAAGATTAAAAATATGATTTTTATATTGTAGCAGTATTAAAAATTCGATTTTTATCATGTAGAAGAGATAGAGATAAAGATATAATTTTTATATGATGTAGAGTATAAACATATAATTTTTATAGATGTAGCGAAATAAAAATCTAATTTTTATTATATATATGTTGAAATAAAAAATGGGATTTTTATAGCGATGATATAAAAAAATTTGATCTTTATATTAGAAGTGATATAAAAATATAATTTTTATATAGGAAGGAGCATTATAAAAAATATATTCTTTATTGGAAGAAGAGCGATATAAAAATATACTTTTTATATAGAGAATAGTTGATAAAAATATAATATTTATTATATGAACACCGTTATAAAAATAGAATTTTTATCTATATAGTGGCGATATAAAAATAATTTTTTTATCTATATCGTAGCGGTATAAAAATAGAATTTTTATCCATGTAGCGTAGTTATAAAAATGTGATTTTTATATACATACCAACAATATAAAAATGTGATTTTTATATATGTAGTGAAAATGGGCAACGAAAGTGACAAAAGGCGATAAGGCGAAGATTTCCTACATATGAAGAGTCGTGGCGTTTGGTTTAGCTAGTCAGTGAGAACTTCTCACTTTAAACTTGTTTTCTTGTTAAAATTATATACTAGGATGCAGACGGTGCTTAGCAGCACCCAACACCCTTCGTCCACAGACCATGGATGACTTGTATGCTTGTTTGATGTGTTGTGAAGTTTGTTTGTGATTGTAACAACCCGAAAATCTGGGCCAGTTTAAAATTTTTATTTTGGCAATTTTAGCGATTTTTGATTATTTAAAATGAATTATTTTAAATAATATCGACGAGAAAATTTCTTTTGAATAAAATTCAATCGTATATAGTTATATAGATTGACGTTAGAATATAAATAATTATATATAATTATAAAAGGAATTGAAAATGGCGCGGTAGTTCGATAATTCGATTTCAAACTTCAATTGAATGTACCGGGTGCAGAATAATCCGGATTTTAGTGAAACCAAAAATGATAGGATCTAATTGGGAATATCTTTCCAACGAATCCGAAAAATAAAGATTTCATAGCGGGAATCAAAAGATATGTCCAGTTGAAAATTCTGAATAGTCGCTATGGAATTCAGGCCCTTAAAAATGGGAATTTTGCAAACGACCTCGGATTTCGACGAAACCAGTTTTGTTGGATCCGTGATGTAAAGTTATTGCTAGGTTTCAAATTTCCTAATTTTTCGAATCAATATGTGAGCATGGCAAAGAAAACGCGTTTGACCAGTTTTAGTTGATTTTAATCGACTGGAAAAAGGCCGTTTTTCAAACTGTCTCAGAATTCGATGAAACTAGTTTTGTCAGGACCGTATCGTCAATACGAAGCCAGAAATAATTTTTCTGGAATTTTCGGGGTCCGTATGTGGCCCTAGTAATTTGAAATGTACGTTTAAAATTGAATATACACTGATTTATAATTGGATTTTGACGAAAACTGATCAAAACAATCGAATCAACCTGCGATACATATCCCATCATGTTCAGAATGGGGGTAATTAGCTATAGACGAATCTCGTTGGGTTCAATTTTGAGTTCGTATCAATATGAAGGTATTTTTGGGATTTAAAACATTAAAATATAATATAAATTATATATAAAAACCCTAGGAAAACTAGGTCAAAATTCAAAGCCACGGTCAAACCAAAAAAAACCCGTCGTCATCTTCCCTCGATAGAAGGCGGAAATCACCTCAAACAAAATCCCTTTCGATCTCCGAATCTGCGCAGGGGTCTCCAAAATTTCCTGAGGGAACTTGAAGAGCTCATCAAGCTCTCTATATCTAACGGTGATGATCGTCCAAGTTGGACGGAGAAGGCCTCAGCGACGCTTGGAAGTTGCCAGCTTTCGACGCAAATTGGGTGCTTAGATGGATCTCGAGTTGACCGTGAGTGGTAGAGGCACGAGACGGTGCGAAGCACGAGAACGTGGTGGCACTGGATCGTCACCAGATCGACGGTGAAGGGCACAACGTCAAGCCCTAGACGATGAAGGAGGTGCGGCTTAATTTGGTTCTAACCTGGAAGAAGAACAGTGAGTTTTCCCCTTTAATTTAATCAAAATAATATTGTCTAAAAAAAAAAGAGAAAAACGAAAACAAAAATCTGAAAATTTAATATTTATGCTCTAGTTTTAAAATCTGAAATTATTATATATATTATAATTTTAAAATCTAAAATTCTTGTATAAGTATTGTGTTAAAATAAAATATGGATTTTTATATAGAATGTTTGAAATAAAATAAAAATCTTTGTTTTTGAAAAGTCAAATTTGCATTACTAATAAAATAAAAATCTTTGTTTTTGAAAAGTCAAATTTGCATTACTAATAAAATAAAAATCTTTGTTTTTGAAAAGTCAAATTTGCATTACTTATAAAATAAAAATCTTTGTTTTTGAAAAGTCAAATTTGCATTACTAATAAAATAAAAATCTTTGTTTTTGAAAAGTAAAATTTGCATTACTAATAAAATAAAAATCTTTGTTTTGGAAAAGTCAAATTTGCATTACTAATAAAATAAAAATCTTTGTTTTTGAAAAGTAAAATTTGCATTACTAATAAAATAAAAATCTTTGTTTTTGAAAAGTCAAATTTGAATTACTAATAAAATAAAAATCTTTGTTTTTGAAAAGTCAAATTTGCATTACTTATAAAATAAAAATCTTTGTTTTTGAAAAGTCAAATTTGCATTACTTATAAAATAAAAATCTTTGTTTTTGAAAATTAAAATTTGCATTACTAATAAAATAAAAATCTTTGTTTTTGAAAAGTAAAATTTGCATTACTAATAAAATAAAAATCTTTGTTTTTGAAAAGTAAAATTTGCATTACTTATAAAATAAAAATCTTTGTCTTTGAAAAGAATAAAATTTGCATGGCTTAGAAAATATATATCGTAATGTTTTGAAAATATATATCGTAATGTTTTGAAAATATATATCGTAATGTTTTGAAAATATATATCGTAATGTTTTGAAAATATATATATCGCATTGTTTTTAAAATAGAAATAGCAGATTAAAAAGATGATTTTTATATATTGAATAGCGAAGTAAAAATTCGATTTTTATATATTGAATAGCAAAGTAAAAAATTCGATTTTTATATATTGAATAGCAAAGTAAAAATTCGATTTTTACATATGTAGAGAATACAGGCGACGAAGGTGATAAAGAGACGAGAACGACGAAGATTTCTATAAATGAAGTGTCGTGAAGTTGGATAGCTTTCGGTGAGAATTTCTCACCTTTTAATTTCTTTTTCTAGTTATATATATATATATATATACTAGGATGCAGACGGTGCTTAGTAGCACCCGACACAATCGTCCACAGACCATGGACTTGTTTGTTTGATTGCAAAAATTAGTTAGATTATTTGATTGGATTGAATTTTTTGGTGAAATGATATTGATTGGATTGTTGTGTGAATGGCGTGGGCCTTCACTAGACCGGGGATAAGGCTAGGCCTTGTCCCGTTTCTAGTATCGTGCTGTTATGCTGCCGAAATTTTCTAAAATCAGTTAGAAAAATAAAAATATCATTTTTATTTGGTAAATGAACTGAATAAAAATTCATGTGTTAAAATAAAATATTTGATCGTTAAAAATATAATTTTTAACGTGAATGTGAATAAATAAATATTCATTTACAAACCGGACGGTTTGTTTATGTACACCTATTTGAAGGACATTGATTGGGACGATAAATTTTAAACATCGCCCAACTGCACAAATAAAAATCTGTGTTTGATTGCTTGTAACCCCACACGGGTATTGGGATGATATTTGACGTACACTAATCCCGATTGTTTAGTTGTATGTCGATCGATTAATGACAGGCTGTTATAAGCGTTGAATATTTATATTTGATGCTTATACAGTGTAGAATGCACTTTGGATGATGGTTGATTATTCATCGTTGTTGATATATACATGTGTTGTAGAAAATCCATATAATTAACATTATATGGTAATTGATTGGGCCTCATTCCAGTTTTGAAAAAGAAATATTTGAAAAAGAAATATTTGAAATAGAAATATTTGAAATAGAATATTTGAAAATAGGAATATATGAAGCCGTGTTGATTAGATTGACGCCATTTTGACGTGAACGATACTTATATCGATTTTATTCATTTTTCAACGAATATTGAAATAGAAATGAATTCGAATTGAAATTGAATATAAATGAATTCGAATTGAAATTGAATATAAATGAATTCGAATTGAAATTGAATATAAATGAATTCGAATTGAAATTGAATATAAATGAATTCGAATTGAAATTGAATTGAATTGAATTAGAACTGAAATTGAATTAGAAATCAATTTGAATTAAAATCGATTTGAAATAAATTTAAAACGAATTTATATTGGAATATTCAATTTTGATTTGAAATTGAATATGAAGTTGAAACCGCTTTGAAAATGAATTGAAAACGATTTATAAAACACGTTTTAAATTGAAATCGACGAAGTATATATTATATATATTATATATATAATATAATGGCCTGAATAGAATGCGCCGCGCCACGGCAGTTCGCGAATTTCGACCATTGACTTCGAACGGATATTGCGGGAGATCCGACCGTCGGATTCTCCTAAAACCGGAACCGTTGGGTTCGCATCGAAAAGAACTTTCTAACGAATCTGAGAAATTAGAAATCTAACGGTTGGATTTGGAATTATGTCCAAATCAAATTTGAAAAAGGTCGCTGTAAGTGCAGTTCGATGGCTATTGATGGAAATCAACTGTACAGGCTTTGATAAAATTATTAAAAATGGTAATAATTTGTGTAAAATCATAAGAAATGATTTAGAAAGGATTGGGATGAAAAACTCCATATTTGAAAAGATAAAAATAGATTTTTATCGAAATGAACTAGTTTTGAACTAGAATTATAATTCTATTTATTTTTAAATAAACAAATTGAATTAGAAAAGGGTTTTAAAAATAACCAGAATTTCCAATGATTGCATTGGAGTGGATTTGAATTGAAATTGTCTTCGGAATATTTCGATATTGGAATTCGTGATTATACAGATGTTCTTATGGAAATTTGAAAGATATAAATTTATATCGTTATTTCCAACACGACATTTGTTAATCGTAGAATTTGATATTGAATATAAGCCGATATATTTTCTATTCAGAGCCTTGTATTGAATATCAAATGTGATTTGGGTTTGTCGTGAATGGTGTCTTCACTAACACTGTTCTTGAACCCAGTTGAGAAAAGATTAAATCTTTTTGTTTAGATTTAATGAAGTGTACCAATTAAATAATATTTAATTGGAATTGAATCGATATTGATTTTTGGGTTTATCGTGGACGGTGTTTTAAATAACACTCATTCTTTAACCCGATAATTAATGAATGTGATTTTGGGTCTATCGTGAACCGTGTTTTAAATGACACTGATTCTTTAACCTAGTTAACGATTAAAACTAAGTGGAGTTTTAATGAATCTTTAATTAGATTGAAATGATCGAGAATGGAGTATCACCAGTTTTGCTCCAGGCGATAGTTAAATCTTTAATTAGATTTTGAACGTGAAATGGTAATTGAATTTGCCGATAACACCGTGGTGTTAGATATGAAGTATAACCAGTTTTACTTCATGGGATGAATAGGTTGGGATTGGGAAATTAAAACAAATGATTACTTCGGTAAGGTTCGCTAATCCCGACTAGTTTGAATTGATATTCAAAAATAGAATAAAGAATAAATTCAAGAAATTTATCTTGGATAAAATTAATGGGAACCTTTCCCTATGAATGTGAAATTTAGAAACTAACTGTCGGTTAGCTAAGCAGAATGGTTTTCAGGATATTGATCTGATGTTGGTTTCGGCCTTCGGGGTTAATATTTGGGGAATTATTCTCTTGATTAATTTACGGTTAGTGACTGATGAATTGGAATGAGGCGTATGTTGTGTTTGTGTAACATTTATTTTTAATATACGCTGGTTGTTCGGAAAGGCCGGGTTTATACCCATTCTGAATAATCAATTCGACGATATGTCGAAGATGAAGACGGTGGTTGAAGACCGGAAGTCTTCACATCATTGGGATAATTACTGACGATCCTGATTGGGCTGTACACCCAAGAAGATGGAAATAGTTGGTGGTCGTCCAGACGTACTTGGAGATGGATGGATATGCGAGGAAAGTGCCTCCGGTTTCGTTCAGACCCAGAACGGACTTGTAAATGGATAGTGTGTCTGACGTTGTATTCCTTTATACTGTATTCGGTGATCTCTGCTAAATATATATCTGTTTGGTGGCAGAGAATTTATTCTCTTGCTATACACCCTTCTCTGAGACGTACGAGCCTAGAGGTTATATATTGGCAGAAATTAGTGGTACAGTATGGACTGACAATGTGGCATGCTGAGTTGCATGGATCAAGGCTTTTGTTGAAAAGCAAAGTCTTGTGGTTGATGATCAAAGCATGGCCTTGTGTGGCGTAGCTTTGTGTAACGTTGATTCGCGAGTATCACACCCGGTATGAACCAAAAACGGGAGACGGACATCAGAGAGGACATGCGTTTCTTTCTAGTTAGGAGTGGCGTCAGTGCTTGAACTGGCTGACGAGTTTGACTCATGTGGATGTTGCTTATTATTACTTGCTGAAAAGCGAGGCGCCTCGTGATATCGGTTTCGGCCGATGCTTCTGGTCGGCTGAAGGGCCAGGCTTACGCCCCAAAGGGCGGGGAAACGCAGTGTTCAGGCATAATAATCCACATCGGTGGACCGGCCCTGACGATCCAAGGGGCAGTTGCGGCTGTTCCTGAGACTCTGGCTAGACAGTCTCGAATCGGTTGAGGATCTTGCCCCTAGCCTCGGTTCATACCATAAATGATAACCCAACTTCCAATACGACGTCTTGCGGTTTTGATTGTAAACTTATATATGGCGACATAGTGGTATGGGTCATTCATGTCGCCTATGATTGATACTTATGATTTGAAGTTGTTTTATACACTATACACTTATAATAGTATCAAATGATTTCTTTTAAACGTATCAAGCATTCTTGGCTATTATAAGGTAAAAACCCTATCCCCCGGCTTGCGTTGCATTGTGTGATAGGACCTGGGTCTTATAATAGCTTCATTTTTCTTTATTTAGCATTGCGCTGTTGTTTTATGCACTGGTGTTCTTGGGAGGAAACCCGTTCCGTGTTATACGGCGTGGTCCCTTGATTTACCGAACTTTAAAATAAAGATAAATAACTGTTTTAGTTCTCACACCAGTCCCATGACTGACCTGGAGTTTATTGTTTTAACCTAAACTCTGGGTGCCCTTATTTTGACACGGGCAGCTAGTAGTTTTGGGTTTTGCAGATTTATATTCACAGGATCCTGGTTGACAGCTGGAATGATATCCGGAAAGCTTTGTATCCGTATATCTCTTCTAGTTGTGTATTGTATTATTTTCCGCTGCGATGTATTTAATTGTAATTTAAATCTCTGATATTTCTGTGTAATATTCATTTACACTCTGTATATTCTTGTAATCTGATGGAATTGTTGTAATATACAAGGAAATGTTCTTTTGTCTGCGATCTATTTTGTCTTGTTCTCAAACGATCAGGCGTTTCGAACGGTCTGGGTCGGTTTAGCGACTGGTTCAGACCGAGCGAAATTCCTTTTCGTCACACGTGGTATCAGAGCTTTGGTTTACAAAGCTTAGAGAACACGACACATTAGAACCGTACGAAAGAATTCATCAGATATTGGATTAGTAATATCCAACGAGAATGACTCGTTAGAGATGGGATCAGTAGTATCCTAGAACGAGTGTGAAGGGTATATTTTTAAAATGAAAACAATTTTTGTTTTGAAAATTTAAATCAACTATTCGTATTTGATTATTTATTTTATATTGATTAGGACAGTCCAGTATATACAGATTTTGCATATACGCCTTGCAAACGTGTATTTGAAGTTTTAATATACTGGATAGATATAGAATTACACTCTAGTCACCCGGGGGTGATTCTGATGATTGATATATCATCATCAGAATTTATATTCGAGTGACGAACGTGTAATATCTATATATTTCCTATTGACTGGTGTGAGAACCAAAAATTAGATAGGGCCTATTGTTGTGATTTGGTATCAAAAACATTATTTTTGTATAGGTATCAAAATTATGAATTTGAAACTCTAATTCACTAATTGATTGATGTTTGTGTTGTTTGTTTATTTGTTTGCTAATTTTTAGCCATTTAGCCTAATTGAAACACATATTGAGTTATATTGAAAATTAGTCGCATTTGCTTGCATATACTTGTACTTACATTGAACAGGTCATAGCAAGGAGGCTAGAGCCGAAGAATAAAATTTGTTTGCCCGACAAATAGGTACATGTTTACTACATAATTTACTGTTTTGTTTGGGTGATGATGATTTTATGAGCCTATTGGCTAGCCGCTTGGCTTTTTCTTTTTCTTTTTGAGATCAGAAGGCCTATATGGCAATTTCGGGATTTTCCCGTGGCTCCCGGTGCAGGGGAGGTTATGGCGAAATTTTTCGAAAATTTAGGGTGTTAGCCAAATTTTTGAAAATTTGAAAATTCTCAGAAACTGAAAAGTTGGAGAATGGAAGCCAGATCGAACGTAGAGTGGATTAATCAAACCACTTCCGACTTTGTTCCTTTTCGGGGATGAAAAGTTTTAAGTGGGGGAGATTGTAACAACCCGAAAATCTGGGCCAGTTTAAAAATTTTATTTTGGCAACTTTAGCGATTTTTGATTATTTAAAATGAATTATTTTAAATAATATCGACGAGAAAATTTCTTTTAAATAAAATTCAATCGTATATAGTTATATAGATCGACGTTAGAATATAAATAATTATATATAATTATAAAAGGAATTGAAAATGGCGCGGTAGTTCGATAATTCGATTTCAAACCCGAGCATTTACAAAACAGCGGGTAAGTCTGGTGAACCAGAGTGAGAAAAACTTGCACAGTATTATGGTATCACACAACTTGATTTTAAAGTTCAAAATTTTTCAAAAGAAAAGGATAATCGTAAGACCAAATCCACACATAAACACGGATGGTTTTTACCTTAGATAACCCAAAATTGTTTTGAAACCAATATCTTTTCAAATATTATAATAATGTCTAAATACAAGTAAATAACAATCTAGTGGAACACTTGCATCTCACGCTTCACATATATAGTATACACTCAAAACCGTGGGCGCTTACTGGAGATTGGATTCCGACCTTGACAAGGTATGGGACCACCTGCCGTTAGTGTATCTCTAGAGGCGAATACACTGGGTTCAACAAGAACGTCTTGCAACCCAGCCCTCACATGACCGACCACTCATTTCGCTTGAGTGTATCAAATGTATATCACCAACAATTGGGCTCAAAACCACCATTTCCCGAAAAGGGACAGCATCGAAATAGATTTAATAAGCAAAAGGAATTTCTCTAGATAGGTGATTATACAGCCTAATGGGACCTACCCACATAGCCATGCTGCCTGCCCGATTTTTGCCTTTTCCCGGTTGTGAGGCCTGAGGTTTGAATTTCCTCTACAACACCTGGCTACCATTCACTTTGAATTCCACATCGTCAGATCCGCCAGATATCCCTAATTGACGTCCACAAAAATACTCTAGTAGTTCAGAGAACCATCGTCCTCCTTACCACCATGGTACGTTTGAAGAAATCAACGTATGCGATCCCTTTGGATATACTTTGTCATACATTCGTCCATACAAGTCATCCAGGAACAGGATGAACCGAAGGTACTCTCCTACTGCATCCAAGGAATCACCCTACAAATCAGTAGCGAGAAGTCCTTGCAACCCGTAGATTCCAGCCACGACAGAACCACAATTTATCTCTGGGAGCTAACCAGAGATTTTTAGCGGTTCTTCCGTTTAATAAGGATCCACGGTCTTCAATGTTCCATCTCGATCACCTTCTGATATCTTCACGTATTTGTTGGTCGGAATGGTTTCCAAATATAAATTCGATCCCGGTCTTTCCGTACCAACACGCTTATTGGACAGATTTGATAGTCGGTGATTTAACTATCATCAGTGTTTCATTCATGACAATCCAATGAGTTCACTGGTTCAGTATTCAGCACCACTTGGCCTTTTGATTAAAACAAATATAAATTTAAAAACCTTAAATATCTCTCTATTACAAATATAACTTTTCGCTTCTTACTTAACTTAATATTTTCTTTACACAAATTCTTTTCAATCCTTAGGAAAGTCCTATATCATCTTCAATTTTCTCTATCCACTTACAAACATTAGCCAAATTTTTATATTATATAATATTGGAAAATCACTTTAACTTATTTCTCGTAAACCGATGTCACGAAATATCATTTATTACTTGAAAACAATAAACAACGATTATTTTGATAAAATAAATCAAAACTTTACGTTTCCTTTCTCGCTCTAAAACGTTGATATAATCCCACGCAATCCCCTTATATTTCATTTCTCTTGGGAATCATCATTTTATATTTTTCTAAATCTTCATTAAAATCGCCTTATTATTTCTTTATTGGAAATAATAAATCATTACCAACTTCCTTTCCTATTTCAACTAATATCATCCTTAGTTAATCTTGATGTCGTCCAAGTTGGGGTATTTTAATTACCTCTCAGACCTTAGTCAACAACGTTCATATCTGGGGATAAATATAAGTTGAAATCCCAAAACCCAATATTTTATTCTAATCTCCCACTTTTATTCAATCACATTCTTAAATAACGTTAATTTAGAATTAACGATATAACGCCTCAAACCTCTTTCATATAACTCTGGTTTATTATAAAATCTTTTATCTCAATTTCCTTTTACCCAATTCAAATAATTAAGTGACATTTATTTAAGCTATAATATTTGCTTAAAAATCCCTTTTTATAACTTTGTTATAAAACTCAGGTTTGAACAAACCTGTTGTTAAACTTCTTTCACCGATCAATTGGATTTCTTTTCACTTTGATTACTTTTAATTGAATTCCCATGAAATTTTTTTTCTAAATTTTTATTAAAAATATTAATTTATTCAATCATTAACTACATTAATAGTTAATTCCTTTATTAACTAAAATAAATAAGAAATCCCTTTTTAAAATCTTATTAAAATCTAAACAATATTCATTAAACTCTTCTATTGGGTTAATTCAATGCAAACTAATTTAATGGTCAATCCCAGTTAAAACTGTTAACTTAGTCAACTTAAATCTGGTTATCTTATTATCCGATTCCACTAATTTCTCCATTTAATTAATTTATAATATAATTAATTAATTAACATAATTTCTTTAAATAGTTTCTTAACAAAACCGTTATCCAGATTTAACCGTTAGGTTAATTTCTATTCACGTATTTCTAAATCTGATTACCATCAACATTTGTCTTTATAAAATTAATTATTATTAACTAAAAAAATAAATAATGTATTTATTTTCTTTGTAGGCTTTTATTCAAAATATATATTTCAAAACCTATCTTAAAATAATTTTATAACTTCAATTCTATCAATTTACCTAACGGTAAATCGATAAAATATTTTTCTTTTAGGACATTTACTGCCGATTACCCAACCAATATTGCCCATTGGTTAAAACACAACACAGGTTAACTTTTCAATCAATGGTCACTAACAAAATCAATTAACCAATCATGAAAGTTCATATAAGATAATATGAAAATAAATAATATATTTGAGGAATTCGGTTGGATCCCTCCAACCTGTTCTTTCCTGTATACGAATGGTTATCTCAAATCAGACCATTCAATCATTTAACTGATAATAATGACCATTTAATCCAACCACAAGCAATTCAAACAATTCAACCAATTAAACACGTTTATTTTATAAACGTGACCAACAAGGTAAGTTACCTTTATTGGAACCAATCATTAGAATAACGATTTGGTATTTCACTAAAATTGAACGACGGTTTAATTTCATTAGTTAAATCAGCAAATAAATATATAATTAGCAAACGGTCAACCATTGGCAAGAAGAGCACACAAAATAAAAACCCAATTTATATAAAATATAAATGGGAAAAACTGAGTGAGTTTACTCACTTTGGTTCCGTTCGTCGTCAGAGCAGTGTTTCACAAGCTTTCAGCTGCACTTACTCCGTCTACTCTCATTCAAAAATCTTACGTCTGTCAATGCTTCATGTTTCATCTGATTTTGTCTAAGTATGACACAGTTACCATTTAAATGCAGTATTCACCTTATTATAAATATATTAATTATTAATGTTAAAATAGCTTTGATTATATCAATGCACATTATACGCGCGTAACCATGATCAGGCATTTTAAACTCGGTTTGGGCTCATCCGAACTTCCTTCGAACGTTACTTGTTCATGCTTAGTGTTTGAATATTTAAGAACTTAGTTAGGAACTATATAATATTGGGCATATAAAAAGCTAACTTAGCTTCTAAAATAAATGGACACGTAGTGTACACAATTTGGCATCTTGGATGTCCTCCACGGTAACAAATTATATATATATACTAGCCTAATAAAAACTTGATAAAGATTGTTAAAACATGGTTACGCACCTATACATGCATTAATATAACGTTAATTATATGTATTAATTATTTAAGCATGATCATACCCATAATTAGGCTTATGTAAATGGTGATATAGGCAGGCGTTATGTAACACCCCTTATTTTCTGTAAACATAAGAGTTAAAAATCAAGGTATAATTAATTTTTAGGAGAAGAAATAAGGGAAACGGGTTGCTCCATTGTGTTCGTCTCGAAAAAATACGCGAAATAGAGTCTGGATTTGCGTAAATCGGAGTCCGTATGAAGAAGATATGGACGAACGAAATTAGGCAGAAAAACCGGAAACAGGCCAGAATACACTGGCGCACTTGTGAAGTGCGCCAGTACAAAAATACACTGGCGCACCTGCCAAGTGCGCCCATACAAATCCAGCACCGAATTCTGGAGTATTCTGAGGTGACGTGTCTTCTTTTGAGTGGCTGGATGATGTGTATTCGAGCTGTGCGATTCTGATGACTTCTGGACTGATCTGAAGGCTCTAAATCACCCTATCCTCCTATAAATACATCCCTAACCTAAATCTAAGTCTCTTACACAATTCTCTAGCCTCCATTGCCCTCTTCTTCTAATTAAAAATAAAAATGGCGTCGCTACTCTGCTAGAATCAAAACTAGAAGTTAATCAACATCATCCTAAATTCAAATTTGAGATAAAAGCTTCTGCAACAATTCTGTAACAACTAAAGTTCTTTCTTTAATCCAATCAAGGCAAGTACAGTTATTTTCTGCTATAAACATTAATTATAATTCTGATATGCTTTTAAATCTGAATCTGAGATTGTATATCTGTCGAATCTGTTTTTATGTGACTGTTCTGTATCCCTTTCTGCTTCCTTTCTGTTTCTATAGCCAGGCTACCACGAGCATGTGCCTAATCTCATAAGAGATTAACGTATGAATGCAAATTTTGGGATAAGTAATGAATGATGCGAAATTTGACGAGACTGAATTGAACATATGACTTTAGATCTGAGGCATAAAATATATTGACATATGACTTGGGATTGGATGCATGAATTTGACTGTAAACATATAATTTATATATGTTGTATGCATAGTGTACGTTGTAATCTAGAACTGTAACTAATTAGAGAAATGAACATATGTTATTTAGATCTGTAATTAATTAGAAAAATAAGCATATGTTATAAACTAGTTTTAGACCTATGCATATTCTGTGATAAAAGAAGAAGAGGAACCACTGTAAGATTACATATGATTTGATACTTTGGACAAAATGCATATAAAAGTCAAGACCTGATTTTTAGAAGATATGATTTAAAGATTTAGATTGTTGGGTATAGTTTGCATAATGATTCATGACTTAAAAAGAAGAAGATATGGAAACTTAGGTGTAAAGATTTACATTAATTAGGATATCTATTATTGTGATTACACCTAAATAGGGATTTTTGGATATATGGCATGCATTGAAATTAATGGTTATATTTGGTATAATTTATATGTGAATCTGCTGTAAAATGCTAGTTTAACAAAAATTGGAACATATGTTATATGGCAAATTATGTCCATATTCTGCGCTTATGCAAACATGGAGTATATGTTGTGAATCATGACAATTATGTAGGCATATGAATTTAGGCCAATTTATGATTAGGCAAGGCATGTAAATAGAACCTTTAGAAATATTAAATTTGCTAAATCTGCTAATTTGCCAAGTTGCCTAAACTGCTAGTTTTGTTATATTGCCTAGACTGCTAATTAGATTGAAATGCCTAATCTGTTGAATTTGTCGGTTGAAATGCCTAACCTGTTATATGCCAAAACCTGCTAAGTTGCTAAATCTGTTAAATCCGTTAAGTCATATAAAATCTGTTATCTGCTAAAATCTGTTATCTGCTGTGTTGATATAATCATCCTGTTATTGATATAATCTGAATTGGCATATATATTGGGCGTGCGCATAAAGGGTAAATTATTAATTAATTGGCCGCAAAGATAAACGTGACTAACTCGAGGTTAGAATGAGTTTGCGGCGTAATTCTGCCCGGAACCGCCCAGCACATCCAGTGGCCGCAAACAATAGGTTCTAATGTGAGAAGTTAGTCATAACCTGCTTAAGACACGAGGTTAGGTCTGGCTTGTGGCGGAAGTCTGCCCGGAACCGCCCGGCCCATCCAGCGACCACAAGCTAGCGTCCTAATGTGAGAGGTCTGGGCATTAATAATTAATTAATGCAAATCTAAGATAAGAATGACGTCTAAAACGTATTTGGGGAAAATTGGGTTAAACCAACTGGATTAATAGGTGTAGTAAACCCGTCCATGAATCTGTAGGCCCAATACAAAGTTAGACAAATCTGAAAAATCTGTACATCTGATCTGTTAGTCTGAAAACTTGTTAGCTTAATCTGTGAACTAGTAAATCTGAATTCTGTATGTCTGAACTTGTAAACAAGTTAATCTGAGATTTGTTAGTCTGGGGACACAAGGTTAGGAGGGGAATTACTTGTGTCATCTGTTGTTTGGGACCCATATTAGTCAGTAACCCTTTCTGGTATCAAAACTTTGACCCAACAGTAGGTAGGGTCCGGGCACGCTTACTGAACTAATTATAAGTGGTTCATTCTGATAATGGCGAGGGGTGTTGATGGTGCGTTCCAACCGGGTCATGTGCGTGCATGGATCCCGGTCTGCCTCTGAGGATGTAAGACGCCGTGACATCTGTAAATAGGTCTGTGCCAATTGGTTGTCACTTTAGGGAGTGATACACCCTACTGTGGGGCCGACACAGGATATTTATGTATTAGGGAGCCGATCACTTGGGGTAGGGTTTTAGGGTACGCTTAGTTCTGTCTGTTTTTGTTGGTACCGTCTGTTTCCGTTGGGTGGTAACACCTGTCTGTTTCTGTGTGGTACCGTCTGTTCGGGTGGTAAAGGCCCATTACTAGTGTACACCTAATTCTATATTCTGTTTCCGTAGGGATAAATCTGTTTCTGCTTCTGTCTGTTTCTGATCGGGTAGTAAAGGCCCATTATTAGCATTCTGTTTCTGTTAAAGTATTATGTACCCGTTCCTGGTTCAATTAAGACATTAGGGTGACACCTAATTCTGCTATACTAGTATTAGTGCAGAGAAGTGTAAAACAATAGTTTATATCATTCTGCTTTTCTGTTATATCTGCTACACCTGTTACAGTTATCTCACATCCAGTTTTATGTTCATATCATATTATTATTATCTGTTCATATGCTGAAAGTCACTGGACTTGCCAGACTTTTTGTCTGACCCTTGTTGTTTCGCCTCCTTTCTTCCGTTTCCCCCCCAGGTTATCCAAGGAGGGAATACTTTAGCTTGATCCGGATTTCTCTTTGCTTGAAGTGCTTAAAGTATGGCTTGGCTCTGTATAGCTTCCGTTCCATGGGGATTATGATTTTAAACCATGCATTTTGAAGGCTTTTGTACAAGACTGATATTTTGTACTTGAATTCTGAAATTTGAAAGGATGTAACCATATTAATTTCTGTTTCCACTGTAATAAAGTTAAATTTTTTTTCAACTACTGTTTTAACTGTCTTGTAAGTTTCTGTTCTGTTTACTAAAATGCTCCACCAAAGTTAAGGCATTCTCTTTGTGAGTGACCTTAACGGAGGTGGGGTGTTACACTTGGTATCAGAGCTGAAGGTTACCAGATTGGGTAAAGTTTTTGAAAACTTTTTTCAAAAAGGTTTTGGAAGGAAGTATTTTCAAAAATAAAGCTTATTTTGAAAACATGATCCCCAAGAGCCATATATCTTTCTTTCAGTCCTTTTTGTATTGAACCTTTCCTTTTTCGTTCCAGCATGTCTGAAGCTTCTGAGATACCAGAGGGTGTTCATGTACCCGGTTGGTTTCGTCAATATCTTGAGGCTAGGACCGCCGCTGCAGGTCCAGCAAATGATCCCCCTCCTCCACCCCCTCCTCGTGCAATTGCTTTCTCAAAGATCTGTAGAGATTTTAGGGCCATGGGTGGGAAGGATTTCAAAGGAACTGAATCATTCGTAGAAGCAAGGAATTGGCTCAAAGAAACTGAGGATCTATTCGTTATCTTCGAGGTGGACGATAGGCAGAAGGTACAGTTGGCAGTATGGCTGCTCAAAGACGAAGCTTCCTACTGGTGGGAAGTCACTAACGCCGAGAGGCCGGTTGAGACATGGATGGATTTCAGAACAAGGTTTGAGACAAAATTCCTCTCGCAAGCTGAACGAAGTTTACAATTGGAAAAGTTCTTATCTCTTAAGCAAGGAAGTATGACGGTCAAGGAATACGTCAAACAGTTCAACCAACTAGCAAGATTCAGATTGGATTTAGTCAACACTCAGCATAAAAAGGCTCTCCGCTTTGTTAAAGGATTGAATGAGCCACTGCACAGCCTAGCCATGACCCACGTACCCATGGGAGCAACTTACGAGAAATTGGTGGATATGGCACTACTACACGAGGAAGACAAGGGCCCGAAAGAGACAAAGAAGGAAGAACCACAGAATAAGAAAGCGGGGCCCAAAAAGGAAACACAAAAGAAGGATGAGAAGTCTGAAGATAAGAAGGGGAAAATGTGCTTTACTTGTGGGAGCTCGACTCATCTGAACAAGGATTGCAGAAAAAGGAAGGGCGCTTGCTTCAACTGTGGGGAGATGGGACACTTCACTAGGGACTGCCCGAAGAGACGAGGACAAGGAGGGCAGGCGAACACTCTTGAGGCTAGTGGCTAGGATAGAAATAGGAAAATTTTCTATAGTAGGTTTAATTTCTTTATCTGATTATGGAGTTAAGACTTTTTCTGATTCTGGTATTTTGATTTTGTAATCGATACTCTGCACTTTAATACTAGTATTATTTCTGAATTCCGCTGTAGACTCAGATCCATAAGGGTTATGGATCATCTATTTGAGATTGGGGTTTGAGGGATATCTGTGTTAGGCGTCAAGTATGATGCATACATTCTGAGTTTTCGTGGGGTATGATTTTATCATGCTTAGCTTCCTTAGAATCATTAGGGAACCTGATCTGTACCAGTAGTCTGTAAATATCTAAATGCTTTTGATAGGATTTCCAGTTTTGACATTGTCTAAAGAAGGTAATCCTCTGGATGTCAATTTGATGTTGGTTCCGGTCTTTGGGGCCGATACTTAGAACCCATGTCTAATGGGAACCAAATTTTCGTTCTATCTGTACTCGCTTTCATCATTCGACTGTATCCTATCGATCGAATCTTCGAACTTTAGGTAGAAACTAATGGGTGTAAACATGTGTTTGAGACATGTTATGTTTGATGGTTGCAAGTGGATGCAAGTGGTTGCTAGTGGTTGCCCGTTGATGCATATACACACACTAGGCACTAGATCGGCTCGAAAACACTCTCATACTGCATATGGATGGGTGAGCATTTTTCAATTCTTGTGGATGCAAAATGATTGATTCAGCACATGGATGTTGTATTTGAGTGAATGATTGTGCACTCATATAGAAATAATATATATCATTAGAATTCTGTTGCATACATGTTGGACTCATGGCACTGACATAATTCGCATTAAGGAGGTCAACCGAATCAGTAGACCGCCTGATCTTTGCATTAGATAAGGAACATATACACACACTTTTGCATATGTTCATACAACATTAAAAGTTTTCTAAGGACAATGGATGCTTGTGGATGATGGTTGAGTAGATGGGTGATTGGATAGTAGGACACATTCTTCTTAACTTGAAGATTTCGGGGACGAAATCCTCTAAGGAGGGGAGAATGTAACACCCCGTATTTTCTATAAACATAAGAGTTAAAAATCAAGGTATAATTAATTTTTAGAAGAAGAAATAAGGGAAACGGGTTGCGCCATTGTTTTCGTCTCGAAAAAATACGCGAAATAGAGTCCGAATTTGCGTAAATCGGAGTCCGTATGAAGAAGATATGGACGAACGAAGTTAGGCAGAAAAACCGGAAACAGGCCAGAATACACTGGCGCACTTGTGAAGTGCGCCAGTACAAAAATACACTGGCGCACCTGCCAAGTGCGCCCATACAAATCCAGCACCGAATTCTGGAGTATTCTGAGGTGACGTGTCTTCTTTTGAGTGGCTGGATGATGTGTATTCGAGCTGTGCGATTCTGATGACTTCTGGACTGATCTGAAGGCTCTAAATCACCCTATCCTCCTATAAATACATCCCTAACCTAAACCTAAGTCTCTTACACAATTCTCTAGCCTCCATTGCCCTCTTCTTCTAATTAAAAATAAAAATGGCGTCGCTACTCTGCTAGAATCAAAACTAGAAGTCAATCAACATCATCCTAAATTCAAATTTGAGATAAAAGCTTCTGCAACAATTCTGTAACAACTAAAGTTCTTTCTTTAATCCAATCAAGGCAAGTACAGTTATTTTCTGCTATAAACATTAATTATAATTCTGATATGCTTTTAAATCTGAATCTGAGATTGTATATCTGTCAGATCTGTTTTTCTGTGACTGTTCTGTATCCCTTTCTGCTTCCTTTCTGTTTCTATAGCCAGGCTACCACGAGCCTGTGCCTAATCTCATAAGAGATTAACGTATGAACGCAAATTTTGGGATAAATAATGAATGATGCGAAATTTGACGAGACTGAATTGAACATATGACTTTAGATCTGAGGCATAAAATATATTGATATATGACTTGGGATTGGATGCATGAATTTGACTGTAAACATATAATTTATATATGTTGTATGCATAGTGTACGTTGTAATCTAGAACTGTAACTAATTAGAGAAATGAACATATGTTATTTAGATCTGTAATTAATTAGAAAAATAAGCATATGTTATAAACTAGTTTTAGACCTATGCATATTCTGTGATAAAAGAAGAAGAGGAACCACTGTAAGATTACATATGATTTGAGACTTTGGACAAAATGCATATAAAAGTCAAGATCTGATTTTTAGAAGATATGATTTAAAGATTTAGATTGTCGGGTATAGTTTGCATAATGATTCATGACTTAAAAAGAAGAAGATATGGAAACTTAGGTGTAAAGATTTACATTAATTAGGATATCTACTATTGTGATTACACCTAAATATGGATTTTTGGATATATGGCATGCATTGAAATTAATGGTTATATTTGGTATAATTTATATGTGAATCTGCTGTAAAATGCTAGTTTAACAAAAATTGGAACATATGTTATATGGCAAATTATGTCCATATTCTGCGCTTATGCAAACATGGAGTATATGTTGTGAATCATGACAATTATGTAGGCATATGAATTTAGGCCAATTTATGATTAGGCAAGGCATGTAAATAGAACCTTTAGAAATATTAAATTTGCTAAATCTGCTAATTTGCCAAGTTGCCTAAACTGCTAGTTTGGTTATATTGCCTAGACTGCTAATTAGATTGAAATGCCTAATCTGTTAAATTTGTCGGTTGAAATGCCTAACCTGTTATATGCCAAAACCTGCTAAGTTGCTAAATCTGTTAAATCCGTTAAGTCATATAAAATCTGTTATTTGCTAAAATCTGTTATCTGCTGTGTTGATATAATCATCCTGTTATTGATATAATCTGAATTGGCATATATATTGGGCGTGCGCATAAAGGGTAAATTATTAATTAATTGGCCGCAAAGATAAACGTGACTAACTCGAGGTTAGAATGAGTTTGCGGCGTAATTCTGCCCGGAACCGCCCGGCACATCCAGTGGCCGCAAACAATAGGTTCTAATGTGAGAAGTTAGTCATAACCTGCTTAAGACACGAGGTTAGGTCTGGCTTGTGGCAGAAGTCTGCCCGGAACCGCCAGGCCCATCCAGCGACCACAAGCTAGCGACCTAATGTGAGAGGTCTGGGCATTAATAATTAATTAATGCAAATCTAAGATAAGAATGACGTCTAAAACGTATTGGGGGAAAATAGGGTTAAACCAACTGGATTAATAGGTGTAGTAAACCCGTCCATGAATCTGTAGGCCCAATACAAAATTAGACAAATCTGAAAAATCTGTACATCTGATCTGTTAGTCTGAAAACTTGTTAACTTAATCTGTGAACTAGTAAATCTGAATTCTGTATGTCTGAACTTGTAAACAAGTTAATCTGAGATTTGTTAGTCTGGGGACACAAGGTTAGGAGGGGAATTACTTGTGTCATCTGTTGTTTGGGACCCATATTAGTCAGTAACCCTTTCTGGTATCAAAACTTTGACCCAACAGTAGGTAGGGTCCGGGCACGCTTACTGAACTAATTATAAGTGGTTCATTCTGATAATGGCGAGGGGTGTTGATGGTGCGTTCCAACCGGGTCATGTGCGTGCATGGATCCCGGTCTGCCTCTGAGGATGTAAGACGCCGTGACATCTGTAAATAGGTCTGTGCCAATTGGTTGTCACTTTAGGGAGTGATACACCCTACTGTGGGGCCGACACAGGATATTTATGTATTAGGGAGCCGATCGCTTGGGGTAGGGTTTTAGGGTACGCTTAGTTCTGTGTGTTTCTGTTGGTACCGTCTGTTTCCGTTGTGTGGTAACACCTGTCTGTTTCTGTGTGGTACCGTCTGTTCGGGTGGTAAAGGCCCATTACTAGTGTACACCTAATTCTACATTATGTTTCCGTAGGGATAAATCTGTTTTTGCTTCTGTCTGTTTCTGATCGGGTAGTAAAGGCCCATTATTAGCATTCTGTTTCTGTTAAAGTATTCTGTACCCGTTCCTGCTTCAATTTAGACATTAGGGTGACACCTAATTCTGCTATACTAGTATTAGTGCAGAGAAGTGTAAAACAATAGTTTATATCATTCTGTTTTTCTGTTATATCTGCTACACCTATTACAGTTATCTCACATCCAGTTTTATGTTCATATCATATTATTATTATCTGTTCATATGCTGAAAGTCACTGGACTTGCCAGACTTTTTGTCTGACCCTTGTTGTTTCGCCTCCTTTCTTCCGTTTCCCCCCTAGGTTATCCAAGGAGGGAATACTTTAGCTTGATCCGGATTTCTCTTTGCTTGAAGTGCTTAAAGTATGGCTTGGCTCTGTATAGCTTCCGTTCCATGGGGATTATGATTTTAAACCATGCATTTTGAAGGCTTTTGTACAAGACTGATATTTTGTACTTGAATGATGTAACCATATTAATTTCTGTTTCCACTGTAATAAAGTTAAATTTTTTTTCAACTACTGTTTTAACTGTCTTGTAAGTTTCTGTTCTGTTTACTAAAATGCTCCACCAAAGTTAAGGCATTCCCTTTGTGAGTGACCTTAACGGAGGTGGGGTGTTACACGTTAATCTACATGTTGTGTATTATCTCCTTCGAACCCGTGAGGACTTCGCCTCAACTTCACTGCCCCGCCCAGCCGTACTGCCCGCTTCGTACTCCACCATTAGCACTCAGCTTCTCCGTCCTCCAGCACCCGCCACCATCAGTCCCAAGCTACTAGAGCCACACACAAACCCACGCATGTCTCATCTCCTCTACTACTCACATGCGAGACCACTGCTTCCAAGTTTAAAACCTTCCTAGATCCGCACCAGTTGTCAACGCCTTTACACCACACCCGAACTTCCTACTGTTCTCCCTCCTTTCTTATATTTTTCTTACTCATGCGCACGCCTCTTGTAATGACCCATTTTTCAACGATATAATAATTAATCTATTTAATTATTTATATAGGGATTTAGAGAATTTAATGGTCGTTAATAAAAATTATATTGAATATTTAATTAAAATAATAATTAAATAATATATTAAATTTTGAAATAATCAGATTGGGCCGAAATGGCAATATGGTGTGAATTGGGAAATTTAAAATACATAATTCAGTTTAGAGTTGAATTGTAATAACGAATATATTATATAAACGACAGTTGAACATATAAATTATAATATAATTATAATCGAGCTCGAAATGGCGCTGCAATTCGTTATTTGGCGATTTGAACTTCAACTGAATATACAGGGTCAGTTTTGAATCGGATTTCTGTGAAACAAGAAACACGTGAAGCTGGTGGAGTATATCTTTCTAGTGGAAGAGAAAATTCGGGATTTCGTCGTGCAGATTTTGAGATATGTCCAAATCAAATTTTAAAATGGTCGCTATAAAATCGTTTATCGACCGTAACGGTTTATTCAATATAACTAGAGATCGGGTTTGAATTTAGACAAGGTTCTTTTGAGACATAACGATAATTTAATTTTTAGAATTTTATTGTAATTTTTAATTAATTAAATAAGTAACTTTTTATTTGAAGAATTCTGCACCCTGTAATCAACATTTTGGGGTTTCACCATATGAGTTAATCTACCGGTATTTTTATATTTTTGAAATCGTGGTACCTTACTCATCACAATGGTGTTTTAATTTCTGTCCGTAGTCGCCGTACGTAAGCGAAAAGGAGAAAATCGAAGTTCATAACGTTTAAAACAAAATATACATATGTGCAGAGGCCTTCATGCCAAGTTGTGTACAAATAAGAAGAAAACGTGGCCTAACTGTGTACTCTAATTATACCGACCCTTTCTTCCTATAAATGTCACACTCCCATAACCCTAAATAAAACTTTCCCGAAGTCAACAAACCATGTTGCCACTTTTATTCATCTTTTCAGTAAAAACACGAGCTTGCGATCAAAACACAAAACAAATACTAGAAATGGGATTCTATTCGTGAATCATGGGGGACTATCATGCTGTGGTGTGCATGCTTTCAAAATGAGAAACGCGTTGAGGACATTGGAGAGGCCGTGAGCCATTTCAACGACGAGGATGAAGTTCTGGGATGAAGGAAGGCGTGTACAGGGGTGTGTGCATATGAAAGGGAAGCATGGAGTTAAATGATGAAGTGGAGACTAGAAATGGTGCTTGCATGTGGGTTGAAAACCTTAAGCCTTGTTTTGAGGAAATTCTCAAGCCCAGGTCTTATGGTGGGGAGTACAGCAACATGAAGAAGTTGATGGCTTTCGGATGCGAAATCGTAAAGAAGTGTAGAGAGGAGAGTAGTTCAAAGTTTCTAGAATGGTGGGGTTCGTGATTAAAGGGTGGTACGGGGAAGAGGGTATTCATTTCTAACGGGCCAGGTTTGGAAGTCACGGATCAGTGGCTTTTAAAGAGGGATGGGCCGGTTTAAGAAGTGAAATAAGCAGGTGGCTCATTATAAACGTAAGGCCTTATTCAAAATAAATTATGTTTAAAATTTTAATCTTATAACATATTAACTTGTATTGATCGTACCTAGTTCATACTGTATCGGAATAATGAATTGTCAGTCATGCTGGGATCGTAGGGACGATGGCTACACACTAGAATTGGCTGGGAGTGAATTCGAGCTCGTTACAATTTATAGCAAAATAAATTGTCTGTCTGAATCAAGCGATGGTTATCGTTATCAACGATGATCGTCTAATGTGAGTAAAACTCACCAACTCTGAACAGTTCTATTTTTATAACGTATGTTTAGAACTGATAAATGATGACTGATTGTTGTGTGTTAACTGTTTGGTTGAATTGTTTGTGTATTGATTGAAATCATAGATAACGATAATGAAATGAAATAGATGTTAATTACACTATTTAACATCTATGATGCAGAGAAACAGGTTGGAGGGGTCAAACTGGACTCCTCAATATTTATGATACTGTTCTATTCATATATTGTAATATATGATGTGATATATAATCTGTTTGATTTTGGGTGTTTAAACGATATCGATCATTGTGGTTTGCTATTTTAAATATCGTAAGAGACCCTGGGATGTAAAAAGGAATATTTCAATATATATTGAAATAAAGGAACTTTATAAAATCAATCGATTTTATAAAAGGATATATTTTGAAAATAAAGTATTTATAAAATCAAAGGATTTTATAAAGGAGAAATTATTTATAAAATAAATAGAAGATTTTTTTTAAAGAAAATAGAATAAGGATTTATTTATTTAGAAAATAAATAGAATAAGGATATATTTATTTAGAAAATAAATAAAGTTGATAAAGAAAATATTTATTTAGGAAATAAATAGAATTAATAAAGGAATATTTATTTAGAAAATAAATAGAAGTATAAAAAGGAAGTTGACGAGAAATAAAAGAGTTAATCAAATTTAGTTAATCAAATATGGTTAGTCGAATAGAGTTAATCAAACATAGTTACTCAGGATAAGTTGCCATTTTGCATGACTGCTAGCGTAATTCGCAGGGCTGCAGATAGCCTATGGCGGTCGGATGTTTCCTGGGGAAATCAGGCGTAACCATTGTGATCGCTGCGATCTAGAGTTAAGCGAATGGAGTTAAATCGAATATTAGTTATTTGAATAAGAGTTAAGCAAATAGAGTTATTCAATTAGAGTTAATCAAAATGGAGTTAAACAGAAATTGGAAACTGACTAGAGATTAATAAGTTGAATGGTTTCCTGAGTATCGATCTGATGTTGGTTTCGGCCTTCGGGGTTTATACTTAGGAAGTTGTTCTCTTGTTAGTTTGTAGTTAGAGTCTGATAGATGTGGAATAATAGTGATATGTAAATAAACACTGGAAATGTTTTCCAGTGTTAATAACATATATTTTTCTAAACATAGAAAATAAGGAAATATGAATATATATATATATATATATGTTAAATAATGATTGATCGATATAATTTCCATCTGGAAATAATATCGTTGTTTGCACACATGTTTTTCTTTGATAGTTAACTCACTGACTATCGAAGTTTTGACCATTTTAACATTGTTAATATGGAGAGACCGGTTGGATTATTATCTGAAGAACCACTCTGTATTGCCATAAGGGTTGCGAATCATATATGCCAAAGATAATTGAAGACAAAGTAAAATGCAAGGGGTGTTGTATAAATCTTAGGTAAAGGTTGCCTAAGATGGATGTACTGAATAGTGCCTTCGGTTTGTCCAGTCCCAGGACGACCTGTATGGAAGAATGTCTGACAGAGTATATCTAATAAATCGCCTTAAGTTGATCTCTTCAAACGTATTCACGTTTGGGGGCGGAGGAATTCGTTTCTCTTAGCTGTATACCCGTGGTATTTTTGGGGAATCAATTTGTGATTTGGCGGGTATGACAATGTGACATTCAAAGAGAATGAAGATGTGGCATGTAAAAGATAAGCGTAGCTTCTAGCCTCACATCCGGTAAATGAAAAAAATCGGGCAGGCATCATGGTTATGTAGGTCGCACCTATTAGGGTGTATAATCACCTGATCTAGAGTTTCATTTACTTCTAAAAATCTATTGTTGATGTTGTCCCATTCGGGAAACGGTTGCTGATCCCAACCGTTGGTGATATACATTCGATACACTCAAGCGAAATGAGTGGTCGGTCATGTGTGGCCGGGTTGCAAGATGTTCTTGTTGAACCCAGTGTATTCCTTTCTGGAGGTACAATCACGAAAGGTGGTTCCATACCTTGTCATAGTTGGAAATCCATTACCCAATACGTGCTTACGGTTTTGATTGTATACTATATATGTAGAACGTGAGATGAAAGCGTTCTGCTAGATGATTAATATATTGTGGTTGATAGACATAATTATAATATCAAAAGGTTTTTGATATAAAGATATTTTGGATTTTCATAAGGGAAAAGCCCATTCCGTTATGCGGCGTGGTCTTATGAGATATCGTTTATCGGCTCAATCTGTTTTAAACTGTTTTACTCATACCAGTTCCATGACTGACCCGGAGTTTATTTTGTTTTGTTTTCCCTAAACTCTTGGGTGCCCAATTTTATACGGGCAGTCAAGTAGTCAGGATTTTACAGATATACTCGGAGAGCTTGGAGCAGGAGGCTTCAGGATCACGTAGCTATAGTTTATTTTCGCTGTGTTGTAAGTGTTGTACTCTGAAAAATGTTATTGTATACATATACTGATTTTATTTCAAGGATATGTTATCTATTATATGATATTCGTTCCGGTGTGAGGTTCGTGTTACTCTGATGTTGTGTTGTTCTTCTTCTTCTATTCTAATTTCTATCTTATCTATTCTCACCCTTTAATTTCTTTCATTAACTACCGGTATTTTCGATCCTTGGATGTTCGATATGTCTGTAACAACCCGAAAATCTGGGCCAGTTTAATTTTTTTTTTTGGCAATTTTAGCGAATTTTGATTATTTAAAATGAATTATTTTAAATATATTTATATACGCCGTCGTTAGAATATAAATAATTATATATAATTATATAATAGAATTGAAAATGGCGTGGTAGTTCGATAATTCGATTTCAAACTTCAAATGAATGTACCGGGTGCAAAATAATCCGGATTTTAGTGAAACCAAAAATAATGGGATCTAATTGAGAATATCTTTCCAACGAATCCGAAAAATTGAAATTTCATAGCGGGAATCAAAAGAAATGTCCAGTTGAAAATTCTGAATAGTCGCTATGGAATTCAGGCCCTTAAAAATGGAAATTTTGCAAACGACCTCGGATTTCGACGAAACCACTTTTGTTGGATCCGGGATGTCTAGTTATTGCTAGGTTTCAAATTTCATAATTTTTCGACTCGATATGTGAGCGTGGAAAAGGAAAACGCGTTTGACCAGTTTCAGTTGATTTTAATCGACTGGAAATTGGCCATTTTTCAAACGGTCTCAGAATTCGACGAAACTAGTTTTGTTAGGACCGTATCGTCAATACGAAGCTAGAAAATATTTTTCGGGAATTTTCTGAGTTAGTGTGTGGCCCCAGTAAATTGAAATGCGCGTTCAAATTTAATATATAGAGTTATATGTTGATTTTGACAGAAACTAATCGAAACGATCGAATTAGCCTACGATACATATCCCATTGTGTTCGGAATGGGGGTGAAACGCTAGGGACGACAGGCGGTGGGTCTCGTTTCGAAGTGGAAATAAAAAGTCAACTTTAATGAAATTAATTAAATAATATTTTTATTAATAAAAGGGCCCCCCTTCCTCTTCACGGTCAAACCCGTTACCCCCTTCCTCTCTCTCTTCTATTTCAAAGCCGATTAAAAAAAAGAAAAGAAAAAGAAGAACGATAGCGGAATCGAACCCGCCACCGATCGTTGGCGCCACCGCACCGCGAGCTCCGACCTCCCCTTGCTCGCCGAACCCCTCTCCTCCTCTTCAGCTAATCGATGCGCCCCAGTCGAAGGCAAGCCGAACCCTAGCTGCACCGGAGTTCGATGATCGCGCTGCCTGCCTGCAAACCTCCCTCCGACCGCCGACAATGCCGAGATCCCCCTCCTTCAATCGATGGTGGTGGACACCCCCCTGCGCTCCTCTCCCTCCTCCAAAAGCAACAGTGAGTTCTTTAAAACTTGTTATTTTTTATACATATATAAAAACTGACTTTTATTTATTTACTTAGATTAAATTAGATTCTTATTAACAAAAAGTTTAGATTTTTATTAATAAAAAGTTTAGGTTTTTATTAGAAAAAAATTTAAATTTTTATTTACAAAAAGGAACGATTTTTAGAAGTAGAAAAATTCGATTTTTATATATTGAATAGCATAGTAAAAATTCGATTTTTATATGTTGAATAGCAAAGTAAAAATTCGATTTTTATATATTGAATAGCGAAGTAAAAATTCGATTTTTATATATTGAATAGCAAAGTAAAAATTCTATTTCTATATATTGAATAGCGAAGTAAAAATTCGATTTTTATATATTGAATAGCGAAGTAAAAATTTGATTTTTGTATATTGAATAGCAAAGTAGAAATTCGATTTTTATATATTGAATAGCGAAGTAAAAATTCGATTCATATCGGAAAAATTCAATTTTGATTTGAAGTTGAAATCGTTTTGAAAACGAATTTAAAACAATTTATAAAATTTGTTTTTAAAAGGAAATCGACGAAATATATATTATATATATAATATAATGGCCTGAATAGAACGCGTCGCGCTGCGACAGTTCGCGAATTTCGACCATTAACTTCGAACGGACATTACGGGAGATCCGACCGTCGGATTCTCCTGAAACTGGAACCATTGGGTTCGTATCGAAAAGAGCTTTCTAAGAATATTATAGATTTGAAATCTAACGGTTGGATTTGGAATTATGTCCAAATCAAATTTGGAAAAGCTCGTTGTAAGTGCAGTTCGATGACCGTTGATGGAAATCGACTGTACGGGCCTTGATAAAATTATTAAAAATATCGATAATTTGTGTAAAATCATAACAAATGATTTGTGAAGAATTGGGATGAAAAATTCCACATTTGAAAAGATAAAAATATATTTTTATCGAAACAAACTAGTTATTAACTAGAAAAATAATCAAATGGTTATAAATAAATAAATTGGATTGGATTTGAATTGAAATTATCTTTGGATATTTACGATATTGTATTCCGTGATTATACAGATATCGTGATGGGAATTTGGAAGATATCGATATCGTTATTCCCGATATGATATCTGTTGGTTTCAGGATTTGATGTTGAATATAAGTCGGTACTATCTCTATTCAAAACCTTATATTTAATGTCAAATTTGATTGATTGATTGTTTTGATTGTGCTCGACCAGTTTATGAGCAAATTATGCTTTTACATTTAGCATTGGGTTGGGTTGAAAATATCTGTGTGCTAACGCCTTGTGAAACACTTCACGATTTGACGATAAGGTGTTTAGCGATGTTGTGTTCATTTCAAATTTAATGAATGATTGTGAAATGATATTTTTCTTAAGTGAAAAGAAATGTATTCCCGATTTTGGACAGGGAATGTTTTATTAAACAGAAAGGATTTCGAGGCCCAAAACCTGATGATTTCTAAAATGATTTAGAAATGTATTATGGTTTTACATTGTATTTCATCGCGTACTGATTAGTTGTTATTAATGATATATCTGTTTGGTGGCGGAGAATTTAATCTGTTGCTTAACACCCTTCTTTGAGACGTATGAGCTCAAAGGTTATGTGATTAGTAGTGACTGATCATATGCGTGAATTACTGATGTGAAGTACTATATTTTGAAAGTACTTATGATTATTACGTTGTGAAATGATTTTCCCTACTTCGGGATATGAAATGATTTAGTATGTGGCTAAAGAGTCGGGTAACCCTGAGACTAAAAGTATGGGTGAGAGGGTGGTGTAGCCTGCTCCTATGTGGGGTAGGTGCATCGTCGGTGTAGCCTACTCCTATGTGGGGTAGGTGCACATTTATATATCGAATTGCGAGGTGCGTACCCTTTGCCTTGTCGATGGGGAGCACGATATTTGGTTGCATACTTGTTTGTATGCATTGTTATGTTTTGGAATTCATATTTCCAGACGATTTGATTTGAGATCCCGAAGTGAAATCTTCTTTGATATAGAAAGTTAGATATATATTTCAAATGATTTGAAATAAGAAATCGAGAATAAAATCCAAAGGAATAATTTCTGTAAATTGAATTGGATTTAGAAAATCTAAGTGTAGTGATTAATCTAAGTGGGTAGATTGGGATATTGCATGTTGATTGATGCATAGTAGATCCATATATCTATATTGATTGTTGTTTATACACCGGTATTCATGGGGGTAAACCCGTTCCGCGTTAGCGGCATGGTCCCGTGATATGCCATATTATTAAATAAGTTAATTATAACTGTTTAGAGTTTCTCACACCAGTCCCATGACTGACCTGTAGTTTGCTTTTCCCTTGCGAACTCGGGTGCCCCTATTTTCCACACGGGCATTCGAGTAGTTTTATTTTGCAGATGTATTGAGCAGGATTCTGGATTGAAGCTTTAAGCTGTGTCCATGCATTTACAGTCTTCCGCTGTGTAGTTTATATTTCCGCTGTGCATTGTATTACATTTATGTAAATTTATCTTCAGCTGTGTATTATTTTCGATATACTCTGATATTCTGTGCTCTGATGTAACATTGTTATGATGTTTATAAAAGTCTTCTGTTATTTGTTCTGATGTGTTGTATACCCAGAGTTAGCGTATGCGGGATTCGAACGGTCTTGGTCGGTTTAGCGATCGATTAGGTCCGGGCGAAATCCGTGTCGTTACATATGGTATCAGAGCTTTGGTTAACTCAAATCTTTGGGGTACAACTCGTTAGAACTGAAAAAAAGACTCATCAGATTTGGATTAGTAATGTCCTATATATTAAAGAATCCTCATTAGAGATAGTATCAGTAGTATTCTAGAATGAGCGACTCGTTAGAGATGGGGATAGAAATGCCCTAGAATGAGTTGAGTGTTATATGTTTATAAATAACGTATTTGTGATTATATATGTAATCTAGTTTTTAGAAAATATGATTTTTGAATTTATAAAAGTTCTATATATTTGAAAATTTAATCAATAAATTGAGTGTTGGTTGTGTTGTCTGATTTTTGCTTGATTAATTAGAATTTTGAACCATTTAGGCCTAATCGAATCAAAATATTGAATTGTATTGAAAATTATTCTCATTTGCATGCTTGTACTTACATTGAACAGGTCATAGCAAGGAGGCTAGAGCAGAGAATAAAATTGTTTGCCCGACAAATAGGTACATATTTACCATAATTTACTGTTTTGTTTGGGTGATGATGATTTTATAAGCCGATTGGCTAGCCACTTGGCTTTTTCTTTTTCTTTTTGAGATCAGAGGGCCTGTATGGCAATTTCGGGATTTTCCCGGTGCTCCCGGTGCAGGGGAGGTTATGGCGAAATTTTTCGAAAATTTAGGGTGTTAGCCAAATTTTTGAAAAATTTGAAAAGTTCTTAGAAACTGAAAAGTTGAAGAACTTAAGCCGCAATCAAAATTATGAAAGCTGAGTTGGTTTTTAAAACAACTTTTGGATTCGTTCCATTTCGGGGATGAAAAGTTTTAAGTGGGGGAGATTGTAACGACCCGAAAAACCTGAACCAATTTAATTTTTTTTAAATTGGCTAAAATAGTGGATTTTAAATATTTAAAATAAATATTTTAAACAATAAAGATGAAAACCGAGTTTGAATCGACAATTGAAAAGGAATATAATTAATTCTAATTATAAACAAGGCCTGAAATAGCGCGGTAGTTTCAAAATTTGAATTCAAACTTTGACTGACTGTACCGGGTGCAAAACAAAACGGATTTGAGTGAAACCAAAAATATTTAAATCTGTTAGTGAATACCTTTCTAACGAATCTGAAAAATCGAAGTTTCATAGCGGGAAGCAAAAGTTATGGCCCGAATGAATTTTCAGAAAGGTCGCTATGGAATTTATATAGCCCGTGAAAATGGCCATTTTGAAGACGACCTCGGAATTCGATGAAACCACTTTTGTTGGATCCGGGATGTAAAACTATTGCTAGTTTTCAAATTTCATAATTTTTGAAGTTAATATGTGAGCGTGGCAAAGGAAAATGTGTTTTGGTCAAATAAAGTTAAATTGGATCGACCAGAAATGGGACATTTTTCAAATGGTCTCAGAATTCGATGAAACTAGTTTTGTTGGGACCGTATCGTCAAAACATAGCTAAATTTATTTTTCAGGAATTTTTAGAATCAGTATGTGGCCATGGTAAATTAAAATGTGCATTCAAATTGAATATACATTGATTTATATTTTAATTTTGATAAAAACCTATCGAAACAGCCGAATTGGCTCATGAAACATATCCCATTGTGTTCGGGATGGGGGTGTTTAGCTAGGGGCGACAGTCGTTGGGCGTGATTCGGAGTTCGTAGATGAAACGAGTTATTTTTCGAATTAAAATATTATTATTATTATATATAAGGGTTTATTTCCCCAAACCCTAGTCAAACATTAAACCCTTGGTCAAACATCAGGCAAGCCGCCTCCGCCATTTTCAAGGGCCGATATTTTCTTGTTTTAATTTGTAAATCATTTCGATTTGGCCAAGAATTATTTCGGTATTTCTATACGAAATTGGAGTGGCGTTTCACGATCTTTCAGTCCACACCAGTAAGATCGAATTTCATTGAGAGGATCGTGCAAAATCATGGCTCAAAAGCCGTCCATTCGAAAGCAATTTCAGAGAGGAGGTGGCAACCGAGCTCTTCCTCATTACAGGCGAAGGTGGCACTGGCGTAGGGGGTTGACTTGGCATCGTTGGATCGGAGAACAACGCCTCGAGGGATGTGCGGTGGCGTGCCCTAATGGATGAGCGGTGGGTTCTGTAATCCGTGTTTTAGTCCAATAAGGTGAAAACGAGAAGAAAGGAGTGTGGCCAAAGTCTGATTAGTGGTTAAGTAAATGTAATTATATTAATTATTTATTTAATTAATTAGTAAAGGGCTTAAGGTATAAATGGTTGTAACTTTCTCGTATGATGTCAGAATTCAGAAAATCAAAGTCCGTTGAAACCGTGATTTCGAGCACTACGCACTGGAACAGACTGTAAGGTGATTGGAGCTATCTGAAATTTTTGACTGGATGGAATGTGCAGTTTAACTCAGTTAGAGAAAATCGTTTTGTAACGATTCCAGAACCTGTCAATGTGAGAATTCTCTCACTTTAAATTTTCTGTACAGTTATTTATTTCATAACTGCATATATGAACTGTTCCCCGTCGTCCACAGACCATGGACGACTTGTTTGTTTGGTTGTATTCTGTGTGAAAATTGATGTGAAATGAATTATATATATATTGAAAGTGAAAATAATGTATATATTGAAAGTGAAAATTATATATATATTGAAAGTGAAAATTACGTATATATTGAAAGTGAAAATTATGTATATATTGAAAGTGAAAATATCGTATATACTGAAATTGAAAATATCGTATATATTGAAAGTAAAAATATCACATATATATGAAATGAAAAAGATATATATATGAAATGAAAACGATATATATATGAAATGTGAAAACGATGTATATATGAAATGAAAACGATATATATATGTATATGTATATATATATATATGAAATGTGAAAATGGTTTGATTGTTAAAAATATAATTTTTAACATATATATATACACCGTATAAAAGTGTCATGTATATGAAATATTCGATTTTGATATAAAATAGAAAATGAATTCGAATTGAATTGAATAGAAAATGAATTCGAATTGAACTGAATAGAAAATGAATTCGAATTGAACTGAATAGAAAATGAATTCGAATTGAATAGAAAATGAATTCGAATTGAATTGAGTAGAAAATGAATTCGAATTGAATTGAATAGAAAATGAATTCGAATTGAAATGAATTTGAAATTTGAATTGAATTGAAATGAATTTAAAACGAATTCATATTGGAAAAATTCAATTTTGATTTGAATTTGAAATGAAGTTGAAATCGTTTTGAAAACGAATTTAAAACGATTTACAAAATTCGTTTTCAAAAGGAAAATCGATGAAATATATATTATATATATTATATATATAATATAATGGCCTGAATAGAACGCGCCGCGCTGCGACAGTTCGCGAATTTCGACCATTAACTTCGAACGGACATTACGGGAGATCCGACCGTCGGATTCTCCTGAAACCAGAACCTTGGGTTCGTATCGAAAAGAGCTTTCTAACGAATATTAGATATTTGAAATCTAACAGTTGGATTTGGAATTATGCCCAAATCAAATTTGGAAAAGGTCGATGTAAGTGCAGTTCGATGACCGTTGATGGAAATCGACTGTACGGGCCTTAATAAAATTATTAAAAATATCAATAATTTGTGTAAAATCATAAGAAATGATTTGTGAAGAATTTGGATGAAAAATTCCACATTTGAAAAGATAAAAATATATTTTTATCGAAACGAACTAGTTATTAACTAGAAAAATAATCAAATGGTTATAAATATATAAATTGGATTGGATTTGAATTGAAATTATCTTTGGATATTTTCGATATTGGATTCCGTGATTATACAGATATCGTGATGGGAATTTGGAAGATATCGATATCGTTATTCCCGATATGATATCTATTGGTTTCAGGATTTGATGTTGAATATAAGTCGGTACTATCTCTATTCAAAACCTTATATTTAATGTCCAATTTGATTGGTTGATTGTTTGAATTGTGCTCGACCAGTTTATGAGCAGATTATGCTTTTACATTTAGCATTGGGTTGGGTTGAAAATATCTGTGTGCTAACGCCTTGTGAAACACTTCACGATTTGACGATAATGTGTTTAGCGATGTTGTGTTCATTTCAAATTTAATGAATGATTGTGAAATGATATTTTTCTTAAGTGAAAAGAAATGTATTCCCGATTTTGGACAGGGAATGTTTTATAAAAATGTTTTATAAAACAGAAAGGATTTCGAGGCCAAAAACCCGATGATTTCTAAAATGATTTAGAAATGTATTATGGTTTTACATTGTATTTCATCACGTACTGATTAGTTGCTATTAATGATGTATTTGTTTGGTGGCGGAGAATTTATTCTCTTGCTTAACACCCTTCTTTGAGATGTACGAGCTCAAAGGTTATGTGATTAATAGTGACTGATCATATGCGTGAATTACTGATGTGAAGTACTATATTTTGAAAGTACTTGTGATTATTACGTTGTGAAATGATTTTCCCTACTTCGGGATATGAAATGATTTAGTATGTGGCTAAAGAGTCGGGTAACCCTGAGACTAAAAGTATGGGTGAGAGGGCGGTGTAGCCTGCTCCTATGTGGGGTAGGTGCATCGTCGGTGTAGCCTACTCCTATGTTGGGTAGGTGCACATTTATATATCGAGTTGCGAGGTGCGTACCTGCAACACCCCGTAATTTTATAACATTAAAATTCACAAATTAAAGTATACTTAATTTTTAGAAAAGAATTAAGTGAAATGGGTTGCGTAGAGAAATATATATATATATATATATTGATATATATATATATATATATTGATATATATATATAAATTAAAAAAAAAAATATGCGAAAAAGTTCAAAACAGCGAATTGGGAGGGGGAATAACCGAACCGGCTCATTTTTGAGGTCGACCCAAGCCCTGCTGGGTCAACTAGGGGTTAATCCATGGTGTTTGGCTGTCAACCCGTGGGCCGATTCGCTCAAATGCAGATTTTGCATTTGATTGGTTCTCATGGTTCAGGGTTAATCTAATGGTCCTAAATAACTTCCTACACCTATAAATACATCCTAATGCTAACCCTAAACCTAATTAAAATAGAATAGTTACTGTCATATCATCGCCATGGAAATCAATGGAGCCGCCGCCAACTAAGAAAGAAGAAAAGCAAATTCAGTTCTAATTCTCTCAACCCTAAAGCAAAGCAAAACTCTCTCTTTTCTTCTCTAAATTGTGAGTATGATGATCTTAACAAGATTATTATCATTTTAATTAGGTTGAGTTATGAATGGATTATGAGTAGATGATGTGAATTATCATATATGTTGTTGTAAACCCCTTTTGCTATCATGTATATTGTAAATCCAATGTTATGTGATGATGATATCTTATATGTTGTAAATCATGCTATGATGATGTTATGTATGTTGAAAGTTTCTATGCTAAGTTGTGATGAATCATACATGTTAAAAAGGCCATGATGTTACCATCTATGCTAGTTAGTTCATATTAATTAAATCATGATGTTTGGGTTATGTTGATCTATATGACAAGTCACATATGCAATTTAGATTGATTAGAAAAGTTATGAACATATACCAAGACATCTATAATGACATCTAGAATTATGCTATGACATATGTGATATCCTATGCTAGTTCACACCATCATTATGTTGCCTAAAAACCCCATATACAAGTTTATGTATAGATTTAGGCTATGATCATATCATATAAATTGAGGCATTTAACAAGTTGACACCTTTTGATCCTTAACATGTGTAGTTTATGCAAGTTTCACCCCTATTATGATTAGATTTATTTTAATTGTCTATATGTTGTGATAATTTATCTTTGTGCTAGGTGTTAGACTATACAAGTCTATCCTATATTATGCGTTGAATATGCGAATGTATAAACGTGGGGTAGGGGTAATATTAAGGATTTAATATTAAAAAGTTGGGGTGCAATTGATATGATTTTGCATGCCATAAGTGGATGGCCATAATTGAGTCAATTATGGACATCATTAAAAGTTGACTTAATTAATAATTTGAATAGGGAATTATTAAAACTGGGGTAAAAGATTTTAAGTGTTAATCAATGCTTAGGACACGAGGTTGGACTCGTTTGTGACGTAAACCTGCCCGGACCCGCCCGGCAAATCCAGTGGTCAAAAATGTCAGCCCAATGTGAGAGGTCCTAGGCCTAAACTAAAGCATAACGGTTGTAAAGACACGAGGTTAGACTCTTTTATGGTGTAAGACTGCCCGGACCCGCCCGGCAAATCCAGCTGCCATAAATGCCAGTCTAATGTGAGAGGTCTTTATGAGGTTATGGCCTGAATGAATTAAGAAATACTTAGCCAGATAAACATGTAAGGTGGGACATGGGGGTTAAGTAGGTGCCTTGGGTGGCATGAGGAATCTAGGGGGTGCCCTTAGTGGCATGTGAAATACGATTAGTAAGACTTAACCAAACACACATGTAAATGAACATGACTAAGAGGGTTAAGTGGGATATACTAGTGACAAGCTTAGGTGGGTACCTTATGGGGGCCCATTTCGACCAGTATCCCAAACGTATCTTTGTGGGCTCGACCCAAGTCGAGGACGGGACACGCATGCTGGGTTCGACTTTAAGAGGCCAAAACGGGGAGCGGTGGCAACGCAAGTCCAACGGGTTTCATATGCATGTGTGGACCCGGGCTGGTAGATAAGACGTTGTTGCATCGTGTAGGTATAAGCCGTGCATTCTCAAGTTGTATCGGGTTGCCACTTTAGGGGAGTGATACACCCCACTGTGGGGCCAGCACGGGTATCTACGAGTAGGGAGCCGATCGAAAGTGGGTAGTGGGGTACACCTAGTGGAGATAGGGGCAGACGGCACCTATGTAGTTAGCTAGGGGTACGCAAGGCTATTTATAAATTTTCTGTGTGAAGCAAGTGGGATCAACCTTTAGGGTGACTGGTGCAGTGCAGTGTAGTAATGTGCGGTGCAGTGTAGTAATGTGCGGTGCAGTGTAGCAATCATTCGTTAGTAATTAGGTGTGCCTTTGACGTTATCTTTCACTGCTCATCCCATACCTAATAGTTCATAGACGTTTACTTGTCTTCCAGCTTATGCCTTAGTCTAGTTATTTTGATAATAGTATTGTTAGAATTATCATACTCGCCAGACTTTATGTCTGACCCCCTCTATTTCTATCCTTTTTCCCCCTCCAGGTCCTCAGGTTGGGCCCAGCTCTAGTGGAGTTTGATTGGATTGCTTCATCTCTCTTGGAAAGCTTGGACCGTTGAAGTAAAGTATAGCTTGTTATCTTTTTAATGGCTATTTATGTAATGGGATTATGTATTTTGTTTTATGAAGATGGATATTGTACTTGGTTTTATGATGAAACAAACATGTTTAATTTCCGCTGCAATAAAATGATGTTTTAGATTTCCAAGTACTATTTATTATCTGTCTTTTTGTAATTTTTCTATTCTATATTCACTTATAACCTCCATGGAAGTTAATGCATTCCCTTTGTGAGTGACATTAATGGACGTGGGGTGTTACAGTACCCTTTGCCTTGTCGATGGGGAGCACGATATTTGGTTGCATACTTGTTTGTATGCATTGTTATGTTTTGGAATTCATATTTCCAGACGATTTGATTTGAGATCCCGAAGTGAAATCTACTTTGATATAGAAAGTTAGATATATATTTCAAATGATTTGAAATAAGAAATCGGGAATAAAATCCAAAGGAATAATTTCTGTAAATTGAATTGGATTTAGAAAATCTAAGTGTAGTGATTAATCTAAGTGGGTAGATTGGGGTATTGCACGTTGATTGATGCATAGTAAATCCATATATCTATATTGATTTTTGTTTATACACCGGTATTCATGGGGGTAAACCCGTTTCGCGTTAGCGGCGTGGTCCCGTGATATGCCATATTATTAAATAAGTTAATTATAACTGTTTAGAGTTTCTCACACCAGTCCCATGACTGACCTGTAGTTTGCTTTTCCCTTGCGAACTCGGGTGCCCCTATTTTCTATATGGGCAGTCAAGTAGTTTTATTTTGTAGATGTATTGAGCAGGATTCTGGATTGAAGCTTTAAGCTGTGTCCAGGCATTTACAGTCTTCCACTGTGTAGTTTATATTTCCGCTGTGCATTGTATTACATTTATGTAAATTTATCTTCAGTTGTGTATTATTTTCGATATACTCTGATATTCTATGCTCTGATGTAATATTATTATGATGTTTATAAAAGTCTTCTGTTATTTGTTCTGATGTGTTGTATACCCAGAGTTAGCGTATGCGGGATTCGAATGGTCTTGGTCGGTTTAGCGATCGATTAGGTCCGGGCGAAATCCGTGTCGTTACATTTTGATTTTTTGGGTTGTTACATTCAGTGACACAAGATCCGTTGGGATTGTATGGACGGGGGACACATAGTGGAATTGACCGGGAGTGGATTGGAGCTCGTTACAATTTATAGCAAAATAAATTGTCTGTCTGAATCAACCGACAATTATCACCATTTAACGATGATCGTCTAATGTGAGTAAATCTCACTAACTCTGCTCAGTTTATATTTCCATAACGTATTTTTAGAACTGACAAATATTGGTTGATTGATGTGTGTTGATTGGTTGGTTGAACTGCTAATTGATTGGTTGAAAATATCGATATAGTTATATACATATCATTAATTAAATATTGATTCTATTGATCAAAATATTTCATATTGAAATGAAATTAATGTTAATTATATTGTTTAAGATCTATGGATGCAGGGAAATAGGTTGGAGGGATCCAACTGGATTCCTCAATATTTATAATACTGTTTTTCATATATTGTGATATATGATGTGGTAATCTGTTATTGATTATGTGTGTTTGGATGATGATTGATCCTTTCAATTTGGTATTTTAATACCACAAGTGATACAGGAAAGTAAAAAGGGAATTTTCAAAGTGTATTTTGAAAATAAAATATTTATATAAAATCAATGGATTTGATATAAAAGGAAATATTTATATGAAATAAATATAATTAAAAAAAGAAATATTTAGGAAATAAATATAATTAGAAAAGGGATATTTATTTAGAAAATAAATAGAAAAATAAAAGGAATATTTATTTAGGAAATAAATAGAATTATAAAAGGAATATTTATTTAGGAAATAAATAGAATTGGAAAGGAAATATTTGTAAAACAAATAGGATATTATAGAAAGAAATATTTATAGGGAATAACTAGAACATTATAAATGGGAGTATTTTATAAAATGAATAGAATTTTATAAAAAGGAAATAAGTGGAAAATAAATATTAAATGGAAATCTGTTTTTGACAGATAAATGGAAAAGAATAATTCAAAGTAAAATTAAATAGAAATATGTTTTAACAGATAAATGGAGAAGATTAATTTATAAATAATGTTTTATAAATTAAGTAAATTGTTTATCATTTGAAAAATGGAATACATAAGTCTGAACTTATATAGGGAAGTAGAAATCGGTTTTGACACCGATATTTTAAATAGAATGTGAACTCAGCATTTATAAAGGGAATTATAAATGAGATTTAAGTGTTAGAAATAAAAAGGATATTTTGTATGAAAAATTCTACAAATAGAAGTATAAATAGAATTTGGAAATGGAATATTATTTTAGAATATGAAATCAAACTTAACGAGTCATATAAAAGGAATATTTTCACATTCGATGTGAATAATGGATTAAAATGAATATTTTAAAAATTAAAACATTTATAAGGAAAATGGGGTTTTTGAAATAGGAATTCAAATGGGGATTTGAATAAGATATATAGGGTTAATCGAATATTAGTTATTCGAATTAGAGTTAATCGAATATTAATTATTCGAATTAAAGTTAATCAAATAGAGTTAATCGATTAGAATTAATGAATAGAGTTAATCGATTAGAGTTAATCAAATAGAGTTAATCGACTGGAGTTAACTGAATATTAGTTTATCGGATTAGAGTTAATCGAATAGAGTTAATCGAATTCAGAGGTTTATCGAATATAGTTTATTCGATGAAGAGAGGTATTGAATATAGTTTATTCGAAGAACAGAGCTATCGAATATAGTTTATTCGAAGGAGAGATTATCGAATATAGTTTATTCAAAGGAGGGATTATCGGATATAGTTTATTCGAAAAAGGGTTATCAAATATAGTTATTCGAAAGAGAGTTATTAAATAAAGATTATTCGAGTAAGAATTACATGTTGAAATTCGATTATATCGAATTCAGGAAAGTACTATTTACTTTCCATTTTAATCAAGATATATTTATTAATAAATTAGTTATTTGATTGTTTATTCAAATTAATAAATAAAAGTTATATTTAAGTTATTATATTTCGGAAGCATGGGATTATAACCCTATTGTTATAATCAAATGAGAGTTACGTAGGGAAGTTTGTTGAAGATTTAAAATGTGAACTTTGTCTATTTCGAGGTTAGAAATGTTGTTCATCTAAGGTCTGAGAGGTAGTTATACCCCAACTTGATTGACTTCATTTTTAACTAAGGAATGGTTAAGGTTCGATAGTGGAGGTTAGTTAATTGAATTTAGTTAATAATTGTTAATGGTTCGAGGCAGCATAGCGACCTTTTATATAAACATCTGTTTAAATCAAATTAAGAGTTTTGGAAATGTTTTCCAAGTAAGAATCAGAAATGTTTTTCCAATATAGAAAATGAGAAATGCGAGTAAATATGGAAATGTTTTTCCAATGATTTATAACGTATATTTCTAAATTTAGAAAATAAGAATTTATGAATATATGGAAACGGAAATAGGGAAATGAATAATTGAATGACAAATTAAATTAAAGGGGATCAGTGTTGATTGATGATTTGCTCGGTAAGATTTCTATTTGGAAATACGACCGTTGTTTGTACACTTGTTTTCCTTTGATAGTTAAATTACCGACTATCAAAGTTTTTTACCATTTTTCCGTTGTCAATATGGAGAGACCGGGATCAGATTCGTTATCTGAAAACCACTCCGTATAGGAATTAGCATTGCGAATCAAATATGATGAAGATAATTGAAGACAGAGTTGTGCAAGGCCTGTTCTGGCGATCCTAGGTAGAAATTTCCTAATATGGATTTATAGAATAGTGCCTTCGGTTTGTCCAGACCCAGGACAACGTGTATGGACGAATGTCTGACAGAGTATATCTAATGGATCACGTAAGTTGATCGCTTCAAACATATCCACATTTAGTGGTGGAGGAATTCGTTTCTCTTAGCTTTATACCTGTGGTATTTTTGTGGAAATCAATTTGTAATTTGGCAGGTATGACGATGTGGCATTCAAGTAAATGAATGTATGATCTTTCAAAAAGATAAGTTATGACCTCAAGCCTCATCAATCGGAAAATAACAAAAATCGGGCAGGCAGCATGGCTATGTGGGTCGCCCCCATTAGGGTGTATTGTCACCATCTAGAGAATATTCATATTTGTCACTTCTTTTCGCTTCTGTATCTCCCGGGAACGGTTATGTTGCTAGCAACCGTAGGTGACAATATATTCGATACAGTCAAGAGAAATGAGTGGTCGGTCTTGTATGGGCCGGGTTGCAAGACGTTCTTGTTGATCCCAGTGTATTGCTCTCTAGAGATACATTATTAGCAGCTGGTCCCATACCTTGTCATAGTCGGAATCCAATCTCCAATAAGCGCCTGCAGTTTTGATTGTATACTATATGTATGTGGAGCATGAGATGCAAGCGTTCTGCTATATTGTTAATTATTTGTAATTAGACATTATTATAATATCAGAAAAGTATTGATTTTGAAATGTTTTGGATTATCATAAGGTAAAAACCATCCGTGTTTATATGTGGATCGGTCTTACGATTATCATTTCTTTAAAAAGGATTTTGAAAAGTTAAACTGAATGGTTGGAGTTTACTCACACCAGTCCCATGACTGATCCAGAGTTTATTTTGTTTTGTTTTCCCTAAACTCTTGGCTGCCCAAATTTGTATGGGCAGTCAAGTAGTCGGGATTTACAGATACACTAGATGGAGCTTGGACCAGGAGTCTTCAATAGCATTTTACTGCTATTGTTTATATCCACTATGATGTAGATGTTGTACTCTAATTTACAAATACAGATTTGTGTTTCAATGTTATTTTGTATACTATATTTTATTCGTTCCACTATGAGATTCGTGTTACTCTGATGTTGTTGTGTTCTTTTTCTTCTTTTTCTATTCTAATTTCCTATCTTATCTATTCTCACGCTCTAACTTCTTTCTATTAACTATCCAGTATTTCCGATGTCTGAATAGTCAACATTAGTATTTGTGTCTATTTTCAGAGTCGAAAATTCCTGTGTCGTTAAAGTGGTATCATAGCTGAAGGTTAAGTAATTACCTTGGCTCTGTGGCGTAACTCAATAGAGATTGGGTTAGAAATACCTTAGATTGAGTTGAGTGTGTATATATGAGTGAACTTATTTGTTATTTGATATAAAATGATTTTATACCATGGAGATTTATTAGTTGAGTAGTTTGTGAATTCTGGTCGATCAGTTTGATCCACTGTATCGGTAGGAGTTTCTAAACACTCGAATACGATGGACCGACACAATATGTTTTGAAAGAGGTAATGAAATAATTTTACCCCAATTTATATTTTGATATAAAGAATATATATATTGCAAATTATTATAGTAAATTGGATGTGGTTGTTATTATAATCAAATAAGATTATAATTGAAATGGTTAGGTAAATAACCAATCAAAATTCGTATAAGTGTTACGAAATGAAGTAAATCTGAATTTAAATCAGAATTGAAATTAAAACTCTGGAAATGTGGAAAAGTGTTTGTAAATGGATTTGGATTATATATATGAGAAATTTAAAATCCTGGGAGATTTTATATTTGTTTTACAAACATTGGAAGGATATTTGGAATAATTTCAAAATGGGCATGTTTAAATTTGAGTTTTGAAAAGTGATATAGTATTGAACTCACTTTGATCGCTGGGAAATAACTCTGATGATGCTGGCCACATCATCATTGCTCATTTTCGAGTGTGTAAGTGACGGATTATTACTCTAGAGATAATTTTTGAATTGTTTTGAGAAAAGCAAGTTGTTTTGAATTCCGTAAAGGAATATTTGATTCTAGAATACAAACTAAGCTGTTTAAAACTCCCAAGAGAGATTATTTGATTTAAAAACAAATATATAAAAATTTGGGAAAACAAATTGAAATTGAGTTAGAGCCAATAAAGTGGAAACTGTATTGAAATGGAGTAATATCGGGTAAAATTGGAATTTGGTACATAATTGGACTTGGTTGAGTAAATGGAATGATTTTTGAAATAAAAATCAGAATTGTGATTTTGGTATGAAGATAACTGAACTAAGGAATAAATTAGTTAATGGAATATGTGGATGGAAGCTAACGAGGTTAAGAGAGTTGAATTAATGAGTTAGGAGTTTGGAGTCAAGAATGGAACTTTGGTTTATAATGGAATTTGTCTTGGATACATGAATGATTTGGTTTTGAGGATAAAATTGGAAATTGATTGGGAATGCATTTGTATATGCTGACATGATAGCAGATTGAAAGTGATAGAGCTGAATGACCGACAAAAAAGGTACAAGTTTATATTTTATATAAGTTTGGTGATTTTATGAGCCGATTTGGCAAGTCGCTTGGCTATTTGATTTTCTTTTGGGTTAGAGATGGCTTAGAGAGGCAAGTTGTAGTTGTACCGTTTGAGCCGTACAAAGGAGGTGCTGGCGAAATTTTTCGAAAATTTCGGGTGTTAGAAAATTTTTAGAATTTTTCGTTTATAGAAATGAATTAATAAATTAATTAAAATACATTGGTACAGTGAAATTGAAGTTAAGAGTAAACAAATAAATTTTAATCCGGTTAATAAGGTTTGTTTTCTACCTTACCAATTTCGAGGACGAAATTATTTTAAGGAGGGAAGAATGTGACGTCCCATATTTTTACGGATAATAAATAATTTATTTAATTATTTAATAATGGTTTGGTAATATAAAATGGTTGTTTAGTTAAATAATATTGAATATTTAATTAATATAATAATATATTTAATTTTCGAAATTATCGGAAAAAGTTGAATTGACAATATTGTGTGAATTGGACAATTTAAATTATATAATTCAGTTAAGAATTGAATTATATTAACGAATTCATTTATAAATGTCAAAGGAACGTATAATTTATATTATAATTATAATCGAGCTTGAAATGGCGCGGCAGTTCGTAATTTGGCGATTCGAACTTTAAAGAATATAGAGAAACGTTTTAACTCGAATTTCTGTGAAATAAGAAACGTTCGGAGCTAGTGAACAATATTTTTCTAACGGAAGAGAAAAATCAGGATTTCATTGTGTAGATTTTGATTTATGTCCAAATCAAATTTTCAAATAGTCGCTATGGAATTCCTCTATAATTTATAACGAATTATTTATATTATGAATAGATTTTTAATATAAAGTGAATATCGATATAACTAGAAGCTTTGAAATATCGAGTTATAAGTCCCGTGGTATTTATTTTGGGGTTGTACGATATTGTATGTGAATATATACAATAATATTTATTTATTGATATTAAATTTAATTATTTTTAAATATATTTATATTTAAATGGGTTTATTTAGAGCTTTAAAAATAGCCACATTAGCAAACGACCTCCATTTTTGACAAAACTAATTTTGTTGGATCCGGAATATTAAATTATTGTTAGATTTCAATTTTTGTGATTTTTGGAGTCAGTGTGTGGCCATATGAAATTTTAATGTGAAAAACAGTCAATATTTGACCTTTAAAAATATGTTGTGTGAGCAACAGAGTCGGAATTCGACGAAACAAGTTTCGTTGGGTCCGTAATGTCGAACTGTAGCTGCATGCTCATTTTCATGATTTTTTGATATTGTGTGCAATCATATGAATTTTAATTGATAAATGCAAGTAGCAATATCATTGATATTAATATAAAAATCAAATATAAAAATATATTAAACATCCTTTAAGTACACTCCATCCCTGTCAAACCCAAAACACTTTTCTTCACGGTCAAAAATTAAGAGTCGCCACCAGTTTGCAAATCGTGAGGAAAATCCTGCTTTTGAAAATCTCTTTAAAATCAAAGAAAAATCTAAAAATCATAAATCTTGTATATTCGAGTTCATATGAAGCTGTCCTTCCATCTATGTGGATTTTGTGACAACCAAGGCGTATCGATGCAGTTCGAGGTTGGATTTGTATTCGTGGTAGGATTTAGCACCTCGCGTGAATTTTTGTCAGAGTTCTAAGCTGAAAAGGGTCGGTGACTGTCAATACAGTGCGTGCGATGTACTGTTCATCGCAAACCCAGGGAGTGATCGGATCTAATTTAAAGTATATGGGGAGGATGAGCTCGGCAAGAGCAAGGCAATGGTGGCGGTGGTGCTTGTTTCCAGTGAGTGTGGAGGGAGCTTGATGGTGATAAGATTGCGGTAATGGCCCGTGAAGAGGAGGATGCGGGTTCGTATATGGTTGCATAAGAAGAGTTACTGTATAAACAAACGTATGTGGGATGGAAGACTTGGTTTTTGGGCCGATTGGAAAGGTTGATCCCACTTTAAATTAAACTAAGTTTATTTTAATAGTTTATAATCCTACAAAAATTAATAACTATCACGTTCGTTATCGGAATTCAGTGAATGTAACACCCCACCTCCGCCAGGGTGGCTCTTGCAAGCACTCTGACTTTGGAGGGGCGTTTGTACCGGGTAAACATGCATAATGATATATCAAGGCAGAACAAGAACATATGTATATATGTAAACAGAGTAAATAAGATAAATAAAACAGCGGAAGATTTCAAACTATTTCAAAACAAGTCTGGTACAACATAATGTCAACTTTCCAAATACACAAGTCTAGATAAAAACAACATCACTGAAAAACTGAAATACATAAGTACTATCCCCAAAATAAGTGATGACCATAGCTAGCTTCATGTCAAGACCGTACATGAGCTAAAATCCCACAAGCAAGTGATCAGAAATCCAAGCTAAGCTCCAATATTCCCACCCTGAGAACCTGGGGGGGGAACGGAAGAAAAGAGGCGAAAGAAAAACAGGTCAGTCAAATAGACTGAGTAAGCCCTACTACAATCAATGTAAACTGATAAAGTTAACTGGCATGAGAAGCAGGGATGAACTTAAGGATAACAACATACTAGCATGATGATTAACTAACAAGGTAGATAAAGGTGTCATCGCATAATCAGGATTAAGGTTTTGCACCACAGGTGTACTAGCAAACTAACATGACTTGAATAAACAAGTATTGATCCCTTGGCCCAAGCTTTGACCCAATAACATGAAATGACCCTAATACGAGGTCCAATAACATGAAGTGACCCTAATACGAGGTCCAATAACATGAAGTGACCCTAATACGAGGTCCAATAACATGAAGTGAGCCTAATACGAAGTCCAATAACATGAAGTGACCCTAATACGAGGTCCAACCAAACGGTCTAGTCGATCGGCTCCCTATAAGCCTAACTCGTCACGTGTTGGTGTCAATACGGCCCAAACATAATTGTAGTCAAACTGTGCTGGGTCTCCCATCGGGTGTATCAAGCCCTAGGGTGTCAACCCCTGGACACCATAAACATAAGTGCACAGTCTAAATCTACTGGTACCCATGCTTGACTTCTCCAAATGCGGACTACGTGCACGACCATAGTCCGTCCGGAACTACATCGGCGTACCACTCTGCCGTCGTTTTTGGTCACTTACCTCAAGTCCAGTAATCGTGCCCCCACCCTAGTATAGTCCCTAGGGTCTTAATGATACAAACTTGGGATTACTGCTGGAGTGGACCCCCATTGCTAGGATTTTCTAGTGGGTTAAGTAAGGTTTAACCCTTTTGCTAATCATGGATTAACTTGGTTAAGTGTAACGATGAGTTCACGACTTAACCCTGCTTAATCTACCAAGCCCAAATTGGTTAAGTATTAAGTGGACCATGACTTAACCCTAATCACGAGGCATTAATTAATTAATGTGCCTTAACCTCTCACATTAGACTTTGTTGCGGTTACTAGTTAAGCCGGTCGGTTCCGGGTAGCTTTACACCACAACTTGGTCTAACCTCGGGTTCAAGGTACAACATGACCAACTTCTCACATTGGGTCCTATTGTTTGTAGCGACTAGTTAAGCCGGTCGGTTCCGGGTAGGTTTACGCTACAAACTCAACCCAACCTCGAGTTGGTCACACTTATATTTTCTAAGTGTCATGTCCATTATGTTTCCAAAACAAATTACAAGTTTTCAAGCATTTGGGTAGACCTAACTTAATAGGTAAATTCCCAATGGGTAGACCTAACTTAATAGGTAAATTCCCAATCTTATGTTTTTATGTCTTTTAAGTTTACCCCACCCCAAACGCAATCCCATCGCTTACATATCGCAATAGCGCATAAAGGATAGAAAGAGGGAACTTGGCATAATCATGACATATAGGTGTTGAAGCCACAAGTTTAACATGGTGGCATATGAAATGTACATATGTTCATATACTTGCATATTACATTTTTAGGCCTCAAAAGCATGCATAAAACCAAACTTAGCATATTGGTGATACATGGTGATAAATGACATGTAGAAATGGCCATAAGTTCGCATTTAGCCTCACATGCAAGTTATCATAAGAGATATGATAACTTACATGTTTCCAAAATGCAACATTTAGCATAAAGCTTGAAGCTTTATGTTCATATACTCAAGGTAAGCTTGCATAACATGATAACATGAACAAAATGATCAACCCAAACTTGCATAACATAACTTGCATATCATATGACAAACTTGCATATCAAACTTGCATAACATAACATGATAAACTTGCATATCATAACATGGCAAACTTGCATAACATAACATGACAAACTTGCATATCATAACATGGCAAACTTGCATAACATAACATGGCAAACTTGCATATCATAACATATCAAACTTGCATAACATGACATGGTAAACTTGCATATCATGGCAAACTTGCATATCATAATGATCAACAAAACTTGCATCATTCATTTAACTTTAGAGTTTAAATATGAAAGTAGAAAAGGGCTTACAATGCTTATGAAGACACAAAAATATATATAGATTGAGACAAAGCCCTTATGCAATCAAATAAACCCAAAATGCAAGCTCCAATAGAAAAACCCTTGAGCAAAAATGATCAAAACCCTTGCTCTATGATGTAAATATGGAAACTTGACTTGAATGCAAGCTAATGACACTCATACAAGCTTGAAAACACTTGTATGCATGGAAAATATCTCATAGAAATAACTTAGGAATTTTATGAAGAGAGTGGAGGCCGTGAGAGGAATGATTTTGCCATAGTTTAGTTACTTGAATGAATAATGATGATTTAGGGTTAGGTTAGGGGCTTATTTATAGAGATTAGGATTAGTTTTAGCCTTAGGATTAAACCCTAGTTCCAATCTCAGCCCTCAAAACCGAATCTGGCCCCCAAACTCAACACAACTCCCAAAATGGTGCACCAGGCAAAACTGCCCGGCTGAGCCAAGTCGACACCCAAGTCGACAGGGCTGTCGACTTGGGCCTAACCATGTCGACTGCCCAGTCGACAGGGCTGTCGACATGGGTGGTCTGGCGGGAAATTTCCCGCCTGCGCCCAACTGCCCTAATTTCCAAATTCAAACTTGAATTTGAAATCTGTTTTTACTTTGAATTTTTCTGAAAACTTCGTTGGGCCTTAATAGGGTCATACGGACTCCGATTTTCGAAAACTCGGACTCTATTTCGCGTATTTTTTCGAGACGAACGCAATGGCATAGCCCGTTTCCTTTGATTCAGATTTATAAATTAAATTCTGCCTCGATTTACGTTATAACAGGTTATTGAAAATACGGGTTGTTACATTCTCCCCTCCTTAAAGGATTTCGTCCCCGAAATCTTCAAGTTAGGAAGAACGTATCCTACCATCCAACATCCATCTACTCAAAACATCATCCACGAGCAATCATTGTCCTTACAAGATTCCAAATGTTGTATGAACATATGCAAAGGTGTGTGTATATGTACTTATCTAATGCAAATATCATCAATGCAAATTATGTTAGTGAAATGAATCCATATGTATGCAATTCCTAACATAATGTATAACATCTATATGTGTGCACATAACATACATCCATATGCAACATCCATGTGATAACACAAAAAATTTCATCCATGAATAAGCGTAAACACTCATGCATATGCAATATGAGGAGTGTGTGAGCCGATCTAGTGCCTAATGTGTATAATGCATCCACGAGTAACCACTTGCAAACACTTGCAACCACTTGCAAACATCAGCATAACATGTTTCAAACACATGTTTCATCCAAAGGGTTTCTACCTAAGGTTCTCACGACAAGATTAACACGATATAGATAGCAAAAGAAAGATATGCTACAAAGAGATCGGGAAGATAAGCAGGATATACTCCTTTCGGATTACAAGAAATCCCTTCCTAACCCAACCCCAATCCTATAAAAGCCCAAAAGGTTTAGTCAACCTAACGGACCCCTTCAAACCCTGACATGCATTACTAACCGATGAGTCATACCCCCCTTATGGAGTTTACAACAGAAATGGGATCGAGTATGGGACCGAGAGGATATACGTAAAAGATAACATGCGAGTAAGCTCCACAGGAAAACAAGGATCAAGGATATACTCATAATAAAAAAAGATATGATGCGCGTATCCAGCCTTCAATCTTCTAAGTCACGTTTCCTTGAGTTTAACTCCACTGTGCTTTGACCGTCTTTTACTTCATGATTCCTTGGCTTCTTAACTCTTATTTCCAAATATGAGTTGGAACCCATTTCATTGTCGCCTCTCGTCTTCCTCTTTCACTTACTCTTCTATCATTCTTGGCTTAAACATAACTATGACCTCATGGTTTCATGCAAGCGCTCCAAAATTCACTAGTGAATCCTGGATCTCGTTTACTTACTATAAAGTATTCCACGCAGCAGAACTTTTCTTGGAAATACCAATCCACGTTGCCAATTTCTCTTACCAACGTGATTTTCTATAACTCATGCTTGAACGAAATGAACCATCCGCCTGCGAATGATAGGCAGTTGCTTGCCCATGACTTCCCGTAGACTATCCCAAAACTGGCTAGTGAAGATTGAGTCATGGTTACTAACTATACTTTAGGGAACCTCGTGCAACCGCTTTATTTCTTGAAAGTAAACTGTCGCTAGCTATGATGCAGTCCTTTCGCTCTTTACCGGAGTAAAATGAGCACTCTTCATGAGTCTACCTACTGTGACCCAAATGCTCTTATTCCCTTTCTTGATCTAGGCAGTCCATCCACGAAATCCTTCGTGACGCTTTTCCCTCTTCCATTGCGGGGACCTCCAATGGATATAATAGCCCACCGGGCTTCTATGACTCGGCCTTTAACCTGTTGGCACAACATGCACCTTGGGACAAACTCGGCCACCTCCTCGGGTGATGTGCATCTTTAAGAACCTTCTTTCTCTCATCGCGTCTTAGCCATCCCTTGTCATCTATAGCGAGGTGACTTACCATCTCGCCTCGAATCAACTTGTCCCTGATCTCGACTAACTGCGGGTCTTCTTTCTATGAAGTCCCTACTTGATCCAGAAGGGTAGGTCTAAGCTCAAGGGACGCTAACTAACTAATTAAACTGAGAGAACTTCTTACTTCAATTGTCCTCGTCGGAGCTTTTCGGTTTTGAACCGCGACCACTTTAGCAGGATCCACCACTAAGCCTTGCTTAGAAACTATGTGCCCAAGAAATCTAACTCCTTTTTTTCTCCAAAATGACATTTGGAGGACTTGGCTTTCAACTGATGCGCTCTAAGCGTATCCATCACCTCCTTGAGATGTCTAGCATGTTCTTCCTCGTTCTTTAAGAAAGTCAGGATATCGTCTACAAAGACTACCACAAACTCGTTCAGGAACTCCCTAGACACCCTACTCATCAAGTCCACGAAGTAAGCGGGTGCATTAGTCAAACCGAATGGCATGACCAGCCATTCTAAGAATCCATCTGGAGTTCTGAACGCAGTTTTGCCTATACTATCCTCAGCTACTCTGAGCTGATGGAATCCAGTAGCAAGATCAAGAGAAAACAGATGTTCCTACAAGCTGATCAAACAAATCATCGATCCTTGGCAATGGTTGCCATTCTCTTTGTTTAACTCACGATAATCAACACAAAGTCGAAGAGAACCATCTGCCTTGGTAGTAAATACTACAGGCGCTCCCCATTCAGATATACTTCGTCTAATGAAGTTCTTCTCGAGCAACTCCTTGACTTGCTTTCTTAACTCTCATCTTGCGGGGCCATGTGCCTAACCGGCCACGAAACTATCTTGGCATTATCAACCAGATAAATGCGAAAATCTATCTCTCGTTTAGGGGTAACCCCCTTCACTTCACCCAAGATATCAGGATATTCTCGGACCACCCTCACCGATTGCAAACTATCGATAGACGGGTTGAAGGATTCAAGATAACACAACATGACGGGACTCATAGGGTTACTAGAAATTTGTAGGGTATTATCGAGGCGAGTCATGAGCCTCTCAACCCTATGCTCAAAAATCAAGAATGGCTCCAAAATTGGACAACCAATCAATGCCCAAAATCAACCCATACCCCATGAAACCGAGAATATAAGCATCACGCGAGAATTCTATAATCAAGATAGAGATTTTCAAATTCACGTAGATAATAGACAAATGGGTGGAACCCCCAATTGGATTTGAAACACACACGGGATCATTAACTAGACTAGTACTTAGGTGCAAACTTTCAACTAAACCAGATGAAATAAACTATGCGATGCGCCAGAATCAAACAAAGTACGAACAGGAAAATCAGAAATGTAAACAAGACTTTCAACAGAAATACTACCTCGATCTGGAACTGGAGCGGCATTAAGAGCATGAACTTGCCCTCCCGAAGGTCCAGCACGCTGAGTCTGACCCTGGCCTTGCCCTTGCTTCTTCAGGCAATCCCTAGTGAAGTGTCCCATTTCTCCACAGTTAAAGCAAGTGCCCTTCCTTTTTCTGCAATCCTTGTTTAGATGAGTCGAGCTTCCACAAGTAAAGCACCTTTTTTCCTTCTTATCTTTAGACTTCTCCTCCTTCTTTTTCATTTCCTTTTTGGGCCCCGTTTTCTTGGTTTGAGACTCATTCACCTTGATTTCCTTCTTGCCACTCCTATTCTCTTCATTGAGTAGGGCCACATTCACCAAACTCTCGAAGGTCGCTCCAATGGGTATATGAGATATGGCCAAACCACGCAATGGCTCGTTTAGTCCTAGAGCAAAGTGCATGGCCTTCTTCTGAGTTGTGTTAACCACGTCTAAACCGAACCGAGCAAGTTGATTAAACTTATCCACGTATTCCCTAATGGTCATGTCCCCTTGCTTTAGTGATAGGAACCTCTCCATCTGAAGGTTCTCCTCTGCTGACGATAAAAACCTCAGTCCAAACCTTCTTTTGAACTCATCCCAAGTCTCAATTGGTCTAGTAGTGGTAGTGACTACCCACCAATAAGCAGCTTCCCCTTTCAAAAACCATACCGCCAACAGAACATTCCTACGATCTTCTACATCTAAGATAGCAAAGAGGTCTTCAGTTTCCTTTAACCAGTTTCTTGCCTCAACAGAAGTCTCCATCCCAACAAAATTCTTGCAACCCATCGCCTTAAAGTCTTTGCAAATCTCCGCGAAATCCGCTTGTGAATGCTGAGGGGGAGGAGGAATGTCCGCGGGGTTGGCTTCACTTGCACTTTCCCCCATGTATCTCCTAAACCAAATAGGTACTTGAGCGCCTTCCGGAATGGCAAAGTTATCGGCCATACTGAAAACGAAGAAAAAGATAGATTCAGAATGGAGAAAAACGAAGGAATTTTTGCTAATGGCTTTTTGGGGAATAGCCTTTAAAATAAACTAGACTTTTCTTTGGAAAATACTTTATACTTGGTTTTGAAAATAGTTTTCCAAAAGTTTTAAAAACCTTTTTATTCCTTCTCGTAAACCATACGCTCTGATACCAAATGTAACACCCCACCTCCGCCAGGGTGGCTCTTGCAAGCACTCTGACTTTGGAGGGGCGTTTGTACCGGGTAAACATGCATAATGATATATCAAGGCAGAACAAGAACATATGTATATATGTAAATAGAGTAAATAAGATAAATAAAACAGCGGAAGATTTCAAACTGTTTCAAAACAAGTCTGGTACAACATAATGTCAAATTTCCAAATACACAAGTCTAGATAAAAACAACATCACTGAAAAACTGAAATACATAAGTACTATCCCCAAAATAAGTGATGACCATAGCTAGCTTCATATCAAGACCGTACATGAGCTAAAATCCCACAAGCAAGTGATCATAAATCCAAGCTAAGCTCCAATATTCCCACCCTGAGAACCTGGGGGGGGGAACGGAAGAAAAGAGGCGAAAGAAAAACAGGTCAGTCAAAAAGACTGAGTAAGCCCTACTACAATCAATGTAAACTGATAAAGTTAACTGGCATGAGAAGCAGGGATGAACTTAAGGATAACAACATACTAGCATGATGATTAACTAACAAGGTAGATAAAGGTGTCATCGCATAATCAGGATTAAGGTTTTGCACCACAGGTGTACTAGCAAACTAACATGACTTGGATAAACAAGTATTGATCCCTTGGCCCAAGCTTTGACCCAATAACATGAAATGACCCTAATACGAGGTCCAATAACATGAAGTGACCCTAATACGAGGTCCAATAACATGAAGTGACCCTAATACGAGGTCCAATAACATGAAGTGACCCTAATACGAGGTCCAATAACATGAAGTGACCCTAATACGAGTTCCAACCAAACGGTCTAGTCGATCGGCTCCCTATAAGCCTAACTCGTCACGTGTTGGTGTCAATACGGCCCTAACATAATTGTAGTCAGACTGTGCTGGGTCTCCCATCGGGTGTATCAAGCCCTAGGGTGTCAACCCCTGGACACCATAAACATAAGTGCACAGTCTAGATCTACTGGTACCCATGCTTGACTTCTCCAAATACGGACTACGTGCACGACCATAGTCCGTCCGGAACTACATCGGCGTACCACTCTGCCATCGTTTTTGGTCACTTACCTCAAGTCCAGTAATCGTGCCCCCACCCTAGCCTAGTCCCTAGGGTCTTAATGATACAAACTTGGGATTACTACTGGAGTGGACCCCCATTGTTAAGATTTTCTAGTGGGTTAAGTACGGTTTAACCCTCTTGCTAATCATGGATTAACTTGGTTAAGTGTAACGATGAGTTCACGACTTAACCCTGCTTAATCTACCAAGCCCAAATTGGTTAAGTATTATTGGACCATGACTTAACCCTAATCATGAGGCATTAATTAATTAATGTGCCTTAACCTCTCACATTAGACTTTGTTGCGGTTACTAGTTAAGCCGATCGGTTCCGGGTAGCTTTACACCACAACTTGGTCTAACCTCGGGTTCAAGGTACAACATGACCAACTTCTCACATTGGGTCCTATTGTTTGTAGCAACTAGTTAAGCCGGTCGGTTCCGGGTAGGTTTACGCTACAAACTCAACCCAACCTCGAGTTGGTCACACTTATATTTTCTAAGTGTCATGTCCATTATGTTTCCAAAACAAATTACAAGTTTTCAAGCATTTGGGTAGACCTAACTTAATAGGTAAATTCCCAATGGGTAGACCTAACTTAATAGGTAAATTCCCAATCTTATGTTTTTATGTCTTTTAAGTTTACCCCACCCCAAACGCAATCCCATCGCTTACATATCGCAATAGCGCATAAAGGATAGAAAGAGGGAACTTGGCATAATCATGACATATAGGTGTTGAAGCCACAAGTTTAACATGGTGGCATATGAAATGTACATATGTTCATATACTTGCATATTACATTTTTAGGCCTCAAAAGCATGCATAAAACCAAACTTAGCATATTGGTGATACATGGTGATAAATGACATGTAGAAATGGCCATAAGTTCGCATTTAGCCTCACATGCAAGTTATCATAAGAGATATGATAACTTACATGTTGCCAAAATGCAACCTTTAGCATAAAGCTTGAAGCTTTATGTTCATATACTCAAGGTAAGCTTGCATAACATGATAACATGAACAAAATGATCAACCCAAACTTGCATAACATAACTTGCATATCATACGACAAACTTGCATATCAAACTTGCATAACATAACATGATAAACTTGCATATCGTAACATGGCAAACTTGCATAACATAACATGATAAACTTGCATATCATAACATGGCATACTTGCATAACATAACATGATAAACTTGCATATCATAACATGGCAAACTTGCATAACATAACATGGAAAACTTGCATATCATAACATATCAAACTTGCATAACATGACATGGTAAACTTGCATATCATGGCAAACTTGCATATCATAATGATCAACCAAACTTGCATCATTCATTTAACTTTAGAGTTTAAATATGAAAGTAGAAAAGGGCTTACAATGCTTATGAAGACACAAAAATATATATAGATTGAGACAAAGCCCTTATGCAATCAAATAAACCCAAAATGCAAGCTCCAATAGAAAAACCCTTGAGCAAAAATGATCAAAACCCTTGCTTTATGATGTAAATATGGAAACTTGACTTGAATGCAAGCTAATGACACTCATACAAGCTTGAAAACACTTGTATGCATGGAAAATCTCTCATAGAAATAACTTAGGAATTTTATGAAGAGAGTGGAGGCCATGAGAGGAATGATTTTGCCATAGTTTAGTTACTTGAATGAATAATGATGATTTAGGGTTAGGTTAGGGGCTTATTTATAGAGATTAGGATTAGTTTTAGCCTTAGGATTAAACCCTAGTTCCAATCTCAGCCCTCAAAACAGAATCTGGCCCCCAAACTCAACACAACTCCCAAAATGGTGCACCAGGCAAAACTGCCCGGCTGAGCCAAGTCGACACCCAAGTCGACAGGGCTGTCGACTTGGGCCTAACCATGTCGACTGCCCAGTCGACAGGGCTGTCGACATGGGTGGTCTAGCGGGAAATTTCCCATCTGCGCCCAACTGCCCTAATTTCCAAATTCAAACTTGAATTTGAAATCTGTTTTTACTTTGAATTTTTCTGAAAACTTCGTTGGGCCTTAATCGGGTCATACGGACTCCGATTTTCGAAAACTCGGACTCTATTTCGCGTATTTTTCCGAGACGAACGCAATGGCATAGCCCTTTCCCTTGATTCAGATTTATAAATTAAATTCTTCCTCGATTTACGTTATAACAGGTTATTGAAAATACGCGTTGTTACAGTGAAATAAGATCCGTTGGGATCGTACGGACGGGGGCCACATAGTGGAACGGACCGGGAGTGGATCGGAGCTCGTTACAATTTATTGAGAAATAAATTGTTTGCCTGAATCAACCGACAATTATCGTTATTTAATGATGATTGTTCAATGTGAGTAAATCTCACTAACTCCTCTCAGTTTATATTTTCATAACGTACTTTTAGAACTAACAAATATTGGTTAATTGATTTGTGTTGATTGGTTGGTTGAACTGCTAATTGATTGGTTGAAAATATCGATATAGTTATATACATATCGTTAATTAAATATTGATTCTGTTGATCGGAGTATTTCATGTTGAAATGAAATTAATGCTAATTATATTGTTTAACATCTACGGATGTAGGGAACAGGTTAGAGGGATCCAACTGGATTCCTCAATATTTATAATATTGTTTTTCATATATTGTGATATATGATGTGGTATATAATCTGTTATTGATTATGTGTGTTTGGATGATGATTGATCCTTTTGATTTGGTATTTTAATACCACAAGTGATACAGGAAAGTAAAATAGGAATTTTCAAAGTGTATTTTGAAAATAAAATATTTTTATAAAATCAATGGATTTGATATAAAAGGAAATATTTATATGAAATAAATATAATTAAAAAAGAAAATATTTGGGAAATAAATATAATTAGAAAAGGGATATTTATTTAGAAAATAAATAGAAAAGTAAAAGAAATGTTTATTTAGAAAATAAATAGAATTATAAAAGGAATATTTATTTAGGAAATAAATAGAATAGGAAAGGAAATATTTGTAAAACAAATAGGATATTATAGAAAGAAATATTTATAGGGAATGACTAGAACATTATAAAAGAGAGTATTTTATAAAATGAATAGAATTATATAAAAAGGAAATAAGTTGAAAATAAATATTAAATGGAAATCTGTTTTTAACAGATAAATGGAAAAAAATAATTCAAAGTAAAATTAAATAGAAATCTGTTTTAACAGATAAATGGAGAAGATTAATTTATAAATAATGTTTTATAAATTAAGTAAATTGTTTATCATTTGAAAAATGGAATATATAAGTCTGAACTTATATGGGGAAGTAGAAATCGGTTGTAACATCGATATTTTAAATAGAATGTGAACTCAGCATTTATAAAGGGAACTATAAATGTGACGACCCCAAAACCCCCGTACGACAGTGGCAAGGGTAATCTTTGGAATATAACACATAAATAGATAACAACAGAACAGAAATAAATAAAAACACCGGATAATGTACAATAGAATACACTGGGTAAACATAATCGTCAGAGTTACACAGTATACAGCATCATACCTAGTACAATATACATTTCAGCTATACATAAATGTCTAAAGCGGAAAACAAACATAATATGTACAATAGGATCTGAACAGCATAAAAAGAGATAAATGATAGAATCCATCTTTAGCTCCAACTATCCAGAAACAGCCTGCTAAAACCTGAATACAAGGCTGTCCATGTAGAAATAGGGGCACCCGAGTTTGCAAGTGAAACAAACTACGAGTCAGTTATGGGACTGGTATGAGATATCAACTTAACATATTTTATAATATGGCCAATCACAGGACTACGCCACTTTCGCAGAACGGGTTTACTCCAATGGATTGCCAGTGCTTTAAAATAAGTAAACCTTTTAAACATCGCAATGCTTGTTATAAAAATGAAGACATTATAAGACTCAATTCCCATCACACAATGCAACGCAAACCGGAGGATAGAGTTTTACCTTATAATGGCCAAAATATGCTTGATACGAATAAAACAAAAGCAACTGATATTATTAATAGTGTGTATATGTTTCAAAAACTATTTCAAATCATAAGTATCAATCATAGACGACATTAATGCCCCATACAACTATGTCGCCATATATAGGTATACAATCAAAACCTCACGGTGTCGTATTTGGAAATTGGATTTCCGTCATGAACCAAGGCAAAAGATAGTCCTTACCGAATTCGAGACAATCTAGCCATGTCTCAGGCAAGTACTCAGTCAAGCCTTTGGTTCGTCAGGGCCAGTCCACCGATGTGGATTAAAATGCCCGAACACTGCGTTTCCCCGCCCTTTGGGGCGTAAATGAGTCCTATGACTCCATCGGCTCCACATAGTCACTGATATATCCGAAGCGCCTCGCAACAGCAACAACCAAACAGGTGAAACTAATACAAATGTCAGGGCTGGTAGGTCACTGACACCACCCTAGCTAGAAGGAAACGCATGTCCTCCCTGAGGTCCTCTTCCGTTTCTGGTTCATACCGGGGTGTGAGGCTCGCGAATCAACGTTATACACAAAGCTATGCCACACGGGCGGTGCTTTGATCATCAACCACAAGACTTTGCTTTTCAACAAAAGCCTTGATCATCTGCCACTTAGGCATGCCACACAGGCAATTCACTCCATGCAACTGATTTCTATCGATATATAACCTCTGAGCTTGTACGTCTAGGAGAAGGGCGTTAAGCAAGAGAATAAATTCTGTGCCGCCAAACAGATATATATTTAATAGAGATCAATCAGCATAGAACAAAATCCAATGTCAGACACACAGTCCATTTACAAGTTCGTTCTGGGTCTGAACGAAACCAGAGGCACCATATACCTCACATATCCATCGACCTCCAAGTACGTCTGGACGATCACTACTTATTATCTATATTTCGGTATGCCTCCCAATCAAGACATCAGTAATCAACCAACCGAGGTGAAGATCTCCGGTCTCCAACCACCGTCTTCCTTATCGACTTCTTATCGTCGATCAAATATTTGAAATGAGATTTAACTTGGCCTTTTCAAATAATTCACGTATATTTAGAATTTAAATCAATTCATTTCAATGGTTAAATTATTCGACATCAATAATTCTGTTCTTAAATGTAATTTTCACGCCAAACACATTCAACCATCAAATATTCAATAAACCGAGTAAATTCAATTTATTTCCATTCCATATCGTTTATAATATTTTATAACGATTTATCGCTATTTTTATTCATTTAAAAATAGCCAATTCATTCAAACGACGCTTCAGGCCATTATGCGGTCGTAGCGCTGTTTTTCTTCAGATTTGATTTACACATACCTGAAAATCTAACCGTTGGATCTTCACAAATTTTATATCGTTAGAAAGATCTTTTCAAAACGAATCCAATGGTTTCAGTTTTGGGAAAATCCGACTGTCGGATCTCCCGCACTAATTGTTTGAAGTTACGATTTCAAAATACGAACTGCAGCATCGTTATTCAATTTAATTTAATTATATCTGTATATATATATAATCGATTTCAAAATACATGAGGTGTACAACGCTTATATAACTCATACATCGACTATATAATTTATACATCGTTGTTTCCATATCGTTATAATTCAGAAATCTCACTTTGGGTTCCACTCCTACAAAAATAGTAGAAGGCTCAGAAAAATATCTGGTCTCTTCTAGAATGTAGAAGACGTCCACACGAGTCCACTGTCTCTTGTTTCACCGGATTTCGACCAAATAGCAAAAAGATATGATTTTTATTGTGAAATCACACTTCGTCGCGCATTAAAGCGTTACAAACAGTTGAAATTAAATCAGACATTACCTTTCAAGTGTAGTTCAAAACTAGGTCAGCAGATTGCGCGCAAACGGTGGAGCTTGAAGATTATCGCCCAACGCCACGCTGTCGGGGGTGGCGAGGCGCCTCTGGCGCTACCCACGAGGTCGAGGTCGGTGGCTCCCTGCGGCGGCGGTTCCCCTTCGAATTGCGAGAGTTTAAGGCCGTGGATCTCGAGAAACGCAGCACGATGGAGGGCGTGACCACTGTGGATTTGTAGAGGAGGGTGGGATCTACAAAAAGCTCAACAGGGCTATGGCGTTTTGGTGCATGGATTGAGAGGCAAAGAGGAGAGAAGGTGGAAGCTCCAGGCGTCGTCAAATTGAAAAGGGGGATCGGGTTTTCACGAGGGGGAAGAAAGAATGTGATTGGTTGAGGGTTTTATTTTAATTTTTAATTTATTTAAACCCAAAAATACCACCTTCCTCACACGAACTCCAATCCAAACCCAACGAATACCGCCCCTAGCTAAATACCCCCATTCCGAACACAATGGGATATGTTTCGTAGGCGCATTCGACTGTTTCAGTCGGTTTTTCTTCAAATTAAAATATAAAACATTCAATATTTGATTTGAACGTACATTTCAATTTGCCGGGGCCACATATTGATTCTAAAAATTCCCGAAAAATAAATTTGGCTACGTTTTAACGATACGGTCCCAACAAACTAGTTTCGTCGAATTCTGAGACCGTTTGAAAAATGGCCATTTTCTGGTCGATCCAATTTAACTAAAATAGACCAAACTCATTTTCCTTCGCCATGCTCACATATTAACTTCAAAAGTCATGGAATTTGAAACCTAGCAATAATTTTATATCCCGGATCAAACAAAAGTGGTTTCGTCGAATTCTGAGGTCATTTGCAAAATGGCTATTTTCATGGGCTATATAAATTCTATAGCGACCTTTCTGAAAATTCATTTGGCCATAACTTTTGCTTCCCGCTACGAAACTTCGATTTTTCAGATTCGTTAGAAAAACGTTCATAAACAGATTTAGATATTTTTGATTTCACTAAAATCCGTTTTATTTTGCACTCGGTACAGTCAGTCAAAGTTTGAATTCCAAATTTGAAACTGTCACGCCATTTCAGGCCTTGTTTATAATTAAAAATAATAATATTTATTTTCAAACATCGATTCAAACATACTTTTCATCATTATTATTTTATTTAATTTATTTTAATTTTTAAAATCCACTAAAATAGACAAATTAAAATTTATAAATTGGTTCAGATTTTCCGGGTTGTTACAATCTCCCCCACTTAAAACTTTTCGTCCCCGAAAAGGAACGAAGTCGAAAGTTGTTTAATTAACCAACTCAACTTTCATTCTGGCTTCCATTCTTCCACTTTTCAGTTTCTAAGAATATTCAAATTCTTCAAAAATTTGGCTAATACCCTAAATTTTCGAAAAATTCGCCATAACCTCCTTTATACGGGGAGGGGTTTGGAAATTTATTGGGCTGTATTAGGTACCCAATAAATCCTAATAAGCATGCACATATTTATAAGGATATATTCTGGTGTCCATAGGGGAGTGTGTATAGATCATAACTCCAAAGAATAAATTCTCATCACCCTATAAATGGTTTTTGTGCCTTAATGACTAGAGAGACGTGTTTATTATCATCTCCAGGCCCGTGTGGGGTTTTTATTAATCTTGCAATTTACCGTTACATTTTATATGGTCCATATCAGTCATCAGTTCAACCTGTAATATATAGTCATCGCCACACAAGCCTCTCGCTCGTATGGTAAATCTTCCACCTCGTCACACAAGCTCCAAATGCTTATGTGGTATATGATGAAGTATGCCTATCTTCAAGAAGTATGCCATGTAGTGTAGTTCAAAATTAATTGTTACTATCCTATGACGACATTTATTAATTACACACAGAACAACCAGCACTCCGCATCCAATGGCATTCACAGGAGTTGATATAATAATAAAATTGCGTACCCAACTCATTAAGGTTTACCTATTTGTCAGGCACGCAAATAAATTCCTTACTCAACAACTAATCCATTTACCTGTTCAAACATATATAATGTACATGTATATATTCCTATCTAATTTTTAAATCAGTTTAATATGTGATTTAATCGAATAAATTTATCATCATTACCTTATTGATTAAATTAACTATCATTCTAACAATTTAATTGATCAAATCCATGACCACACAACACAAACAACAATCAATTTGTTTTTAACTTTTCAAAAATATACTGATTTATTCATATACTCTTTTAAAATAATCAGACTATATAATTAAAAAGTTTACATCCATGAAAAGAAACAACAACAAAGTAGAGAACAGAATGGAAATGCAAAATATGGTAAATGTACCTTGCACCAGAGTCAATCAGAGATATCCACCCTGCACTTAAGATAGGCTTTCTTAATGCGCTCCTCAGTTTCCCAAGTATAATCTCGCGGATCTCCACTCCATTGCACTTTGACTAAGTGAACCTTCTTTTTCCCCAGTTCTTTGGTTTCATTGCCAATAATCTAGATCGGCTCTCTTCTTACAGCCAATTCTGGAGTAATTTCTATATCCCATTGCGCTGCTTCTTCCACGATCAAGTCTGGATCATGAACATGCTTTCAAAGTTGAGATACGTGAAATACATCATGCACTCCAGGCAACCAATTAGGCAATTGAACTCTATAAGCGAGAGTTTCAATCCGTTCAAGTATAGGGAATGGACCAATAAATTTGGGCACCAACTTCCCAGTTTTGCCAAAACGAATTACTTCTCTCATTGGAGAAACCTTTAGATACACATAGTCACCAACAGCAAATGCTAAATCCCTCCTTCTCGAGTCTTCATAGCTCTTCTATCGGCTTTGAGCTGCTAGCTATCGTTTCTTAATGAAATCAACTTTTTCCGTAGCTCCGCGAATCATATCTGGCCCAATTATCAGTCTATTGCCAGGTTCTACCCTGCAAGCAGGAGATCGGCACGGTCTACCATACAATGCTTTGAATGGTGACATTGTCAGGCTCGCTTGGTAGCTATTGTTGTATGAGAACTCAGACAAATTCAAATGGTCTTCCCATGATCCACCAAAATCAAGAACATAAGCCCGCAATAAATGTAACAACCCGGAAAATCCGAACCAATTTAAACTTTTTATTTTAGCTATTTCAGTGGAATTTTAATAGTTAAAATAATTTATTTTAAATAATAACGATTAAATATTTATTTTAATCGAAGTTAGAGTAAATTTATTTATTTTGACTTCAAAAAGAATTAGAAATAGTACGGTAGTTTGAAAAGTCAAACCTATACTTTGACCGAATGTACCAGATTCAAAACTTAGCGAATTTTAGCGAAACCAAATATCTAAATTTGTTTGGAAATATCTTTCCAAAAAATCCGAAAAATCGAATTTTCATAGTAGAAATCAAAAGATATGGTCAGTTGAATTTGGGGACGACCATTATAGTATAATTTATAGCCCGTATAAAACGGCCATTTTGCAAACGACCTCTGTTTTCGACGAAACTGCTTTTGTTTGAACCGGAGCGTCAAATTATTGCTAAGTTTATTTTTTTGGAATTTTTGGAGTTAATATGTGAGCGTGGCAAACGAAAGTGTGTTTTGCCAATTATAGTTAAAATTGATCGACTTGAAAATAGCCATTTTTCAAACAGTCTCGGAATTCGACGACATTAATTTTGTTAGAACCGTATCGGCAAAACAAAGCCAGAAATTTTTTTTTTTTTGGATTTTTCTGAGTTCGTATATGACACCGGTGAATTTAAATAGACGGAAAAATTAATTATTTAAAGGATTTAAATAAAAAATTAAATATTTCCGGCCACAGACAGCCGTTTGGGCTGACGAGACCTAGCCTGTTGGGTCCGGAACATGGGTTATTGGCTAGGGTCACCTTTGGTTGGGCTGAAATCGGATTAGTTTTTGAGATATGGATTTAATTGGAAAAATCAATTAAATAATATATAAAAAGGAGAGGAAACCCTAAATTTCGAATACCCTGTTCATCGTCTACAATCTACAGCCGCCACCCCCTTCCAAACTTCACCCTCGAATTCCCATCGCTCCTCACACTAAAACCCGCCCCTCTAGTTCAGGAAATCATAGAGCTTCTTCTCCTCTCCACTCCCATACCTGAATCAACTCCTGTCGTGCCTCCTACCTCGTGATTCGCGCTCCCGAACGTCATCCGTTTGAACCTCCGCCGGGCCCACCACGGTGCGTCGCCCCTCCCCCTGCTCCAGGCATATGTGCGCCCCTCCTAGGCGCATCATCTCGAACGACCTGCACCTCCATTCGACGATCCAAACTCCGGCAAGATCGATCCAAAGTTTTGAACCATTTCTGAGTATATACGGTATGAAATTAAACTAAGAATTGTGACGCCTATTTTCTATCGCAAATGTTATTTAACTTATAAAATTGATAATTTAATCATACGTGATCCGAATTCGAAAATTTCAGACCTGGCTTGACCGCAACAGCGAATAGAACCTGCTGAAACTGATCGAGATAATTTCTGAACTTGTTGTATTTTTAATTTTGCTTAAACAAGGTGAGAATCCCCGTTTACAGAATTAGTATTTTAATTAATTATTCTCTCGTCGATAAAATCTGTATGTGTGCAATGATTTGATTCTACGATGGAAACCCCTTTGTTATTTCAGATCTGTTATTCTAGATCTGATTTTCTGATAAACTCCATTCTATTGTTTGGATTTGTCATGTGTTTGGATCTATGTCACACGAACAACATTCCTATTTTGTTTATTCGCTTACATGACACCAAATTTTACACTTTTGTGATGTCAGGAATTAAATAAAAACAAAATTCCTATTTTGTTTATTCGCTTACATGACACCAAATTTTACACTTTTGTGATGTTAGGAATTAAATAAAAACAAAATTCCTATTTTGTTTATTCGCTTGCATGACAACAAAAATTCTCATTTTTGTTTATTTATTTAAATGACACCAAGATTGGACATTGTGTAGTTAGAGATAAATTAAAAACAAAAATTCTCATTTTTGTTTATTTATTTAAATGACACCAAATTGGACATCCTGTGTAATTAGAGATGTATAAAAAATAGAAATGTACAAAAGAATAAAAAGATAGTATTTTGTTTGCATTTCTCAATGCGAAAAAAATGTCAAAATAGAAATTTACAAAAGGATAAAAAGATGATATTTTGTTTGCATTTCTCAATGCGAACAAAATGTCAAAATAGAAATTTACAAAAGAATAAAAAGATGATATTTTCTTTGCATTTCTCAATGTGAACAAAATGCCAAAATAGAAATTTACAAAAGGATAAAAAGATGATATTTTGTTTGCATTTCTCAATGCGAACAAAATGTCAAAATAGAAATTTACAAAAGAACAAAAAGATGATATTTTGTTTGCATTTCTCAATGAGAACAAAATGTCAAAATAGAAATTTACAAAAGGATAAAAAGATGATATTTTGTTTGCATTTCTCAATGAGAACAAAATGTCAAAATAGAAATTTACAAAAGGATAAAAAGATGATATTTTGTTTGCATTTCTCAATGCGAACAAAATGTCAAAATAGAAATTTACAGAAGGATAAAAAGATGATATTTTGTTTGCATTTCTCAATGCGAACAAAATGTCAAAATAGAAATTTACAGAAGGATAAAAAGATGATATTTTGTTTGCATTTCTCAATGCGAACAAAATGTCAAAATAGAAATTTACAGAAGGATAAAAAGATGATATTTTGTTTGCATTTCTGAATGCGAACAAAATGTCAAAATAGAAATTTACAAAAGAATAAAAAGATGATATTTTGTTTGCATTTCTCAATGCGAACAAAATGTCAAAATAGAAATTTACAAAAGGATAAAAAGATGATATTTTGTTTGCATTTCTCAATGCGAACAAAATGTCAAAATAGAATTTACAAAAGAATAAAAAGACGATATTTTGTTTGCATTTCTCAATGCGAACAAAATGTCAAAATAGAAATTTACAAAAGGATAAAAGGATGATATTTTGTTTGCATTTCCCAATGCGAACAAAATGTCAAAATAGAAATTTACAAAAGAATAAAAAGACGATATTTTATTTGCATTTCTCAATGCGAATAAAATGTTAAATAAAAGGAAATGATTTACATTTAAAATAAAAGATGATATTTCGTTTGCATTTCTCAATGCGAACAAAATGTTAAATAAAAGGAAAAGGAAAAGATTTACATCTAAAATAAAAGATTGTATTTTGTTTGCATTTCTCAATGCGAACAAAATGTTAAATAAAAGAAAAAGATTTACATTTAAAATAAAAGATTGTATTTTGTTTGCATTTCTCAATGCGATCAAAATGTTAAATAAAAGGAAAAAGATTTACTTTAAATTAAAAGAATTGTATTTTGTTTGCATTCCTCGATGCGAACAAAATGGATAAATAAAGGATTTCTTTAAATTAAAAGAATTGTATTTTGTTTGCATTCCTCGATGCGAACAAAATGGTTAAATAAAGGATTTCTTTAAATTAAAAGAATTGTATTTTGTTTGCATTCCTCGATGCGAACAAAATGCTTAAATAAAGGATTTCTTTAAATTAAAAGAATTGTATTTTGTTTGCATCCATTGACGCGAACAAAATGTTAAAATAAAGATTTACATTAAAATAAAAGAGTTACTTTTAATAAAATATTATTTTATTTGCATTTCTTTATGCAAATAAATTTAGAGAAAGAGAATGTCATTTTATTTGCATTTCTTTTATGCAAATAATTTAGAGTGATTAAAATGTTATTTTATTTGCATTCCCTTATGCAAATATATAGAAAATAAAATGTACTTTTATTCACATTCTTTTTGCAAATTCATTGGAAGTAAAAAAGAAAAGAAAATAAATAAAAACATATTTTTGTTTGCAATTTTAGATGTAAAAAAAATAGAAAACATATTTTTGTTTGCAACTTTAGATGCAAACAAAATAGAGAAATTAAAAACAAAGTAGAGAAATTAAAAACAAAATGGAGGAATTAAAAACATATCTTTGTTTGCAATTTTAGATACAAACAAAACATAAATGAATTACCCTTAATTTGGTTGTGACGGTTGAAACAGTAGGAATCGCCAAATGGATTTATATTTATATTTATATAAATATATAAATTAAACTTTAACAAATCGCGTGCGGCAGTTCGCGTTTCGTCAATCGTAACTTTAAACGATTATAACGTAAGATCCAACCGTCAGATTTTCCCAAAACTAGAACCGTTAGGACCATTTTGGAAAGATCTTTCCAACGATATAAATTTATCGAAATCCAACGGTTAGATTTCAAGACAGGTGTAAATCAAAATTTGGTAAAATGGCTCCAGGGTCGCCCTTTTGACCCAAAAGTGTCAATTAAATTATATAGAGCTATTTTAATTAAATAAAAATAGAAATAAATAGTGTAAATCAATATTAATTGGTTTAAATGATAAAAATTCGATAAATTATTTGAAAAGTCTGAGTTTAACTCATTTAAAATAATTACACGTCGTTTTAAAAATCAAAGACGACGATTGAAGACCGGCGGTCTTCACATCGAAAGGATAACTACCGATGCCTGGCATTGGCAAGCTACGAATAAAGGGTTAAAGTGGTAGTTGTCCGGAAGCACTTGTTGATCGTCTGGATACGCGAGCACCTAGGTGACTCCGGTTTCGTTCAGACCCAGAACGAACTTGTAAATGGATGCGTGTCCGACATTGAATTTCGTGCCAAGTAATTAAGTTGATATCTATTAATATATTTCTGTGGTGGCGGAGGATTTATCCTTTCGCTAAACACCCTTTTTGAGACACACGAGCTCGAAGGTTATATATTGGTAGATATCGATCGCATGGTATGAACTGTCAATGTGGCATGCCAAGTTGCAATTGATCGAGGCTTTTGTTGAAAAACAGAGCCTTGTGGATGATGATCAAAGCATAGCCTACTTAGGCATAGCTTTGTGTATTACGTTGCCTCGCGAGCCTCACACCCCGGTTGAGTCTAAAACGGAGCAAGGGAACGCAGGGAGTGCACATGTTTCTTTCTAGCTAGTAGTGGCGTTTGGGTTTTTACACGGCTCGGCATTTACTTATGTGGTTGATGGAATAAGGCGCCTCGGTTATTTTTATTGGTCACCAATGGCCAATTATTAGGTCCGATAGGATCGGGGAGCGTGTGTTCAGGCATAACTAATCCACTAAAGTATTTGTGGACCGGCCCTGCTGTATCCAAGGGTTCGCCAGCGTCCGAATCCTGGGGCATTGCTAGAGTGTCTCGAATCGGTCAGGAGATCGCTCCTAGCCTTGACTCATGATGGAAACCAACATCCAATACGACATTACGGCCTTGATTGTATACTTATATATGGCGACATAGTAGGATGGGGTACTATGCCGTCTAGGATTGATACATTTACTTTGAAGTAATTTTGGAATATATTAGACACTAATAATAATATTAGAAATATCATTTTCTACGTATCAAGCATTTTTAATCATTATAAGGTAAAACTCTATCCTCCGTTTGCAGTGCATTGTGTGATGGGACTTGAGTCTTATAATGATTCCATTTTCTAAAAGACATCACGTTGTTTTGACTTAAAATTTATAGTTCTTATGCACTGGCAATCCAATGGAATAAACCCGTTCCGCGTTAACGGCGTGGTCCAGTGATTCGCCATTTTGTTAGTTTAGTTAGATTTCTCATACCAGTCCCACGACTGACTCATGTTTGTTTCACTTTGCAAACTCAAGTGCCCTCTTTCTACACGGGCAGCCAAGTGACAGATTTTTAGGTATGGATATTTCTGGACTAGAGCTTGTTGATGGGGATGCTGGAAGATATTATCTTTAACTTTTATTTTATTCTTTGAGACTTTGAGGCAGTATTTGAGTATTGATGTATTTTGGAGTTTGAGACTGTATTTTTTTCTCTGTTTTAGACATCCATTTTGCTAAGTTGTATCCTGTACTGCGTACTTTGATGTTCTGTGACGATGTTTTGTAATGGCATTTCATTTCCGCTGCAATGGTTTATATGTTCTGTAATCTATTATTGTTTTAATTATGTTGTACTCCTACGATTATCCTTACTTTCGTTCCACGGAAGTCTGGTCGTCACAATAAATCTTCTAGTATATGATTCACCGTCTCAGTCTGACCATCTGTCTGAGGATGATAGGCGGTGCTTAATTCAGTTTTGTTCCCAGTTCTACTTGAAATGCCTCCCAGAATTTGCTAGTAAATATTGGATCTCTATCACAAACTATACTGATCGGTACTCCATGTAGCTTAACAATTTCCTTGAAATGAATATGTGCCAGACTCTGAGCAGTTCTATTGGATCTGACAAGTATAAAATGGGCGGTCTTCGTGAAGCGATCTACGATCACCCAAATACTGTCATTTCCTTTCTTGGTTCTAGGAAAACCATTTATGAAGTCCATGGAAATATGTTCCCACTTCCAACTTGGAATGTCCAATGGTTGCAACAATCCGGCAAGTTTCTGTTGGTCGCTTTTGACTAGTTGGCAAGTAGAGCACCTGCTAACATATATTGAAACGTCCCTTTTCATAGCCTTCCACCAGAATGTTTGCTTAAGATCGTTATAATTTTTTCTCACACCTGGATGGATACTGTAACACCCCGTATTTCTGTTAACACTAAAGTTGCTAATTCAAAAATAATAATAAATGTGTAAAGGGGAGATGTATCTAATGTGCATACAAATTTAATAATAAATGTGTAAAGGGGAGATGTATCTAATGTGCATACAAATTTAATAATAAATGTGTAAAGGGGGGATGTATCTAATGTGCATACAAATTTAATAAAAAATGTTGATAATGTACATTAAGAAAGTAATTATGACATAATTTGAAATAGGAGTAATTTACAACCCTTAAATTGTGAACATAATTGGCTTCTCTTTAGAACGGACGGCTTGTATTAACCTTGGCTTCATCGACGGCTCAAATTAACTTGCAACTCTATATAAACAACATAGCTCTCACAACCTAATTCACACAAAAAAAAGAGAAAAAAAAGAAGGAGCCGTCGTGCTGCTGAAGAGAGACTAGGAGTAGCCGTCAAATTAAGAGGCGATTAAGAGTTGATTCAAAGCTTAAAACTACAACAAATAAATCAAAACAACGTCAACCTCAAAGGATAGCATCACCAAATTCAGAATCCTGAATACAAGATTCGTCATAAGTTGTAAGTAGAGTACTATTCCGATATGAATAAAAATTGAGACTTGATTTGTGTAGAATGAAAATGGAATCGTACTTTAATTGTAACGATGCTAGTTCATAATTGTATGTTGTTCTGATTTTATTATAAATGGATTTGGGATGTTGTAGTATAATTAACATGATATTGGATTAATTGTACATTTGCAATGAAAAGTAACACCCCTTGCAAGTATACGATTCATGTTGGAAATTGACATTTATATGTTGTGGTTAATAAGAAGTTGTATATATTTTGTTACAACCAAGTTGAGACTTATGTAAACATAATTCACTGTTATGCCTACATGATTTAGATCTTTGTATATATATGTCTATGATCATTTCAAGTGTAGTTGGATCCATTTGGGTAACATGATTCATATAAGTTTATGTTGGAATAGGCCTCATAATTCAAGTTAAACTATACTTTTGTATTAGTGACAAAAGTAAGCATCTTTGTGAGCATATAGTGACTTTATGGAAATGACTAGTTTATGTTTAGTGTTATGCCTAAATAAAAATATGTTTTAGGCTTATGTTGTTATAAAAATCATATGCTAATACAAGTGACACCTAATTTAGTTAGGTTCATATTTTGAATGCAAGTTTACATGAATAGATTGAAACCCATGACTCATGTTTAGGTTTATGATTTATGTCAAAATTATATGCAATTACAATGCAAGTACACAAGCCCCTAATTTATGTTAGTTAAATCGCCATATTGCAAGTTCATGCACCACTAATTTATGTTAATTAAATCGCTATATTGCAAGTTCATGCACCACTAATTTATGTTAATTAAATCGCTATATTGCAGGTTCATGCACCACTAATTTATGTTAATTAAATCGCTATATTGCAAGTTCATGCACCACTAATTTATGTTAATTAAATCGCTATATTTCAAGTTCATGCACCACATTATTTATGTTAGTTAAATTGCTATGTTGCAAGTTCATGCGTTCACACACCCCTTTTATGTTACTTAGAATATATCATGTTCTAAGCCTCTTTTTTTTATGTTTCTAAGTTGGGCTGAAATGTTGAAGCCCAACATATGTTATAATATTGCGAACGTACAAACATGGAAAATAACGCTGGGTTTAATTGAAATATATGTGTTGGCATGTTTGGCACATGCCAACGACTTGTGAAATTTAAGTGGTATAAATTATTATACCCAAGAATAACGAATTTGGATAATGGGCCACAAAACATTTACATATAAAATTGAAAAGAGACAAATATGTAAACTTAGAAAATACGATATGCTTAACCGGAGGTTGGATTGAGTTGTGATGTAAACCTGCCCGGAACCGACCGGCTATCCAGTAATCACAACAATACCTATCCAATGTGGGTGGTTAAGCATTGAGCCCAATAAAGACCCGAGGCTAGACATGAGTTGTGGTGTAAACCTGCCCGGAACCGACCGGTTGTCCAGTTACCACAACAATATCTGTCTAATGTGAGTGGTTGGTGCTTTAATTAATAAATTAAGGCTGAGTCAGGATTGATAGGGTTAAGTCAATTGAATTAATACTTAACCAAATTCAACATGCTAACTAAATTGGTGGGTAGGGTTAGGTTAATCTGGACACTTAACCAATTTAATATGTTGACTAGGGGAGTGGGTAAGGTTAAGCAAATGTTTAACCATTCTTACATGATTAAACTAGACTAGAGAGTGAGGTTAAGTTAATTAGAACACTTAATCATAGAAACATGTTAGTGTGACAAGTGATTGAGGTTAAGTTAATTAGAACACTTAACCATAGAAACATGTTAGTGAGACAAGTGATTGAGGTTAAGTTAATTAGAACACTTAACCATAGAAACATGTTAGTGAGATAAGTGGTTGAGGTTAAGTTAATTAGAACACTTAACCATAGAAACATGTTAGTGAGACAATTGATTGAGGTTAAGTTAATTAGAACACTTAACCATAGAAACATGTTAGTGAGATAAGTGATTGAGGTTAAGTTAATTAGAACACTTAACCATAGAAACATGTTAGTGAGATAAGTGATTGAGGTTAAGTTAATTAGAACACTTAACCATAGAAACATGTTATTGAGACAAGTGATTGAGGTTAAGTTAATTAGAACACTTAACCATAGAAACATGTTAGTGAGATAAGTGATTGGGGTTAAGTTAATTAGAACACTTAACCATAGAAACATGTTAGTGAGACGAGTGATTGAGGTTAAGTAAAATTAGAACTCTTAACCATGATAACAAGTAAGTTAGAAATACTTAACCAATATAGCATGAATGATTAGAGTTAAGTAACAAGAACACTTAACCAGTGTAATTTGACTTGTAGTAAAGTTAAACGTGAATGGACAACACTTAACCATTATAACATGTTAATTAAACAAGTAGTAGGGTTAAGTTATATAAGGAGACACTTAACCGTTGTAACAGGTTAGTTAAACAGATGGTGAGGTTAAGTTAACACAAGGAGGCAACACTTAACCAGTATAATATGACAAAAGGGATGGGTTAAGTTAACTTGAATTGACTAATGACACTTAACCAACTTGATGAAGGAAAGAAACTAAGTAGTAAATCTTAGTAGAACATGAGGAGGAGCGTACATCCGTCTGATTATAGAAGGCTCCAACGAATTGGGTTACGAAGCCCGAGGCTTTGAGGGGACGTGAGGGTACTCTTGGTATCCCTCTGTGAGGCTACAGATGATCCTCCTGGGTCACAGAGGTTAAGGTCTGCGTTAGAAGAACCAAGGGTATGCCTTGGTTGCAAAATATGGCAACCTAAAGACTAGGATGGACCAGCGTGATTCGGCGAGAAGATGGTAGCCCTGTGATAGCAAGTCGTCGTCTACCTACCATCTTGAGTCAATCGAGATACGTGAAGCGGAAAGGCGGAGAACTCCAAAAGACCATATACTTGCTATCTAGTTATGGTTGCGGATGGCCATAGGACAGTGGGGCATAGGGGGGCCTGCGCATAGTTCTCATTTTTCAAGGATGGCCTTTCATTAGTTGAGGGAGGGGTCGAGTTGGACCATAGCCACTAAAAAAAACAGACCTTAGCATCTGCATTGGTGGATATCTGAAAGCTCCCGACCGAGTTCCGTATTTTTAGAGTAGCCCTGACACGGAACTCGGGCCGCACATTACAGGACATGTGCATCTAGACAAGCGATAACGATTCGCGACACATACATGGAAAAAGTCTAGGAACATATACCACTCTAGGTAGCGTGTCCTAGACTAGAGGGCATCATTCGGAAGATAGCGTAAATCCTAGATTAGATCTAGGTCAGAAACAATAAATGTGCGTCTGAAGGCAACAAAAATTACAGGGATTGGGATCACGTTATCATTACTAGTTGGGACACTAGTTAGGTGGTGCAGAGATTAGTATGGGGTACGATAGTATATTCGGTTCGAGATAACTTAACTTAGTTTAGGGTGCTTTCCCATTTCCAGCATATACTTATCATGCTCTTTTTCTTATCCATAGACTGAATAGTCACTAGACTTACTCAGGCTTTATGTCTGACTCTACTTTTCTTTCGTCTTCTTTTCTTCCATTGCCCCCCCTCCAGGTAGTTGAGGAGGGAATAGTTCAGCTCAGGTTAGATTGGACCGCTGCTCTTTCCAAGCTTGAAGATTCTTGGACAAAGTGCTTTGGACTCTCCTTTTCGCTACTATGGCTGGCTTATGCTACATTGGGGAATATAAATGTATTTTTATGCTTCTTTATTTTGTAAGACAGATGATACTATGATATTGGAAAACAATTGTTGTACAAACTATCTTATCAATAAAGTAAAGTTTTATTTTCCGCTGTTTAATTTCTGTCTGTCTTGTAATTTATCTGCATCTTTTACCCTAAATGCTCCACAGAACTTAGTGCATTCCCTTTGTGAGTGACACTAAAGGATGTGGGGTGTTACAGATACTCAGCATGGACTTGTGACATTCGTCTAACACTTCTCTTTTGAGCTCGGGGATGTCGGGAACACAAATCCTTCCTCTCAATCTCAGGATCCCATAGTCATCTATTTGAAAACCCGAGGGTTCGCCTTTCTGAATTGTTTTGATCATATCCTTAATAAAATTATCATCTTTCTGAAGACTAGATATTTTGTCAATCAAGGACGTCGTAATAATAAAACTGGCAATTATTACATTCTTTTGACTTAGCGCATCGGCCACAACATTGGCTTTCCCTGGAGTGTACAAAATCTCAAAATCGTATGCTGCAAGAAATTCTAGCCAACATTGCTGCCTCAGATTCAAGTCTTTATGGGTGAACAGATACTTTAGTGACTGATGATCTGTATACATTTCGAATTTCTCACCCAGAAGATAATGCCTCCAGATTTTATTAGAAAATACAATGGCTAACAACTCAAGATCATGAGTAACGTAATTTTTCTCATGCGGTTTCCGTTGACGGCTAGAATAAGCAACCACTTGACCTCTTTGCATTAATACTGCACCAAGGCCTTCTCTAGAGGCATCTGTCCAAACTTTCAAGTCTTGATTGCCATCGATAATCATTAACACTGGAGTCGTTGTTAATCTTAATTTTAGCTTCTGAAAAGCCTCCTCACACTCGGGAGTCTACTTTAATCTTGCATGTTTTTTTGTAAGCTTTGTTAAGGAACTAGATATCTTCGAAAAATCTTTTATGAACTTCCGATAATAACTAGCCAATATAAGAAAACATCGAACTTCTGTGGGAGTACTAGGTTGCTTCCAATTTTGAATAGTGGTGATTTTACCGGGATCCACAGAAATTCCTTCTTTTGATACAACGTGGCCAACAAACTTGACTTCTTCTTGCTAGAATATACATTTGGAGAGTTTGGCTTTCAAGACATTCTTTCTGAGAATTTCCAATACCTGTTCCAAATGTTTCGCGTGATCGCTCACTGACTTAGAGAAGATCAATATGTCATCGATGAAAACAAGTACAAACTTATTCAAGACATCGCGGAATACTCGATTCATTAAATCCACAAAATAGGTAGAAGCGTTACATAAGCTGAACGACATTACTAACCACTCATATAACAAATCGGGACCATTGAATGCTGTCATGGGAACACACTCTTCGGCAATATAAAGCTGATGGAAGCCTGTAGCTAGGTCCATCCTTGAGAACACTTGTGCGCCATTCAATCGATCCAACAAATAATCATTTCGCGGCAATGGATATTTGTTCTTTAATGTTTGTTTATTCAAGTCACGGTAATCAACACTTAGTCGAAGAGTACCCTCTGACTTTGGGACAAACACCACTACTGCTCCCCAATTAGAGAAACTAGGCCTGATCAGACCCTTCCATACAAGCTGTTGAGTTTGATTGTCTAATTCTTCTTTCTCCTTTAGAGTCATTCTCCGAATAGCGTGCACTACTGGCCTTGCATTCGGAATTAAAGCGATCTTAAAATCAATTTCTCTCTTCGGAGGTAAGTTAACAACTTCTTCGAACACATCCGCATAATTCTTAACGACAAGAATATCTTTTATGATGTCCGGAATATTCTCTGTGACTATAGGGATATTTTCTATTTGAGCAGGAGAAACATCAAGAGATGACCAAAAGTCTTTTCTATTTGAATTCGGACCTTCACATGGTATTGTTATATAATCCCCTGATTTAATCTTTGCCTTAACCACTCTCTTGGCGCATTTAACTTCTGCTTCATATTTGGTTAACCAATCCAATCCCAAAATAAGATCGAATTCGGTAAAATTCATGACGATCGAGATGGTAAGAAACCGATATCGGGAAAAAGAGACAGGCACCCCACAAACCCAACTAAGATTGAGGGAACCCCCAACCGGATTATGGACAGTGATGGGTTCTTTGAGCTTTTTCAATTTCAAATCCAACTTCTTAACTGCATTCTTTGCAACAAAGCTTCGTGACGCACCTATATCAAACAGTACTTTAACTGGAATATTTTTGGCAGTAAGCGTGCCTTCTAAAACATCAGACCTTCCCTGACTAGCTGAGGGTGCTGGAGTTTCTGCCACTTCATTCACATGCACTGCTTCATATTTCTTTGATAGCTGGCACTCCCTTGCAACATGACCTGCTTGGTGGCACTTATGGCGTTTCTTTTCACAATTTGGATTCTTGGATTTAAATTCATTCTTCTTTCGTTTCTTTAAAGATCTGCAATTTCCTTGCAAATGCCCTTGCTTATGGCAGTTATTGCATATGGCAGTCGTTACTGGTTCTTCCTCAAATTTAACCCTTTTCCTTTTGGCTTTGGGCTTCTTACTCACCTCAGGCATCGTACTGGCCTCGGGACTATCAATCTCAGACTCCTCTTTGTTACTAGAACTGACTTCCTCTTCGTCGTTCAAAAGACCTTTCTTATGGAGATCTTCATACTGATAAGCCATGTATATCATTTCAGAAAAAGGAAGCTTCACATGCCCCATTACACTACTTTGGTACTTTCTTTGAAGCCCGTTAATAAACCTCAGATTCTTCGTCTTCGGATTTTGAATTAGATGCAGGGCAAAATGAGAATGTTCATCAAATTTCTTATGATATTCTGGAATGGCCATATCTCCTTGTATCAGATAATAGAATTCATCACCTAACCACTCAGTTGCTTCTGGAGGAATAAATCTTTTACTGAAAATATCTTTAAATCTATCCCAAGTAATATTACCTTCTGGATTATCTTTAATAATCGAATCCCACCAGAACAAAGCTTCTTCTTTGAATGCCCAAGATGCCAGTAATCTTTTCTGGTCATCTCTCAACTTTAAACCTTCAAAGATTTTCTCAGCAGAACGAATCCAAGCTTGTGTTTCCATAATGGATTCTTTGCCCAAGAATGGTGATCCACCCAGATTTCGATATCTCTTTACTAGAGCCTCAATATCTGGTTCGGTATTCCTTCTTCTGTTTATGCCACTCATTTTCCAGTGCGTCTGCAAATAGCAGAAAAAGTGTCAGGTCAACAGAAAAGGTATTTGTAAAGCATAGAGACATATACTTGAGTGTAAATGTGTCTATTAAGGGATATTTCATTCTGCTTCACTCATTCTAGGATATTACTAATCCTATCTGTAATGAGCGATCCGTCTTAAAACACTATTGGTTCTATTTCTGATGAGTTCGTTAATATGTTATATTCCATAACTAAGTTTAACCAAAGCTCTGATACCACGTGTGACGACCCCAAAATACCCGTACGATGGTGGCAAGGGTAATCTTTGGAATATAACACATAAAAAGATAACAGCAGAACAGAAATAAATAAATACACCAGATAATGTACAATAGAATACACTGGATAAACATAATCATCAGAGTTACACAGTATACAGGATCATACTTAGTACAAAATACAGTTCAGCTATACATAAATGTCTAAAGCGGAAAACAAAACATAATATGTACAATAGGAGCTGAACAGCATAAAAAGAGATAAACGATAGAATCCATCTTCAGCTCCAGCTATCCAGAAACAGCCTACTAAAACCTGAATACAAGGCTGCCAGTGTAGAAATAGGGGCACCCGAGTTTGCAAGTGAAACAAACTACGAGTCAGTCATGGGACTGGTATGAGAAATCTACTTAACATATTTTATAATATGGCCAATCACAGGACCACGCCACATTCGCGGAACGGGTTTACTCCATTGGATTGCCAGTGCTTTAAAACAAGTGAACCTTTTAAACATTGCAATGCTTTTTATAAAAATGAAGCCATTATAAGACTCAGTTCCCATCACACAATGCAATGCAAACCAGAGGATAGAGTTTTACCTTATAATGGCCAAAATATGCTTGATACGAATAAAACAAAAGCAATTGATATTATTACTAGTGTGTTTATGTTTCAAAAACAATTTCAAATCATAAGTATCAATCATAGACGGCAATAATGCCTCATACCACTATGTTGCCATATATAGGTATACAATCAAAACCGCACGGTGTCGTATTTGGAAATTGGATTTCCGTCAAGAACCAAGGCAAAAGATAGTCCTTACCGAATTCGAGACAATCTAGCCCATGTCTCAGGCAAGTACTCAATCATGCCTTTGGATCGTCAGGTCCGGTCCACTGATGTAGATTAAAATGCCTGATCATTGCGCTTCCCCGCCCTTTGGGGCGTAAATGAGTCCTATGACTCCATCGGCTCCACGTAGTCACCGATATATCTGAGGCGCCTCGCAACAGCAACAACCATACAGGTGAAAATAATACAAATGTCAGGGCTGGTAGGTCACTAACACCACCCTAGCTAGAAGGAAATGCATGTCCTCCCTAAGGTCCTCTCCCGTTTCTGGTTCATACCAAGGTGTGAGGCTCGCGAATCAACGTTATACACAAAGCTATGGCATACAGGCTGTGCTTTGATCATAAACCACAAGACTTTACTTTTCAACAAAAGCCTTGATCATCTGCCACTTAGGCATGCCACACAGGCAATTCACTCCATGCGACTGATTTCAATCGATATATAACCTCTGAGCTCGTATGTCTCAGAGAAGGGCGTTAAGCAAGAGAATAAATTCTCCGCTGCCAAACAGATATATATTTAATAGAGATCAATCAGCGCAGAACAAAATCCAATGTCAAACACACATTCCATTTACAAGTTCGTTCTGGGTCTGAACGAAACAGGAGGCACCAAATACCTCGCATATCCATCGATCTCCAAGTACGTCTGGACGATCACCACTTATTATCTATATTTCGGGATGCCTCCCAACCAAGACATCAGTAATCAACCAACCAAGGTGAAGATCTCCGGTCTTCAACCACCATCTTCCTCATCGGCTTCTTATCGCCGATCAATTATTTGAAATTAGATTTAACTCGGCCTTTTCAAATAATTCACGTATATTTAGAATCTAAATCAATTCATTTCAATGGTTAAATTATTCGACGTTAATAATTCTATTCTTAAATGTAATTTTCACGCCAAACACATTCAACCATCAAATATTCAATAAATCAGGTAAATTCGGTTTATTTCCATTCCATTTTTTTGTAATATTTTATAACGATTTATCGCTATTTTTATTCATTTAAAAATAGCCAATTCATTCAAACGACGCTTCAGGCCATAACGCGGCCGTGGCACTGTTTTTCTTCAGATTTTATTTACACATATCTGAAAATCTAACCGTTGGATCTTCAAAAATTTTATATCATTTGAAAGATCTTTTCAAAACGAATCCAACAGTTTCAGTTTTGGGAAAATCCGACGGTCGGATCTCCCGCACTAATCGTTTGAAGTTACGATTTAAAAACACGAACTGCAGCGTTGTTATTCGATTTAATTTAATTATATCTGTATATATATAATTGATTCTGGTGTTTTTTTCTTTAGATTTGAATTAAACATTCCAGACAATCCAACCGTTGGATCTTTACAAAGTTGGTGTCGTTGGAAAGACATTTCCAAAGCGAACCCAACAGTTTCGGTTTCGGGAAAATCCGATGGTCGGATCTCCCGTACTAATCGTTTGAAATCACAGTTTCAAAACACGAACTACAGCTTCATTATTCGATTTATTTTAATTATATTTATATATATATATATATAATTCATTCTTCGATTTTAAAACCATATTCGTTTCACACATTTGATAAAAACGATATTTTTATCCAATAGCTATTTATTTCAACACATCAGTATTTTTAACAGTTCATATATATCATAAAATTGTGATTTTTATTGTAAAACAATTTATTTCAAAACACGATTATTTTATATAGTACATACATAAGGTAAAAATGTTATTTTTAGTGTTAAAACAATTTATTTAAAACACTAATATTTTATATAGTTCATATATAAGGTAAAATTGTTATTTTGGTGTTAAAACAATTTATTTAAAACACTAATATTATATAGTTCATATATAGGATAAAAATGTTATTTTTGTCTTTCAAAGAATTCATTCAATACATGAACTTCATTCAACACATGAATTTAATTTCAACACATGAATTTCTATTCAACACATGAATTTTATTTCAACACATGAATTTTATTCAACACATGAATTTGATTTCAACACATGAATATAAATCAAACACAGGAATATTTCAAAAAAAATCGGCAGCATAACGGCAGGGTAGTTAAAACCGGCATCGTCCCTAGTACGGCTCCTCGCTCTACCTTAAAGCTTCGCAGCTTTTGAAAATGGGGATTTTCAATATCTAGTTCGTACGCAGACGAATTTTCCCATGCACTGATCCTATTGGGATTTCAACCACAATCAATCATTTCAAATCAACCATTCATGATATTCACCAAATTTTCACATCAACCAATAATCCAAACTATATCACAACCAATATATATCGTCCATGGTCTGTGGACGAAGGGAGTATATATATATATATACGTATATAACTATATTTCGATTTCATTTCAGTATCATTTCAATTCATTTCAACGCGTATATCATTTTTACAACGTATATATAACTTATACATCAAACATACAACTTATAAAACGCTTATACATGAGGTGTACAATGCTTATATAACTCATACATCGACTATATAATTTATACATCGTTGTTTCCATATCGTTTATAATTCAGAAATCTCACTTTGGGATCCACTCCTCCAAAAATAGTAGAAGGCTCAGAAAAATATCCGGTCCCTTCAGAATGTAGAAGACGTCCACACGAGTCCACTGTCTCTTGTTTCACTGGATTTCGACCACATAGCAAAAAGATATGATTTTTATTGTGAAATCACACTTCATCGCGCTTTAAAGCGTTACAAACAGTTGAAATTAAATCAGACGTTACCTTTAAAGTGGAGTTCAAAACTAGGTCAGCAGATTGCGCGCAGACGGTGAAGCTTGAAGATTATCGGCCAACGCCATGCTATCGGGGGTGGAGAGGCGCCTCTGGCGCTACCCACGAGGTCGATCTCAGTGGCTCCCTGCAGCGACGGTTCCCATTCGAACGGCGAGAGTATAAGGCCGTGGATCTTGAGAAATGCAGCATGATGGAGGGCGTGACCACTATGGATTTGTAGAGGAGGGTGGGATCTACAAAAAGCTCAACCGGGCCATGGCGTTTTGGTGCGTGGATTGAGAGGCAAAGAGGAGAGAAGGTGGAAGCTCCAGGCACCGTCGAATTGAAAAGGGGGATCGGGTTTTCACAAGGGGGAAGAAAGAATGTGATTGGCTGAGGGTTTTATTTTAATTTTTAATTTATTTAAACCCAAAAATACCCCCTTCCTCAGACGAACTCCATCCAAACTCAACGACTGTCGCCCCAAGCTAAATACCCCCATTCCGAACACAATGGAATATGTTTCGTAGGCCCATTCGACTGTTTCAGTCAGTTTTTCTTCAAATTAAAATATAAAATATTCAATATTTGATTTGAATGTACATTTCAACTTGACGGGGCCACATATTGATTCTAAAAATTCCTGAAAAATAAATCTAGCTATGTTTTGACGAAACGGTCCCAACAAAACTAGTTTCGTCAAATTCTGAGACATTTGAAAAATGGCCATTTTCTGGTCGATCCAATTTAACTGAAATCGACCAAACTCATTTTCCTTCGCCATGCTCACATATTAACTTCAAAAATTATGGAATTTGAAACCTAGCAATAATTTTACATCCCGGATCCGACAATAGTGGTTTCGAAGAATTCTGAAGTCGTTTGCAAAATGGCTATTTTCACGGGCTATATAAATTCTATAGCGACCTTTCTAAAAATTCATTTGGCCATAGCTTTTGATTCTCGCTACAAAACTTCGATTTTTCAGATTCGTTAGAAAGATGTTCATAAACAGATTTAGATATTTTTGGTTTCGGTAAAATCTGTTTTTTTTGCACCAGGTACAGTCAGTTAAAGTTTGAATTCCAAATTTGAAACTGTAGGCCTTGTTTATAATTAAAAATAATTACATTTTTTTTCAAACATCGATTCAAACCTACTTTTCGTTGTTATTATTTAAAATAATTTATTTTAGATATTTTAAATCCACTAAAATAGTCAAATTAAAAATTTTAAATTGGTTCAGATTTTCCGGGTTGTTACAATAAATGAGATTTAAGTGTTAGAAATAAAAAGGAGATTTCGTATGAAAATTTTTATAAATAGAAGTACAAATAGAATTTTGAAATGGGATATTATTTTAAAATATGAAATCAAACTTAACGGGTCATATAAAAGGAATATTTTCGCATTCGATGTGAATAATGGATTTAAATGAATATTTTAAAAATTAAAACATATATAAGGAAAATGGGGTTTTTGAAATAGGAATTCAAATGGGAATTTGAATAAGATATCAAATAGGGTTAATCGAATATTAGTTATTCGAATTAGAGTTAATCGAATATTAGTTATTCGAATTAGAGTTAATCGAATACTAGTTATTCGAAATAGAGTTAATCAAATAGAGTTAATCGATTAGAATTAATCGAATAGAGTTAATCGATTAGAGTTAATCGAATAGAGTTAATCGACTGGAGTTAACTGAATATTAGTTTATCGGATTAGAGTTAATCGAATAAAGTAAATCAAATTCAGAGGTTTATCGAATATAGTTTATTCGAACAAGAGAGTCATCAAATATAGTTTATTCGAAGAAGAGTGTTATCGAATATAGTTTATTCGAAGGAGAGATTATCGAATATAGTTTATTCGAAGGAGGGGTTATCGGATATAGTTTATTAGAAAAAAGGTTATTGAATATATTTATTCGAAAGAGAGTTATTAAATAGAGATTATTGGAGTGAGAATTACACGTTGGAATTCGATTATATCGAATTCGGGAAAGTACTATTTACTTTCTGTAACGACCCGGGTTTTCTCACGATCCCGGTTATCGACATAAACTTAATGTCGACTACCCAAGCACTGGAAACACGGGATAGTCCATGAAAGAAATTAGAGGGTGAGAATAGATAAGATAGAAACTTAGAATAGAAGAAGAACATACAACATCATCATAGTAACACGAATCTCACAGCGGAGAGAACAATATATAATAGATACATAGCTGCATAATCCTGAAGCCTCCTGCTCCAAGCTCTCAGAATATCTGCAAAATCCTGACTACTTGACTGCCCGTACAAAATTGGGCACCTAAGAGTTTAGGGAAAACAAAACAAAATAAACTCTGGGTCAGTCATGGGACTAGTATGAGTAAACAATTTAAAACAGTTTGAGCAATTAAACGATGTCTCATAAGTCCACGCCGTATAACGGAACGGGTTTTTACCTTATGAGAATCCAAAACATTTGATTTAACTTTCGAAATCCTTTTGAAAGAAACGATAAAATTTATATCAAACTCTTTTGATATTATAATAATGTCTATCAACCACAACTAAATAATCATCTAGCAGAAACGCTTCCATGTCACGTTCTACATATATAGTATATAATCAAAACCGCGAGCACTTATTGGATAATGGATTACCAACTATGACAAGGTATGGAACCACCTTCCGATAGTGTACCTCTAAAGAGGAATACACTAGGTTCAACAAGAACATCTTGCAACCCGGCCACACATGACCGACCACTCATTTCGCTTGAGTGTATCGAATGTATATCACCAACAGTTGGGATCAGCAACTGTTTCTCGAATGGGACAACATTGAATAGATTAAAGAATGAAATGAATATCTCTAGATAGGTGATAATACACCCTAATGGAAGCAACTCACATAGCCATGCTGCCGGCCCGATTTTTGTCATTTCCCAGTTGTGAAGCTAGATGCCACGCTTATCTCTGACAGATCACACAATTATTCACTTTGAATGTCACATCGTCATACCCGCCAAATCACAAATTGATTTCCCCAAAAACACAACGGGTATACACCTAAGAGAAATGAATTCCTCCGCCACCAAACATACATATGTTTGAAGAGATCAACTTACGTGATCCATTAAATATACTCTGTCAGACATTCTTCCATATAGGTTGTCCTAGGACTGGACAAACCGAAGGCATTTTTCTGTAAACAGGACAGACCTTGCATAACTCCGTCTTCAATTATCTTCATCATATTTGATTCGCAACGCTAATGTCCATATAGAGTGGTTTATAGATAATGAATCTGATCCCGGTCTCTCCGTATTGATGACGGAAAAATGGTCAAAACTTCGATAGTCGTTGAGTTAACTATCAAAGGAAAACACGTGTGCAAACAACGATATTATTTCCAGATGGGAATTCTATCGATCAATCATCATTTATCTCTTAAATTAATTTATCATTAATTTATTCATTTACCCATTTCCTATTTCCATATATATATATAAATATATAGAAATTCTTATTTTCTAAATTTAGAAAATATATCTTATTAATATTGGAAAACATTTCCATTTTTATTCTCATCTCTTATTTTCTATATTAGGAAACATTTCTGATTCTTATTTGGAAAACAATTCCAGAACTCCTTCATTGGATTTAAATACAGATGTTTAAATAAAACAGCGCTATGCCAACTCAAAACATTACACTGATTAACTAATTACACTTAACTAACCTTCACTATCTAACCTTAACCATTCCTTAGTTAAATATGAAGCCAATCAAGTTAGGGTATAACTACCTCTCAGACCTTAACTGAACAACATTTCTAACTTCGAAATAGACAAGGTTCACCCTTTTAAACCTCTAATAAATTTCCTTACATAACACTTGGATTCTTTTTACGAATCCACTCATTTTACAGTAATCCTTTGATTTTAACAATAGTGTTAAAATCCCATGCTTCTGAAATTTAATAACTTCAATATAACTTTAATTTATTAATTTGGATAAATAAGCAAATAACTAATTTATTAATAAATCTTGATTAAAAACGGAAAGTGAATAGTACTTTCTTGAATTCGATATAATCGAATTCAACGTATAATTCTCTTTCGAATAATCTCTATTTGATAACTCCTTTTCCAATAAACTATATTCAATTAACTCTCTTCGAATAACTAATATTCGATAATCTCTCTTTCGAATAAACTATATTCGATAATCTTCGTTCGAATAACTATATTCGGTAACTCCTTTCGAATAACTATATTCAATAACTCCTTTCAAATAACTATATTCGTTAACTCCTTTCAAATAACTATATTCGATTACTCCTTTCGAATAAACTATATTTGATTAACTCCTTCCAAATAAACTATATTCGATTAACTCCTTTCGAATAAACTATATTTGATTAACTCCTTTTGAATAAACTATATTCGATTAACTCTTATCGAATAAACTATATTCGATTAACTCCTTTCAAATAAACCATATCCAATTAACTCCTTTCAAATAAACTATATTCGATAACTCTAATCGATTAACTTTATTGGATTAATTCTAACGATTAACTTTATTGGATTAACTCTATCGATTAACTCTAATTCAATTTAACTCTATTTGATTAACTCTAATCGGATAATTCTATTCGATTAACTCTAATTTGAATAACTAATATTCGATTACCTCTTATTCGATTGACTCTAACGATTTAACTCTAATTCGATTTTACTCTATTTGATTAACTATAATCGATTAACTTTATTTCGAATTACTCTAATTCCTTTTATAATTCTACTTACTTTCCAAATATGTCCTTTTATGATATCTTATTTATCTTTTTAAATAAATATTCCTTTTCAGTTCTATTTATTTAACAAATAAATATTTCCTTTTACTTATTCTATTTGTTCAACAATTATTTCCTTTTTAATTTATTTACTTAACAAATAAATATTCCCTTTTAATCTATTTATTTAACAAATAAATATTCCTTTTTCTTATTCTATTTATTTAACAAATAAATATTTCCTTTTCAATTCTATTTATTTAACAAATAAATATTTTTCTTTTACTTATTCTATTTATTTAACAAATAAATATTTTTCTTTTATAATCTGTTTATTTTCTAAATAAATATTTTCTTTTTATAAAATCTTTTGAATTTATAAATATTTCTTTTTCAATATAACATTGAAATTTTCCTTTTTAACATTCCAGTCATCCTTATGGTATTTAAAGTACCATATAACAATGATTGATACCTTTCAAACACACAAAATCAACAATAGATTTCATATCACATCATATAACACAATATATGAAAAACAGTAAAATAAATGTTGAGGAATCCAGTTGGATTCCTCTGACCTATTTCCCTGCATCCACAAATGTTACACAATGTAATTCATATCAATTTCATTTCAATATGAAATATTCTGATAAACAAAATCAAAATTTGATTAACGATATATATATATATATATATATATATATAACTATATCGATATTTTCAACCAATCAATTAGTAGTTCAACCGATCAGCTGGCGGGTTCGCCCCGTCTGTGACGGCCGGGAATTTCACTCGATCTGAATCAGTCGTTAAACCGATCTAGACCGTTCAAAACCCCTGATCGTTTGAGAACACGACAAAATAGAACGCAGACGGAAGAACATTTCATTGTATATTACAAATGTGACGACCTGGAATTTCGCTCGATCTGAATCAGTCGTTAAACCGATCTAGACCGTTCGAAACCCCTGATCGTTTGAGAACAGGAAAATTCAGAACACAAACAGAAGAACATTTTATTGCTATTACAACAATTCCATCAGAATACAAGATTATACAGAGTATAAATGAATAAATTACATTCGATAAATATTAGAGATTACAATAAATTACATAGCAGCGGAAAATAATACAAAGCACAACTGAAGGTGATATACGGATACAGAGCTTTCCGGATATCATTCCAGCTGTAAACCAGGATCCTGTGAATATAAATCTGCAAAACCAAAACTACTAGCTGCCCGTGCGGAAATAAGGGCACCCAGAGTTTAGGTTAAAACAATAAACTCCAGGTCAGTCATGTGACTGGTGTGAGAACTAAAACAGTTATTTAAACTTTACTTTAAAAGAGAGTAATTCAAGGGACCATGCCGTATAACACGGAACGGGTTTCCTCCCAAGAATACCAGTGCATATCAATAAACAACGCAATGCTTTTTCGAAAAATGAAGCTATTATAAGACCCAGGTCCCATCACACAATGCAACGCAAGCCGGAGGATAGGGTTTTACCTTATAACAGCCAAACATGCTTGGTACGTTTAAAACAAATCATTGGATACTATTATAAGTGTATAGTGTCAAAACAATTTCAATCATAAATATCAATCATAGGCGGCATAGCTACCATCTACTATGTCGCCATACTAGTTCTACAATTAAAACCGCAATATCACGTATTGGAAATTAGATTCCGTCATGAGTCGAGGCAAGGGGCAAGCTCCTCTCCGCTTTCGAGACAATCTAGCAAATGTCTCAGGGCTACGCACTCTGGACAACCCTGGATCTTCAGGGCCGGTCCTCACTTACGTTAGAGGATTGGCAATTCCTGAACACACGTTTCCCGGTCCTTACAGACCTAAAATCGAGGCGCCTCATCCAACAACCACATAGGTGAAAAGTATATAAATGCCAGGGCTGGTAAGTCACTGACACCACCAAAGCTAGAAAGAAACGTCGTGCTCTCCCTGTAGTCTGTATCCCGTTTTTAACTCATACCGAGGTGTGAGGCTCGCGAATTCATGCTATATACAAAGCTACGCCACAGAGGCCGTGCTTTGATCATCAACCACAAGACTTTGCTTTTCAACAGAAGCCTTGATCCATGCAACTCAGCATGCCACACAGGCAATTCATGCCATGCGATTGATGTCCATCGATATACAACCTCTGAGCTCGTACGTCTCAGAGAAGGGCGTTAAGCAAAAGAATAAATTCTCCGCCGCCAAACAGATGTATATTTAATAGAAATCAATCAACAAAGAATAAAATCCAATGTCAGACACACAATCCATTTACAAGTCCGTTCTGGGTCTGAACGAATCCGGAGGCACTTTCCTCGCATATCCATCCATCTCCAAGTACGTCTGGACGACCACCAATTATTTCCATCCTCTTGGGTGTACAGCCCAATCAGGATCGTCAGTAATTATCCAAACGATGTGAAGACTTCCGGCCTTCGACCACCGTCTTCATCTTCGACATATCGTCGAATCGGTTACTCAGAATGGGTATAAACCCGGACTTTCCGAACAACCCACGTATATTAAAAACAAATGTTACACAAACACAACATATGCCTCATTCCAATTCATTAGTCACTAACCGCAAATTAGCAAGAGAAAAATTTCCCAAATATTAACCCCGAAGGCCGAAACCATCATCAGATCAATATCCAGGAGACCACTCATCTTAACTAATCTACAGCTAGTTTCTAAATTTCAATTCTTAGGGAAGGATTCCCATTAATTTTATCCAAGATAAATTCTTTAAAATTTATCCTTAAATCTTCCTTTGGATGACATTTCAAACCAAATTATGGTTTTCCAAACTAGTCGAGATTAGCGAACCACACCGAAGTAATTATTTATTTTATTTCCCAATCCCAACCTATTCATCCCATGAAGCAAAACTGGTAATACTCCATATCTAACACCGTGGTGTTATCGGTAAAATTAATTACCATTTCACGTTCAAATCTAATTAAAGATTTAACTATCGCTTTGGAGAAAAACTGGTGATACTCCATTCTCGCTCATTTCTAAATTTGATAATTTAGATTATAGATTCACATTTCAATCTAATTGCAGATTCGTTAAAACTCCTTTTACTGGGTTAAAGAACTAGTGTTATTTAAAACACAATTCACGACAAACCCAAATCACATTCTATTTATTATCGGGTTAAAGAACTAGTGTTATTTAAAACACCGTTCACGATAAACCCATTTCAAATCCAATCAAATATATTAGAAATTCCGATTATTTAAAACCCCTTTTTAAATCTAATTTATTTATTTAAAAATAATTGGGTTTTAATTTCAATTCAAAACTAGTTCATTTCGATAAAAATCTATTTTTATCTTTTCAAATATGGAGTTTTTCATCCCAATTTTTCCCAAATCATTTCTTATGATTTTACACAAATTATTGATATTTTTAATAATTTTATCAAGGCCCGTACAGTCGATTTCCATCAACGGCCATCGAACTACACTTACAGCGACATTTTTCAAATTTGATTTGGACGTATCTCCAAATCCAACCGTTAGATTTCAAATTTCTAATATTCGTTAGAAAGCTCTTTTCGATACGAACCCAACGGTTCCGGTTTTAGGAGAATCCGACGGTCGGATCTCCCGTAATGTCTGTTTGAAATAAATGGTCGAAATTCACGAACTGCCGCGGCGCGGCGCGTTCTATTCAGGCCATTATATTATATACATAATATATATAATATATATTTCGTCGATTTCTATTTAAAACGAATTTTATAAATCATTTTAAATTCGTTTCAAAAACAATTTCAACTTCCGTTTCAATTCAAATCAAAATTGAATTCTTCCTTATAAATTCGTTTAAAATTCATTTCTATTCAATTCTAATTTCAATTCGTTTTCAATTCAATTCGAATTCGTTTTATATTCGATTCATTTTGAATTCGTTTTATATTCAATTCATTTCGAATTTGTTTTCAATTCAATTCGAATTCGTTTTATATTCGATTCATTTCGAATTCGTTTTATATTCAATTCATTTCAAATTCGTTTTCTATTCAATTCAAATTGGTTTTTTTTTTCTTCTGTTACGATTGAAAACGAGAGGGGGGCCAGAACAAATAAAGAGAGGGAAGGGGGTTTATTTTATTTTATTATATTTATTATTTTAATTGCAAAAAGTTGAATTTTACATACGACCTCTAAACGAGGCCCACCGCCTGTCGTCCATAGCTAATTACCCACATTCTGAACTCAATGGGATATGTATCGTAGGCTGATTCGATCGTTTCGATCAGTTTTCGTCAAAATAAACATATAACTCTATATATTGAATTTGAACGCGCATTTCAACTTACCGGGGTCACATACTAACTCGAAAAATTCCAGAAAAATATTTTCTAGCTTCGTATTGACGATACGGTCCTAACAAAACTAGTTTCGTCGAGTTCCGAGACCGTTGGAAAAATGGCCATTTTCCAGTCGATTAAAATCAACTGAAACTGGTCAAACGCGTTTTCCCTTGCCACGCTCACATATTGATTCAAAAATTATGAAATTTGAAATCTAGCAATAATTTGACACTGCGGATCCAACAAAAGTGGTTTCGTCGAAATCCGAGGTCGTTTGCAAAATTCCCATTTTTAAGGGCTTGAATTCCATAACGACTATTCAGAATTTTCAACTGGACATATCTTTTGATTCCCGATATGAAATTTCGATTTTTCGGATTTGTTGGAAAGATACTATCAAATAGATCCTATTATTTTTGGTTTCACTAAAATCCGGATTGTTTTGCACCCGGTACATTCAATTGAAGTTTGAAATCGAATTATCGAACTACCGCGCCATTTTCAATTCTATTTATAATTATATATAATTATTTATATTCTAATGACGACGCGTATAAATATATACGTTTGAATTATATTCGAAATAAATTTTCGTCGATATTATTTAAAATAATTCATTTTAAATATTCAAAATTCATTAAAATTGCCAAAATAAAAATTTTAAACTGGCCCAGAATTTCCGGGTTATTACACCGTCATAACATGAGCAATTTCTGCCTTCTTAAGCAATGGACAATCTTTGACGAGATGTCATGTTCGGCGGCAGTTGAAGCATGATCTAGAATTCTGAGAGTTCTAGGTTATGCTTTGTGAGTTTGTCCTCTGCCGCTTTGGACCTGTGCACACATTGGAGTAGTGTCTCATCTTACTACAATTAAAATAGCTTCCTTGGGTGGCTTGCTAGCTTGTTGATTTGTGGATGCTGTGTTGCTGGACTCGGGTTGGTTCCCAGAAGTCTTGCGTTTGTTTCCCACTTGACTCTTGGCGCGGTCTAGATAGAGGTTCCTCTGGTCCAAGTCTTCATAATTACAGGCCATTTCCACTAAGTATGCAAATGCAAGTTTGATGTGGCTCATGGCTCTATCCTGATACTTACGCTTTAGCCCATGTATGAACCTTTTGTTCTTTGCCTTTTCAGTCGTGATAAGCTCTGGTGCGTAACGAGATAGCTGTGTGAACTTGTTAAGGTAGTCCTGGACGGAGAGGTCTCCTTGTTGGAGATTGGCAAATTCATCGTGCATACGCTCCATTGCTTGTTCTGGGATGAACTTCTCCTTAAACATTGCCTTGAACTCATCCCAAGTTCTCACTACATTTTGGTCCGCAGCGGTGATGGCATCCCACCATAATTCTGCCTCATCTTGTAAAAGCCAGGCGCCCATAAATGCCTTATCTTGATCTCCTAGTCTTAAGCCACCTAAGATCTTTTCACAAATTTTCAACCATGCTAAGGCTTCTATCACTGTGCCTGTTCCTGAAAAGGTTTTGCCCTTGAGATTTTCGTATCTCTTCGCCACTCGGTCTAGTTCGAATGGCTGCGGGGCTGGTGGTTCTATCAAAGGCCCTTCTGCAACAGGGACATCCCCTCTTCCTCTACCTCGGCCTCCTCTAGCTGCAGCAGCTCAGGTAGCCATCTATCAAGTTCTATATTAGCAAGAAAAGAGTCAAGCCCACAGAAACGATAATTTTAATATATGGTAAAACAGAAGAACTTAAGGAAAGACAATGATGTACTGATCAGATTATTTTTTCTATTCTGCTTAGCTCATTCTAGGACATTACTAGTGTAACACCCCACATCTGTTAAGGTCACTCACAAAGGGAATGCCTTAACTTCAATGGAGCATTATGGGTACTGGAACAAAAATATCAGAAGACAGACATATATAAAACAACGGAAGGTAAAGTAGAAGTACTTCAAATCATTTATTAAATATAATTGTTTACAATAAAAGCCCATTAACCTCCAATACCCAATTACAGAGCTAAAATATCTGTCTTGCTCAAAAACAAAGAAGCATAAAAATAAATTGTAGTATTCCCTAATAAAGCAAAGCAAGCCATAGCCAAGAGAGATCCAAGCCGTACATGAAAGAGCCTGGGAGCTTGGCAATATCCGAACTAAGCAGTACTCCCACCCTGAGAACCTGGGGGGAACAGAAGAAAAAGAGGCGAAACAAAACGGGTCAGTCATAAAGACCGAGTAAGTCCTAGTGACTTTCAGCATAAAAAAATAGGTAAAGATAACATGGCATGAATAAACTGAAAGTAAACATAAGCATGAGGACAAGATATGCTACAGGCACGATAACTAAGAATAATATCATATGATTTTTGTCAAGTATAACATTGCAAGGTTCCCATTCAAGATAAACTAAGTATAATTTCGCAAGATTTATATCAAGCATCGTAAGATTTCTCTACTTTACCAAAATATTTCTATGATATCTATTTGCTCTGCAGCACCCGTACTGGTATCCCAACCCATGTCATGTGTTGACTATAAAATGATCCCTACAAGTCCTAGCACGTTCATGTGTCTGTGTCATACGGCCCTATCTTGAATGTAGTCACCTGTGCTAGGTCCACCATAGGGTGTATCAGGCTCTACGATGCCAACCACCGACACGAATCAAGCATGCACAGGTAAACCTACTGATGCCCAGTGCCTGCTTTTTCAACTCCGGACCACGTGCACGACCATAGCCCGCCTGAACCTATACTGGCGCACCAACACAGCCGTCGTTCTGGTCGCTTATAATCAACCCAGTAATCGTGCCCCACCCTGCCTAGTTCCAGGGTACCATGATACATCTAGTGGGTTACTGTTGAAATGGACCACGTAACTAGGGTTTCCGTCCAATAGGTTAAGTGTTGTCATTTAAATTCGTGACTTAACCCTTATCAGTCTAGCGTGTCAAGTTGGTTAAGTGTTGTCATTCAAGTTCGTGACTTAACCCTACGAATCATGTGTCAAGTTGGTTAAGTATATTCAAGCGGTTCATGACTTAACCCTACCAAATCATCATGTCAAATTAGTTAAGTATATTCAAGCGGTTCATGACTTAACCCTACCAAATCATCGTGTCAAATTGGTTAAGTATATTCAAGCGGTTCATGATTGAACCCTACCAAATCATCGTGTCAAATTGGTTAAGTATATTCAAGTGGTTCACGACTTAACCCTACCAAATCTTCGTGTCAAATTGGTTAAGTATATTCAAGCGGTTCAAGTACAAGTTTACTTAACCCACCCATTCATGTCATATTGGTTAAGTGTCATTAGTCTAGTCATATTACATAACCTTCCCATTCTTAGCATGTCAGTTTATTGGCATTAATTAATTGTCAATGCATCAACCACTCACATTAGACTTGTTGTTGCGGTCACTGGTTATGCCGGGCAGTTCCGGGCAGAATTACACCACAACTCAGTCTAACCTGGGGCTTAAGCACGATATGACTAACTTCTCACATTGGATCTTATTATTTGCGGTCACTGGATATGCCGGGCAGTTCCGGGCAGAATTACACTGCAAACTCAACCCAACCTCGAGTTAGCCATGTTCACGTTCGCGTTCATATTCATATTCATGTTCATATTTTAACCAAGTTCATATTTCCAGTTATATGCCAATTATCAAGTTCATAATTCACGTTTTTGCCCCAAAACGTATTTCCAAATTATTACCTTAATTCACTATAAGGTTATGCCAAGTTATAGCCTTTTATTTACAATACATGCCAACCAACCAAAACCCAACTTAGGCGCATTCATATTAAACCTCTCCCAAGTCATAAATTATCATATATATATTTCTACTCCATATTTTACATAATTAACGTACGCCTAAGTTCTAGATTACATGTCAGTATTACATATGCCCAATTCATACCAAATTTACATATGTTCAATTCACGCCATTTTACATGTATGCCAAGTTTATGCCAATTTACACATATATCAAGTTTCATGCCGTCTTACAAATGTCAAGGTTCATGATTTACATGTTTACAAAGCTATGCTCAATTTACATAGATCAAGTTTTATACTCAAAATTACATGTATATCACGTTTACACAAATTTACCCATAACAAGACCTAGCCAAATTACATATATCAAGATCCATGTCAAATTACATATATTAATCCCAATCGCGCAATAACCATTATAATGACAACACCCAAACTTACCCCATTTTATGTTAATGGTAAATTATCCCCAAACATCCAATTTTCATATTATGCCTTCGATTCCACCATACACATATATTCCACTAGGCAATATTCAATATTTCCCCCGTATACCATCGCACGTATATCGCAGTTTAGGCCTAGGTCCGAAATTGACCTAGGTCCATCAAAAGAAAATAAATAGGGGGAGGTAGAAGTAGTAATAAGAACAAGATCAAAGAGAAAACAGCATAAATCATCATGATAGGCATAAAGATTACAACTTTATGATAACATTATTATGAATCAAGAAAACTGTTGAATAGATCATAAACTTGACATGATCATGAAGATAGACAAGTCTCAAAACTCAAGATTCAAGGAGCAACAGAAATAGATTAGAATCGATAAACATACTTAAATCCAATTCCACTTTATTCCATGGCCATATCATAATTAAATATTTAAATCTAAAAGTAACTAGAACTTATAGAGCAAGGCTAACGAATTAAGAACTGAAATTGTCACAGAACGTTGCAGTGACGTTGTTTTATCCTCTCGAATTTTTGTAGAGGCTATGTTCTTTGATTTGAATCGAGTTTGAATGCTTAAGCTTTAATTTGGAGGCGGCGGCCATGGTTCAAGAGGTAAATTAGCAGCATAGCAGTGTAAGAATGATTTGTATGAATTAGGCTAGGTCTTAGGATGTTTATATAGGAGTAGGAAACTTATTTAGGCCCTTAGATTAACCCTAGAATTGATCTGAACCCTCAAATTTAGTCACAGGCCCGAAAAACGCACCCACGAACCAACACAGCCGAGCTGGGCTCGACCCAACACCAGGGAGGTCGACTGGGTGGTCGACCCCCTTTGGGCCCGGTCAACTACATGGTCGACCATGTAGTCGACCTGCCCCTGCCCAGGTCGACTACCCAGTCGACCTGGGTCCTGGGCGGGAAATTTCCCAGCCAGCTCGGGTGCTTGTTTTTGAAACTTGAAATTTGAATTCGGATTTTTGAGCTGTTTTCGATTCTGAAAATTCGTGAAACTTCGGAGGTTCATATCTCCCTCATACGGACTCCGATTTTCGAAAACTCGGACTCGTTTCCAAGCAGAATTTCGAGGCGAACGCAATGGCGCAACCCGTTTCCCTTGATTCTTATTTTAAAAATTAATTCTTCCTTGATTTATGGTTTTAACATGTTATTAAAAATTCGGGTTGTTACAACTAGTCCTATCTCAAATGAGCTACTCGCCTTAGAACACTACTGATTCTATTCTGAAGAGGTGTTTAATGTGTCAAATTCCAGAACTAAGATTAACCAAAGCTCTGATACCATCTGTGACGATCCCAAAAACCCCGTACGACGGTGTTAAGGATAATCATTGGAATATAACACATTAATCATCATTAGCAGAGTACAGATAATAGAAAAAGCAGCAAATAAAATAATTTACATAAATATGACAGCGAAATCATAATATGTCACAACATCAGAGAGCACAGTGTAGGATACAACTTAGTGCATGAAAGTAAAAGATCGGTCTACATCGCTAGAAGCTGTACATATACATAAAAGAGTACATGAAATAAATATCAGTCTATATCGCCAGAAGTGGAATCATATACCTAGATAATAATGGCGGAATATCAATAGTCAAAACACTGAGAATTCAAGCCTCGCCATATAAGCCAAAAGATGCACTCCCTGCTGAAGTGCCAAAGCCAAAATATGTCCTGCTACCTGTCACTAGGCTGCCCATGTGAAAATAAGGACACCCGAGTTTGCAAGGTGAAACAAACTACGAGTCAGTCATGGGACTAGTATTAGAAATCTACTTAACTAATTAAACAACAATAATAAGGCAAATCATAGGACCACGCCACTTTCACGGAGCGGGTTTACTCTAGTGATTGTCAGTGCATGAAATAAAGTAAATTATTAAATCATCGCACTGCTTTTGATAAAAATGAAGCCATTATAAGACTCAGGTCCCATCACACAATGCAACGCAAGCCGGAGGACAGAGTTTTACCTTATAATGGCCAAGAAATGCTTGATACGTATAAAACAAAAGTGTCTGATATTATTACTAGTGCATATATGTTTCAAAAGCAACTTCCATCATAAATATCAATCATAGACGGCATGGGTACCATATATCATATCGCCATAGTAATACAATCAAATCCCTGATTTCGTATTGGAAATTGTGTTCCATCATGATTCGAGGCAAGGGGCAAGCTCCTCTCCGATTCGGGACACTCTAGCAAATGTCTCAGGACCACACACAGCGATCCTTGGATCTTCAGGGCCGGTCCTCTCTTACTTTTGAGGATTGGCAATTCCTGAACACACGTTTCTCGGTCCTATAGGACCTATAATCGAGGCGCCTCGCATTCCAACAACCACGCAGGTAAAAAGTATATAAATGGTCGGGCTGGTAGGTCACTGGCATCACCCATAGCTAGAAAGAAACATCGTGCTCTCCCTGCAGTCACTTTCCTGTTTTTGACTCATACCGAGGTGTGAGGCTCGCGAATCCACACTATACACAAAGCTACGCCACGTAGGCCATGCTTTGATCATCAACCACAAGACCTTTCTTTTCAACAGAAGCCTTGATCATCTGCCACTTAGGCATGCCACACAGGCAATTCACTCCATGCGACTGATTTCTATCGATATATAACCTCTGAGCTCGTACATCTCAGAGAAGGGTGTTAAGCAAGAGAATAAATTCTCTGCCACCAAGCAGATATATATTTAATAGAGATCAATCAGCACTAAACAAAATCCAATGTCAGACACACAGTCCATTTACAAGTTCGTTCTGGGTCTGAACGAAACAGGAGGCACCATATTCCTCGCATATCTGTAACACCCCGAATTTTAGTTAATACTAAAATTCACTAATTGTAGGATAAATAATCTCAGATGTGGGAATTGGGGGTAACAGGCTGCGTCATTGCGTTCGTCTCGGAAAAATACGCGAAATAGAGTCCGAGTTTTCGAAAATCGGAGTCCGTATGGCCCAGTTAAGGCCCAATGAAGTTTGTAGAAAATTTAAAGATAAAAACAGATTTAATAATTTAAAACCAGATTTTAAAATTGAGTAAGCGGGGCCAGGCGGGAAGATTCCCGCCCTACCCATGTCGACAGGGCTGTCGACAGGCCTGTCGACAGGGGGGTCGACTTGCCTGTCGACTTGCCTGTCGACAGGGGGGCGACGCCCAGTAAAACTGGGTGCACCAGTTTAGGTTCTTGGGCTGGCTTGGAGGGCTGGTTCTGGAAGCTTCTTGGATCTGACGGGTCTAAACCAATCTAGGGTTAATCTAAGGGTCTAAAATGCAACCTAATCCTATAAATAAGACCCTAACCCTATCCTAATTCATTCATAATTAGATCTTGTAACTAAACTATGGCAAAATAAAACTTGATCATGGCCACCACAAATCAATGAAGAGGAAAGCAAGCTAATCAACCTCTCTAATCAACCTCTAATCCATTCTAAGCATCTTAATCTTCTTCATTTGGAGTGCAAATTGCTAGTAGTGAGTTTCTATCACTTTAACATCAATTGTTAAAGCAAGTAGATTAGGTGTAATGAGACTTATGGTCTTGAATGCGGATTAGTGAGTTTGAATCATTTGTAATGATATGTTACTCTATGTTTTTTTATGTTTATGCATATTGAATAAGTTGATTTATGCATATTTAATAAGTTGGTTTATGCATATTTAATAAGTTGGTTTATGCATACTTGATAAGTGTATTTATGCATGATTAATAAGTTGGTTTATGCATGTTTAACAAGTGGGTTTATGCATGTTGAGTATGTAAGTTTATGCAAGTTTAGTATGATGTATGTTATGTTTACATGATGCTAAATATGCAAGTTGTGGACTATGTGATCATATACATGTTATGCAAGTTCATGAAGATATGCTATGAAAGTTACATGTATGTTAATATGCAAGATATGCTATGAAAGTTACATGTATGTTAATATGCAAGATATGCTATGAAAGTTACATGTATGTTAATAGGCAAGATATGCTATGAAAGTTACATGTATGTTAATATGCAAGATATGCTATGCAAGTTACATGTTTGTTAATATGCAAGTTCATGATGACACATTATGCAAGTTTAAGAGTTAATATGCAAGTATGTGAATGCTTATGCAAGAATGTGAATGCTTATGCAAGAATATGAATGCTTATGCAAGTTATGTGTATGCTTAAATGCATGTTTAACATATTATGCAAGTTGTGAGGATGCTTATATGCAATATGTTATGCAAGTCATGTGAATGCTTATATGCAAGATCAACATGTTATGCAAGATATGTGTATGATAATATGCAAGTTTGGGTTATATGTAGTTGGGTTAATATATGCTCATATATGCAAGTTGACATCCTCTTAACCCATGACAAAGTTGTATGCTAAACCCATGATATTTGTGATGATCTTCCCCTTATTTATGTCATGAAATGAGAACGATTTACGTGGGGAACGATGGGGTTGGTAAATATGTTAATAAAAATATGATTGGGTATGATTAAGCATACCAAAAAAATAAATTACCATAAGTGGGAATTTACCTATTGAGTTAGGTCTACCCCATGGGAATTTACCTATTGAGTTAGGTCTACCCATGTTATGGAAAATTTGATATTAATTAGGGATAATTAATATGGGGGTGATTAATTAGGTGTAATTAATCAACTAAGACACGAGGTTGGACCCTTTTGTAGCGGAAGTCTGCCCGGAACCGACCGGCCATCCAGCGGCTACAAATGATTGGCCCAATGTGAGAGGTCTTAGTCATAAATTAAATACATGATTAAAGTAAAGACACGAGGTTAGACCCTTTTGATGACAGAAGTCTGCCTGGAACCAACCGGCATATCCAGCAGTCATAAAAGACGGTCTAATGTGAGAGGTCTTTATGAGGTCATGATCTTAATTAATGAATTAAGAAACACTTAACCATATTAGCATGTAGTGGGACATGAGGGGTTAAGTGGGTGCCTTGGGGTGGCATGATGAGACTAGTGGGTTGCCTTGGGTGGCAATAGAAAAATACGATTAGAATACTTAACCAAAGTGGAACATGTAATTAAACATGATTAAAAGGTTAAGTAAGTGCCATGGGTGGCATGTGAAAATACGATTAGAATACTTAACCAAAGTGGGACATGTAAGTAAACATGATTAAAGGGTTAAGTAAGTGCCTTAGGTGGCATGTAGGAATCTAGTGGGTGCCTTAAGGGGCAATTGAAATATGATTAGATGACTTAACCAAAACTTAACATGTAAGTGGGCATGATTATAAAGAGGGGTTAAGTGGGATGCACTAGATAAAATTGCAAGCTTAGGTGGTAGCTTGTGGGGGCCCATTTCAACCAATATCCCAAACGTATCTTTGTGGGCTCGACTCAAGTCGAGTGACGGGACACGCATATTGGGCTTGACTATAAGAGGCCAAACCGGGTTAGCGGTGGCAACGCGGGACCAACGGGTTTCATATGCGTGTGTGGACCCGGGCTGGTTGATAAGTCGTTGTTGCATCGTGTAGATATAAAGCCGTGCACTGTTGATATTATCTGGTAGCCACTTTAGGGGAATGATACACCCCAATCGTGGGACCAGCACGGGTATCTACGTAGGGGAGCCGATCGCTTGGGGAGTAGTGGGTACACCTATGTAGTCAGATAGGTGTAACACCCCACCTCCGCTAGGGTCATTCGCAAAGGAATGCACTAGCTTTAGAGGGGCATTATTGGTAAACATGCACAGAGATATCACAAGACAGAACATATATAAATAGCGGAAGTAAAATCAAACTTTCATAACATGAATAAATAAGGTCTAAAGCCTTTTACATCAGGGTACATCAAAACCTGTCTTTCAAAAATAAAGAAGCATAAAAACCTTTTATAAATTATTCCCCAAGTACAAACAGTAAGGTGGCCATAGCCAAGAGAAGTCCAAGCCATCCATGATGACCTTCAGGCAGAAGAAGTCCAGACTAAACAGCATTGTTTCCTCCCTGTAACCTGGGGGGAGAAACGGAAGAAAAGAGGCGAAACAAAACGGGTCAGTCAAAAAGACTGAGTAAGTCCTATCTACTTCTAGTATAAAAACAGGTAAAGGTAACATGACATGCATAAACTGAAAGTAAACATAAAGATGACTACAAGATAGATAAACTAAATCGGGGTAACGGGCTGAGCTACTGTAGCAAGCTAAACTAAGGTATCGTGGTAAACCACGGTGTCATGATAAATCAAGGTATCACATCGTCAGATCTCTATCGGGTACATTATCCTAAGGTATCTACCCCGTCTAACATCCCACGGTATATATTATGTATATTCTTCCTAGTTCTAACATGTATATTTGCTCTGCACCTCTCGTACTAGTATCCCTACCCGCGTCACGTGTTAACCATGAATGTCCCGTGCTCAAAGTCGTGTTATGGTCCATGTCAACCTAAGATCGCATATATAGGTTACTCAAATCATATGTTTCTTTCCATGTATATAAGTTCAGTCCTTTGCCGTACCTCGTACGGGCTTCCTCATGTCGTATTATCCTTGAATTCGTTGGACTGTCACCCTTGTTCTAGCTAGGCTCTTCCATATGAATCATCGTTTGAACTACTAGTACTTACGCCACCTAGAACCACTAGGGATTACGCTTACCTATTGCACGCTTTCGTATTTCAGTTTGGGTTAAACCACCTAGGCCACTAGGGATTACGCTAACCCTCGACCGCGCCCTTTTCCCCACGCATTCATCGTGAATCGTTTTTCTATAACTGTATGCACATGTATCACATCGTGCCATCCGAGTCCTGTCACAGGGCAAAACAAGAAATACAGGACTCGGTCGGGAGCTTTAGATTTATCTGCCGATGCAGATACTAAGGTCTGCTTTTCTACACGTGGCTATGGTCCCACGAGACCCCTCCCTCAACTAGTGAAAGGCAACACAAGAGATAATCTTGCATGAGAACTACACTCCGGCCAGCCCACATCCTACGGCCTACCTCACCCATGATTAGATAGCAATCATGGTCTGTTGGGTGTTCCCTGCCTTTCCGTACGTACACGCTTGACTCAAGATGGTAGATGATCGACGAACTTGCTATCTCGGGCACCTTATGTATCCGCCGACTCACTGCTATCCACCCCAGTCTTTAGGTCGCTCGCATAGCAACCAAGGCATATTCTTGGTTCTTCTACCGCAGACCTCAACCTCTCGTGAGCCTAGTATAATGACCTGACAGCTCACAGAGGGATCCCAAGAATATCCTCACGTTCCCCGAAGCCGCTGCTTCGTTACCCAGTTCGCTGGAGCCTTTATCCAATCAGATAGCCTGCTCCTACACGCATACTCTAACGTATCGGGTTACTGATCTATCTAAGAAATGGTCCAAATTTCCTTGACTAAGAATTATTACTTAGTTTCCCTTAACTAAGGTTTACCACTTAGCCTTATTTCCATAATCCTTGTTAACTATGGTTATTTACCTGATCCTCCGAATTAGGGTTTATCTAATGGGTTAAGTGTCACTTAAGTTCATAACTTAGCCCGTCTACAACCCATGTCAAAATTGGCTAAGTATCCAAGTCCAAGACTTAACCCTACAAACCATGTGTTAAGTTGGCTAAGTATATCAAGCAATCCATGACTTAACCTCGTCTAATTATCACTTTAGATTGGTTAAGTATATATTAATTTGACCCCATCAAATCACCGAGTCAAATCGGTCAAGCGTATTCGAAACGATTCGTGACTTAGCCTTATCATGTTTTTACGTTAGATTGGTTAAGTATAGGCTAACTTAACCTCATCAAATTAACGAGTTAGATTGGTTAAGTATAGGTCACTTAACCTCATCCAATCATCGTGTTAAATTAGTTAAGTGTTTAACTTAACCCCATCGAATTACCGTGTTTAGATTAGTTAAGTGTGGATTACTTAACCCCATCTAATTACCGTGGTTAGTTTAGTTAAGTCTTAATTACATAACCCCATCTAATTACCGTGGTTAGGTTAGTTAAGTCTTAATTACTTAACCCCATCTAATTACCGTGGTTAGGTTAGTTAAGTCTTAATTACTTAACCCCATCTAATTACCCAGTCGGATTAGTTAAGTGTAAATTACTTAACCCCATCTCCTAATCATCTTGCATGGTTAAGTGTCATTAAGGAATCAAGTCCGGTCCCACTTAACCTACCCATTCGTGTCATATCGGTTAAGTGTCATTAGTCAAATTTACTTAACCTTATCATGTGGCATTAATTTAATTAATGCACTCTTAACCTCTCACATTAGACCTTGTTGTGGTTACTAGTTAAGCCGGGCGGGTCCGGGTAGATTTACACCACAACTTAGTCTAACCTCGGGTCTTAAGCGCGACATGACCAACTTCTCACATTGGATCCTATTGTTTGTAGCTACTAGTTAAGCCGGGCGGGTCCGGGTAGATTTATGCTACAAACTCAACCCAACCTCGAGTTGGCCACACTTATATTATCTAAGTTCATCATGTTTCCAAAACACGTTACAAGTTTTCAAGCATTTGGGTAGACCTAACTTAATAGGTAAATTCCCAAAGGGTAGACCTAACTTAATAGGTAAATTCCCAAGCTCATGTTCTTATGCATACTTATATGCCAACTTCCATGTTATCTTTCAAGTCATAATTTCAAGTATAAACACATGTCATATTCAAGTTAAGATTTTGCGACATGTTCATGTTTATCTAACTACCCAAAATCGTGTTTTCCCAACGCAAGCAAAGCGAGTCAACATAGTAAGGATACTATGTCACATATTGGTCTCAAAACATGCATGATGCCAAAAGGGCTTGGCTTCCACATGCATAACATCATAAAGAGATTGGCCATAAACATGCATAGTGTCATAAGGTAATTTGGCCACAAACATGCATATTATCAAAAAGGGTTTAGCCATAAACATGCACAACTTAAAAGAGGGGATTGGCCATGAGCATGCATAATCTCATAAAGGATTTGGCCACAAACTTGCATGTTACCCTAAGGGGTTTGGGTTAATAAACATGCATAAGCCCCAAAATCTTGTCTTAGCCAATGTTTCACACATAAAGTGGTTCCTAAAGGTTCATGCTAGCATTTCATGCATAAAGATCCAAACTTGCAAGTTCAACTAGGTTATGCATAGCATGAGAGGCATGATTAAGTCACTCACATGGCCTAAAATCATAATCATGAACATAAGAGGCAAGGTAAGGCTCGTATAGGTTCGCATAATCATGTTTAGCCTCATTTTATCCCATGTCATTATCAAAACTACCGTTTCCATCTAAAAGTTGCTAGAACTTACATAGTTAGGCCTAGGGAAAGAAGCATGAATCATCTTGGCTAAGAAAGGTGCCTCCTTTGTAGAAGAATCGTCATGGAACTCGCATAGCAATGTTGATTTGGCCTTGATTTGGTGTAGCAAGCTTGCACCTTTTGATTTGAACTTGATTTGGATGCATAGGCTCTAGGGATTTGAGATGGAGGCCATGAGAGTAGAAATTTGGCCATAGTTTAGTTACATGAGTGAATAATGAGGGTTTAGGGGTAGGTTTAGGGTCTTTTTATAGAGATTAGGATAGTTTTAGGCCCTTAGATTAACCCTAGGATAGATCCAAGCCCTCAAAAATCGTCACAAGCCTCCAAAACAAGACCAAGGGCCAAAATAGGTGCACCAGGCCAGCCAGGGTCAAGCCAGAAGGCTGTGCAGGTTTCTGGCTCGACACGGGCGCACTTCCCAAGTGCGCCAGTGTATTTTTGTGCTGGCGCACTTCACAAGTGCGCCAGTGCATTCTGGCTTGTTTTCGGTTTTTCTGCCTAACTTTGTTCGTCCATATCTTCTTCATACGGACTCCGATTTACGAAATTTCGGACTCTATTTCGCGTATTTTTCCGAGACGAACGCAATGGCGCAACCCGTTTATCCTGATTCAGATTTTATAATTTAATTCTGCCTTGATTCTTGTCTTTACATGTTATCGAAATACGGGTTGTTACATTCTCCCCACCTTTGAGGATTTCGCCCCCGAAATCTCCAAGTTAGGAAGAACATATCCTACCATCCATCATTCATCTACTCAAAACATCATCCACAAGCAACCATTGTCCTTAGATGATTTCTAATGCTGTATGAATAGATGCAAAACGTGTGTGTACATGTTCCTTAGCTAATGCTAATGATCAGGCCTGAATAATCTTTCTGATGCAAAATATGTATAGTGCCATGAATCCAACATGTATGCAAATAGTCCTAGTCATATAGATACTATATGCGTGCACAATCATTCATTCATATGCAACAACCGCATGATAACACATTCGATTTCATCCATAAACAAGTATAAATACTCGTGCATATGCAATATGAAACGTGACCGAGTCAAGCTAATATCTAATGTAAATTCGCGCATCCACGAGCAACCACTTGCAATCATTTGCAACCATATCAACCATAACATGTTTCAAATACATGTTTACATCCATAGGGTTCTACCTAAGATTCCCTGAAACAGGGTCGAGAAGATAAACAAGACAAACTCCGTACGGGGTTTGTAACAGAGACAGGACCGAGAGGATGTCCATAAAAGATAGCCTACAAGCAAGCTCAATAGAGAAACAGGGATCGAGGATATATTCCCAAAAGAGATATCATGCACGTATTTAGTCTTCAGTCTCCTGAGTCGCATTACCTTGAGCTTAGTTCCATCGTGCCTTGACCGCCCCTTTTTCTTCACGATTTCGCAGCTTCTTATTTCCTGTTTCCATAACATGAGTTGGATCTCATTCCCTCGTCGCCTCTCGTTCCTCTTGCACTTATCCTTTTCCTAGAATACTTGACGCAAACATGACTGCGTACTCATGATCTCATGCAAGCTTTCCAAAATTCACTAGTGAATCTCGGACCTCGTACCATAGGGTATTTCTCGTAGAAGAACTTCCTCTTGAAAGTAAACAGATGCCAACCAGGTTATCAAGCGCACTTACTAGGGTGATCTCTATAACCCATGCATAAATGAAGTAAACCGTCCGTCTTATCGGCGAATTCTATTCAAATGGATTACCAACAACTGCATCCTGGGATTCTAGGTAACTAGCCATGACAGAACCCAAAAGGTTACACGAGACTTTGAGGGTATTACCAAAACAAGCCAAGAGTCTAACCACCCTCCTTTTAAAACCGAGAGTGGCACCCCTTACTGGATAACCACTTCATCCCTAGAATCCCTCCACAACTTATAAACATAAGCATTATTTCCAAGCTCAACACTTGATATAGACATTCTCAAATCCAAACAGGCTATGAATAAATGGACAGACCTTCCAATAGGACTTGAGACAAAAGCGGGATTCTCTACTACGCTAGTACTAAGGTGCAGAGACTCAACTATCGAAGCGGACTTAAAAGATGCGGTGATCAAAACAAAGTCCCGACAGGATGATAGAGAAGAAAAGCTAAACCTTTAACAAGATCATTACCCTAGAAATGAGAGCATACTATTGCCCTCCCAATGATCTTGTCCTTGTCCCATGCTACTTAACTATCTATCCCCGTTTCACCATGCCAAAGGTACTCTCTCGTCATGGGTTTCATTGTTCATCTTTCTCCCTCCTTTGAGGACTAAGCCATACCAACAAGTTGCTCATCCTTAAGCTCGTATCCTTTATCCTCTTCCTCACTATCCTTTCTTATAACGCGGCCACTGGTCTCTCGAGAACCACCTCCATCGTAAGGAAAACACTTTCGTAGGTAGAAAAGACTAGTCGCAGTTAAAACTACTGTGACTACAGATGGAGGAAAGGAAGGAAAAGAGATTAAATCAAGGAAACAAGGATGATGCTAATGGCCTTTGGGGAATAGCCTTTTTCTTTTTAAAAGAAAATTTTCTTGAAAAATGCTTCTTTGTAAACGGTTTTTCAAATAATTTTCAGAAGGTCTTTAAAAACTTTTGCCCAGTCTGGTAACCTTCTGCTCTGATACCAAATGTAACACCCCACCTCCGCTAGGGTCACTCGCAAAGGAATGCACTAGCTTTAGAGGGGCATTATTGGTAAACATGCACAGAAATATCACAAGACAGAACATATATAAATAGCGGAAGTAAAATCAAACTTTCATAACATGAATAAATAAGGTCTAAAGCCTTTTACATCAGGGTACATCAAAACCTGTCTTTCAAAAATAAAGAAGCATAAAAACCTTTTATAAATTATTCCCCAAGTACAAACAGTAAGGTGGCCATAGCCAAGAGAAGTCCAAGCCATCCATGATGACCTTCAGGCAGAAGAAGTCCAGACTAAACAGCATTGTTTCCTCCCTGTAACCTGGGGGGGAAACGGAAGAAAAGAGGCGAAACAAAACGGGTCAGTCAAAAAGACTGAGTAAGTCCTATCTACTTCCAGTATAAAAACAGGTAAAGGTAACATGACATGCATAAACTGAAAGTAAACATAAAGATGACTACAAGATAGATAAACTAAATCGGGGTAACGGGCTGAGCTACTGTAGCAAGCTAAACTAAGGTATCGTGGTAAACCACGGTGTCATGATAAATCAAGGTATCACATCGTCAGATCTCTATCGGGTACATTATCCCAAGGTATCTACCCCGTCTAACATCCCACGGTATCTATTATGTATATTCTTCCTAGTTCTAACATGTATATTTGCTCTGCACCTCTCGTACTAGTATCCCTACCCGCGTCACGTGTTAACCATGAATGTCCCGTGCTCAAAGTCGTGTTATGGTCCATGTCAACCTAAGATCGCATATATAGGTTACTCAAATCATATGTTTCTTTCCATGTATATAAGTTCAGTCCTTTGCCGTACCTCGTACGGGCTTCCTCATGTTGTATTATCCTTGAATTCGTTGGACTGTCACCCTTGTTCTAGCTAGGCTCTTCCATATGAATCATCGTTTGAACTACTAGTACTTACGCCACCTAGAACCACTAAGGATTACGCTTACCTATTGCACGCTTTCGTATTTCGGTTTGGGTTAAACCACCTAGGCCACTAGGGATTACGCTAACCCTCGACCGCGCCCTTTTCCCCACGCATTCATCGTGAATCGTTTTTCTATAACTGTATGCACATGTATCACATTGTGCCATCCGAGTCCTGTCACAGGGCAAAACAAGAAATACAGGACTCGGTCGGGAGCTTTAGATTTATCTGCCGATGCAGATACTAAGGTCTGCTTTTCTACACGTGGCTATGGTCCCACGAGACCCCTCCCTCAACTAGTGAAAGGCAACACAAGAGATAATCTTGCATGAGAACTACACTCCGGCCAGCCCACATCCTACGGCCTACCTCACCCATGATTAGATAGCAATCATGGTCTGTTGGGTGTTCCCTGCCTTTCCGTACGTACACGCTTGACTCAAGATGGTAGATGATCGACGAACTTGCTATCTCGGGCACCTTATGTATCCGCCGACTCACTGCTATCCACCCCAGTCTTTAGGTCGCTCGCATAGCAACCAAGGCATATTCTTGGTTCTTCTACCGCAGACCTCAACCTCTCGTGAGCCTAGTATAATGACCTGACAGCTCACAGAGGGATCCCAAGAATATCCTCACGTTCCCCGAAGCCGCTGCTTCGTTACCCAGTTCGCTGGAGCCTTTATCCAATCAGATAGCCTGCTCCTACACGCATACTCTAACGTATCGGGTTACTGATCTATCTAAGAAATGGTCCAAATTTCCTTGACTAAGAATTATTACTTAGTTTCCCTTAACTAAGGTTTACCACTTAGCCTTATTTCCATAATCCTTGTTAACTATGGTTATTTACCTGATCCTCCGAATTAGGGTTTATCTAATGGGTTAAGTGTCACTTAAGTTCATAACTTAGCCCGTCTACAACCCATGTCAAAATTGGCTAAGTATCCAAGTCCAAGACTTAACCCTACAAACCATGTGTTAAGTTGGCTAAGTATATCAAGCAATCCATGACTTAACCTCGTCTAATTATCACTTTAGATTGGTTAAGTATATATTAATTTGACCCCATCAAATCACCGAGTCAAATCGGTCAAGCGTATTCGAAACGATTCGTGACTTAGCCTTATCATGTTTTTACGTTAGATTGGTTAAGTATAGGCTAACTTAACCTCATCAAATTAACGAGTTAGATTGGTTAAGTATAGGTCACTTAACCTCATCCAATCATCGTGTTAAATTAGTTAAGTGTTTAACTTAACCCCATCGAATTACCGTGTTTAGATTAGTTAAGTGTGGATTACTTAACCCCATCTAATTACCGTGGTTAGTTTAGTTAAGTCTTAATTACATAACCCCATCTAATTACCGTGGTTAGGTTAGTTAAGTCTTAATTACTTAACCCCATCTAATTACCGTGGTTAGGTTAGTTAAGTCTTAATTACTTAACCCCATCTAATTACCCAGTCGGATTAGTTAAGTGTAAATTACTTAACCCCATCTCCTAATCATCTTGCATGGTTAAGTGTCATTAAGGAATCAAGTCCGGTCCCACTTAACCTACCCATTCGTGTCATATCGGTTAAGTGTCATTAGTCAAATTTACTTAACCTTATCATGTGGCATTAATTTAATTAATGCACTCTTAACCTCTCACATTAGACCTTGTTGTGGTTACTAGTTAAGCCGGGCGGGTCCGGGTAGATTTACACCACAACTTAGTCTAACCTCGGGTCTTAAGCGCGACATGACCAACTTCTCACATTGGATCCTATTGTTTGTAGCTACTAGTTAAGCCGGGCGGGTCCGGGTAGATTTATGCTACAAACTCAACCCAACCTCGAGTTGGCCACACTTATATTATCTAAGTTCATCATGTTTCCAAAACACGTTACAAGTTTTCAAGCATTTGGGTAGACCTAACTTAATAGGTAAATTCCCAAAGGGTAGACCTAACTTAATAGGTAAATTCCCAAGCTCATGTTCTTATGCATACTTATATGCCAACTTCCATGTTATCTTTCAAGTCATAATTTCAAGTATAAACACATGTCATATTCAAGTTAATATTTTGCGACATGTTCATGTTTATCTAACTACCCAAAATCGTGTTTTCCCAACGCAAGCAAAGCGAGTCAACATAGTAAGGATACTATGTCACATATTGGTCTCAAAACATGCATGATGCCAAAAGGGCTTGGCTTCCACATGCATAACATCATAAAGAGATTGGCCATAAACATGCATAGTGTCATAAGGTAATTTGGCCACAAACATGCATATTATCAAAAAGGGTTTAGCCATAAACATGCACAACTTAAAAGAGGGGATTGGCCATGAGCATGCATAATCTCATAAAGGATTTGTCCACAAACTTGCATGTTACCCTAAGGGGTTTGGGTTCATAAACATGCATAAGCCCCAAAATCTTGTCTTAGCCAATGTTTCACACATAAAGTGGTTCCTAAAGGTTCATGCTAGCATTTCATGCATAAAGATCCAAACTTGCAAGTTAAACTAGGTTATGCATAGCATGAGAGGCATGATTAAGTCACTCACATGGCCTAAAATCATAATCATGAACATAAGAGGCAAGGTAAGGCTCGTATAGGTTCGCATAATCATGTTTAGCCTCATTTTATCCCATGTCATTATCAAAACTACCGTTTCCATCTAAAAGTAGCTAGAACTTACATAGTTAGGCCTAGGGAAAGAAGCATGAATCATCTTGGCTAAGAAAGGTGCCTCCTTTGTAGAAGAATCGTCATGGAACTCGCATAGCAATGTTGATTTGGCCTTGATTTGGTGTAGCAAGCTTGCACCTTTTGATTTGAACTTGATTTGGATGCATAGGCTCTAGGGATTTGAGATGGAGGCCATGAGAGTAGAAATTTGGCCATAGTTTAGTTACATGAGTGAATAATGAGGGTTTAGGGGTAGGTTTAGGGTCTTTTTATAGAGATTAGGATAGTTTTAGGCCCTTAGATTAACCCTAGGATAGATCCAAGCCCTCAAAAATCGTCACAAGCCTCCAAAACAAGACCAAGGGCCAAAACAGGTGCACCAGGCCAGCCAGGGTCAAGCCAGAAGGCTGTGCAGGTTTCTGGCTCGACACGGGCGCACTTCCCAAGTGCGCCAGTGTATTTTTGTGCTGGCGCACTTCACAAGTGCGCCAGTGCATTCTGGCTTGTTTTCGGTTTTTCTGCCTAACTTCGTTCGTCCATATCTTCTTCATACGGACTCCGATTTACGAAATTTCGGACTCTATTTCGCGTATTTTTCCGAGACGAACGCAATGGCGCAACCCGTTTATCCTGATTCAGATTTTATAATTTAATTCTGCCTTGATTCTTGTCTTTACATGTTATCGAAATACGGGTTGTTACAATAGGGGTACACGAAACTACTAAATCACTAAGTACATTTAAGGGGATCAACCTTTAAGTAGGAATGACTGGTGTGGTGCAGTGTAGTAATTATCCTTGGGTGGGTAGATGCGTCCTTACGGTTATCCTAGTTTATCCTAAGTTTACCAAGCTGCTTAGTGTAGCCATTCATCCCCAGATATTACCGTAGGTCAAGTTTATGTCTTCTCTGGTTACTTTAATGATTTTATTGTTAAAGTTATAGGTCTCACTCAGACTTATGTCTGACCCCGTTGTTTTTATCTTTTTCCCAACCCTCAGGTCCTACGGTGGATCCTAGCGGTAGTAGAGCTTGATTGGATTGCTGTTCCAGTCTTTAGGAGCTTGGGTAGATGTAAAGCTCCAGTTATCCAGTTATCTTTTCTTTTGTTCTGGCTATTGTATGAGAGAGTGGGATTATGTACTTCTTTATATTGATGGATATTGTACTTGACTTTTATCGTGGTTTTATGATGTAACCAGACATGTTTATTTCTGCTGTTATGAAATTTCAAGTACTATTTATATCTGTCTTGTTGTAATTTTTCTGTTCTATATTCACTAAAATACTCCACCGATGCTATGGCATTCCCTTAGTGAGTGACCATAGCGGGCGTGGGGTGTTACACGTGGTATCAGAGCAAAGGTTACCGGAACAGATAAAAATTTTAGAAAACTATTTTTCTAAAAACATTTTTGGAAGAAATATTTTCAAAAACATGTCTTTAAAGAGAAAAGTTTTTGAAAGAAAAGCATAATCCCCGATAGCCATATCTTTATCTTTCGAATTCTCCGTTTTGAAACTTTCCTTTTTCGTCTCAGCATGGCTGAAGATCTTTATCTTCCGGACGGTGTAGCGGTACCAGTATGGTATAGGAGGTTGTTAGAGGCTAGGGCCGCCGCTGCAGGTCCAGCAAATGTTCCTCCTCCACCTTTTGCACTCGTTCCTCCTCGCACGGATACTTTTGCTATGACTTGTAGGAAGTTTAAGGCTATGGGAGGAAAACCTTTTGTGGGAGCTAGGGATTGGCTTAATGAGACGGAAGAATTGATGGAAATCTTGGAAGTGGAAGAGGGAAAGAAAGTCAAGTTAGCCGCTTGGTTAATGGAATGAGAGGCCTCGTTCTGGTGGGAGGTCACTAATGGAGAACGCCCGGTTGATTCTTGGATGGATTTCAGGCAAAGGTTTGAGGCAAAGTTTCTCTCAAAAGCGGAAGAAAATATGCACGTGGATAGGTTCTTGAACTTAAAGCAAGGGAACTTGTCAGTGAAAGAATATGTTAACAAGTTTAATCAACTAGAGAGGTTCAACATGGACTTGGTAAACACACCAGAAGAGAAAGCTTTGAGGTTCGTTAGAAGCTTAAACGAACCGATATACGGATTGGCTATGTCTCACATCCCCATGGGGGCCACTTTCGAGAAACTAGTGGACATGGCACTTATGCATGAGGAAGAGAAGGGTCCCAATGCTAATAAAGCACCCGAGAAGAATGAAGATCAGAAGAAACCTCAACAACAAAATAAGGGTGGGAAAGGTAACGGTGGCAAGGGAAAGAAGAAGTGCTTCAACTGTGGTACACTAGGCCACCTAAGCAAGGATTGTCGCAAGAAGAAGACTGGCTGCTTCCACTGTGACGAAGCAGGACATCTAGTGAAAGACTGTCCTAAGAAAGGGCAAAGGATGGGATCTACCTCAGGAGGACAGGTGCAAGTTCTTTTGGCACCAACTCAGGCAAGGGGGCAAGCTCAGGCTCTCGCGGTTCGACCGATTCAGGAAAGAGGTAGAACTATTTTCGTGGAAAGTTTAGTTTTTCCTGTTTGATCATCCTGTCCGTACTTTATTTGATTTTGACGCATCGAGTTCGTTTATTTCATTATTATTAGTAGAGTCACTGCACTGAGACACCAGTTGGTAGATGATCCCTTAGTTGTTTCAAACCCAATTGGGCTCCATGATGTGTTTGGGTTTGAAAGTTGCTATACTTAGCGTTGAGTTTAGATGTGATGCTTTTTGGGCTTCACGGGCTATGGGTTAGTTTTGGGCATGGACTGGTTATCCAGTGATGGTGCCGTTCTTATTGCGGAGGGAGAGTTGTTAGGGTTATGACCCGCTAGGGTAACACTCTCGAGATCTCTTGTAATCCCATGGAATCTGTTATGCTAAAATCGCTTGACACGTCGGTCGAGAGTTTGCAATCTATAGAATGGTCCGGGAATACTCAGATGTGTTTTGAGGTGGTGAAGGGCTTACCTCCGGAGCGGGAGATTGACTTCCAATTATATCTGATAGGCAATGCCAAACCAGTGTCTTGGCCAGTGTGCCACGTGGCTCCTCGTGAGAGGAGGGAACTCCATAAGCAAGTAGGCAATTTGCTTGAGAAGGGGTTTAGAAGACGAAGTATATCGGAGTAGGGTGCTCCGGTAGTTTTTGCCACAAAGGCGGATGGGTCCCTCAGACTTTGTGTAGGCTAAAGAGAGCTAAATAAACTCACAAAGAAGAATAGACACCCATTGTCGAGGATTGATGATCTCTTTGATCAGTTAGTGGGCTCCTCAGTATTCTCGCAATTGGACTTAACCACGAGGTTTCGTCAGTTGGGAATGACTGAGGATAGTATAGAGAAGACTGCCTCTAGGACTTCGAATGGTTTTTTTTTATGAGTGGCTGAAGATGCCATTTGGTTTGACGAACGCCCCCGCATATGATGAGAAGGGTGTTCAGGGAGTACCTAAATAAGTTCGTGATGGTCTTTGTAAATGACATCTTGGTCTTTTCTAGGAGCGGAATAAGTTTTCGTATGTGCTCAATAGGATGAGCAAAGCCAGTTATGGGATAAACAGTGGTTTTGGAGCGAGACTGGCAAGGACATCCAAAGTTGGTCAAAGGCTTAATTGTTTAGCCATTTTTACTAGTATCATCTCACGTAGGTCGCCTGAACTCGAAGGAGATATCCCTTGGGTGTTTGTCTGATATTGGTTTAGGCCTTTGGGGCTTGCATTTGGGGGATGTCGAGTTCGACTAGGGTGGTCTGCGTGAGAGATGGACAATTGTGATGATTTTGGGATGGGATTCTTAGCATCCTATGAGTTTGAGATAGCGTATACCCAAGGCAAGGGTAATGTGGTGGCGGACGCCTTAAGTAGAGAAAGGTTGTCCTTAAGTTCATTGTTCGTTGAACGACGGAGCTTAGAGTTTATTTCTATGTTTGACTTTAGACCTTCCGTTGACTTTGTACCCGGATTGCTAGCTTCTTTTGAGGTTAGACCTACTCTTTTGGGGCGGATTGGAGAAGCACAGAGGGACGACCCACAGTTGGTTGAGTTGGTGGGGAAGCTCATAAGGAGGGAGTCGTCCAGCCATTTGAGTAGGTACACCCTAGACGATAGGGGGTGCTTGCGTAGAGACGGTAGACTTTGTGTATCGAAAGACGAGGGTTTGAGGAAGGTTATTCTTGATGATGCACACCGTTCTAGGATGACCATTCATCCCGGTGGGGACAAGATGTACCAAGACATGAAGAGGGTTTTTCTGGACCGGTATGAAGAAAGATGTGGCCGAGTATGTCGCTCGATGCTTGGTGTGCTAACAAGTGGAAGCAAAGTAAAAGAAACCCGGAGGGTTGCTTCACCCGTTGAGAGTTCCGTAATAGGAAGTGGGATAGTGTCTCGATGGATTACCAAAATCAAGGAAGGGTAATACGGGGATTGGGCTTATGGTTGATAAACTTACTAAGTGTGCCCATTTCATACCCGGGAAGAGCAAGAGCACTATTCCATGTCTAGCTTCAGTTTATATTCGAAAGATTATTAGATTGCATGGTGTACCCTCCAGTATGGTGAGCGATCGAGATCCCATCTTCACTAGAGAGTCTAGAGAGTTTTGGAAGAGTTTCCAAGAGGCGGTAGGGACTCAGTTGTAATTGAGTACCGCATATCATCCTCAGATAGACGGCCAGACCGAGAGGGTGAATCATATTTTAGAAGACCTTTTTGAGGCTATGTATCTTGGATTTTGGAGGTACACGGGAGGAGCATCTTCCATTGGCGGAGTTACCCGACAGACTTAGTAGTGTACATGATGTATTCCATAGGAGGAAGTGCCTACATGAGACCGCAGAGGTGGTAGAGCCGAGTTTGCTTAGAGAAGTGGAAATAGAGTGTGATGCGAAGATTCGACGAGCTCCTACTCGCATCCTTGGGTCAGAGACTAGGAAGTTGAGAAACAGAGAGGTTCAACTAGTCAAAGTACAGTGGGGAGATGAAGAGAGCGACGCTACCTGGGAGACGGAAGCGAAGATGCGTTCGAGGTACCCTTTTCTTTCGGAGGGTATGCCCTTTTGCTTCTCCTTCATCGCATATCTTGTGCTTATCTTATCCTTAGTATGTCCTCTCGTTAGTACCTTTGACCTTTAGATAGGGTAAACCTATGGTTGAAACATGTGTTTGAGACATGTTATGGTTGATGGATGCAAGTGTTTGCTAGTGGTTGCTCGTGGACGCATATACACACACTCTAGGCACTAGATCGGCTCAATCACTTCATATTGCATATTGCATAAAATTGTATGTAGGAAGCTATATTTATGGATGTATAATGATTGTGTTATCATATGGATGATGCATTTTGGAGAATGATTGTGCACTCATATAGATATTGTATGTGTCGATAGGGTTATCTCGCATACATGTTGGATGCATGGCACTATCATGGTTTGCATATGTTCATACATTAGATAGGGAACATATACACACACTTTTTGCATATGCTCATACATCATTAGAAACTGTTTTAAGGACAATGGATGCCCGTGGTTGATGGATTGAGTAGATGGTTGTTTGGATGGTAGGATATGCATTCTCCTTAGCTTAGAGATTTCGGGGACGAAATCCTTTAAGGAGGGGAGAATGTAACACCCCGAATTTTAGTTAATACTAAAATTCACTAATTGTAGGATAAATAATCTCAGATGTGGGAATTGGGGGTAACGGGCTGCGTCATTGCGTTCGTCTCGGAAAAATACGCGAAATAGAGTCCGAGTTTTCGAAAATCGGAGTCCGTAGGGCCCAGTTAAGGCCCAATGAAGTTTGCAGAAAATTTAAAGATAAAAACAGATTTAATAATTTAAAACCAGATTTTAAAATTAAGTAAGCGGGGCCAGGCGGGAAGATTCCCGCCCTACCCATGTCGACAGGGCTGTCGACAGGCCTGTCGACAGGGGGGTCGACTTGCCTGTCGACTTGCCTGTCGACAGGGGGGCGACGCCCAGTAAAACTGGGTGCACCAGTTTAGGTTCTTGGGCTGGCTTGGAGGGCTGGTTCTGGAAGCTTCTTGGATCTGATGGGTCTAAACCAATCTAGGGTTAATCTAAGGGTCTAAAATGCAACCTAATCCTATAAATAAGACCCTAACCCTATCCTAATTCATTCATAATTAGATCTTGTAACTAAACTATGGCAAAATAAAACTTGATCATGGCCACCACAAATCAATGAAGAGGAAAGCAAGCTAATCAACCTCTCTAATCAACCTCTAATCCATTCTAAGCATGTTAATCTTCTTCATTTGGAGTGCAAATTGCTAGTAGTGAGTTTCTATCACTTTAACATCAATTGTTAAAGCAAGTAGATTAGGTGTAATGAGACTTATGGTCTTGAATGCGGATTAGTGAGTTTGAATCATTTGTAATGATATGTTATTCTATGTTTTTCTATGTTTATGCATATTGAATAAGTTGGTTTTTGCATATTTAATAAGTTGGTTTATGCATATTTAATAAGTTGGTTTATGCATACTTGATAAGTGTATTTATGCATGATTAATAAGTTGGTTTATGCATGTTTAACAAGTGGGTTTATGCATGTTGAGTATGTAAGTTTATGCAAGTTTAGTATGATGTATGTTATGTTTACATGATGCTAAATATGCAAGTTGTGGACTATGTGATCATATACATGTTATGCAAGTTCATGAAGATATGCTATGAAAGTTACATGTATGTTAATATGCAAGATATGCTATGAAAGTTACATGTATGTTAATATGCAAGATATGCTATGAAAGTTACATGTATGTTAATAGGCAAGATATGCTATGAAAGTTACATGTATGTTAATATGCAAGATATGCTATGCAAGTTACATGTTTGTTAATATGCAAGTTCATGATGACACATTATGCAAGTTTAAGAGTTAATATGCAAGTATGTGAATGCTTATGCAAGAATATGAATGCTTATGCAAGTTATGTGTATGCTTAAATGCATGTTTAACATATTATGCAAGTTGTGAGGATGCTTATATGCAATATGTTATGCAAGTCATGTGAATGCTTATATGCAAGATCAACATGTTATGCAAGATATGTGTATGATAATATGCAAGTTTGGGTTATATGTAGTTGGGTTAATATATGCTCATATATGCAAGTTGACATCCTCTTAACCCATGACAAAGTTGTATGCTAAACCCATGATATTTGTGATGATCTTCCCCTTATTTATGTCATGAAATGAGAACGATTTACGTGGGGAACGATGGGGTTGGTAAATATGTTAATAAAAATATGATTGGGTATGATTAAGCATACCAAAAAAATAAATTACCATAAGTGGGAATTTACCTATTGAGTTAGGTCTACCCCATGGGAATTTACCTATTGAGTTAGGTCTACCCATGTTATGGAAAATTTGATATTAATTAGGGATAATTAATATGGGGTGATTAATTAGGTGTAATTAATCAACTAAGACACGAGGTTGGACCCTTTTGTAGCGGAAGTCTGCCCGGAACCGACCGGCCATCCAACGGCTACAAATGATTGGCCCAATGTGAGAGGTCTTAGTCATAAATTAAATACATGATTAAAGTAAAGACACGAGGTTAGACCCTTTTGATGACAGAAGTCTGCCCGGAACCAACCGGCATATCCAGCAGTCATAAAAGACGGTCTAATGTGAGAGGTCTTTATGAGGTCATGATCTTAATTAATGAATTAAGAAACACTTAACCATATTAGCATGTAGTGGGACATGAGGGGTTAAGTGGGTGCCTTGGGGTGGCATGATGAGACTAGTGGGTTGCCTTGGGTGGCAATAGAAAAATACGATTAGAATACTTAACCAAAGTGGAACATGTAATTAAACATGATTAAAGGGTTAAGTAAGTGCCATGGGTGGCATGTGAAAATACGATTAGAATACTTAACCAAAGTGGGACATGTAAGTAAACATGATTAAAGGGTTAAGTAAGTGCCTTAGGTGGCATGTAGGAATCTAGTGGGTGCCTTAAGGGGCAATTGAAATATGATTAGATGACTTAACCAAAACTTAACATGTAAGTGGGCATGATTATAAAGAGGGGTTAAGTGGGATGCACTAGATAAAATTGCAAGCTTAGGTGGTAGCTTGTGGGGGCCCATTTCAACCAATATCCCAAACGTATCTTTGTGGGCTCGACTCATGTCGAGTGACGGGACACGCATATTGGGCTTGACTATAAGAGGCCAAACCGGGTTAGCGGTGGCAACGCGGGACCAACGGGTTTCATATGCGTGTGTGGACCCGGGCTGGTTGATAAGTCGTTGTTGCATCGTGTAGATATAAAGCCGTGCACTGTTGATATTATCTGGTAGCCACTTTAGGGGAATGATACACCCCAATCGTGGGACCAGCACGGGTATCTACGTAGGGGAGCCGATCGCTTGGGGAGTAGTGGGTACACCTATGTAGTCAGATAGGGGTACACGAAACTACTAAATCACTAAGTACATTTAAGGGGATCAACCTTTAAGTAGGAATGACTGGTGTGGTGCAGTGTAGTAATTATCCTTGGGTGGGTAGATGCGTCCTTACGGTTATCCTAGTTTATCCTAAGTTTACCAAGCTGCTTAGTGTAGCCATTCATCCCCAGATATTACCGTAGGTCAAGTTTATGTCTTCTCTGGTTACTTTAATGATTGTATTGTTAAAGTTATAGGGCTCACTCAGACTTATGTCTGACCCCGTTGTTTTTATCTTTTTCCCAACCCTCAGGTCCTACGGTGGATCCTAGCGGTAGTAGAGCTTGATCGGATTGCTGTTCCAGTCTTTAGGAGCTTGGGTAGATGTAAAGCTCCAGTTATCCAGTTATCTTTTCTTTTGTTCTGGCTATTGTATGAGAGAGTGGGATTATGTACTTCTTTATATTGATGGATATTGTACTTGATTTTTATCGTGGTTTTATGATGTAACCAGACATGTTTATTTCTGCTGTTATGAAATTTCAAGTACTATTTATATCTGTCTTGTTGTAATTTTTCTGTTCTATATTCACTAAAATACTCCACCGATGCTATGGCATTCCCTTAGTGAGTGACCATAGCGGGCGTGGGGTGTTACAATATCCATACAATCAACAAATACGTCCGGACGGCTACCACTTCATCCCTTTCGCTACTACAATCATGAGCATCAGTAGCGCCCATCCATCCGACGTGAAGATCGTCAGTCTTGAACCATCTTCATCTCTTCGACTTCCAATCGTCGATCAATTATTTGAAATGAGAATTAACTCGGCCTTTTCAAATAATTCACGTATATTTAGATTTCAAATCAATTCTTCCCATGGTTAAATTATTCGACATTCACATTTCAGTTCTTTAGTGTAATTTTCATTTCAAACACATTCAACCATCCAATGACAAGCAAACCAAGTATAATCGGTTTATTTTCATTCCACATCGTCTATAATATTTTATAACGATATATCGCCATTTTTATTTATTTAAAAATGGCCCTATTTAATTAAACGACGTTTCAGGTCGTGTCGAGGCACTAGCGCTGTTTTACACATATTTGAAAATCTAACCGTTGGATCTCAACAAAGTTTATATCATTGGAAAGATGTTCCCAAAGCGAACCCAACGGTTCTAGTTTCGTCAAAATTCGATGGTCAGATCTTTCGGTATAATCGTTTAAAGTTACGATTTCAAAACGAAAACTGCAGGGGCTCAATTCGTTTTATTTAATTTATATATATATATATATATATATATATATATATATAATTTATTCGATGATTTCAATATCGTTTTCACTTCAAATATTTCACTAGCGCCTTCAAATTTCAGAAATTTCGCCATAACCTCCTTTGTACGGGAAGGGGTTTGGAAATTTATTGGGCCGTATTAGGTACCCAATAAATCCTAATAAGCATGCACATATTTATAGTGATATATTCCGGTGTCCACAGGGGAGTGTGTATAGATCATAACTTCAGAGAATAAATTCTCATCACCCTGTAAATGGTTTTTGTGCCTTAATGACCAGAGTGACGTGTTTATTGTCATCTCCAGACCCGTGTGGGGTTTTTATTAATCTTGCAATTTTACTGTTAAATTTTACATAGTCCATATCAGTCATCAGTTCACCCTATAATATACAGTCATCGCCATACCTGCCTCTCGCTCGTATGGTAAATCTTCAACCTCGTCACACAAGCTCCAAATGCTTATGTGGTATATGAAGAAGTATGCCTATCTTCAAAAAGTATGCCACGTAGTGTAGTTCAAAATTAATTGTTACTATCCTATGGCGACGTTTATTATTTCGCACAGAACAATCAGCACTCCGCATCCAATGGCATTCATAGGAGTTGATATAATAATAAAATTGCACATCCAACTCATTAAGGTTTACCTATTTGTCGGGCACGCAAATAAATTCTTTACTCAACAGCTAATCCATTTTCCTGTTCAACACATGTATATATATGTGTGCGAAACTAGGCTAAAAATAATATTTCTGGTGAACAAAAATATATTTCAACACATGACTATTTTATTTAGTTCACATACATGCTAAAAATAATATTCATAGCAAACAAATATTTATTTCAACACTTGTGTATTTTTAGCAAGTCATATACATGATAAAATTGATATTTTTATCATCAAAAATATTTATTCAACACATGAACATTTTTAGCACTTCATATTCACAATAAAAATGTATATTTTATTGTTCACTCCATATATTCAACACATGAATGTTTTCGACTTCACACATACAATAAAAATATGATTTTTATCGTTCTAGTCCTTTATTCAACACATGAATGTTTTCCATAGTTTATATATATAATAAAAATGTGATTTTTAGTGTTAAAACAATTTATTTAAAACATGAATATTTTATATATTCTATATATGTGATAAAATGTTATTTTTGTTTTTCAAAGAATTTTATTCATCACATGAATTTCTATTCAACACATGAATTTCTATTCAACACATGAATATGGTTTCAACACATGAATATAATTTCAACACATGAAAATAGTTCTAACACATGAATATTATTGAAAATTTCGGTAGCATAATGGCAGGGTATTTAAAACCGGCACCGTCCCGAGTACGGCTCCTCGCTCTACCTTAAAACCTCGCGATTTTTGACAATGGGGATTTCATACATCTAGTTCGCATGCAGGCGAGTATGTTTTTCTTTTCCACAACCTATTCTAATTTTGTTTCAACTACAAACACGTATTTTTCAACCACAAACGGGTATATTTCAACCACAATCAAACAATATCAACCACATGCAATTCAATCAACCATTCGCATTATTCACTAAATTTTTCACGCTAATTCACAATCAATAATTATCGTCCATGGTTTGTGGACGAGGTGAGTATATATATATATATATATATATATATATATATATATATATATATTTCACTTCCATTTCAACACATTTATGATCTATAAAATGCATGTATAATTTATACATCGCTCATATAACTTATACAACACATGTACATGAGGTATACAACGTGTATATAATTTATACTTCGCTTATATAACTTACACAATGCATTTCCATTCACATTTCAGTTTAGAAATCTCACATTGGTTTGTTGCTTTGCTAAAATAATAGCGGGCTCAGAAAAATCCATGGACACTTCTAGAATGTGGAGAGCGTCGACACAGTCTCGGCATCTCTTGTTTCACTGAATTTCGATCACATAGCAAAAAGATATGATTTTTAGAAGTTTGCAACACTTAAAAGTGTGAAAATCAGTTTAAATAATTAAACCCGTACCTCTCAGCAAAAGATTCAAAACTAGGTTTTGATTTTGCGATCAGAGGGTGTAACGGTTGGAGGATCGGAGGGTGCCACGTTGTAGTGCTAGGGGAAGTGCACGTGCGCTAGGAAGGGGGTCCACTTCGATGGCTCCTAGCGGCGGTGGCGGCGGTTTAAAGACCCGGCGTTCGTGGGCATGAAACTCGAAGTAGGGGCGATGATACGGGGCAAACTATATATGGATCTAAAGAGGGCGATGAGATCTACAAAAAGTTGAACTGGGGCATGGTTAAATTCTTGATGGATTGACCGGAAAATGGATGGGAAAGGGGGAGCTGCTAATCATCGTCGGTTATGGGGGGGTCGAGGGGTTTTGTGAATTTTTTTATATTTTTAATTAATGAATGGATTTTTATGATTGGTCGATATTTATATTAATTCGAAAATTAGGGTTTTCATAAACGAACACCAATTCAAACCCAATGACTTTCGCCCTAGCTAAATACCCCCATTCCGAACACAATGGGATATGTTTCGTAGGCCCATTCGACTGTTTCAATCAGTTATTCTTCAAATTAAAGTATAAAACATTCAAATTCTATTTTGAATGTACAGTTCAATTTGCCGGGGCCACATACTAATCCCAAAAATTCTAGAAATATAAATCTAGCTATGTTTTGATGATATGGTCCCAAAAAACTAGTTTCGTTGAATTCTGAGACTGTTCGAAAAATTGTTATTTTCTGGTCGACCCAATTTAACAAAAATTGACCAAATACATTTTCCTTTGCCACGCTCACATATTAACTTCAAAAATTATGGAATTTGAAACCTAGCAATAATTTGACATCCCGGATCCAACAAAAGTGATTTCGTCGAATTCTGAGGTCGTTTACAAAATGTCTATTTTCAAGGGCTATATATTCTCTATAGCGACCTTTTTGAAAATTCGTTTGGCCATAACTTTTGATTCCCGTTATGAAACTTAGATTTTTCATATTCGTTAGAAAGATAATCATAAACAGATTTAAATATTTTTGGTTTCACTAAAATCCGTTTTTTTTTGCACCTGGTACGGTCAGTTAAAGTTTGAATTCAAATTTTCAAACTGCCACACCATTCCTAACTCATTATTTTATTGAAATATTCTATTTCAATTGCTCTAATTTCTTTAAAATAACCAATTTAAAATTTTTAAATTGGCTCGTATTTTCTGGGTTGTTACAATCTCTCCTACTTAAAACTTTTCATCCCCGAAAAGAAAACAGCAGTACAGTAGGAAACAAAAATGGAAGTGCAAAGTATTGCAAAGGTATCTTGCACTGGAGTTAGTCTGAGATTTCCACTCTGCATTTGGTGTAAGCTTGCTTAATGGTTTCCTCAATCTCCCAAGTACAGTCTCTAGGATCACTATTCCACTGCACTTTAACTGAATGAACCTTGTTGTTCCTTAGCTCTTTAGTTTCTTTGCCAATAATTTTTGATGGCTCTCTTCTGACTGCTAATTCTGGAGTAATTTCCAAGTCCTGTTGCGCGGCTTCTTCTACAATAAGATCTGGATCATGCACATGTTTTTTAAGTTCAGATACCCGAAACACATTATGTACTCCAGACAACCAATCAGGTAATTGAACCCTATAAGCAAGAGTTCCAATTTGTTCAAGTATAGGAAAGGGACCAATAAATCTGGGTGCCAAGTTCCAGTTTTACCGAATCGGGTTACTCCTCTCATTGGAGAAACTTTCAAATAAACATAATCACCAACAGCGAATGCTAAATCTCTTCTTCTAGAATCTGCAAAACTTTTCTATCGGCTTTGCGTGGTTTTCAATCGTTTCTTGATGAAATTGACTTTGTCTGATGCTTCTCGAATCATATCGGGTCCCAACACAAGTCTGTTGCCAGGTTCTACCCAACATGCGGAAGATCTGCACGGTCTACCGTATAACGCTTCAAATGGCAACATTTTCAAACTTGCTTATAGTTGTTGTTGTATGAGAATTCAGCCAAATGCAAGTGATCTTCCCATGATCCGCCAAAATAAATTATACAAGCCCGCTGTAAATCTTCTAGAATTCTGTTCACCCGCTCAGTTTGTCCATCTGTCTGAGGGTGATAAGCGGTGCTCAGGTTCAGTTTTGTTCCCAATTCTGTCTAGAATTCCTCCCAGAATTTGCTAGCAAATATTGGGACTCTATCACTAACTATGCTGATGGGAACTCCGTGCAGCTTAACAATTTCTTTGAAATAAATATGTGCTAGACTTTAGGTGGTTCTATTGGATCTGACAGGTATGAAATGGGCGGTCTTCGTGAAGCGATCTACGATCACCCAAATACTGTCATTACATTTCTTGGTTCGGGGCAAACCATCTATGAAATCCATGGAAATTTGTTCCCACTTCCACCCTGGAATTTCCAATGGTTGCAACAATCCAGGCAGCTTTTGTTGGTCACTTTTGACTAGTTGACAAGTAGAGCACCTGCTAATTTATAAAGAAATGTCCCTTTTCATTGCCCTCCACCAGAATGTGCGCTTGAGATCATTGTACATCTTACTTACCCCGGGATGAATGCAAAGCTTGGATTTATGACATTCAACAAGCACCTCCCTTTTGAGCTCTGGGATGTTAGGAACACAGATCCTCCCTTTTAATCTCAGAACTTCTTCCTTATCCACCTGAAAACTTGAGGGTTCGCCTTTCCGTATTCTCTCTCTGATTCTTTGAATGAAGTGATCATTCTTCTGAAGAGCAGAGATTTTATCAATCAATGAAAGCGTAATTATAAGACTGGCAATGATTGCGGTTTTTCTGCTAAGCGCATCTGCTACTACGTTAGCTTTTCCCGGCGTATACAGGATATCTAGGTCATACGCTGCGAGAAATTCTAGCCAACGTTGCTGTCTCAAGTTTAGATCTTTTTGGGTGAACAAATACTTCAATGATTGGTGGTCTGTAAACAATTCGAATTTCTCACCCAGTAAGTAATGCCTCCAAATTTTCAAAGCAAAGACGATGGCTAGCAACTCAAGATCATGAGTTACATAATTCTTCTCAAGCGGTTTCAACTAACGTCTTGCATAAGCGACTACTTGGCCTCTTTGCATTAATACTGCACCCAGACCTCTAATAGAAGCATCCGTCCATACCATCAAATCCTAATTGCCATCGATAATGGTTAATACTTGAGCGGTTTTCAATTTTGATTTCAATTCCTGGAAAGCTTCCTCACAGTCAGAAGTCCACTTAAATCTCTCGTGCTTCTTTGTAAGCTTTGTTAACGGACCGGATATCTTCGAAAAATCCTTAACGAATTTCCGATAATAACTAGCCAACCCAAGAAAAATTCAGACTTCTGTGGGTGTAGTAGGCTGTTTTCGGCCTTGAATTGCTGTAATTTTGCTCGGATCTACAGAAATTCCTTCCTTTGACACGACATGGCCAAGGAACTTCACTTCATTTTGCCAGAAGATGCATTTAGAAAATTTAGCTTTGAAGACGTTCTTTCTCAGACTCCCCAATACTTGTTCTAAATGTTTTTCATGCTTGGTTTCTGATTTGGAGTAGATTAAAATATCATCGATGAATACCAGAACGAATTTATTTAGAACTTCTCTGAAAACTCTATTCATTAGATCGACGAAGTATGTTGGAGCATTGCATAAGCCGAACGGCATTACTAACCACTCATAAAATATGTCTGGACCTCTGAAAGCTGTCAAAGGAACACACTCTTCGGCAATTCTCAGTTGATGGAAACCTATAGCTAGGTCCATTCTGGAAAATACTCTCGCTACATTTAATTGGTCTAACAGATCATTGATCGGGGTAATGGATAATTGTTTTTGAGTGTCTGCTTGTTGAGGTCTCGGTAATCAACACACAATCGGAGAGTACCGTCTGACTTAGGAACAAACACTACAGCTGCACCCCAACTAGAAAAGCTAGGTCTGATCATACCCTTCCATAGCAGTTGATGAGTATGATCGCCTAATTCTTCTTTTTCTTTTGGGGTCTTTCTTCGAATTGGATGTACCACTGGTCTGGCATTCGGAATTAGATTGATTCTGAATTTAATTTCACTTTGCGGAGGTAAGTTTCCGACCTCTTCAAACACATCCTCATAGTTTTTAACTACAGGAATCTTTTCTAATGAAGTGGGAACAACTTCTAGCATAGACCAAAATTCCTTTCTATCCGGATCTGAACCGTGGCATGGTACAGTAATATATTCAAGCTTCGTTTTAATTTTAACGATTCTTTCCGCACAATTTACTTCGGCCTCGTATTTCGTTAACCAATCTAGTCCAAGAATGATATCAAATTTGGGAAAATTCATGGTGATCAAATCAGAAGAAAACTTGTAGGAAGAATAAGAGACTGGCACTCTACAATATGAACTAAGAACAAGAGATCCTCCTATCGTATTATGAACTCTAATCGGTTCTTTAAGGACTCTTATCTTTAACTTTAACTTGTGAATAGTGTTACTTGCAATAAAACTACGTGATGCACCAATGTCAAATAGTATAGAAATAGGAATATTTTTAATAGTAAGGGTACCTCCCAAAACATCGGGTTTACCTGCTCCATCTAAAGCAGCTGGCGGGTTCGCCCTGTCATAAACATGAGCAACTTCTGCCTTCTTAAGCAATGGACAATCTTTGACGAGACGTCATGTTCGGCGGCAATTGAAGCATGATCTAGAATTCTGAGAGTTCTGACTTGGGCTTTGTGAGTTTGTCCTCTGCCGCATTGGAGCTGTGCACACATTGGAGTAGTGTCCCATCTTACCACAATTAAAACAGCTTCCCTTGGGTGGCTTGCTAGCTTGCTGATTTGTGGATGCTGCGTTGCTGGACTCAGGTTGGTTCCCAGAAGTCTTGCTTTGTTTCCTGCTTGACTCTTGGCGTGGTCTAGATCGAGGTCCCTCTGGTCCAAGTCTTCATAATTACAGGCCATTTCCACTAAGTCTGCAAATGCAAGTTTGATGTGGCTCATGGCTCTATCCTGATACTTACGCTTTATCCCATGTATGAACCTTTTGTTCTTTGCCTTTTCAGTCGTGATAGGCTCTGGTGCGTAACGAGATTGTAACACCCCGCGAATTCTATAACTGTGAAATTAACAAGTTGAAGTATAATTAATTTCAAATCAAAGAACTAAGGGAAACGGGATACGCCATTGCGTTCGTCTCGGAAAAATACGCGAAATAGAGTCTGAGTTTTCGAAAAACGGAGTCCGTATGAAGAAGATATGGCCTTCGGAAGTTTTTGAATTAAATTTAAAATTCAAACAGAATAAAATAAGCTCAGAAAACAAAAATGGGGCCCAATGGGCCAGGGCGGAAAAGTCCCGCCTGACGCACCCAGGTCGACTGGGCTGTCGACCTGGTCTAACCAGGTCGACAGGCCTGTCGACAGGGCTGTCGACAGGGGGTGTCGACCTGGTCCAGAGCCAGGTCGAGCCCAGTCTAACCCGGCTGGCCTATTCTCTGTTGGTCGATTTTCTGTGGTCTGCTTTGTCATTAGGGCTAGGTGGCAGGCTCTAATTGGTCTCTCCTTAGGATGAATGGCTACGATCAATCCAAGCAACATCAATGGTCCTAATCAGTTCATAACCTCTATATAAACAACCCTAGACTAAACCCTAATCTATTCATTAAAAAATAAGAACAAAGCCGCCATGTTGCTGAGGAACGACTAGGGGTAGCCACCAAATTGGAGAGGGGATTAGGAGGCAAATTCTAAGGCATAAAGTAACTCAATCAATTCAACAAACGAATTTGCGTCTTCAATCCCTAAACTAGAGAATTCATCAAACCATTGTAAGTAGAGTATTGCTTTGGTATTAATAAACAACTGTGTTGATGTGTATGCTTGAATTGTGGCAATGGAAGTAATTCATATTTGTGAAAAATTATGTTATTCATTATAAAGAACTACATGCGGTAGTTCTATGCAAGTATACGTTTGGAATATTGCGCAAATTGTGTAATCTATATTGAAGCTACATGTATGTAGTTAATTGAAATTCATGCAAGTTTGGGGCTTTGTTATTATGCCATTATGATGTATATTTTTGTGCATAAATCATTTTGCAAGTAATTGAAACAAGTTTGGTTATTATAGTTCATATGAAACTATGTGGAATTTTGACACCATAATCCATGTATTAAGTCATGCTTTTGCAAACTTATGAATATGGCTAGGAATGATATTTGGCATAATTGAAATCCGTTCTTAAGTCTATCTTGTTTCAAAGGATTATATGATGACATGGCTAGGTTAGACTCAAAAATCCCTTTTTGCAAGTTTAAAGCAAACACCATGATTAGAAGTATTTATGCCATGCTTATGTTTGATATTATGCCATGCTTATGTTTGACATTATGCCATGCTTATGTTAGAGATATTTATGCCATGCTTATGTTTGACATTATGGCTAAATAAAAATATAGGTTCATGTGTCAATAATGATACCCAATTTAGATTCTTATCTCAACTACAAGTTCACATGCTTTGATTCATGTCACCTACGCTTTATGACCAAAGTATATATGCAAGTACACCCGTTTCTATTTTGTATTTCCAACGTCATATTGCAAGTTCATGCGCTCACCTTCCCCTTTTTGGTGTATGTAATCACGCTTTAAGCCTCCCCTTTTCGCATGGCTAAATTGGGGTTTAAAAGGCTAAGCCCAATATATATATAATAAACGGACGTGTAAAACGGGGGAAAATAACGTTGGGTTAAAATTACTAATGAATAAAAATATAAAATAGAAGGGCCCAAATTCAAGTATGGGTTGGGCCCATGATTGGTGTAACCTTTACACCATTAACTTAATAATGGGCCGCAAATATTTACATATAAGAAATAAAGAAGAATGACAAAATATGTAAATGTAGAACATACGATGTGTTTAACCCGAGGTTGGATTGAGTTGTGATGTAAACCTGCCCGGAACCGCCCGGCTGTCCAGTAGTCACAACAATACCTATCCAATGTGAGAGGTTAAACATGGAGCCCAATAAGGACCCGAGGTTAGACTGAGTTGTGGCGTAAGACTGCCCGGAACCAACCGGCAACAGGCAGCCACAACAATACCTGTCTAATGTGAGAGGTCAAGGCCTTAATAAGACAATTAAGGCTGAGTCAGGATTGTTAGGATTAAGTGAACTAAAGACTTAATCAAAATGGAACATGCTAAACTAAACGGACTGGTGGGGTTAGGTTAGGAAACACTTAACCAACTTAGCATGTTGGCTAGAGATAGAAAACCTAGTAACGGGGGACCCTTTTCAGCAGTAACCCTAGAAGGTGTATCAGGAAACCCTGAAACTAGGCAGGGTGGGGCACGATTACTGGGCTGATTGTGAGAGGTCAAATCGACGGCGGTGGTGTAGCAGTGTAGGTTCTAACGGGGTGCGGGCGTGCACACACTCCGGCGCAGAAAAATAAGGCACTGGACACAAGTAGCATACCTGTGCACTCTAAGGTTGTGTTGGGCCGCCACCATGGGACTTGATACACCCCATGGTGGGACCAGCATAGGTAACTACAACATCGGGGGCCGTAAGACACATGTAACTATGCGAGTAGGAGCCGATCATTATAAAATGGATCACATCACCCTGATTTTGGGGTGCCAGTTGGAAACTAGTTTATATGGGTTCAGAGATTAACAGGGGGTACGATAGTATATTCGACCCTAGACAACTTAACCAAGTTTATAGTGCTTGCCCACATCTTGTTTATACTTATCATACCCAGTTCTTTATTCATAGACAAAATAGTACTAGACTTACTCAGGCTTTATGTCTGACTCTACTTTTCTTTCGTCTTCTTTTCTTCCGTTTCCCCCCCCCCCTCCCCCCCAGGTCCACAGGGAGGGAACACAGCAGCTTGACCAACCTTAACATCCAGCTTGAAGAGGAGAAATGTATTGCTTGGACTTTCCTGTTTTGAACTATGGCTTTGGACAATCCACTATGGGGCTTTTGCAGTTTATCTATGTTTTATTTATGCTTCTTTAAATAATGTACTCAAGACAGATTATGAAAATGTTATGTTATGTTTTTGGGAAAAGATGTAAGACAATCATGGTGATGTTTTGTAACACGTATTTGCTTTTATGAAATAAAAGTTTGTTGTTTTTCCGCTGTTTACAAATATGTGTTCTTATATCTGTCTTGTATATATGTGAACTTATACTTATAAACCTCCACCAAAATTAGGGCATTCCCTTTGAGAGTGACCCTAACGGAGGTGGGGTGTTTCACTTGGTATCAGAGCATAGGTTTACCAGATAAGATAAAAAGTTTTGAAAAATTATTTTCAAAAAGGAAATTTAAAGAAGCATTTTTTTAAAAGAAAAATATTATTTTATTTTAAAGGCAAAGTCCACTCCCCAAAGCCATAGGAACTATCTCTTATCCTTCGTTTTGAATCTATCCTTTTTGTTTCAGCATGTCCGAAGATCTTAACTTGAGGCAACAAAGATGGATGGAGTTTCTTGCCTCGTACGATTTCGAAATCTCCTACACTCCGGGCAAAGGCAACGTAGTGGCAGATGCGTTGAGCCGAAAGAAATTGACCCTAAGCCCGTTGTTTGTTGAAAGACAAAGCCTAGAGTTTATAGCCAGCTTCGACTTTAGGCCCTCCTCCGATTTCGTACCGGGCTTGCTTGCATCTCTCGAAGTGCGCCCAACTTTGGTGGATTCAGTAGGGACAGCACAACGCGAAGACCCTCAGCTTGTGGAAATAATTGATAGGCTAATTAGGGGTGAGACTTCAAGTCACCTCAACAGATACTCCATTGACGATAAGGGTGTACTAAGGCGAGATGGAAGACTATGCGTCCCACAGACAAACGATTTAATAAAGAAGGTTCTCGAGGAAGCACATCACTCCAAGATGACGATACACCCAGGCAGAGATAAAATGTACAAAGACATAAAAAGGACTTTCTTTTGGAATGGCATGAAAAAGGACGTGGCAGAATTCTTTTCTAAGTGCATGGTGTGCCAACAGGTTAAGGCGGAACAGAAAAAGCATGGCGGACTGCTACATCCTCTGGAGGTCCCGCAGTGGAAGTGGGATAGCATCTCAATGGACTTCATCGATGGGCTGCCTAGGTCTAGGAGAGGCAACACTAGTATTTGGGTAATAGTGGATAGGCTTACTAAAAGCGCCCACTTTTTACCTGTCAAAAGTAAGAGAACTGCCTCATCCCTAGCATCACTTTACCTTAAGGAAATCGTTCGACTCCATGGTATACCATCTAGCATTGTTAGTGACCGAGACCCCATCTTCACCAGCGAATTTTGGCGGAGTCTACAAGAAGCAGTAGGAACGCAGTTACGCTTGAGCACAGCCTATCATCCCCAAACCGACGGCCAAACAGAGAGAGTGAACAGAGTTTTGGAAGACCTCTTAAGGCTATGCGTCCTTGACTTCGGAGGGACATGGGAAGACCACCTTCCTTTGGTGGAATTTTCCTACAACAACAGCTATCAAGCAACCATAGGAATGGCGCCCTTCGAAGCTTTATATGGAAGACCGTGCCGGTCACCCACTTGTTGGTGGGAGTCCACGGATAAGCTCATACTTGGACCAGACATGATCCGAGAGACTTCAGAGAAAGTAGACTTAATACGAAGAAGGATGAAGACGGCCCAAGACAGACAAAAGTCCTACGCCGACAAGAGGAGAACCGAGCTTGAATTTGAGGTTGGAGACAGAGTTTTTCTCAAGGTATCACCGCTAAGGAACGTTGTTCGCTTTGGAACCACAGGAAAGCTAGCGCCAAGGTTCGTAGGGCCATTCCCTATTATCGAGAAGATTGGGAAAATGGCCTATAGATTAGAGCTACCCGAGAAGTTGGCTGGAGTCCACAACGTTTTTCACGTTTCACACCTCCGAAAATGTCTGCATGAGTCAGCTGAAGTGGTAGAGCCAAACATCCTCGAAGAGGCCAAAGTGGAACGCGAAGCAACCATAAGGAGAGTTCCTACCCGCATCTTAGGAACGGAAGTGAAGAGGCTACGCAACCGCGAAGTCAAGCTCGTCAAAGTTCAGTGGAGCGACGCCGAGGGAGACGCGACTTGGGAAACTGAAGATAGAATCCGTACTGCCTACCCTTTTCTGTTCGAGGGTACATCCTTGATCTTTCTTTTCCTTAAGTTGCGCTTTTATCTATCTATCTTTTTAGGTATATTTCCTCGACCGTATCTTTTAGGTAGAAAACCTTTGGATGAAAACATGTAGTTGAAACATGTTATGTATGAATGGTTGCAAGTGGTTGCAAGTGATTGCTAGTGGTTGCTCGTGGTTGCATATACACACACAATCTAGGTTTTAGATCGGCTCAGTCACTTCATATTGCATATGCATATATGTTTGTATTCGTATGTGGTTGAACTATAATGTGTTGTCATGTGGATGTTGCATTTGTATTGAATGATTGTGCACTCATGTAGAATCATGAATAGGAAAATTTGCATACATAATGGATTCATGGCACTTACATAATTCGCATTAAGGAGGTCAACTGAATCAGTAGACCGCCTGATTTTGCATTAGATAAGTACATGTACACACACACTTCGCATATGATCATGAAGCATTAGAAGTCTTTTAAGGACAATGGATGCTTGTGTTTGATGGTTGAGTAGATGGATGATTGGATGTTAGGATATACATTCCTCCTAACTTGAAGATTTCGGGGACGAAATCCTTTTAAGTGGGGGAGAATGTAACACCCCGCGAATTCTATAACTGTGAAATTAACAAGTTGAAGTATAATTAATTTCAAATCAAAGAACTAAGGGAAACGGGATACGCCATTGCGTTCGTCTCGGAAAAATACGCGAAATAGAGTCTGAGTTTTCGAAAAACGGAGTCCGTATGAAGAAGATATGGCCTTCGGAAGTTTTTGAATTAAATTTAAAATTCAAATAGAATAAAATAAGCTCAGAAAACAAAAATGGGGCCCAATGGGCCAGGGCGGAAAAGTCCCGCCTGACGCACCCAGGTCGACTGGGCTGTCGACCTGGTCTAACCAGGTCGACAGGCTTGTCGACAGGGCTGTCGACAGGGGGTGTCGACCTGGTCCAGAGCCAGGTCGAGACCAGGTCGAGCCCAGTCTAACCCGGCTGGCCTATTCTCTGTTGGTCGATTTTCTGTGGTCTGCTTTGTCATTAGGGCTAGGTGGCAGGCTCTAATTGGTCTCTCCTTAGGATGAATGGCTACGATCAATCCAAGCAACATCAATGGTCCTAATCAGTTCATAACCTCTATATAAACAACCCTAGACTAAACCCTAATCTATTCATTCAAAAATAAGAACAAAGCCGCCATGTTGCTGAGGAACGACTAGGGGTAGCCATCAAATTGGAGAGGGGATTAGGAGGCAAATTCTAAGGCATAAAGCAACTCAATCAATTCAACAAAGGAATTTGCGTCTTCAATCCCTAAACTAGAGAATTCATCAAACCATTGTAAGTAGAGTATTACTTTGGTATTAATAAACAACTGTGTTGATGTGTATGCTTGAATTGTGGCAATGGAAGTAATTCATATTTGTGAAAAATTATGTTATTCATTATAAAGAACTACATGCGGTAGTTCTATGCAAGTATACGTTTGGAATATTGCGCAAATTGTGTAATCTATATTGAAGCTACATGTATGTAGTTAATTGAAATTCATGCAAGTTTGGGGCTTTGTTATTATGCCATTATGATGTATATTTTTGTGCATAAATCATTTTGCAAGTAATTGAAACAAGTTTGGTTATTATAGTTCATATGAAACTATGTGGAATTTTGACACCATAATCCATGTATTAAGTCATGCTTTTGCAAACTTATGAATATGGCTAGGAATGATATTTGGCATAATTGAAATCCGTTCTTAAGTCTATCTTGTTTCAAAGGATTATATGATGACATGGCTAGGTTAGACTCAAAAATCCCTTTTTGCAAGTTTAAAGCAAACACCATGATTAGAAGTATTTATGCCATGCTTATGTTTGATATTATGCCATGCTTATGTTTGACATTATGCCATGCTTATGTTAGAGATATTTATGCCATGCTTATGTTTGACATTATGCCTAAATAAAAATATAGGTTCATGTGTCAATAATGATACCCAATTTAGATTCTTATCTCAACTACAAGTTCACATGCTTTGATTCATGTCACCTACGCTTTATGACCAAAGTATATATGCAAGTACACCCGTTTCTATTTTGTATTTCCAACGTCATATTGCAAGTTCATGCGCTCACCTTCCCCTTTTTGGTGTATGTAATCACGCTTTAAGCCTCCCCTTTTCGCATGGCTAAATTGGGGTTTAAAAGGCTAAGCCCAATATATATATAATAAACGGATGTGTAAAACGGGGGAAAATAACGTTGGGTTAAAATTACTAATGAATAAAAATATAAAATAGAAGGGCCCAAATTCAAGTATGGGTTGGGCCCATGATTGGTGTAACCTTTACACCATTAACTTAATAATGGGCCGCAAATATTTACATATAAGAAATAAAGAAGAATGACAAAATATGTAAATGTAGAACATACGATGTGTTTAACCCGAGGTTGGATTGAGTTGTGATGTAAACCTGCCCGGAACCGCCCGGCTGTCCAGTAGTCACAACAATACCTATCCAATGTGAGAGGTTAAACATGGAGCCCAATAAGGACCCGAGGTTAGACTGAGTTGTGGCGTAAGACTGCCCGGAACCAACCGGCAACAGGCAGCCATAACAATACCTGTCTAATGTGAGAGGTCAGGGCCTTAATAAGACAATTAAGGCTGAGTCAGGATTGTTAGGATTAAGTGAACTAAAGACTTAATCAAAATGGAACATGCTAAACTAAACGGACTGGTGGGGTTAGGTTAGGAAACACTTAACCAACTTAGCATGTTGGCTAGAGATAGAAAACCTAGTAACGGGGGACCCTTTTCAGCAGTAACCCTAGAAGGTGTATCAGGAAACCCTGAAACTAGGCAGGGTGGGGCACGATTACTGGGCTGATTGTGAGAGGTCAAATCGACGGCGGTGGTGTAGCAGTGTAGGTTCTAACGGGGTGCGGGCGTGCACACACTCCGGCGCAGAAAAATAAGGCACTGGACACCAGTAGCATACCTGTGCACTCTAAGGTTGTGTCGGGCCGCCACCATGGGACTTGATACACCCCATGGTGGGACCAGCATAGGTAACTACAACATCGGGGGCCGTAAGACACATGTAACTATGCGAGTAGGAGCCGATCATTATAAAATGGATCACATCACCCTGATTTTGGGGTGCCAGTTGGAAACTAGTTTATATGGGTTCAGAGATTAACAGGGGGTACGATAGTATATTCGACCCTAGACAACTTAACCAAGTTTATAGTGCTTGCCCACATCTTGTTTATACTTATCATACCCAGTTCTTTATTCATAGACAAAATAGTACTAGACTTACTCAGGCTTTATGTCTGACTCTACTTTTCTTTCGTCTTCTTTTCTTCCGTTTCCCCCCCCCCCCTCCCCAGGTCCATAGGGAGGGAACACAGCAGCTTGACCAACCTTAACATCCAGCTTGAAGAGGAGAAATGTATTGCTTGGACTTTCCTGTTTTGAACTATGGCTTTGGACAATCCACTACGGGGCTTTTGCAGTTTATCTATGTTTTATTTATGCTTCTTTAAATAATGTACTCAAGACAGATTATGAAAATGTTATGTTATGTTTTTGGGAAAAGATGTAAGACAATCATGGTGATGTTTTGTAACACGTATTTGCTTTTATGAAATAAAAGTTTGTTGTTTTTCCGCTGTTTACAAATATGTGTTCTTGTATCTGTCTTGTATATCTGTGAACTTATACTTATAAACCTCCACCAAAATTAGGGCATTCCCTTTGAGAGTGACCCTAACGGAGGTGGGGTGTTTCAGAGATAGCTGCGTGAAATTGTTAAGGTAGTCTTAGATGGAGAGGACTCCTTGTTGGAGATTGGAAAATTCATCGTGCATACGCTCCACCGCTTGTTCTTGGATGAACTTCTCCTTAAACATTGCCTTGAACTCATCCCAAGTTCTCACTACATTTTGATCCGCAGCGGTGATGGCATCCCACCATAATTCTGCCTCATCTTGTAAAAGATAGGCGCCCATAAAAGCCTTATCTTGATCTCCTAGTCTTAAGCTACTTAAGATCTTTTCACAAGTTTTCAACCATGCTAAGGCTTTTATCACTGTGCCTGTTCCTAAAAAGGTTTTTCCCCTGAGATTTTTGTATGTCTTCGCCACTCGGTCTAGTTCGAATGGCTGCGGGGCTTGTGGTTCTATCAAAGGCGCTTCTGCAACGAGGACATCCCCTCTTCCTCTACCTCGGCCTCCTTGGCCTCCTCGGCCTCCTCTAGCTGCATCTGCTCGGGTAGCCATCTATCAAGTTCTATATAAGCAAGAAAAGAGTCGAGCCCATAGAAATGATAATTTTAATATATGGTAAAGCAGAAGAATTTAAGGAAAGACAATGATTTACTGATCTGTGATGACCCCAAACATCCATAGACCAAAAGTAAGGATAATCATTTGGAATACAACATATTAATAATAACAACAGATCTCAGATGATATCATAACACATAATTATTGCAGCGGAAAGATATAAGTCATAAACATCACATCAACAGAACCACAGAGTACGCAGTTTACAGGATAAAACTTAGCAAAATAAAAGTCTGAACCAAAGGAAATAAGTTCCAACTCCAAACGTACATCAGAATCCAAGAAAAAATAAAGTCTCCAAAAGCAAAAGATAAAGATAAAAGAGAGTCTTCGCCTTCTCCTTCCAAGTAGTCTTCAATGCAGAAAATGTCTCCCTAAGAATCCTTCCAAGTAGTCTTCAATGAAGAAAATGTCTCCCTAAGAACCTGTCACTTGGATGCCCGTGTAAATAGAGGGCACCCGAGTTTGAAAAGTGAATCAAACATCGAGTCAGTCATGGGACTGGTATGAGAAAACTTTCTATACTAGCTAACATTATGGCGAATCACAGGACCACGCCGCTAACGCGGAACGGGTTTACTCCATTGGATTGCCAGTGCATAATTGAATAAAGTTTATACAAAACAACAAAATGACTTTTGAAAAATGAAATCATCATAAGACTCAAGTCCTATCACATAATGCAACGCACACAGGAGGATAGAGTTTTCCCTTATGATGATCAAACATGCTTAATATGTGAAAAGTAATATTTTAATATTATTATTAGTGTCTAAGCAGTATTAAAATACTTCAATATAAATATATCAATCCTAGACGGCATAGTACCCCATCCTACTATGTCGCCGTATATAAGTTACAATCAAGACCGAAATGTCGTATTGGAAATTGGGTTTCTATCATGAAATCGAGGCTAGGGATCGTCCCCTGCGATTCGAGACACTCTAGCAAATGCCTCAGGATTCCCCGCAGTGAACCCTTGGAGCGGTAGGGCCGGTCCCCACCTAACGGTAGTGGATTGGCAATTCCTGAACACACGTTTCCCGGTCCCTTTGGACCTATAGTATGACCACTTCCGGCCTATAAAAAAAAACCGAGGTACCTCAATCCATCATCCACATAAATAAAATGTCATCCAGTTTAAGCACTAACACTACCCCTAGCTAGAAAGAAACATGTGCACTCCCTACGGTCCATATCCCTTTTTGACTCATATCGGGGTGTGAGGCTCGCGAAGTCACGCTATACACAAAGCTATGCCTAAACAGACTATGCTTTGATCATCAACCACAAGGCCTGCTTTTCAACAAAAGCCTTGATCTTTGCATCTTGGCGTGCCATATTGACAATTCAACGCCATGCGATTGATAACTATTACTATATACTAGGGTGTTAAGTAGAGAATAAATTCCGCACCACCAAACAAATAAATATTAATACAAATCGATTTAATTACATGAAATGAATTACAACGTCAGACACGCATCCATTTACAAGTCCGTTCTGGGTCTGAACGGAACCGGAGACACCTAATAGGTTCTCGCTTATCCGGACAATCAACACATTCGTCCAGACAACTACTGCTTCAACCCCGTCCTGGGAGCAAGTCAGTCCAAGGAATCAGTAGTCGTTGCCCATTCGAAGTGAAGATCATCGGTCTTCAACCACCGTCTACTTATATCCTTGATTTAATCGTCGTGCAATTATTTGAAATGAGTTAAACTCGGTCTTTTCAAATAATTGTCGCATAATTATCATTTAAAACATTTCATATATATTTATGACTATTTAACGCTATTTTTGTTTGAAAATAGCTCAAAATAAATAAACGACGCTTCGGGTCAGTGGGCCGCCCGGGCGTTGTTTTACCAAATTTTGATTTATACATATCTTAAAATCTAACTGTCGGATTTGGATGAAATTTATATCGTTGGAAAGCTCTTCCCAAAGCGGTCCTAACGGTTCCAGTTTTGGGAAAATCCAACGGTCGGATCTTTCAGTATAATCGTTTAAAGTTACAATTGCTGATACACGAACTACCGTGCGCGTTTCGTTTAATTTTATATTTATATATAAATATAAAATATAAAGGGATTTCAACTATTAAAATCTATCCTTTTATCGCGCCTAAACTGACGATAAAAGTATTGCTTTAATTTCACTCTTTTTCTCTATTCAAGTTTTATTTCATAAAAAATGCAATTTTTCCTCACATTCATTTTTTATACATAAAAACGTACTTTTTATCCTATTCATTCTTAATACATAAAAATGTACCTTTTATCCTATTCATTCTTAATACATAAAAATGTACTTTTTATCCTATTCATTTTTAATACATAAAAATGTACCTTTTATCCTATTCAATTTTTAATACATAAAAATGTACTTTTTATCCTATTCATTCTTAATACATAAAAATGTACTTTTTATCCTATTCATTTTTAATACATAAAAATGTACCTTTTATCCTATTCAATTTTTAATACATAAAAATGTACTTTTTATCCTATTCATTCTTAATACATAAAAATGTACTTTTTATCCTATTCATTTTTAATACATAAAAATGTACTTTTTATCCTATTCAGATTTTAATACAAAAAAATGTACTTTTTATGTTTCTTTATAAAATGTAAATATTTTATATCTTTTACATTGAAAAATACAAATTCTTATATCCTTTCTTTTATATTGAGAAAAATGTAAATTCTTATCCCTTTTTCTTTTATATAAAAAAAATGTAAATTCTCTAATATTACATTAAAACATATCTTCTTAATAAAATGTGATTCTTTTACTACCCTTTTTATTTCATGTTATATTTGTGTTGTGAACACAACAACAAAGAAAAAAAAGAACTTATTTGTCTATGTAATATTTGCATTGTAAAATACAAATAAAAAGGTGAACTTTTTATTTCTAAGTTTTATTCACATTAGAGAACTCAAATGAAAAGTTAATTTATTTTTCTATGTAATATTTGCATTGTAAAATGCAAATAAAAAGGTGAACTTTTTATTTCTATGTTTTATTCACATTAGAGAACTCAAATGAAAAGTTAATTTATTTTTCTATGTAATATTTGCATTGTAAAATGCAAATAAAAAGGTGGACTTTTTATTTCTAAGTTTTTAGTGTCAACGTACATGTTAAATATGATATCTCAATCTAAATTTTGGTGTCAACCTACATGTGATTTGGTGTTTAAGTTTTCATGTCAACACAACGATGGCAAACTATAATTCGGTGTCAGGTTTCATGTCAACACACACATCAACAACATATGATTTGGTGGATAATTCTCATGAATCAAAACAAAGGTCTCATCTTTAATTTATTTTGCAAATCAAAATAAAATATCTAATCTTTATTTATCTTTAAATTAAAATCTAAAAGATTTAAACTTCCTTATAAATCATAAAACAAAATAAAGATTCGTCCTTTTTATTTATTTTGCAAACCAAAACAAAAAATTCAACTTTCATTTATTTTGTGAATCAAGAGTAAAGATTTACCTTTCTTTTATTTTGTTAGTCAAAATAAAAATTCAACTTTTCATTTTCTGTTGTGAATCAAAAATAAAGGTTTGAACTTTCTTTATTTACAAACTATAAACAAAATAAAGATTCAACTTAAATTTTGTTAATCAAAATAAAGATTCACTTTTCTTTTATTTTGTAAATCAGAATATAAATCCAACTTTTTTTTTCATTTTATTTCAAAATATTCTAAATTTCCTTTATTTTGTAGAATAAAAATTCAAACTTTATTTAGTAAATCAGGATAAAAATTCAATTTTTCATTTCCAGAAAGAAATAAAAACAAAATAAAAATGAAATAATAAAGATGAGAACTTTATAGAGATTACATCAGAATTTATAGATCTAAACTAACATGGCTATATCATGACATCACAACACATCTCAACAACCATACAACAATCACAACAACGCAGATCAAAAATAATAACATACAGATCGTGATTTCATAATTATAATTAATTTAATAAATCAGAATTTTCACAGAAATGTTGCTTCTCTTTGAATTTGACCAAAAATTAGACTGGCTCGGAACTATGCTTAATCGGTATAGAAAAATAGCCCTCTGAATTACGATCCTGACGGCCCTGAAATCGTCGAATTTCGAGTTCAAACGAAGGAGTTATGATCAAATTAAGATGGATGGTATTTATATTAATTAATTAATTAATTAATTAATTAAAGAGATAACCTTTCTTCCTCCTTCTGTTTTACAGGCCTGACACTTCCAGAAATTGTTCAAACTTTGGGCTTAGTTTTGCTCGTGGATCGACGCTTGAGAGGCCGACCAGACAGGGGGTGCTGGGGAGGAACGGCCGGCGCTTCGATAGGGGGTAGTGGCGGCGAGCTCGGTGCACACTGGTGGGCCCGACGGTGGTGCAAAGCCGTCTGTTTTGGGGCGGAAATTCTTGGGGCTCGGGCTACTAGGGATTGATCAGGTGGTATGGAAATGAAGAGGGAGAGAAGAGCTTCGACGTGGTGTCTGGGTTGAGTTCTAATTCGTAGGGATGAAGGAGAAATTAGGAGGAGAATTTTCAAGCTCCCATGGCCATTGAACGAAGGGGGCGGCGGCTACAGAAGTGAATAGTGTTTTAGGGTTAAATTTTCCTCTATTATTTATAATATTTAATTGCTATTTTACAAATAAGTCTGTAACTTTAAAACCGATCCATTTCCAGTCCAGCAGAAAGTGACCCTAGCCAATAACCCAAATTTTGGATCCAATGGGCCAGGTCTCGTCAGCCCAAACGGCTGTTTGTGGCCTGAATTATTTAAATTGATAATTAAATCCTTTATAATTTAATTCATTCGCACAAATAAATTCACCAAGGCCACATACGGACTCAGAAAAATCCAGAAAAAATATATTTGGCTTTGTTATGATAATACGGTCCTAACAAAATTAATTTCGTCGAATTCTGAGACTGTTTGAAAAATGGCTATTTTTTAGTCGATTAAATTTGACTTAAACCGACAAAACACATTTTCCTTCGCCACGTTCACATACTACTCGGAAAATTCTAAAAATTGAAACCTAGCAATAATTTGACATTCCGGTTCCAACAAAAGTAGTTTCGTCGAAAACAGAGATCGTTTGAAAATTGACTATTTTCACTGGCTTTAATATTATTTAAAAATGAAAATTTTAATTTCTGCCACATTTTTCTACCAAATTATTTAAAATAAAAATTTTAAATTGGTTCGGATTTTCCGGGTCGGTACAATCTCCCCCACTTAAGAGTTTTTCGTCCTCGAAAAGGAAACAAAGTAAAGTAGGAAACAAGATGGAAAATGTAAATTGGGGTAAACGTACCTTAATACAAAAGTTATTCGGAGATGTCCACTCTGCACTTGGGGTAAGCCTTTTTAATGCTATCCTCTGTCTCCCTAGTACAGTCTCTAGAATCCCCACTCCATTTAACCTTGACTAGGTTGATCCTCTTGTTCCTCAAAATTTTGGTTTCTTTGCCAATGATCTTTATCGGGTCTTTTCTCACTGTTAGATTTGGAGCAATATCTAGGACATGTTGATTTAGTTCATCCTCAACCATATCTGGATCATGCACATGCTTGCGGAGTTGAGACACATGAAATACATCATGCACCCCTGGCAACCAGTCAGGCAGCTGCACTTTATAAGCGAGAGTACCAATCCTTTCGAGAATAGGAAATGGACCAATGAATCTCGGTGCCAATTTTCCCATCTTCCCAAAATGAATCATGCCTCTCAAAGGAGAAACCTTCAAGTATACTCGATCACCCACAGAGAATTCTAAATTTCTTCTTCGTTGGTCTGCATAGCTCTTCTGTCGGCTCTGAGCAGTCAGCAAGCGCTTCTTAATCAAGTCAACCTTATCCGATGCCTCACAAACCATGTCGGGGCCCAAGACTAGTCGATTGCCTGACTCTACCCAACATGTTGGAGATCTGCACGGCCTGCCATATAGTAATTCAAACGGTGACAACTTCAAGCTTGCTTGGTAGAATTTTTATAGGAGAATTCCACCAAGTGCAAGTGATCCTCCCATGAACAACTATAATCAAGAATGCAAGCTCGCAACAAGTCTTCCAAAACACGGTTCACCCTCTCAGTCTGGCCATCTGTCTGAGGGTGATAGGCAGAGCTCAGATTCAACTTGGTCCCAAGCTCTTCCTGAAAAGCTTCCCAGAATTTGCTGGTGAATAATGGATCCCGATCACTGACAATGTTTTTGGGAACCCCATGTAGTCTGACTATCTCTTTAAAATAAAGCTGTGCCAAACTACGAGCTGTTCTATTGGACCGAACAGGGATGAAATGGGCAGACTTTGTTAAGCGATCCACAATCACCCATATGCTATCATTCCCTTTTCTGCTTCGGGGCAAGCCATCTATAAAGTCCATATAAATTTCCTCCCACTTCCAACCTGGAACTCCCAGTGGTTGCAACAAATTGGCCAATTTTTGTTGATCACTTTTAACTTGCTGACAAGTGGGACATCTAACAACGTAAGTAGAAATATCTCTCTTCATCGCTTTCCACCAAAAGGTGCGCTTAAGGTCATGGTACATCTTGTTTACACCTGGATGGACGCTGATTTTAGATTTGTGGCACTCATCCATAACTTCTCTTTTTAGCTCAGCAATTTCTGGCACACAAATTCGCCCTTGTAATCTAAGGGTCCCATTATTGTCAATCTGGAAACTTGAGGCCTCGCCCTTTCGAACTCGCTCACAAAGCTTCTGAATAAATTTATCATTCTTTTGAAGAGAAGAAATTTTATCAATCAAAGTAGGAGTGATAACGAGACTGGCGAGATTGAGATTGTTGCTATCTGCATTCTTTCTACTGAGCGCATCGGCTACAACGTTGGCTTTTCCCGGAGTATATAGGATATCCAGGTCATATGATGCAAGAAATTCAACCCAGCGTTGCTGCCTGGTATTCAAATCTCTTTAGGTAAAAAGATGTTTCAAGGATTTGTGATGTGTATAAATTTCGAACTTCTCACCCAAGAGATAATGCCTCCATATTTTAAGAGCAAACACAATACCCATTAGCTCAAGATCATGCGTGGCGTAACTCTTCTCATGCGATTTCAGCTGGCGGCTAGCATATGCGACTACTCTGCCTCTTTGCATCAGCACCGCACCAATACCTTAAATAAATAAGGGATAACATGCTAAAATGAGATTTGACATTAAAAGAAAATGTTATCTCTGATATGTTAATTTATAAAAGAAACAACCTTGCTTAGAAGCGTCGGTCCAGACCTTCAAATCCTGATTGCCATCTATGATGGTCAACACAGGAGCATTGGTCAACCTCTTCTTTAGCTTTTGGAAAGCCGTCTCGCATTCCTGTGTCCAATTGAATTTCGTATGTTTCTTGGTCAGGTTTGTCAATGGACAAGCTACCTTCGAAAAATCTTTGACAAATTTCCGATAATAGCCAGCCAGTCCTAAGAAACTTCTGACCTCTGTGGGAGTTCTAGGCTGCTTCCACTCTTGATGACTGAGATCTTTCCTGGATCTACTGAGATGCCTTCCTTTGATACAACATGGCCAAGGAATTTCACCTCTTCTTGCCAGAATATGCATTTAGAAAATTTGGCTTTCAGCACATTTCTTCGCAAAATCTCCAAGACTTCTCTCGGATGTTGTTCGTGCTCAGCAGTGGATTTAGAAAAGATGAGGATGTCATCGATGAACACGAGCACAAATTTATTTAAAACATCTATGAACACTCTATTCATCAGATCAACAAAGTATGCCGGAGCATTACATAGACCGAAGGGCATTACTAGCCATTCATAAAAGATATCCGGTCCTCTAAAAGCAGTTAAAGGCACACATTCTTCTGCAATGCGAAGTTGATGAAGCATGTAGCTAGGTCCATCCTAGAGAATACTCGTGCTCCATGCAAGCGGTCAAGTAAGTCATCAATACGCGGCAGTGGGTATTTATTTTTCAGTGTTTGTTTGTTGAGATCGCGGTAGTCCACACATAGCCTGAGTGTACCATCAGATTTTGGGACGAACACCACTGCTGCACCCCATTCTGAGAAGCTGGGCCTGATCAGACCCTTCCACAAAAGTTGCTTGGTTTGATTTCTCAGCTCCTCTTTTTCTTTTGGTGACATTCTCCGAATGGGATGTACGACAGGCCTCGCACTCGGAGCTAAATCAATTCTGAAGCTGATTTCTCTATGCGGGGGTAAACCCTCAACTTCTTTAAATACATCAGCGTAATCTTTTACGACAGGGATATCCTCAATAGAAGTAGGAGTAACTTCTAGAGAAGACCAGAATTTTTTTCTATCGGTGGCTGAGCCGTGGCACGGTATAGATATGGTATCTCCAAACTTGGGTTTGATCTTAACTATTCTTTCAGCGCGTACTAACTCAGCCTCATACTTTGCTAGCCAATCCATACCAAGTATGACATCATAGCTGGAGAAACTCATAATGATCAAATCAAAGGGAAACTGGTAGCGAGAATAAGAAACAGGTACTCTACAATACTGATCAAGAATAAGAGAACCTCCTATCGAACTATTAGCTCTAATCAAATTTTTGAGTTTTCTTGGTTTCAGTTTCAACTTTTTAATTGCATCATTAGAAATAAAGCTTCACGCAGCACCAGTATCAAATAAGACAGTAATAGGGATGTTATTAATATTAAGAGTACCTCCTAAGACATCGGGTTTACCTGGCCCCTCAGTCGTAGCTGGTGCATCTGCTCCCTCATAAACATGTGCCACCTGAGCATTCTTTAGCAGTGGGCAGTTTGCCTAAATGTGCCCCTTTTGATGACAATTGTAGCATTCCCTCTTGTTCTGAGAACTCTGGCCACGATTCTGGGAACTCTGACCACGGTTCTGACTAGGGCCTGAATCATTTCTCTTGACCTTTTTAGGTGATCTACACTCGTAATCAAAATGTCCAATCTTGCCGCAGTTATAGCAGGTTACCTTGCTCATGTCCCTCTTATTCCCTTGGGTCTTAGCGGTAGAAGAATTGCTCGCCTCCGGTTTCTTGTCAGCCTGTTCCTTTTGGTTGTTGCCATGGCTTTTCACTCTATCCTGCGGTCCGGACTCGTCATTTTCCTCGTAGCGGCATGCCATCTCTACTACTTCATTGAAGGGAAGCTTGATATGAGCAGTGACACGGTTCAAATATTTCTTTGACAGACCCTTGATAAAAAATTTATTCTTCTCTACCGGATCTTGAACCAAACCAAGAGCATATCGTGAAAGCTCATCAAACTTCCTCACATACTCAGAAACGATCATACTCCCTTGTTGTAGGTTAACGAACTGCTCGCGCAGGCGCTCTCTAGCTTGTGGGGGTACATACTTCTCATTGAAAAGTTCCTTAAATTTGGCCCAAGACATATTTGCCACGTCATTGCAGATCTTGATCGTATCCCACCAATGCCCGGATTCATCTTTTAATTGCCATACTGCCAGGAAATGCTTTCGCTGATCTTCCAGTTCTAAGCCCTCTAGGATCTTTTCACAATCTTTAAGCCATGCCTCTGCCTGAATCGCAGACTCTCGCCCCGTGAAAGGTACACCTCCTAGGTTTTTGAATTTCTTTGACATTCTCTCCAAATCGAAGGGCTGTGGAGGTGGAGGTGGAGGTGGTTGTGCTAAGACCTCTGAAGTATGATGTTCATGAGTGATGGGGATCTCATCTCTGGCTTGCCCTCCAGCTCCCACTCAGGCTCCTCCTCTGGCCCCGCCTCGAGTTCCACCTCGGGCTCCGCCCCAGGCTGTTCTTGCTCTAGTATCCATTTAAATCAGTCTGTACCATCAAGGAAAGAGTCAGACCAACAGAAATGAGAATTTTCAAGAAAAGATAAGGACAAGATGAAAAAGACAATGATGTAATGACTTATAAATATTTGTTATTCTGCTATGCTCATTCTAGGACATTACCAGTCCTATCTCTAATAAGCTACTCGCCTTAGAATAATGTGGATTCTATCTAGACGAATTGTTCTAAATATGTTATATTCCGAAGCTAAGGTTAACCTTAAGCTCCGATACCAACTGTGATGACCCCAAACTTCCGTAGACCGAAAGTAAGGATAATCATTTGGAATACAACATATTAATAACAACAACAGATCTCAGATGATATCATAACACATAATTATTGCAGCGGAAAGATATAAGTCATAAACTTCACATCCACAGAACCACAGAGTACGCAGTTTACAGGATACAACTTAGCAAAATAAAAGTCTGAACCAAAGGAAATAAGTTCCAACTCCAAACGTACATCAGAATCCAAGATAAAATAAAGTCTCCAAAAGCAAAATATAAAGATAAAAGAGAGTCTTCGCCTTCTCCTTCCAAGTAGTCTTCAATGCAGAAATGTCTCCCTAACAATCCTTCCAAGTAGTCTTCAATGCAGAAAATGTCTCCCTAAGAACCTGTCACTTGGCTGCCCGTGTAAATAGAGGGCACCTGAGTTTGCAAAGTGAATCAAACATCGAGTCAGTCATGGGACTAGTATGAGAAAACTTTCTATACTAGCTAACATTGTGGCGAATCACAGGACCACGCCGCTAACGCGAAACGGGTTTACTCCATTGGATTGCCAGTGCATAATTGAATAAAGTTTATACAAAACAACGAAATGACTTTTGAAAAATGAAATCATCATAAGACTCAAGTCCTATCACAAAATGCAACGCACACATGAGGATAGAGTTTTCCCTTATGATGATCAAACATGCTTAATACGTGTAAAGTAATATTTTAATATTATTATTAGTATCTAAGCAGTATTAAAATACTTCAATATGAATATATCAATTCTAGACGGCATAGTTCCCCGTCCTACTATGTCGCCGTATATAAGTAACAATCAAGACCGAAATGTCGTATTGGAAATTGGGTTTCTGTCATGAAATCGAGGCTAGGGATCGTCCTCTCCGATTCGAGACACTCTAGCAAATGCCTCAGGATTCCCCGCAGTGAACCCTTGGAGCGGTAGGGCCGGTCCCCACCTAACGGTAGTGGATTGGCAATTCCTGAACACACGTTTCCCGGTCCCTTTGGACCTATAGTATGACCACTTCCGGCCTATAAAAAAAACCCGAGGTACCTCAATCCATCATCCACATAAGTAAAATGTCAGCCAGTTTAAGCACTGACACTACCCCTAGCTAGAAAGAAACGTGTGCACTCCCTACGGTCCATATCCCGTTTTTGACTCATATCGGGGTGTGAGGCTCGCGAAGTCACGCTATACACAAATCTATGTCTAAACAGACTATGCTTTGATCATCAACCACAAGGCCTGCTTTTCAACAAAAGCCTAGATCTTTGCATCTTGGCGTGCCATATTGACAATTCAACGCCATGCAATCGATAACTATTACTATATACCAGGGTGTTAAGTAGAGAATAAATTACGCACCACCAAACAGATATATATTAATACAAATCGATTTAATTACATGAAATGAATTACAACATCAGACACGCATCAATTTACACGTCCGTTCTGGGTCAGAACGGAACCGAAGACACCTAATAGGTTCTCGCTTATCCGGACAATCAACACATTCGTCCGGACAACTACTGCTTCAACCCCGTCCCGGGAGAAAGTCGGTCCAAGGAATCAGTAGTCGTTGCCCATCCGATGTGAAGATCATCGGTCTTCAACCATCGTCTACTTATATCCTTGATTTAATCGTCGTGCAATTATTTGAAATGAGTTAAACTCAATCTTTTCAAATAATTATCACATAATTATCATTTAAAACATTTCATATATATTTATGACTATTTATCACTATTTTTGTTTGAAAATAGCTCAAAATAAATAAACGACGCTTCGGGTCAGTGGGCGGCCCTGGCGCTGTTTTTACCAAATATTGATTTATACATATCTTAAAATCTAACCGTCGGATTTTGATGAAATTTATATCGTTGGAAAGCTCTTCCCAAAGCGGTCCTAACGCTTCCAGTTTTGGGAAAATCCAACGGTCGGATCTTTCGGTATAATCGTTTAAAGTTACAATTGTCGATACTCGAACTACCGTGCGCGTTTCGTTTAATTTTATATTTATATATAAATATAAATATAAAATATAAAGGGATTTCAACTATTAAAATCTATCCTTTTATCGCGCCTAAACTGACGATAAAAGTATGCTTTAATTTCACTCTTTTTCTCTATTCCAGTTTTATTTCATAAAAAATGCACTTTTTCCTCACATTCATTTTTAATACATAAAAACGTACTTTTTATCCTATTCATTCTTAATACATAAAAATGTACCTTTTATCCTATTCATTCTTAATACATAAAAATGTACTTTTTATCCTATTCATTTTTAATACATAAAAATGTACCTTTTATCCTAATCAATTTTTAATACATAAAAATGTACTTTTTATCCTATTCATTCTTAATACATAAAAATGTACTTTTTATCCTATTCATTTTTAATACATAAAAATGTACCTTTTATCCCATTCAATTTTTAATACATAAAAATGAACTTTTTATCCTATTCATTCTTAATACATAAAAATGTACTTTTTATCCTATTCATTTTTAATACATAAAAATGTACTTTTTATCCTATTCAATTTTTAATACATAAATAATGTACTTTTTATGTTTCTTTATAAAATGTAAATATTTTATATCTTTTTCTTTTACATTGAAAAATATAAATTCTTATATCCTTTCTTTTATATTGAGAAAAATGTAAATTCTTATTCCTTTTTCTTTTATATAAAAAAATGTAAATTTTCTAATATTACATTAAAACATATCTTCTTAATAAAATGTGATTCTTTTACTACCCTTTTTATTTCATGTTATATTTGTGTTGTGAACACAACAACAAAGAAAAAAAAACTTATTTGTCTATGTAATATTTGCATTGTAAAATGCAAATAAAAAGGTGAACTTTTTATTTCTAAGTTTTATTCACATTAGAGAACTCAAATGAAAAGTTAATTTATTTTTCTATGGAATATTTGCATTGTAAAATGCAAATAAAAAGGTGAACTTTTTATTTCTAAGTTTTATTCACATTAGAGAACTCAAATGAAAAGTTAATTTATTTTTCTATGTAATATTTGCATTGTAAAATGCAAATAAAAAGGTGAACTTTTTAGTTCTAAATTTTTAGTGTCAACGTACATGTTAAATATGATATCTCAATCTAAATTTTGGTGTCAGCCTACATGTGATTTGGTGTTTAAGTTTTCATGTCAACACAACGATGGCAAACTATAATTCGGTATCAGGTTTCATGTCAACACACACATCAACAACATATGATTTGGTGGATAATTCTCATGAATAAAAACAAAGGTCTCATATTTAATTTATTTTGCAAATCAAAATAAAATATCTAATCTTTATTTATCTTTAAATTAAAATCTAAAAGATTTAAACTTCCTTATAAATCATAAAACAAAATAAAGATTCGTCCTTTTTATTTATTTTGCAAACAAAAATAAAATTCAACTTTCATTTATTTTGTGAATCAAGAGTAAAGATTTACCTTTCTTGTATTTTGTTAGTCAAAATAAAAATTCAACTTTTCATTTTCTGTTGTGAATCAAAAATAAAGGTTTGAACTTTCTTTATTTACAAACTATAAACAAAATAAAGATTCAACTTAAATTTTGTTAATCAAAATAAAGATTCACTTTTCTTTTATTTTGTAAATCAGAATATAAATCCAACTTTTTTTCATTTTATTTCAAAATATTCCAAATTTCCTTTATGTTGTAGAATAAAAATTCAAACTTTATTTAGTAAATCAGGATAAAAATTCAATTTTTCATTTCTAGAAAGAAATAAAAACAAAATAAAAATGAAATAATAAAGATGAGAACTTTATAGAGATTACATCAGAATTTATAGATCTAAACTAACATGGCTATATCATGGCATCACAACACATCTCAACAACCATACAACAATCACAACAACGCAGATCAAAAATAATAACATACAGATCGTGATTTCATAATTATAATTAATGTAATAAATCAGAATTCTCACAGAAATGTTGCTTCTCTTTGAATTTGACCAAAATTAGACTGGCTCAGAACTGTACTTAATCGGTATAGAAAAATAGCCCTTTGAATTACGATCCTGACGGTCCTGAAATCGTCGACTTTCGAGTTCAAACGAAGGAGTTATGATCAAATTAAGATGGATGGTATTTATATTTATTTATTAATTAATTAATTAAAGAGATAATCTTTCTTCCTCCTTCTGTTTTACAGGCCGACACTTCCAGAAATTGTTCAAACTTAGGGCTTAGGTTTGCTCGCGGATCGACGCTTGAGAGGCCGATCAGACAGGGGGTGCTGGGGAGGAACGGCCGGCGCTTCGATGGGGGGTGGTGGCGGCGAGCTCGGTGCACACTGGTGGGCCCGGCGGCGGTGTAAAGCTGTCGGTTTTGGGGTGGAAATTCTCGGGGCTTGGGCTACTAGGGATTGATCAGGTGGTATGGAAATAAAGAGGGAGAGAAGAGCTTCGACGTGGTGTCCGGGTTGAGTTCTAATTCGTAGGGATGAAGGAGAAATTAGGAGGAGAAGTTTCAAGCTCCCATGGCCATTGAACGAAGGGGGCGGCGGCTACAGAAGTGAATAGTGTTTTAGGGTTTAATTTTCCCCTATTATTTATAATATTTAATTGCTATTTTACAAATAAGTCTGTAACTTTTAAACCGATCCATTTCCAGTCCAGCAGAAAGTGACCCTAGCCAATAACCCAAATTCTGGGTCCAATGGACCAGGTCCCGTCAGCCCAAACGGCTGTTTGTGGCCTGAATTATTTAAATTAATAATTAAATCCTTTATAATTTAATTCGTTCGCACAAATAAACTCACCGAGGCCACATACGGACTCAGAAAAATCCAGAAAAAATATATTTGGCTTTGTTATGATAATACGGTCCTAACAAAATTAATTTCGTTGAATTCTGAGACTGTTTGAAAAATGGCTATTTTTCAGTCGATTATATTTGACTAAAACCAACAAAACACGTTTTCCTTCGCCACGCTCACATACTAACTCGGAAAATTCTAAAAATTGAAACCTAGCAATAATTTGACATTCCGGTTCTTACAAAAGTGGTTTTATCGAAAACAGAGATCGTTTGAAAATTGACTATTTTCACTGGCTTTAATATTATTTAAAAATGAAAATTTTAATTTCTGCCACATTTTTCTACCAAATTATTTAAAATAAAAATTTTAAATTGGTTCGGATTTTCCGGATCGTTACAATCTCCCCTGCTTAAGAGTTTTTCGTCCTCGAAAAGGAAACAAAGTAAAGTAGGAAACAAGATGGAAAATGTAAATTGGGGTAAACGTACCTTAATACAAAAGTTATTCGGAGATGTCCACTCTGCACTTGGGGTAAGCCTTTTTGATGCTATCCTCTGTCTCCCAAGTACAGTCTCTAGGATCCCCACTCCATTGAACCTTGACTAGGTTGATCCTCTTGTTCCTCAAAATTTTGGTTTCTTTGCCAATGGTCTTTATCGGGTCTTTTCTCACTGTTAGATTTGGAGCAATATCTAGGACCTGTTGATTTAGTTCATCCTCAATCATATCTGGATCTTGCACATGCTTATGGAGTTGAGACACATGAAATACATCATGCACCCCTGGCAACCAGTCAGGCAGCTGCACTTTATAAGCGAGAGTACCAATCCTTTCGAGAATAGGAAATGGACCAATGAATCTCGATGCCAATTTTCCCGTCTTCCCAAAATGAATCACGTGTCTCAAAGGAGAAACCTTCAAGTATACTCGATCACCTACAGAGAATTCTAAATTTCTTCTTCGCCGGTCTGCATAGATCTTATGTCGGCTCTGAGCAGTCAGCAAGCGCTTCTTAATCAAGTCAACCTTATTCGATGCTTCACAAACCATGTCGGGGCCCATGACTAGTCGATTGCCTGACTTTACCCAACATGCCGGAGATCTGCACAGCATGCCATATAGTAATTCAAACGGTGACAACTTCAAGCTTGCTTGGTAGCATTATTATAGGAGAATTCCACCAAGTGCAAGTGATCCTCCCATGAACAACTATAATCAAGAATGCAAGCTCGCAACAAGTCTTCCAAAACACGGTTCACCCTCTCAGTCTGGCCATCTGTCTGAGGGTGATAGGCAGAGCTCAGATTCAACTTGGTCCCAAGCTCTTCTTGGAAAGCTTCCCAGAATTTTCTGGTAAATAATGGATCCGATCACTGACAATGTTTTTGGGAACCCCATGTAGTCTGACTATCTCTTTAAAATAAAGTTGTGCCAAACTACGAGCTGTTATATTGGACCGAACAGGGATGAAATGGGCAGACTTTGTTAAGCGATCCACAATCACCCATATGCTATCATTCCCTTTTCTGCTTTGGGGCAAGCCATCTATAAAGTCCATATAAATTTCCTCCCACTTCCAACCTGGAACTCCCAGTGGTTGCAACAAACCGGCCAACTTTTGTTGATCACTTTTAACTTGCTGACAAGTGGGACATCTAGCAACGTAAATAGAAATATCTCTCTTCATAGCTTTACACCAAAAGGTGCGCTTAAGGTCATGGTACATCTTGTTTACACCTAGACGGATGCTGATTTTAGATTTGTGGCACTCATCCATTACTTCTCTTTTTATCTCAGCAATGTCTGGCACACAAATTCGCCCTTGTAATCTAAGGGTCCCATTATTGTCAATCTGGAAACTTGAGGCCTCGCCCTTTCGAACTCGCTCACAAAGCTTCTGAATAAATTTATCATTCTTTTGAAGAGCAGAAATTTTATCAATCAAAGTAGGAGTGATAACGAGACTGGCGAGAATGAGATTGTTGCTATCTGCATTCTTTCTACTAAGCGCATCGGCTACAATGTTGGCTTTTCCCGGAGTATATAGGATATCCAGGTCATATGATGCAAGAAATTCAACCCAGCGTTGCTGCCTTATATTCAAATCTCTTTAGGTAAAAAGATGTTTCAAGGATTTGTGATCTGTATAAATTTCGAACTTCTCACCCAAGAGATAATGCCTCCATATTTTAAGAGCAAACACAATAGCCATTAGCTCAAGATCATGCGTGGCGTAATTCTTCTCATGCGGTTTCAGCTGGCGGCTAGCATATGCGACTACTCTGCCTCTTTGCATCAGCACCGCACCAATACATTAAATAAATAAGGGATAACATGTTAAAATGAGATTTGACATTAAAAGAAAATGTTATCTCTGACATGTTAATTTATAAAAGAAACAACCTTGCTTAGAAGCGTCGGTCCAGACCTTCAAATCCTGATTGCCATCTATGATGGTCAACAAAGGAGCATTGGTCAACCTCTTCTTTAGCTCTTGGAAAGCCGTCTTGTATTCCTATGTCCAATTGAATTTCGTATGTTTCTTGGTCAGGTTTGTCAATGGACAAGCTACATTCAAAAAATCTTTGACAAATTTCCGATAATAGCCAGCCAGTCCTAAGAAACTTCTGACCTCTGTGGGAGTTCTAGGCTGCTTCCACTCTTGATGGATGAGATCTTTCCTGGATCTACTGAGATGCCTTCCTTTGATACAACATGGCCGAGGAATTTCACCTCTTCTTTCAAGAATATGCATTTAGAAAATTTGGCTTTCAGCACATTTCTTCGCAAAATCTCCAAGACTTCTCTCGGATGATGTTCGTGCTCAGCAGTGGATTTAGAAAAGATGAGGATGTCATCGATGAACACGAGCACACATTTATTTAAAACATCTCTAAACACTCTATTAATCAGATCAACAAAGTATGCCAGAGCATTACATAGACCGAAGGGCATTACTAGCCATCCATAAAAGATATCTGATCCTCTAAAAGCAGTTAAAGGCACACATTCTTCTGCAATGCGAAGTTGATGAAGCCTGTAGCTAGGTCCATCCTAGAGAATACTCGTGCTCCATGCAAGCGGACAAATAAGTCATCAATATGCGGCAGTGGGTATTTATTTTTCAGTGTTTGTTTGTTGAGATCGCGGTAATCCACACATAGCCTGAGTGTACCGTCAGATTTTGGGACGAACACCACTGCTGCACCCCATTCTGAGAAGCTGGGCCTGATCAGACCCTTCCACAAAAGTTGCTTGGTTTGATTTCTCAGCTCCTCTTTTTCTTTTGGTGACATTCTCCGAATGGGATGTACGACAGGCCTCGCACTCGGAGCTAAATCAATTCTGAAGCTGATTTCTCTATGCGGGGGTAAACCCTCAACTTCTTTAAATACATCAGCGTAATCTTTTACGACAGGGATATCCTCAATAGAAGTAGGAGTAACTTCTAGAGAAGACCAGAATGTTTTTCTATCGGTGGCTGAGCCGTGGCACGGTATAGATATGGTATCTCCAAACTTGGGTTTGATCTTAACTATTCTTTCAGCGCATACTAACTCAGCCTCATACTTTGCTAGCCAATCCATACCAAGTATGACATCATAGCCGGAGAAACTCATAATGATCAAATCAAAGGGAAACTTGTAGCGAGAATAAGAAACAAGTACTCTACAATACTGATCAAGAATAAGAGAACCTCCTATCGAACTATTAGCTCTAATCAAATTTTTGAGTTTTCTTGGTTTCAGTTTCAACTTTTTAATTGCATCATTAGAAATAAAGCTTCGCGCAGCACCAGTATCAAATAAGACAGTAATAGGGATGTTCTTAATATTAAGAGTACCTCCTAAGACATTGGGTTTACCTGGCCCCTCAGTCGTAGCTAGTGCATCTGCTCCCTCATAAACATGTGCCACCTGAGCATTCTTTAGCAGTGGGCAGTTTGCCTTAATTTGCCCCTTTTGATGACAATTGTAGCATTCCCTCTTGTTCTGAGAACTCTGGCCACGATTCTGGGAACTCTGACCACGGTTTTGACTAGTGCCAGAATCATTTCTCTTGACCTTTTTAGGTGATCTACACTTGTAATCAAAATGTCCAATCTTGCCGCAGTTATAGCAGGTTACCTTGCTCCTGTCCCTCTTCTTCCCTTGGGGCTTAGCGGTAGAAGAATTGCTCGCCTCCGGTTTCTTGTCAGCCTGTTCCTTTTGGTGGTTGCCTTGGCTTTTCACTCTATCCTGCGGTCCGGACTCGTCATTTTCCTCGTAGCGGCACGCCATCTCTACTACTTCATTGAAGGGAAGCTTGATATGAGCAATGACTCGGTTCAAATATTTCTTTGACAGACCCTTGATAAAAATTTTATTCTTCTCTACTGGATCTTGAACCAAACCAGGAGCATATCGTGAAACTCATCAAACTTCCTCACATACTCAGAAACGATCATATTCCCTTGTTGTAGGTTAACGAACTGCTCGCGCAGGCGCTCTCTAGCTTGTGGGGGTACATACTTCTCATTGAAAAGTTCCTTAAATTTGGCCCAAGACATATTGGCCACGTCATTGCAGATCTTGATCGTATCCCACCAATGCCCGGCTTCATCTTTTAATTGCCATACTGCCAGGAAACGCTTTCGCTGATCTTCCAGTTCTAAGCCCTCTAGGATCTTTTCACAATCTTTAAGTCATGCCTCTGCCTGAATCGCAGACTCTCGCCCCGTGAAAGGTACACCTCCTAGGTTTTTGAATTTCTTTGACATTCCCTCCAAATCGAAGGGCTGTGGAGGTGGAGGTGGTTGTGCTACGACCTCTGAAGTATGATGTTCCTGAGTGATGGGGGTCTCGTCTCTGGCTTACCCTCCAGCTCCTACTCGGGCTCCTCCTCTGGCCCCGCCTCGAGTTCCACCTCGGGCTCTGCCCCGGGCTGTTCTTGCTCTAGTATCCATTTAAATCAGTCTGTACCATCAAGGAAAGAGTCAGACCAACAGAAATGAGAATTTTCAAGAAAAGATAAGATAAGGACAAGATGAAAAAGACAATGATGTAATGACTTATAAATATGTGTTATTCTGCTGTGCTCATTCTAGGACATTACCAGTCCTATCTCTAATAAGCTACTCGCCTTAGAATAATGTGCATTCTGTCTAGACGAATTGTTCTAAATATGTTATATTCTGAAGCTAAGGTTAACCTTAAGCTCTGATACCAACTGTGATGACCCCAAACTTCCGTAGGCCAAAAGTAAGGATAATCATTTGGAATACAACATATTAATAACAACAACAGATCTCAGATGATATCATACCACATAATTATTGCAGTGGAAAGATATAAGTCATAAACATCACATCAACAGAACCACAGAGTACGCAGTTTACAGGATACAACTTAGCAAAATAAAAGTCTGAACCAAAGGAAATAAGTTCCAACTCCAAACGTACATCAGAATCCAAGATAAAATAAAGTCTCCAAAAGCAAAAGATAAAGATAAAAGAGAGTCTTCGCCTTCTCCTTCCAAGTAGTCTTCAATGCAGAAAATGTCTCCCTAAGAATCCTTCCAAGTAGTCTTCAATGCAGAAAATGTCTCCCTAAGAACCTGTCACTTGGCTGCCCATGTAAATAGAGCGCACCCGAGTTTGCAAAGTGAATCAAACATCGAGTTAGTCATGGGACTGGTATGAGAAAACTTTCTGTACTAGCTAACATTGTGGTGAATCACAGGACCACGCCGCTAACGTGGAACGGGTTTACTCCATTGGATTGCCAGTGCATAATTGAATAAAGTTTATACAAAACAACGAAATGACTTTTGAAAAATGAAATCATCATAAGACTCAAGTCCTATCACATAATGCAACGCACACAGGAGGATAGAGTTTTCCTTTATGATGATCAAACATGCTTAATACGTGTAAAGTAATATTTTAATATTATTATTAGTGTCTAAGCAGTATGAAAATACTTCAATATAAATATATCAATTCTAGATGGCATAGTACCCCGTCCTACTATGTCGCCGTATATAAGTTACAATCAAGACCGAAATGTCGTATTGGAAATTGGGTTTCTATCATGAAATCGAGCCTAGGGATCGTCCTCTCCGATTCGAGACACTCTAGCAAATGCCTCAGGATTCCCCGTAGTGAACCCTTGGACCAGTAGGGTCGGTCCCCACCTAACGGTAGTGGATTGGCAATTCCTGAACACACGTTTCCCGGTCCCTTTGGACCTATAGTATGACCACTTCCGACCTATAAAAAAACCCGAGGTACCTCAATCCATCATCCACATAAGTAAAATGTCAGCCAGTTTAAGCACTAACACTACTCGTAGCTAGAAAGAAACGTGTGCACTCCCTACGGTCCATATCCCGTTTTTGACTCATACCGGGGTGTGAGGCTCGCGAAGTCACGCTATACACAAAGCTATTCCTAAACAGACTATGCTTTGATCATCAAGCACAAGGCCTGCTTTTCAACAAAAGCCTTGATCATTTCATCTTGGCGTGCCACATTGACAATTCAATGCCATGGGATCGGTAACTATTACTATATACCAGGGTGTTAAGTAGAGAATAAATTCCCCACCACCAAACAGACATATATTAATACAAATCGATTTAATTACATGAAATGAATTACAACGTCAGACACGCATCCATTTACAAGTCCGTTCTGGGTCTGAACGGAACCGGAGACACCTAATAGGTTCTCGCTTATCCGGACAATCAACACATTCGTCCGGACAACTACTGCTTCAACCCCGTCCTGGGAGCAAGTCAATCCAAGGAATCAGTAGCCGTTGCCCATTCGATGTGAAGATCGTCGGCCTTCAACCATCGTCTGCTTATATCCTTGATTTAATCGTCGTGCAATTATTTGAAATGAGTTAAACTCGGTCTTTTCAAATAATTGTCGCATAATTATCATTTAAAACATTTCATATATATTTATGACTATTTATTGCTATTTTTGTTTGAAAATAGCTCAAAATTAATAAACGACGCTTCGGGTCAATGGGCGGCCCTGGCGTTGTTTTTATTAAATTTTGATTTATACATATCTTAAAATCTAACCGTCGGATTTTGATGAAATTTATATCGTTGGAAAGCTCTTCCCAAAGCGGTCCTAACGGTTCCAGTTTTGGGAAAATCCAACGGTCGGATCTTTCGGTATAATCGTTTAAAGTTACAATTGCCGATACGCGAACTGCCGTGCACGTTTCGTTTAATTTTATATTTATATATAAATATAAATATAAAATATAAAGGGATTTCAACTATTAAAATCTATCCTTTTATCGCGCCTAAACAGACGATAAAAGTATTGCTTTAATTTCACTCTTTTTCTCTATTCCAGTTTTATTTCATAAAAAATGCACTTTTTCCTCACATTCATTTTTAATACATAAAAATGTACCTTTTATCCTATTCATTCTTAATACATAAAAATGTACTTTTTATCCTATTCATTTTTAATACATAAAAATTTACCTTTTATCCTATTCAATTTTTAATACATAAAAATGTACTTTTTATCCTATTCATTCTTAATACATAAAAATGTACTTTTTATCCTATTCATTTTTAATACATAAAAATGTACCTTTTATCCTATTCAATTTTTAATACATAAAAATGTACTTTTTATCCTATTCATTCTTAATACATAAAAATGTACTTTTTATCCTATTCGTTTTTAATACATAAAATGTACTTTTTATCCTATTCAATTTTTAATACACAAAAAATGTACTTTTTATATTTCTTTATAAAATGTAAATATTTTATATCTTTTTCTTTTATATTGGAAAATGCAAATTCTTATATCCTTTCTTTTATATTGAGAAAAATGTAAATTCTTATGTCTTTTTCTTTTATATAAAAAAATGTAAATTCTCTAATATTACATTAAAACATATCTTCTTAATAAAATGTGATTCTTTTACCACCCTTTTTATTTCATGTTATATTTGTGTTGTGATCACAACAACAAAGAAAAAAAAGAACTTATTTGTCTATGTAATATTTGCATTGTAAAATGCAAATAAAAAGGTGAACTTTTTATTTCTAAGTTTTATTCACATTAGAGAACTCAAATGAAAAGTTAATTTATTTTTCTATGTAATATTTGCATTGTAAAATGCAAATAAAAAGGTGAACTTTTTATTTCTAAGTTTTATTCACATTAGAGAACTTAAATGAAAAGTTAATTTATTTTTCTATGCAATATTTGCATTGTAAAATGCAAATAAAAAGGTGAACTTTTTATTTCTAAGTTTTTAGTGTCGACGTACATGTTAAATATGATATCTCAATCTAAATTTTGGTGTCAACCTACATGTGATTTGGTATTTAAGTTTTCATGTCAACACAACGATGGCAAACTATAATTTGGTGTCAGGTTTCATGTCAACACACACATCAACAACATATGATTTAGTGGATAATTCTCATGAATCAAAACAAAGGTCTCATCTTTAATTTATTTTGCAAATAAAAATAAAATATCTAATCTTTATTTATCTTTAAATTAAAATCTAAAAGATTTAAACTTCCATATAAATCATAAAACAAAAAAAAGATTCGTCCTTTTTATTTATTTTGCAAACCAAAATAAAAATTCAACTTTCATTTATTTTGTGAATCAAGAGTAAAGATTTACCTTCCTTTTATTTTGTTAATCAAAATAAAAATTCAACTTTTCTTTTTCTGTTGTGAATCAAAAATAAAGGTTTGAACTTTCTTTATTTACAAACTATAAACAAAATAAAGATTCAACTTAAATTTTGTTAATCAAAATAAAGATTCACTTTTCTTTTATTTTGTAAATCAGAATATAAATCCAACTTTTTTTTTCATTTTATGTCAAAATATTCTAAATTTCCTTTATTTTGTAGAATAAAAATTCAAACTTTATTTAGTAAATCAGGATAAAAATTCAATTTTTCATTTCTAGAAAGAAATAAAAACAAAATAAAAATGAAATAATAAAGATGAGAACTTTATAGAGATTACATCAGAATTTATAGATCTAAACTAACATGGCTATATCATGACATCACAACACATCTCAACAACCATACAACAATCACAACAATGCAAATAAAAAATAATAACATACAAATCGTGATTTCATAATTATAATTAATTTAATAAATCAGAATATTCACAGAAATGTTGCTTCTCTTTGAATTTGACCAAAAATTAGACTGGCTCAGAACTGTGCTTAATCTGTATAGAAAAATAGCCCTCTGAATTACGATCATGACGGTCCTGAAATCATCGAATTTCGAGTTCAAACGAAGGAGTTATGATCAAATTAAGATGGATGGTATTTATATTAATTAATTAATTAATTAAAGAGATGACCTTTCTTCCTCCTTCTATTTTACAGGCCGACACTTCCAGAAATTGTTCAAACTTAGGGCTTAGGTTTGCTCGCGGATCGAGGCTTGAGAGGTCGATCAGACAGGGGGTGCTGGGGAGGAACGGCCGGCGCTTCGATGGGGGGTGGTGGCGGCGAGCTCGGTGCACCCTGGTGGGCCCGGCGGTGGTGCAAAGCCGTGGGTTTTGGGGTGGAAATTCTTGGGGCTCGGGCTACTAGGGATTGATCAGGTGGTATGGAAATGAAGAGGGAGAGAAGAGCTTCGACGTGGTGTCCGGGTTGAGTTATAATTCGTAGGGATGAAGGAGAAATTAGGAGGAGAATTTTCAAGCTCCCATGGCCACTGAACGAAGGGGGCGGCGGCTACAGAAGTGAATAGTGTTTTAGGGTTTAATTTTCCTCTATTATTTATAATATTTAATTGTTATTTTACAAATAAGTCAGTAACTTTTAAACTTATCCATTTCCAGTCCAGCAGAAAGTGACCCTTGCCAATAACCCATATTCCGGATCCAATGGGCCAGGTCCCGTCAGCCCAAACGGTTGTTTGTGGCATGAATTATTTAAATTAATAATTAAATCCTTTATAATTTAATTCGTTCGCACAAATAAATTCACCGAGGCCACATACGGACTCAGAAAAATCCAGAAAAAATATATTTGGCTTCGTTATAACAATACGGTCCTAACAAAATTAATTTCGTCGAATTTTGAGACTGTTTGGAAAAATGGCTATTTTTCAGTCGATTAAATTTGACTGAAACTGACAAAACACATTTTCCTTCGCCACGCTCACATACTAACTCGGAAAATTCTAAAAATTGAAACCTAGCAATAATTTGACATTCCGGTTCCAACAAAAGTGGTTTCGTCGAAAACAGAGATCGTTTGAAAATTGACTATTTACACTGGCTTTAATATTATTTAAAAATGAAAATTTTAATTTCTACCACATTTTTCCACCAAATTATTTAAAATAAAAATTTTAAACTGGTTCGGATTTTCCGGGTCGTTACATGATCAGATTATTTTTGCTATTCTGCTTAGCTCATTCTAGGACATTACTAGTCCTATCTCTAATGAGCTACTCGCCTTAGAACACTACTGATTCTATTCTGACAAGGTGTTTAATGTGTCAAATTCCAGAACTAAGATTAACCAAAGCTCTAATAACACCTGTGACGATCCCAAAAACCCCGTACGACGACGTTAAGGATAATCATTGGAATATAACACATTAATCATCATTAGCAGAGTACAGATAATAGCAAAAGCAGCAAATAAAATAATTTACATAAATATGACAACGGAATCATAATATGTCACAACATCAGAGAGCAAAGTGTAGGATACAACTTAGTGCATGAAAGTAAAAGATCAGTCTACATCGCCAGAAGCAGTACATATACATAAAAGAGTACATGAAAGAAATACCAGTCTACATCGCCAGAAGCGGAATCATATACCTAGATAATAATGGCGGAATATCAATAGTCAAAACACTGAGAAGTCAAGCCTCGCCATATAAGCCAAAAGATGCACTCCCTACTGAAGTGCCAAAGACAAAATATGTCCTACTACCTATCACTAGGCTGACCGTGTGAAAATTAGGGCACCCGAGTTTGCAAGGTGAGACAAACTACGTGCCAGTCATGGGACTGGTATGAGAAATCTACTTAACTAATTAAACAACAATAATAAGGCAAATCATAGGACCACACCACTTTTGCGGAACGGGTTTACTCCAGTGATTGCCAGTGCATGAAATAAAGTAAATTATTAAATCATCGCAATGCTTTTTATAAAAATGAAGCCATTATAAGACTCAGGTCCCATCACACAATGCAACGCAAGCCGGAGGATAGAATTTTACCTTATAATGGCCAAGAAATGCTTGATACGTATAAAACAAAAGTGTTTGATATTATTACTAGTGCATATATGTTTCAAAAGCCACTTCCATCATAAATATCAATCGTAGACGGCATGGGTACCATATATCATGTCGCCATACTAGTAATACAATCAAATCCGTAATTTCGTATTGGAAATTGGGTTCCATCATGAGTGGAGGCAAGGGGCAAGCTCCTCTCCGATTCGAGACACTCTAGCAAATGTCTCGGGACCACACACAGCGATCCTTGGATCTTCAGGGTCGGTCCTCTCTTACTTTTGATGATTGGCAATTCCTGAACACACGTTTCCCGGTCCTATAGGACCTATAATCGAGGCGCCTCGCATTCCAACAACCACACAGGTAAAAATTATATAAATGTCAGGGCTGGTAGGTCACTGACATTACCCATAGCTAGAAAGAAACGTCGTGCTCACCCTGCAGTCACTATCACTTTTTGACTCATACCGAGGTGTGAGGCTCGCGAATCCATGCTATACACAAAGCTACGCCATGTAGGCCATGCATTGATCATCAACCACAAGACTTTGCTTTTCAACAGAAGCCTTGATCATCTGCCACTTAGGCATGCCACACAGGCAATTCACTCCATGCGATGGATTTCTATCGAAATACAACCTCTGAGCTCGTACATCTTAGAGAAGGGCGTTAAGCAAGAGAATAAATTCTCCGCGACCAAATAGATATATATTTAATAGAGATCAATCAGCATAGAACAAAATCCAATGTCAGACACACAGTCTAGTTACAAGTTCGTTCTGGGTCTGAACGAAACAGGAGGCACCATATTCCTCGCATATCCGTACAATCAACAAATACGTTCGGATGGCTACCACTTCAGCCCTTTCAAGGTAGCTACTCCAATCATGAGCATCAGTAGAACCCATCCATCCGATGTGAAAATCGTCGGCCTTGAACCGTCTTCATCTCTTCGACTTCCAATCGTCGATCAATTATTTGAAATGAGAATTAACTCGGCCTTTTCAAATAATTCACGTATATTTAGATTTCAAATCAATTCTTCCCATGGTTAAATTATTCGACATTCACATTTCAGTTCTTTAGTATAATATTCATGTCAAACACATTCAACCATCTAATGACAAGCAAATCAAGTATAATCGGTTTATTTTCATTCCACATCGTCTATAATATTTTATAACGATATATCGCCATTTTTATTTATTTAAAAATGGCCCTATTTAATTAAACTATGTTTCAGGTCGTGTCGAGGCACTAGCGCTGTTTTTCACCAGATTTGTTTTACATATATCTGAAAATCTAACCGTTGGATCTCAACAAAGTTTATATCATTGGAAAGATATTCCCAGAGCGAATCCAACGATTCTAGTTTCGTCAAAATCTAATGGTCGGATCTTTCGGTATAATCGTTTAAAGTTACGATTTCAAAACGCGAACTGTAGGGGCTCGATTCGTTTTATTTAATTTATATTTATATATATATATATATAAATATAATTTATTCGATGATTTCAATATTGTTTTCACTTCAAATATTTCACTAACGCCTTTAAATTTCCGAAAATTTTGCCATAACCTCCTTTGTACGGGAAGGGGTTTAGAAATTTATTGGGTCGTATCAGGTACCCAATAAATCCTAGCAAGCATGCACATATTTATAGTGATATATTCCGGTGTCCACAGGGGAGTGTGTATAGATCATAACTCCAGAGAATAAATTCTCGTCACCCTATAAATGGTTTTTGTGCCTTAATGACCAGAGAGATGTGTTTATTGTCATCTCCAGACCCGTGTGGGGTTTTTATTAATCTTGCAATTTTACCGTTACATTTTACATAGTCCATATCAATCATCAGTTCAACCTGTAATACACAATCATCACCATACCAGCCTCTTGCTCGGATGGTGAATCTTCAACCTCATCACACAAGCTCCAAATACTTATGTGGTATGTGATGAAGTATGCCTATCTTCAAGAAGTATGCCATGTAGTGTAGTTCAAAATTAATTGTTACTATCCTATGGCAACGTTTATTATTTCACACAGAACAACCAGCACTCCACATCCAATGGTATTCAAAGGAGTTGATATAATAATAAAATTACACATCCAACTCATTAAGGTTTACCTATTTGTCGGGCACGCAAATAAATTCTTTACTCAACAGCTAATCGATTTTCATGTTCAACACATGTATATATATATGTGCGAAACTTGGCTAAAAATAATATTTCTAGCAAACAAAAATATATTTCAACACATGACTATTTTATTTAGTTCATATACATGCTAAAAATAATATTCATAGCAAACAAATATTTATTTCAACACATGTGTATTTTTAGCAAGTCATATACATGATAAAAATGATATTTTTATCATCAAAAATATTTATTCAACACATAAACATTTTTAGCACTTCATATTCACAATAAAAATGTAGATTTTATTGTTCACTCCATATATTCAACACATGAATATTTTCGACTTCACACATACGATAAAAATATGATTTTTATCGTTCTAGTCCTTTATTCGACACATCAATGTTTTCTGTAGTTTATATATATAATAAAAATGTGATTTTTAGTGTTAAAACAATTTATTTAAAACATGAATATTTTATATATTCTATATATGTGATAAAATGTTATTTTTGTTTTTCAAAGAATTCTATTCATCACATGAATTTCTATTCAACACATGAATATGGTTTCAACACATGAATATAATTTCAACATATGAAAATAGTTCTAACACATGAATATTATTGAAAATTTCAACGGCATAACGGCAGGGTATTTAAAACCGGCACCGTCCCAAGTACGGCACCTCGCTCTACCTTAAAACCTCGTAGTTTTTGACAATGGGGATTTCATACATCTAGTTCGCATGCAGGCGAGTATGTTTTTCTTTTCCACAACCTGTTCTAATTTTGTTTCAACCACAAACGGGCATATTTCAACCACAATCAAACAATATCAACCACAAGCAATTCTATCAACCATTCGCATTATTCACCAAATTTTTCATGCCAATTCACAATCAATAATTATCGTCCATGGTTTGTGGACGAGGGGAGTATATATATATAAATATGTATAATTATTTTCTACTTCCATTTTAACACATTTATGATTTATACAATGCATGTATAATTTATACATCGCTCATATAACTTATACAACACATGTGCATGATGTATACAACGTGTATATAATTTATACTTCGCTTATATAACTTACACAACGCATTTCCAATCATATTTCAGTTTAGAAATCCCACATTGATTTGTTGCTTTGATAAAAATAGTAGTGGGCTTAGAAAAATCCACGGACACTTCTAGAATGTGGAGAGCGTCGACACGGTCTCGGCATCTCTTGTTTCACTGAATTTCGACCACATAGCAAAAAGATATGATTTTTAGAAGTTTGCAACACTTAAAAGTGTAAAAATCAGTTTAAATAATTAAACCTGTACCTCTCAGCAAAAGGTTCAAAACTAGGTTTTGATTTTGCGATCAAACGGTGTAACGGTTGGAGGATCGGAGGGTGCCACGTTGTAGTGCTAGGGGAGGCGCACATGCGCCAAGAAGGGGTTCCACTTCGGTTGCTCCTAGTGGCGGCGGCGGTGATTTAAAGACCCGGCGTTCGTGGGCGTGAAACTCGAGGTGGGGGCGGCGATACGGGGAAAACTATATATGGATCTGAAGAGGGCGATGAGATCTACAAAAAGTTGAACTGGGGCATGGTCAAATCCTTGATTGATTTACCGGAAAATGGATGGGAAAGGGGGAGCTGCTAATAGTCGTCGGTTACGGAGAGTCGAGGGGTTTTCAGAATTTTCTTTATATTTTTAATTAATGAATGGATTTTTATGATTGGTCGTTATTTATATTAATTCAAAAATTAGGGTTTTCATAAACGAACACCAATTCAAACCCAACGACTGTCGCCCCTAGCTAAATACCCCCATTCCCAACACAATGGGATTTGTTTCGTAGGCCCATTCGACTGTTTCAGTCAGTTATTCTTCAAATTAAAGTATAAAACATTCAAATTCTGTTTTGAACGTACATTTCAATTTGCCGGGGCTACATACTAATCCCAAAAAGTCCAGAAAAATAAATCTAGCTATGTTTTGACGATACGGTCCCAACAAAACTAGTTTCGTCGAATTCTGAGACCGTTCGAAAAAATGCTATTTTCTGGTCGATGCAATTTAATAGAAATTGACCAAACACATTTTCCTTTTCTACGCTCACATACTAACTTCAAAAATTATGGAATTTGAAACCTAGCAATAATTTGACACCCCGGATCCAACAAAAGTGGTTTCGTCGAATTCTGAGGTCGTTTGCAAAATGTCTATTTTCAAGGGCTATATATTCTCTATAGCGACCTTTATGAAAATTCGTTTAGCCATAACTTCTGATTTCCGCTATGAAACTTCGATTTTTCAAATTCGTTAGAAAGATAATCATAAACAGATTTAATTATTTTTGGTTTCACTAAAATCCGTTTTATTTTGCACCTGGTACAGTCAATTAAAATTTGAATTCAAATTTTCAAACTGCCACACCATTTCTAACTCATTATTTTATTGAAATATTCTATTTCAATTGCTCGAATTTCTTTAAAATAACTAATTTAAAAAATTTAAATTAGGTCATATTTTCTAGGTTGTTATATTTCAAGCTCCAACTCCTCTTTCTCTACTCCGTGAATTTCAGAACTACCAATCCCATTTCAATCTCCTTCAACTTCTCTATCCTCCAATACCCATGACGCAAAACTCGACACCTCCATGTAATTTGCGTTCTACAGTATCCACCTCGCTGCGCTAAAAACAGCGATTTCAATTAACATCGTATCCCACCAAACATTGCACACCAAACCGAATTCAACCCCTCCACACAAACAACAAACTCCAAACAACTCAAACTGCCACTACCGCTAATTATCTCAAGCCCTAGCTTGCTCTGTAAAAACTTGAGCTCCAGGAATTTGATGCGCACAGAGCAAAACTGGTATGGGACTGAAGCAAATCTCTACACGAATCCACATAAGCTTGTTTCCCGATTTTTGGAATTGTTTATAATTTTATTTTGATTTTCAAAGAAATAATTTTTCTGTAATGGAAAAAATGGAGCAGCGGATTTTTTGTTGACCACTGAAATGAGTGGTTTAGGGTTAGAGGATAGTTTATGGTATTTGTAGGAAAATTATAATATTTTTGTATTTATTATTATATTGGTTTTTAAGCCACCGCTCTATGTATTTGTTGTTTAAAAATTCCTATTATCCCATACACCATCCAAAAATCAAGATAATTGGCACGCAGCTACATTACAGACCCAAAGAAATTGGTTTCGTCGAATTTCGACTCCGATTGCCCACATAGTGTATTTTTAACCATCAAAATATCGATTGTTTTTCACATTAAAAATCCGTACGGCCACCTACTGAGTCTAAAAATCACGGAAATTGAAATCTAACAATAATTTAATATTGTGGATCCAAAAGAATTAGTTTCATCGAAAACGGAGGTCATTTGCAAAATTGGCTATTTTTAAAGCTCTAAATAAACCCATTTAATTATAAATATATTGAAAAATAATTAAATTAAATATTTATAAATAAATATTATTGTATATATTCATAGTAGAATATCATACAGCTCCATAATATTCCTATATGAATTTCTAACCTGATATTTCAAATCCCAATTGAATCGATATTCAATTTATATTGAAAATCCACTTAAATATAAATAAATCATTATAAAAATATAAAGGAATTCCATAGCGATTATTTTGAAATTTGATTTCGACATAACTCAAAATCTACATAATGAAATCCCGATTTTTCTTTTCCATTAGAAAAATATACTTCACCAGCTCCTAACGTTTCTTATTTCACAGAAATCCGATTTAAAACAAACCACGTATTATATATATATATTCTTTAAATTATTATATTAATTAAATATTCCATATAATTTAATTAAACCACTATTCACATATATAAATCACTAATTAAATAATTAAGTAAATTTATTATTACACTGTAAAAATACGGGACATTACATTCTTCCCCCCTTAAAATAATTTCGTCCTTGAAATTGCTAAGGTAGGAAATAAACCCAATTAACTGAGTTAAAAATTATTTGTTTACTTCATTTTCATTTTCAGCTGAACCAATTTAATTTCAATTAAATATTTATTCGTTCCAACTAAACAAAATTTTCAAAAATCCAGAAAATTTTCTAACACCTTACTTTTCAAAAAAAACGTCGCACCTCCCTTGTACTGCTCAATAGCTCAAACTCCAACCCGCCTCTCTAGGCCTTCTTCAACCCAAAAGAAAATCAAACAACCAAGCGGTATTCCAATTCAGCTCATCAAAATCTCAAACCCATATATAATACAAACTGGTACCTTTTTATCGGGCATATCATTATATCCTTTCCATGTGTTACCAATTCTGCATATACCAATGTCATCTAAATCATTCGGTTATACCCAAGCCAAATTCTATTCTTAACTCAGATTCCATTTTTAATTTCAAATCTTAACTTACCAGTCCAATTCCATTTCGTATTATCTCTAATCCAATCTGATTCGATACTTTCTATCTCAATTCATTTGCCACTTAACTGGTTTCAATTCAATTTCAATTTGCTTTCACAAATTTCTATTTAATTTGTTTTAATCCAAATAATCTTCCCCAGGGAACTTTTAAACATTTTAGCTTTTCTAAAACCAGATATCCCTTTTCAGGATTCAAAACAACTTGCTTTTCACATAACAATTCAAAAACAAAATCTTTGGTAGCAATTCGTCACTAACAACTCGAAAATGAACACCGATGATGCAGTTGTCATCATCGGAATCTATTTTCCAGCGATTGAAGTAAGTTCAATACTATATCACTTTCAAAACCATTTCTAAACACTTCCATTTTGAAATACATTTCAAAATACCATTCACACTGCTTGTAAAACAATTTAAAATCTCCCAGGATTTTGAAAATTCTCATATATTTAATCCAAGTCCATTTACAAAACACTTCTACAAATTTCCTGAGTTTTAAATTCCAATTCTAATTAAAAATTCATATTTAATTTAACTGATTTCATATGTTTCTCATGTATGATTTCTGATTATCTATTTACATAACCATTTCACATTTTATAATCTTATTCGATTACAATAACAACCAATACATCCAATATACTATACTTTGTTTATATCAAAATATAATTTGGGTAAAATTATTTCATTTACCCTATTTTCAAAACATATTATGTCGGTTCATCGTATTCGAGTGTTTATAAACCCCTACCGATACAGTGGATCAAACTGATCGATTAGAACCCATAAACAACTCAACCAAGAAATCTCCACAATATAAAACCATTTTATATCAAATAACAAATACGTTCACTCGTATATATACACTCAACTCAATCTAGGTCATTACTAACCCTATCCCTACTGAGTCACGCCACAGAGCCAAGGTAATTACTTAACCTTCAGCTCTGATACCACTGTAACGACCCCGGTTTTCTCGCGATCCTAGTTATCGACATAAACTCAATGTCGACTACCCAAGCATCGAAACACCGGATAGTCCATGAAATAAATTAGAGGGTGAGAATAGATAAGATAGAAACTTAGAATAGAAGAATAAGAAGAACATACAACATCATCATAGTAACACGAATCTCACCGCGGAGCGAACAATATATAATAGATACATAACTTTGAAATAAAATCAGTATATGTATACAATAACATTATTAGAGTACAACACTTACAATACAGTGGAAATAACAATAGCTACATAATCCTGAAGCCTCCTGCTCCAAGCTCTCAGAATATCTGTAAAATCCTGACTACTTTAATGCCCGTACAAAATTGGGCACCCAAGAGTTTAGGGAAAACAAAAGAAAGTAAACTCTGGGTCAGTCATGGGACTTGTATGAGTAAACAATTAAAACAGTTTGAGAAATTAAACGATATCTCATAAGACCACGCCATATAACGGAACGGGTTTTTCCCTTAAGAGAATCCAAAACATTTGATTTAACATTCGAAATCCTTCTGAAAGAAACTATAAAATTCATATCAAACTCTTTTGATAATATAATAATGTCTATCAACCACAACTAAATAATCATCCAGTAGAAACGCTTCCATCTCACGTTCTACATATATAGTACACAATCAAAACCGCGAGCACTTATTGGATAATGGATTACCAACTATGACAAGTTATGGAACCACCTTCCGATAGTGTACCTCTAGAGAGGAATACATTGGGTTCAACAAGAACATCTTGCAACCCGGCCACACATGACTGACCACTCATTTCGCTTGGGTGTATCGAATGTATATCACCAACGGTTGGGATCAGCAACCGTTTACCGAATGGGATAGCATCGAATAGATTAAAGAATGAAATGAATATCTCAAGACAGGTGATAATACACCCTAATGGAAGCAACACATATAGCCATGTTGCATGCCCGATTTTTTTATTTCCCAGTTGTGAGGCTAGAGGCCATGCTTGTCTCTGACAGATCACATAATTATTCAATTTGAATGTCACATCGTCATACCCGCCAAATCACAAATTGATTTCCCCAAAAATACAATGGGCATACAGCTAAGAGAAACGAATTCCTCCGCCACCAAACATACGTACGTTTGAAGAGATGAACTTACATGATCCATTAAATATACTCTGTCAGACATTCTTCCATACAGGTTGTCCTGGGACAGGACAAACCGAAGGCACTGTTCTGTAAACAGGACAGACCTTGCATAACTCCGTCTTTAATTATCTTCATCATATTTGATTCGCAACGCTAATGCCCATACGGAGTGGTTTTCAGATAATGAATCTGATCCCGGTCTCTCCGTATTGACGGCAGAAAAATGGTCAAAACTTCGATAGTCGGTTTGTTAACTATCAAAGAAAAATACATGTGCAAACAACGATATTATTTCCAGATGGGAATTTTATCGATTAATCATCAATCATCATTTATCTCTTAAATTAATTTATCATTAATTTATTCATTTACCCATTTCCTATTTCCATATATATATATATATATACAGAAATTCTTATTTTCTAAATTTAGAAAATATACCTTATTAATGTTGGAAAACGTTTCCATTTTTATTCTCATCTCTTATTTTCTATATTAGGAAACATTTCTGATTCTTATTTGGAAAACATTTCCAGAACTCCTTCATTGGATTTAAAAACAGATGTTTAAATAAAACATCGCTATGCCAACTCAAAACATTACATTGATTAACTAATTTCACTTAACCAACCTTCACTATAAAACCTTAACCATTCCTTAGTTAAAAACGATGCCAATCAAGTTGGGGTATAACTACCCCTCAGATCTTAACTGAACAACATTTCTAACTTTGAAATAGACAAGGTTCACCCTTTTAAACCTCTAATAAATTTCCTTACGTAACTCTCGGATTCTTTTTACGAATCCACTTCTTTTATAGAAATCCTTTAATTTTAATAATAGTGTTAAAATCCCATGCTTCAGAAATATAATAACTTCAATATAACTTTTATTTATTAATTTGGATAAATAAACAAATAACTAATTTATTAATAAATAAATAAATCTTAATTAAAAATGGAAAGTGAATAGTACTTTCCCAAATTCGATATAATCGAGTTCAATGTATAATTCTCTTCCGAATAATCTCTATTCGATAACTCCCTTTTAAATAAACTATATTGGATTAACTCTCTTCAAATAACTAATATTCGATAATCTCTCTTTCGAATAAACTATATTCGATAATCTTCTTTCGAATAACTATATTCGGTAACTCCTTTCGAACAACTATATTCGATAACTCCTTTCGAATAACTATATTCGATAACTCCTTTCGAATAACTATATTTGATTACTCCTTTCGATTAAACTATATTTGATTAACTCCTATCGAATAAACTATATTCGATTAACTCCTTTCGAATAAACTATATTCGATTAACTCCTATCGAATAAACTATATTCGATTAACTCCTTTCGAATAAACTATATTCGATTAACTCCTTTCGAATAAACTATATTCGATAACTCTAATCGATTAACTCTATTGGATTAACTCTGTTGGATTAACTCTATTGGATTAACTCTATCGGTTAACTCTATTGGATTAACTTTATTGGATTAACTCTATCGATTAACTCTAATTCGATTTTACTCTGTTTGATTAACTCTAATTGATTAACTCTATTCGATTAACTCTAATTCGAATAACTAATATTTGATTACCTCTTATTCGATTAACTCTAATTCGATTTAACTCTAATTCGATTTAACTCTATTTGATTAACTCTAATCGATTAAATCTATTTCGAATTACTCTAATTCCTTTTATAATCCTACTTACTTTCCAAATATTTCCTTTTATGATATCTTATTTGTTATTTTAAATAAATATTCCTTTTCAATTCTATTTATTTAACAAATAAATATTTCGTTTTACTTATTCTATTTGTTCAAAAATTGTTTCCTTTTTAATCTATTTACTTAACAAATAAATATTCCCTTTTAATCTATTTAATTAACAAATAAATATTCCTTTTTCTTATTCTATTTATTTAACAAATAAATATTTCCTTTTCAATTCTATTTATTTAACAAATAAATATTTTTCTTTTACTTATTCTATTTATTTAACAATTAAATATTTTTCTTTTATAATCTATTTATTTTCTAAATAAATATTTTCTTTTTATAAAATCTTTTGATTTTATAAATATTTCTTTTTCAATATAACATTAAAATTTTCCTTTTTAACATTCCAGTATTCCTTATGGTATTTAACGTACCATATAACAATGATCGATATCATTCAAACACACAAAATCAACAACAGATTTCATATCACATCATATAACACAATATATGAAAAACAGTAAAATAAATGTTGAGGGATCAGTTGGATTCCTTCGACCTATTTCCCTGCATCCACAGATGTTACACAATATAATTCACATCAACTTCATTTCAATATGAAATATTTTGATAAACAAAATCAACATTTGACTAACGATATATATATAACTATATCGATATTTTCAACCAATCAATTAGCAGTTCAACCAAACAGTCAACACACAGCAATCAATCATCATCTATCAGTTTTAAAAATACGTTATAAAAATATGAACTGGTAGAGTTGGTGAGTTTTACTCACATTGGACAGTTATCGTTAAATAATGATTAACTATCTTTGATTCAGATGGACAATTTATTTTGCAATAAATTGTGATGAGCTCCAATTCACTCCCAGTCAGTTCCATTTCATAGTCCTCGTCCATACGATCCCAACGGATCTGACAGTTCGTAATTCTGACAACGTATGGATAAGTCATGATATTAACAAGTTCAGGTACTATGTTAAATTAAATTAAACTAAATTATTATTTATATATGGGCTTAGTCTTATAAACCGACTCATTACAGTACCCAAAAACCCACACCAGTATACGTTGAGTCTCCTTCTTCAATGATACAAGAATTCCGATCCTCCTCTTCAGACATTTCGGAAATTTCAAGCTCCAACTCCTCTTTCTCTACTCCATGAATTTCAGAACTACCAATCCCATTTCAATCTCCTTCAACTACTCTATCCTCCAATACCCATAACACAAAACTCGACACCCCTATGTAATTTGCGTTCTATAGGTATCCACCTCGCTGCGCTAAAAACAATGACTTCAATTGACATCGTATCCCACCAAACATTGCACACCAAACCGAATTCAACCCCTCTACTCAAATAACAAACTCCAAACAACTCAAATCGCCACTACCGCTGATTATCGCAAGCCCTAGCCCACTCTGTAAAAACTCGAGCTCCAAAAATTCGATGCGCACAGAGCAAAACTGGTATGGAATTGAAGCAAATCTCTATACGATCCACATAATCTTGTTTCCCGATTTTTGGAATTTTGTATGATTTTATTTTGATTTTCAAAGACATGATTTTTCTGTGATGGAAAAAATGGAGAGGCGGATTTTTTATTAACCACTGAAATGAGTAGTTTAGGGTTAGAGGATAGTTTATGGTATTTGTAGGAAAATTATAATATTTTTGTATTTATTATTAAATTGGTTTTTAAACCACCGCTATATGTATTTGCTGTTTAAAAATTCCTATGATCCCATACAGCATCCAAAAATCATGAAAATTGGCATGCAGCTACAGTTCAACATTACGGACCCAACAAAACTGGTTTCGTCGAATTTCGACTCTGTTTTTCTCACACAGCGTATTTTTAACCGTCAAAATATCGATTGTTTTTCACATTAAAAATCCATACGGCCACCTACTGACTCTAAAAATCACGGAAATTGAAATCTAACAATAATTTAATATTGCGGATCCAACAAAATTAGTTTTGTCGAAAACGGAGGTCGTTTGCAAAACTAGCTATTTTTAAAGCTCTAGATAAACCCATTTAAATATTAAATATATTTAAAAATAATTAAATTAAATATTAAATAAATATTATCGTATATATTCACACTGGAATATCATACAACTCTAGAATATTCCTATATGAATTTCTAACTTGATATTTCAAATCCCGATTAAATCGATATTCAATTTATATTGAAAATCCACTTAAATATAAATAAATCGTTATAAAAATATAAAGGAATTCCATAGCGACTATTTTAAAATTTGATTTGGACATAACTCAAAATCTGCACGATGAAAACCCGATTTTTCTCTTTCAGTAGAAAAATATACTTCACCAGCTCCTAACGTTTCTTGTTTCACAGAATTCCGATTTAAAACGGACCATGTATATTCAGTTGAAGTTCAAATCGCCAAAATACAAATTGCCACCCCATTACGGGCTCGATTATAATTATAATATAGTTATACGTTCAAACTATCGTTATTTAAATATATACGTTAATATAATTCAATCTTAAACTGAATTATATATTTGAATTTGTCCCATTTCACAATATTGCTATTTCAGCTAATTCTGATTAATTCAGAATTATATATATATATATATATATATATACGTTTTAAATAATTATATTAATTAAATATTCCATATAATTTAATTAAACCACTATTCACATATATAAATCACTAATTAAATAATTAAGTAAATTTATTATTACACCGTAAAAATACGGGACATTACATTCTTCCCCCCTTAAAATAATTTCGTCCTTGAAATTGCTATGGTAGGAAACAAACTCAATTAACTGAGTTACAAATTATTTTCAGTTTCAACTGAACCAATTTAATTTCAATTAAATATTTATTCATTCCTACTGACGAAAATTTTCAAAAATCCTGAAAATTTTCTAACACCTTAACTTTTCAAAAAAATTCGCCAGTGCCTCCTTTGTACTAGTCAATAGCTCAAACTCCAACTCGCCTCTCTAGGCCTTCTTCAACCCAAAATAAAATCAAACAACCAAGCGGTTGGCCAATTCGACTCATCAAAATCTCAAACCCATATATAATATAAACTGGTATCTTTTTGTCAGGCATATCAATATATCCTTTCCATGTGTTACCAATTCTCCATATACCAATGTCATCTAAATCATTCGGTTATACCCAAGCCAAATTCTATTCTTAACTCGGATTCCATTTTTAATTTCAACTCTTAACTTACCAGTCCAACTCCATTTCGGATTATCTCTAATCCAACCTAATTCGATACTTTCTATCTTAATTCATTTACCACTTAACTGTTTCAATTCAATTTCAATTTGCTTTCACAAATTTCTATTTAGTTTGTTTTAATCCAAACAGTCTTCCCCTGGGAACTTTTAAACATTTTAGCTTTTCTAAAACCAAATATCCATTTTCAGGATTCAAAACAACTTGCTTTTCACAAAACAATTCAAAAACGAAATCTTTGGTAGCAATCCGTCACTTACAACTAGAAAATGAACACCCGATGATGCAGCTGTCATCATCGGAATCTATTTTCCAGCGATTGAAGTGAGTTCAATACTATATCACTTTCAAAACCATTTCTAAACACTTCCATTTTGAAATACATTTCAAAATACCATTCACACTGCTTGTAAAACAATTTAAAATCTCCTAGGATTTTGAAAATTCTCATATATTTAATCCAAGTTCATTTACAAACACTTCTACAAATTTCCTGAGTTTTAAATTCCAATTCTAATTAAAAATTCAGATTTGATTTATCTGATTTCATATGTTTCCTTTTTCTGATTGGCTATTTACATAATCATTTCACATTTTGTAATTTTATTCGATTACAATAACAACCAATACTTCCAATATACTATACTTTGTTTATATTAAAATATAATTTGGGTAAAATTATTTCATTTACCCTCTTTTCAAAACATGCTGTGTCGGTTCATCGTATTCAAGGGTTTATAAACCTCTACCAATACAGTGGATCAAACTGATCGATCAGAACCCATAAACAACTCAACCAACAAATCTCCATAATATAAAACCATTTTATATCAAATAACAAATACTTTCACTCGTATATATACACTCAACTCAATCTAGGGCATTACTAACCCTGTCTCTATTGGGTCACGCCACAGAGCCAAGGTAATTACTTAACCTTCAGCTCTGATACCACTGTAACGACCCCGGTTTTCTCGCTATCCTGGTTATCAACATAAACTCAATGTCGACTACCCAAGCATCGGAAACACCGGATAGTCCATGAAATAAATTAGAGGGTGAGAATAGATAAGATAGAAACTTAGAATAGAAGAAGAAGAAGAAGAAGAAGAAGAAGAACATACAACATCATCAGAGTAACATGAATCTCACCGCGGAGCGAACAATATATAATAGATACATGACTTTGAAATAAAATCAGTATATGTATACAATAACATTATCAGAGTACAACACTTACAATACAGTGGAAATAACAATAGCTACATAATCCTGAAGCCTCCTGCTCCAAGCTCTCAGAATATCTGTAAAATCCTGACTACTTGACTGCCCGTACAAAATTGGGCACCCAAGAGTTTAGGGAAAACAAAACAAAATAAACTCTGGGTCAGTCATGGGACTTGTATGAGTAAACAATTAAAACAGTTTGAGCAATTAAACGATATCTCATAAGACCACGCCATATAACGGAATGGGTTTTTCCCTTGTGAGAATCCAAAACATTTGATTTAACTTTCGAAATCCTTTTGAAAGAAACTATAAAATTTATATCAAACTCTTTTGATCTTATAATAATGTCTATCAACCACAACTAAATAATAATCTAGCAGAAACGCTTCCATCTCACGTTCTACATATATAGTATATAATCAAAACCGCGAGCACTTATTGGATAATGGATTACCAACTATGACAAGTTATGGAACCACCTTCCGATAGTGTACCTCCAGAGAGGAATACACTGGGTTCAACAAGAACGTCTTGCAACCCGGCCATACATGACCGACCACTCATTTCGCTTGAGTGTATCGAACATATATCACCAACGGTTGGGATCAGCAACCGTTTCCCGAATGGGACAGCATCAAATAGATTAAAGAATGAAATGAATATCTCTAGATAGGTGATAATACAACCTAATGGAAGCAACCCACATAGCCATGTTGCCTGCCCGATTTTTGTCAACTCCCGGTATTGAGGCTAGAGGCCACGTTATCTCTGATAGATCACACAATTATTCACTTTGAATGTCACATCGTCATACCCGCCAAATCACAAATTGATTTCCCCAAAAATATAATGGGTATATAGCTAAGAGAAACTAATTCCTCCGCCACCAAACATACATACGTTTGAAGAGATCAACTTACATGATCCATTAAATATACTCTGTCAGACATTCTTCCATACAGGTTGTCCTGGGACTAGACAAACCGAAGGCACTATTCTGTAAACAGGACAGACCTTGCGTAACTCTGTCTTCAATTATATTCATCATATTTGATTCGTAACGCTAATGCCCATACAGAGTTGTTTTCAGATAATGAATTTGGTCCCGGTCTCTCCATATTGATGACGGAAAAATGCTCAAAACTTTGATAGTCGGTGAGTTAACTACCAAAGAAAAACACGTGTGCAAACAACGATATTATTTCCAGATGGGAATTCTATCGATCAATCATCATTTATCTCTTAAATTAATTTATCATTAATTTATTCATTTACCCATTTCCTATTTCCATATATATACAGAAATTCTTATTTTCTAAATTTAGAAAATATACCTTATTAATATTGGAAAACGTTTCCATTTTTATTCTCATCTCTTATTTTCAATATTAGGAAACATTTCTGATTCTTATTTGGAAAAAATTTCCATAACTCCTTCATTGGATTTAAAAACAGATGCTTAAATAAAACATCGCTATGCCAACTCAAAACATTACACTGATTAACTAATTTCACTTAACCAACCTTCACTATCGAACCTTAACCATTCCTTAGTTAAAAACGAAGCCAATCAAGTTAGGGCATAACTACCTCTTAGACCTTAACTGAAAAACATTTCTAACTTCGAAATAGACAAGGTTCACCCTTTTAAACCTCTAATAAACTTCCTTACGTAACTCTCGGATTCTTTTTACGAATCCACTTCTTTTACAGAAATCCTTTGATTTTAACAATAGTGTTAAAATCTCATGCTACTGAAATATAATAACTTCAATATAACCTTTATTTATTAATTTGGATAAATAAACAAATAACTAATTTATTAATAAATAAATAAATCTTGATTAAAAACGGAAAGTGAATAGTACTTTTCCGAAATCGACATAATCGAATTCAACATATAATTCTCTTCCGAATAATCTCTACTCGATAACTCCTTTTCAAATAAACTATATTCGATTAACTCTCTTCGGATAACTAATATTCGATAATCTCTCTTTCAAAGAATCTATAATCGATAATCTTCTTTCGAATAACTATATTTGGTAACTCCTTTCTAATAACTATATTCGATAACTCCTTTCGAATAACTATATTCGATAACTCCTTTCGAATAACTATATTCGATTACTCCTTTCGAGTAAACAGTATTCGATTAACTCCTTTCGAATAAACTATATTCAATTAACTCCTTTCGAATAAACTATATTCGATTAACTCCTTTCGAATAAACTATATTCGATTAACTCCTTTCGAATAAACTATATTCGATTAACTCCTTTCGAATAAACAATATTCGATTAACTCCTTTCGAATAAACTATATTCGATAACTCTAATCGATTAACTCTATTGGATTAACTCTATTGGATTAACTCTATCGGTTAACTCTATTGGATTAACTTTATTGGATTAACTCTATCGATTAACTCTAATTCGATTTAACTCTGTTTGATTAACTCTAATTGATTAACTCTATTCGATTAACTCTAATTCGAATAACTAATATTCGATTACCTCTTATTCGATTAACTCTAATTCGATTTAACTCTAATTCGATTTAACTCTATTTGATTGACTCTAATCGATTAACACTATTTCGAATTACGCTAATTCCTTTTATAATCCTACGTACTTTCCAAATATTTCCTTTTATGATATCTTATTTATTTGTTTAAATAAATATTCGTTTTCAATTCTATTTATTTAACAAATAAATATTTCCTTTTACTTATTTTTATTTGTTCAACAATTATTTCCTTTTTAATCTATTTACTTAACAAATAAATATTCCCTTTTGATCTATTTATTTAGCAAATAAATATTCCTTTTTCTTATTCTATTTATTTAACAAATAAATATTTCCTTTTCAATTCTATTTATTTAACAAATAAATATTTTTCCTTTACTTATTCTATTTATTTAACAAACAAATTTTTTTCTTTTATAATATATTTATTTGCTAAATAAATATTTTCATTTTATAAAATCTTTTGATTTTATAAATATTTCTTTTTCAATATAACATTGAAATTTTCCTTTTTAACATTCCAGTATTCCTTATGGTATTTAACGTACCATATAACAATGATCGATATCATTCAAACACACAAAATCAACAACAGATTTCATATCACATCATATAACACAATATACGGAAAACAGTAAAATGAATGTTGAGGAATCCAGTTGGATTCCCCCAACCTATTTCCCTGCATCCACATATGTTACACAATATAATTCACATCAATTTCATTTCAATATGAAATATTCTGATGAACAAAATCAGCATTTGATTAACGATATATATATATAACTATATCGATATTTTCAACCAATCAATTAGCAGTTCAACCAAACAATCAACACACAGCAATCAATCATCATTTATCAGTTTTAAAAATACGTTATAAAAATATGAACCGGTAGAGTTGGTGAGTTTTAATCACATTAGACAGTTATCGTTAAATAACGATTAACTATCTTTGATTCAGACGAAAAATTTAATTTGCAATAAATTGTGATGAGCTCCAATTCACTCCCAGTCAATTCCATTTCGTAGCCCTCATCCATACGATCCCAATGGATCTGAAAGTTCGTAATTCTGACAAAGTATGGATAAGTTATGATATTAACAAATTAAGGTACTATAATAAATTAAATTAAACTAAATTATTATTTATATATGGGCCTTAGCTTATAAACCGGCCCATTACCGTACCCAAAAACCAACATTAATATACGCTGAGTCTCCTTCTTCCACGATACGAGAATTCTGATCCTCCTCTTCAGACATTTCGTAAATTTCAAGCTCCAACTCCTCTTTCTCTACTCCATGAATTTCAGAACTACCAATCCCATTTCAATCTCCTTCAACTTCTCTATCCTCCAATAGCCATAACGCAAAACTCGACACCCCCGTGTAATTTGCGTTCTACATTTATCCACCTCGCTGCGCTAAAAACAGCGACTTCATTTAACATCGTATCCCACCAAACATTGCACACCAAACGGAATTCAACCCCTCTACTCAAATAACAAACTCCAAACAACTCAAATTGCCACTACCGCTGATTATTGCAAGCCCTAGCTCGCTCTGTAAAAACTCGAGCTCCAAGAATTTGATGCGCACAGAGCAAAACTGGTATGGGATTGAAGCAAATCTCTATTCGAATCCACATAAGCTTGTTTCCCGATTTTTTGAAATTTGTATGATTTTATTTTGATTTTCAAAGACATGATTTTTCTGTAATGGAAAAAATGGAGCGGCGGATTTTTTGTAACCGCTGAAATGAGTAGTATAGGGTTAGAGGATAGTTTATGGTATTTGTAGGAAAATTATAATATTTTTATATTTATTATTATATTGGTTTTTAAGCCGCCGCTATATGTGTTTGCTGTTTAAAAATTCCTATGATCCCATACAGTATCTGAAAACCATGATAATTGGCATGCAGCTACAGTTCAACATTATGGACCCAACATAACTAGTTTCGTCGAATTTCGACTCTGTTTGCTCACACAGCGTATTTTTAACCATCAAAATATCGACTGTTTTTACATTAAAAATCCGTACGGTCACCTACTGACTCTAAAAATCTCAGAAATTGAAATCTAACAATAATTTAATATTGTGGATCCAATAAAATTAGTTTCATCAAAAACGGAGGTCGTTTGCAAAACTGGCTATTTCTAAAGCTCTAAATATACCCATTTAAATATTAAATATATTTAAAAATAATTAAATTAAATATTTATAAATAAATATTATCGTATATATTCACTCTATAATATCATACAACTCCAGAATATTCCTATATGAATTTCTAACTCGACATTTCAAAACCCGATTAAATCGATATTCAATTTATATTGAAAATCCATTTAAATATAAATAAATCGTTATAAAAATATAAAGGAATTCCATAGCGACTATTTTAAAATTTGATTTGGACATAACTCAAAATCTACACAATGAAATCCTGATTTTTCTCTTCCATTAGAAAAATATACTTCACCAGCTCCTAACGTTTCTTATTTCACAGAAATCCGATTTAAAACGGACCCTGTATATTCAGTTGAAGTTCAAATCGCCAAACTATAAACTACCGCGCCATTACGGGCTCGATTATAATTATAATATAATTATACGTTCAAACTGTCGTTATTTAAATATATACGTTAATATAATTTAATCTTAAACTGAATTATATATTTGAATTTGTCTCATTTCACAATATTGCCATTTCAGCTAATTCTAATTAATTCAGAATTATATATATTCTTTAAATTATTATATTAATTAAATATTCCGTTTAATTTAATTAAACCACTATTCACATATATAAATCACTAATTAAATAATTAAGTAAATTCATTATTATACCATAAAAATACGGGACATTACACTTTCTGTTTTAATCAAGATTTATTTATTAGTAAATTAGTTGTTTGTTTGTTTATTTAAATTAATAAATAAAATTTATCTTTAAGTTATTATATTTCGGAAGCATGGGATTATAACCTTTTTGTTATAATCAAATGATTTTTGTAAAAGAAGTGGATTCGTAATAGAATCCGAGAGTTACGTAGGGAAGTTTGTTGAAGATTTAAAATGTGAACTTTGTCTATTTCGAGGTTAGAAATGTTGTTCAGTTAAGGTCTGAGAGGTAGTTATATCCCAACTTGATTGACTTCATTTTTAACTGAGGAATGGTTAAGGTTCGATAGTGGAGGTTAGTTAATTGAATTTAGTTAATAAATGTTAATGGTTCGAGCCAGCATAGCGATGTTTTATTTAAACATCTGTTTAAATAAAATAAAGGAGTTTTGGAAATGTTTTCCAAGTAAGAATCAGAAATGTTTTTCCAATATAGAAAATAAGAAATGCGAGTAAATATGGAAATGTTTTTCCAATGATTTATAACATATATTTTCTAAATTTAGAAAATAATAATTTACGAATATATGAAACAGAAATAGGGAAATGTATAATTGAATGACAAATTAAATTAAAGGGGATCGGTGTTGATTGATGATTTGCTTGGTAAGATTTCCATTTGGAAATACGACCATTGTTTGTACACATGTTTTCCTTTGATAGTTAAATCACCGACTATCAAAGTTTTTGACCATTTTTCCATTATCAATATGGAGAAATCGGGATCAGATTCATTATCTAAAAACCACTCCATATAGGCATTAGCGTTGTGAATCAAATATGGTGAAGATAATTTAAGACGGAGTTGTGCAAGGGCTGTTCTGGCGATCCTAGGTAGAAATTTCCTAAGATGGATTTACAGAATAGTGCCTTCGGTTTGTCCAGATCCAGGACGATATGTATGGATGAATGTCTGACAGAGTATATCTAATGGATCACATAAGTTCATCGCTTCAAACGTATCTACGTTTGGTGGCAGAGTATATCTAATGGATCACATAATTATAATTCGATGATGTTTATGTAAAGAAATAATATTCACATTGTAAAGTGAATAATGGTAGAAGCAAACATTTTGCAAATCAGAATGGTGATAAAAGAAAATTGGTAAATGCTGAAAGTGATAAATTCAAAAGTGAATTTAGAAATTTGGGTTGACCTTTAACAGTTAGTTTATTCCAAGGTTCAGAATGTTAATCGAATATAGATTATTGATAAGGGAGTTATAAGTTGAAATTTGATTATATCAAATCTCGGAAAGTAATATCTATTTTCCATTTTTTGATGAAGATTATTTATTTAATTAAATAATTAAATATTATTTGTTTATTAAAAATAAAGAATAAAAGTTATATTTTGAAATTAAATATTTCAAAGGCAGGGATTATAACATCATCGTTATAATCGAATATTTTCGTAAAGAAGTGGATTCGTAAACTGAACACGAGAGTTGTTTAAACAGTTTTCTAAATAAGAAATATAGAAATGGAGTTAAGGAAACTAGAAACTGACTGGAAATTGGTTAAGTTGAATAACTGTTTGAGTATCGATCTGATGTTGGTTCGGCCTTCAGGGTTGATGCTTAGAGAGTTGTTCTCTTACTAGTTTACAATTTAGGGACTGATGAATGGGGAAGAATAGTGGTGCATGAATAAGCAAATGGAAATGTTTTCCGATGTTAATAACGTATAATTTCTAAATATAGTAAATAAGAGTTGTAGATATATGGAGTTAATTCGCGAGGTTAAAAAGAGATGTTTTCTAAGTATAGAAAATAAATAGTTTAAAATAGTGGGAAACATTTTCTAGAGAATTGTGAGAGGCTAAATAAGTTAGAGAAATATATTTGGGTAAAGATATTAAAGGGAAATTGGGGAATGAAATGATGATTGATCGATAAGATTTCCAATTGGAAATACGACCATTGTATGTACACATGTTTTTCTTTGATAGTTAAATCACCAATTTTCAAAGTTTTTGACCATTTCCTTTGTCAATAAGGAGTGACCGGGATTAGATTTATTATCTGAAAACCACTCTGAATGGGTATTATCGTTTTGAATCAAATATATCGAAGACAATAAAAGACGGAGTTTATGCCAGGGTTATTCTGGCGATCATTTATAGAATAATTCCTTGGGTTGTCTAGTCCCAGGACAACTTGAATGGACGAATGTCTGATAGAGTATATCTGGTAGATCGTGTAAGTTGATTATTTCAAACGTATTTATATTGGTGGCGGAGAAATTCGTTTTTCTTAGCTTATACCCGTTGTATTTTTAAGGAAATCAATTTGTGATTTGACGGGTATGTAGATGTGGCATTCAAATTAAATAACGGAGTGATATGTTAAAAGATACGTTATGACCTCAAGCCTCATCAACTGGGAAATGACAGAAATCGGGCAGGCAGCATAGTTAAGTGGGTCATACCCAATTAGGGTATATTGTCACCATCTGGAGAATATTCATATTTGTTACTTCTTTCATTTCTGTATCTCCCGGGAATGGTTATGTTGGTATACCAACCATAAGGTGATAATATATTCGGAACATTCAAGCGAAATGAATGGCTGGTTATGTGTGGTTGAGTTATAAGATGTTCTTGTTGAACTCTAGTGTATCGCTTCTAGAGTACACTGATCGGAAGGTGGTTCCATACCTTGTCATAGTTGGAAATCCATTACCCAATAAGAGCCCAGTTTTTGATTTATATTATATCTGTAGAGTGTGAGATGAAAGTGTTCTACTAGATTTCTATTTACTTGATTAGACATTAATATAATATCAGAAAATATTTATCTTAAGAAATATTTTGGGTTATCGTAAGGTAAAAACCGTCTACGTTTAAGTATGGATCAGTCTTATGATTATCATTTCTTTTAAAATGATTTTAAAAGTTAAACCAAGTGATTAGAGTTTACTCATACCAGTCACATGACTGACTCAGAGTTTATTTTGTTTTGTTTTTCCTAAACTCTTGGGTTCCCAAATTTGTACGGGCAGTCAAGTAGTCGGGATTCACAGATACTTGGAGGAGCTCGGAGCTGGAGGCTTCATAGTTAGATATATATAGAGTTTATTTCCGCTATGATGTTATGTGTAATATTGGTATGTATATGCAGTTATAGATTGTATTTCAAAAGTTGTTATATAATATATTTGTTCGTTCCGCTGTGAGATTCGTGTTTACTCTAATTCTGTTCAGCTGTGTTCTTCTTCTTCTATTCTAATATTCTTCCTTTCTATTTCTCACCCTCTAACTTCTTCCATTTAATGGTCCGGTATTTCCAATGCTTGAATAGTCGACATGGTATGTTGTATCGATTATCAGGGTTGAAAACCCCTGGGTTGTTACAGTGGTATCAGAGCTGAAGGTTAAGTGATTACCTTGGCTCTGTGGCGTAACTCGGTAGAGATAGGGTTAGTAATACCCTAGATTGAGTTTGAATGTATATATATGAGCGCGTATTTGTAAATTGATATAAGAACTTTTTATATTATGATGATTGGTTTGTCGAGTAGTTTAAGAATTCTGGTCAATGCGGTAAAGCAAACTATATCGATAGGTATTTCTAAAACTCTTGAACAGAGTAATTCGATAAATTATAGTTTTAAAAGCTGGGTAAATGAAATAATTTTACCCGAAATAAATTTTGATATAAAAGAAGTATATATATTGAAGTTATTATAATATATATTGGATATATAGGTTATTATTATAATCGAAAAAGACTATAATAGAGATGGTTATTGTAATGACCCAGATTCTTATGGGTTAATTTTAAATATTTAATACGGATTTAAAATATTGGGTGGATAATATAAATGGAATTTTTTATTAAGTTATTAATTTAATAATCAATTTCGATTTAATACCGAATATATTAAATCATCCTAATGCGAAAATATAATTCAGTTCGAGATTTAAAACTGAATTAAATACATTTCAGACTCTTGTTTAAATTAGAATAATAATATTTAAATTATTATCGAAGAATATATCGTTTTTGAATTTAATTCAAATCAATTTAAAATAATATCTTCTTCAGATGATCGAATAAGACTTTGAAACCCGTCCCAGTGGGTTCAGAATGGTGATTTAACCCTAGGAATGTCAGTTGTTGGGTTCAGAGAGGAGTTCGGGATCAAGGGTTATTTAAATTTTAAGGGTACAGTTTTTAATTAAAATAAAGTAAAATAAAATAAAGAAAATCCCTTTCCTTTTTGAGTGGAGAGAAACAAAGCAATGGTGGCTTCTCTTTCTTCCACAACTTAAAAGCACGGTGGCTTCTTCATTGCCACAAATTAAAATCAAAACAAGACTTTATAAGCCGTGCCATCCTCATTTGATTCGAAGCTGAAACTTAAATCCCCAAAATCCTCGATGGCTCCTCAACAAAAATTCAACCGAGAACCAGGACCGTGGTATTTCCTAGAGCCTAAACCAAAGCTGGAGATCGATTTAAAGGGTGAGCGCGATGTCGAGATCTGAGATTTTGAGTGGTTCGACTTCCTCAGTAGTGGACGCGTTGGAGTTTTAGGGATTTTGTGGCAGTTTTGGAAGTCGACGTGAAGCGATGGCTATTGGCAGCGATGAGACTGGAGTTTGTTTTTGCTGGTGTTCGAACTGAGGTGGTTGAACGTATGGATTTTTGAAGCTCGACAGTTGCTCGTAGTATTCCAGGTCTTCGATTTTGCCATCGGTTGAAGTCGCGATGAGGTCTGTTGGGTTCGAAGAAGGGTAGGTTCGGTCCTGTAGCAGTACGAAGATAGTGGAGGTTGTGATGTTTTCCTGGGGCTCAATGTGATTCAACAGTGGAAGGGGTTCACGACCATTGTAGCAGTGTGTTCCAGACAAACTTGCGGTTAAGGGAAAGTTGATTTTTGTGGGTAACAAAGATGTTCAGTTGAAGTCATGAGCATTGATATTGGGTTCTAGTTGTTGTCAATGGTGAGGTGGGACCTGCGAGCTGTTCTAAGGGGTGAGGATTTTGTGTTAAGGTCTGGAAGGTGTTTTGGTTGTGAAGTTTTAAGAAGTCTTCGAAGGGGATGTACGTTGATCGATGCTAGGGTGATGATGAATTGATCGAGATGATCAATGGCAGAGGGTTGGTAGCATTTTGTGAAGAGGGAGGCAACTTTCCTTTACGAGGAAGCATAAGTGAGGTCACGACAATGTTGAAAAGGGAATAAGGTGAGATGAATTCATTTGAGATAGTTCGAATAGATGCGTAGCTGTGAAATATGGATATTCAACAACTGCAAATTCCGGTGAGTAAATCTCACTCACCTGTTATTTAGAATTATTTTTTATTTGTTAAAAATAATTGTTGTTGCTTGTTTGAATGTTGTTTGGTTGATTTAAAATATATTAGTTATCAAGGATTGGTTGACTATTATATATATACTGGGTTGATGATTGGTTGGATTCCCGCAGTCTCATTAGCGGATGCCCGCAGTTTCATAGCGGATGATTTCCCTATGCGCCCCACAAATATATATTAGTGGATGACCTTCATACCGCGATATCCTGCCACGAAGCAGGATGGGTAGTACTATGTTGACTAATGTCTATGGATGCAGGAAAACAGGTTGGAGGAATCCAACTGGATTCCTTAAAAATATATTATTTGTTTATTTATTAGTTTGCATATATACTGTCATATATGATGTGTTAGAAATCCCGTGATTTGATAACTGACTGTTTGGGGTATTTAAATATCACTGGGGCTTGAATATTGATTTATAAAAATATCGAAAAAAAAGGATATTTGAGATTTAAAAGGGGAATTCTATTTTTATAAATAGAATTTGAATTTTAAATGAACTATAGAAAATATTAACTTGTTTTGAATATATATAAAACGAGTATTGAATTTATAAACTCTGCTTATAAATTAAAATGTAGGATTTGAATTGAATTTATAAACTCTGTTTATAAATTAAAATGTGGGATTTGAATTGAATTTATAAACTTTGTTTATTAATATATAATGTGGGATTTTAAGTGAAGTTATAAACGTTGTTTATAAATAATGCATAGGATTGAATTTGGAATTTGAATATAGAAGATTCAAATAGAATTGAATTTGAAATTTGAATATAGAAGATTCAAATAGAATTGAAATGAAATTTGAATAAAGAGAATTCAAATAGATTTGAATATGGAATTTGAAAAGAGAATTCAAATAGAATTGAATTGGAATTTGAATTGAATTTGAAATATGAATATAGAAGATTCAAATAGAATTGAAATGAAATTTGAATAAAGAGAATTCAAATAGATTTGAATATGGAATTTGAAAAGAGAATTCAAATAGAATTGAATTGGAATTTGAATATAGAAGTCGATAAGGAAACGAGTTTAAAAATAGAATTAGATTTGGTTTATAAGTAAGTTAAAATATATTTGAACATGTTATACTCAAATATGAAGGTGAAATAGGCAAACCATATAATTTGCAAATCAATTAACGAACTAAGTTAAAACGATTGTATTAAGTTAAAACGATTGGATTAAGTTAAAATGAATTAGAAATGTATGGATATACATGAGACATGTATGGATAAAGGGTTAGAAGAGATATAGATAGAATGCTCGACAAAAAGGTATGTATTTAATTCATATATGAGATTTTATGCGCCGCATCGGCAAGCCGTTTGGCTTTTTCTTTTTCTTTTGGATTGGTGAGGGCCATGGGAGGCTATTTGAAATATCCTGATGCTCCCGGTACAAGGGAGGTTATGGAGAATTTTTTCGGAAATTTAAGGAGTTAGAACATTTTTAAGAAATTTGATAGTTAGAAATCAATGTAGATATGTGTAGAACTCGATAAAGAAACGAAATTAAAAATAGAATATTGAAAACAAAAAGGGAATCTATAAATTAGATTTGTTAAAAATAGAAAGAGAAAGTGTATACGTGTTTAAAAGTAAATAAGTAGTTGTATGGTATTGATTATTCGAGTAAGTAGTCGTATCTGTTTTGACGTTATAAATGTTATTCAGTCAAGGTCTGAGAGGTAGTTATACCCCAACTTGATTGACTTCATTATTAACAAATAAATAGTAAGATTCCAGGCTCGAAGATCAGTGTTGGATAAGAGTTAGTTGAATATAGTATTTGGGTTGTCGTAACGATGTTTTACACAACATCTGTTTTAACCCAAATAAGTGTAAGCTAGGAAATAAAATAAAAAATATTTCCTAAGTATAGAAATAAACGAGATCGGAAAAGAGATAAGTAATTGGAATATTTTCCAATTATAACTAGCATATATTTTCTAAGTTTAAGAAAATAAAGTAAGGCGATATTCGGAAATGTTTTCCAAATAGCGTAAAAGGCCAGTATGGGTATGGAAAATATTTGGTTAACAAATATTGATAAGGAAATGGAGAAGAGATTTAATTAGTGAAATATTAATTAAAGAGCCCAGTGATTTGTTTGATATGTTGAATGAACACTTGTTTTCTTCGATAGTTAAATCATCGACTATCGAAACACTTGTTTTATTCGATAGTTAAATCACAGACTATCGAAGTTTTGACCATTTTAACGTTGTTAATATGGAGAGACCGATTGGATTATTATCCAAAGAACCACTCTGTATAGGCATAAGCGTTGCGAATCATATATGCCAAAGATAATTGAAGACGGAGTAAAGTGCAAGGGCTATAAGTCTTAGATAACAGTGCCTAAGATGGATGTACTGAATAGTGTCTTCGGTTCATCCTATTCCTGGATGACTTGTATGGATGAATGTCTGATAGAGTATTTCCGGAAAGGTCACGTACATTGATTTCTTCAACCGTACCAAGAGTGGAAGCGGAGAAGGAAACTTCTTTAGCTAACACGTAATGTACTGTTGTACACGTCAATTAGTGATTTTCGATGGATCTGACAATGTGGCATTCAAAGTGAATCTGATGTGATGATAAAGCGTAATCTCAAGCCTCATCAACCGGTAAATGACAGAAATCGGGCAGGCAGCATGGCTATGTAGGTCGCACCTATTAGGGTGTATAATCACCTGATCTAGAGTTTCATTTACTTCTAAAAATCTATTGTTGATGCTGTCCCATTCGGGAAACGATTGTTGATCCCAACCGTTGGTGATATACATTCGATACACTCAAGCGAAATGAGTGGTCGGTCATGTGTGGCTGAGTTGCAAGATGTTCTTGTTGAACTCGGTGTATTCTCCTCTAAAGATATACCAGCGGAAGGTGGTTCCATACCTTGTCATAACTGGAAATCCATTACCCAATACGTGCTTGCGGTTTTGATTGTATACTATGTATGTAGAACGTGAGATGAAAGCGTTTCTGCTAGATGATTATTATATTGTGGTTGATAGACATTATTATAATATCAAAAGGTTTTTGATATAAAGATATTTTGGATTCTCATAAGGGAAAAACCCGTTCCGTTATACGGCGTGGTCTTATGAGATATCGTTTACTTGTTCAAGCTAATTTAAACTGTTTACTCATACCAGTCCCATGACTGACCCGGAGTTTATTTTTTTGTTTTGTTCTACCTAAACTCTTGGGTGCCTAAATTTGTACGGGCAGTCAAGTAGTTCAGGATTTTACAGATCTATCTAAAGGAGCTGGGAGCAGGAGGCTTCAGCGTTAGTTATATAGAGTTTTGTTCCGCTGTGTTGTAAGTGTTGTATTCTGATAAGTGTATGTTATACAGTTGAAATTTTGTATTTCAAAAGTTATGATATATTATATTTTGTTCCACTGCGATGTGAGATTCTGTGTTGTTATTTCTGTTCTTCTTCTACCCTTTTCTTCTAAAAAAAAAATGTTTCGTATTTTCGTGATATTTGGGTTGGACGTATGATGTATGTAGTCAACTCTGATGTTATGGATTTGCGGGCCACTACAGTTATATAAATAACCAGTCGGAATTCATATTCGTATAATGTATAAAGATCAAATGGATTAAATCTGAATTTAAATTATAATTGGAATTAAAATTCTGGGATTTGGAAAAAAGTGTTTGCACATGTATTTTGGATTTAATATATGGAAGTTTTAAGAACCTGGGTGATTTGGAAATGTTTTTCAAATATTATAAAGGATATTTTGAAAGTGATTTCAAAATGGAAGTGTTGAAAACAAGTTTTGAAAGCGATATAGCATTGAACTCACTTCGATCGCTGGGAAATAACTCTGATGATGACGGCCGCATCATCAGTGTCATTTTCGAGATTCTAAGTGACATATTACTACCAAAGATTTTGATTTGAATTATTTTGAGGAAATAAGTTGTTTAGGAATTCAAATGTTATGAATTACTATTAATATATGTAAATATTATATAATTTTAAACTAATTTGAAATAAAACTCAAGGATTTGAAATTGAACTTAAAATTTATGTAATAACCCGGAAATCCGAGCTAATTTAAAATTTTTATTTTGGCAATTTTAGTGAATATTGAATACTTAAAATGATTTATTTTAAATAAAAATAATGAGAAATTTATTTTGAACAGAATTAGAACATATAGTTTTATTTGAATCGTCGTTAGAGTATAAATATTTATTTTTAATTATAAAAGGAATTGAAAATGGTGTGGTAGTTTGAAATTTCGATTTCAAATTTCAAATGAATGTACAAGACTCAAAATAAACCAAATTTTGGCGAAACCAAAAATATTAGAATCTAATTGAGAATATCTTTCCAACGAATACGAGAAATTGAAATTTCATAGCGGGGATAAAAAGTTATGCCCACTTGAAATTTCAAAATAGTCGCTATGGAATTCTTCCCCTTAATAATGGAAATTTTGCAAATGACATCTATTTTCGACAAAACCACTTTTGTTGGAACCGGAGTGTCAAGTTATTGCTAGATTCCAAAATTCGTAATTTTCTGAAGCAATATGTGAGCGTGGCAAAAGAAAACGTGCTTTGGCAATTTCAGTCAATATCGATCGACCAGAAAATGGTCATTTTTCAAACAGTCTTAGAATATGACGAAATTAGTTTTTTTTAGGACCGTATCGTCAATACGAAGCTAGAAATAATTTTTCTGGAATTTTTAGAGCTCGTATGTGGCCCCGGTAAATTGAAATGTGCGTTCAAATTCAATATATAGATTTATATTTTGATTTTGACGAGAATTAATCGAAACGATCGAATCAGCTTACAAAACATATCCCATTGTGTTCGGAATGGGGGTAATTAGTTGGGGGTGACAGTCATTAGGTCTCGTTTGGAGTTCGTGTACAAAAGTACCTTTTTGGAGAGAAATTAAATTAATTAATAAATATATATTTCCCTCATCTCCTATTACCCAGTAAATCCCCCCCCTCCCCCGTTGAAATTCATTTCAGAAAAAAAAAAGTGGATCGAGGAACCCGTCGCACCGGAGCCACCGGGCCTCCGGCGGATGCCGCCCCCCTACCGTCGAAACCCCTCCCCCCCCCCCTCTCTTCGTCAACCCCCTCTTCTCCTTCTTTCTCTCTTCTTCTTAAAACCCGCGATCCTCCTCCCAGACCCCCCCTCCCCTAGTGCCACCACCTCCGCCTGCAACCACCCCCTCCCCTAGCGCAGGCGCGCACCTCCCCCTCCCAGCCGTCAGCGACTCCCTCCCTCTTCTTGAAGAAAAACACAGTAAGTTTTTACTGTATTTATTTAGTTCAATTCATTTAAAAATCTGATTTTTATTGAAGTAAATAGCTTACTTTTTATATATATAACTTCAAGAAGAAAAGGTGATTTTTATTTCGGTAATTATACAATTTTTAGTGTTGAAAGGTAATATAAAAATATGATTTTTCCTTATGAAAAGAATACATTTTTAATAATGAAAAGGTTGTATTTTCATTACGAAAAGATTAAATTTTTAGAATTATAAAAATTCGATTTTTATATGTATGTAGAAGCGATAAAAATATGATTTTTATATATGTAGCGAATTAAAAATATGATTTTTATATAGTAGAGATTATAAAAATATGATTTTTATATAGTAGAGATTATAAAAATGTGATTTTTATAGCGGTGAAATAAAAATGTGATTTTTATATATGTAGCGAACACGGACGACGAAAGTGACAAAAGGCGAGCACGGCGAAGATTTTCTACATATGAAGAGTCGCGACGTTTGGTTTAGCTTATCGGTGAGAACTCCTCACTTTTATTTATTTTCTAGTTGAAATATATACTAGGATGCAGACGGTGCTTAGCAGCACTCGACACTCGTTGTCCACAGACCATGGACGACTTGTGTGATTTTTTGTGTTGTGAAATTTGACTGTTGGTTGTTGAAATAAAATATATATTCATGTGTTGAAATAAAGTATATATTCATGTGTTGAAATAAAGTATATATTCATGTGTTGAAATAAAATATATATTCATGTGTTGAAATAAAATATATTCATGTGTTGAAGTAAAATATATATTCATGTGTTGAAGTAAAATAAATATTTATAAACAAATCGAATGATTTGTTTATGTACACTGATTTGACTGATATTGATTGGGACGATAAATTTTACACATCGCCCAACTGCACAAATAAAAATCTGTGTTTATTGATGTGAAACTCCACACGGGTATTGGGATGATATTTGACGTACACTAATCCTGATTGTTTAATTGTATGTCAATCGATGGGTTGACAGACTGTGTAAGCGTTAATTATTTATATTTAATGCTTATGCAGTTGTGTGGTGCACTCTGGATGATGGTTGATGATTTATCGTTGCTATTATATGCATGTGTTGTAGAAAATCCATATAATTAACCTTATATGGTAATTGATTGGGCCTCATTCCGATTTGAAAAATAAGGAATATGATAAAAATAAATTCATGTGTTGAATAGAAAATAAATTCATGTGTTGAATAGAAAATAAAAAATTCATGTGTTGAATAGAATAAAAATTCATGTGTTGAATAATAAATATTCATGTGTTGAATAGAATAAATATTCATGTGTTGAATAGAATAAACATTCATGTGTTGAATAAAAGCCGTGTTGATTAGATTGACGCCATTTTGACGTGAACGATATTTATATCGATTTTATTTATTTTTATAATGAATATAAGAAAGAAAGTGATTTCAAAATATAACATTTTGAAAATATTATCATTTGTGTATTGATGATGTGGAATAATCAATTTTGATTCGAAATTGAATATGAACTTGAAATCGTTTCTAAAACGAATTTAAAACGATTTGTAAAATACGTTTTGAAAGGAAATCGACGAAATATATATAATATATATATTATATATATATTAAATGGACTGAATAGAACGCGCTGCGCCGCGGAAATTCGCGAATTTCGACCATTGACTTCGAGTGAACATTACGGGAGATCCGACCGTCGGATTCTCCTAAAACCAGAACCGTTGGGTTCGTATCGAAAAGAGCTTTCTAACGGATATTAGATATTTGAAATCTAACGGATGGATTTGGAATTATGTCCAAATCAAATTTGGAAAAGATCCCTGTAAGTGCAGTTCGATGACCGTTGATGGAAATCGATTGTATGGGCCTTGATAAAATTATTAAAAATAGTAATAATTTGTGTAAAATCATATGAAATGATTTGTGAAGAATTGGGATGAAGAATTCCATATTTGAAAAGATAAAAATAGATTTTTATCATAATGAACTAGTTTTGAACTAGAATAATAATTTATTTATTTTTAAATAAATAAATTGGATTTGAAAGGGTTTTAAAAGTAACCAGAAGTTTCAATAATTGAATTGGAATGGAATGTGATTTTGGGTTTATAGTGAACCGTGTTTTAAATGACATTGGTTCTTTAACCCAGTTAAAGACAGGATATGATTTCCCAAGTTAAATCATCATTGATAGTGATTATTGGGAAGATTAAAACCAAGTGGAGTTTTAATGAATCTTTAATTAGATTGAAATGATCGAGAATGGAGTATCACCGGTTTTTCTCCAGGCGATAGCTAAATCTTTAATTAGATTTGAACGTGAAATGGTAATTGAATTTACCGATAACACCGTGGTGTTAGATATGAAGTATGACCAGCTTTACTTCATGGGATGAATAGGTTGGGATTGGGAAATAAAATAAATGATTACTTCGGTGTGGTTCGCTAATCCCGACAAGTTTGAATTGATATTCAAAAGAAGATTAAAGATAAATTTAAAGAATTTATCTTTGACAAAATTAATGGGAACCATTCCCAAAGTTTAAGAATATTTGAATAAAAGAATATTCTAAATAGGAATGAGGCGTATGTTGTGTTTGTGTAACACTTGTTTGTTGTATACGTGAGTTATTCAGAAAGACCGGGTTTATCCCATTCTGAATAATTGATTCGACGTGGTGTCGAGGATGAAGACGGTGGTCGAAGACCGGAGGTCTTCACATCGTTTGGGTGATTACTGATGATCTTGATTGGGCTGTACACCCAAGAGGAGGGAATCAGTTGGTGATCGTCCCGACGTACTTGGAGATCAATGGATATGTGAGGTACAAGGTGCCACCGGTTTCGTTCAGACCCAGAACGAACATGTGAATGGACTGTGTGTCTGACATTGGATTTTATTCTGTGTGATTGATTTGTATTAAATATATATCTGTTTGGCGGTGGAGAATTTATTCTCTTGCTTAACGCCCTTCTCTGAGACGAACGAGCTCAGGGGTTATATATTGATGGATATAAATCGCATGAAGTGAATTGCCTGTGTGGCATGCCTAAGTGGCAATTGATCAAGGCTTCTGTTGAAAAGCAAAGTCTTGTGGTTGATGATCAAAGCACCGCCTGTGTGGGATAGCTTTGTGTAACGTTGATTCGCGAGCTTCACGCCCCGGTTGTGAACCAGAAACGGGAGAGGACATCAGGGAGGGCATGCGTTTCCTTCTAGATAGAAGTGGCGTCAGTGGTTTTACATGCCCTGACGAGTTTGACTTATATGGTTGTTGCTGTTGCGAGGCACCTCGGATATACCGGTGACTGTGTGGAGCCGATGGAGTCATTGGGCTCATTTACGCCCCAAAGGGCGGGGAAACGTAGTGTCCAGGGTTTAAGTTTAATCCACATCGGTGGACCGGCCCTGACGATCCAAGGGCTCACCTGTGTCTGGGTCCTAAGACATGGGCTAGATTGTCTCGAATCGGTAGAGGACTATCTTTTGCCTCGGTTCACAGATGGAAATCCAACTTCCAATACGTGACCTTTGCGATTTTGATTTTAGAGCCTAGTATTGGCAACATGATATATGGTACCCATGTCGTCTATGATTCATACTTATGATTGAAATTGTTTTGACACTATACACTTATAGTAATAATAAAAGATGAAATTTAGCGTATCAATCATTCTTTGGCTATTATAAGGTAAAACCCTATCCTCCGGCTTGTGTTGCATTGTGTGATGGGACCTGGGTCTTATAATAGCTTCGTTGTTCTTTATTTAGCATTGCGTTGTTGTTTTATGCACTGGTGTTCTTGGAAGGAAACCTGTTGAGTGTTATACGGCGTGGTCCCTTGATTTACTGAACTTTGAAATAAAGATTAATAACTGTTTTAGTTCTCACACCAGTCCCATAACTGACCTGGAGTTTATTGTTTTAACCTAAACTCTGGTTGCCCTTATTTTGACACGGGTAGCTAGTATTTTTGGTTTTGCAGATTTATATTCACACGATCCTGGTTTACAGCTGGAATGATATCCGGAAAGCTCTGTATCCGTATATCTCCTTCAGTTGTGCTTGGTATTATTTTCCACTGCTATTTAAATGTAATTTAAATCTCTGATATTTTCTATGTAATATTTATTCATACTCCGTATATTCTTTATTCTGATGGAATTGTTGTAATAAGCAATGAATTGTTCTGTTGTTTGCGTTCCGACTTGTCGTGTTCTTAAAGCAATCAGGGGTTTCGAACGGTCTTGGTCGGTTTAGCGATTGACTCGGATCAAGCGAAATTCACGGTCGTTACATTTTGGTATCAAAGCTTTGGTTTACAAAGCTCGAGAATAAGACACGTTAGAACCAAACGAAAGAATTCATCAGAGATTGGATTAGTAATATCCAATGAGAATGACTCGTTAGAGATTGGATCAGCAATATCCTAGAACGAGTGTGAAGAGTATATTTTTGAAAATGAAAACAATTTTTGTTTTGAAAATTTAATTCAATTATTCGTATTTGAATAGTTATTTGTATTGATTTGGACAATCAAGTATATAGAGATTTTAGTATACGTCCGATCCACGTGTATTGAAGCCTTAAATATATTTGATAGATATAGAATCACACTCTAGTCACCCGGGTCTGATTCTGATGATGGCGCGCCATCATCAGTGTTTATATTCGAGTGACGAAAGTGGGATCTCTACATATTTCCATTAGACTGGTGTGGGAACCAAAATTAGATAGGGCCTATTGTTGTGATTTGGCACCAAAAATGTGATTTTTGACTATATATCAAAATTATGAATTTGAAATGATAATCAACTAATTGATTGCTGGTTGTGTTGTTTAATTATTGGTTGATTAATTAAAATTTGAACCGTTTAGCCAAATTGAACCAAATAGTGAGTTGTATTGAAAATTAGTCGCATTTGCATGCATATACATGTACTTATATTGAACAGGTCATAGCAAGGAGGCTAGAGCAGAAGAATAAAATTGTTTGACCGACAAATAGGTACATGTTTACAAATTTATTGGGTTTGGATGATTTTATGAGCCGATTGGCTAGCAGCTTGGCTGTTTCTTTTTCTTTTTGGATTGGTGAGGGCCATGGGAGGCTATTTGAAATATCCCGAAGCTCCCGATGCAGGGGAGGTTATGGCGAAATTTTTCAAAAATTTCGGGTGTTAGCCAAATTTTTGAAAAATTTGAAAAGTTCTTAGAAACTGAAAAGTTGAAAAACTTAAGCCATGATGAAAATACTGAAAGTTGAGCTGATTTGTAAAACAACTTTCGGCTTCGTTCCTTTTCGGGGACGAAAAGTTTTAAGTGGGGGAGATTGTAATAACCCGGAAATCCGAGCCAATTTAAAAATTTTATTTTGGCAATTTTTGTGAATTTTGAATATTTAAAATGATTCATTTTAAATAAAAACAACGAGAAATTTATTTTGAATAGAATTAGAATGTATAGTTTTATTTGAATCGTCGTTAGAATATAAATATTTATTTTTAATTATAAAAGGAATTGAAAATGGCGCGGTAGTTTGAAATTTCGATTTCAAATTTCAAATGAATGTACAAGACTCAAAATAAACCAAATTTTGGCGAAACCAAAAATATTAGAATCTAATTGAGAATATCTTTCCAACGAATCCGAGAAATTGAAATTTCATAGCGGGGATAAAAAGTTGTGCCCAGTTGAAATTTCAGAATAGTCGCTATGGAATTCTGGCCCTTAAAAATGGAAATTTTGCAAACGACCTCTGTTTTTGACGAAACCACTTTTGTTGGAATTGGAGTGTCAAGTTATTGCTAGATTCCAAAATTCGTAATTTTCTGAAGCAATATGTGAGCGTGACAAAAGAAAACGTGTTTTGGCAGTTTTAGTCAATTTCGATCGACTAGAAAATGGTCATTTTTCAAACGGTCTCGGAATTTGACGAAATTAGTTTTGTTAGGACCGTATCTTCAATACGAAGCTAGAAATAATTTTTTTGGAATTTTTAGAGCTCGTATGTGGCCCCGGTAAATTGAAGTGTGCGTTCAAATTCAATATATAGATATATATTTTGATTTTGATGAAAACTGATCAAAACGATCGAATCAGCTTACGAAATGTATCCCATTGTGTTCGGAATGGGGGTAATTGGTTAAGGGTGACAGTCGTTGGGTCTCGTTTGGAGTTCGTGTACAAAAGTACCTTTTTAGAGAGAAATTAAATTAATTAATAAATATATATTTCCCTCATCTCCTATTACCCAGTCAAACCCCACCCCCCGTTGAAATTCATTTCAAAAAAAAAAGCGGATCGACGAACCTGTCGCACCGGAGCCACCGCACCTCCGGCGGTCCCCCCCCCCCTCTCTGATCCTCTCTGTCATCCCCTCTTCTCCTTCTTCCTCTCTTCTTCTTAAAACCCGCGATCCTCCTCCCATACCCCCCCCCCCTAACGCCACCACCTCCTCCTGCAACCACCCCCTCCCCTAGCGCAGGCGCGCACCTCCCCCTCCCCAGCGATCAGCGGATCCCTCCCTCTTCTTGAAGAAAAACACAGTAAGTTTTTACTGTATTTATTTAGTTCAATTCATTTAAAAATCTGATTTTTATTGAAGTAAATAGCTTACTTTTCATATATATAACTTCAAGAAGAAAAGGCGATTTTTATTCCGGTAATTATACGATTTTTAGTGTTGAAAGGTAATATAAAAATATGATTTTTCCTTATGAAAAGATTATATTTTTAATAATGAAAAGGTTGTATTTTCATTACGAAAAGATTAGATTTTTAGAATTATAAAAATTCGATTTTTATATGTATGTAGAAGCAATAAAAATATGTTTTTTATATATGTAGCGAATTAAAAATATGATTTTTATATAGTAGAAAGAATAAAAATATAATTTTCATATAGTAGAGATTATAAAAATATAATTTTTATATAGTAGAGATTATAAAAATATGATTTTTATATAGTAGAGATTATAAAAATGTGATTTTTATAGCGGTGAAATAAAAATGTGATTTTTATATATGTAGCGAACACGGACGACGAAAGTGACAAAAGGCAAGCACGGCGAAGATTTTCTACATATGAAGAGCCGCGACGTTTGGTTTAGCTTATCGGTGAGAACTCCTCACTTTTATTTATTTTCTAGTTGAAAAATATACTAGGATGCAGACGGTGCTTAGCAGCACCCGACACCCGTTGTCCACAGACAATGGACGACTTGTGTGATTGTTTGTGTTGTGAAATTTGACTGTTGGTTGTTGAAATAAAATATATATTCATGTGTTTAAATAAAATATATATTTATGTGTTGAAGTAAAATATATATTCATGTGTTGAAGTAAAATAAATATTTGTAAACAAATCGAACGATTTGTTTATGTACACCGATTTGACTGATATTGATTGGGACAATAAATTTTACACATCGCCCAACTGCACAAATAAACATCTGTGTTTGTTGATGTGAAACCCCACACGGTTATTGGGATGATATTTGACGTACACTAATCCCGGTTGTTTAGTTGTATGTCAATCGATGGGTTGATAGACAGTGTAAAGGTTAATTATTTATATTTAATGCTTATGCAGTTGTGTGGTGCACTCTGGATGATGGTTGATGATTTATCGTTGCTATTATATGCATGTGTTGTAGAAAATTCATATAATTAACCTTATATGGTAATTGATTGGGCCTCATTCCGATTTGAAAAATAAGGAATATGATAAAAATAAATTCATGTGTTGAATAGAAAATAAATTCATGTGTTGAATAGAAAATAAAAAATTCATGTGTTGAATAGAATAAAAATTCATGTGTTGAATAATAAATATTCATGTGTTGAATAGAATAAATATTCATGTGTTGAATAGAATAAACATTCATGTGTTGAATAAAAGCCGTGTTGATTAGATAGACGCCATTTTGACGTGAACGATATTTATATCGATTTTATTTATTTTTATAATGAATATAAGAAAGAAAGTGATTTCAAAATAAAACATTTTGAAAATATTATCATTTGTGTATCGTTGATGTGGAATATTCAATTTTGATTCGAAATTGAATATGAAGTTGAAATCGTTTCGAAAACGAATTTAAAACGATTTATAAAATACGTTTTGAAAGGAAATTGACGAAATATATATAACATATATATATATATATATATATATATAATGGCCTGAATAGAACGCGTCGCGCCGCGGCAGTTCACGAATTTCGACAATTGACTTCGACTGGACATTACGGGAGATCCGACCGTTGGATTCTCCTGAAACCGGAACCGTTGGGTTCGTATCGAAAAGAGCTTTCTAACGGATATTAGAGATTTGAAATCTAACGGTTGGATTATGAATTCTGTCCAAATCAAATTTGGGAAAGGTCACTATAAGTGCAGTTCGATGACCGTTGATGGAAATCGATTGTACGGGCCTTGATAAAATTATTAAAAATAGTAATAATTTGTGTAAAATCATAAAAAATGATTTGTGAAGAATTGGGATGAAGAATTCCATATTTGAAAAGATAAAAAAAGATTTTTATCAAAATCAACTAATTTTGAACTAGAATAATAATTTATTTAATTTTAAATAAATAAATTGGATTTGAAAGGGTTTTAAAAGTAACAAGAAGTTTCAATAATTGAATTGGAATGGAATGTGATTTTGGGTTTATAGTGAATCGTGTTTTAAATGACATTGGTTCTTTAACCCAGTTAAAGACAGGATATGATTTCCCAAGTTAAATAATCACGGATAGTGATTATTGGGAAGATTAAAACCAAGTGGAGTTTTAATGAATCTTTAATTAGATTGAAATGATTGAGAATGGAGTATCACCAATTTTGCTCCAGGCGAAAGTTAAATCTTAAATTAGATTTGAACGTGAAATGGTAATGGAATTTACCGATAACACCGTGGTGTTAGATATGAAGTATGACCAGTTTTACTTCATGGGATGAATAGGTTAGGATTGGAAAATAAAATAAATGATTACTTCGGTGTATTTCGCTAATCCCGACTAGTTTGAATTGATATTCAAAAGAAGATTAAAGATAAATTTAAAGAATTTATCTTTGATAAAATTAATGGGAACCATTCCCAAAGTATAAGAATATTTGAATAAAAGAATATTCTGAATAGGAATGAGGCGTATGTTGTGTTTGTGTACCACTTTTTTATTATATACGCGAGTTATTCAGAAAGACCGGGTTTATACCATTCTGAATAATTGATTCGTCGTGGTGTCGAGGATGAAGACGGTGGTCGAAGACCGGTGGTCTTCACATCGTTTTGGTGATTACTGATGATCTTGATTGGGTTGTACACCCAAGAGGAGGGAATCAGTTTGTGATCGTCCAGACGTACTTGGAGATCGATGGATATACGAGGTACAAGGTGCCTCCGGTTTCGTTCAGACCCAGAACAAACTTATCAATGGACTGTATGTCTAACATTGGATTTTATTCTACGTGATTGATTTCTATTAAATATATATCTGTTTGGCGGCGGAGAATTTATTCTCTTGCTTAACGCCCTTCTTTGAGACGTACGAGCTCAGGGGTTATATATTGATGGATATTAATCGCATGGAGTGAATTGCATGTGTGGCATGCCTAAGTGGCAATTGATCAAGGCTTCTGTTGAAAAGCAAAGTCTTGTGGTTTATGATCAAAGCACCGCCTGTGTGGCATAGCTTTGTGTAACGTTGATTCGCGAGCCTCACACCCCGGTTGTGAACCAGAAACGGGAGAGGACATCAGGGAGGGCATGTGTTTCCTTCTAGATAGAAGTGGCGTCAGTGGTTTTACACGCCCTGACGAGTTTGACTTATGTGGTTATTGCTGTTGCGAGGCGCCTCGGATATATCGGTGACTGTGTGGAGCCGATGGAGTCATTGGGCTCATTTACGCCCAAAGTGCGGGGAAACGCAGTGTCCAGGGTTTAAGTTTAATCCACATCGGTGGACCGGCCCTGACGATCCAAGGGCTCACCTGTGTCTGGGTCCTAAGATATGGGCTAGATTGTCTCGAATCGGTAGAGGACTATCTTTTGCCTCGGTTCACAGATGGAAATCCAACTTCCAATACATGACATTTGCGGTTTTGATTGTAGAGCCTAGTATTGGCGACATGATATATGGTACCTATGCCGTCTATGATTCATACTTATGATTGAAATTGTTTTGACACTATACACTTATAGTAATAATAAAAGATCAAATTTAGCGTATCAAGCATTCTTTGGCTATTATAAGGTAAAACCCTATCCTCTGGCTTGTGTTGCATTGTGTGATGGGACCTGGGTCTTATAATAGCTTCATTGTTCTTTATTTAGCATTGCGTTGTTGTTTTGTGCACTGGTGTTCTTGGGAGGAAACCCATTCCATGTTATATGGCGTGGTCCTTTGATTTACCGAACTTTAAAATAAAGATTAATAACTGTTTTAGTTCTCACACCAGTCCCATAACTGACCTGGAGTTTATTGTTTTAACCTAAACTCTGGGTGCCCTTATTTTGACATGGGCAGCTAGTAGTTTTGGTTTTGCAGATTTATATTCACAGGATCCTGGTTTATAGCTGGAATGATATCCGGAAAGCTCTGTATCCGTATATCTCCTTCAGTTGTGCTTTGTATTATTTTCCGCTGCTATTTAAATGTAATTTAAATCTCTGGTATTTTCGGTGTAATATTTATTCATACTCTGTATATTCTTGTATGTTGATGGAATTGTTGTAATAAGCAATGAAATGTTCTGTTGTTTGCGTTCTAACTTGTCGTGTTCTCAAAGCAATCAGGGGTTTCGAACGGTCTTGGTCGGTTTTGCGATCGACTCGGATCGAGCGAAATTCACGGTCGTTACAATTTAACTTATGAAGTTAAATAGATCGAAATGGAAAAAATGAATAAATAAATTGCAATTTAACTTAAACTAAGTTAAATAAAATTGGATCGGATTAGAGATAATCTGGAATGAAATTGAGTTGTTAAGTTAAGAGTTGGAATTGAGACAGAAATTAGAATTTTAATTGAATTCGGCTTAAATATAAGCGAATGATGGGATTGAGGATGAGTGATTAGAGATCAATTGGGAATACATTTTTAAACGCGGAAGTAATAGCAAATGGAAGTGATAGAGTTGAATGCCCGACAAAAGGTACAAATTTATATTTTATAAGAGTATGAGATTTATGGGCCTGTTTTGGGCAAGCCGCTTGGCTATTTGATTTTCTTTTGGGAATGGAGAAGGCCTAGAGAGGCGAGTTGTAGTTGTACCGACTGAGCCATGCAAGGGAGACGCTGGCGAATTTTTTTCAAAAATTTAAGGTGTCAGGAAATTTTCGGAATTTTGGGAAATTGTCGTTAGTAGAATTAAATTAATATTTAATTGAAATAATTTGGTTCGGTTTAAACTGAAGTTAAGAAGTAAATAATTTTTTTTACTTGGTTAATAGAGTTTACAACATTTTTCTACCTTAGTAATTTCGGGGACGAAATTCTTTTAAGGGGGAAAGAATGTAATGACCCGTATTTTTTACGGTATAATAACTAATTTATTTAATTATTTAAATAATGGTTTTATAATTTAATTGGCTTAAATTAAATAATTTGATTTATATTTATTTAATATAAATAATGGGATAATATAATTATTACTAAAATAGTTGGAAATGGTTGAATTTGCAATATTGTGTAATTTGGACAATATACGACATTTAATTTGGTTTATATTCGAGTAAAATAATGAATATATTATTTAAATGACAGTTGGATGTATTAATTATAATATAAATTATAATTAAGCTTGTAACGTTGTGGTAGTTAGTAATATTACGATTTGAACTTCAACTGAGTGTATAGGATCTGTTATTAGTCGGATTTCTTCGAAACAAGAAACGTTTGAATCTATTGAATGGTATTTTTCTAATAAAAGAGAAAAATGGAGATTTCATATTATAGATTGTAAGTTATATCCAAATCAAATTTTCAAATAGTCGCTATGGAATCGTTTATAAAGCATAACGATAATTTAATTACTATAAATTATTTATTTCGAATTTGGACGAGATATTTGAGACGTAGTTATAATTCAATTTTTAGAATGTTTCTATAATTTTTATTTTGGAAAATAAGTACTTTTTATTTTGGAGTATTTTACACCCTATATCAACATTTTGGGGTTTCAAAGAATAAACTATCTTGTCTATTTTATTATATTTTTAGGATCGTAGCACATCACTCGACATGATCATATTTTTATTTTGGTCCACAGAAGCGTGTACTTAAACGGAATTTTATATAGTGGGGTATGCTAAGCTTCAATAAAACGAGAACCTAATATGTAAATATTTCAGTGTGCATGTCACCTTGTGCTTCTTCAAGTGTTCGGTTCTTTTGTTATTTTCATAATATGGGGGTGCAATTTTACTTAGCTACTAAGTTATTAATATGTAAATATCTCTCCACATTCAATGCAATTCGATGCAATGATTCAGTATACTGTCACCCGGCCTACCTGTAACAATATAATTGATGCTTCTGTCGTCCTCGTATATATTTTCATTTAAAGATATAGTACTTTTTTCCCCAATACACGCATATGCCTGTACTTTTTAAGTATTGAAGAGTACCCCTACCTAAACCTATATTTTCATTATACATATTAATCAAATGCAAGACTTAGAAATGAAGTATCCTTAGTCTATTTAGCTATTAAGTAATGGTACTTTATACATATAATTTATGCATTCCCTTCTTTTCGTTGATGTTGCCTGAGATGTAAACTTTCTGTACCTTTTCCTTAGCAAGTAAGCTTCTTCTCCTATATATATAAAACGCGAAGAGTCCTTTCCCTTTCCCATTTTGTTTTCTCTCCTCACACGCGAAGCCTTTCATGTTTCTTTCTTTGTTTTTCCTTCCATTCAGCAACCATTGTTGCTCACGCAACTTTAAGAAAAAAGGAAAGAAAAGGGCGGTGAGTTTTTACAGTACGCAGTGGAGTTGAGCTAGTGCATGGGGTTGAATTGTGTACATATTACACGTGAGCAACAAAAAGAAAATAATAATAGAAAACAGCACATGGGATAAGAGGGTGTATGCGCAGGCGAATGGATATGGGGAGTTGAAATACAGTAGCTTGTATTGGAAGAAGATACAGGGGAGGTGTAGGTTGTTCAGCGTGAAAAGGAGGGCGAATAAGTGGACGTGAGGCGTGTAGTTTGATGCATGCGGTGCAGGGGAAGCTCTCAGGCCATGCCAAGGAGCATATACTCACGCATAAAGGAGGACTAGAGTTTCTGGGATATTGGCGCTCTTGTTTTCTTGTCTGGAGGAGCGAACGAGGGCACTGGGGTTTGTTCGTGAATTTTCGTTGGGATAGTGGCTAGGTAAGGAGATCAAGGTTTTTTTTTTGAAGCTGCAGACTATACTGCTGCTAAATGAAAATACCCTTTTATTTTCAACTAGACTCCAATAACAGATTTTACATGGAAAAGGAATGGCATAAATCAAGTTGTGTGTTTTCTTTGGTAATACTGCATTTATTATTTCGAACGAGGAAATTGTATAATTAGAAAAGGATACTGCATAGAAGTTCGAAAATGGCACTCGAAATATATGGCATTTGTGTGTTTCGATGGAGGAAAAATGGTATAAAAGAAATCACGGACATGGGGCTCGAAAAATACTGGTATGTGATGGGTTCGTGTTTAATGAAGTGGGATTCTTGTATGTTGGAAAGATGGAATAAAATGCGGCAAAAGTGCTGTAATGGTTCGGTTTAAAGGAAGGAGCAAGATTCGTTAATACTGGGAAGAAGGAGGGGAAGTTTGCCAAAAGAAAAAGAACGCAAGCAAATATGAGGAGTGGGGTGATTTTGGCGTATTGGAAATGGGGAGTTATGGAGCAAGAAATACGCACGGGGGAAGATGAATTACATTGCGGGTCCGAGTTTCATTGTTGAGGATACGGTGAAACAAAAGAGAACGGATCGATGGGAAAAAGGAAATTGATAAGGGAAGAGCAGTTCGAAAATGTTTATTGTGGAAGAAGATACAGACGGGTGGTGGGTTTTGAAACACGATGGGCCGGTTAACAAAATTGGTAAAGCCCGACTATTTACATATATTTTAAGTTTAGTTTTTAATTTAATTTAAGTATGAGAGAGAAAATGATTTAAAATGTTCGGTTGTGGAAATGAAATACTGAAAGGAGGAAGGGTAATGAGCAGCCTTATTAACGGTTTAAAACGTGGATTAGAAGTTATCATTAAGGTTTTAATTATATAATTATTAATGTTAATAATGTTTAACTATATAATAGCTTGTAAAAATCATATCTTCCCCGTATGTTATCAGAATTTGGCGAAATCAGATCTGTTGGGATCGTGCGGACGGAGGCTACAAAATGGAACCGGTTTGGAGCTTGTTACAAATTATGGTAGAATTAAACGACTGACTGGATTAAGCGACCGCAAATCGTTATTCAACGTTTCATGGACAATGTGAGTAAACTGACTAACTCTGTCCAGTTTTATAATTTTATAAACGTTGTTTAATATTGATAAAAATGATTTAATGTGCGTGTGATTGTTGTTTGGATGAATTGATGAAAATAATACGTATAGTTATTTATACAAATCATTAGTTAAATATGGATTCTATTTATCATTTATTTCATATCGATATGAAAAAATGTTGATTAATATCTGTGGATGCAGGGAAACAGGTTGGAGGGATTAACCTGGATTCCTCAACAATTTTATTGTTAATTGTCATATATTGCTTCATATGATGTGATAGATAATCTGATGTTGATTATTGTGTGTTTGGGGTGATTGAGCAACATTGACCTGAAATAATTGGTATATAAATACCGTAAAATATATTCAAATATATTGGAAAAGAAATTGGGGTTTTAAAAGGGAAATTTCTATTTTTTTAAATAGAAATGGAATTTCGATTAGTTAGAACATAATAACTTGTTTTTGATTATATAAAAACAAGTAATTTGATTTATAAACGATATTTATAAACGAAGCAAAATGATTATTATTAAATAGTTTTAATTATATAAATTTAAGAAAAGAATTTATTTAAAAAGGAAAATGGAAATTATTTAGAAAGGAAATGATGAAATTATTTCGATGTTCGAAATATGAATAGAATTGAAATAAATCGATAAGGATTTATAATTATAATTTGATGATGTAGAATGTTATTAGAATAATTTGTTTTATAAATATATAAAATGAAATGCAGGATTTGACTAGATAATTAATATTTGGAATTGTTATTGAATAGGAAATCGAGATTTAAATTATAACTTAAAGTCGATAGACACTACCAACCTCCCGAGTGTGAAGCACGGGTCTTATCCTAGTTATAACTTATAAAATGAGTTTATGAAATGAAATATGAAGTATGTGTTTATAAAATAACCAGATAAGTGGGATTTTAAACTGAAATGATATTTGTTGTTTAAATCAAGAATTAATTTAATAAAATGAGTCCATGTTTATGTAAAGAAATAATATTCACATTGTAAAGTGAATAATGGTAGAAGCAAATGTTTTGCAAATCAGAATGGTGATAAAAGAAAATTGGTAAATGCTGGAAGTGATAAATTCAAATGTGAGTTTAGAAATTTGGGTTGACCTTTAACAGTGAGTTTATTCCAAGGTTCGGAACGTTAATCGAATATAGATTATTCGTAAGGGAGTTATAAGTTGAAATTCGATTATATCAAATCTAGGAAAGTAATATTTACTTTCCATTTTTAGATGAAGATTATTTATTTAATTAAATAATTAAATATTATTTATTTATTAAAAATAAAGAATAAAAGTTATATTTTGAAATTAAATATTTCAAACGTAGGGATTATAGCGTCATCGTTATAATCAAAGATTTCCATAAAGACGTGGATTCGTAAACTGAACACGAGAGTTGTGTAAATAGTTTTCTAAATAAGAAATATAGAATGGAGTTAAGGAAACTAGAAACTAACTGGAAATTGGTTAAGTTGAATAACTGTTTGAGTATCTATCTGATGTTGGTTTCGGCCTTCGGGGTTGATGCTTAGAGAGTTGTTCTCTTACAAGTTTACAGTTTAGGGACTGATGAATAGGGAAGAATAGCGATGCGTGAATAAGAAAATGGAAATGTTTTCCGATGTTAATAACGTATATTTTTTAAATATAGCAAATAAGAGTTGTAGATATATGGAGTTAATTCACGAGGTTAAAAAGAGATATTTTCTAAGTATAGAAAATAAATAGTTAAGATAGTGGGAAACGTTTTCCAAAGAATCATGAGAGGCTAAATGAGTTAGAGAAATATATTTGGATAAAGATATTAAAGGGAAATTGGGGAATGAAATGATGATTGATCGGTAAGATTTCCAATTGGAAATATGACCATTGTATGTACATGTTTTTCTTTGACAGTTAAATCACCGACTATCATAGTTTTTGACCATTTCCATTGTCAATACGGAGAGAAGGGGATCAGATTTATTATCTGAAAACCACTCCGAATGGGCATTATGGTTTCGAATCAAATATATCGAAGACAATAAAAGACAGAGTTTATGCTAGGGTTATTCTGGCGATCCTAGGTAGAAATTGCCTAAAATGGATTTTTAGAATAATTCCTTCAGGTTGTCCAGTCCCAGGACAACTTGAATGTACGAATGTCTGACAGAGTATATCTGGCAGACGGCGTAAGTTGATCGTTTCAAACATATTTATGTTGGTGGCGGAGGAATTCGTTTCTCTTAGTTATACCCGTGGTATTTTTGGTGAAATCAATTTGTGATTTGACGGATATGTCGATGTGGCATTCAAAGTAAATAAAGGAGTGATCTGTTAAAAGATATGTTATGACCTCAAGCCTCATCAACTGAGAAACGACAGAAATCGGGCAAGCAGCATGGCCAAGTGGGTCGCACCCAATTAGGGTATATTGTCACCATCTAGATAATATTCATATTTGTTACTTCTTTCATTTCTGTATCTCCCGGGAACGGTTATGTTGGTATACCAACCGTAAGGTGACAATATATTTGGAACATTCAAGCGAAATGAATGGCCGGTGAATGGTCGGTCATGTGTGGCTGAGTTACAAGATGTTCTTGTTAAACTCCAGTGTATCGCTTCTAGAGTAAACTGATCAGGAGGTGGTTCCATACCTTGTCATAGTTGGAAATCCATTACACAATAAGAGCATGCGGTTTTTGATTGTATATTATATATGTAGAGCGTGAGATGAAAACGCTCTAATAGATTTCTATTTACTTGATTAGACATTATTATAATATTAGAAAATATTTATCTTAAGAAATATTTTGGGTTATCGTAAGGTAAAAACCGTCTGTGTTTATGTGTGTATCGGTCTTATGATTATTATTTCTTTTAAAATGATTTTAAAAGTTAAACCAAGTGATTAGAGTTTACTCACACCAATCACATGACTAACTCAGAGTTTATTTTGTTTTATTTTCCCTAAATTCCTGGGTGCCCAAATTTGTACGAGAAGTCAAGTAGTCGGGATTTACAGATACTTGGAGGAGCTCGGAGCAGGAGGTTTCAGAGTTAGAAATATTTAGAGTTTATTTCCGCTGTGATGTTATGTGTTATACTGGTATGTATATACAGTTATAGTTTGTATTTCAAACGTTGTTATATAATATATTTGTTCGTTCTGCTGTGAGTTTCGTGTTTACTCTGATTTTGTTCAGTTGTGTTCTTCTTCTTCTTCTATTCTAATATTCTTCCTTTCTATTTCTCATCCTCTAACTTCTTCCTACTAATGGTCTGATATTTCTAATGCTTGAATAGTCAACATGGTATGTTGTGTCAATTTTCAGGGTTGAAAATCCTTGGGTCGTTACAACAACGCTCGACAAGAGCTTAGTAAGGCTATAGATCATCAAGTGCAACAGCGTTCGGCAAGAGCCCAGCGGGATAGGAACCCCAAGATGATCATGCTTGGCATGAGAAGATTATGATCATCGAATATGAACTATACCCGACAAGAGCCCGCCGAGGCTAGGATTGTCAAGTGTGGAACGTTTGGCATGAGAACTATGATTGCCGAACGAGAACTACGCTCAGCGAAAGCCCAATGAGACTAGGATCGTTAAGCATGGAAAACACTTGGCATGAGAAGGCAATAACCGTTAGTTATGGATTATGCTCAGTAGGGCAGGCTCTGAAGAGACCAAAGATCGACCCACAGATGTCGCGGGTTTCAACATTGTCCCGACGAGGCCACAGATGTGAATATCAGGTCGGAACACCTGTAGATTTGAATTCGAAATGAATATGGATTGCATAAATGAACCGATGAGATTGTGGATTTGGCTATCAATCCAAAAGGACCATGAAATTCATGAACAATATGGAAAAATTATGGACATTAGACTCGACATTAGACTTATACAAAACATATCTCCCATAGAAAGATATATTTTGATGGGCAAGTGTTATCCAACCTTTTTACAAGGTCGTTACATATTAAATTTGAATGCTCGGAATTCATAACCACCAAGATGGATAACCCAGAGAGATGGTTGGATCACTCGAGCAACGAGCATGGACAATAGTACAAAGATGATATGAAGCTATGAGCAGCTGTATTCATTTAAATAGCACTCTGAAGTGTGGAAAGACTCGGGAAAAGTTAGAGATTGGCATGGACCCTAAGTAAAGAAACTAGAAGTTGAAACTCCAACGAAACAACATTCACAAAAACCGAAGGACGACTTGAGAAACCAAACGCAGAATAAGAGAACATCGCAAGGGGTCTCACTTTGGAAGACGCACCCGATTGGGTGCAACCCTCGGGATTGGTACTATTGAAGATTATAAATGAATACGGCTGTCTTATTTCTTCTGCAATTATGTATTTTGTTGTAACTGGATAAATACAAATGGGCTTAGCCCGGTACGTTACACTTCTTTTTCTGCATACCCACTTCAATGTAACGGTCATATAACACATATAAATATATGACCATCTATACTCTGTACAATTAATTCATTCAGTCAAATAATACAACTTCTCTTCGTTAATTCTCTGCACTTCTCAATTTGGTATCAGAGCGCAGTAACCCAGCCTAATGGCATTCCCACTTCAGCGCTGCAAATTCTTCATTCAACACATCAGATAAGTTTTATCACTTGTGTTGAGTATCTTCTTCTCAGAGAAATTTCATCATCGAAGAAGATCAACCAAATAACTGCGTGTGTCGTGCCATAACAAGCAGTACATGGCTGCATCTAGATAGTGTCGTGCCTCTGTACAACTTGTGGCTGCAACTGGACAGCTAATGGTTGTTTGCAAAGCAAGATTCAAGAATTACAATCAAAATTATCAAGAAGTTACAAGACTCAACTGTGTCATACCAAAAGAACTTGGATCAAATTCGTTGTTCATCACCTCCAAAAGTTCTTGATTACAGCAGCTGCAGCCTTGTCAACCTCCATCAAATTTCAATTCGCAATTCTTGATCCTTTGCATTTGTTTCGTGATCTTGATCATGTCTAACGACAATGGCACATCTGCCTCATCTGCACCACCCGTTAGCTCAACAAATTCAGGCAATCCTCCCAACAACCTGACAAAGGCAGTAATTAGTCTAAAGTCTCAATTAATTACTACACAATTAGATGAAAACAGTTATCTGTTATGGAAGCTACAGATTGAAACTGCTATTAAGGGATATGGTCTTGAAGGATATGTGAGGGGAACAATCGCTATTCCTCCAAAGTTTATTAGCTCATGGATAAAACAACATAGTACCCAACGAAGAATACAACAACTATTACAGGCAAGATAGCCTTATTAGCTCATGGATGTTATCGTCAATTGGACAAAACCTCTTGCCTCAAGTCATTGGGTGCAAATCTGCTAATGACATATGGCAAACATTAGAAAAATCCTTCAATACCCAGTCATATGCAAAAGTTATGCCTTATAAAAGACAGCTTCAGAAAATAAGAAAAGAAGGGGTGACAATGAGGGAATACTTATCCAAGATTAATTCGATTTGTAATATATTAGACGTTGCGGGTAGTAAACTTTCTGATTCTGAACAAATTCTTAGCATTTTAAATGGCCTTAGCGAGGAATATGAAGCAGTGGAAGCCATAATAGCATCACAAAAACAGTTTTCTTCCATTGATGACGTTCATGCGATATTACTATCACATAAAGCCAGGATAGAAAGCAAGAAGTTACAAGAAAGTGAATATTCTGTCAATTATGCAAGTAGCAGTTTTAAAAATAAAAGTCAAACTAACAAGACTGATCAAACTTCTCAGAGTGGGGGTCCCCCTACCCGAGGCAGAGGCAGAGGGAGATGGTCCAACACTGGTAATCGACCAAAGTGCCAAATATGTGAGAAGATTGGTCACACAACCACAAGATGTTTTTTAGATTTAATGCCGACTAGGCCGTAAATTAGAATCCAAAAGGATCAAACCCCTCAGCCAATATTGCTCAAGTTCAAGGTGACACTGCTCAAAATGAATCATCAAGAACTCAGGCTAAATGTGCTAAAGCTGAACATATCAATGACGATAGCTAGTATCCAGATTCTGGAGCTACCAGTCATATTACCAACAATCTTGAAAATTCAACCTTGGCAATAGAGAATATAAAGGTAATCAGTCAATTTCAATGGGAAATGGTAAGTGTATTGATATTTCTCATATTGATCAGGGTAGTATCAAAAGAAAAAAGACAATTATTCTTGCATAATTTATTAAGGGTACCAAAGATCAAGAAGAACCTGATAAGTGTGTCTCAGTTTGCTAAGGATAACGACGTTTACTTTGAATTCTTTCCAAATTACTGCTTAGTAAGAGATATACTAACTAAAGATATACTCTTGCAGGGTGATGCAGTAAAGTGGCTATATAAGTTCAATTTTAACAGTTGCAACAATGCTACAAGTATTAATACTGCATGTAATATGTCTGTTCTAAATAGTCAAACTGACTCGCTATCTGTATTTGAACTTTGGCATTACAAAATAGGCCATCCGAGTGCCAAAATTGTTAAATAAGTTCTTCTTGATAACAAAATACCCTTTAATGATGTTGAATTACCCTATATTTGTACATTTTGTCAAATAGGGAAAAGCCACAAATTGCGATTTGCTAATTCTACTACTGAATACACTAAGTCATTTGAATTAATTGCTACAGACTTATGGGGTCTAGCCCAAATAAGCACTGATTTTGGATATAGATTTTGTATATCATTTGTAGATGCTAACACTAGATACACTTGGTTTTACCCTTTGAAGTCAAAATCTGACACTTATAGTGTTGTTCAAAACTTTATCACAATGATAGAAAATCAATTCAATCGTATAGTAAAGATCCTACAATCGGATGAGGGTACTGAATTTAGACCACTGGACAGTTTATTCCTGAAAAAGGGGATGATTCATAGGATAACATGCCCCTACACATCTGAACAGAATGGTTTAGTTGAGAGAAAGCATAGGCATATAGTTGAAACTGGCTTAACATTACTTGCTCAAGCATCATTACCCCTAATATTCTGGTCTGAGGCATTTAACGCAGCAGTATTTTTAATTAATAGAATGCCAACCAAAATTTTAGGGGGAATTAGCCCTTTACAAAAAATATACAATGTTAAGCCAGACTACAATAGCCTTAAAACATTCGGTTGCCTGTGTTTTCCACATCTAAGGTCATACAACTCAAATAAATTTGATTACAAATCAAAACCATGTACTTTCATTGGGTATTGCACCAATCAAAAAGGATATAAATGCATTGACTCAAATGGTAGAATCTTTATAAGTAGGCATGTTGTTTTTTATGAAAAGAATTTCCCATATAAAAATCCTGAGCTAAAAACTTCAAAGAAAGTTTACAATCCAAAAGTGATTGCACCTGAATTGCCCATTATACATGATCTGTGGGAAAGTCAAAGTGAAAATGAGGCTGCTGGTGCTCAAACTGGCATTGAAAATACCGTTGAACGGCAAGATCAGCATCAATCTGAAGCATCCAGCCCTGCCATCCAACAACCTGTAACAGAGGACAACCAGAATATTAGTGCTAATGACATCAATGATGACCAAGTATCATCAACCAGAACTGAAGATACTGTGGCTAGTGAGACAAATCAACCTAACTCACCACCAGACTCTCCACACAAGCAGCCAACTCATCACATGAAAACTAGAGCAAAAAGTGGAATCTTTAAGCCAAAAATCTATGCTGCTACTATCAACCAAGATGAGCCAGTTGATTATAATCAAGCTGTCAAAGACAAAAATTGGAGAGATGCTAAGAAGGAGGTGTATAATGCTCTCATTAAAAATAATACATGGGAACTTGTTTACCCTCCTCAAAATAAAAACATAGTAGGCAGCAAATGGACCTTCAAACTCAAGAAAAATCCAGATGGATTAGTAAACAGATTTAAGGCAAGACTGGTAGCTAAAGGCTTCACACAAGAATATGGGTTTGATTTTAGTGATACTTTTTCTCTTGTTGTGAAGCCTTCAACTATCAGACTCATATTTACTATTGCTCTTAACAACAACTGGAGAATTAAGCATCTTGATACAAATAATGCCTTTTTGAATGGTGAGTTACAGGAGGATATATATATGCAACAACCACAAGGTTTTACACAAGGAACAAATCAAGTTTGCAAGCTAAAGAAAGCAATATATGGCCTCAAGCAAGCTCCTAGAGTTTGGTTCCAGAAACTCAAAACTACTCTGAATTCAATGGGATATCATCCAACAAAATCTGACTCATCGCTATTTATCAAAAATACTACTACTACTACTACTACTGTATATATTCTAATATATGTGGATGATTTAATTATTACAGGCAGTAGTAATGATGATATCAGACACTTAACTGAATTTCTACACAAGCAATTTTCTATTAAGGACCTGGGAGAGGTTAGCTACTTCTTGGGAATTGAAGTTACTAAACAGTCAAACTCAAAAATACATCTCTGCCAGAGAAGATATATTTCTAAATTGCTGTTCAGAACCAACAAGAGTGAAGCCAAACCTCAGCCAACACCAATGATTTCCAATCAGCACTACTCTAAAAACAGGGGAGAAGCCATTAACAATATAAAACAATATACAAGTGTTGTAGGGGCATTACAGTATGCCACTATAACACGACCTGATATTGCATTTAGCATTAACAAAGTTTCTCAATTTATACAGAAACCCCTAGACGAGCATTGGAAGGCTGTAAAAAGGATACTCAGATATCTTAAAGGCACAAACAATTTTGGGCTAACTCTAACAGCAAGCAACAATCTAAACATTACTGCTTACAGTGGCTCAGACTGGGCATCTGACAATGATGACAGAAAATCTGTGACAGAGTATTGTATCTACATTGGCAACAATCTCATATCATGGCGCTCTAAGAAGCAAACTACAATATCCATATCCAATACTGAAGCTGAATATCGAAGTGTGGCAAGTACTACAGCTGAAATCATGTGGCTACTGTCAGTTTTAAGGGAGTTAAACTTGCTTACTGATAGAAAGCCAATTATATGGTGTGATAACCAAAGTACTATCTACTTATCATCAGATCCAGTTCAACACGCAAAGACAAAGCACATAGAAATTGATATCTACTTTGTTCGAGAGCTAGTTCAACAAGGAAAACTACAGATCAACTATGTGCCAAGCTTTCATCAAAAAGCGGACATATTTACTAAATCTCTCAGCAAGGAACTTTACAAGACTTAGAGATGAATTAAAAGTTAATGGAGATATACAACCTGGCAAGGATCCGACAGATCAAAGACTTCAGGGGCATTAGGCTTCTCAGTTAGACTGTACTTGGTTCAACCTTCCTTGATGAAGCCTTTTGATGCACTAGAGTTTCGGATTTATCTATTTTCCAGCATCAGGAGGGCGATTGTTGATGAGCCACCACAGCAACTAGGGATGAAGCCCTGTTGATGCACTAGAGTCTCGGATTTATCTACTTTCCAACATCAAGAGGGCGATTGTTGACGAGCCGCCATAGCAAATTAGTGTTTCTCGATGAATACGGAAACCTAATTTGAGAGGGGGTATTGAAGTTACAAATGAATACAACTGTCATCTTTCTTCCGCAATTATGTATTCTGTTGTAACTGGATAAATACAAATGGGTTTAGCCCAGTATGTTACACTTCTTTTTCTGCATACCCACTTCAATGTAACGGTTATATAACACATATAAATATATCACCATCTATACTCTGTACAATTAATTCATTCAGTCAAATAATACAACTTCTCTTTATTAATTCTGCACTTCTCGGGATCGGTACTAATCCCTTAAGAGGAATCGGTACCCATGCCTGGAGATTTAGGCAATCCACACCCCCACTTCTAAGGCTCCATCGGGTTTGATTTCTAAAGTCTGATCGTCTTCCTTTGGTGGGCCTCCCGACAAAGCTTTAGGTTGTTCTGATGTCCTTTTTAGCTATAAATACGAGATTTTGAACACTAAAAGAAGAAATCTTCTCTTTAAGTGGAAGTTGTCATTCCTTGAAGACATCTCACCTCAACGCCGAAGATTTATCATTCCTTGAAACATTTTCAACGTATGTTCATACAAACAAATAATTGTACTAACTGCGTAATCAACGATATAATAAAAGTTTACTATAAGTACACGCAAACCAGAATTTACCAAACCATTATCGGTAAATTCTTTGTTGCTTTTCTACTTTTTTTGGGCTTGAATCCACCACTGTAAACTATTGAATATGTAATTGTGAGCTTATTAAACTCATCTGAGTGTCAATGATTGATTAACCAAAAACAACGCCCGCATAAAACGTGAAACTTAAAATAAACCGACCGAGTATCTCTGAGTTATTTCTTTTATGAAAAATGCACTAAACTAAATCTTCTCATAAAATATGTTTCTGTACCACATCAAAGAACATATGCCTTACTCTTTTAACTGGCGAGCCAAATCTAAATAGACTGAATTTTGACAGGTAGCAACTTCTCAAGCATGCATGGACGATAAATATCACAGAGAGAATGCATAAACTGACCAAACGTGAACCGACGGGCACCCAGGTCAGAGTTTTTTTTTCAATCCTTACGCTACATGCGCGCATAATGAACAGTGTTTTTCCAAGTACATTATTACATCGCGCAACACGGTAGAAACACACGCTAGTTAGGAACAACCAATAGGACCAGAAACAAACAAGACTGACCAAAACTCTGGGGAATAGTCATTAGTATAAACGCTTGGAAGGCTCTTTTGGTCACATAGAAATGACCAACATTCTACTTTGGGGCTATACATAAAAATCATCACCGAAAGTAAATGGAAACAAGGGGAACATCAACATCATTGTCATCTTCATCCTCGCAGGCCACCACAACATCCAAATGCTTTCTATACTCGGGAATCTCAACCTTAGCAATCTCCTTAGCCAAATCCACGACCTTCCTATCCATCCTCTCCTTATGCCTTGGAAACATGCTATTATAGAGCAAGGATGCCCCGCAGGAAATGCTGTAAGCGCTCAGCCCTTTGTCCTTGAGCCACTGAAGCAGCTCACGTAAACTGAGGTTGCCCTGGATGGTCCAACGGTCCCAAACGGTCCAGCTCATGTCCTGATGTTTGATGACTTTGGGCGGGACGGGCTCGGCCATCGAGAACAGTGGAAGGGCCAGGTTTGCAAAAGTGTTGCGGTAGTCTTCGACCTTGTGGTTCCCGGCTATAACTTTGTAGAACTCGAGGCAGACTAAGCCGGTCGCCATGGCAGTTGATGTAGCTATGGCTGGGATGATACGGCCGGCGATGAATTTGGCTTTGAGTTTGTCCACTTCTGGTATGCCGTAGTTGCGCGCTCGCATGTTAGCTAGGGCCGTGATCAAGTCCATGTGGTAGTTGGTGTCATCGTCCTAGTTATGAGATTGATGGTCAATCATTAAGTACATTGTAAGTTTAACTAATGGGCATTGATTGATGTTGGTTACCCATTATTTTTGTAAAAACAGCAAAAAAGAAATATACAGCTTGAAGTAACATTGGAATTATTTAATTTTGATCTTTTAAGAAACTAAAACTAATAATAAAATACATTAAGTTTTGATATTAGAAAAATACATATAATTTTATTATTATTATTCTTAAATTTCAAAACCCATTTTTACATAAATCATTTGTTTAAAAATACTACATCAATACAATAATAATACACCACAGATAAACAGTTTGAAGTTACTTCTAAACTTCTTGCTTTTAAGAAATTAATACAGTCTGCACAATGCTTATTTTTCTTTTCTAATATAAACGAAATTGAATAAGAAGATCAGTGAATCATAAATCATTCACACTATTTAAAAAAAAAAAATTAATTGTATGAATTACGAAATCATGGGGAATAAATACCATTAATTTAATTACTTTTATAAGAGGAAGATTCAAACTTCTGACCTCAAATGCAAATCACATAGGAACATTTCCAGAAGTTTGCATTTACATCAAAAAGAGAAATTGGAAAGAAAAAAAACTGAAAACATAAAGGGGAAAAAACACACATGCATGTTTATACACGTATCGTATTTCTCCATAAATAGCATCTGAATCCACAATCTTGTTTATACAGCAAATTTTTCCTTTTTAATAAAAAAGGTATACTATTTGCCAACAGTAAAATTTGAACTCACGGCCTCACATGCATATCACATAGGAAAATTTTGAAAATTCATCTTACTTTAAAAGTAAAAAAAAAAAAATGATAATATTTACATACACTTAAACACTTCTCACCCATTTATCTGCTCATCCACTTATTACTTCTGTTACAGTTTCAATCAAAAATATGTAATAATTATTATTTTTGTTGCTATTTCAATAAGGAAAAAAAAAGATGCTGAAACAATTGTTAATAGAAAGCAGTATGATGTAACCAAATATATTTAGTTTCATCATTAATCCCTATACTTTAATGAAGTCACAAAAAGTATTGATTTACATGCATGTTCTAAATATATTCGAATACTTAACTTTATCAACTCCTATAATGAATTGATAAAATATCTATAGTTATGTTGTTCAGCTTTTTCCTTTTTTCACTACTAACAATTGGTTGAAAGGATGGAAAACAACTATGTTTAAGGTTTGTATTTCATTTTATTTTGATGTGTTATACTTCTAAATTCTCTTTTTAAGTTGATAGTAGATTATGGTTAGAATAGAATAACAATGAGCATTCATCCTAGCACAACTGTAGCCCGTAGTTAGTGTAGTTTAATCTATTATCATTTAAATAGCAACGTACACATATCTATCATCGTTCGTCGAAAAGTTACTAAGCTAGTAAGTAAAGCTTAGTCTAACAAAAACATTCAGCCTGGCAGTAACCATAGCATGTAATAATTATAGCAAAATCTAGGCTGGGCAGCCAACATGTCTACCACCATAAATAAGCATAACGCAAAAAATAGATTTCAGAACAACTGTTGAAGCATACATACCTTTTCAAACACAACTGGATTCATACGAAACCCAGATGGCAACTTGTTTGCACATTCTTCCAGCTTGGTAATTAAGCCATTAATAACAGCAATGTCATCAATGGAGGCAGTAGTCAAGCTAGTAGCATTTTCATCTGTAATGATATTAACACCTTTCTTAGGATGAAATTCTGGAACTACAACCTTATTGATAGCCACTGCCAATTTACTAGGATTTTTAGCCCAGTCTGGAATAGGAATTCCAAATGTTTCTGCTCTGAGTATAGAACCAGAAAGAACAAAGTTGAGGTGACTCGGATCGCTAACTGAGAAATCTAACGGCTTAGGGAATCGTTTTGGAGCAGACCAAAATAATGCCCCAGTGCTTGTCGTGGAATCCTCAGGGAAAGTGAAAGTCAACTGCTTTACGCGATTGGCAAAGTAATCCTCAAATCTAAGCATACAGTGAAAATGACAGTTTAGAAACAAGTGAAGAATTCATACACCGTATTAGATAAGAAACATAAATGTAATACCCCCCCCCCCCCCCCCCCCTTTCCTTTCTTCTTTCAAATCCTCTTCCTGTCTGTCTAAAAAAAAGGAAAAGAAAAAAAAAGAGGGGGAAAAACAAAGAAACACCGCTACCAACTTTGAAGTTAAAATAATACAGTATAAAGCACATGTACTTGTAGCCGAATTTTACATAAATGTGCAGCTAGAACTGCAAACATATACATTTAAAACTGTATTTACAGTTCTAGCTGCATATATATGGAATTTAAAATGCATATTTTTGCTGAAAACCTTGACAGGGGTGGTCCGTGAAACTTGTTTTTGATAAGAGTTTTCCAAGTATTAATTTTGAAAACAAGGAGCAGATCCTAGTTTTGGTTTTTTAAATGCATTTGTGCATAGCATGATTTACAAATATCATTTTTAGTACACAACACATTAAAAATGTTCCATAGAGAAATCAAAGTGGAATCTCATTTTAACCATAAATTTTATGTTTTTATTGCAAGATCCATACAAGTCACAGACATACTTTGACAGACACACACAAAAAGATCCTAGTTTTCGGGTTTTATAATGCATTTGTGCATAGTGCATAGCATGATTTACAAATATCATTTTTAGTACACAACACATTAGAAATGTTTCGTAGAGAAATCAAAGTGGAAGTTCATTTTAACCATAGAACCATAAATTTTATGTTTTTATTGCAAGATCCAGATAAGAGTCAGACACAGACATACGTTAACAGACACACAAACAAAAATAATAACTAATGCAAATATTTGCAATTGTGTCATTCAACAAAAAGTCTGAATTAATGATTTAGACCAAGATTCTTTCCCTTTTTTTTTTTTTTTTTTTTGGGAATTTTGAATACATGCACGCACACTCCTGAATATACAATGCAAATCACAGATTTGCAATTAAATAGACTAAAAAAATAAGAATTATGTTTTACACCCATAACATATCAAATTAATGAGAAACCAAGCCACTGTTTGATTTGAAAATCGGGTTTTGTGTTTCCAAAGAGTACTTTAAAATACAAGCAAGAGTGGATGGAAGATGGTATGTTTAGCTAATCAAAAACTGTAAAAAATCCCAAATCGAACCATTGGGAATGTGATGACATCAGAAAGAAGCAAAGAATCCAACAAAAAGCCAAAATAACAAAATAAAGGATAGAAATTGAATGATTATCTTATCAAATCTGAGATCTTTGTTTGTCGATTTTGTGGTGTTCGACAAGGTTTTCAAAATGGGATTCAAATCGTAAATCGTAAAATCCAAACTGTGAATTGAACTGGGATTTAAATCGTAAATCGTGGATTAAAAAAACATATATTTTTTTACAATTTGTACATGATTTAAAATTAATTTTAATGTTTAAACTTCTACATCTAAACATAAAACATCATTTTCTTTTTTGTTCCAATTTTAATTTGTTTTTAAATGATCAAAGTTGGAATTGTAGACCCAAATAAACATATTGAATATATTAATTTAAATTGAATAATATTTCTAATGTGTAGTATTAGCTTGTTTTGAATCGGAATATAAATCAAATCGCAAAGGGAGAGATTCGATTTAAAACGGTATGCAAATCGTAGGATCTGCTCAAACCATGGTTTGCATTAGGGCAACCATGGATTAGTTCATGCTGATGTCCAAAAAAGTGACACCAAAAGTATTACCAACCATGGTTTGAGGTTCCGGCCGGAACCACGAAATTCCGACTAACTCGTGCTGGTTTCAGCCGATGACAGAATGGGATTAGGGCAAAGTCCCGTCTCGTTCAACAATCAATGGAAAAAAAATTGAAATTGTAAAATCAAAAGGTGAAGATGAGAGGAACAAAAAAAACACACGGAATCAACAATCGAAAAAGCAGAACAAAAGGAAAACATCGTATCACGCTTGAATTTCGAGCTTGCCTTGCACTTAGACGGACGGATTGAGAAATCATGCTTTCTGCAACATTAAAGCTCGATTCGAACATCTCGAGCATCAATCTGAGTCGAGGCCTTCGTTCGATGATCGTCTTTTCTTCACTCGTTCTCTGTTGCGTGCAGTTGAGAGAGATGAATATATTTAGGTTAGGGTTAGGTGATATGCTGCTGGGTTAGCAAATCAGGCTGACTATTGAAATATTGGGCTGAATGTTAAAACATTGGGTTGAATCAAATAAACTGTTCGTTTTATGCTTAAATGTAAGGGTGAACATTTATTGGTTAAAACCAGTTAAACCAACCAAACCAGCTAGGTTTGATCGGTTTGGTTTGGTTTTGTAAGTTAATTGGTTGGTTTTTATTTTTATATTACTTCGGTTTATTGGTCACTAAAAACCGAATTTAAAATTTTATTTATTTAAAAGTTGAAAAATAATCACTGACAATGCTATTATTTACAACATTTCCATAATATTATTTCTTTAATTTCGTATCGACAATTTTAGAAGAAGAGTTTGCTTTCTAAAATATTTCCATCGTATGAACTCGATTATTTGTTTTAATCTTACGTTATATCAACAACTACAAGATCTATTTAATTTTAAGATAAACCAAACAAACAAACCAAACCAAATATTATAGGTTCGGTTGGTTTTGGTTTCAAAAAATATCGGTTTGGTTTAGTTCGCTTTATGTTTCTTGGATGGTTATTTTGGTTTTAACATTTTTGATCGGTTTCAAACCGAACCAACCATTTGCTAACCCCTACTTAAATGGACCTATCTTAAGTTATATTTCAATTTTGTTTTGTAGATTACTTTTGTCTGACTTTTTTATGAATATGTCTATTATATCATTTATATTTTCAGGTATACTATGATAAATTAAATAGAAATTCGACAATCAGAACCGAAACTAAAAGCGAAACTTCTTAAATGAAGAAAATTTCAAGTGTCTAAAATCGAGACCGACACCGAGTTCTTGAACATTGATTACAACTATTATTAAAGATTTGTTTTGATACATGTTATGTTGTCCTTGGTTTTTTCGCTGGTTTAGTTAAATGTGTAACCTAGTTTAATTCAGTGTAGTAAATTTAAGTTTATTAGGTTAACTAATTTTTATCATTTATAGTTACGTATTGATGATTTTAAATATACTGGAAAATTAAGCTAATGCCACCAAGATCGAAACCGAAACCTTCGAAATTTCCAAAATAATCTGAAACCAAGAAAATTTCAAATGACCAAAACCGCTACGAAACCGAGTTCTCAAAATTTGGTACATACCGTCTAAAGTTTAGATCCGCTGATCTTTTCAATATATAGTAAAACTTTACACTAGACTTGAGCACTGATAATGTTTACATGTGCTATGAAAATAGACCATTGAATTTGAAGGAGGAACGGAATCAAATGAAAAGGTAACTAACTGTTGACAGTCATTGTGACTGCATTTGCGGGTTATACACTTGCACCAACAAATACTAATATTTTACTATTATTCATATTTTACTATTATTCATATTTTCCATTCATGTATAGTTTCTCCTGAATACACATTACAGAAACTAATATAGCAAAAATAATGTAAAACTCAATTTTATGGAGAAGAAAAACATTACCTCAATCGGGCCCAGGTGATGCAATCTTGAAAATTTTCACATTTTTCTTTCTCCAAACACTCGATAACTCGCTCAAGCAAATCCCTAGCCTGAGCATCACCAGCATTTCTCATAGAAGACATGTACTCGCTGGGTTTAGAAAGAAAAGTATTCACTTCATTCGGTGTCTTCTCAAGCAACCCATCAAACTCGGATCGTGCCCACGTTAAACAGTGATTAATATTATGCGGAAAAGAGTGAACCGTACACATAGGTGCTTGTTTCTCGGGAGGATCTCTAGAAGCACCATAGTTCTCTGTTAGATGAGGTACCACCATTTGTGTGTTACATTTAGCACCTAAGGTTCCTGATTCCAGTAAAGGCTTTTGGAAATACAAACACCTTGAGTCCATGTACATTCTTGCTGTCACGTTATCCAATGCATTAATAACCACATCCAAGTTCTCCCAGAATGTATCATTAAATACATTTTCAGTTTCTGGACTAGCTCGATTTTGAAGAGCTTCAATATGAAGATCAGGGTTTATTGCTGCAGCAGCTGATGCAGCCACAGTAGATTTTGCTTGCCCAATATTCCAGTCACGGAATAAGAATTGGCGGCTCAGATTGCTTTTCTCGATCACATCATCGTCTGTTACAGTTAGTTTTCCTTGTTTACTGCAGCACACACCCATTAGTGCAAGATTTTTCAAAAATTCACAGCCAAGAGCTCCAGATCCTACTATGAAAACGTTGGCTTCTTCCATTTTCTTTTGAAGCTTGGATCCAAATACAGAAATTTGAGCATCATATCTACTGTTTAATGGTTTCACATCGTCCGCTTCTAGCAGCTCGGCAGGAAGGGACTCAACTGAATCAAAATAGAAGAACTGCAAAATGAAAACATAAAAAATCACTAGACCCTTTGACTAAAAGAAAGTTCGCAAACCTTGTTATCTACAATTGACACATCAACAATCACTGTTCTACATTAAATATGTTAGGTATACGTTATAATGGGTTAGTATGCATGTAATATAGATGTAATACCACATACAAAATTTTCATGAGATAAAGGTATCCAGGAAAAGAGGATGTATATGGAAGCTTTGGGGAGGGAAAAAAAATACAAACTATATTTTTAATAAATTACCAATGATTACCTGAAAAAGAGGATGAAACTTCCCTGAGCATGCCTTTACCACCTCTTGTCCAACAATACCACCAAACATTGCAGCCATAGGATTCAAAACAGCACGGGACCCACTAGCGAAGTGGCACAGAAGTTTTTTGTCGATAGGTATCTTAGAATCGCCCAGATGTTCATTTATGCCCTCAGCAAAAGATATCAGTTTCTCCCCATCTTCTTCACACCCAGCAATAGGGAATCGGCCCAAGCTTTTCCTAAACGCATCCAGCGCTTGGAAAGCTAAATGTAACAGGGATGAGCGATCAAATTTAGAGAAATCGCTAAGAAGGAATTCGCCAGGTTCTTTGATAGCATCTTTTAATGATTTAAACCTCAAAACCTTAGGCTGCTTTACCTGAGTAACAATTCCACCTTTCACATATTCACCAAAATGAGTTGTGTCTTCTTCAAGCATAAAAGAATATGGTCTTGAACTTTTCACTTTTCTAGGTTTTCCATCATTTAACTCAACCATTCCCTCCACTTCCGAGAATATGACAAGGTCACCATCTTCGAATTCAAGACGCTCATCATCAACACATGATACAAGAGCAGGATTATCATTGCTGATAGAGGCTACTATCCCTGTATGAGGCTCCTCTCCATCAACATCAATGACAGTGAACTCAGGACCAAAATCACAGAAAAGGCTGCCAAAAAGTCCACGCACTTCAGATTTAATAAATGATATTGGGGGTTGATGGTTGTGACAGTAATCATTGAATTCAATTGCTTTCTCCAAGCTGATATCGGTAAAAACAACAGCCTGCAGCGGCAAGCAGTTAACAAATGAATGGATGGTACATAGATTTAACAGAGTATTTGCAGATTTCAAATATCAATGAAAGAAGGTAACATAATGTAGAAAGACAGAAATTGCTTACGATATTTAACTATGAAAATAGCTTAGAGTATGATGAGTGTATTAGCCAAGGTAGCACTGTACAGTGGGGCATCTAACCATGTTAACACTGATGAAATATGCAGCTTTCTAACCAAATCAAGCATGAGGATTACAACTTGTTAAGTACGTTAGATCCATTGTAAATTTACGAGCTCGGCTTTATAGAACCCAATGATTCCAAAGATGAGTAAGGAGGAGTTGGATAGGTTTATAACTACGTAACATGAAGGCTGATATTTGAATTTGGTATATCATGCATTTTAGTACTAATGCAGGGCTTTCAAACCATGCATTTAGTACGATGTCGACAAAATTATGATAAAAATATCTTAGTAGCAACATATCAATGCAAACTAATGTGTTGTTATAAGCTGTGAAGGATACAATGGAGTTATTGCCAATTAGTAGCTGATATTACAGAAGTATATGTGCAGCAAAATGACGGGATAATAGCTAACTATCTGATATTTCAAACCTGTTTGCCTACGACTACTGTGATAATGATAAATTTCCCATTACCAGTTAACTAGTTACTATTTTTACTAAAAATCGACATATCAGTATGAACAGTGTAGCAACAATAAATTTACCATTTTTTGCAATAAAACATCGTTACCATTTTCCAAAACCAATGATAATGGTAATTTATCGTTCCATTTATAATACATTTCTCTTCATGTAATATGTCGCACTGCATGTGTTTAGAGGCAAGCAAATAATTAAATTTAGTTCAACTAATGTTAAATGCTTTTTTTTTTCTTGACATCTTTTATTAAGCGACAAGGTGAAATGTAAGATGAAGCATCATTACAACACAAAAATATACAAAGTTTCTATTTTCCAATCAAACAATAACTAACCATTACCAGTGTAACAATGGTACCTTTATTGGTATGCCAGTTTTGATAACCAACAAATCGGCAACAATACAGCAACTAAGCCATTATTCTCAAATAAGTTGAGGTCAACTAGAGATGGAACCCAAAACCAAACGACAGTCACTTTAAAAGTAACAATAACACTAGATTTAAAGATAAAAATGAAGTAAAGTAAAATAATTAAATAATAATAAATAAATATAAATATAAATATAAATAGATAAAGAAATTATAAAAAAAAAACAATGCTAATAGTAGTAATAATAATAATGCTGATACTAATAATAATAGTACTAGCAGTAATAGGGACCGAAGACCAAAACACTACATTTTAGGCTCCTATTCACTAGTCTTATAATCTGAAACTTATAACACTACCACTAAACCTATCCTAAGCTCATGGCTTTAGTATATGGATCACTGACTTCCATGTGTTCCTGTCCGACACCAACTCTTTGAATATGTTCCAAAGCCTCAAGCTGATAACAATAATGGTAATTAATGATTATTTATTAATAGAAGGGCAAGGTAAGGGTATTTGCAACATCGTAATGGTAATTACCACGACAACCCTGGTACCGTCGGCCAATCAAAATGGGTAGTTCAGAGAAAAATACCTAGTTCGATTGGCATCATATTTCCGATTTATAGTATACTACCATCCGAACAAGGTAATGTTAAAATAACATGTGTGGTAAATTGTAATAGATATGGGGCTATTGGACGTTGGATAAATCATGGATGTTTTGGGTGCACATTTAGCATGACTAGATATTAAATACCATGTGCACAAATAAAAACAATGGATGTGCTACAGAATAGTCAAGTTAATGTTGCATTCTCTGAACTTGATTGCAAATACATCTAGAGGATTGAGTCCAAAGACCTTTGGATACACAACCAAGTGCCTTCCCACTTACGAGCAGTCATTTCCACTAAAGTTGCACGTTTTAAATGAAGTACTTATATTCCATCTAATTCATCTCTAACAAGGAGGAAGCGGAACAGTGCAAGATAAAGCAAATAAAATCAATGAAATACCAGCTACACACACACACACGTGCGCGCGCACACACACACAAAGAGAGAGAAAGAGAGAGAGAGAGAGAGAGAGAGAGAGAGAGAGAGACGCGGACTGGATAGACCAATCAACCGGTTTGTTTTGGTAAGGCTCAAGCTTTACACACCAGCACAAAGAACATCATGATCTTCGTATATACTATATAGTTTATTGCATATCTTAATGCGAGCATGAAATGTTTCGTTATCATGGAACAATTCACCAATGAAACCCGAAATGATGTCCATATTGTTTTCAGAAAACTTCAATGTTTCAACATGTTCAAGTTGGATGATTTGCATAATCTAACAGCAATGAAAATAATGGTATTAAAAGGAATCCCCAGATAAGTTAATATGCCTTGGAAATTCCCAAGGCCCCAAAGTGCTCCACCATTAATACAAGTATTCTTATCCAGTCCAAGGTTTTCAATCTCGGATATCGGCCGCGTTTCGTCTCGAGGATTTTATAGACTTAATCTCGTATCGGGGGAGATCTCGGACGAGATAAGTCTAACTCGAGAGTTCGTCTCGGATTTCCATCTCGGGTCTGAAAGTTCATATCGGAACAATCTCAGGGTACATGATATGCTAAAAAAATGATACTTTTACAAAATGATTTTTATGAATGTTGTTAAAAACATAGTAACTTAAACTTGAATTGCAAACTAACTTTATTATTCTTTATTTTACGAAAGACCATTGATACTCTAAATCGTAATATGCTTATAACAGAAATATTGTTAGACATAAAACATTAAAAGGATCCAAAACATTAAAAAAAAAAATCAGCACAAATAGACCATTATATACATAATTTCACAGGTAACATGTATGTAAAAAAGACGAATATGAAAATCATAAACATTGTAGAATATATATGAACACACAATATATGGTCATTTAACATGCAAAATGTAAAATAACAAAAGATTATCATGCTAGATTTGAGTTTTTTTAATTCTTGTTCTAGTTCAGGCACAAATTTAAATTTTAACCCAAAAAACTAAGATCTCGGATGATATTCAATTAATTCGTCTCGGTCGATATATCGTTCGATATTACATTATCTCGGGCGATATATTCGAAAGGAGACTTAGAGTGATATTTGTTGTTTCATTTCGGAAGAAGTCCAAAACGAGATCTCGGAGATCTCGGACGAGATTTGAAACAGTGATCCAGTCGCAAGTTCTAACTCATGCCAATAGTTTAAGCTAATGTTTCAAAGGTTCAATGTGCTAAATCCACAAGTGCACCCAGAACTTAAACTGACCAAAAAAATATAGAAAAAATTACTTAGACGTGTTTATAACAAGGTTTGAGAACTTGATTTCGATCATTTAAAATTTTGGAAGTTTCATTCAATTTTGAAATTTTGGTTTGGTTTCTGTTTCGAGTCTTGGTATTCAAATTACACACTATTACATACAATATATCAACATAGTGCTTACAGATTATTAGATCAAACGTCATTACACACAACAAATGCTCAATGGTAAACATTACATTAGAATTAAACATCATTGTGATCATTATTAACCCACCTAAACAAAGGAATACAAAACATTACCTTAAATACACAACACAAACCCAGGAAACCCATCCCGAATAAAATCCCAACCCGAATATGTGCATAATCCTATTTAGTCGTCCCCCTCCTCATTTTTGTTCCAGCACCCACATGCAAAGAAAAAGGGAAAGAAAACAATGTTTCCTACCAAAAAAAAAGAAAGAAAAAAAAAAAAAACATGATTGCAAATGCTCTACTGGGATTTTCAGTGGCACTTTATTCCAAAATTTAAATACATGATACTTTCAGACCCTGAATTCAAATTTGAGGTAACTTTTCTTTACCATTTTGAGCTCTTTCGGAATTTGATGTTTTTTTCTCAATTTTCTGCCTTTTAGTATGTTCGCATCCACCTGAAGCAAATTGGAAATATTGCCCTAATCCAGTCCCAAGGGACCACTTGCCTTGGTTCATAAGTTAAAGGCATGAGAGCGCAAAGTCTTCATAAGGAGATTTAAATTGTTAATCCTTAAAAATTTAAATTTGAACTGAATTTAAATCATGGAGAGCAGATTCAAAAGATTTACAGTAATGTGCACTCATACAGGTATGCTAGATAGTTTGCTCTACATGATTATCAAATGATAATTGAGCATATAGTAGGCAGCGAAAGCATTGATTCTTCGTTACAAGGTTAATTGAGTATATAATAGGCAGCGAAAGCATTGATACTTCGTTACAAGGTATTAATTCATATTTTGCATATTGACTTTGATCCTTGAATTTCTACATCTATAAACATAGAGCTTTACTCATGTTCAAACTTCTTTTCATAACAATGATATTTGAACCTTAGATTCAAATGAAATCTTGATATTATTTATTTCAGCATGGATTGAGTAATTTTTCTCAACTGCAATTTTTGAATTGGATTTTGAATCATACTGGTAGACCAAACTGAAACTGGGCAAAGTCAGCTAGAAACAAGGTTCGTAAGGCCTAGAAGTATTTATAGTTGCTGCTTCCAGAGTTAAAAGCACTAAATGGGTATGCTAACATATTAAGGATCCATTATATATTTTTCTTGACAGTGAAGCAATATATATATATATATATATATATATATATATATATATATATATATATATATATATATATAAACCTAGATACACAATGTTAAGTTTTAAAACAACATACTTGGAAACCAGAGAGTTGCTCCTTTGATAAAGTACCAGTTATGGCAGTAACTTGTACTGCACTGTTAAGTTCTTGTAGCTTCTGGATGCAAGCATTGGCCCTATTCTTGCCTATGCTTTCTTCTGAGAAATAAAAGTTACCAGAAAGATCCCACAGTTCAACATTTCCTTCATCATGAAGAGTCACAGATTTAACGCCTGCAAGAACAAGGTTCTTTGCTACAAGAACAAAAGGAAAAATTGATTAGAACATTTCGTCATCGAAAGTTTCCAAAAGATTGGCCTAGAAAATTGATGTAAAAAGGATTAGAAACAAATGCCAATTGTGATATAGACAAAAGCTTTAACTATGGATCATTGCACCAAAATAGAAAAGATAATAACGAACACACTAACAAGGATTGTTGGCTCCAATAACTCGGTATGGACATTCCATCATTAAAATTATCTTGGTGTCAAAGCAGTTAAACAAGCAGTGTAGGTAATGTTATACAGCTAATATCCATTTTGGTTCTACTACATATCATATGCACTATTAGATATTCTTGCAGTAATCAATTTTATATGTACATTCTAGTAATTCCCTGCTAATACACATGTCATGTTTACTTTTACTGAAACTATATTTCCAACATAACATCTTCTTATTTCATTTTTCTGAAAATGATTATGAAAAGCAGAAGAATAAATGAACAATGAAGGGTCAAACTTAAAAGTTATGCAAGCTAAAGCTTATATACATAAAATAATAGTATTTTAGCCCAAATGTAAAAAAAAAAAAAAAAAAAAAAAAAAAAAAAATCAATCAAAAATTGAATGTTTATATGAACAATTAAAACATATACTAGAACAATGTTAGATTATAAAGAGCTTTTATAACATTTTCCTAAATCATGTTTCCGTGCCAGCACGTGCGTATAAGGGGTTCTTATCTGCATATAATTGGGTAACTCCATCGTAACAATCCCTCGACTATCCCCAACTTTCTTTTGGTGTTCGTTTGTTTTTGCATTGAGTTTGAGCAAATATTTCAATACTGCCTTATTAATATAAAAGATCATTAAAATTTCTGAACAATTTTAAGAATTCTTATCTCTCAAAAAAATGATCTTTGTGTGTGTAGAATAGCTCAACCAAAAAAATTAAGATACATAAAAGCAGCAAATATCTATTTTAAGATATGATGATATAGAAGGACACATACACAGAAAAATATTGGCGAGAAAGCTGCTCAAATTTTAGTGAGCACCCCTATTTATCCACCTTCTATTGACTATTAAAGTGAAGATGTAATTTTAACAACCAAAATAATGCTTCACACCATCGTCCTTCCTATATTGATTGTAAGAAACCTTCAAACTAACACTATTGTCATACATGTACATGTGTGTACACATGCAAGCACAAACATATAGTTCAGGAATCCATTGCATCCATCATTTCTCCATTATCCGATTTCAGCTACAATTTAATATTAACGATATGTTCTATGATATATAAAATCATCTTTGGAAAAAAAACAATTCATAGAGTTCTAATAGAACTGGAGAGATATTTTAATATATAATTTTGAAACGATATGATATTTCAATATAATTGGACTTCTGAAGAGGATATGCAGATTAAATAGTTTCCAAAAAAATCACGTATAATTAGCAGCGCAAAGTTATGAAAGTGTGAATATGATGCTGCAAAAGCGGATTCTAGTCGATCCTTCGCTACAACCCACTTTTGGTAAACCCATGGATTTTAGAACTTAACAATCTGAAATCAAATGAAACTTTTGAGGATGTTCAATCCACAATATGAACATCATCTTTAAAAAAAGAGGAATCATTCCAAAACTTCAAATGTTAAATACATTTCAACCATTATGACATTTATTTTAACCATCGATTTGAAATATTGTTTTGAATATGCTGGGATTGCCCAAATTAATAAAAAAACGTAAAGATGATTTTGAGCCATGTGAAAGCGTATCCATAAATCGAAGCATGATTGTGAACCGTGTGGCTCTAAATATTAATTGATTAATGATGTGATTAAGTTGGTTTTGATTGCTAATTTTGTTTGATTCAACATATGACTATTTTGATATACTTTTTCCAATAATTACATTATTAACTGAACTAGCATTTGTTTATATATTGTAGATAACGAGCAACGGTTATTATTGCACCATAAGAATGAATATTGTAGATAACGAGCAATGGTTATTATTGCACCATAAGAATGAATATTGCACTTCTAAGTATCCGCGTTTCTAAATACTGAAACACACATTAGTAGTCAAAAAAATATGTAAAATAGTATATTATGTAGCAAATTTTACATATTACTAAAAAATAATCTACCAATTTTATTTCAGCATATTTTAACCAAAATATATTTATATTTTCAGTAAAAAAAGGAATTACCAGTCGGAATGAAGAGACTTCATGCCATGCCACAGTAGACAATGAGAGTGAAGAAAATTAACCAGATGAATATATGACTTAAAATATAAAAATCATAAAAATGTTGAAGAATGCAAAATTTCAAAACAATTTATGTATCAAGTCGACATACTGTTTATAATGAAACGGACAATGAATGAGAACAATAATGAACAAATATTTACTGGAGTTTAAAAAAAGATTCAAACGGAGAATGTGCATATCACGTTGATATTGATGGTTTAGGTTTGAAATTTCACCACCAAATATTACATTTTTACTCTACCAGATCAGAAGCAAAAACAAAAGGCAGTTAGTATATTCAGTTTTGTCACAAAGTATTAATGTATTCCTGCAGATTGTCCGATCAAGACTGAAACAAAACAAAAATCCATTGGATCAATTTGATCCAATTTCATAGTACTGAAGTGACTTGATGCACACTTGGCGAATATATGATATGTATGTACATATGTATCACATAGTTGGCATATACTGAAGAAGAAAAATGAAGGAAAAAAAGCAAAAAGTTTAGTCAATACATGGAGAGCATATTTAGAAAAGATAAAAAAACAATCAAGACAATTGACGTTCAAGGACATGCAACAATAATAGTTGGCATTTCAAGTTATGATGAAGAGTTGAATAGAAGAATATTTGCAGATATTAACATATAGAGTATCTTTGATTATATGGTCTATATAGTTATTACTGTCTCTGCTGTTTTATATCCGTGATTGTTACTATTATATGTTAACTGATGCGCTGTGAGGTGTACGACAAGTTTTGTGTTTGTGATTATGTTATGTTCTCTCCTTCTCTTCTCTTCTATTTTCTTCTCTTCTTTCTCTTTCCTTTTCTTTTCTCTTATTTCTTTCTCTTGATGATCGTTTTACATTGATTGGATGCGTAAAACAACACAAATTTTTAGTTATTAGCAATGGTGGTGTTTGGTGGGTCGTCACATTTGGTATCAGAGCTTAGGTTGTCTTTTTTAACCTAAGCAGTACTGAATTCGAGAGTAAATATATACGATAATGTATGTACTTGTATATATTTTTGTTTTAAAATCTATATAGAGTATTATTCTTTACAAACTAGTAAATCATATTGAGGTGAAATTCACAGGTTACTGAGATGATTGACGGATTTGATCATAAAGGAGCAAAAAGTGACATAATAAGACATCATTACCATTAAAATTCAGATTGAATAGTTAACTAGTTATAAATGATAATGATAAAAGGAATGAATTACGTTTCCTGGAAATTCTTTTAGCTGCATAACTATAGTTTACAACGAATACAACACAAGTGAAAACATGAGGAATAAAAGAGAAGAATAAAGGAATGCAATGAACAAATGATTATAGATCTATTTTTCTTTTGACATTATTGAGAAAGTTGGCTCTAAAATTGTTACGAAAAAAGAAGTAACCAACAAAAATGTTATAGGCAAGACATTTAGAAAAACAATGACAATACTGACAAAAACAAATAATAGGAGACATTATTATAATGGCAAAACTTGACTTTTCGATTTCAAAAACATTGTTTCTACTCTAAAAATTCTCCTCATATCCCGTTTTTCATCATTTTCATCCAAACTTTACAAATGTTGGATTGTAGAATTATTTTTGAAGTTAAATAAGCGTTAAACAAGAAATTACAGCATAACAAATCAAATATTTGAGTCCAAACAATTATTTTAATCAATTTCATTTCCAATAGGACGATTAAAGGATAACAAACATTCAAATGAAAAGGATCTATAATATTTGTTTATGATATGTCTACGAGGTATATTGCTAAGGCTTCTTCAGGGTGAATCAGCAAACAATGAGAATTGTGAAAGTCAAAATAGTGAGAATAGAACAAACTTTGGAAGTGCGAAAAAATTATAAATGTATATCTATTCTTTTTTGTCACCAATCATCACTTGAGAAAACTGGATCTGGAAAAAGAAGACCGCACCAAAACATCTGACAAGCGGATAAACATTTAATATCAAAAAAAGGCATCTGCATCCAAAAATTATCCGTCCGCTTTATCAAGATTATTATTTATATTATGTGGATTTAGTACAACAAAGATATGCATTTTTTTTAGCAAGTTCATAGCTTATATTATATGCATTTAATGCATATTAGCTGCTCAAAACTATGTATTATCATCATACTTGTTGATTTTGCATATTTTTATAATTAATGAGATTGAAAACAATTTAAGTTAAACCAAAATTTTATATTTATGTTTCTTGTTTATTAATCGTTAGTGGTTATGACAATTATATAATATCTTTCTATCTCCAGTATCACCAATGTGGATATCCAATATTTAAAATGATTTCAGATGCAACTACGGATTTGATACTATTTGCATCAAAAAGTACTCGTTGGCAGACCTATATTCAGGACCGACCTAGACCTATATTCAGGACCCGCAAAATGAGAAAACCAAGAAAATTTGGGTTAAAAATCGCACACATTAGTTATGATTAACAAAGGTTGTTTATGACATTTGACATGTCAATATATTTCTACACATACAATGGAGGCACTTGTAATTAGACATTAAAATTATTATTTATGCCATCATCTGCAGGTACCACACAATGATATTATATAATACAAATGACTAAAACACTCCTGATTGACTAATATTAAGGTTTGATTTTAAAAACCATGGCAATTTTTTGATAGATACTAAGGCTCTACCACATTGAACTATTGTTTTCGTTATAATACAGACAGATCGATGGAGAAGTTACGCGACGTTGGTTTAAAATGTGGATTATTCTTAATTTTCAAGTCAAAATTATTTTTATATTTTTATAACTTCACACCCAACAGGTCTTTGGTATATGTCACTGCATAGCTAATCCAAATCAACGCAAATCCACTGCAGTATTTTTCAGCTTCATATCAAAACATGGTATAACCAGAAAAAAAATCACTCAGGAAGCAAGTCAAACTGACAGAGACTGAAAATTCTCATAGGATAAGAACATACCGATTTCAACGCCCAATCCATTCAGTCCGGACACCAAAACATTAGAAGCAAATAACCTCTTCATCGTCTCCCGTCCATAAACAGCCAGCTGCCGACTATGCAGATCCTCATCGATCTCAGGCGGCGCTCCTCCGCCTCCATTCACCACTGCCGTTGCAGCATCAGTCTCCGTGCCGTTCATCGCCTTGGCTTTCTTACTTGAGTTCTCTTCTGTTGCGGTAAATTCACCTCCGAATTTTCTCTTTTCAGACAGCATATAGAGATCCGATATGCGGGAATAAAATATAAAGACCCTGGTCTCTATAACTTAATATTTTATATTTGTTTAATAATATTTAAGGAAGTGGAATGGTACGAAGGGAGAAACGAGCTCCTAAAAGGAACAAGGACTGGGAATGGAGGTCATTTTATACATAGGGTTTTTGGGCCTATTCGTAAATTTTTGTGGTTTGCTGGTTATTCTGTTTTACAGTCCATTATAACAAATGGTTTGACTAGTAATCGTGAATTATCTTTGCATTTAACATCACCACAACTGAGCTGAGCCCAATTAATCGTAATCTAAGCTTGGCTAGAGTCCGCCAGCGTCTTTCTCTATTAATAGTTATAATAAAGAGGATTATAGGCATAGGACAAAATTAAAGAAAAAAATAGGCATAAGGACGAGAAATCAAAAATTTAATCATAATGACACGTTTTAGTGTAAATTAAAGAAATCAGGGGTCTACTATTATTTTTTATTTTACACTAAATAGTGTCCTTATGGCTAAATATTTGGCATTTTGTCCTTATGTCTAAATTATTCTCTAATTTTGTCTTTTACACTATTTTCCTTATAAGGGACAATTAACGACAAGGATAAAATTAAAAACTCTTTTGTTCATAAGTACAATCCATTAAAATTTTACTCAAAAGGACAATACATTAATTATAATTTAATTCCCTAAATCAAGTGTCTGTTTCAGCTTCGACGCTCCTATCTCGCGAGTTTCTCGTTCTATTTTCCTCGAACGCAGTTTTTTTCTCTCGATCTCTAATTCTCTTCTCCAGCGCGTTTTTTTTCTTCTCCAATGCGTTTTTTTCTTCTGATTCAAATTGCAAAATCACTCTCGCGCGTATTGATCTCTCGATCAGATCTGATCTCGACATCTGTCTAAAGTGCCGTGGATTTTGATTTTGATTTTGATTCGATAGTGTAATAACCCGGAAATCTGGGCCAATTTAAAATTTTTATTTTTGGCAATTTTAGCGAATTTTGGATATTCAAAATGAATTATTTTAAATAACAGCGACGAGAAATTTATTTTGAATAGAATTCGAACGTATATATTATATAGATCGTCGTTAGAATATAAATAATTGTTTATAATTATAAAGGAAATTGAAAATGGCGCGGTAGTTCGATAATTCGATTTCAAAATTCAAATGAATGTACCGGGTGCAAAATAAACCGGATTTTAGTGAAACCAAAAATATTATAATCTATTTGTAGATATCTTTCCAACGAATCCGAAAAATCGAAATTTCATAGCGGAAATCAAAAGATATGTCCAGTTGAAATTTCAGAATAGTCGCTATGGAATTCTGGTCCTTAAAAATGGAAATTTTGCAAACGGCCTCGGATTTCGACGAAACCACTTTTATTGGATCCACGATGTCAAGTTATTGCTAGGTTTCAAATTTCATAATTTTTCGAATTAATATGTGAGCGTGGTGAAGGAAAACGTGTTTGACCAGTTTCAGTTGATTTTAATCGACTGGAAAATGGCCATTTTTCAAACGGTCTCAGAATTCGATGAAATTAGTTTTGTTAGGACCGTATCGCCAATACGAAGCTAGAAAATATTTTTCTGGAATTTTTCTAGTTAGTATGTGGCCCCGGTAAATTGAAATGCGCGTTCAAATTCAATATATAGAGCTATATTTTGATTTTGACGAAAATTGATCGAAACGATCGAATTAGCCTATGACACATATCCCATTATGTTCGGAATGGGAGTAATTAGCTAGGGACGACAGTTGGTGGGCTCAATTTTGAGTTCGAAATAAAAAGCTACTTTTTGGGATTAAAGATTAAATAAATAATAATATAAACCCCCCCCCCCCCCATCCCTTTCCTTTCTCTCAGTCCCGTAAGCCCCCTCTTGTTTCTAAAAAACCATCGCCCCCCCCCCCCCAATTCAAGGCTCGCCGCCGCGCCAGGGGCCTGCCGCCCCTCCCCACCCCCGTCGCCTCCCCTCCGGCACCTCCTCCCCTCGTCCCTGACCTTCTCTTTCGCCCTCCCTCCGTCTTCTACCTGGATCCGCCCCAAGCCCTAGCAGTCCCGCCGCTACAACCCCAAGATGCCACCGCCGGTCTAAAGCCCCATCTCCGACGCCCCCCTCCGATACTCCGCCATCCCCCACCAGCGAGCGCGCAGCACCCTTCCACAGATCGATTTACAGTGAGTTTTTCAAATTTTTGTTCATTTAAGTTAAGATCTTTATTTATTTAAAGGTAAGATCTTTAGTGATTTAAGATTTCGATTTTTATACATTATGACATAGGATCAAAATTCGATTTTTAGCATACAAAGATGTGATTTTTATCTATGTGAATAACAAAGAAAGATTTGATTTTTGATTAGGTTAAAGATTATATCTTCATTCATATGAAAGTTAAGGTTTTTATTATAAAAAGAAGTGATTTTTACTTTGTAAAAGAAGTGATTTTAAAAAAAACATAAAAGATATGATTTTTAAATACTAAGAGTTATAAAAATATTATCTTTATATATGTAGCGAAATAAAATTTTGATTTTTATTATATATACGTTGAAATAAAAATGTGGTTTTTATAGCGATGATATAAAAATTCGATCTTTATATTAGAATTATATATATATATGTATATATATATATATATATATAATTTTTATATAGAGAATAGCGTGATAAAAATATAATCTTTATTATATGAACACCGTTGTAAGAATAGAATTTTTATCTATATAGTAGCAATATAAAGATGTGATTTTTATATACATAGCAACAATATAAAAATGTGATTTTTATATATGTAGCGGCTACGGGCAACGAAAGGGACAAAAGGCGAGCACGACGAAGATTTCTATATAAGAAGAGTCGTGGCATTTGGATTAGCTAACTTGCGAGAACTTCTCACCCTTTAATTTTGTTTTCTAGTTAATAATATATACTAGGATGCAGACGGTGTTTAGTAGCACCTGACACCCGTCATCCACAGACCATGGACGGCTTGTTTGTTTGATTTTGATGTGTAGTTGATTGTGTGATGTGATGTGAAATAAAATATTTATATAGTTAAAAATATTTTATAGTTAAAAATCGAATTTTTAACGTGTATTTAAAATGAAATAAATATAAACAAATCGGACGATTTGTTTATATACACACATTTGACTGATATTGATTGGGACGATTAATTTTACACATCGCCCAACTACACAAATAAAATTTGTGTTTGATAGATTGAAACCCCACACGGGTATTGGGATGATATATGACATACACTAATCCCAATAATTAGAGGTATGTCGATCGATTGATTGACAGACTGTCATAAGTGTTAAGTATTTATATTTGATGCTTATACAGTGTAGAATGCACTCTGGATGATGGTTGATTATTTATCGTTGTTATTTTATACATGTGCTGTAGAAAATCCATATAATTAACATTATATGGTAATTGATTGGACCTCATTCCAGTTTTGAATAGAAATATTTGAAAAAGAAATATTTGAAATAGAAATATTTGAAAGAGAAATATTTGAAAAAGAAATATTTGAAAATAGAAATATATAAAGCCGTGTTGATTATATTTGCGCCATTTTGACGTGAACGATATTTATATTGATTTTATTCAAATTGAAATGAATATTGAAGTGAATTGAAATTCGAATTAAATTGAAGTGAATTGAAATTCGAATTAAATTGAAATGATTTGAAATTCAAATAGAATTGAAATTCGAATTAAACCGAATAGAATTGAAATTCGAATTAAATTGAATTTACTTGAAATTCGAATTAAATTGAAATGATTTGAAATTCGAATTAAATAGAACTGATTTGAAATTCGAATTAAATTGAATTGACTTGAAGTTCGAATTAAATTGAAATGATTTGAAATTCGAATAGAATTGAAATTCGAATTAAATTGAAATAGAAATGAAATCGTCTTGAATTGAATTGAAATCGATTCAAATTGAAATCGATTTGAAATGAAATCAAAACGAATTTATATTGAAAAATTCAATCTTAATTTGAATTTGAAAAGGAAGTTGAAATCGTTTCAAAAACGAATTTAAAACGATTTATAAAATACGTTTTAAAAGGAAATCGACGAAGTATATAATATATATATTATATATATAATATAATGGCCAGAATAGAATGCGCCGCGTCGCGGCAGTTCGTGAATTTCGACCATTGACTTCGAATGGATGTTGCGGGAGATCCGACCGTCGGATTCTCCTAAAACCGGAACCGTTGGGTTCGTATCGAAAAGAGTTTTCTAACGAATATTAGAAATTAGAAATCTAACGGTTGGATTTGGAATTATGTCCAAATCAAATTTGGAAAAGGTCGTTGTAAGTGCAGTTCGATGGCCGTTGATGGAAATCGACTGTACGTGCCTTGATAAAATTATTAAAAATAGTAATAATTTGTGTAAAATCATAAGAAATGATTTGTGAAGAATTGGGATGAAAAACTTCATATTTGAAAAGATAAAAATAGATTTTTATCGAAATGAACTAGTTTTGAACTAGAATGATAATTTATTTATTTTTAAAATAAATAAAGTGGATTTGAAATGGTTTTGAAAATAACCAGAACTTCCAATAATTAAATTGGAATGGATTTGAATCGAAATTGTCTTCGGAATATTTCGATGTTGGATTTCGTTATGATACAGATATTGTTATGGTAATTTGAAAGATATATTAATATCGTTATTTCCAATACGATATTTGTTGGCCGTAGAATTTGATATTGAATATAAGCCGATATATTTTCTATTTAGAGCCTTGTATTTAATATCAAATGTGATTTGGGTTTGTCGTGAGTGGTGTCTTCATTAACACTGTTCTTAAGCCCAGTGGAGAAAAAGATTAAATATTTTTATTTAGATTTAATGAAGTGTACCAATTAAATGATATTTAATTGGAATTGAATTGGTGTTGATTTTTGGGTTTATCGTGAACAGTGTTTTAAATAACACTTGTTCTTTAACCCGATAATTAATGGAATGTGATTTTGGGTTTATCCTGAACCGTTTTTTAAATGACACTGATTCTTTAACCCAGTTAAAGATTAAAACTAAGTGGAGTTTTAATGAATCTTTAATTAGATTGAAAAGATCGAGAATGGAGTATCACCAGTTTTACTCCAGACGGTAGTTAAATCTTTAATTAGATTTGAACGTGAAATGGTAATTGAATTTACCGATAACACCGTGGTGTTAGATATGAAGTATTACCAGTTTTACTTCATGGGGTGAATAGGTTGGGATTGGGAAATAAAATAAATGATTACTTCGGTGGGGTTCGCTAATCCCGACTAGTTTGAATTGATATTCAAAAAGGAGATTAAAGAATAAATTTAAAGAATTTATCTTTGATAAAATTAATGGGAACCTTTCCCAAAGTATAAGAATATTTGAATAAAAGAATATTCTGAATTGGAATGAGGCATATGTTGTGTTTGTGTAACACTTGTTTATTATATACGCGAGTTATTCAGAAAGACCGGGTTTATCCCATTATGAATAACTAATTCGACGTGGTGTCGAAGATGAAGACGGTGGTTGAAGACCGGAAGTCTTCACATCGTTTGGGTGATTACCGATGATCTTTATTGGGCTGTACACCCAAGAGGAGAGAAACAGTTGGTGATCGTCCAGACGTACTTGGAGATCGATGGATATGCGGGGTACTAGGTGCCTCCGGTTTCGTTCAGACCCAGAACGAACTTGTAAATAGACTGTGTGTCTGACATAGGATTTTATTCTGTGTAATTGATTTCTATTAAATATATATCTGTTTGGCGGCGGAGAATTTATTCTCTTGCTTAACGCCCTTCTCTGAGACGAACGAGCTCAGGGGTTATATATTGATGGATATCAAACGCATGGAGTGAATTGCCTGTGTGGCATGCCTAAGTGGCAATATGATCAAGGCTTCTGTTGAAAAGCACAGTCTTGTGGTGATGATCAAAGCACCGCCTGTGTGGCATAGCTTTGTGTAACGTGAATTCGCGAGCCTCACACCCCGGTTGTGAACCAAAAACGGGAGAGGACCTCAGGGAGGACATGCGTCTCTTTCTAGTTAGAAGTGGCGTCAGTGGTTTTACACGCCCTGACGAGTTTGACTTATGTGGTTGTTGGTTTGCGAGGCGCCTTGGATATATTGGTGACTATGTGAAGCCGATGGAGTCATTCGTTGGCTCATTTACGCCTCATAGGGCGGGGAGACGTATTGTTCAGGCACTATAATCCACATCGGTGGACCGGCCCTGTCGCTCCAAGGGGCAGTTGCGGTTGTTCCGGAGGCTCGGGCTAGAGAGACTCGAATTGGTTGAGGACGATCCCTGGCCTCGGTTCACAGGTGGAAATCCAACTTCCAATACATGACGTTTCGATTTTAGTTGTAATCCTATATATGGCGGCATAGTGGGATGGGGCGCTTATGCCGTTTATGATTGATACTTATGATTTGAAGTTGTTTTATACACTATGCACTTATAATAGTATCAAATGATTTGTTTTAAACGTACCAAGCATTCTTGGCTATTATACGGTAAAAACCCTATCCTCCGGCTTGCGTTGCATTGTGTGATGGGACCTGGGTCTTATAACAGCTTCATTTTTCTTTATTTAGCATTGCACTGTTGTTATATGCATTGGTATTCTTGGGAGGAAACCCGTTCCGTGTTATACGGCGTGGTCCCTTGATTTTCCTAACTTTAAAATAAAGATTAATAACTGTTTTAGTTCTCACACCAGTCCCATGACTGACCTGGAGTTTATTGTTCTAACCTAAACTCTAGGTGCCCTTATTTTGACACGGGTAGCTAGTAGTTTCGGTTTTGCAGATTTATATTCACAGGATCCTGGTTTACAGCTGGAACGATATCCGGAAAGCTTTGTATCCGTATATCTCCTTCTAGTTGTGTTTTGTATTATTTTCCGCTGCGATGTATTTAAATGTAATTTAAATCTCTGTTATTTTCTGTGTAATATTTATTTATACTCTGTATATTCTTGTATTCTGATGGAATTGTTGTAATACACAATGAAATGTTCTTCTGTCTGCATTCTGATGTGGCTTGTTCTCGACTCTATCCGGGCTTTCCTTACCGAGGAAGTTCGGGTCGTTTCAGCGTGGTATCAGAGCTTTGGTTTGCAAAGCTCAGAGAACAAGACATGTTAGAACCATACGAAAGAATTCATCAGAAATTGGATTAGTAATATCCTACGGGAATGACTCGTTAGAGATGGGATCAGTAGTATCCTAGAACGAGTGTGAAGAGAATATTTTTGAAAATGAAAACAAATTTTTGTTTTGAAAATTTAAATCGATTATACGTATTTGACTATTTATTTATATTGATTTGGGCAATCAAATATATAGAGATTTTAGTATACGTCTGATCCACGTGTATTGAAGCCTCAAATATATTCGATAGATATAGAATCACACTCTAGTCGCTCGGACATGATTCTAATGATTGACGCGTCATCATTAGAATTTATTTTCGTGTTTCGAAAGTGAGATTTCTATATATTTCCAATTGACTAGTGTGAGAACCAAAATTAGATAGGGTCTATTGTTGTGATTTGACATCAAAAATGTGATTTTTGACTATGTATCAAAGTTATGAATTTGAAAAGATAATCAACTAATTGATTGATGGTTGTGTTGTTTGATGATTGGTTGAGTAATTAAAATTTGAACCATATAGCCAATTTGAACCAATTAGTAAATTGTATTGAAAATTTGTCGCATTTGCTTGCATATACATGTACTTACATTGAACAGGTCATAGCAAGGAGGCTAGAGCAGAGGAATAAAATTGTTTGCCCGACAAATAGGTACATGTTTATTGTATTTCTTGAGTTTTGGGTGATTTTATGAGCCGCTTGGCTTTTTATTTTTCTTTTGGACTGAAGAAGGCCATGGGAGACTGTATGAAATATCCCGAAATCCCCGGTGCATGGGAGGTTATGACGAAATTTTTCGAAAATTTAGGGTGTTAGCCAATTTTTTGAAAAAGTTGAAAAGTTCTTAGAAACTGAAAAGTTGAAGAACTTAAGCCGTAAGGAAAATAGTGAAAGTTGAGTTGATTAATTAAACAACTTTCGGTTTCGTTCCCTTTCAGGAACGAAAAGTTTTAAGTGGGGGAGATTGTAATAACCCGGAAATCTGGGCCAATTTAAAATTTTATTTTTGGCAATTTTAGCGAATTTTGAATATACAAAATGAATTATTTTAAATAATAGCGACGAGAAATTTATTTTGAATAGAATTCGAACGTATATATTATATAGATCGTCGTTAGAATATAAATACTTGTTTATAATTATAAAGGAAATTGAAAATGACGCGGTAGTTCGATAATTCGATTTCAAAATTTAAATGAATGTACCGAGTGCAAAATAAACTGGATTTTAGTGAAACCAAAAATATTACAATCTATTTGTGGATATCTTTCCAACGAATCTGAAAAATCGAAATTTCATAGCGGGAATCAAAAGATATGTCCAGTTGAAATTTCAGAATAGTCGTTATGGAATTCCGACCCTTAAAAATGGGAATTTTGCAAACAACCTCGGATTTCGACGAAACCACTTTTGTTGGATCCGCGATGTCAAGTTATTGCTAGGTTTCAAATTTCATAATTTTTCGAATTAATATGTGAGCGTGGTGAAGGAAAATGCGTTTGACCAGTTTAAGTTGATTTTAATCGACTGGAAAATGGCCATTTTTCAAACGGTCTCAGAATTCGATGAAATTAGTTTTGTTAGAACCGTATCGCCAATACGAAGCTAGAAAATATTTTTCTGGAATTTTTCTGGTTAGTATATGGCCCCGGTAAATTGAAATGCGCGTTCAAATTCATTATATAGAGCTATATTTTGATTTTGACGAAAACTGATCGAAACGATCGAATCAGCCTACGATACATATCCCATTGTGTTCGGAATGGGAGTAACTATCTAGGGACAACAGTTGGTGGGCTCGATTTTGAGTTCGAAATAAAAAGCTACTTTTTGGGATTAAAGATTAAATAAATAATAATATAAAAAACCCCCCATCCCGTTCCTTTCTCTCAGTCCCGTAAGCCCCCTCTTGTTTCTGAAAAACCATCGCCCCCCCCCCCCCCAATTCAAGGCTCGCCGCCGCGCTAGGGGCCTGCCGCCCCTCCCCACCCCCGTCGCCTCCCCTCCGGCACCTCCTCCCCTCGTCCCCGACCTTCTCTTTCGCCCTCCCTCCGTCTTCTACCTGAATCCGCCCCAAGCCCTAGCAGTCCCGCCGCTACAACCCGAAGACGCCACCGCCGGTCTAAAGCCCCATCTCCGATGCCCCCCTCCGATACTTCGCCATCCCCCACCAGCGAGCGCGCAACACCCCTCCACAGATCGATTTACAGTGAGTTTTTCAAATTTTTGTTCATTTAAGTTAAGATCTTTATTTATTTAAAGGTAAGATCTTTAGTGATTTAAGATTTCGATTTTTATATATTATGACATAGGATCAAAATTCGATTTTTAGCATACAAAGATGTGATTTTTATCTATGTGAATAACAAAGAAAGATTTGATTTTTGATTTGGTTAAAGATTAGATCTTCATTCATATGAAAGTTAAGGTTTTTATTATAAAAAGATGTGATTTTTACTTTGTAAAAGAAGTGATTTAAAAAAAAACATAAAAGATATGATTTTTTAATAGTAAGAGTTATAAAAATATTATCTTTATATATGTAGCGAAATAAAAATCTGATTTTTATTATATGTACGTTGAAATAAAAATGTGGTTTTTATAGCGATGATATAAAAATCCGATCTTTATATTAGAATTATATATATATAAAAATATAATTTTTATATAGAGAATAGCGTGATAAAAATATAATCTTTATTATATGAACACCGTTGTAAGAATAGAATTTTTATCTATATAGTAGCAATATGAAGATGTGATTTTTATATACATAGCAACAATATAAAAATGTGATTTTTATATATGTAGTGGCTACGGGCAACGAAAGGGACAAAAGGCGAGCACGGCGAAGATTTCTACATAAGAAGAGTCGTGGCATTTGGATTAGCTAACTTGTGAGAACTTCTCACCTTTTAATTTTGTTTTCTAGTTAATAATATACACTAGGATGCAGACGGTGTTTAGTAGCACCTGACACCTGTCGTCCACAGACCATGGACGACTTTTATGCTTGTTTGTTTGATTTTGATGTGTAGTTGATTGTGTGATGTGAAATAAAATATTTATATAGTTAAAAATATTTTATAGTTAAAAATCGAATTTTTAACGTGTATTTAAAATGAAATAAATATAAACAAATCGGACGATTTGTTTATATACACACATTTGACTGATATTGATTGGGACGATAAATTTTACACATCGCCCAACTGCACAAATAAAATTTGTGTTTGATAGATTGAAACCCCACACGGGTATTGGGATGATATATGACATACACTAAACCCAATAATTAGAGGTATGTCGATCGATTGATTGACACACTGTCATAAGCATTAAATATTTATATTTGATGCTTATATAGTGTAGAATGCACTCTGGATGATGGTTGATTATTTATCGTTGTTATTTTATACATGTGTTGTTGAAAATCCATATAATTAACATTATATGGTAATTGATTGGGCCTCATTCCTGTTTTGAATAGAAATATTTGAAAAAGAAATATTTGAAAAAGAAATACTTGAAATAGAAATATTTGAAATAGAAATATTTGAAAGAGAAATATTTGAAAATGAAATATTTGAAAATAGAAATATATAAAGCCGTGTTGATTAGATTTGCGCCATTTTGACGTGAACGATATTTATATCGATTTTATTCAAATTGAAATTAATATTGAAGTGAATTGAAATTCGAATTAAATTGAAGTGAATTGAAATTCGAATTAAATTGAAATGATTTGAAATTCGAATAGAATTGAAATTCGAATTAAACTGAATAGAATTGAAATTCGAATTAAATAGAATAGACTTGAAATTCAAATTAAATTGAAATGATTTGAAATTCGAATAGAATTGAAATTCGAATTAAATAGAATTGATTTGAAATTCGAATTAAATTAAATTGACTTGAAGTTCGAATTAAATTGAAATGATTTGAAATTCGAATAGAATTGAAATTTGAATTAAATTGAAATAGAAATGAAATCGTTTTGTTTTGAATTGAAATCGATTCAAATTGAAATCGATTTGAAATGAAATTAAAACGAATTTATGTTGAAAAATTCAATCTTGATTTGAATTTGAAAAGGAAGTTGAAATTGTTTCAAAAACGAATTTAAAACGATTTATAAAATACGTTTTAAATGGAAATCGACGAAGTATATAATATATATATTATATATATAATATAATGGCCAGAATAGAACGCGCCGCGCCGCGGTAGTTCGCGAGTTTCGACCATTTACTTCGAATGGATGTTGCGGGAGATCCGACCGTCGGATTCTCCTAAAACCGAAACCATTGGGTTCGTATCGAATAGAGCTTTCTAATGAATATTAGAAATTAGAGATCTAACGGTTGGATTTGGAATTATGTCCAAATCAAATTTGGAAAAGGTCGCTGTAAGTGCAGTTCGATGGCCGTTGATGGAAATCCACTGTACGGGCCTTGATAAAATTATTAAAAATAGTAATAATTTGTGTGAAATCATAAGAAATGATTTGTGAAGAATTGGGATAAAAAACTCCATATTTGAAAAGATAAAAATAGATTTTTATCGAAATGAACTAGTTTTGAACTAGAATAATAATTTATTTATTTTTAAAATAAATAAAGTGGATTCGAAATGGTTTTGAAAATAACCAGAACTTCCAATAATTAAATTGGAATGGATTTGAATCGAAATTGTCTTCAGAATATTTCGATATTGGATTTCGTGATGATACAGATATTGTCATGGGAATTTGAAATATATATTAATATCGTTATTTCCAATACGATATTTGTTGGTCATAGAATTTGATATTGAATATAAGCCGATATATTTTCTATTCAGAGCCTTGTATTTAATATCAAATGTGATTTGGGTTTGTCATGAATGGTGTCTTCATTAACACCGTTCTTAAGCCCAGTGGAGAAAAAGATTAAATCTTTTTATTTAGATTAAATGAAGTGTATCAATTAAATGATATTTAATTGGAATTGAATTGGTGTTGATTTTTGGGTTTATCGTGAACAGTGTTTTAAATAACACTTGTTCTTTAACCCGATAATTAATGGAATGCGATTTTGGGTTTATCGTGAACCGTGTTTTAAATGACACTGATTCTTTAACCCAGTTAAAGATTAAAACTAAGTGGAGTTATAATGAATCTTTAATTAGATTGAAAAGATCGAGAATGGAGTATCACCAGTTTTACTCCAGACGGTAGTTAAATCTTTAATTAGATTTGAACGTGAAATGGTAATTGAATTTACCGATAACACCGTGGTGTTAAATATGAAGTATACCAGTTTTACTTCATGGGGTGAATAGGTTGGGACTGGGAAATAAAATAAATGATTACTTCGATGGGGTTCGCTAATCCCGACTAGTTTGAATTGATATTCAAAAAGGAGATTAAAGAATAAATTTAAAGAATTTATCTTTGATAAAATTAATGGTAACCTTTCCCAAAGTATAAGAATATTTGAATAAAAAAATATTCTGAATTGGAATGAGGCGTATGTTGTGTTTGTGTAACACTTGTTTATTATATTCGCGAGTTATTCAGAAAGACCGGGTTTATCACATTCTGAATAACTAATTCGATGTGGTGTCGAAGATGAAGATGGCGGTTGAAGATCGGAAGGCTTCACATCGTTTGGGTGATTACTGATGATCTTTATTGGGCTGTACACCCAAGAGGAGAGAAACAGTTGGTGATCGTCCAGACGTACTTGGAGATCGATGGATTTGCGGGATACTAGGTGCCTCCGGTTTCTTTCAGACCCAGAACGAACTTGTAAATGGACTGTGTGTCTGACATAGGATTTTATTCTATGTGATTGGTTTCTATTAAATATATATCTGTTTGGCGGCGGAGAATTTATTCTCTTGCTTAACGCCCTTCTCTGATACGAACGAGCTCAGCGTTTATATATTGATGGATATCAAACGCATGGAGTGAATTGCCTGTGTGGCATGCCTAAGTGGCAATATGATCAAGGCTTCTATTGAAAAGCAAAGTCTTGTGGTGATGATCAAAGCACCGCCTGTGTGGCATAGCTTTGTGTAACGTGAATTCACGAGCCTCACACCCCAGTTGTGAACCAAAAACGGGAGAGGACCTCAGGGAGGACATGCGTCTCTTTCTAGTTAGAAGTGGCGTCAGTGGTTTTACACGCCCTGACGAGTTTGTCTTATGTGGTTGTTGGTTTGCGAGGCGCCTCGGATATATTGGTGACTAAGTGAAGCCGATGGAGTCAGTCGTTGGCTCATATACGCCCCATAGGGCGGGGAGACGTATTGTTCAGGCACTATAATCCACATCGGTGGACCGACCCTGTCGCTCCAAGGGGCAGTTGCGGCTGTTCCGGAGGCTCGGGCTAGAGAGTCTCGAATTGGTTGAGGACGATCCCTGGCCTCGGTTCACAGGTGGAAATCCAACTTCCAATACGTGACGTTTCGATTTTAGTTGTAATCCTATATATGGCGACATAGTGGGATGGGGCGCTTATGCCGTCTATGATTGATACTTATGATTTGAAGTTGTTTTATACACTATGCACTTATAATAGTATCAAATGATTTGTTTTAAACGTACCAAGCATTCTTGGCTATTATAAGGTAAAAACTCTATCCTCCGGCTTGCGTTGCATTGTGTGATGGGACCTGGGTCTTATAATAGCTTCATTTTTCTTTATTTAGCATTGCGCTGTTGTTATATGCACTGGTATTCTTGGGAGGAAACCCGTTCCGTGTAGGGGTAAGCAATATTTGGTTCAACCCGAATTAACCGACCAAACCAATTCATTTCGGTCGGTTCGGTTCGGTTTTAAAACTAAATCGGTTTGAATTCGTTTGTAAAATAAAAAAATTTGTTATCGGTTTAACCGAAGTTTTAATTTATTATCTAATTTTACGATATTGTAATACTTTAAAAAATTAGATTAGTTATATAATACAAATGCATTTGTTGCAAATAGAACAAATCTTGTCATAAACTTAAAATTTACTATATAAAATTTCTCTAAAGATGAATTTGTGTTTTACTTTAAGTGAATTTATCAATTGAAAAGTAATACATCCTTCAAATTCGGTTAAATCGGTTACCGACCGAATTAACCGAAATTATTTCGGTTCGGTTCGGTTCGGTTTGAAGAATTTTCGGTTTGAGTTTTTTTATGTCCAAACCAACCGAACCGACCGAACGCTGACCCCTAGTTCCGTGTTATACGTCATGGTCCCTTGATTTACCTAACTTTAAAATAAAGATTAATAACTGTTTTAGTTCTCACACCAGTCCCATGACTGACCTGGAGTTTATTGTTTTAACCTAAACTCTGGGTGCCCTTATTTTGACACGGGCAGCTAGTAGTTTCGGTTTTGCAGATTTATATTCACAGGATCCTGGTTTACAGCTGGAACGATATCTGGAAAGCTTTGTATCTGTATATCTCCTTCTAGTTGTGTTTTGTATTATTTTCCGCTGCGATGTATTTAAATGTAATTTAAATCTCTGTTATAATCTGTGTAATATTTATTTATACTCTGTATATTCTTGTATTCTGATGGAATTGTTGTAATATACAATGAAATGTTCTTCTGTCTGCGTTCTGATGTGGCTTGTTCTCGACTCTATCCGAGCTTTCCTTACCAGGGAAGTTCGGGTCGTTTCAGCGATACAAGCCATCCATGGTCTGTTGGTATCAGAGCTTTGTTTTACAAAGCTCAGAGAACAGTGGCAGAGGCCAGGGAGGTGCGGCAGGCCAGGCGCGGTGGGCCAAGGTAGTGGCGATGGGTGGTTTTTCGAAGTGGGTCGGGGTCTTGGGGATTGGGCGCTCGATTGAAGAAGGGGATGGAGGATGTGGGGCGCGATGTGAAGGAGGGGGATCGAGGAGGGGTTGCGGCGGAGAAGGGAGGCCGGAGTGGAGGAGAAAGCGGTGGAGGGGGGCATAGTTCATCAGCGGCGGCTGAGGCGACGGGATCGCGAGGGGGGGGGGGTTCTTTTATTTATTTTATTCGTTGACTAAAAAATGAAGAGGGGGGAAGAGAAATAATAAACTCTGGGTGCCCTTATTTTGACATGGGCAGCTAGTAGTTTTGGTTTTGCAGATTTTTATTCACAGGATCCTGGTTTACAGCTGGAACGATATCCAGAAAGCTCTGTATCCGTGTATTAATTTCAGTTGTGTTTTGTATTATTTTTCCGCTGCTATGTAATGTATTGTAATCTATGATATTTAGTGAATGTGTAATATTTATTTATACTCTGTATATTCTTGTATTCTGATGGAATTGTTGTAATAAACAATGAAATGTTCTTCTGTCTGCGTTCTTTCGTGTGTTGTTCTCGAAGTATCCGCTCTTTCCTTCACGGGGAAGTTACGGGTCTTTACAGTAGGCAGTAAAGATGATTTCGTGATTTTGATTTTGTGAATTCGTCGTAGAAAATCAAATGAGAGAGACGAACGACAGAGATGAACAACGGAAGTTACTTTTTTGGATGGTGAATTTAGTAGCAGTTCGTAGGTATCAGTTTCCAATTTTTTAAGGTATCATTTTCCTTGTTATTACAGTGTTATGCTTCTGTGTTAATTTATTTTCGTGATATATTAGTTTTGTACTTGTACTGTTGCATTAACTTTGCAACTCAATCGAAATTATGTCATTTTAATCAATCAAAGTGGGATGTAAACATTTTTATTCATTAGTTTTCCTTTAAAATATCAAAGCAATTTTAAGGTATCATTTTTATATTTTTTAGGTATTAGTCTTATAATTTCAACATGAATTTACATCATAGCAGTTTTAAGGTATCATTTTTATATTATAATTTTTTAGGTATCAGTTTTATATTTTCAACATAAATTTACATCGTAGCAGTTTTTAGGTATCATTCTTATACTTTTTTAGGTATCAGTTTTATATTTTCAACATGAATTTACATCATAGTAGTTTTTAGGTATCGTTTTTATATTATTTTTTTAAGTATCAGTTTTATATTTTCAACATGAATTTACATCATAGCAGTTTTTAGGTATCATTTTTATATTATTTTTTTAGGTGTCAGTTTTATATTTTCAACATGAATTTACATCATAGCAGTTTTTAGGTATCATTTTTATATTTTTTTTAGGTATCAGTTTTATATTTTCTAGTTGAATTTCCAGTATTATGTTGGTATAAGTTTTGATTGTGTATGAAATAGTTGCAGATACTGCATGTTGCTGGAGATTGCTTGAATTCAAGGCTGGTTTGCATACAAGTAAAAGTAAATGCATGAATGCATGCTTGGAATGGGGAGCAGTGTTCTATGTACTTAGATTGTGTAGGAAAAAAATGTATCATATTAAATCAGTTATGTATCATTGTAGGTATCATATGATACAAGTGGGTATTATTGTGTATTAGTGAGAATAATCTCATTTTTGTGACAATTGAATTGAATTGATTGCTATTATTTTTTTAATCAGTAGGTATTATTGCGAATAAATATTATTTTTGTGAGATTTGAATTGAGTAGGTGGGTGTTATTTTTTTTTTATCAGTGGTTATCAGTTAAAATTAATGTTGTGTATCGAAAAAAGTCAATTGCCAAAGTAAACAACACAAATCTAACTAAAAGCTGCTATGATGTAAATTAAACTAGAAAATATAAAGCTGACAACTAAAAAAATATATAAATGATACCTAAAAACTGCTACAATGTAAATTCAACTAGAAAATATAAAACTGATACCTTAAAAAATATAAAAATGATACCTTAAAACTGCTTTAATATTTTAACAACAAAAATATTATAGAAAATGTTCGAATCACAATTTGATTGTTTAAAATGAAATAAATTCATTTGAGTAGCAAAACTGATGCATCAGTACAAGAAAAAAAGTAAAATAGCACCAAAACTATAAATAAAACAGCATAACACTGTCAATACAATAAAACTGATATCTTAAAAAATATAAAAATGGTACCTTAAAACTACTGCAACGTTTTAAAGAAAAATTAATGCAAAAAATGTTTTAATCACAATTTGATTTTTTAAAATGAAATAAGTTCAACTGTAATACATAGATAATGCAACAATACAACTACAAAATAAATACAACATTGAAAACACATCAAACGAATATAAAACAGTGGTAAATAAACAAAAATGATACCTAGAAAAATATAAAAATGATACCCAACTGCTGAAAAGTTGAACATTAAAATTGCAGAACCAAAAAAACATGAATCACCTTGCAAAATAAAAAAAACTAATCGGCAGAAATGAACAAAAATTATAATGATTATAGCAACAACAAAAAAATTCAGTCGAGGTTGATTGTTGAGATCGATTTCGTGCCCTAAATTTTGCTGTTCGATTTATGATTGAGGTTCGACTATAAGATAGTAGGCGGATTTGATTTGATTCGATTTCCAGTTGAGATGATTTCGTTAATTTTGATTTGCTGATTTCGTGGGAGAAGAAATCTGAGAAGAGAGAAAGGAGCGGAAGAAGAAATCAGAGAAGAGAGAAAGGGGCAACGGAAATTTTTAGGGTTATGTCCTTTTGGATAAAATTTTAAGCGCGTGTCCTTATGGATAAAATATTAATACCGTTTGTCCTTGTAAGTAGTTTCCTGTTGAAAGAAAGACTAATTTTGCCATTTTTGTTTATATGAACATGATGTATATTTTAAAACATCGCACTTAATATTAATTGGATGAATTAACGACAATTTATTGATTGAATTCATTTGTTAAATTCAAAATCACATAATTAATTTAAACATATTGACTTAGAGGGGATTTTCACATAAAGGGCTTATTTGTTAAAGGTAATAAGTTTTAAGGACAACACTTCTGAAAAAATTAGCTTTAAGGACATTTTAAAGAATGAAGATAAAATAATTTATCATTTCCAATTATATATAAAAATAATGATAAAAGAATTTATCATTTTCATGTATAACTTAAAAATATAAATGAATTTATCTTTTTCTTGTAAATTGCCCTTAAAACTAATTTTTCAGAAGTGTTGTATTTAAAACTTATTACCCTGAAATAAAATGCATTTCAGTCTAATTTCCACTTGACTTAAATGTACAATGTTAAATGATATTGTGCAGTGTTTTGTAAATAACTAAATAAATTTCAAAATGTAGGATTTGACATTAATTGTAACACCCCATAATTTTAACATCACTAAAGATGATAAATTAAAGAATACTTAATTAAACATTTGGAATTAAGTGAAACAGAATGCGCCATTGCGTTTGTCTCAGAATTCTGGTAAAAATAGACACCTGGTTTGCGTAAAACGGACATCGTATGAAGAAGTTATTAAGGTTTAAAGTTTGTATACACATAAGAAGAATATATATGAATAAAATAAGCCTAGAATTCAAAACAGTTCAAAATTCATGCAGAAAAGGGGAGTGGGAAAATTCCCGCCCAAGAGTGTCGACCCCATCAAGGGGGTGTCGACCCCTGGGTCGACACACCAAGGGGGGTCAACCCCCTCACGGCAGATCTAGGCAGAATTCTTCTGGCTGAATGTGGACTCCTTTCTTGACTTGGTTCGTTGGCTTTAGGCTATAAATAAGACCTCATTTCTCTTGTTTCTCCACACCTAAAACAATAGAGAACTATATGCTGCCTCTGCCCAGATTAAATCAAGTCTTTTCTTCTTCAACAATCAACTAGAGTTATTTAAGTTTAGAGATTTGTGATTCAACATCTGCAATCCCTCTTCTATTTCTTAGATCCAATCACAGTGAGACTATGTTAATTTTAGATCTAAATACTTAAAAGTTAATCTTGACATGACTATAACTTGGATCTAAGCATGTGACTATTCGAATCATATGAGATCTGCTATAACCTGTGTATTTAAGTTATTCTGACATGACTATGAACTAGATCTAAGCCTATACCTATTTATCATGTCAGGCCTGCCATTGTTAGTTGATATAATTCATTGCTCAGATCTCATCATGCCTGTTTATGATGTCCCTATTATGTTAGAATCAGTTCTACTATCACATGATCATCGGATCTGTTCCTATATGTATATCTTATCATTATGCCTAACTTTGTCACTGTATGTATATTAGCTACTATGCCTATTTCTACCATTATATGTCAATCTTTGTATTATGATCATTTCTGTCTTCTTCCCTTCTTCTTTTCCTTTTTATTTTTATATAGTCATACTACCTTCGAACCTAGGCATACCGCTGAAATATGCGAACAAATAAATAGGGAACGAGGGGAAACGTTGAATGTAACACCCCACATCTGTTAGTGTCACTCACAAAGGGAATGCACTAAGTTCTGTGGAGCATTTTGGGTAAAAGATGCAGATAAATTACAAGACAGACGAAATTAAACAGTGGAAAATAAAACTTTGCTTTATTGATAAAATAGTTTGTACAATGATTTCTTTACAATATCAGAGTATCATCTGTCTTACAAAATAAAGAAGCATAAAACAACATTTATATTCCCCAATTTTTAGCAAGAGCCAGCCATAGCATCTGAAAAGAGAATCCAAGCGAAACTTCGACAAATCTTCAAGCTGGGAAAGAGTGGCAGTCCAACTTAACCTGAGCTATACTATTCCTTTCTTTACTACCTTGGGGGGGGGGGGAGGGGATGGAAGAAAAGAAGACGAAAGGAAAACAGAGTCAGACATAAAGCTTGAGTAAGTTCAGTAACTTCTAGCATGTGAACATGGAAAAACAAAACGACATGAATTAACTGAATACAAGATAACACCATGACGATAGGGTCAGCAAGATTAGACAAGATAATCACAAGATATGCTAAGATAAGATAAACTGGATATGCTCTAATACTTTCGCCGCTTCGCTATTTCCTTGTTATAACAATTTCTATATCTCTGCACCACCTAACTAGTGTCCCAATTAGTACCAATAACGTGATCCCAATCCCTGTAGTTTCCATTGCCTTCAGGCATACATTTATTATTTATTACCTAGATCAAATCTAGGGTTTTCTATCAAGTGCTTTCTAGATTCAACTAGAGTTTACGCTATCTGCTGAACGCTTCTCGGATTCAGGGTTTATGCCACCTAGTCCAACTAGGGATTAAGCTACCTATCGAACGATGCCCCCAAGTATAGGACACACTCCCTAGAGTGGTATATGTTCCTATACTTCCCCACGCATGTATCGCGAATTGTTATTGCTTGTCTAGATGCACATGTCCTGTAATGTGCGACCCGAGTCCTGTGGCAGGGCAATCAAGAAACCCAGAACTCGGTCGAGAGCTTTCAGATATGTGCCGATGATGATGCTAAGGTCTGTTTTTATTCCAGTGGTTATGGTCCCACTCGACCCCTCCCTCAACTAATGAAAGGCACACCTTGAACAATGAGAACTATACGCAGGCCCCCTATGCCCCACTGTCCTATGGCCATCCGCAACCATAACTAGATAGCAAGTATATGGTCTTTTGGAGTTCTCCGCCTTTCCGCTTCACGTATCTCGATTGACTGAAGATGGATGGTAGACGACGAGTTGCTATCACAGGGCTACCGGTTTCTCGCTGAATCACGTTGGTCCATCCTAGTCTTTAGGTTGCCATATTTTGCAACCAAGGCATACCCTTGGTTCTTCTAGTCTAGTTAACATGTTAATTTGGCTAAGTGTACTAACTTTACTTAACCCCACCTTCTCGTCTAGTTAACATGTTAATTTGGCTAAGTGTTTTCTAAGTTACTTAACCCCTATAAATCTTGTCTTGTTACCATGTTAAGTTGGTTAAGTGTCCCTATGGACTTAACCCTCCCATGCTAGCTTAACTGTGTTAAGTTGGTAAAGTGTTCCTATGGACTTAACCCTCCCATCCAAGCTTAACTGTGTTGAGTGTCTGTATGAACCTAACCCCACCCATCGGTTTGGTTATCATGTTGAATTGGTTAAGTGTCTTAGTTAACTTAACCCTACCATTCTTTTTCTAGCTTTAACTAAATAAATTAAAGCCGCGACCACTCACATTAGACATATATTGTTGCGAATATTGGATGTGCCGGTTGGTTCCGGGCAGGTTTACATCGCAACTCAGTCTAACCTCGGGTTAGGCATATTCGTGTTTTCTAAGTTCAAAGGGTTTTGATTAATTTTCAAATCAGGTTTTGAAAGCAACCATCCCGTCCGTCGGATCAGTTAGGGATAGCCAGGGAGAGCAGGAAACTTGTATTTTCCAAACCCAAGCCTACACACTATCCTCTCTGTCACCCTAGAACTTTCTGGTGTATGTATTATTAAAAGAGATGTCATTAATAAACCTTTCTTTTGTCTAAATTTACATTTTCTCATTTAGGACAAATTCTATAAGTAAATCATTCCTAATTTACTTATTTCCTAATTACTCTTTTAATGTAAATTGTCAACACTTATTCTTATGGCCCATTTCCCCCTCTATGTCATATTTATGCTTTTTGGTATGTAAACTATACCAAATTAAGCGTCACTAACCATGATTTTTGTAAACATGACAACTAATCACAATTATGGCCAATTTCAATTTTATACCAATAAACTTGTTATGCCAAATTAGCTAATCCAATTCTGATTTAACATTCTAATTACAGTTCATGTCCAACTAGACTTATTATTCTAGTTCAAAATTCATGTAAATACTAGATTTACAAGTCAATACTAGATTCAAATTACACATCCTATAATTCATGCCAAATTTATCCAATTTGCATTCTTATAAACATGCCATAATACATGTTCCCAATTTTATGCCAATTTCCAAGTTTATAACTACGTTTTTAGTAAACTTCATATTTTTCCCAAATCGTATTCCCACCGTTCGTATAATCGTGATCCAATCTAGATTATAGATAAATCTAGATTCGTAGAAAATAGGGTATGAACCAAAGATGCTATGAAAAAGATAGACATAATAACTGGCATAAAATGATAATTTACTAATCACAGACCTAACGAATTACACTGAAACATCGAAAGCCTATTGGTCTGAAAATCTTATGGCATCAAAAGGGTTGAATAACAACGTAGGTTCAAGAACATGGGTAGACCTAACTTAATAGGTAAATTCCCAAGGTCTAAAACCAAAGAAAACCAAGAATAGATAATCAGGTTTAAACCCAATTTCATAGTCACAAAACTTAAGAAACACTTTCCTAGTCATGAATCATAGGTGTTTAATCACAGTTGTCCTTGTTATGTCATAGGCAATAGTTTATGCTTCCTAATCAAAGGCATGGGCTTGTGTTCATAGCCTAGGAAATAATTCTCACAGTCACAGTCACAGTCATAGGCAATGTTCATAGTCATAGGCAATGTTCATAGTCATAGGCAATGTTCATAGTCAATGAGGCATATGGTTCTAAGGTCCATAATTTCATAGTCACAGTTTCATTGGTCATCGAATCATAACAGTTCTTAATTAGGTCCAAGGATATAAGCACTGACAGAAAGATTTGGCATATTCTTTTATTCCTATAATTTTATGTCACGAACAGAGAAAAACGTTCAAATCTAAAAAGTAACCGACTTACAGAGATTAGATTAGATTCGTAGAAAAACAGTCGTTGAAGTCTTTTGAATCTTCACTTGAATCCTAGCTTGACTTGAATCTTCTCTTGAAAGTCTTGAGCAGCATTTCCTCATCTTGATTTATTTTATATATTATCATTTATACATTTTCTCAGAGGCAGCATAAGGATAGAAAAGAATTGTGAATAGATAAGGAGACTAAGGCCGTTTATAAAGGATTAGGCGGACGAATCTGGTCAGAATGGCGTTTGGATACATCAAAATGAACCCAGGTTCAAAACCTGGATTTCGGGAGCAGGTCGACCCCCAGGTCGACTACCCAGTCGACCTGGTCAGAGGGGTCGACACCCTGGTCGACCTAGGTACCCAGGTCGACTCCCAGGTCGACTCCCTGGTCGACCTGGGTCCTGGGCGGGAAATTTCCCGCCCAGCCCGCTTCTGGGTCTGTTTTGAAATTTGAACTCGTTTCTGAACTGTTTGAATTCTAAATCGAATTCTGAAACTTCGGAGGGTCATATCTCCTTCATACGGACTCCGATTCTCGCAAACTCGGACTCATTTTCATGTAGAATTCCGAGACGAACGAAATGGCTCAGCCGATTTCCCTTGATTTTGATTTTAAAATTTAATTCTGCCTTGATTTGTGAATCTTAGTGTTATAGAATTACGAGGTGTTACATTCTCCCCCACTTAAAAGGATTTCGTCACCGAAATCTTTAAGTTAGGAAGAATGTGTCCTACCATCCAATCACCCATCTACTCAACCATTCAATCACAGGCATTCATTGTCCTTAAAAGATTTCTAATGCTTTCTGTTCATATGCATAGTGTGTGTATATGTCTTTATCTAATGCAAAATCAGGTGGTCTACTGATTCAGTTGACCTCCTTAATGCGAATCATGTCAGTGCCATGCGTCCAATCATGTATGCAAGCATCCCTAGTTACGTAAATACTACATGTGTGCATAGCCATTCATCCATATGCAACGTCCATATGATAACATATCAAGTTCAACATACAAACAAATACATATCTGTAAATGCAATATGAAAGCGTCCGAACTGATCTAGTGCCTAATACGTAATGCACTCACGAGCAACCATTAGCAACCACTTGCAACCATCAACCATAACATGTTTCAAATACATGTTTACATCCATTGGCTTCTACCTAAGGATCGAAGATACGACCTAGAGGATATACTTTGGAAAGAGAGAAACAATTATGCGTAAAGCTCCTACAAAAAAAGAAAAAGAAATCAAGGATGTACCCTTAAGGAAAAGGGTATGATACTAGTATCTAGCCTTCTTGAGCTTTACTCCACTGTATCATAACTAATTTAACTTCACGATTGTTAAGTTTCTGACCTCCATTTCCAAAATAAACAGATGTCAATCACGGTACCAAGTGTATGTACTAAGATGATTAGAGGTCTCCCTCTTATCCACCATGCCATAACTATAAGGGTCGAAAGGTTACAACGTACTTTTTAGAGTGCCTGCCACAACTATTCATCTCTCATGCAAACCATCCTAGTCGAACTCGACATTCCTCAAGTACAAGCCCCAAAGGCCTAAACCAATATCAGACAAGCACCCAAGGAATATCTCCTCCGAATTTAGACGATCTACGTGAGATGATATAAGCAAACTTGATAGCTAGTTTCAAATCCCTACTAACCAAAGATGAACTGGTCGGACCACCAACTGGATTTGAGATTCTAGTGGGATCTTTCTACTATACAAGTACTATGGTGCAGAGACTCAACTATGGGAGTGGATATGAACAAATGCGAAGCGCTAAAACCAAAGGAAAGAGTACGAACAGCAAAACTAGACTCTTCCAACAGAACTTTACTACCTTTCTCCTAGGTACGCTTGGTGGTGAAAGTATGTACTTGCCCTTCTGAAAATCTTGTTCCTCTTTCTTGCCCTTGTCCTTAGTTATATGCCCTTTCATACCCTAGTAAAGATACTTCCTCTTGTCTTAGATTTTATAATTTCCTCCTGCTTCGTGAGCTAAATCTACATTTATGAATTCCTCATCCTAGGGTTGTGCTCCCTAGCCAAACTCCTCATCCTCTTCCGTGTGTAGTCATGTTGACAAATATCTCGAAGGCTGCTTCCATCGTACAGAAAACCTTATAAGCTTGAAAGAAAAATAGCCGCATGTGAAACTACTACGGTTATAGATGGAAGTCGGGCACTACTTCTCCCTTCGATGAGGTTACCTCCCAGAAAGCCAGGAGCCCCAAAGACTCAAGAACGAAGGAGACAAGAATTCAAACAGAGGAAGAGAAGATAGTGTGTATGGCTTTGGGGAATATGCCTTTATAACAAATCTTTTCTTTTGAAAATGCTTCTTTTAAAACCGCTTTGAAAATAATTTTTCAAATCCTTTATCTGATCTGGTAACCTTTAGCTCTGATACCACGTGTAACACCCCACATCCATTAGTGTCACTCACAAAGGGAATGCACTAAGTTCTGTGCATTTTGGGTAAAAGATGCAGATAAATTACAAGACAGAAATTAAACAGCGGAAAATAAAACTATGCTTTATTGAAAAAATAGATTGTACAATGATTTCTTTACAATATCAGAGTATCATCTGTGTTACAAAATAAAGAAGCATAAAATAACATTTATATTCCCCAATTTTTAGCAAGAGCCAGCCATAGCATCTGAAAAGAGAATCCAAGCAAAACTTCGACAAATCTTCAAGCTGGGAAAGAGTGGCAGTCCAAATTAACCTAAGCTATACTATTCCTTTCTTTACTACCGGGGGGGACGGAAGAAAAGAAGACGAAAGGAAAACAGAGTCAGACATAAAGCCTGTGTAAGCTCAGTAACTTCTAGCATGTGAACATGGAAAAACAAAACGACATGAATTAACTGAATACAAGATAACACCATGACAATAGGGTCAGCAAGATTAGACAAGATAATCACAAGATATGCTAAGATAAGATAAATTGGATATGCTCTAATACTTTCGCCGCTTCGCTATTTCCTTGTTATACCGATTTCTATATCTCTGCACCACCTAACTAGTGTCCCAACTAGTACCGATAACGTGATCCTAATCCCTGTAGTTTCCATTGCCTTCAGGCATACATTTATTATTTATTACCTAGATCAAATCTAGGATTTTCTATCAAGTGCTTTCTAGATTCAACTAGAGTTTACGCTATCTACTGAACGCTTCTCGGATTCAGGGTTTATGCCACCTAGTCCAACTAGGGATTACGCTACCTGTCGAACGATGCCCCCAAGTCTAGGACACACTACCTAGAGTGGTATATGTTCCTATACTTCCCCACGCATGTATCGTGAATCGTTATCGCTTGTCTAGATGCACATGTCCTGTAATGTGCGACCCGAGTCCTGTGGCAGGGCAATCAAGAAACACAGAACTCGGTCGGGAGCTTTCAGATATCTGCCGATGCAGATGCTAAGGTCTGTTTTTATTCCAGTGGCTTTGGTCCCACTCGACCCCTCCCTCAACTAATGAAAGGCACACCTTGAAAAATGAGAACTATACGCAGGCCCCCTATGCCCCACTGTCCTATGGCCATCCGCAACCATAACTAAATAGTAAGTATATGGTCTTTTGGAGTTCTCCGCCTTTCCGCTTCACGTATCTCGATTGACTGAAGATGGATGGTAGACGACGAGTTGCTATCACAGGGCTACCGGTTTCTCGCCGAATCACGCTGGTCCATCCTAGTCTTTAGGTTGCCATATTTTGCAACCAAGGCATACCCTTGGTTCTTCTACCGCAGACCTTAACCTCTGTGAGCCCAGGAGGATCATCTGCAGCCTCACAGAGGGATACCAAGAGTACCCTCACGTTCCCTCGAAGCCTCAGGCTTCGTAACCCAATTCGTTGGAGCCTTCGTTTTAATCAGATGGACATTCGCTCCTTCCCGTGTTATACTAAGAATTACTACTTAGTTCTACTAACTAAGATTTACCACTTAGTTTCCAGAATCGTTGTTTTCTTAACTAAGGTTTACTACTTATAACTAAGGTTTACTACTTAGTTCTCTTTCCCATAAATTTGGATTGGTTAAGTGTCATTAGTCAATTCAAGCTAACTTAACCCTCTTCATTTCCCTTGATAAACCGGTTAAGTGTTATCAGTAATTCATGTTGACTTAACCCTCCCACAAACCAAGTTATACAGGTTAAGTATTTCTTATTACTTAACCCTACCCATTCATCCTGCATTGGTTAAGTGTTCCTTTTTAACTTAAACTTGCCTGTCTGTTTTAACTAACTTGATATTAATGGTTAAGTATTATCCCTTCATGTTTTAGACTTAACCCTATTCCTTTATCACAATCTGATGGTTAAGTGTTCAAGTTTACTTAACCCTAGGGTCTAGCCCAGCTAACATATCAAATTGGCTAAGTGTATTAAATTTTACTTAACCCCAACCTCTAGTCTAGTTAACATGTTAATTTGGCTAAGTGTACTAACTTTACTTAACCCCACCTTTTCGTCTAGTTAACATGTTAATTTGGCTAAGTGTTTTCTAAGTTACTTAACCCCTACAAATATTGTCTTGTTACCATGTTAAGTTGGTTAAGTGTCCCTATGGACTTAACCCTCCCATGCTAGCTTAACTGTGTTAAGTTGTTTAAGTGTTCCTATGGACTTAACCCTCCCATCCTTGCTTAACTGTGTTGAGTGTCTGTATGAACCTAACCCCACCCATCGGTTTGGTAATCATGTTAAATTGGTTAAGTGTCTTAGTTAACTTAACCCTACCATTCTTGTTCTAGCTTTAACTAAATAAATTAAAGCCGCGACCACTCACATTAGACAGATATTGTTGCGAATACTGGATGTGCCGGTTGGTTCCGGGCAGGTTTACATCGCAACTCAGTCTAACCTCGGGTTAGGCATATTCGTGTTTTCTAAGTTCAAAGGGTTTTGATTAATTTTCAAATCAGGTTTTGAAAGCAACCATCCCATCCGTCGGATCAGTTAGGGATAGCCAGGGAGAGCAGGAAACTTGTATTTTCCAAACCCAAGCCTAGACACTATCCTCTCTGTCACCCTAGAACTTTCTGGTGTATGTATTATTAAAAGAGATGTCATTAACAAACCTTTCTTTTGTCTAAATTTACATTTTCTCATTTAGGACAAATTCTATAAGTAAATCATTCCTAATTTACTTATTTCCTAATTACTCTTTTAATGTAAATTGTCAACACTTATTCTTATGGCCCATTTTCCCCTCTATGTCATATTTATGCTTTTTGGTATGTAAACTATACCAAATTAAGTGTCACTAACCATGATTTTTCTAAACATGACAATTACTCACAATTATGGCCAATTTCAAATTTATACCAATATACTTGTTATGCCAAATTAGCTAATCCAATTCTGATTTAACATTCTAATTACAGTTCATGTCCAACTAGATTTATTATTCTAGTTCACAATTCAAGTAAATACTAGATTTACAAGTCAATACTAGATTCAAATTACACATCCTATAATTCATGCCAAATTTATCCAATTTGCATTCTTATAAACATGCCATAATACATGTTCCCAATTTTATGCCAATTTCCAAGTTTATAACTACGTTTTTAGTAAACTTCATATTTTGCCCAAATCGTATTCCTACCGTTCGTATAATCGTGATTCAATCTAGATTATAGATAAATCTAGATTCGTAGAAAATAGGGAATGAACCAAAGATGCTATGAAAAAGATTGACATAATAACTGGCATAAAATGATAATTTACTAACCATAGACCTAACGAATTACACTGAAACATTGAAAGCCTATAGGTCTGAAAATCTTATGGCATCAGAAGGGTTGAATAACAAATAGGTTCAAGAACATGGGTAGACCTAACTTAAAAGGTAAATTCCCAAGGTCTAAAACCAAAGAAAACCAATAATAGATAGAATAGATAATCAGGTTTAAACCCAATTTCATAGTCACAAAACTTAAGCAACACTTTCCTAGTCATGAATCATAGGTGTTTAATCACAGTTGTCCTTGTTATGTCATAGGCAATAGTTTATGCTTCCTAATCAAAGGCATAGGCTTGTGTTCATAGTCCAGGAAATAATTCTCACAGTCACAGTCATAGTCATAGGCAATGTTCATAGTCATAGGCAATGTTCATAGTCATAGGCAATGTTCATAGTTAACGAGGCATATGGTTCTAAGGTCCATAATTTCATAGTCAAAGTTTCGTTGGTCATCATAACAGTTCTTAATTACGTCCAAGGATATAAGCACTGATAGAAAGATTTGGCATATTCTTTTGTTCCTTTAATTTCATGTCTCGAACAGAGAAAAACATTCAGATCTAAAAAGTAACCGACTTACAGAGATTAGATTAGATTCGTAGAATAACAGTCGTTGAAGTCGTTTGAATCTTCACTTGAATCCTAGCTTGACTTGAATCTTCTCTTGAAAGTCTTGAGCAGCATTTCCTCGTCTTGATTTATTTTATATATAATTCATTTATACATTTTCTCAGAGGCAACATAAGGATAGAAAATAATTGTGAATAGAGAAGGAAACTAAGGCTGTTTATATAGGATTAGGCAGACGAATCTGGTCAGAATGGCGTCCGGATACATCAAAATGAACCCAGGTTCAAAACCTGGATTTCGGGAGCAGGTCGACCCTCAGGTCGACTACCCAATCGACCTGGTCATGGGGGGTCGACCCCCAGGTCGACACCCTGGTTGACCTGGGTACCCAGGTCGACTCCCAGGTCGGCCCCCTAGTCGACCTGGGTCCTAGGCGGGAAATTTCCCGCCCAACCCGCTTCTGGGTCTGTTTTGAAATTTGAACTTGTTTCTGAACTGTTTGAATTTTAAATCGAATTCTAAAACTTCGGAGGTTCATATCACCTTCATACGGACTCCGATTTTCGCAAACACGGACTCGTTTTCATGCAGAATTCCGAGACGAACGAAATGGCGTAGCCCGTTTCCCTTGATTTTGATTTTAAAATATAATTCTGCCTTGATTTGTGAATCTTAGTGTTACAGAATTACGGGGTGTTACATTCTCCCCCACTTAAAAGGATTTCGTCCACGAAATCTTCAAGTTAGGAAGAATGTGTCCTACCATCCAATCACCCATCTACTCAACCATTCAATCACAGGCATTCATTGTCCTTAAAAGATTTCTAATGCTTTCATGTTCATATGCATAGTGTGTGTATATGTCTTTATCTAATGCAAAATCAGGCGATCTACTGATTCAGTTGACCTCCTTAATGCGAATCATGTCAGTGCCATGCGTCCAATCATGTATGCAAGCATCCCTACTTACGTAAATACTACATGTGTGCATAGCCATTCATCCATATGCAACGTCCATATGATAACATATCAAGTTCAACTTACAAACAAATACATATCTGTAAATGCAATATGAAAGCGTCCGAACTGATCTAGTGCCTAATACGTATGCATATGCACTCACGAGCAACCATTAGCAACCACTTGCAACCATCAACCATAACATGTTTCAAATACATGTTTACATCCATTGGCTTCTACCTAAGGATCGAAGATACGACCTAGAGGATATACTTTGGAAAGAGAGAAACAATTATGTGTAAAGCTCCTACAAAAAAAAAAGAAAAAAAGAAATCAAGGATGCACCCTTAAGGAAAAGGGTATGATACTACTATCTAGCCTTCTTGAGCTTTACTCCACTGTATCTTGACTAATTTAACTTCACGATTGTGAAGTTTCTGACCTCCATTTCCAAAATAAACAGATGTCAATCACGGTACCAAGTGTATGTACTAAGATGATTAGAGGTCTCCCTCTTATCCACCATGCCATAACTATAAGGGTCGAAAGGTTACTACGTACTTTTTAGAGTGCCTGCCACAACTATTCATCTCTCATGCAAACCATCCTAGTCGAACTCGACATTCCTCAACTACAAGCCCCAAAGGCCTAAACCAATATCAGACAAGCACCCAAGGAATATCTCCTCCAAATTTAGACGATCTACGTGAGATGATATAAGCAAACTCGATAGCTATTCTCAAATCCTTACTAACCAAAGATGAACTGGTCGGACCACTAACTGGATTTGAGACTCTAATGGGATCTTTCTACTATACAAGTACTATGGTGCAGAGACTCGACTATGGGAGTGGATATGAACAAATGCAAAGCGCTAAAACCAAAGGAAAGAGTACGAACAGCAAAACTAGACTCTTCCAACATAACTTTATTACCTTTCTCCTAGGTACGCTTGGTGGTGAAAGTATGTACTTGCCCTTCTGAAAATCTTGTTCCTCGTTCTTGCCCTTGTCCTTAGTTATATGCCCTATCATACCCTAGTAAAGATACTTCCTCTTGTCTTAGATTTTATAATTTCCTCCTCCTTCGTGAGCTAAATCTTCATCTATGAATTCCTCATCCTAGGGTTGTGCTCCTTAGCCAAACTCCTCATCCCCTTCCGTGTGTAGTCATGTTGACAAATCTCTCGAAGGCTGCTTCCATCGTACAGAAAACCCTATAAGCTTGAAAGAAAACTAGCCGCAGGTGAAACTACTACGGTTATAGATGGAAGTCGGGCACTACTTCGCCCTTCGATGAGGTTACCTCCCAGAAAGCCAGGAGCCCCAGAGACTCAAGAAAGAAGGAGACAAGAATTCAAACAGAGGAAGAGAAGATAGTGCGTATGGCTTTGGGGAATATGCCTTTAAAACAAATCTTTTTTTTGAAAATGCTTCTTTTAAAACTGTTTTGAAAATAATTTTTCAAATCCTTTATCTGATCTGGTAACCTTTAGCTCTGATACCACGTGTAACACCCCACATCCGTTAGTGTCACTCACAAAGGGAATGCACTAAGTTCTGTGGAGCATTTTGGGTAAAAGATGCAGATAAATTACAAGATAGAAATTAAACAGCGGAAAATAAAACTTTGCTTTATTGATAAAATAGTTTGTACAATGATTTCTTTACAATATCAGAGTATCATCTGTCTTACAAAATAAAGAAGCATAAAACAACATTTATATTCCCCAATTTTTAGCAAGAGCCAGCCATAGCATCTGAAAAGAGAATCCAAGCAAAACTTCGACAAATCTTCAAGCTGGGAAAGAGTGGCAGTCCAACTTAACCTAAGCTATACTATTCCTTTCTTTACTACCTGGGGGGGGGAGGGGGGGGGGACGGAAGAAAAGAAGACGAAAGGAAAACAGAGTCAGACATAAAGCCTGTGTAAGCTCAGTAACTTCTAGCATGTGAACATGGAAAAACAAAACGACATGAATTAACTGTACAAGACAACACCATGACGATAAGGTCAGCAAGATTAGACAAGATAATCACAAGATATGCTAAGATAAGATAAACTGGATATGCTCTAATATTTTCGCCGCTTCGCTATTTCCTTGTTATACCGATTTCTATCTCTCTGCACCACCTAACTAGTGTCCCAACTAGTACCGATAACGTGATCCCAATCCCTGTAGTTTTCATTGCCTTCAGGCATACATTTATTATTTATTACCTAGATCAAATCTAGGGTTTTCTATCAAGTGCTTTCTAGATTCAACTAAAGTTTACGCTATCTGCACTAGTACAAAACAGGCTTGTTGCTTCGCCTCATTTGCATCGGTTGTTAAAACAACTGAAGCAATTGACACTATATGCTTCGGTTATTAATACAACCGAGGCAAATGCAGTGAAGCAAATGATGTGATTTCCTGTTGCTTCACAATTTGCTTCGGTTGTATTCACAACCGAAGCATATAGTGTCAATTGCTTCGGTTATATTAACAACAGATGCAGATGAGGCGAAGCAATTTATGAAATTTGCTTCGGTTCCTATTACAACCGAAGAAAACAATGTTACTTGCATCAGTTCCATAAGAACTGAAGCAACTGCGGGGAAGCAAATATTCTTGTTTGTATCGGTTTCCTAGGAGCCGAAGCAAATTCATTGAAGCAACTATAAATCAATAAAAATGCACATATCAACAATTATAAACAATAGCCTACATATGTTAGTATTTATAATTATTATAATTAATTATTATGAATAAATACTTTACAACCACTAATTAATTATTATAAATAATCAATAACTATTTTTACATAGTAATAATTAGTAAATTATAGTTACGATTTAATAATTACACTTAACAATTAATTAGTAAATCGATTATTAATTAATAATCAATATTTAATTAGCAATGTTTAACAACTAAATTTTTAATATTATTATAAATAATTTTTAATTACTCATTTTTACAAATAATCAATAATAATTTTCAATATTTAATAAATTTTATAATTAGTTAATTATATAATTAGCAAATTATATGGTTAATATTTATTAATTACATTTAACAATTAATAAATATACTAATAATTGATATTAAATAATTACTAATAAATAATTAATATATTAACTAACAATTACCATTAAGTAGTACTTAATTATTAATAATCATTTAATAACTGTAACGAACCAAGATTTTTAACGTTTAAAATATGATATTTATTTGAATTTTGGTATTTAAGAATTTCATATTTGTTGTAATTTTGGAATTTAGTCTATTTAAATAAAATTTTAATTGATTTTATAAGTGTTAATTTAAAAATTTAACGTAAGTTGTTTTGTGAAATATTTTTAAAATTTTATTTGCGAATAGCTTTATTTTATTTAAACGTTAGCTGCATTTTTAAATGTATTGAAATACATTGTTTTGAAATCTAATTTTTATTTAACTTGAAATATTTAATTTATCTAGGTTTTATTTTGGATCTAATAGAAAAAAAAATTTGTTTAAATTGTGTTTACACTTGTTCTTAAAAATGCGTTCGCTAACAAGTGTCCTCCTTTTGCTGAAATGTTCATCCGCATGTCCTTGCTCTTTATTTTTTTCACCACGCGTCTCTCTTCTCCTGTTATTTGTTACCCTTTTTGTTTTGTTCGTCCCCATATATTCATTATTCCCATCTTCATTTCAGCTAAGCTAACGTTTTTCCCCAAAATCGGTTTTCCAAATCCCTAAAATCCATGGCTCCACCGCAAATTAAACCACTGCTCCATCCTCCAAAATTCAGTCGCCGTCGAGTCTATCGCCATGCCATCTGCTGCTCCGCCCAAGCTCGCTGACCGTCGCTCTGCATGGATGGCCACCGCGTCAACTTCAAGCCGTGATAACTTCGTGAGCCACCTGAACCCGAGGCTGCAGCGCTGAAAATCCGAGCGTTACTCCGACTATCTCCGGCCTGAATCGCTGCGCTTCTGGTCTCCAGAACCCGCCACCGTCGAACACCGCTGCCATACACCCATGTCTCCGAACAACTCCTCCATCGATGACCCCAACTTCCGGCACCAGACACCATCTCCGTCCTTTTGAAACCCATCCGCACCTCGTCCGAACCTGCCTTCACGCTGCACCGTCTTTGCTGCGTTCATGCACTATTAAAGTAAGTTTGCTTATGATTACACTTATTTCAAATTTGTTACCTCGGGTTCTATAAATATAATTGTTGGGGTTTGTAGCTACGTTCCTGCCATTTGGGTTGATTGTTGGGTTAAACATGTATTTAGATTTTGCTGTAGAATTGTGATGCATGTATAAGTTTATTGGACTTGAAATATACTACCGTGACTGTGAGCGTGGAATACCCACTGCATTAGTCGAGACCTATTTTGGGCTTTTCTTGTAGTTGATATAAACTGCTGTGAAATACATGCATAACCTGGTCCTATGCTTGTTTGCTTTGTTGTAGCACTCTACCTGTCTTTTGTCTAAAAAAATATAAAATAATAGGGAGAAACTTGAATACAAATCTCTTTAATATTCTGATTATATGGATATTTTACATGTTACTAGGATTTGGTAGTTAGAAATAATCATTTGATTTAGTTTACATGTAATATTCTCACCTGAATGATCAACATTTTGATGGCTTTTATACCTGGCATGACTTTGAATTTGCTTTGTAAGATACATTTATACACATATGATGATCCTGCCATATTACTTTGTAAAAGATGAAACCTGGGTATGTAATTAGGTAGGGAAAAAGAAATATAACTGGCTTATATATATATATATATATATATATATATATATATATATATATATAGAAAGATTCCCGTGACGTTGAAATTTATTATTGAGGTCTCCTAAATACGATGCCTGCGTTCGGAAATTTCTGCGCTAAATTATAGGGGACTATCCACGTTCTGTGCATGAACCTTAAAATTTTGAGTGCCGCATGTATTCATAGATAATGATGGTTATTTTTTAGGTAATGCTCTGTCTTACGGTTCCATAAACTTGAGTAGCTTATGTACTTTACAATCCGTGTCATCAGGAAGTAGAAACTATCTGTCTCCCATATATATATATATATATATATATATATATATATATATATATCCCTACTTGTGGTAATAATATCCTGCTTGTTGAAAAATTTATCATCAACAATTTCCTATAACCAATACCAGCATATTACATACAAACCTTACTGTTCCTTTGTTACCAAAAATAAAAATAGAAATAGAAATACAATAAAATTAAAGATTGTTCGTTTTGTTTTGGGACTACTGTTTCTTCCCTATACCATACATTATTTTATTAAGTTGTATCTACTTTTACCAACTGTCATTAGATATGTGGGTTCAAACAATAAAGTCCACCCTTGCCAAAATTTCACATGCCTGGGTTGTTTTATTTATGGACTTGTTGCATGTTGAATCTTGGAACCCTTTCTTTGTGTTACCACTTTTATGTCCAAGCTATGCACTGATGCTGCATATGTTAAACCTGAAACTTATTGGAAAATGGCGACTTATCTTCATTCATTCAAAAGAAAAAAAATTGTATTAATATTTATGTACCGCACCTTCTGTTGAATTCATGCTAATACTTCGGCTTATTATGTTCAGCATGTCATTGATTAGTATGCTCAAATTCTTTGTAAAACTCTGATAGTTTATATAAAAATTTATTATTTGCTTTCCAAAATTATTATTTTTGGACATCTATAAACATTGTTATACATTACTTCTTTTCTTATGCTATCGACTTTCAATATCACAGCGACAGCGTGTATTCCGCAGTATATATTTCCGTTTTTGATACAACTAGTAATGAAAACCCCTATGATTATTTGAGGCTTCATAGCTTGGGAGTGATAGGTGAACTTGTTAGGGTAATTTTTGTAACTGTACTGCTACATATTCTGTAATAACTTTTTTATTTTAATTCCTTGCAGGCGAACCTGATAGTTAACTAATTTTACTCTATATTCCTTCATAATCTCTGAAACAAAGTATTCTCTGTTTGGGCATTAACTTCGGTGAAGTGTTTGCACATAGAGGTTTTATTGAGTGCACGTGTGCTTTAATTCTGGCATATTTGAGTGTATTTTGTTGAATGCCATTTGTTTAATGCTTGTAGAAGATATGAAAATCTTGAATCTAACATAAATATTGCAGCTCTGGCCTTATGACAGATCTGCTTGTTGAAGATTTTAGGTACGGTGGTGAACTTATAGTTGTTGGGTCATGGAAGAGGTAGTGTGTGGTAAATGGCAAAGGGTTAACAGGAAGCTGAAGGCAGAATAAAAGTGGAGTTGTTGATTTCTAGGACAAGATGGTGACTATTTGATCTGGTGGAACTGCTAGTACGGTGGACATGGCAGCCTATGGTGAAGCTTCCGATGAGGCTGATTTCCAATGAAGCAAGAGGGCGGCATGTTTGTCAGGTCTGTCTTGAATTGTTTCCAATCGGCTATTCTTTTCATACATTTCTCTTCTTTCTATCATCCTATTTCACATGCCTTCTAAAATAAATGGGGACAGTGTGTAATTCAACATTGCATCTTATTTCCGAGGAAAGATTAATGATTACAAACAAGTTCCATTTTTCAATCTTAGTTACACTCACAAATTCATTGCATTTTATCATTATTCATCTATTATATGTACTGTATCCCATGCACTTATCATCCATATGCTAACATGGATATACACAAATTAGGATGAGACAATGAATGGCTACTGCATGTTATCAATTAAGCATGCTGCCTAAGTTTTAAATTTTCATGCTATGTTTATATAAACCTATACCTTGATTTATTTGAAAATCCTGACATTGCTTTGTTTATTACTTTATAAGTTGAGCAGGCTTTTCATTTTATTTGCTTTATGCACTCAATTGTGCAGTTTTGTTTCTACGTGTACCTGTGCAGAGGCTATATCCATGCGCAAGTTTGAGTGGGTACATATCACTTTGATTACATATGTACATATATACAAATTACTTTGTTTTCTACGTGTACTTTATGTTAAATAATTCATTTGATTAATGATTTGAAACAATCTCTTGATTGCAGGACTATGTATGAGTTGATTTTTATAATCAACAAGAGATAGGAGAGATACATGATAAGTTAGTTGGTTATATCATGCATAATTGAATCCAGTGATTTTTTATGTACCTTGATCGTTTGTTATGTATGTCGATGTGAGTAATGAAATATAAACTATTTGTGCTTTTTTCGGTCTGTAGACATTAACAAATTTGATAAATGCTATGATTTTATTGTTTATTCGATTAGATTTGTAGTAATAAGCTTTTATGAAAATTTAGAATTAATTTGGTACATTTTCAGGTTTTAAAAGAACCTGAAAATGTATCAATAACTTTTTTTTGCTTTAAATGGAATTTGCATCGGTTGTTCTATAATAAATGACCGATGCAAGATAATCTTGATTTGCTTCACAGTACATGTTTATGTGCATCGGTCGTAAGTAAACGACTGATGCAAATAATCAACATTTGCATCGGTCGCTCAACCGATGCATAAAAAATTTGTTTTTTTGCATCGTCTTCATTTGCATTGGTTGTCCAACCGATGCGACATGGGGGAAAACGACCGATGCAAATGACCTGTTTTGTAGTAGTGCTGCTGAACGCTTCTCGGATTCAGGGTTTATGCCACCTAGTCCAACTAGGGATTACGCTACCTGTCGAACGATGTCCCCAAGTCTAGGACACACTACCTAGAGTGGTATATGTTCCTATACTTCCCCACGCATGTATCGCGAATCGTTATCGCTCGTCTAGATGCACATGTCCTGTAATGTGCGACCCGAGTCCTGTGGCAGGGCAATCAAAAAACACAGAACTCGGTCGGGAGCTTTCAGATATCTGCCGATGCAGATGCTAAGGTCTGTTTTTATTCCAGTGGCTATGGTCCCACTCGACCCCTCCCTCAACTAATGAAAGGCACACCTTGAAAAATGAGAACTATACGCAGGCCCCCTATGCCCCACTGTCCTATGGCCATCCACAACCATAACTAGATATCAAGTATATGGTCTTTTGGAGTTCTCCGCCTTTCCGCTTCACGTATCTCGATTGACTGAAGATGGATGGTAGACGATGAGTTGCTATCACAGGGCTACCGGTTTCTCGCTGAATCACGCTGGTCCATCCTAGTCTTTAGGTTGCCATATTTTGCAACCAAGGCATACCCTTGGTTCTTCTACCGCAGACCTTAACCTCTGTGATCCCAGGAGGATCATCTGCAGCCTCACAGAGGGATACCAAGAGTACCCTCACGTCCCGTCGAAGCCTCGGGCTTCGTAACCCAATTCGTTGGAGCCTTCGTTTTAATCAGACGGACGTTCGCTCCTTCCCGTGTTATACTAAGAATTACTACTTAGTTCTACTAACTAAGGTTTACCACTTAGTTTCCAGAATCGTTGTTTTCTTAACTAAGGTTTACTACTTAGCTCCTTTTAACTAAGGTTTAATACTTAGTTCTCTTTCCCGTAAATTTGGATTGGTTAAGTGTCATTAATCAATTCAAGCTAACTTAACCCTCTCCATTTCCCTTAATAAACCGGTTAAGTGTTATCATTAATTCATGTTGACTTAACCCTCCCACAAACCAAGTTATATAGGTTAAGTATTTCTTATTACTTAACCCCACCCATTCATCCTGCATTGGTTAAGTGTTCCTTTTTAACATAACCTTGCCCGTCTGTTTTAACTAACATGTTATTAATGGTTAAGTATTATCCCTTCATGTTTTAGACTTAACCCTATTCCTTTATCACAATCTGATGGTTAAGTGTTCAAGTTTACTTAACCCTAGGGTCTAGCCTAGCTAACATATCAAATTGGCTAAGTGTATTAAATTTTACTTAACCCCAACCTCTAGTCTAGTTAACATGTTAATTTGGCTTAGTGCACTAACTTTACTTAACCCCACCTTCTCGTCTAGTTAACATGTTAATTTGGCTAAGTGTTTTCTAAGTTACTTAGCCCCTACAAATCTTGTCTTGTTACCATGTTAAGTTTGTTAAGTGTCCCTATGGACTTAACCCTCCCATGCTAGCTTAACTGTGTTAAGTTGGTTAAGTGTTCCTATGGACTTAACCCTCCCATCTTAGCTTAACTATGTTGAGTGTCTGTATGAACCTAACCCCACCCATCAGTTTGGTTATCATGTTGAATTGGTTAAGTGTCTTAGTTAACTTAACCCTACCATTCTTTTTCTAGCTTTAACTAAATAAATTAAAGCCGCGACCACTCACATTAGACAGGTATTGTTGCGAATACTGGATGTGCCGGTTGGTTCCGGGCAGGTTTACATCGCAACTCAGTCTAACCTCGGGTTAGGCATATTCGTGTTTTCTAAGTTCAAAGGGTTTTGATTAATTTTCAAATCAGGTTTTGAAAGCAACCATCCCGTCCGTCGGATCAGTTAGGGATAGCCAGGGAGAGCAGGAAACTTGTATTTTCCAAACCCAAGCCTAGACACTATCCTCTCTGTCACCTTAGAACTTTCTGGTGTATGTATTATTAAAAGAGATGTCATTAATAAACCTTTCTTTTGTCTAAATTAACATTTTCTCATTTAGGACAAATTCTATAAGTAAATCATTCCTAATTTACTTATTTCCTAATTACTCTTTTAATGTAAATTGTCAACACTTATTCTTATGGCCCATTTTCCCCTCTATGTCATATTTATGCTTTTTGGTATGTAAACTATACCAAATTAAGTGTCACTAACCATGATTTTTCTAAACATGACAATTACTCACAATTATGGCCAATTTCAAATTTATACCAATACACTTGTTATGCCAAATTAGCTAATCCAATTCTGATTTAACATTCTAATTACAGTTCATGTCCTACTAGACTTACTATTCTAGTTCACGATTCATGTAAATACTATATTTACAAGTCAATACTAGATTCAAATTACACATCCTATAATTCATGCCAAATTTATCCAATTTGTATTCTTATAAACATGCCATAATACATGTTCCCAATTTTATGCCAATTTCCAAGTTTATAACTACGTTTTTAGTAAACTTCATATTTTGCCCAAACCGTATTCCCACCGTTCGTATAATCGTGATTCAATCTAGATTATAGATAAATCTAGATTCGTAGAAAATAGGGAATGAACCAAAGATGCTATGAAAAAGATAGACATAATAACTGGCATAAAATGATAATTTACTAATCACAGACCTAACGAATTACACTGAAACATCGAAAGCCTATAGGTCTGAAAATCTTATGGCATCAAAAGGGTTGAATAACAACGTAGGTTCAAGAACATGGTAAGACCTAACTTAATAGGTAAATTCCCAAGGTCTAAAACCAAAGAAAACCAAGAATAAATAGAATAGATAATCAGGTTTAAACCCAATTTCATAGTCACAAAACTTAAGAAACACTTTCCTAGTCATGAATCATAGGTGTTTAATCACAGTTGTCCTTGTTATGTCATAGGCAATAGTTTATGCTTCCTAATCAAAGGCATAGGCTTGTGTTCATAGTTCAGGAAATAATTCTCACAGTCACAGTCACAGTCATAGGCAATGTTCATATTCATAGGCAATGTTCATAGTTATAGGCAATGTTCATAGTCATAGGCAATGTTCATAGTCAAAGAGGCATATGGTTCTACGGTCCATAATTTCATAGTCACAGTTTCATTGGTCATCGAATCATAATACTTCTTAATTAGGTCCAAGGATATATGCACTGATAGAAAGATTTGGCATATTCTTTTATTCCTTTAATTTCATGTCACGAATAGAGAAAATGTTCAAATCTAAAAAGTAACCGACTTACAGAGATTAGATTAGATTCGTAGAAAAACGGTCGTTGAAGTCGTTTGAATCTTCACTTGAATCCTAGCTTGACTTGAATCTTCTCTTGAAAGTCTTGAGCAACATTTCCTCGTCTTGATTTATTTTATATATTATTCATTTATACATTTTCTCAGAGGCAGCATAAGGATAGAAAAGAATTCTGAATAGAGAAGGAGACTAAGGCTGTTTATATAGGATTAGGCGGACAAATCTGGTCAGAATGGCGTCCGGATACATCAAAATGAACCCAGGTTCAAAACCTGGATTTCGGGAGCAGGTCGACCCCCAGGTCGACTAACCAGTCGACCTGGTCAGGGGGGGTCGACCACCAGGTCGACACCCTGGTCGACCTGGGTACCCAGGTCGACTCCCAGGTCGACCCCCTGGTCGACCTGGATCCTAGGCGGGAAATTTCCCGCCCAGCCCGCTTCTGGGTCTGTTTTGAAATTTGAACTCGTTTCTGAACTGTTTGAATTTTAAATCGAATTCTGAAACTTCGGAGGGTCATATCTCCTTCATACGGACTCCGATTCTCGCAAATTCAGACTCGTTTTCATGTAGAATTCCGAGACAAACGAAATGGCGCAGCCCGTTTCCCTTGATTTTGAGTTTAAAATTTAATTCTGTCTTGATTTTTGAATCTTAGTGTTACAGAATTACGGGGTGTTACATTGAAATTGGGGCATAACTTGTATTAGGAAATTTGAACATAAATTGAATATAATTGTAACAACCCGGATTTTTTAGCCATTACTTTTAAGACATTTAAATTGGTTTTAATGGTGTATTGGAAATAGAAAATGCTTTTTATAAGGAATTTATTTATTAAAAATGACGACGGACCATATAATTTATATATATTTATAAAATGGACTCGAAATGTCTCGATAGTTCATAATTTACAATTTGAATTTCAATTTAATTTACATGATCCAATATAAGTTAACTTGCCTATTTTATTATATTTTGGGGATTTTGACACATTGTTGATCATAACGGTATTTTTATTTTTGTGGACAACGGTCCGTGTGTTAACAAAGCTTTATGTAGCAAGGTGCCGAAATCTTTTAAAACATAAACAAACATATGTTATTATTTCTTATCATCAGTAAGCAACGTATATACAAAGATTAAACTAACAGAATACCATCAAACATATGTGCGAAATTTCACATAAAGGTCGATTCACATGCCTATTCCTAGACTCAAACCGACTTACCTGTATCTGGTACTAGCTGCAAAAGTAGAAAGAAAACAGTACCAAAAGCCATTAAATAAAATTGTACAAAACACTTTGTTTCTATCCAACCAGCGTGCCCCACAAGCCTCATACCCGTACACTCCAAGTTTTTTTTGCTCTGTGCCAGTCAAGCAAATAAGAGCCGTGCGTGCCAAGACATTGGAACCGTGCGCCTTAAGATTTTGTACTCCGTATGTACCAAGCTATCTGATATCGTGCTTTCCACGCTATATTTCTTTTAAATACTGTATATTTTCTTCCCAGTTTCCCCTTTTCTACTTAAGCCGTAATGAAAACCCATTGGTCCACGTTCTAACTTTTCAAGAAGAAGTCCCACAGCTTTTGTTTGTTTCCTTCGTGCTATATAAAAATCCCAGCACCCTTTTCATTCTCGCATGGGGTTCAAAAGGGAAATCGTTCTCCCTTGTGAGTTCTGTCTTCGATCAGAGCAGGCTTGGTTCCGATAGGCCGAGTCGACGGTGACGAGCTCGAGAAGGTAGTGACGTTTGCGCCTGATTTTAAGCACTACGTTGAACAATAGGCGGTAGGACCAAAGGGGTTTCAAATACCATTGAACAAAGATTTGAGTTGAGGTTTCCGATGGGGTTCCGGCGTCGAGAGGGAGGAGCGGTGGTCACATATGTCGGCTTCAGTAATTTGAATAATCTGGGTGAAGCTTTTGTTCATTCAAATGTGAGAGGGTGTCCAGTTTTTCTGGGAAGCAATGATGGGTTAGCGAGGCAAATTACAGAGATTAGCTGACTAAATGATGGTAATTAAAAGGAAAGAAGGGATTATTTTGATGTCTATATGTTTCCACCAGTTTTGTTGCTGAAAGCAGCATGTAGGTAGCAATGAATATTGGTCAGGAAGCTTGCACGAAGGGGATTGTGATGAGGGAAGTCAGTGAAGGACACGAAGAAGGTTGTTGTTGTTTTTATTAGTGTTGTGTGTTTCCAGGTAACGAGGAACTGAGGAGAAATATATGGATTAGGAAAAAGAGAAAAGGCGGTTTTCTTTTTCTAGAATGGGAGGTAATGCATGAAATTAGGAGATAGGATATTACTGAGAAAAATCAGATGTGTCGTGAGTTACTAGAATGGGTTAAAGTCTGGTAATGTTTTGTTTGGAGTAGCTGGGTGCAAACGATTTAAATGGGGAAGAAGGATGTAAGTTTTTATGTGCAAATTTTGGTAAATATTGCGGAAGGGTTTTGTTTGATACTGTTACATGATAGTCTAAGGATCGGTTTTAGATGGGGAGTGCGAGTTGAGATGGTGATGTTCTTATTGATGTCTTTGGAAATGGAGAAAGTATGGGGAGAACACACGCGACTCGACTGCAACAAGAATGTTGAAGAGGAAGAGGGAGAATTAAAAAAAAAGTGGTTAAGAGGTAAACAACTAATTTGAGATTAACAGGTTAATTGGAAAATTTATATTGTTTAAATTTAATTAAGTAATTAAATGGTAATTAACACGTCATTATAAGGTTAATAATTAATCAAACGATTTGTTGGTTTATATAAATCATGTAACTTATATTGTTTATAACCCGTGAACACGTTATCAGAATTGAGCATCTGCCAAGTTAGTATCATAACGACGAAATCTGCAATGTGGAACTGATGTTGTTGGGAACAAAGCTATTGGAATTTCGTGATGAAATCAGACGCTTGTTCAATTATAACCGAAATAAAAGCAGAACCGTCGACTGCATGACTAGGTGAGTAAACTCACTAATTCTGCCTCATTTATATTTTTATATAAACGAGTTTTAAATTTATTTATTGTAATTTCATACTGTGTGATGGTTGTTTGGATGAATGGCTGATAAAATTGGTTGAATTCGTTATATCATTGATCGTTTAATAATTCTGTTCACCATGATATTTCATATTGATGTGAAAATAATATTATTGATGTTGGCTAACATCTAAGGATGCAGGGAAATAGGTTGGAGGGATCCAACTGGATTCCTCAACATTTATATTATTGTGTTTGCATTGATTGTGACATATGCTGTGATATATTAACTGTGATTGATCTTGTTGTGTTTAGATATCATTGGCCCTAGAATTTTGGTATTTAAATACCATAAAATATTTTCGAATAGAAAATGAATCTTGAGGTTTAAAAAGGAAATGTATTGTTTTCCCAAAAATTGAAGTGTAATTTTGAATGGAGTTAAAAAGGTAGAAACTTGTTTATTTAAAACAAGAAGTCGATTTTAAACAAGTTTATAAATTAAATGAATTAATTTATCGTTGGATAAATTGAAATATAAATTCAAATTTGAATTTATATGGAAAAGTGGAAATCAGATTTGAAACCAATATTCGAAATGAGATTTGAACTTAGTAGATTATAAAGGAAATTATAAACGAGATTATAAATGTTTGGAATTAATAAGGAGATTTTCTATAAACAATAAATGGAATTGGGATTTGCTATGGTGAAATCAAATGGATTTGATTATGTAAAAAGAAATATTATTCATGATTAAAGTGAATAATCATTTAGAGTAGATATTTTGCAAATGAAAGCATCTATAAAAGAAATCTGGGTTGGAAATGTAAACTCAAATAGAAATTGGAATGATAAGGGAAATGGAAATCGCTTCCAAAAGGAAACACTGGATTTTGTTCCAAAGTTTGGAATAGAAAACAATTTGAAATAAATCCAAGGTATTTATAATTATACTTTGATTAGGTCGAATTTTATTATAATGATTTAGTTCAGAAAGGGTATTTGAATTCTATTTAGTATAAAACTATAATTTAAATAAAATATATTCAGAAGTGAATATTTTAATATTTATAACTATGGAAATACAATTCCATGTTTTGAAATAGTTTATGATTTATTTAAATTAGAATTATTAAACAAGTCTAGATTCCTATTAAGGAAAGATACTGATATTTGAAAATGAATAACGATTGAAAGTAAACGTTTTACGAATGGAAATAATCATAAGGAAAATTAAGTTAACCTGAAATTATAAGATTTATTCCGAAGTTCGGAATATTAATCGAATATAGAGTATTCAAATGAGAGTTATTGGAGTTCGACTATACCGAATTTATGGAAGTAGTTATTTTTACTTTTCATTTTGAATCAAATTTAATTATTTACTTATTAATTGAAATTAATAAGCACAAGTTATATTTTTATATGCCAATTATTTGGGAACAATGATTATAACGCTACCTTTATAAATCTAAACAATGATTATAATTCTACGGTTATCATAAATGTTTTGTAAATCTAAACAGCGATTTTAGCGTTGTCGTTATAATAAATGTTTTGTAAATCTAAAAAGTGATTTTAACGCGCGTTATAAAAATATTTTGTAAATCTAAATAGCGATTTTAACGTTTCCGTTATAATAAATGTCTTATAAATCAAATATTTGGAAACAATGATTATAACACTATGCTACCGTTATAATCTATGTTTTTCGTAAAGGAAGTGGATTCTTGGATTGAATCTGAGAGTCGCTTAAGCGATGTTTTGTTTGAAGTTGTGAACTTTGACTGTTTCAAAGTTGAAAATGTTGTTCAATTAAGGTATGAGAGATAATTAATCCCCCACTTGATTGACTTTATGATTGACGGAGAAATGGTTAAGGTTCAGTAATGAAGATTGGTTAGCAATATGGTTAGTTAATAAATGATTAGTAGTTTAAGTTAGAATAACGATGTTTTATAACATCGCGTTAATTTAAAAGAATTTGAAATGTTTCCCCTAATAAAATGAGAGATATTTTCTATGCGTAGAAAATGAAATGAATTGGTCAACGAGGAATTAAGAAATGGAATATGGAAATATTTTCCGATATTAATAAGGTGCATTTTCTGAATATAGAAAATAAGGATTTCATGAATATTTAGAAATGTTTTCCAACTAGAATAAGAGATATTTTTCTTGAATAAAGATATTAGGATATTGGGTGAGACGACCCGAACTTCCCCGCGAAGGAAAGCACGGATAGAATTGAGGACAACACACAAAAGGACGCAGACGGAAGAACATTTCATTGTTATTACAACAATTCCATCAGATACAAGAATATACAGAGTATAAATGATTAAATTACATTCGGCAAATATCAGAGATTACAATAAATTACATAGCAGCGGAAAAATATACAAAACACAACTAGAAGTGATACACGGATACAGAGCTTTCCGAGTGAAACACCCCACCTCCGTTAGGGTCACTCTCAAAGGGAATGCCCTAATTTTGGTGGAGGTTTATAAGTACAAGTCACAGATATACAAGACAGATATAAGAACACATATTTGTAAACAGCGGATGAACAACAAACTTTATTTCATAAAGTCAAATACGTGTTACAACAACATCCTTTCCAAAAACATGACATAACACTTTCATAATCTGTCTTGAGTACATTATTTAAAGAAGCATAAATAAAACATAGATAAACTGCAAAAGCCCCATAGTGGATTGTCCAAAGCCATAGTTCAAAACAGGAAAGTCCAAGCAATACATTTCTCTTCTTCAAGCTGGATATTGAGGTTGGTCAAGCTGCTGTGTTCCCTCCCTGAGGACCTGGGGGGGGGGGGGGAACGGAAGAAAGAAGACGAAAGAAAAGTAGAGTCAGACATAAAGCCTGAGTAAGTCTAGTACTATTTTGTCTATGAATAAAGAACTGGGTACGATAAGTATAAACAAGAAGTGGGCAAGCACTATAAACTTGGTTAAGTTGTCTAGGGTCGAATAGACCATCGTACCCCATGTTAATCTCTGAACCCATATAAACTAGTTTCCAATCTGCACCCCATAATCAGGGTGATGTGATCCATTCTATGATGATCGGCTCCTACTCGCCTAGTTACATGTGTCTTACGACCCCTGATGTTGTAGTTACCTATGATGGTCCCACCATGGGGTGTATCAAGTCCCATGGTGGCGGCCCGACACAACCTTAGAGTGCACAGGTATGCTACTGATGTCCAGTGCCTTATTTTTCTGCGCCGGAGTGTGTGCACGCCCGCACTCCGTTAGAACCTACACTGCTACACCACCGCCGTCGATTTGACCTCTTACAATCAGCCCAGTAATCGTGCCCCACCCTGCCTAGTTTCAGGGTATCCTGATACACCTTTTAGGGTTACTGCTGAAAAGGGTCCCCCGTTACTAGGTTTTCTATCTCTAGCCAACATGCTAAGTTGGTTAAGTGTTTTCTAACCTAACCCCCACCAGTCCGTTTAGTTTAGCATGTTCCATTTTGATTAAGTCTTTAGTTTACTTAATCCTAACAATCCTGACTCAGCCTTAATTGTCTTATTAAGGCCCTGACCTCTCACATTAGACAGGTATTGTTGTGGCTGCCTGTTGCCGGTTGGTTCCGGGCAGTCTTACGCCACAACTCAGTCTAACCTCGGGTCCTTATTGGGCTCCATGTTTAACCTCCCACATTGGATAGGTATTGTTGTGACTACTGGACAGCCGGGCGGTTCCGGGCAGGTTTACATCACAACTCAATCCAACCTCGGGTTAAACACATCGTATTTTCTACATTTACATATTTTGTCATTCTTCTTTATTTCTTATATGTAAATATTTGCGGCCCATTATTAAGTTAATGGTGTAAAGGTTACACCAATCATGGGCCCAACCCATACTTGAATTTGGGCCTTTCTATTTTATATTTTCATTCATTAATTAATTTTAACCCAACGTTATTTTCCCCCGTTTTACACGTCCGTTTATATATATATTGGGCTTAGCCTTTTAAAGACCAATTTAGCCATGCGAAAAGGGGAGGCTTATGGCGTGATTACATACACAAAAAGGGGAAGGTGAGCGTATGAACTTGCAATATGACGTTGGGAATACAAAATAGAAACTGGTGTACTTGCATAGTAGTGACATATACTTTGGTCATAAAACATAGGTGACATGAATCAAAGCATGTGAACTTGTAATTGAGATATCATTATTGACATATGAACCTATATTTTTATTTAGGCATAATGTCAAACATAAGCATGGCATAAATATTTCTAGCATAAGCATAGCATAATGTCAAACATAAGCATGGCATAAATACTTCTTGCATAAACATGGCATAATGTCAAACATAAGCATGGCATAAGTATAGTTAAATTTGTTCATGGCATAAATATTTCTAACATGAAATCATGATTCTTACTTTAGTCATGTAAACTTACAAAAGGGACTTTTTGAACCTAACCTAGCCATGTACCACATATGTCATCATATAATTCTTGTAAATAAGATAGACTTAATCATGGATTTCAATTATGCCAAATATCATTCATAGCCTAGCCATATTCATAAGTTTGCAAATAGGTTTTCTAGTACAAAAGCATGGCTTAATACATGATGCCAAATTCTCAACATAATTTCCTATGGATTATAATAACCAAACTTGTTCTAATTACTTACAAAATGATTTATGCACAAAAATATACATCATGATGGCATAGTAGCAAAACCCCAAACTTGCATAAATTTAAATCAACTACATACATGTAGCTTCAACATGGATTACATAGTTTGCGAAATATTCCAAACGTATACTTGCATAGAACTATCGCATGTAGTTCTTTATAACATGAATAACATAATTCAAGAATATCCAAACGTATATAATATTTCAAATTGATAAGAACGCACAAATATGAATAACTTTATTGCCACAATTCAAGCATACAAACCAACACAATTGTTTATTCATACCAAAGTAATACTCTACTTACAATGGTGTGATGAATTCTCTAATTTAGGGATTGAAGACGCAAATTCCTTTGTTGAATTGATTTGCTTAGGTTGCTTGAATTGCTTTAGGCTTTAGAACTTTCCTCCTAATTCTCTCTCTAGTTGGCGGCTACTCTTTGTCGTTCCTCAGCAACATGGCGGCTATGATCTTATTTTTGAATGAATAGATTAGGGTTTAGTCTAGGGTTGTTTATATAGAGGTTAGGAACTGATTAGGACCATTGATGTTGCCTGGATTGATCGTAGCCATTCATTCGATAGAGAGACCAATTAGAGCCTGCCACCTAGCCCTAATGACAAAGCAGACCACAGAAAATCGGCCAAACACAGACCTGGCCAGCCAGGTTGGCTGGGCTCGACCAGGTCGACACCCCTGTCGACAGGCCTGTCGACCTGGTTAGACCAGGTCGACAGCCCAGTCGACTTGGTGGGTCAGGCGGGTGTTTTTCCGCCCTGGCCCATTGGGCCCCATTTTCGAATTTAAACCTGATTTATTCTGTTTGAATTTAAACTTGATTCTCAAACTTCCGAAGGCCATATCTTCTTCATATGGACCCCGTTTTTCGAAAACTCGGACTCTATTTCGCGTATTTTTCCGAGACGAACGCAATGGCGTATCCCGTTTCCCTTAGTTCTTTGATTTCAAATTAATTATACTTTAATTTGTTAATTTCACAGTTATAGAATTTTCGGGGTGTTACATTCTCCCCCACTTAAAAGGATTTCGTCCCCGAAATCTTCAAGCTAGGAGGAATGTATATCCTAACATCCAATCATCCATCTACTCATCCATCAAACACGAGCATCCATTGTCCTTAAAAGATTTCTAATGCTTCATGATCATATGCGAAGTGTGTGTGTACATGAACTTATCTAATGCAAAATCAGGCGGTCTACTGATTCAGTTGACCTCCTTAATGCGAATTATGTGAGTGCCATGAATCCATTATGTATGCAAATTTTCCTATTCTTGATTCTACATGAGTGCACAACCATTCAATACAAATGCAACATCCATATGACAGCACATTAATGTTCAACCATATACGAATGCAAACATATATGCATATGCAATATGAAGTGACTGAGCCGATCTAAAACCTAGATTGTGTGTGTATATGCAACCACGAGCAACCATTAGCAACCACTTGCAACCACTTGCAACCATCATACATAACATGTTTCAACTACATGTTTCCATCCAAAGGGTTTCTACCTAAAAGATACGGTCGAGGAAATATTCCTAAAAAGATAGATAAAAGCGTAACTTAAGGAAAATGAAAGATCAAGGATGTACCCTCGAACAGAAAAGGGTAGGCAGTACGTATTCTAGCTTCAGTTTCCCAAGTCGCGTCTCCCTCGGCGTCGCTCCACTGAACTTTGACGAGCTTGACTTCGCGGTTGCGTAGCTTCTTCACTTCCGTTCCTAAAATGCGGGTTGGAACCTTCCTTATGGTTGCTTCGCGTTCCACTTCGGCCTCTTCGAGGATATTTGGCTCTACCACTTCAGCAGACTCATGTAGACATTTTCGGAGATGTGAAACGTGAAAAACGTTGTGGACTCCAGCTAACTTCTCGGGTAGCTCTAATCTATAGGCCATTTTCCCAATCTTCTCGATGATAGGGAATGGACCTACGAACCTTGGTGCAAGCTTTCCTGTGGTTCCAAAACGAACAACGTTTCTTAATGGTGATACCTTGAGAAAAACTCTGTCTCCAACCTCAAATTCAAGGTCGGTCCTTCTCTTGTCGGCATAGGACTTTTGTCTGTCTTGGGCCGTCTTCATCCTTCTTCGTATTAAGTCTACTTTCTCTGAGGTCTCTCGGATCATATCTGGTCCAAGTATGAGCTTATCCGTAGACTCCCACCAACAAGTGGGTGATCGGCACGGTCTTCCATATAAAGCTTCGAAGGGCGCCATTCCGATGGTTGCTTGATAGCTGTTGTTGTAGGCAAATTCCACCAAAGGAAGGTGGTCTTCCCATGTCCCTCCGAAGTCAAGGACGCATAGTCTTAAAAGGTCTTCCAAAACTCAGTTCACTCTCTCTGTTTGGCCGTCGGTTTGGGGATGATAGGCTGTGCTCAAGCATAACTGCGTTCCTACTGCTTCTTGCAGACTCCGCCAAAACTCACTAGTGAAGATGGGGTCTCGGTCACTAACAATGCTAGACGGTATTCCATGGAGTCGAACGATTTCTTTGAGGTAAAGTGATGCTAGGGATGAGGCAGTTCTTTTACTTTTGACAGGTAAAAAGTGGGCGCTTTTAGTAAGCCTATCCACTATTACCCAAATGCTAGTGTTGCCTCTCCTAGACCTAGGCAGCCCATCGATGAAGTCCATTGAGATGCTATCCCACTTCCATTGCGGGACCTCTAGAGGATGTAGCAGTCCGCCAGGCTTTTTCTGTTCCGCCTTAACCTGTTGGCACACCATACACTTAGAAACGAACTCTGCCACGTCCTTTTTCATGCCGTTCCAGAAGAAAGTCCTTTTTATGTCTTTGTACATTTTATCTCCACCTGGGTGTATCGTCATTTTGGAGTGATGTGCTTCCTCGAGAACCTTCTTTACTAAATCTTTCGTCTGTGGGACGCATAGTCTTCCGTCTCGCCTTAGCAAACCCTTATCGTCGATGGAGTATCTGTTGAGGTGACTTGAGGTCTCACCCCTAATTAGCCTATCAATTGTTTCCACAAGCTGAGGGTCTTCGCGTTGTGCTGTCCCTACAGAATCCACTAAAGTTGGGCGCACATCGAGAGATGCTAGCAAGCCTGGTACGAAATCGGAGGAAGGCCTAAAGTCGAAGCTGGCTATAAACTCTAGGCTTTGTCTTTCAACAAATAACGGGCTTAGGGTCAATTTCTTTCGGCTCAACGCGTCTGCCACTACGTTGCCTTTGCCCGGAGTATAGGAGATTTCGAAATCGTACGAGGCAAGAAACTCCATCCATCTCTGTTGCCTCAAGTTAAGATCCTTCTGCGAGAAAAGATATTTCAACGATTTATGGTCAGTGTAAAGTTTGAACTTCTCACCTAGGAGATAGTGTCGCCAAGACTTGAGTGCAAAGACGATGGCGGCTAACTCAAGATCGTGGGTTGGGTAGTTCTTTTCGTGCACTTTCAACTGCCTCCCGCCATAAGCTACTACCCTTCCTTCTTGCATTAAGACGGCGCCTAGCCCTGTCCCACATGCATCCGTATAAACAGTGAACATCCTGCTCCCATCTGGTAGCGTCAAAACTGGGGCTGTTGTAAGAGCCCTTTTCAGTCGTTGGAAAGCAAACTCGCAATCCAAATCCCAATTGAATACTAGATTCTTCTTAGTTAATTTCGTGAGCGGAGCTGAGATTTTCGCAAAATCCCTTATAAACTTTCGATAGAAACCTGCTAGTCCTAGGAAGCTTCGGACCTCAGTTGCATTCCTTGGTGTCTTCCAATCCTGTACCGCCACTACCTTAGCAGGGTCTACTGCTAACCCTTGTTTGGATACTATGTGCCCAAGGAACCTCACCTCTTCTCTCCAAAAGTGGCATTTGGAGAATTTGGCTTTTAGTTGATGGACTCGCAAAGTTTCCATGATTGCCCTTAAGTGCTGAGCATGTTCCTCTTCACTCTTTGAGAAGATAAGGATATCATCTACGAAGACCACTACGAATTTGTTGAGGAAATCTCTAAATACCCTACTCATCAGGTCCACGAAGTAAGCAGGTGCATTTGTCAAGCCGAAAGGCATGACAAGCCATTCAAAGAAGCCGTCTGGGGTTCTGAACGCCGTTTTATCGATGCTATCTTCAGCCACCCTTAGCTGATGAAAACCGGTTGCTAAATCGAGTTGGGAGAAAACAGACGCTCCTACAAGCTGGTCAAACAAATCGTCAATTCTAGGGAGAGGGTGCCTATTCTTTTTCGTTAGCTTGTTGAGCTCCCTATAGTCAACACATAGACGGAGTGAACCATCCGCCTTTGTAGCGAACACCACTGGAGCGCCCCATTCTGAAATGCTCCTCCTAATGAACCCCTTCTCTAGATGCTCTTTAATCTGTTTACTGAGCTCTTTCCTTTCTCGTGGAGCCATATGTCTAACGGGCAACGCAACGGGCTTTGCATTATCTACAAGATATATGCGGAAGTCTATTTCCCGCTTCGAAGGCAAGCCCTTCACCTCTTCGAAGACATCCGGATATTCCCGGACCACTCTAACTGATTGCAAATTTTCAACAGAGGCATCTAGTGATTCAAGATAACTAAGCATAACCGCATACGAGGGATTACAAGAAATTTCCAAAGTATTACCGAGTTGGGTTAGGAGCCTAACAACCCTTTTCTCACAATCAAGGATGGCCCCATTACTGGATAGCCAATCCATACCCAAAATCAAACCATAACCCGAAAAGCCCAAAACAAAGGCACTACATTGAAATTCTACACTTAGAATAGAAATTTTCAATCCCACACAGATCATAGACAAATGAGCTGGGCCCCCAATTGGGTTTGAAACAATTAAGGGGTCCTCTACCATACTAGTTTTTAGGTGCAGAGATTCTACTAAAGCAGACGAGATAGAGGAGTGTGATGCGCCAGAATCAAATAAAGTGCGAACGGGATGATCATAAAGATAAACTACACTTTATACAGAAGTATTTATACCTCGCTGTTGCAGAGGTGGCGCTTCCAGCACATGAACCTGTGCCCCTGGGGTGGATCCAGCCCTCTGCCCCTGTCCTCGTTTCTTTGGGCAGTCCTTAGCCCTATGGCCCGTCTCACCGCAAGAAAAGCACCCACCATTCTCCTTGGCCTTCTTTTTCCGGCAGTCCTTTACTAAGTGCCCCACTTTGCCACAGAAATTGCACTTCCTCTTCTCTTTGTTGCCTTTCCCGCCTTTCTTAAAGTCTGTCTTTTTAGGTTGCAAACCCTCTTTCTTCCCTTGAGAGCTTTCTGCCTTTGTCTCCTTCTTTCCCTTATCCTCTTCATTCAGCAATGCCATTTGCACCAATCTTTCATACGTGGCTCCCATGGGTATATGGGTCATGGCCAAACTGTGTAATGGCTCATTTAACCCTTTGACGAAACGGAGAGCCTTCTTGTGTGGGGTATTGACTAGGTCAAGCCCAAACCTAGCCAGCTCATCAAACTGATTCACATATTCTCTGACTGTCTTGTCCCCTTGCTTAAGAAATAAGAATTTTTCCAACTGCAAACTTCTTTCCGCATCTGAGAGAAATTTAGTCTCAAACCTTACCCTAAAGTCCTCCCATGTCTCCACTGGTCTTTCAGCATTAGTGACTTCCCACCAGTAGGAAGCCTCGCCCTTCAATAGCCACACTGCCAATTGTACTTTTTGTCTATCTTCTACCTCAAAGATGATGAATAGGTCCTCCGTTTCTTTCAGCCAATTTCTAGCTGCTACGAAGGACTCAGTTCCATGGAAATCCCTTCCTCCCATAGCTTTAAAATCTTTACATATCTTAGCGAAAGTGTTTCCCCGAGGAGGAGGTGGAGGAAAAGGTGCCGCTGCAGCTGGATGATTTCCTTCAGCTGGGGGAGGAGGAACGGTAGGACCTGGCTGAGTGGCCCTTGCTTCTAAGAACCGTCTAAACCAACCAGGTATTGGCCCCCCTTCTGGCAAGTTAAGTTCTTGGGACATGCTGAAACAAAAAGGATAGATTCAAAACGAAGGATAAGAGATAGTACCTATGGCTTTGGGGAGTGGACTTTGCCCTTTTAAAATAAAATAATATTTTTCTTTTAAAAATGCTTCTTTAAATTTCCTTTTTGAAAATAATTTTTCAAAACTTTTTATCTTATCTGGTAAACCTATGCTCTGATACCAAGTGAAACACCCCACCTCCGTTAGGGTCACTCTCAAAGGGAATGCCCTAATTTTGGTGGAGGTTTATAAGTACAAGTCACAGATATACAAGACAGATATAAGAACACATATTTGTAAACAACGGAAGAACAACAAACTTTATTTCATAAAGTCAAATACGTGTTACAACAACATCCTTTCCAAAAACATGACATAACACTTTCATAATCTGTCTTGAGTACATTATTTAAAGAAGCATAAATAAAACATAGATAAACTGCAAAAGCCCCATAGTGGATTGTCCAAAGCCATAGTTCAAAACAGGAAAGTCCAAGCAATACATTTCTCTTCTTCAAGCTGGATATTGAGGTTGGTCAAGCTGCTGTGTTCCCTCCCTGAGGACCTGGGGGGGGGGGGGGGAAACGGAAGAAAGAAGACGAAAGAAAAGTAGAGTCAGACATAAAGCCTGAGTAATTCTAGTACTATTTTGTCTATGAATAAAGAACTGGGTACGATAAGTATAAACAAGAAGTGGGCAAGCACTATAAACTTGGTTAAGTTGTCTAGGGTCGAATAGACCATCGTACCCCATGTTAATCTCTGAACCCATATAAACTAGTTTCCAATCTGCACCCCATAATCAGGGTGATGTGATCCATTCTATGATGATCGGCTCCTACTCGCCAAGTTACATGTGTCTTACGGCCCCTGATGTTGTAGTTACCTATGTTGGTCCCACCATGGGGTGTATCAAGTCCCATGGTGGCGGCCCGACACAACCTTAGAGTGCACAGGTATGCTACTGGTGTCCAGTGCCTTATTTTTCTGCGCCGGAGTGTGTGCACGCCCGCACTCCGTTAGAACCTACACTGCTACACCACCGCCGTCGATTTGACCTCTTACAATCAGCCCAGTAATCGTGCCCCACCCTGCCTAGTTTCAAGGTATCCTGATACACCTTTTAGGGTTACTGCTGAAAAGGGTCCCCCGTTACTAGGTTTTCTATCTCTAGCCAACATGCTAAGTTGGTTAAGTGTTTTCTAACCTAACCCCCACCAGTCCGTTTAGTTTAGCATGTTCCATTTTGATTAAGTCTTTAGTTTACTTAATCCTAACAATCCTGACTCAGCCTTAATTGTCTTATTAAGGCCCTGACCTCTCACATTAGACAGGTATTGTTGTGGCTGCCTGTTGCCGGTTGGTTCCGGGCAGTCTTACGCCACAACTCAGTCTAACCTCGGGTCCTTATTGGGCTCCATGTTTAACCTCCCACATTGGATAGGTATTGTTGTGACTACTGGACAACCGGGCGGTTCCGGGCAGGTTTACATCACAACTCAATCCAACCTCGGGTTAAACACATCGTATTTTCTACATTTACATATTTTGTCATTCTTCTTTATTTCTTATATGTAAATATTTGCGGCCCATTATTAAGTTAATGGTGTAAAGGTTACACCAATCATGGGCCCAACCCATACTTGAATTTGGGCCCTTCTATTTTATATTTTCATTCATTAATTAATTTTAACCCAACGTTATTTTCCCCCGTTTTACACGTCCGTTTATATATATATTGGGCTTAGCCTTTTAAAGCCCAATTTAGCCATGCGAAAAGGGGAGGCTTATGGCGTGATTACATACACAAAAAGGGGAAGGTGAGCGTATGAACTTGCAATATGACGTTGGGAATACAAAATAGAAACTGGTGTACTTGCATAGTAGTGACATATACTTTGGTCATAAAACATAGGTGACATGAATCAAAGCATGTGAACTTGTAATTGAGATATCATTATTGACATATGAACCTATATTTTTATTTAGGCATAATGTCAAACATAAGCATGGCATAAATATTTCTAGCATAAGCATAGCATAATGTCAAACATAAGCATGGCATAAATACTTCTAGCATAAACATGGCATAATGTCAAACATAAGCATGGCATAAGTATAGTTAAATTTGTTCATGGCATAAATATTTCTAACATGAAATCATGATTCTTACTTTAGTCATGTAAACTTACAAAAGGGACTTTTTGAACCTAACATAGCCATGTACCACATATGTCATCATATAATTCTTGTAAATAAGATAGACTTAATCATAGATTTCAATTATGCCAAATATCATTCATAGCCTAGCCATATTCATAAGTTTGCAAATAGCTTTTCTAGTACAAAAGCATGGCTTAATACATGATGCCAAATTCTCAACATAATTTCCTATGGATTATAATAACCAAACTTGTTCTAATTACTTACAAAATGATTTATGCACAAAAATATACATCATGATGGCATAGTAGCAAAACCCCAAACTTGCATAAATTTAAATCAACTACATACATGTAGCTTCAACATGGATTACATAGTTTGCGAAATATTCCAAACGTATACTTGCATAGAACTACCGCATGTAGTTCTTTATAACATGAATAACGTAATTCAAGAATATCCAAACGTATATAATATTTCAAATTGATAAGAACGCACAAATATGAATAACTTTATTGCCACAATTCAAGCATACAAACCAACACAATTGTTTATTCATACCAAAGTAATACTCTACTTACAATGGTGTGATGAATTCTCTAATTTAGGGATTGAAGACGCAAATTCCTTTGTTGAATTGATTTGCTTAGGTTGCTTGAATTGCTTTAGGCTTTAGAACTTTCCTCCTAATTCTCTCTCTAGTTGGCGGCTACTCTTTGTCGTTCCTCAGCAACATGGCGGCTATGATCTTATTTTTGAATGAATAGATTAGGGTTTAGTCTAGGGTTGTTTATATAGAGGTTAGGAACTGATTAGGACCATTGATGTTGCCTGGATTGATCGTAGCCATTCATTCGATAGAGAGACCAATTAGAGCCTGCCACCTAGCCCTAATGACAAAGCAGACCACAGAAAATCGGCCAAACACAGACCTGGCCAGCCAGGTTGGCTGGGCTCGACCAGGTCGACACCCCTGTCGACAGCCCTGTCGACAGGCCTGTCGACCTGGTTAGACCAGGTCGAGAGCCCAGTCGACTTGGTGGGTCAGGCGGGTGTTTTTCCGCCCTGGCCCATTGGGCCCCATTTTCGAATTTAAACCTGATTTATTCTGTTTGAATTTAAACTTGATTCTCAAACTTCCGAAGGCCATATCTTCTTCATACGGACTCCGTTTTTCGAAAACTCGGACTCGATTTCGCGTATTTTTCCGAGACGAACGCAATGGCGTATCCCGTTTCCCTTAGTTCTTTGATTTCAAATTAATTATACTTTAATTTGTTAATTTCACAGTTATAGAATTTTCGGGGTGTTACACCGAGCATCGTTCCAGCTGTAAATCAGGATCCTGTGAATATAAATCTGCAAAACCAAAACTACTAGCTGCCCGTGCGGAAAATAGGGGCACCCAGAGTTTAGGTTAAAACAATAAACTCCAGGTCAGTCATGGGACTGGTGTGAGAACTAAAACAGTTATAATTCTTTATTTTAAAGTTCGGTAAATTAAGGGACCACGCCGTATAACACGGAACGGGTTTCCTCCCAAGGATACCAGTGCATAAAACAAACAGCGCAATGCTAAATAAAGAAAAATGAAGCTGTTATAAGACCCAGGTCCCATCACACAATGCAACGCAAGCCGGAGGATAGGGTTTTCCCTTATAACAGCCAAAGCATGCTTGATACGTTTAAAACAAATCATTTGATACTATAATAAGTGTATAGTGTCAAAAACAATTTCAATCATAAATATAAATCATAGACGACATGAGTGCCCCATCCCACTATGTCGCCATACTAGGCTCTACAAATAAAGCCGAAATACACGTATTGGAAATTGGATTTCCGTCATGAGTCGAGGCAAGGGGCAAGCTCCTCTCCGCGTTCGAGACACTATAGCAAATGCCTCAGGACCCCACTATGATCCTTGGAATCGGCTGGGCCGGTCCTCTCTTACTTTTGAGGATTGGCAATTCCTGAACACACGTTTCCCGGTCCTTACAGACCTATATCCGAGGCGCCTCGTATCCAACAACCACACAGGTGAAAAGTATATAAATGTCAGGGCTGGTAGGTCACTGACACCACCCTAGCTAGAAAGAAACGTCGTGCTCTCCCAGCGGTCCGTCTCCCGTTTTTGACTCATACCGAGGTGTGAGGCTCGCGAATTCACGTTATACACAAAGCTACGCCACACAGGCCATGCTTTGATCATCAACCACAAGACTTTGCTTTTCAATAGAAGCCTTGATCAATTGCCACTTACGCATGCCACATTGGCAATTCACTCCATGCGACTGATGTCCATCGATATACAACCTCTGAGCTCGTACGTCTCAGAGAAGGGCGTTAAGCAAGAGAATAAATTCTCCGCCGCCAAACAGATGTATATTTAATAGAGATCAATCAACACAGAATAAAATCCAATGTCAGACACACAATCCATTTGCAAGTTCGTTCTGGGTCTGAACGAAACCGGAGGCACTTTCCTCGCATATCCATCCATCTCCAAGTACGTCTGGATGATCACCAATCGTTTCCCTCATCCTGGGTGTACAGCCCAATCAAGATCATCAGTAATCACCCAAACGATGTGAAGACTTCCGGTCTTCGACCACCGTCTTCATCTTCGACATCTCGTCGAATCGATTATTCAGAATGGGTATAAACCCGGCCTTTCTGAATAACCCACGTATATGATAAACAAATGTTACACAAACACAACGAACGCCTCATTCCAATTCAGAATATTCTTTTATTCACAAAATCATATTCTTAGGGAAATGTTCCCATTAATTTTATCAAAGATAAATTCTTCTAAATTTATTCTATAATTTTCCTTTGGATATCATATCAAACTAGTCGGGATTAACGAACCACACCGAAGTAATTATTTATTTTATTTCCCAATCCCAACCTATATATCCCATGGAGCAAAACTGGTGATACTCCATTCCTAACACCACGGTGTTATCGGTAAAATTAATTACCATTTCACGTTCAAATCTAATTAAAGATTTAGCTATCGCTTTGGAGCAAAACTGGTGATACTCCACTCTCGATCACTTTTCAGATTTGATAATTTAAATTATCAATTCCCATTTTAATCTAATTAAAGATTCATTAAAACTTCACTTAGTTTTAATCTTCTCAAAAATCAATATCTTGCCTTTAACTGGGTTAAAGCACCAATGTCATCTAAAACACGATCCACAATAAACCCAAATCACATTTGATATTAAATCCAAGGCTTTGAATAGAAGATATATCGGCTTATATTCAATATCAAATTCTGAAACCAACATATATCGTATTGGAAGTAACGATATAAAATATATCTTTCAAATTCCCATAACAATATTTGTATAGTCACGAAATCCAATATCGAAATATTCCGAAGATAATTTCGATTCAACTCCAGTCCCATCCACGTATTGGGAATATTGATTATTTTTAAAATCACTTTCAAATTCAATTTATTTATTTCACAAATAAATTGATTTAAATTCTAGTTCAAAACTAGTTCATTTTGACAAAAATCTATTTTTATCATTTCAAATGTGGAATTCTTCATCCCAGTTCTTTCCAATCCATATATTATGGTTTTACACAAATTATTGATATTTTAATAATTTTATCAAGGCCCGTACAGTCGATTTCCAACAACGGCCATCGGACTGCACTTGCATCGACCTTTTTCAAATTTGATTTGGACATAATTCCAAATCCAACCGTTAGATTTCAAATTTCTAATATTCATTGGAAAGCTCTTTTCGATACGAACCCAAAGGTTCCGGTTTTAGGAGAATCCGACGGGCGGATCTCCCGCAACGTCAATTCGAAGTCAATGGTCGAAATTCACGAACTGCCGCGGAGCGGCACGTTCTATTCAGGCCATTTTATATATAATATATATATTATATATATTTCGTCAATTTCCTTTTAAAACGTATTTTATAAATCGTTTTAAATTCGTTTCAAAACCATTTCAACACTATATTCAATTTCTAATCAAAACTGAATACTTTATATCATTACTACATAAATGATAATATTTTCAAAACGTTATATTTTGAAATCATTTCTTTTCTATATTCATTATAAAAACGAATATAATCGATATAAATATCGTTCATGTCAAAATAGCGCAACTCTAATCAACACGGCTTTATATATTTCAATAAATGCGTTATTCTATTCAACAAATGAATATTTATCCCATTCAACACATGAATCTATATTTCTTTCAACACATGACTAATCTCAACACATGAGTACTGTCAACACATCACTATTTTTGTTATGTAAAATATTTTATAAAACTATGGTATCTATCGTTTGATTTTCAATTAGACTTCAACCGTAAAGTAGTTCTAATTTTAAATATGATAAAGATGTAAATTTCATTGTATAAAATATTTCACTCAACACATGAACATCGTCAACACATGACTATTTTTATATTCAACACATGAATTTTCTTTTATAATATTCCTTATTTTCCCGATTGGAATGAGGCCCGATCAATCACCATATAATGTTAATTATATGGATTCCATACCACACATGTATATAATAGCATTGAAAAATAATCAATCATCAACCAAAGTGCACTACACCGTATAAGCATCAAATATAGATATCTTACGCTTATAACAGCCTGTCAATCAATCGATCGACATATTTAATCAATCAGGATGAGTGAACTTCCAACTTTCATCCCAACACCCGTGTGGGGTTTCAAACAATCAAACACAGATTTTATTTTGTGCAGTTGGGCGATGTGTAAAATTTATCCTCCCAATCAATGTCCTTCAAATAGGTGTACATAAACAAACCGTCCGGTTTGTAAATGAATAATTTATTTTATTCACTTCCACGTTAAAAATTATACTCTTAACGATAAAATATTCTATTTCAACACATGAATTTCTATTCATTTCATTTACACAATAAAAATGATATTTTTATTTTTCTAACATATTTTGGGAAATTTCGGCGGCATAACGACACGATACTAGAAACGGGACGAGGCCTAGCCTTATCCCCGGTCTATTGAAGGCCCACGCCATTCACACATCAATCAAATCCATTCCATTTCACCAAACAATTCAATTCCAACCAAATAAACTAACCAACTACTCAACCAAACAATTTAACAAGCAAGCCATCCATGGTCTGTGGATGACGGGTGTCGGGTGCTACTAAGCACCGTCTGCATCCTAGTATATATATATAACTAGAAAAAGAGAATTTAGAGTGAGAAGTTCTCACCGACTAGCTAAACCAAACGCCACGACTCTTCTTATGTAGAAATCTTCGTCGTTCTCGCCTTTTGTCACTTTCACCGCCCGTAGTCACTACATATATAAAAATCACATTTTTATATTGTTGCCATGTATATAAAAATCACATTTTTATACTACTACTATATAGATAAAAATTCTATTTTTACAACGGTGTTCATATAATAAAGATTATATTTTTATATCTCTACTTATATAAAAATCACATCTTTGCTCCTTTTACATAATAAAGATCAAATCTTTAATACTTTTATAATGTAAAAATCATATTTTTAATCTTCTACTAACATAAAAATCATATTTTTATTAACTTCATATGTCAAAAATCATAGAAGCTTTAAAGCGGAGAAAACTCACTTTTTTTCTCTGATGCCTTTTCTGAACTGCTGAATTGTTGTTCGAGCTCCAGACTTCGTATACAAACTCAAATCTTCAATCCATCTTTTTTTTTAGCACAAGCACGCCATTCTGAACAACTTTCGCCTAAGGAACTTTTTGCCGAAAATGCTCCAATTCGCCAGAATTCGCGAAAGTACACGAATTTTGCCGCTTCCGGACAGCAGACTTTAAACGCGTTTTCCGGGCAGCTCTGAACTCCAAAACACGACTTCCATATAGCCAAATCGAAGAGAATTTCATGCTCTACGACTTTGGTTTTGAGGGACTTTGGCTAAAAGTACACGGTTTGGGAGTTATTGACGAAAAACGGTCAGGGACTTTTATGCAAAAACGGGATTTTTGGTGAAAAGGGGGATATTGGCCATGTGGGGCCCACGGTCGGAATTGGGGGAGGCAAAGGGGGGCGTGGGGCCTGAGGTGGCGTGGGGAGGCGGCCAGGGGGCGGCGGTGGTGGGGCCCGTGGTGGTGGTGGTGGCTTAGGGCTTTGCATTTCAAGAGAGAAAGAGGAGGAGAGAGAGAGGAGGAGGAAGAAGAGGAGGGGAGGAGGAGGTGGGGTGCGGCGGCTCGCCGGAGGCTGGTGGTGGGCGGTGGAGGAGGGGGGCAGCGGCGGCATGGGGGTTGAGGTCCCCATTAATGAAGAAAGAGGAAGAAAGGAGGAAGAGAGAAAAGTGAGTGAAGAAAAGGAGAAAAAGTGATTATATGCTAGTTTCTCGCGTATCGCCTGAACGCTAACGATCTCCAATCACCGCGGATTTCGGACACGAGATAGTAGACGTGAAGACGAGTCCAACGAAACAAGTTTCGTCGAATTCCGAGTTCGTTTGACCATTCAACAAAAATCACAAAAATGCTCAGATAAGCTCTAAAAATGCGATTTTGGCGCACCTTTTCCTCTCGCACGCTCACATGCTAACTCAAAAAATCAAGCCCTCTTGGATTTAACCATTATTAGATCATACGAGTCCAGAAAAAAAAGTAGAATCGAATTCCGAGGTCGTATCAATAATGTTCCTTTGTAAAATGACTGCTCGTTTTACCCCGAACTGTTTTAGCTCGCACGGCCACATACTGACTCCGTTCGACGCGCCATTTGGAACATAACAATAATTTGTCATTATGAATCCATAAAAATTTATCTCGTCGAATTTTGAGCTCGTATGCAAAATTTCACTTTTTAAGGGCTATGTTTTGTTAACCGAACAACTCCAGCCCATAGCCACTATTCCGGATATCGGAATATACCGAAGCTTATACCTTTCGGAGTTCTAAACGGCATTTTGAACTCAATGGAAGTGGTTTCGAGTCCAAATTCATCCGTATGCAAAATTTGACTTTTTGGGCCATGTATAATTTACATAGCGACTATTCTGAATTTTCAACTGGGCATAACTTTTGATTCCCGCTATGAAATTTCGATTTTTCGGATTCGTTGGAAAAATATTCACGAATAGATTCTAATATTTTTGGTTTCACTAAAATCCGGATTGTTTTGCACCCGGTACATTCAATTGAAGTTTGAAATTGAATTATCGAACTACCGCGCCATTTTCAATTCCTTTTATAATTATATATAAATATTTATATTCTAACGACGACGTATATAATATATACGTTTGAATTATATTCAAAATAAATTTCTCGTTGTTATTATTTAAAATAATCTATTTTAAATATTCAAAATTCGCTAAAATTGTCAACATAAAAATTTTAAACTGGCTCAGAATTTCCGGGTTATTACATTGGGAATGTTTCTCAAGAATCGAGAGAGAAATAGAGCTTTGAAAGGATACAAAAGATGGGAAATGGGAATTGGAAACGATAATATAATAAGGAATTAATATAAAAAGGAGCCAGTGTTTTTTGATTTTTGATCGGTAGAATTTCCAATTGGAAATAGGATCGTTGATTGTATGGATGTTTTTGTAACAACCCGGATTCCGACAGGCCGATTTTTTTTCAAAAATCCAATCTATCGAAACCCGAGTTGGGTGCCTGGTATCCTGCAGAAAAAGACAGAGATAAAGAAACATGTCAGAACTCATAAAGCATCTCACTGCGGAAGGAAATAAAGTATAATATTCAAATATTGCTTTACCTCATTAATAATACTTCTAAACCAGTATCCAAAGCCATACCATCCCTGTCATGAACCTAACCTGGAAGTATGTAATGAGGAGGGGGTCAGAACATAAGTTCTATGTGAGTGGACTTAGAATAAACTTCTGTATAATCCTACATATACCGTTCAGTTACATTTTCTTGCTTATTAGGTTATTCGCGATATTAGCTCTCAAGGCTATACTCATGTCCCACTAGTAGGTTAACCTAATACAACGTATATGTAGATACCCCCAGCTCGTCTAATCCTTTCCATAAATATATATATATATATCCCTTGTCGTATGTCGTACGGACTTCATCATGTAAATCTATACTACTTTAGTGTAGTGCCACCAATCTCGAAATCGTTTGGACTGCCACTCTCGATCTTGCTAGATTTAGTGTATCATCTAGACCTAATCCAAGGTTTACTATCGAGCATTTCCTAGATTCAACCAGGGTTTATGCTACCTGGGGCCACTGGGGTTTATGCTACCTATTGAACGCTTCTCAGATTCAGGGTTCACGCGACCCAGGTCCAACTAGGGATTATGCTACCTATCGAACGTTGCCCCCTAGTCTAGGACACACTACCTAGAGCGATGTATGTCCCTAGACTTTCCCCACGTACGTGTCGAGAATCGTTATCGATGTCTAGTTGCACATGTCCTCTATATGTGCGGCCCGAGTCCCGTGGCAGGGCTAATCAAGAAACACGGAACTCGGTCAGGAGCTTTAAGTTATCTGTCGATGCAGATGCTAAGGTCTGTTTTTATCTGTGTGTGGCTATGGTCCCACTTGACCCCTCCCTCAACTAATGAAAGGCACCCAAGAAAACCAAGATTGAGAAATATTCGCAGGCCCCCTATGCCCCCACAAACCTATTGGCCAAACCTCACCCATAACTAGATAGAAAGTATATGGTCTATTGGAGTTCTCCGCCTTTCCACTTTACGTACTCGATTGACTCAAGATGGTAGGTAGACGATGACGTGCTATCACAGGGCTAAACAAGATATCACCGCCTCATGCTGACCCATCCTAATCTTTAGGTTGCTTATATTGCAACCAAGGCATACCCTTTGCTCTTCTAACGCAGACCTTAACCTCTGTGAGCCCAGGAGGATCATCTGCAACCTCACAGAGGGATACCAAGAGTACCCTCACATCCCCTCGAAGCCGCGTGCTTCGTAACCTAGTTCCTTGGAGCCTTCTTCATGATCAGATGGATGTTCGCTCCCCCTCGTGTTCTACTTGGCTTTCTTGACTAAGGTTTACTACTTAGTTCTCTTAACTAAGATTTACTACTTAGTTCTCTTAATCGTTCTTTTTTCTTAACTAAGGTTTACAACTTAGTCCTCTTAACTAAGGTTTATTACTTAGTTCTCTTTCTCGTTATTTACTTAGTTCTCTTAACTAAGGTTTATTACTTTGTTCTCTTAACCAAGGTTTGATACAAAGTTCCCTTCAACTAAGGTTTGTTACTTAGCTCCTTTTTACTAAGGTTTACCAATGAATTCGAGCATGACTTAAGTTCTCTTTATCAAATGATAGCATACGGGTGTTCTCCCACATTTCCAGCTTAGATCAACTTATTTCATGGTATAAGTCGTCCTACCCTTCAAGTCTTGTATTACATCTTAAGTCATATTCATTCCTTATCCCTAGCATAAGTTTATCTATTATTTAATCTTATCATTCCCCACTTTTCCCTGCTTTGATACTGTTATAATGGTCAAGTTTGCCCATGTGTTCAAGTTGACTTAACCCCCAATCATTTATTAAATTCAACCCACGCGTCATGTCAAATGGGTTAAGTGTTATCTATCAGTTTATGTTGACTTAACCTACCCATATATCATGTCAAATTGGTTAAGTGTTTTCTCATCTTCCTTACCGTTTCCTATAACTTATCTTGTCCCATAAGTTGTAATTTCCACCTATTATCCTTTCTTGCCTTATTCAAGTTTATTCATAATAGGTTAATTATCATTCCCCATTTCTTGTCATTAATTTTAGATTTGACTTAACCCTTCTATTTACTTAACCCGTTACTTAAACTTTACCCAATTCGATTAATTTATAATACCGTTACGGGTTCCATTTGGTTAAGCATATCTAAATTTTTGTTTCACATGTCACCCGTGTCCCACTTAATCCTCTAACCATACCCATGTCACCCACATATCTTATTATGGTTAGTATTTCTTAATTTATTTATTATGCCGTAACGATGTATGACCCCTCACATTAGACGTTCGTTCGTGGCTGCTGGATTTGCCGGGCGGTTCCGGGTAGTCTTACACCACTAACGTGCCTAACCTCGTGTCAAAACCTGTTACACCTCTAGTTCTTACTGTTGACCTCTCACATTAGACGTCCGCTTGTGGTTGCTGGATTTGCCGAGCGGTTCCGGGCAGTCTTACACCACAAACGCGCCTAACCTCGTGTCATAGGCATTCATCAACAATCATCTTTCACCCAAACCCCAAATTCATGTCATATGTTCTAAATTCAACTTAATTACAATTTTTATGCCTATTTCCAATTAAATTCACACAATTTCATGTTAACATCATAAGTCAGAATTCATAATTATGCGCTATTCACCATAGGTTCATGTTCCCAAATCATACCCAAAGATTCATTATGAATTACGCCCCACAATTATCAATTCAAGCTTTACTTCATTGAATAATCCCCATTTACAATTTGCCAATATTCCTAATATTTGCAACGACAATTGTTATGCCACAAACCCCAAATTACAGATTATATTTCTCGATTGCATAAATAGATTATGCCCAACATTTCCATATTCCAACCGCACGTATGCATAATAAGGTTTTCGTCTAGGTTCGAGATAACCTAAATCCAAAAATAAAAAGGGGAAGTAGAATAAAAGGAACAATTTTTATAGCATGAATCTTGAATTAAATTAATAACTGGGGAATGATGAACGATAATAATACTATTATGCAACAAATTTATTATAATTACACTCACCTTGACTGGATTGGCAAAAATAAACAATTTTTTGATGTAGAACGCTGATTTAATCCTCTTACTTAATTGTTGGTGAAGAGTTTGAATTGATGATGAAGAGTTTTGCTTCTTGATTTGATTAAACTCCAAGGTTGATGGAGAACATGCAAATTATTTTAGGGTTTTTGAGGCGGCGGCCATGTTTGGTTGAAATTTGGCGGCATGGAGGCGTCAGAAGTAATTGTTTATGAATTAGGTTAGGTCTAGGCACTATTTTATAGGTGTAGAGAGTGTTTTAGAGCCCTCAGATTGACCAGAAGCCATCAGATTCGTACAGTGCAACAAAACATGTCACAGGAGTGAAAACTGCTCGGATCGGGAGGGGGGGGGTAGGTCGACCTCCCTAAGGGTAGGTCGACCCCTAGGTCGACACCATGGTCGACCTGGCCCCCAGGTCGACCTGCCCTGTTGATGGCGGGAATTTTCCCGCCTTGCTGCCTGGGTTGAATTTCGAACTGTTTCGATTTTTAGTTAAATCTTCTAAAGGCCATAACTCATTCATACGGAGTCCGATTTACGAAAACTTAAACTCTACTCCAAGCAGAATTCCGAGACGAACGCAATGGTGATGTCCGTTTTACTTAATTCCCGATATTTAAATTAAGTATCTGTTACGTACACTGTTATCGAATTAATTTTTCCTTCTCTTCCATATATTAAAAAAAAACATTGTACATCACCATTATTAACCTATCTATGCATATATATATATATATATATATATATATATATATTTAGTTATATTAAAAATGCGGGGTGTTACAGTTTCTTTGATAGTTAAATCATCGACTATCAAAGTTTTGATTTATTTTATACCTCCGTTGTCAATATGGAGAGACCGGGATCAAATTTTATATCTAAAAACCACTCCGTATTGGTATAAGCGTTACGAATCAACTTATGCTAAAGATGATTGAAGACGGAGAAAAATGCAAGGGCTGCTCTATTAATCCTAGGTAGCAATTGCCCAAGTTGGATTGATGGAATAGTGCCTTTGGTTTGTCCAACCCTAGGACAACGTACATGAACGGATCTGACAATGTGAAATTCAAAATAAATGGTGAAAAGATGTTCTTGAAAGATAATCATGACCTCAAGCCTCATCGCCCGGGAACTGACAAAAATCGAGCAGGCAGCATGGCCATGTGTGTAACACCATGCATTTTTAATATAATAAAAAATGTGTGTATATATATATTTGCATAAATAGTGAAATAATGGTGATGTACAATGTCTATGTAATAGAGATGATAATAAAATAAGAATACTTAATTTAAATTTCAGGGATTAGGTAAAACAGACATCACCATTGCGTTTGTCTCAGAATTCTGCTTGGAATAGAGTCCAAGTTTGCGTAAATTGGACTCCGCATGGATGAGTAATAGCCTTTAGAAGGTTCAACTAAAAATTCAAAAACAGTTCGAAATTCGACCCAGGCAGCTGGGCGGGAAATTTCCCGCCCAGCAACTAGGCAGGTCGACCCTAAGGTCGACCTGGGGGTCAGGTCGACCAGGAGGTCGACCTAGGGGTCAACCTACCCTTAGGGAGGTCGACCTTGGGGTCAACCTACCCCCCCCCCCTTGATTTGAGCAATTCTGTTCATGTGACGTGTTTTTAGTGTGTTGTACGAATCTGGTAGCTTCCAGGTTAATCTAAGGGCTCCAAAACACTCTCTACACCTATAAATACATAGCAAGACCTAACCCCAATTCATAACAATTCCTCAAGACGCCTCCGTGCTGCTGAACTTTCAATTCTCTTAGCCCCCGCCTCTAAAACCTAAATCAACATTTCAAGCTCTTCACCAATAATCAGAAAAGAAGATTTGATCAGCATTCTACATCAACAACAAATCGTTTATTTCTCCAATCCAGTCAAAGTGAGGGGTTTTGAACTATATTTGTTGTATAATATTGCTTCTATCGTTTACCATTCCCCATAATGAATATGACGATAATTCAATAAGATCAGTTATTTTATTTATGCCTACATTTGAATTCTCTCTTTTATCCTTTCCCTCTTTATTTTTTTAATAACTAGGCTATCTCGAGCCTACGTCTATCATGGATTTATGCGTTTAAAAGAGGAACGAGAAACTGAAAAAGGGAAAAGGGGTTGGTTTGAGTGTAATATTGTGAATGGAAGGTTTTGTATAGAAATATGGGCATAATTATACTGTGATGTTGGATTTATGAAATTGTCATAATTGTAAATGGATATGGAATTAGTATAAACTTAATATTAACAACATGTAATTGGATAGCATGGATTGGAAAAAACTTATTTGTGACCTGAAAGATAAGTTTAGAGGGTGAATTAGATTATATGTATGAACGTGGAAATGTTGGGATATATATATATATATTTGTATATATTGGGAAAATACCGATTATATGAAATTGGGTATAATTGGATATTGGAAATTGGCATGTTTGGGTATGAATAACATGGAATTGGTGAATTTGGCTATAATTGGATGATTTGGGTAATATGAAATTTGACTAACTATTATGTAATTGGTGTAGTTAATGATAAATTGGAAATGGGCATAGAAAAATGAATCGTAATTAAGTTGACTTTGGAACGCATAACATGAATTTGGGGTTTGGGTGAAAGACAATTGTAAATAAACGCCTATGACACGAGGTTAGGCGCGTTTGTGGTGTAAGACTGCCCGGAACCGCCTGGCAAATCCAGCAACCACAAGCGGACGCCTAATGTGAGAGGTCAACGGCAAGAACTAGAGGCGTAACGGTTTATGACACGAGGTTAGACGCGTTTGTGGTGTAAGAATGCCCGGAGCCGCCCAGCAAATCCAGCAACCATAAGCGGACGTCTAATGTGAGTGGTCATACATCGTTACAACGTAATAAATAAATTAAGAAACACTAACCATAATAAGACAGGTGATGTTGATTTCGGTCTTCGGAGCTACTGTTTAGGGGGTTATTCTCCTAATCAGTACATATGTGGGATAAGGCATACTTAACTATGAATTAAGTATAACATATTATTGTAACCCCAAAAAGGGAATAATTTATGAAATTGGAAAATAACATGTTGTGGGCTTATTAATGGGCTTAAATGGGTTAAGTATAAATTGAGTTAATAAGCATGGGTAACTTGGTAGATACGAAAAAGGAAGCTAATGTGAATAACCAAGTTAAATGAGAAAATTAATGAGGTGGCGCAAGCGAGTAATTAATGATTAGACGTAGGGTCTAATGACAGATAAACCTAAGGCGCTGGAAGCAATCCGTACGTTATAGGATGAATATCCCAATGAGGTAGATCATCACTGTGTCATAAGGCACGAGGGGAGTGCACGTTCATTATTCTAGCAGCTCCAACGGACTGGAAAGGGAGGCAAGAGGCTTCCTGAGACGTTAAAGGTGCTCTTGATATTACTCTATGGTGGTTTAGCTTCGGGCTAGGATTACAGAGATTGGGTCTGCGCGGAACTACCAGGTGGGTAGGCCTTGACTGCATAAGTAGGAGGCAGTCAGAATGCTGTACGCGGTGGCATTAAGGGTGGTTTGGCGGTTGCCTCAGGCGGAGGTGGAGGGTCAAGACCAAACGATAGCAAGACCGTTGAACTCCTGTCACCAGCAGCCTAAGGAATGCAAAAAGACAAGAGCTAACCCCTAGAGATCGTTAACCTTTTCTATCAAGGGACGGGTGCGGGGAGACCTGACATGGATGTTTAGATTGTTTGCTTATTAGGGGTGGTCTCTTAGCTCATGTGGTCTTTACTAGTTAAGGGAGGGGCCGAGGTGGGGCCATAGCCACCATAGAAAACAGACCCTAAGGGATATCTGTGCTAGAAACTCTTAAAGGCGGGCCTTGCACAGATATGAGGAAAACTCCCGACCGAGTTCTGTGTTTCTTGTTTATCCCTGCCACGGAACTCGGGTACGCACACAGGATGGGTGTGCAGGTTAGGCATCAAATACGCTTGACGATACGTACGTGGGAAAGTCAAGATACAACCATCTCTGCTCAGGTGGTGTTTCGTAGACTAGAGGGCTTCATTCGATAATAATAGTCGTTATGTTCACATAATATAATTGTAGTAATCCTATGCGGGTGTAGTCTTGTATTATAAGAAAGAGGAATATATGTTACTATGACATAGGATGGAGGACTGCGTATATCACTGCAATGATACAGTGGAGACTGTGCAAGTGGGGTACCATGTGGTGTACCTCCGTATGGGGGTAGCTACGTAATACATTATATTAGGTTAATCTGCTAGGGAGTAGATCGGTACGACATATGTGTAAGCTGTGAGTGCTAATGACACGTATAACCTAATAAATAAGAAAATGTGATCGAACGGTATATGTAGGATTATTCAAGAAGTATAGTTTAAATTCATTCACGCAGAACTTATGTTCTGACCCCTCCTCATAACATTCGCAGGTTAGATATAGACTTATAGCTTTGGGGATACTGATTTAGCAATATTGTGATTAAGGTAAAGCTATGTTTAAAATATATTATATTTTGCTCCTTCCGCTGTGAGGTGTTTTCCGAACTCTGACATATCTCTTTTCTCTGTCTTTTTCTGCAGGATACCAGAGCAACCAACTCGGGTTTCGGTGGATTGGATTCTTAAAAAAAAATCGGTCTGTCGAAATCTGGGTTGTTACATTTGGTATCAGAGCATAGGTTTAGTTTTCCTGGGGAAAATTATGAGTGAGCGTATTTGTATTTTTGAGAAAAATATAAATATTATATATATATACAAATATATAAGCCTGGGTTAGTATAGGAGCCCGCTTGAGAAATAGATTTGAAGAAAAAAAATAGATTTTACCCCTGTACACTAAAAATGGAGATCAGGAAAAAAAATTGAACTTTTAAGAGAAAGCAAAAAGGTGTACATCAAAATGGATATTTAAGACTTCATGTTCCGCTTAAGTTTCTATTTCATGGAATTGGAACATGTGCAAGAAGAATAGACAGTCGCCAGTAACCATCAAGAAAGAAGACAGAGAAAAGCGGAATGAAAAACAAGCGAAGTGAAAAAAAATAGGTCGACACTAGTGTCGACCTGCCTATAGGGAGGTTGACCTTAGTGTCGACCTGCCTTGTGCAGGAAGAAAAAATAAAAGGCCGAAGGCCAAAGGTCTTCAGCTCATTTCATCGTTCCAGGTGCTCCGTTACAGGGAGCACGAAACCCACCTCCATCACCACGTTTTTCACCTCCCACCACTTTAAATCTCCACTATTTCGCATAAAATTACCTCCAAATCGAAGCTAGAAGTCTCCTCTACCCAGATCTATACCTTTCCCCTCTCAATTCAAGCTTAATTCGCCATGGCGGACCAACCTTCCCTTCTTGCCTCTTTTCCCACACTTACGCCTCAAGAAATCGCTTGGTGCAACACTCGGAGAGATATAGTCGAGGCGTACGTCAACACCGTAGGTTTGAAGTTGTTGTTAGGCCATCCAGTTAAGTTTGGTGATTTTTTTGGAACACCTTTGGAGGATTTATTTGCGGAAACGGGTTTAATTGCAATTTTGGATTACCGTCGAGCGAAAGGGCTACAAGAGGTTAGTAAGACTTTTTGATGCTAATTTAGAAGTTAGGGTAGACAATGAGGGTTTGATTACATATAATTTGGATGTAAAGGGAACCGTCATTAGTTTCAATGAAATACAGTTTGGAGAAATGTTGAATATCCGTAGTACGGGCCACGAGTTAGGGGATTTTGAGGGATTTGGCGGTATGGCGTTGGATTTTCTACGATGAGTATGAGAGGATTTGGGATTATACCCATCTACGTCCATTAGCTAGATTTGTTATTTAGATTTTATAGTATAATATTGTTTGACTGGTGGATTTGATGGGATAACACAAATCCTTAAACGAGCCACGTATGCTATTTTTGGGGGTATTCAGATAAATTGGGCTCGCACTATCCTACAGTATTATGACTCTACTAGAGAGGCGAGGCAGTCAAACATTTCTTTTGGAAATTTATGGACCGTAGTTTTTACACGAAGCAATGTTCCTCTGCGAAAGGAAGGTTATATATCACCTCCCTCCCTTCCCTCCAGTATTATAGATTTGGCCACACTGACGAGGATGCATATACACCTGCATGATTTATTAGAGCCTCAGCCCATGGAGCATGATGGAGGAGATGAGGAGGAGGTGGAGGAACATGTACAGGCGGAGCATGTGCAGGAACCACAGGGTAGTGACCATCAGCCCGAACATGATGGAGAGCCCCAGTATGTACCGCTAGCAGGATCAGACCCATATCAGGCAGAACAGGCTTGGGGAGGTGCTTGGACTTCCCAGGCTCCAGGATGGGGTACTTCCGGTACATCTGGGTGGGACCCTTGGATTTCCAGAGAGTCAGACTGGAGGGCGGAATTGAGAACAGTTTCTGAGCAACAAACTCAGTTAGTTAGAGATCACCGGGACATCCTGAGGACACAACAAGAGATGCTCCAGACACAGGTTGAGTTGGGACAGACTCAACAACAGATGTTACAGGAGATGGGCACCTCCTATGATCAGTTAGGGGTTAGGCTACAGGACTTGCAGTTAGAGGTCAGGGAGGGGACTAGATAGCTTACGGAGCATCTAGATAGTAAGATTGGTGGTATAGAGGATCTCACTCGTAGTTTCTTCCAATAGGGACCTGACCTCTATTGTTGTATCAATAGGGTAGTATCTTATTATGTAGTGTATGACTATCTCTCTTTTATTTAGTTGTAGTAATGTACTAGAACTTGCTTTGACGTAATCTACGAATGTTTAATTAGAAAAGTTTCTGTTATAATTTGTTGGGCATGTAAAATAAAAACATATAAATTAACTAAAGTAGAATGCTAAAAGAAAATGAAAAAAATATAGGTTTTTCCATTAAAGGCATAAGGATTTAAAATTTGGAAAATTAGATTTTTCTGAATTTTGAAATTTAAAAGTGATTGATAGGATTTTGGGCGTGGCAATTGAATGAACTACACTCTTATTTTATAAGGGTGTGGGAAAATTTGGATGAATTTTAGAATTTTTCAAAAATAATTTTTTCATATAGAACTGCAAGTATATTTAGGATGTGAGTATCATGATTTGAGAAAGCGTTTTTAAAAGTTTGCATACGCAGCTGGTACAAATTAGGCATACATGCTTTACTATGATATGTTTCACTTTGCACCTATGCACAATGTTTGCAACAATTGAATGCACACTTCATGGATAAATATTGCGATGGATTATCTATTTTACTCTTATCGAATTTCGGGGACGAAATTCTTTAAGGGTGGGAGATTGTAATACCCCGCATTTTTAATATAATTAAAAATGTGTGTATATATATATATGCACAAATAGGAAAATAATGGTGATGTACAATATCTATGTAATAGAGATGATAATAAAATAAGAATACTTAATTTAAATTTCAAGGATTAGGTAAAATGGACATCACCATTGCGTTCGTCTCGAAATTCTGTTGGAATAGAGTCCAAGTTTGCGTAAATCGGACTCCGTATGGATGAGTTATAGCCTTTAGAAGGTTCAACTAAAAATTCAAAATAGTTCGAAATTCGACCCAGGCAGCTGGGCGGGAAATATCCTGCCCAGCAACTAGGCAGGTCGACCTGGGGGTCAGGTCGACCAGGAGATCGACCTGGGGGCCGACCTACCCTTAGAGAGGTCGACCTTGGGGTCGACTTACGCCCCCCTAGATCTGAAAAGTTCTGTTCCTGTGACGAGTTTTTAATGTGTTGTACGAATCTGGTGGCTTCCAGGTCAATCTAAGGGCTCCAAAACACTCTTTACACCTATAAATACATAGCAAGACCTAACCCTAATTCATAACAATTCCTCAAGATGCCTCCATGCCGCTGAACTTTCAATTCTCTTAGCCGCCGCCTCTAAAACCTAAATCAACAATACAAGCTCTTCACCAATAATCAGAAAAGAAGATTTGATCAGCATTCTACATCAACAAAAAATCATTTATTTCTCCAATCCAGTCAAAGTGAGTGGATTTGAACTATATTTATTTAATATTGCCTTTATCGTTTACCATTCCCCATAATGAATATGACAATAATTCAATAAGATCAGTTATTTTATTTATGCCTACGTTTGAATTCTTTCTTTTATCCTTTCCCTCTTTTTTTAATAACTAAGCTATCTCGAGCCTACTTCTATCATGGATTTATGCGTTTAAAGAGGAACGAGAAATTGAAAAAGGGAAAAGGGGTTGGTTTGAGTGTAATATTGTGAATGGAAGGTTTTGTATAAAAATATGGGCATAATTATACTGTCCTGTTGGATTTATGAAATTGTCTTAGTTGTAATTGGATATGGAATTAGTATAAACTTAATATTAACAACATGTAATTGGATAGCATGGATTGGAAAAAACTTATTTGTGACTTGAAACATAAGTCTAGAGGGCAAATTAGATTATTTGTATGAACGTGGAAATGTTGGGATATATATATATATATATGTATGTATATTTAGAAAATACTGATTATACGAAATTGGGTATAATTGGATATTGGAAATTGGCATGTTTGGGTATGAATAACATGGAATTGGTGAATTTGGCTATAATTGGATGATTTGGGTAATATGAAATTTGGCTAACTATTATGTAATTGGTGTAGTTAATAATAAATTGGAAATAGGCATAGAAAAATGAATCGTAATTAAGTTGATTTTGGAACGCATAACATGAATTTGGGGTTTGGGTGAAAGACAATTGTAAATGAATGCCTATGACACGAGGTTAGGCGCGTTTGTGGTGTAAGATTGCCCGGAACCGCCCGGCAAATCCAGCAACCACAAGCGGACGCCTAATGTGAGAGGTCAACGACAAGAACTAGAGGCGTAACGGTTTATGACACGAGGTTAGATGCGTTTGTGGTGTAAGACTGCCCGGAGTCGCCCGGCAAATCCAGCAACTATAAGAGGACGTCTAATGTGAGAGGTCATACATCGTTACAACGAAATAAATTAAGAAACACTAACCATAATAAGATAAGTGGGTGACATGGGTATGGTTAGAGGGTGAAGTGGATGATATAAATGACATGTAAAGCATGGCTAATGTGGACTTAACCGTTGTAAGACATGTGATGTAAAACATGATTAAGATAGACTTAACCGTAGTAAAACATGTGTAAGACATGGAAACTATAGTAAAGGGGTTGAGTGGGACACGGGTGACATGAGAAACAAAAATTAGATGTGCTTAACCAAATGGAACCCGAAACGGTATTATAAATTAATTGAATTGGGTAAAGTTAAGTAACGGGTTAAGTAAGCGAAAAGGTTAAGTCAAATCTAAGATTAATGACAAGATATGGGGAATGATAAATAACCTATTATGAATAAACTTGAATAAGTCAAGAAAGGATAATAAGTGGAAATTATAACTTATGGGACAAGATAAGTTATAGGAAATGATAAGGACGGTGAGGTAACTTATATGTAAGGATATACTTGAATTAAATGGTTTGGGAAGGAGAAATGTGAAATTAAAAATGATATAAGTTATATGAATGGAAAGGAAGTAAGTTAGAATCATATTTGTTGGTTGGGTTAAGTAGTTAACTGGGTGTCAGTCTGATGTTAATTTCGGTCTTCGGGGCTGGTGTTTAGGGGGTTATTCTCCTAATCAGTACATATGTGGGATAAGGCATACTTAACTATGAATTAAGTATAACATATTGTTGTAACCCCAAAAAGGGAATAATTTATGAAATTGGAAAATAACATGTTGTAGGCCTATTAATGGGCTTAAGTGGGTTAAGTATAAATTGAGTTAATAAGCATGGGTAACTTGGTAGATACGAAAAAGGAAGCTAATGTGAATAACCAAGTTAAATGAGAAAATTTATGTGGTGGCGCAAGCGAGTAATTAATGATTAGACGTAGGGTCTAATGACAAATAAATCTAAGGCACTTGAAGCAGTCCGTACATTATAGGATGAATATCCCAACCAGGTAGATCATCACGGTGTCATAAGGCACGAGGGGAGCGCACATTCATTATTCTGGAAGCTCTAACGGACTGGAAAGGGAGGCAGGGGGCTTCCCAAGATGTTAAAAGTGATCCTGGTAGTCCTCTGTGTTGGTTTAGCTTCGAGCTAGGATTGCAGAGGTTGGGTCTGCGCTGAACTACCAGGTGGGTGGGCCTTGACTGCATAAGTAGGAGGCAGTCAGAATGTTGTATGCGGTGGCATTAAGGGTGGTTTGGCGGTTGCCTTAGGCGGAGGTGGAGGGTCAAGACCAAACGATAGCAAGACCGTTGAACTCCAGTTGAACTCCAGTCACCATCAACCTAAGGAATGCGAAAAGACAAGAGCTAACCCCTAGAGATCGTTAACCTTTGCTATCAAGGGACGGGTACGGGAAGACCCCACATGGATGTTTAGATTGTTTTCTTGTTAGGGGTGGTCGCTTAGCTCGTGTGGTCTCTACTAATTAAGGGAGGGGTCGAGGTGGGGCCATAGCCACCATAGAAAACAGACCCTAAGGGATATTTGTGCTAGAGGCTCTTAAAGGATGGCCTTGCACAGATATGAGGAAAACTCCCGACCGAGTTCCATGTTTCTTGTATAGCCCTGCCACGGAACTCGGGTACGCACACAGGATGGGTGTGTGGGTTAGGCATCAAATACGCTTGACGATACGTACGTGGGGAAGTCTAGATACAACCATCTCTGCTCTGGTGGTGTATCATAGACTAGAGGGCATCATTCGATAATAGTAGTCGTTATGTTCACATAATATAATTGTAGTAATCCTATGCGGGTGTAGTCTTGTATTATAAGAAAGAGGAATATATGTTACTATGACATAGGATGGGGGACTGCGTATATCACTGCAATGATAAAGTGGAGACTGTGCAAGTGGGGTACCATGGGGTGTACCTCCGTGTGGGGGTAGCTACATAATACATTATATTAGGTTAATCTACTAGGGAGTAGACGGGTGCGACATGTGTGTAAGCTGTGAGTGCTAATGACACGTATAACCTAATAAATAAGAATATGTGACCGAACAATATATGTAGGATTATTCAAGAAGTATAGTTTAAATTCATTCACGTAGAACTTATGTTCTGACCCCCTCCTCATAACATTCGCAGGTTAGATAGAGACTTATAGCTTTGGGGATACTGATTTAGCAGTATTGTGATTAAGGTAAAGCTATGTTTAAAATATATTATATTTTGCTCCTTCCGCTGTGAGGTGTTTTCCGAACTCTGACATATCTCTTTTCTCTACCTTTTTGTGCAGGATACCAGAGTAACCAACTCGGGTTTCGGTGGACTGAATTCTTAAAAAAAAAATCGGTCCATCGAAATCTGGATTGTTACAATGTGGGTCATTCCCATTAGGGGTATTATCACCAGATCTAGAGAAAATTCATTTGCTTCTTATTCTATTCGCTGCTGTATGCTTTCGGTTACGGTTGCTGATCACAACCATTGGTGATAATATGCTCGATACACTCAAGTTAAATGAGTGGTCAGCCATGTGTAGGCAGGGTTGCAAGACGTTCTTGTTGAACCCAGTGTATTCCCCTCTAGAGATACACTATCGGAAGGTGGTTCCATACCCTGTCATGTTGAAAATCCAATCTCCAATAAGTGCCCTGCAGTTTTCGATTTTATATTATATATGGAATGTGAGATGCAAGAGTTCCTCTAGATTCTATTTATTTGATGTAGACATTATTATAATATCACTGGATTTGATATCAAAAATATTTTTGGTTATCGTAAGGTAAAAACCATCCGTGTTTATGTGTGGATCGGTCTTATATTATCATTTATTTTGAAAGGATTTTGAAAGTTAAACAAATGGTTGGAGTTTACTCACACCAGTCTCCTGACTCACCCAGAGTTTATTTTGTTTGTTTTCCCTAAACTCTTGGGTGCCCATATTTGTACGGGCAGTCAAGTAGTCGGGATTTTACATATTCACTTTGGAGGAGCTTGAAGTAGGAGGCTTCACCTGTTAGCTATAGACTATCATATTTTCTGCTATGTACTATGTTGTATCTAGAAACTGGTGTTTATAACTGTTCCAGGAATAAGTGTTATGCTCTGATGATGGTATGTATATACATTTACTGATTTGTATTTCAAAAGTTATGTTATATAATATATTTTATTCGTTCCATTGTGTGACTTGTGTCCTTCCTTTTCTTCTATTCTAATTTTTCTTTATTTCTATTTCTCATCCTCTAACTTCTTTCTACTAATGATTCGTATTTCTGTGCAATTTGGGTTGGACGTGTGGTGTTATTAGTCGACCTAAAGGGTACAAAAATTCCGGCCATTACAGCTGGTATCAGAGCTGAACGTTGAGTAGTAACCTTGGCTCTGTGGCGTGATTCAATAGAGACAAGGTTAGTAATACCTTAGATTGAATTTGAGTGTATATATGTGAGAGCGTATTTGTAGATTTGATATATAATTGTTTATATTGTGTTGACAGGTTTGTTGAGTGGTTTATGAATTCTGGTCGATACAGGATGTACAACTGTATCGATAGGTGTTTCTAAACTCTCGAACAAAGCAATTCGATACAGTATTGTTTTAGAAATGGGTAAATGATATAATTTTGCCCAAAAATTATTTTTATATAAAAGTAATATTTTTTGGATTATTATAGTATTTGAGTGTGTTGATTGTTATTACAATCAAATAAAATTGTAAAATATTAAAATGGTTATATATAACCAAATCGAATTTGTATAAAAATGGAATACACAAATAAGATGAATTAAAATTTAGTTCAAATCAGAATTTGAATTTAAATCCCGGATGTTTAGAAAATATTTCCTGAAATATTATAAGGAATATAGCATTGTTTTAAAGGATTTTTTTTGAAAAAAATGGTTTTAAATGGATTTCGAAAGTGATTAAGCACTGAAATCACTTTAGTGGCGAGAAAATAATTCTGATAATGGATCGCGACATTATCGGTGTTCATTTTCGAGTTTCTAAGTGACAGATTGCTTCGGTAATAGATTTGTTAATGGAAATTATTTGAGAAAAATAAAGTTGTTTTAGAAATCCAAATGTTTTAAATTGAGTTGATTATGTGTATAAATATATATGATTTCAAACTAATTCAAAATAAAAATCCGGGAATTTGAATTCTAAAATTAAAATTTTACTTATATAAGTTGAATGGATTGAAATGGTAAGAATGTATCAAATGAATTGGAATTTAACTTAAGTTAAGATTAATAAAATTGGATTGAATTAGAAATAATTTCGAATGAAATTAAATAAAGAGAAATGTTAATCTTTAAAGTGGATTCGACTTATATATATGCAAGTTGAATATATATTGGGTGTTGTTAATTGAAATTGAATTGTGATGAATTTGGATTCAAGTATAATAAGTGGATTGACTTAAATAGAAATCAGACTTGATTTGATAAAACTGGAAGTTGGATTGATTTGAGACCAACTGGAAATGGATATATATATGATGAGCAGATAGTGAATGGAAGCAATTGCAAAAGCTAGAATTATGCCCGACAAAAAGGTACGTGTTTACAATACTACTTGGGTTTGATGGTTTTATGAGCCTATGGGGCAAGCCTCTTGGCTTTTCGATTTTCTTTTGGAGAAGGCCTAGAAAGGCGAGTTGTGGTTGTACCTATTGAACCGTGCAAAGGAGATGCTGGCAAAAATTTTCAAAAATTTAAATAGTTAGGAAATTTTCAATAAATTTCTGATAATTTAAAATCGAGTGTTAATTGTGATTGAAATAAGAAAACCAGAATTGGTTAATAAAATTTCAATTAAATTGATAAATGGATTTAAAATCAATTGGAATGAGTGTGAATATGCCGAAGAGCATATGGATTGAAGGCAAGAATGTGATTATGGATTGACCAAAAATGGAAAATCGATCACATGGAAAGAATTATGAATGGCAAGGTATTTGTATGAGAATTCGAAGGTCGGGTAAGAACTGGGTTATGAAGATATGGAATATAAGATTTCAACTAAGTAGGTTATGAGGAATTAGATTTATAACATTTTTGCCGCTTAGCAATTTCGAGGATGAAATCATTTTAAGGGGGTAGGAATGTAACGATCCAGATTTTTTAGCCGTTAATTTTAAAACATTTAAATTGGTTTAAATGTTGTATTGGAAATAGAAAACGCTTTTTATAAGGAATTTATTTATTACAAATGACGTTAGACCATATAATTTATATATATATATATATATATATAAAATGGACTCGAAACGTCTCGATAGTTCGTAATTTACAATTTCAATTTCAATTTCAATTTAATATACACGATCCAATATAAGTTAGCTTGCCTATTTTATTATATTTTTGGGATTTTGACACATTGCTGATCATAATGTTATTTTTATTTTTGTGGACAACGATCCGTGTGTTAACAAAGCTTTATGTAGCAAGGTGCTGAAATCTTTTAAAACATAAACAATCATATGTTATTATTTCTTATCATCAGTAAGCAATGTATATATTGATGATTAAACTAACAGAATACCATCAAACATATATGCGAAATTTCACATAAAGGTCCATTTCACATGCCTCTTCCTAGACTCAAGCCGACTTACCTGTATCTGGTACTAGCTGCAAAAGTAGAAAGAAAACAGTACCAAAAGCCATTAAATAAAATTGTACAAAACACTTTGTTTCTATCCAACCAGCATGCCCTTCAAGCCTCGTACCTATACACTCCAAGTTTTCTTTGCTCTGTGCCAGTCAAGCAAATAAAAGCCATGCGTGCCAAGACACTAGAACCGTGCGCCTTAAGATTTTGTATTCCGTATGTACCAAAATATCCGATACCGTGCTTTCCACGCTATATTTCTTTTAAATACTGTATATTTTCTTCCCAGTTTCCCCTTTTCTGCTTAAGCCGAAATGAAAACCCATTGGTCCACGTTCTAACTTTTCAAGAAGAAGTCCCACGGCTTTTGTTTGTTTCCCAGCACCCTTTTCATTCGAGCTATGAATGGTCTGAGTCGCTTAAAACAAATAACCACCGGATCTTCGTCGTTGTTGACGTTCTCGCATGGGGTTCAAAAGGAAAATCGTTCAACCTTGTGAGTTCTAACTTCTATCAGAGCAGGCTTAGTTCCAATTGGCCGAGTCGATGGTGACGAGCTCGAGAAGGCAGTGGCGTTTGGGCCTGATTTTAATCGCTACGGTGAACAATAAGAGGTAGGACCAAAGGGGTTTCGAAGACCATTGAACAACGGTTTGAGTTGAGGTTCCCGATGGGGTTATGGCGTCGAGAGGGAGGAGCGGTGGTCACATATGTCAGCTTCAGTAATTTGAATAATCTGGGTGAAGCTTTTGTTCATTCAAATGGGAGAGGGTGTCGAGTTTTCCTGGGAAGCAACGATGGGTTAGCGCGTCGAATTACAGAGATTAGCTGACTAAATGATGGTAATTAAAAGGAAAGAAGGGATTATTTTGATGTCTATATATTTTCACCAGTTTTGTTGCTGAAAGCAGCATGTAGGTGGCAAGGAATATTGGTCAGGAAGCTTGCGTGAAGGGGATTGTGATGAGGGAAGTCAGTGAAGGAAACGAAGAAGGGTGATGTTGTTTTTATTAGTGTTGTGTGTTGTCAGGTAATGAGGAAGTGAGGAGAAATATGTGGACTAGGAAAAAGAGAAAAGGCAGTTTTCTTTTTCTAGAATGGGAGGTAATGCATGAAATTAGGAGATGGGATATTACTGAGAAAAATCGGACGTGGCGTGAGTTACTAGAATGGGTTAAAATTCGGTAATGTTTTGTTTGGTGGAGCTGGGTGCATACGATTTAAATGGGGAAGAAGGATGTAAGTTTTTGTGTGTAAATTTTAGTAAATATTGGGGAAGGGTTTTGTTCGATACTGTTACATGATAGTATAAGGATCGGTTTTAGATGGGGAGTGTGAGTTGAGATGGTGATGTTCTTATTGATGTCTTTGGAAATGGAGAAAGTATAGGGAGAACACATGCGACTCGACTGCAGCAAGAATGTTGAAGAAGATGAGGGAGATTTTAAAAAAAAGTGGTTAAGAGGTAAACAACTAATTTGAGATTAACTAGTTAATTAGAAAGTTTATATTGTTTAAATTTAATCAAGAGATTAAACGATAATTAACATGTCATTATAAGGTTTATAATTAATCAAACGATTTGTTGGTTTATATAAATCATGTAACTTATATTGTTTATAACATGTGAATATGTTATCAGAATTGAGCGTCTATCAAGTTGGTATCATAACGACGAAATCTGCATTGCGGAACTATTTTGCTGGGAACAAAGCTATTGGAATTTCGTGATGAAATCAGATTGTAACCGAAATAAAAGTAGAACCATCGACTGCATGACTAGGCGAGTAAACTCACTAATTCTACCACAATTATATTTTTATATAAACGAGTTTTAAATTTATTTATAGTAATTTCATACTTTATGATGGTTGTTTGGATGAATGGCTGATAAAATTTGTTGAATTAGTTATATCATTGATCGTTTAATAATTCTGTTCACCATGATATTTCATATTAATGTGAAAATAATATTATTGATGTTGATTAACATCTGTGGATGCAGGGAAACAGGTTGGAGGGATCCAACTGGATTCCTCAACATTTGTATTATTGTGTTTGCATTGATTGTGACATATGCTGTGGTATATTAACTGTGATTGATCTTGTTGTGTTTAGATATCACTGGCCCTAGAATTTTGGTATTTAAATACCATAAAATATTTTCGAATAGAAAATGAATCTTGAGGTTTAAAAAGGAAATATATTTTTTTCTCAAAAATTGAAGTGTAATTTTGAATGGAGCTAAAAAGGTAGAAACTTGTTTATTTAAAACAAGAAGTCGATTTTAAACAAGTTTATAAATTAAATGAATTAATTTATCGTTGGATAAATTGAAATATAAATTCAAATTTGAATTTATATGGAAAAGTGGAAATCAGATTTGAAACCAATATTCGAAATGAGATTTGAACTTAGTAGATTATAAAGGAAATTATAAACGAGATTATAAATGTTTGGAATTAATAATGAGATTTTCTACAAACAATTGTAAATAGAAGTTATAAATGGAATTGGGATTTACTATGGTGAAATCAAATGGATTTGATTATGTAAAAAGAAATATTATTCACGATTAAAGTGAATAATCGTTTAGAGTAGATATTTTGCAAATGAAAGCATCTATAAAAGAAATCTTGGTTGGAAATGTAAATTCAAATAGAAATTTAAATGATAAGGGAAATGGAAATCACTTCCGAAAGGAAACATTGGATTTTGTTTGAAAGTTTGGAATAGAAAACAAATTGAAATAAATCCAAGGGATTTATAATTATACTTTGATTAGGTCGAATTTTATTATAATGGTTTAGTTCAGGAAGGGTATTTGAATTATATTTAGTATAAAATTATAATTTAAATAAAATATATTCAGAAGTGATTATTTCAATATTTATAACTATGGAAATACAATTCCATGTTTTGAAATAGTTTAAGATTTATTTAAATTAGAATTATTAAACAAGTCTAGATTCCATTAAGGAAAGATACTGATATTTGAAAAAGAATAACGATTGAAAGCAAATGTTTTGTGAATGGAAATAATCATAAGGAAAATTAAGTTAACCTGAAATTATAAGATTTATTCCGAAGTTCGGAATATTAATCGAATATAAAGTATTCGAATGAGAGTTATTGGAATTCGATTATATCGAATTTAGGGAAGTAGTTATTTTTACTTTTCGTTTTGAATCAAATTTAATTATTTACTTATTAATTGAAATTAATAAGGACAAGTTATATTTTTATATACCAATTATTTGGGAACAACGATTATAACGCTACCGTTATAAATCTAAACAACGATTAGAATGCTACTGTTATCATAAATGTTTTATAAATGTAAACAGCGATTTTAGCGCTGTCGTTATAATAAATGTTTTGTAAATCTAAACTGCGATTTTAGCGTTGTCGTTATAATAAATGTTTTGTAATTCTAAATAGTGATTTTAGCGCTGTCGTTATAATGAATATTTTGTAAATATAAATAGCGATTTTAACGCTGTCGTTATAATAAATGTCTTATAAATCAAATATTTTGAAACAACGATTATAACGCTACCGTTATAATCAATGTTTTTCGTAAAGGAAGTGGATTCTTGGATTGAATCTAAGACTCGCGTAAGCGATGTTTTGTTTGAAGTTGTGAACTTTGACAGTTTCAAAGTTGAAAATGTTGTTCAATTAAGGTACGAGAGGTAATTATACGCCAACTTGATTGACTTCATGATTGACGGAGAAATGGTTAAGGCTCAGTAATGAAGATTGGTTAGCAATATGTTTAGTGGTTTGAGTTATAATAACGATGTTTTATAATATCGCGTTAATTTAAAAAAATATGAAATGTTTCCCCAAATAAAATGAGAGAAATTTTCTATGCGTAGAAAATGAAATGAATTGGTCAATGAGGAATTAAGAAATGGAATATGGAAATATTTTCTGATATTAATAAGGTAAATTTTCTGAATATAGAAAATAAGGATTTTGTGAATATTTAGAAATGTTTTTGAACTGGAATAAGAGATATTTTTCTCGAATAAAGAAATTAGGATATTGGAAAGGTTTCCTAAGAATCGAGAGAGAAATAGAGCTTTGAAAGGATACAAAAGATAGGAAATGGGAATTGGAAACGATAATATAATAAGGAATTAATATAAAAAGAGGCCAGTGTTGTTTGATGTTTGTTCGGTAGAATTTGCAATTGGAAATAGTTGATTCTATGGATGTTTCTTTGATAGTTAGATCACCAACTATTAAAGTTTTGATTTATTTTATACCTCCATTGTCAATATAGAGAGACCGGGATCAAATTTTATATCTGAAAACCACTCTGTATTGGTATAAGCATTACGAATCAACTTATGCTAAAGATGATTGAAGACGGAGGACAATGCAAGGGCTGCTCTATTAATCCTAGGTAGCAATTGCCCAAGATGGATTGATGGAATAGTGTCTTTGTGACACGACCCGAACTTCCCCGGTAAGGAAAGCACGGATTGCGTTGAAGACAAGACAAAAGAGAACGCAGAAGGAAGAACATTTCATTATTATTACAACAATTCCATCAGATACAAGAATATACAGAGCATAAATGAATAAAATACATTCGAATAATATCAGAGATTTAGATTACATTTAAATACATCGCAACGGAAAATAATACAAAAGCACAACTAGAAATAATGCACGGATACAGAGCTTTCCGAGCATCGTTCCAGCTGTAAATCAGGATCCTGTGAATATAAATCTGCAAAACCAAAACTACTAGCTGCCTGTGTAGAAAATAGGGGAACCCAGAGTTTAGGTTAAAACAATAAACTCCAGGCCAGTCATGTGACTGGTGTGAGAACTAAAACAGTTATTTAAAACTTTACTTTAAAAGAGAGTGATTCAAGGGACCACGCCGTACAATACAAAACGGGTTTCCTCCCAAGAACACTAGTGCACATAACTAAACAGCGCAATGCTTTTTGGAAAAATGAAGCTATTATAAGACCCAGGTCCCATCACACAATGCAACGCAAGCCGGAGGATAGAGTTTTCCCTTATAATAGACAAACATGCTAGGTACGTTTAAAACAAATCATTTGATACTATAATAAGTGTATAGTGTCAAAACAATTCAAATCATAAATATCAATCATAGGCGGCATGAGTACCATCTATCATGTCGCCATACTAGTTCTACAATTAAAACCGCAATATCACGTATTGAAAATTGGATTTCCATCATGAGTCGAGGCAAGGGGTAAGCTCCTCTCCGTTCGAGACACTCTAGCAAATGTCTCAGGACCCCACTTTGATCCTTGGAATCGGCTAGGCCGGTCCTCTCTTACTTTTGAGGATTGGCAATTCCTGAACACATGTTTCCCGGTCCTTACAGACCTATATCCGAGACGCCTCGCATTCCAACAACCACACAGGTGAAAAGTATATAAATGTCAGGGCTGGTAGGTCACTGACACCACCCTAGCTAGAAAGAAATGTCGTGCTCTCCCAGCGGTCCGTCTCCCGTTTTTGACTCATACCGAGGTGTGAGGCTCGCGAATTCACGTTATACACAAAGGTACGCCACACAGGCCGTGCTTTGATAATCAACCACAAGACTTTGCTTTTCAACAGAAGCCCTGATCAATTGCCACTTACGCGTGCCACACTGGCAATTCACTCCATGCGACTGATGTCCGTCGATATATAACCTCCGAGCTCGTACGTCTCAGAGAAGGGCGTTAAGCAAGAGAATAAATTCTTCGCCGCCAAACAAATGTATATTTAATAGAGATCAATCAACACAGAATAAAATCCAATGTCAGACACACAATCCATTTACAAGTTCGCTCTGGGTCTAAACGAAACTGGAGGCACTTTCCTCGCATATCCATCCATCTCCAAGTACGTCTGGACAATCACCAACTGATTCCCTCATTTTGGGTGTACAGCCCAATCAAGAACATCAATAATCACCCCAAACGATGTGAAGACTTCCGGTCTTCAACCACCGTCTTCATCTTCGACATCTCGTCGAATCAGTTATTCAGAATGGGTATCACCCGGTCTTTCTGAATAACCCGCGTATATAATAAACACGTGTTATACAAACACAACAAACGCCTCATTCCAATTCAGAATGTTCTTTTATTCACAAAATCACATTCTTAGGGAAAGGTTCCCATTAATTTTATCCAAGATAAATTCTTCTAAATTTATTCTTTAATCCTCCTCTGGATATCATTTCAAACCATGTTATGGTTTTCCAGACTAGTCGGGATTAGCGAACCACACCGAAGTAATTATTTATTTTATTTCCCAATCGCAACCTATTATCCCATGAAGCAAAACTGGTAATACTCCATATCTAACACCACAGTGTTATCGGTAAAGTTAATTACCATTTCATGTTCAAATCTAATTAAAGATTTAACTATCGCTTTGGAGCAAAACTGGTGATACTCCATTCTCAATCACTTTTCAGATTTGATAATTTAAATTATCAATTCACTTTCAATCTAATTAAAGATTCATTGAAACTCCACTTAGTTTTAATCTTCTCAAAAATCAGTAACCTGTCTTTAACTGGGTTAAAGAACCAATGTCATCTAAAACACGATTCACGACAAACCCAAATCACATTTGATATTAAATACAAGGCTCTGAATAGAAAATATACCGGCTTATATTCAATATCAAATCCTGAAACCAACAAATATCGTATTGGAAATAACGATATAAAATATATCTTTCAAATTCCCATAACAATATCTGTATAGTCACGAAATCCAACATCGAAATATTCCGAAGATAATTTCGATTCAACTCCCGTCCAATTCACTTATTGGGATTATTGATTATTTTTAAAATCACTTTCAAATTCAATATATTTATTTCAAAAATAAATTGATTTTAATTCTAATTCAAAACTAGTTCATTTCGACAAAAATATATTTTTATCCTTTCAAATGTGGAATTTTTCATTCCAGTTCTTTCCAATCCACATATTATGATTTTACACAAATTATTAATATTTTTAATAATTTTATCAAGGCCCGTACAATCGATTTCCATCAACGGCCATCGAACTGCACTTACAGCAACCTTTTCCAAATTTGATTTGGACATAATTCCAAATCCAACCGTTAAATTTCAAATTTCTAATATTAATTGGAAAGCACTTTTCGATACGAACCTAACGGTTCCGATTTTAGGAGAATCCGACGGTCGGATCTCCCGTAACGTCGATTCGAAGTCAATGGTCGAAATTCATGAACTACCGCGGCGTGGCGCGTTCTATTCAGGCCATTATATATAATTTATACATATATATTATATATTTCGTCGATTTCCTTTTAAAACGTATTTTATAAATCGTTTTAAATTCGATTTCAAAACCATTTCAACTCTATATTCAATTTCAAATCAAAATTGAATATTTCATATCATTACTATATAAATGATAATATTTTCAAAACGTTATATTCTGAAATCACTTCTTTTCTATATTCATTATAAAAATGAATCTAATCGATATAAATATCGTTCACGTCAAAATAGCGCAACTCTAATCAACACGGCTTTATATATTTTAATAAATTCGTTATTCTATTCAACAAATGAATATATATTCTATTCAACATATGAATCTATATTTCTTTCAACACACGACTAATCTCAACACATGAGTACTGTCAACACACGACTATTTTTGTTACGTAAAATATTTTATAAATTTTTTGGTATCTATCGTTTGATTTTCAATTAGACTCCTACCGTAAAGTAGCTTCTAATTTTAAATATGATAAAGATGTAAATTTTATTATTAAAATATTTTACTCAACACATGAATAATTTCAACACATGAACATCGTCAACACATGACTATTTTTGTATTCAACACATGAATTTTCTTTTATAATATTCATTATTTTCCCGATTGGAATGAGGCCCAATCAATTACCATATAACGTGAATTATATGGATTCCATACAACATATGTATATAATAGCAACGATAAATAATCAACCATCATCCAAAGTGCACCACACAACTGCATAAGCATCAAATATAAATAATTAACGCTTACACAATCTGTCGACCAATCGATCGACATACAATTAAATAATTGGGATTAGTGTACGCCAAATATCATCCCAACACCCGTGTGGGGTTTCAAATCAACAAACCCTGAATATTATTTGTGCAGTTGGGCGATGTGTAAAATTTATCATCCCAATCAATATCAGTCAAATCAGTGTATATAAACAAATCGGCCGATTTGTTTATAAATATTTATTTATTCACATTCACGTTAAAAATTATATTTTTAACGATAAAATATTTATTTCAACACATCTACATTTTATTACCGATTTCACATCAACATCACAGACAAATTCCACAACACATCAAACCAACATACAAGGTGTCCATGGTCTGTGGACGACGGTAGTCGGGTGCCGCTAAGCACCGTCTGCATCCTAGTATATATATATATATATATATATATATAACTAGAAAAAGAAATTTAAAGTGAGAAGTTCTCACCGACTAGCTAAACCAACGCCACGACTCTTCATATGTAGAAATCTTCGTCGTTCTCGCCTTTTGTCACTTTCGTTGTCCGTAGCCACTACATATATAAAAATCACATTTTTATATTGTTGCTATGTATATAAAAATCATGTTTTTACACCGCTACTATATGGATAAAAATTCTATTTTTACACCGCTACTATATAGATAAAAAATCTATTTTTACACTGCTACTATATAGATAAAAATTCTATTTTTACACCGCTACTATATAGATAAAAATTCTATTTTTACACCGCTACTGTATAGATAAAAATTCTATTTTTACATCGCTACTCTTTACATAAAGGTTTCGCCTTTTCAAATATAAAGATTTCATATTTTTATTTCATCACTATAAAAATTATATTTTCACATCATATAAAAATTATATTTTTATACTTCTACAATATAAAAGATTATATTTTTATCCTCTCTCCCACATAGAGATAATATTTTTAGCCTTTATATAATATAAAAATTATATTTTTACAATGCTATTCTATATAAAAAGATTATATTTTTACAATGCTATTCTATAAAAAGATTATATTTTTTCCTAATTAAAAATCGTATTTTTCTTCTATGAAAAATCATATTTTCTCTATAAACTAAAATTATAGTTTTCTTAGCTCAAAATCAGTCCTTCTATAAACTAAAACAAACAAAACAAAAATAGAAAACTGACCTAAATTGGATTGGAGGCGTGGGTGATGGGTGTTGGTCGTCAGTCGGAGGTTGGTGGCTCGCGGGGAGGGGTTCACGTTCGAGGTCGAGTTGAAGGATGGAGGGGGCGGCGCTGGGAAGGCAAGAGGCGTGAGGGGTCTTGGGTGGGGTGCTCGCAGGTGGGTGGCTTAGGGTTTGGGGGGGGGGGGCTTCGTGTTGGGTGCGACGGGTTTCTAAAGAGGAGGGGAGAGAAGAAGGAGGCGACGAAGGAGGAGAAGGGGAAGATGGAGGGGGCGCGACCACTTGAGGCGTGGCGGCGGACCGATTGGGGGGAGGGGGGCGGGGGCGCGGCTCACCGTTAGCTCTCCCTTTTTTTCTTTTTTTAATCTGTTGATCGAATGAAGAAGGGGGGGGGGCAGTGGAATTAAAAGGAAGAGAGAGAGGGTGGATAATTTTTTTTTTATTTAATTTCAAAAAGCAACTTTTATTTTCGACCCCAAAACCGAGGCCCCTGTCGTCCATAGCTAATTACCCCCATTCCGAACACAATGGGATATGTATCGTAGGCTGATTTGACTGTTTCGATCAGTTTTCGTCAAAATCAACATATAACTCTATATATTGAATTTGAACGCGCATTTCAATTTACTGGGGTTACACACTAACCCTAAAAATTCCTGAAAAATATTTTCTAGCTTCGTATTGACGATACGGTCCTAACAAAACTAGTTTCGTCGAATTCTGAGACCGTTGGAAAAATGGCCATTTTCTAGTCGATTAAAATCAACTGAAACTGGTCAAAAGCGTTTTCCTTTGCCACGCTCACATATTGATTCGAAAAATTATGAAATTTGGAATCTAGCAATAATTTGACATCGCGGATCCAACAAAAGTGGTTTCGTCGAAATCCGAGGTCGTTTGCAAAATTCCTATTTTTAAGGGCCTGAATTCCATAGCGACTATTCAGAATTTTCAACTGGACGTATCTTTTGATTCCCGCTATGAAATCTCAGTTTTTCGGATTCGTTGGAAAGATATTCAAAATTAGATTCTATTGTTTTTGGTTTCGTTAAAATCCGGTTTGTTTTGCACCCGGTACGTTCAATTGAAGTTTGAAATCAAATTATCGAACTACCGTGCCATTTTCAATTCCTTTTATAATTATATATAATTATTATATTCTAACGACGACGTATATAAACATATAAGTTCAATTCTATATTCAAAATAAATTTTTCGTCGTTATTATTTAAAATAATTCATTTTAAATATTCTAAATTCGCTAAAATTGCCAAAATAAAAAATTTAAACTGGCTCGCATTTCTGGGTTATTACAATCTCCCCCACTTAAAACTTTTCGTCCCCGAAAAGGAACAAAGCCGAAAGTTGTTTAACAATTCAACTCAACTTCCATTATTTTCGTTACGGCTTAAGTTCTTCAACTTTTCAGTTTCTAAGAACTTTTCAAATTTTTCAAAAATTTGGCTAACACCCTAAATTTTTGAAAAATTTCGCCATTACCTCACCTGCACCGGGAGCACCGGGAAAATCCCGAAATTGCCATATAGGCCTTCTGATCTCAAAAAGAAAAATAAAAAGCCAAGCGGCTAGCCAATCGGCTCATAAAATCATCATCAACCAAACAAAACAGTAAATTATAGTAAACATGTACCTATTTGTCGGGCAAACGAATTTTATTCTCTGCTCTAGCCTCCTTGCTATGACCTGTTCACACATATATATGTACATGCATGCAATTGCATATAATTTTCGATACAATTCAACATTTGATGCAATTAGGCACAATGGTTCAAAATTATCAAACAAATAAACAAACAACACAAAACATCAATCAATTAGTGGATTAGAGTTTCAAATTCATAATTTTGATATATATATATATATACACAGAAAATCATATTTTTGATGCTAAATCACAACAAATAAATATATCTTTATAAGTTTTGGTTCTCACACCAGCCTAATGGAAATATATAGATATCACACCTTCGTCACTCGAATATAAATACTGATGATGTGGCCACATCATCAGAATTATCCCCGAGTGTCTAGAATGTGACTCTATATCTATCCAGTATATTAAAACTTCGACTATATGTTCATGACGCGTATACGCGAAATCTTTATATACTCAATTGTCCAAATTCAAAATAAATAAATATTCAAATACGTATAAAACGATTTAAATTTCAAAACAAAATTTGTTTTCGTTTGAAAAATATACCCTTCACGCCCGTTCTAGGATACTACTGATCCTATCTCTAACGAGTAATTCTAATTGGATATTACTAACCTAATATCTGATGAATTCTTTCGTTTGGTTCTAATGTGTCTTGTTCTTGAGCTCTGTAAACCCAAGCTCTGATACCAAACTGACACGACCCGAACTTCCCCGGTAAGGAAAACACGGATTGCGTTGAGGACAAGACAAAAAAGAACGCAGACGGAAGAACATTTCATTGTTATTACAACAATTCCATCAGATACAAGAATATAAAGAGCACAAATGAATAAAATACATTCGAATAATATCAGAGATTTAGATTACATCTAAATACATCGCAACGAAAAATAATACAAAAGCACAACTAGAAATAATGCACGGATACATAGCTTTCCGAGCATCGTTCCAGCTGTAAATCAGGATCCTGTGAATATAAATCTGCAAAACCAAAACTACTAGCTGCCCGTGTAGAAAATAGGGGCACCCAGAGTTTAGGTTAAAACAATAAACTCCAGGTCAGTCATGTGACTGGTATGAGAACTAAAACAGTTATTTAAAACTTTACTTTAAAAGAGAGTGATTCAAGGGACCACGCCGTATAACACGGAACAGGTTTCCTCCCAAGAACACTAGTGCACATAACTAAACAGCGCAATGCTTTTTGAAAAAATGAAGCTGTTATAAGACCCAGGTCCCATCACACAATGCAACACAAGCCGGGGGATAGGGTTTTCCCTTATAATAGCCAAACATGCTTGGTACGTTTGAAACAAATCATTTGATACTATAATAAGTGTATAGTGTCAAAACAATTCAAATCATAAATATCAATCATAGGCGGCATGGGTACCATCAATCATGTCGCCATACTAGTTCTACAATTAAAACCGCAATATCACGTATTGGAAATTGGATTTCTGTCATGAGTCGAGGCAAGGGGTAAGCTCCTCTCCGTTCGAGACACTCTAGCAAATGTCTCAGGACCCCACTTTGATTCTTGGAATCGGCTAGGCCGGTCCTCTCTTACTTTTGAGGATTGGCAATTCCTGAACACACGTTTCCCGGTCCTTACAGACCTATATCCGAGGCGCCTCGCATTCCAACAACCACACAGGTGAAAGTATATAAATGTCAGGGCTGGTAGGTCACTGACACCACCCTAGCTAGAAAGAAACGTCGTGCTCTCCCAGCGGTTCGTCTCCTGTTTTTGACTCATACCGAGGTGTGAGGCTCGCGAATTCACGTTATACACAAAGCTACGCCACACAGGCCGTGTTTTGATAATCAACCATAAGACTTTGCTTTTTCAACAGAAGCCCTGATCAATTGCCACTTACGCTTGCCACACTGGCAATTCACTCCATGCGACTGATGTCCATCGATATACAACCTCTGAGCTCGTACGTCTCAGAGAAGGGCGTTAAGCAAGAGAATAAATTCTCCGCCGCCAAACAGATGTATATTTAATAGAGATCAATCAACACAGAATAAAATCCAATGTCAGACACACAATCCATTTACAAGTTCGCTCTGGGTCTGAACGAAACTGGAGGCACTTTCCTCGCATATCCATCCATCTCCAAGTACGTCTGGACGATCACCAACTGATTCCCTCATCTTGGGTGTACAGCCCAATCAAGAACATCAGTAATCACCCAAACGATGTGAAGACTTCTGGTCTTCAACCACCATATTCATCTTCGACATCTCGTCGAATCGGTTATTCAGAATGGGTATAACCCGGTCTTTCTGAATAACCCGCGTATATAATAAACACGTGTTACACAAACACAACAAACGCCTCATTCCAATTCAGAATTTTCTTTTATTCACAAAATCACATTCTTAGGGAAAGGTTCCCATTAATTTTATCCAAGATAAATTCTTCTAAATTTATTCTTTAATCCTCCTCTAGATATCATTTCAAACCATGTTATGGTTTTCCAAACTAGTCGGGATTAGCGAACCACACCGAAGTAATTATTTATTTTATTTCCCAATCCCAACCTATTCATCCCATGGAGCAAAACTAGTAATACTCCATATCTAACACCACGGTGTTATCGGTAAAGTTAATTACCATTTCACGTTCAAATCTAATTAAAGATTTAACTATCGCTTTGGAGCAAAACTGGTGATACTCCATTCTCGATCACTTTTCAGATTTGATAATTTAAATTATCAATTCACTTTCAATCTAATTAAAGATTCATTAAAACTCCACTTAGTTATAATCTTCTCAAAAATCAGTAACCTGTCTTTAACTGGGTTAAAGAACCAATGTCATCTAAAACATGATTCATGACAAACCCAAATCACATTTGATATTAAATACAAGGCTCTGAATAGAAAATATACCGGCTTATATTCAATATCAAATCCTGAAACCAACAAATATCGTATTGGAAATAACGATATAAAATATATCTTTCAAATTCCCATAACAATATCTGTATAGTCATGAAATCCAACATCGAAATATTCCAAAGATAATTTCGATTCAACTCCCGTCCAATTCACATATTGGGAATATTGATTATTTTTAAAATCACTTTCAAATTCAATTTATTTATTTCAAAAATAAATTGATTTTAATTCTAGTTCAAAACTAGTTCATTTCGACAAAAATATATTTTTATCCTTTCAAATGTGGAATTTTTCATTCCAGTTCTTTCTAATTCACATGTTATGATTTTACACAAATTATTAATATTTTTAATAATTTTATCAAGGCTCGTACGGTAGATTCCATCAACGGCCATCGAACTGCACTTACAGCGACCTTTTCCAAATTTGATTTGGACATAATTCCAAATCCAACCGTTAAATTTCAAATTTCTAATATTCATTGGAAAGTACTTTTCGATACGAATCCAACGGTTCCGGTTTCAGGAGAATCCGACGGTCGGAACTCCCGTAACGTCAATTCGAAGTCAATGGTCGAAATTCACGAACTACCGCGGCGCGGCGCGTTCTGTTCAGGCCATTAAATATAATATATATATATATATTATATTTCGTCGATTTCCTTTTAAAACTTATTTTATAAATTGTTTTAAATTCAATTTCAAAACCATTTCAACTCTATATTCAATTTCAAATCAAAATTGAATATTTCATATCATTACTATATAAATGATAATATTTTCAAAACGTTATATTCTGAAATCACTTCTTTTCTATATTCATTATAAAAATGAATCTAATCGATATAAATATCGTTCACGTCAAAATAGCGCAACTCTAATCAACACGGCTTTATATATTTCAATAAATTCATTATTCTATTCAACAAATGAATATATATTCTATTCAACACATGAATCTATATTTTTTTCAACACACAACTAATCTCAACATATGAGTACTGTCAACACACGACTATTTTTGTTTTGTAAAATATTTTATAAAATTTTTGGTATCTATCGTTTGATTTTCAATTAGACTCCTACCATCAAGTAGCTTCTAATTTTAAATATGATAAAGATGTAAATTTTATTATTAAAATATTTTACTCAACACATGAATAATTTCAACACATGAACATCGTCAACACATGACTATTTTTGTATTCAACACATTATTTTTCTTTTATGATATTCATTATTTTCCCGATTGGAATGAGGACCAATCAATTACCATATAACGTGAATTATATGGATTCCATACAACATATGTATATAATAGCAACGATAAACAATCAACCATCATCCAAAATGCACCACACAACTGCATAAGCATCAAATATAAATAATTAACGCTTACACAATCTGTCGACCAATCGATCGACATACAATTAAATAATTGGGATTAGTGTACGCCAAATATCATCCCAACACCCGTGTGGGGTTTCAAATCAACAAACCCTGAATATTATTTGTGCAGTTGGGCGATGTGTAAAATTTATCATCCCAATCAATATCAGTCAAATCAATGTATATAAACAAATCGGCCGATTTGTTTATAAATATTTATTTATTCACATTCACGTCAAAAATTATATTTTTAACGATAAAATATTTATTTCAACACATCTACATTTTATTATCGATTTCACATCAACATCACAGACAAATTCCACAACACATCAAACCAACATACAAGCCGTCCATGGTTTGTAGACGACGGGTGTCGAATGCTGCTAAGCACTGTCTGCATCCTAGTATATATATATATATATATATATATATATATATAACTTGAAAAAGAAATTTAAAGTGAGAAGTTCTCACCGACTAGCTAAACCAACGCCACGACTCTTCATATGTAGAAATCTTCGTCGTTCTCGCCTTTTGTCACTTTCGTTGTCCGTAGCCACTACATATATAAAAATCACATTTTTATATTGTTGCTATGTATATAAAAATCATGTTTTTACACTACTACTATATAGATAAAAATTCTATTTTTACACCGCTACTATATAGATAAAAATTCTATTTTTACACCGCTATTCTATAGATAAAAATTCTATTTTTATACCGCTATTCTATAGATAAAAATTCTATTTTTACACCGCTTCTATATAGATAAAAATTCTATTTTTACACCGCTACTATATAGATAAAAATTCTATTTTTACACCGCTACTATATAGATAAAAAATCTATTTTTACACTGCTACTATATAGATAAAAATTCTATTTTTACACCGCTACTATATAGATAAAAATTCTATTTTTACACCGCTACTATATAGATAAAAATTCTATTTTTACATCGCTACTCTCTACATAAAGGTTTCGCCTTTTCAAATATAAAGATTTCATATTTTTATTTCATCACTATAAAAATTATATTTTCACATCAAAATTATATTTTTATACTTCTACAATATAAAAGATTATATTTTTATCCTCTCTCCCACATAAAGATAATATTTTTAGCCTTTCTATAATATAAAAATTATATTTTTACAATGCTATTCTATATAAAAAGATTATATTTTTACAATGCTATTCTATATAAAAAGAATATATTTTTTCCTAATTAAAAATCGTATTTTTCTTCTATGAAAAATCATATTTTCTCTATAAACTAAAATTATAGTTTTCTTAGCTCAAAATCAGTCCTTCTATAAACTAAAACAAACAAAACAAAAATAGAAAACTGGCCTTAATTGGATTGGAGGCGGGGGTGATGGGTGTTGGTCGGAGGTTGGTGGCTCGCGGGGAGGGGTTCACACTCGAGGTCGAGCTGAAGGATGGAGGGGCGGTGTTGGGAAGGAGAGAGGCGCGAGGGGTCTTGGGTGGGGTGCTCGCAGGTGGGTGGCTTAGGGTTTAGGGGGGCGGCGGCTTCCTGTTCGGTGCGACGGGTTTCTGAAGAGGAGGGGAGAGAAGAAGGAGGCGACGAAGGAGGAGAAGGGGAAGATGGATGGGGCGCGACCACCTGAGGCGCGGCGGCGCGCCGCGGGGTGGGGGGGGGGGTCACCGTTAGCTCTCCCCTTTTTTTTTTTTTCTGTTGATCGAATGAAGAACGAGGGGGGGGGGGGGGGTAGAGGAATTAAAAGGAAGAGAGAGAGAGGGTGGATTAATTTTTTAATTTATTTAATTTCAAAAAGCAACTTTTCTTTTCGACCCCAAAACAAGGCCCACCGCCTGTCGTCCATAGCTAATTACCCCCATTCCGAACACAATGGAATATGTATCGTAGGCTGATTTGACTGTTTCGATCAGTTTTCGTCAAAATCAACATATAACTCTATATATTGAATTTGAACGCGCATTTCAATTTACTGGGGTCACACACTAACCCTAAAAATTCCCGAAAAATATTTTCTAGCTTTGTATTGACGATACGGTCCTAACAAAACTAGTTTCGTCGAATTCTGAGACCGTTGGAAAAATGGCCATTTTCCAGTCGATTAAAATCAACTAAAACTGGTCAAACGCGTTTTCCTTTGCCACGCTCACATATTGATTCGAAAAATTATGAAATTTGGAATCTAGCAATAATTTGACATCGTGGATCTAACAAAAGTGGTTTCGTCGAAATCCGAGGTCGTTTGCAAAATTCCTATTTTTAAGGGCCTGAATTCCATAGCGACTTTTCAGAATTTTCAACTGGACTTATCTTTTGATTCCCGCTATGAAATCTCAATTTTTCGGATTCGTTGGAAAGATATTCACAATTAGATTCTATTATTTTTGGTTTCGTTAAAATCCGGTTTGTTTTGCACCCGGTACGTTCAATTGAAGTTTGAATTCAAATTATCGAACTACCGCGCCATTTTCAATTCCTTTTACAATTATTTATAATTATTATATTCTAACGACGACGTATATAAATATATACGTTCAATTCTATATTCAAAATAAAATTTTCTTCGTTATTATTTAAAATAATTCATTTTAAATATTCAAAATTCGCTAAAATTACCAAAATAAAATTTTTAAACTGGCTCGCATTTCTGGGTTATTGCACTTTGGTTTGACCAGTCACAGGACAATGTATATGAATGGATCTGACAATGTGAAATTTAGAATAAAAGGTGGCAAGATGTTCCTGAAAGATAATCATGACCTAATGCCTCATCGCCCGGGAAATGACAAAAATCGGGCAGGCAACATGGCCACGTGGGTCATTCCCATTAGGGGTATTATCACCTGATCTAGAGAGAATTCATTTGCTTCTTATTCTATTCGTTGCTGTATGCTTTTGGTAACGGTTGTTGATCACAACCGTTGGTGATAATATGCTCGATACACTCAAGTTAAATGAGTGGTCAGCCATGTGTGGGCCAGGTTGCAAGACGTTCTTGTTGAACCCAGTGTATTCCCCTCTAGAGATACACTATCGGAAGGTGGTTCCATACCTTGTCGTGTTGGAAATCCAATCTCCAATAAGCGCCCTGCGGTTTTCGATTTTATATTATATATGGAACGTGAGATGCAAGAGTTCCTCTAGATTCTATTTATTTGATTTAGGCATTATTATAATGTCATTGGATTTGATATCAAAAATATTTTTGGTTGTCGTAAGGTAAAAACCATCCATGTTTATGTGTGGATCAGTCTTACGATTATCATTTCTTCCGAAAGGATTTTGAATGTTAAACAAATGGTTGGAGTTTACTCACACCAGTCCCATGACTGACCCAGAGTTTATTTTGTTTGTTTTCCCTAAACTCTTGGGTGCCCATATTTGTACGGGCAGTCAAGTAGTCGGGATTTCACATATTCACTTTGGAGGAGCTTGAAGTAGGAGGCTTCACCTGTTAGCTATAGACTATCATATTTTCTGCTGTGTACTATGTTGTATCTGGAAATAAGTGTTTATAACTGTTCCAGGAACAAGTGTTGTGCTCTGATGATGGTATGTATATACATTTACTGATTTGTATTTCAAAAGTTATGTTATATAATATATTTTATTCGTTCCGCTGTGTGACTTGTGTTCTTTGTTTTCTTCTATTCTAATTTTTCTTTCTTTCTATTTCTCATCCTCTAACTTCTTTCTACTAATCATTCGTACTTCTGTGCAATTTGGGTTGGACGTGTGGTGTTATTAGTCGACCTAAAGGGTACGGAAATTCGTGCCATTACAGTGATACATGAATGTGGATTTGGGGCATAAACTGCAATTATGATTAAAAACCTTAATTTGGGGTATATGGTTCATTATGAACATGACTTGGGAAAGGGGCATGAAAAATAGGAATAATTGGTTAATAATGAAAATGCCTAAAATTACAGTAATTAGAAACTGTAACCGCACTTAGACACGAGGTTAAGTTAACTTGTGGTAGAAGTCTGCCCGGAACCGACCGGCGTATCCAACGACCACAAGTGGTGAATGTAATGTGAGGGGTCTAAGTGCATAAGCACGTGACGTGCTAAGACACGAGGTTAAGCCCGACTTGTGGAAGAAGTCTACCCGAAACCAACCATCATATCTAACGTCCACAAGATGTAGGCTTAATGTGAGAAGTCTAGTACATTATAACCATAACTGAATATGGTAATAAACTTGAATACTTAACCTATTTGAATCCATAGGGATTGTATATGTTAACTTGAGTAGGGGTTAAGTAAAATTGTATGAAACAGTGGGAGGGTTAAGTATATCTTGGGTTGGTGGGTAATATTTATATATAGGCCCACAAACTTAACCTGTGGCGTTATGCAATCTTTTACTCTGGTATGGAATAACCTGTGGAAAACCTTATGGGGATGCAAGCGTAGAGGGAAGCTTGTATCATCTTATGTGTAGGACCCGTTTCAGTCAGTAACCCATATATAGGTATCAAACAAGTTATCCGAACTAGGTCGGAGTCGGGGCACTCTTATTGGGCTGATTGTAAGAGATCCAAACATACGGGTGTGTGGGCGGCGCGTTCCGACGGAGTCATGTGCGTGCATGGGTCCAACAGAGGAGGTTTAGATGCCGTGACATCAGTAGATATGGTTGTGCACATCTTGAAAACGAACGGTTGCCACTTTAGGAAGTGATACATCCTACTATAGGGCCAACACAGGGTATCTATGGAGTATGGAGTAGATCGATTGGGGTAGTAATTAGGGTACATCTAGACTCTGGTATGTTTAGGAGCCCGTTATTACCCTTAGGAGTAACTCCGGTATGTTGGGCTGCCTGTTGATTGTATGGGTTTAAATCTCTCACTAGAAGTACGCCTAAGTCTACCATCTTATAGTTGTTGGGATCATCTCATCTTCGTTATACAGTATTAGTGCAAAGAGAAAAAGAAAGTACTAGAGAAGCGTAATACATTCTATCATGTTTATCCTGTTTACCTTGATATACCTACCTTTTTATGATGTTATCTCTCTTATCCACTTTATATGTCTGTCATGATACTTTTACCTATTTATTTGCTAGGAGTAACTGGACTCGCCAGACTTTATGTCTGGCCCATTTTTTTTTTTGAAAGTTAAACTTAAACATTTATTCATCAAATGGTATTTACAATATAAAATCTCTCGAGCATATAGAAATGGTATAACAAACTAACCATCTCTCGCAATAACCCTCATAGATCACACAGCTTCTCATCATACATAAACTATCATCATACATAACTAATTCCAAAGATAATTGCCTAATTTCCATGCCTTGCACTACCAAACAGTATTTCCCAACAGCTCTTGTTGCAGACTCAATGAGTTTCATGAAAGGAACAGTAGACCATGATACTGAGGCATGCATCAATAATCCACTTGTTACCAACAGATTAAAGTACACGACTGATTTCAACAATGTACACGGATGCCAAACCAGGAAAGATCCGCACAAGCATATCAACTGAGAGAAGGGTCATACATCAGATTCTTCCTCGTGTGCCTTCGGGAAGTTTTAATTTTACTAGTGAGAGGCATCACATCTTCTGGACCATAATCATATCCCTCGTCAAGATCGTCGTCTGCCCAGAATTTTCCTTTTAATTTATTATTCTTGACTTGAAAAGATGGAAGAGAATTTTTGGGCACCGCAGTGGATAGCAAAGCAGGATTAACAATGGGGAAGGTCAATCCTGAACCTTTCACACTGGGAGGTGGTAGCTGAAAGTTTGCGGGTAGTTTTAGGTTACCATAAGGGGGTGCTTTTAAGGGTTGAGAAGATGAGAATTCTGGAGCACTAGACTTGGTGGCAACAGGAGACTTTGAGACAACGAGAGGCATTGTGGTAGAGGACTTACCTAAGTCTCCTTTAGCAGAGTTGGCACCATTGACAGGAGTATCATCAAAGATATTGCCTACCAGATTTTCCATATCGACATTTGGATTGGTATGTTCATAACTATGATCTGCAATTATCTGAGAATTGTTGACTTGTGCTTCCGGACTAGTAATAACATCATCCACAAGATTTGTGGTGACATGTGCCTTATCAGCATTATCAGAGTTCCGCCCAACCCCTTGATTATTGCCTTCAGTGATTTGTCCAACCTCTTGAATATTAGCTTGCACATTAGTGTTAGTGTGAACATCATGCACAACTGCGTCAATATTTCCATTTTCAACTTGCTCATTTGCTAATGCTTCAAAAGGATTCGTACTAACATTAGGCTCTTCGTCCACAACATTAGAAGTAGCCATATCATTAGTAGCGTCTTTCTTCCTCCAATACTTTTTAGCTTTAAGGTTAACTGATGTCCATGTATTGATATTATTGCTCTTCCTATTATACTAAGCATTATGAACATGTGGTTTGTCATGAAAATTATTTTCAAAAGTGCCAATAGCACCCTGCCTATGTCGCTGCCCCTCATTTGCCGTCCTAGCCTTATCATTGAGTTCACATTCATTAGTGTCATGGCTAAAAACTTTGCATGATGTACAAATCCGAGGTCTCTAATCATATGTTAACTTAACAAATGGGCATTTATCTCCCAGCCCATAAACCTCTATTTTCTCTGGTAATTCAAATTCAGACGATACTTCAATCAAAGCTTTAGCATATCGAAATCTTTGGAGTTTCTCCGTGCTTCTATCAAAACTTATTAGCTTCCCAACGTGACATGCAAGTCAGTTAATCCATATCAGAGTCCGAAGTATACTAGGAATTCTATAGAAATGAACCCACACAGGTACTTTTTTAATATGAGCTTGAGAATTGCCAATGGTAGGATCCCATCACATAATTATAAACATACGACCTTTAACAAAAATAGGATCAGACTTAAGGATTTTCTCTCTATCCATTTCATTAGAAAATTTGAAATAAAAATGCATACCATCCTATTTGATATCTACCTCACCATCCAATTTCCAAATACGACACAAAAAATTAACTACACTGGTATAGGATAACGTACCATCTAAGAAGAACCCAACGAGATGATTGCTCCAGTATTTCATGCCCTCATCCCTTACGATATCTGGTGGTTTTTTTGGTTTGCCATCCCTCACAATATCGAACTGTTGTGGTTTGTAGACGCCTGTATTACGAGGAAGAGAGTTGAAAAGTGATGCATAATCCATCTTAGTGAATGCAGGAAAAGAGGATTTCGTAGAACTCTGGTTAGCAGAAATTCCCAATCTGGATTGGAATTTCCTTGATTAGGAATCGATGCATTCTGAATTGCTAAATCTCTATGAATACGATTAGCATTTGAAGCATTGGAATCTACGGAGGAATTTCTAAGATCTGGTTCTAGGTTTAAGTCCAAGGGGATTGCAGTGGATGGATTGACAGTGGGTGGAGGTGGATCGAGGGGAATAGGCGGAGAAGAGCGTGATGGAAGAGGAGGGAAAGCGGAATTGAAGGTGGCGGAGGAGGAGGGTGGAGAAGAGAAGGGAGATTTGGCAGACGCCATTACATTGGTTTGTCTCCTTTATTTTTAAATATGTTTCTCTTTTGTTGCCACATGTCTGACCCATTTTGTTTCCTTTTCTCTTTCGTTTCCCCTCAGGTTCTCAGGGTGGGAATACTCAAGCTTGATCAGGATTCTGCTTTCATCTTGCTTGGAGCTGCTTATATGTACTACCTGATTTCATATCTCTCTACTATGGCTACATTTTCGGGATTATGCTTCTTTTATTAATGTACTCTGATGTTTTAAATACAAGACATAAATTTTAATGATGTACTGAGTTTTATGCATTTCAGACATATGATGTAACCATGTTTTGAACCACAATGTTTCCTGCTTAATAAAATTTTAAATCCACTGCTATTTTGTACCTATCTTGTAATGTTTCAGTTTCTTTTTACCTATAGCACTTCACGAAACTTAATGCATTCTCTTAATGAGTGGCAGTAATAGACGTGGGGTGTCACATTAATGTTACAATACAATACACAAAAAAATATTGACGTAAATGAGTTCAGCTTTGAACTTATGATAGTTGTTTATTTGCATAGTTTATGTTACTCGATTGACATGTTTATATATTTGATTTTTTATATTTTTGTTAATATGAATATGGTTGATCTTGATGTGATTTATTAGGTGAATCAACGATAAATAGTTTGCTAAAGTTATTTAAATAGTTTTAATGTTATGCAATTAATTGTAAATATTGTACTAAACGTAAAATTCTAGAATGAATTGAGAGAGACTTAAATGATTATAGAAATTTTGAAGTGTATGCATTTGGAGTCAAAAAAACATAACCTTTTTAGTATTTAAAAGGAATATTAGTTAATAATATTTATTTAAATTACGTAAAATTTGGATTTTATGATTAATTTAAATACGTGGACTTAAATATAAAATGTTAACAGCTAACTGTTGATAAATAATTGTATAAACTTTGAAATATCTATATCAAAATGTAAAATGATAGAAGAAGAAAAGTAGCAAACAAGTATAAAGTGATAAACTAAATTAAAAACAAAATATCCAAAGGGAATTAAGGTGAAGAGAGAAAACTCATAGTATTAAGGAGAGAGCTTAAAAATATTCTACTTTACTATTATTTAATAGATTAGATTTGACTTCTTTAAAAATTCAAAACCCATCTCTTCAAATGTTAAGGTCTTTATGTTGCTTAAATATAGGATCTAGCAAACCATCCTTTTCAAATATGTTAAGAATATTTAATATACCAAAATAATAATTCACATGTCAATGCAAACTTTTCAAAATACCCTATAGATCTTGATTACATCCCAATATATCCAAACATATTTCCACTTTAATTAAACTTTAAATCCTTATGTTCTATTACTTGGTCAATCAGTATTATACCTAGATGATTGCAATCTAATTAAAATTAGAATTATTCCTTAAAGCTTGGCTCTAACAACCAAGCATTCTTTATAAATGTAAAAAAGTCATCCATTTTTTTAAAATATCATATCTCGATACCAAAGCAGTATAAATGCACAACGACATGGAAATAGACTGTTTAATCGTGCAATTTTAAAATAAAAATTTGTCATGATTTCTCCTACTAGTTTAACAGCATAATAATAGAAAAACTGACTATTCAAGATGAGTCGTTTTTCAAACAAGAAAATTTTGCTTGTTTACTAATTTAAATTAAATGTGATAATAATAAATTCAGCAAAGAGCATTTGCATTAAATCGAAAAGTAAAAATGTTATAAGATATTATTCATTCAACTTATCTGCGTTGGTGCAAACATATGAGTAATTCATCACTATAAGATATGGACATGAGAAAATATATGGCCTTCCTTCAGTAGCAATGTTGTGCCAAAATTTACAGATTGGAGTATGTATTGCAATTAAAAGATACCAACCAAATAACTTTTTTCTAAACATGCATTTCCAATGGAATTTTATCAAAATTATTCTAATTTTTTTAATTAGGTAACACATGTAAGTTTTGCTATGCACATTTTCTATATACTTGTTCTTTTATGTCTAATAGTTTTATGTCGTTTGATATTACACAGACGTCAATATTGTTAAATCTGGCTTATTATATCAGAGTAAATGTGTAAACTGGAATGTGGTTAGTCCCACATTGTAAGATACTTTAAAAAAATATAAACTTATATATAAGTAGAATAAATGTTGTGAATTTCATCAAAATGCAATTACTACCCATTTTTTTTAACCATACCAATTAAAAAATAATAGGCAATTAATTATATGTATAACTCATACATAGAATATTTAACATGTTGTTGAAACTGAAATTATAGACAATCATCTATAACAATATATCAGAAGAACAAGTATACAGGATTTAAACATAATTTCTATAATTTGTATTTTTTGGGTTTCTGGTTCTTTTGTACACTCATTCAGTGAAATGTTGAATCATGCAAAATGATGCAGAACTCTGTTTTCTATCTTCCGCTTTCCTTTTTGTCAATTTATGATACGGATTTATCCAGCACTTATCTTCAACTATAACTCTTCGCCATCTTTTCTTAAATATTCCAAGTTCGACAATTGATAGAGAACCCCAAGTTATCACAAAACCAATTGGCCATATGAAGGATAAAATCTTAATGTTTATACTGGATTCGTTTTATAAATTTCCCGGTGTGGGACTTGTCTCATCACTCCCTGCACGTGTGGCCACTACAACAAAAATACCGTATTACAACTTTCATTTTACAATGGTGGAAAATGCACAGTTGTAATAAATATTTTTTATAACAGTCAGTTCACTAAAGTTGTAATAAACATATTTCTAACAACTTTTTTATTGTGACTGTTGTAATAAATGCCTACTACAACTTTTCACTCTTACCTGTTGTAATAAGTGACAGTTTTAACAAATAACATTTTATAATTAGTAATTAGTATAATAATAATAATTAATTAATAATATTAATAATTTCTATTAATAATCAATAATTAGTAAATAATTTTTAATAACTAATATTAATAACTAGTATATTAAATAATAAGTTATCGGTATTGTTAATTAATCAATAATTAATTTTTAATAATAAATAATTAAGAAATAATCATTAATATTAATAATTAAGAAGTAATAAATAAGAAGTAATATTTAATATTAGTAATTAATTTTGATAATTAATAATTAAAACGATTTTATAAATAAATAGTAGATTTTTAATAATTACTGTTAAATATTTAATAGTAAATAATCAGTAATACGTAAATAATAACTAACTTTTAATAGTTAAAATTCAATTATAACTAAGAAAAAATTAGTGATAATTAATAATAACTATTATTAATAAGTAATATTTAATATTATATTAAAATTTAATTCTCAAGAAATTCATATTATATTTAACATAAAATTTTACTTATTAATTCTAATTTAAAAAAATTACTTCTTTAAATTTTGGTACCGGTAGTTCAATTTACATGAAAAAAACTAAATTACATAGACAATTGACAATGCATCCTATGACAAGTCTTAGGTGGGAGACAGATAGAAAATAGGGACACGTATAGTTTACTATAGAGTCTAAGGTTGTAATAGTTAGTAATATTCTTATTTTTTCTAATAGAAAAACGCGTTTTTATGCTAAATGATGGAAAAGTGGCGGTCTGTGTTAATGCAAATGGATGAAAATCAAGGCGGCAAAACTGAAAATTTGGCTCCAAAATAATTCGCGTCGTCTTATATTTCTAGAGCCTTCCATGGGCCGACCTCTCATGTTCTCTTCAAAAAACTTACACCGCCTCAAAAACTCGATCCCCAATTCCTTGCTCCTCAAAAAAACTTATGCTCAACAAAACCTTTACAAGAAGTTGTAACACCCCATTTCCATTAATGTCACTCACAAAGGGAATGCATTAACTTCTATGGAGCGTTTTAAGTGTGTATAGAACAGAAACTTAACAATAAGACAGATATAAACAAACTTAAAGATTTAAATTTTTATTCATTGCAGCGGTAAACACATAGGTTTGATTACATCATCAAAAACCAGAGTTAAAGTACATAATATCCATCTTGACTAAATCAGAGTACATAAATTGAAAGACATAACCCCAACACAAAATAGCCATAAATAAGATAGGCTGAACTTTTACTTCAGCGATCCAAGCAACTTCTAAAAGCAAGAGATTCAGCTGTCCAAAATCAAGCCCACTGGTGCTAGTTCCACCCTGAGCACCTGGGGGGAAAAGGAAGAAAAGAGGTGGAAACAAAGTGGGTCAGACATAAAGTCTGGCGAGTGCGATAACTTTAACAATATAATTACCAAAATAACTAGGCTAAGGCATAAGTTGGAAAATAAGGAAATGACTGTGAACAATTAAGTATGGCAGAGCAAGCTAAAAGAAATAAGATGAACAAAGATAACATTAAAGGCACACCCAGTCGCTATAAGATAATTTCTACACTACACCACACCAAACACCCTAAGAGTTGATCCCGCCTACAAGACTTTAATAATGATAATGGTAGTTTCGTGTACCCCTAGTTGCCTTCATAGGTGTCGCCTGCCCCAATCTCCACTAGGTGTACCCACTACCCCCATGCGATCGGCTCCCTAACTCGTAGATACCCGTGCTGGCCCCACCGTGGGGTGTATCACTCCCCAAAGTGGCAACCCGATACCACAAATAATGCATGGCTTATACCTACACGATGCAACAACGTCTTACCTACCAGCCCGGGCCCACACACGCACATGAACCCGTTGTACTTGCGTTGCCACCGCTAACCCGTTTTGGCCTCTTACAGTCAAGCCCAGTACGCGTGTCCCGTCCTCGACTTGGGTCGAGCCCGCAAAGATACTTATGAGTTACTGGTTGAAACGGGCCCCCATTAATTGACACAAGCTATCCACCTAAGCCTGGTCCCCTTTAGTACATCCCACTTAACCCTCTTCTTATTCATGTTCACTTACATGTTTCCAATTTTTGGTTAAGTGTTTCTAATCGTATTTCAAATGCCACCCAAGGCACCCACTAAATTCCACATGCCACCCAAGGCACCCACTTAACCCCCTCATGTCCCACTACATGTTCATCTGGTTAAGTGTTTCTTAATTCATTAACACCGTAACCTTGTAAAGAACTCCCACATTAGACTGGCATTTGTGGCAGCTGGATTTGTCGGGCGGGTCCGGGCAGTCTTACACCACAAAAGAGCCTAACCTCGTGTCTTTACAACTATCACGCATTTAATTTATGCCTAAGACCTCCCACATTAGACTGGCATTTGTGGCAGCTGGATTTGTCGGGCGGGTCTGGGCAGTCTTACACCACAAAAGAGCATAACCTCGTGTCTTAGGCGATTAATTACACAAAATTAATTATTCCACCAATTTGAATTAATTTCCTAATTCAAATTATCAATCAACTCCAAATTTAACTATGGCCATAATTGACTCAATTATGTCCATCTATTTATGGTATGTAAAATCATACCGATTAACATCACAAATTTATTTATGCCATTTAAGGCATTTATGCCAATCCTCAATATTAAATCTTTTAATATTATCCCATGGCCCCACGTTATACGTTCGTTCGCTTAACATAAAATATACGTTAGACTCGAATAGTCTAACTTATGGAATAAAGAGAAAACATCACAACACACATATAGATAAAACTAGATCTAAACATAAGGGGTGAACTTGCATGTGTGAATAAGGTTCTTCATCTAAAACTTGTATAGGCCCAAGTCACAAACTTGCATAAAACTACATATGTCATAGATCTAAATTTAAAGGTGTGAACTTGTTTAGGTAATAGTCACGAACTTGCATAAACCATGTATGTCATAGATCTAATCATAAGGTGTAAACTTGCATAGGCAATAACCACAAATTTACATTACATGATTCATACCCCATACATATATATACATATACTTGCATATGTGATTTATGCAACATAACGATGGTGTGAACTTGCATTTAAACATGTAAAATAGCATATAGAATTTAACATATAACTCACACATGTCATAGCCTAACTTTAGATCCAATTTACACATAAAATAGATGTCATGAAACATGTAAGGTTGTACATAATTTCATTAACTTGCATATGATTCATATCTAAATTAAAGTCTAAACTTGCATACATACATATGATTTATCATATGAATTAGTTCCAACAACATAGCCAAACTAGCATATGAAACAACATTATGAATTGATTATACATAAGCCAATCATAGAATTACAACATAGATGATAACATCACAACTTTACAACATAGATGATAACATCATAGAACTTATTACATAGATAATAACATGCAGTCAATAATTCACAACATAACCATATAATCCACATCATAGCTTAATCCAATTAAATTACTAATTATCTTATTAAAGAAATCGAACTCACAAGAAGAAGGTCTTGCATTCTGAAATCTAAGTTCTGAAATTGATTAAGCTCGCCTTTGTAGTAGATTCGTTGTTGTTTAGATTAATGTTGAATAGAACTGAATTGATTAGCTTTGATTTTCCCCTAGTTGGTGGCGGCTACTCTAGGTTACAAGATGACAGCATGACGACCATAATTTCAGTTTTTATTTTGATTTAGGATTTGAGTCTACCCATGTTTATATAGAATTTTAATTTAATTATAGCCGTCGGATGATCTTAGGGTTAATCAAAACCATTCAGTCGGGAACTCGGGATAGGGTGACACCTCAGGCCTAATGACTCAGCAAGGAGTCAGAAAGGACTCAGCAATGAGTCACAACATGGATCAGACTGAAGCAGAAAGCTGTGCAGGCCTGTTGCTGGCCTGGGCGCACTTGGCAGGTACTCCAGTGCAAATTTGTACTGGCACACTTCCCAAGTGCGCCAGTGCAATATTTTTTTTCTTCTCCCGCCTGACTTCCTTCGTCCATATCTCCTTCTTCCAATATCCGTTTTTCGCAAACTCGGACTCTATCTCGAGCAGAATTCCGAGACGAACACAATGGCGCAACCCATTTCCCTTAATTCTCACGTCTGATATTAATTATTCTTTAATTTAGTTAATTCGATTATTCAAAAATCCGGGGTGTTACATTCTCCCCTACTTGAAGGATTTCATCCTCGAAATCTCTAAGTCAAGAAGAACGTATCCTACCATCCAATCATCCATTTACTCAACCATCAACTACTAGCAACCATGGTCCTTAAAAGATTTCTAATGCTTTTCATATACATATGTATAGTGTGTGTATATGTCCGTATACTAATGCAAAATCAGGCGGTCTACTGATTCAGTCGACCTCCTTAACGCAAATAATGATAGTGCCATGTATCCATCATGTATGCAAGGAACCCTATACATATCATTACTACATGTGTGCACAACCATTCATTCAAATGCAACATCCATATGATACATACATTTAATGTACATTTATTCTACTAAATACATCCATTTATATGCAATATGCAGTATGAAAGTGACTGAGCCGATCTAGTGCCTAAAGTGTGTGTATATGCATCCACGAGCAACCACTAGCAACCACTAGCAAACACTTGCATCCACATGCATCCATCATACATAACATGTCTCAAACACATGTTTCAACCATAGGACTACCCTATCTAAAGGTCAAAGATACTAGCGAGAGGACATACTAAAGATAAAACAAGTACAAGCTAAGCGATAAAGGAGAAATTAAAAGACATACTGTAACACCCCGAGAATTCTATAACTGTGAAATTCATGAATTAAAGTATAATCAAATTCAAATCAAAGAACTAAGGGAAACGGGATACGCCATTGCGTTCGTCTCGGAAAAATACGCGAAATAGAGTCCGAGTTTTCGAAAAACGGAGTCCGTATGAAGAAGATATGGCCTTCGGAAGTTTTGAATTAAATTTAAAATTCAAACAGAATAAAATAATTAAAAATCGGGCCCAGTGGGCCAGGGCGGATAAACACCCGCCTAGGCCACCCAGGTCGACTGGGCTGTCGACCTGGGCTACCCATGTCGACAGGGCTGTCGACAGCCCTGTCGACAGGGGTGTCGACCTGGTCGAGCCCAGTCAACCTAACTGGCCAGGTCTGTGTTTGGTCGAATTTCTGTGGTCTGCTTTGTCATTAGGGCTAGGTGGCGGGTTCTAATTGGTCTCTCTATCTAATGAATGGCTACGATCTAACCTAGCAACATCAATTGTCCTAATCAATTCCTAACCTCTATATAAACAACCCTAGACTAAACCCTAATCTATTCATTCAAATTAAGAACATAGCCGCCATGTTGCTGAGGAACGACTAAGAGTAGCTGCCGACTAGAGAGAGAATTAGAAAGAAAGTTCTAAAGCCTAAAGCAATTCAAGCAACCTAAAGCCAATCAATTCAACAAAGGAATCATATCTCTTAATTAGAGAATTCGCCGCAACCATTGTAAGTAGAGTATTACTTTGGTATGAATAAACAACTGTATTGATTTGTATGCTTGAATTGGGATAATAAAGTAATTCATATTTGTGCAAAATTATGTTATTCATTATAAAGAACTACATGCGGTAGTTCTATGCAAGTATACGTTTGGAATATTGCGCAAATTATGTAATCTATGTTGAAGCTACATGTATGTAGTTGATTGAAATTCATGCGAGTTTGGGGCTTTGTTATTATGCCATCATGATGTATATTTTTGTGCATAAATCATTTTGCAAGTAATTGAAACAAGTTTGGTTGTTATAGTTCATATGAAACTATGTTGGAATTTTGACACCATAATCCATGTATTAAGTCATGCTTTTGCAAACTTATGAATATGGCTAGGTTAGACTCAAAAATCCTTTTTTGCAAGTTTAAAGCAAACACCATGTTTAGGAATATTTATGCATAAGTATATTTATACCATCGTTATGTGATTAGACTTAAATCATGATTAAGTTGAACTATGCTTCTGTGTTAGTAACAAAGTATCCCCTTTGTAAACATGTAGAAACCTTATGAACATGACTTGTTATGTTTATGCCATGAACAAATTTAACTTTACTTATGCCATGCTTATGTTTGACATTATGCCGTGTTTATGCTAAAAGCATTTATGCCATGCTTATGTTTGACATTATGCTATGCTTATGCTAGGAATATTTATGACATGCTTATGTTTGACATTATGCCTAAATAAGAATATAGGTTCATGTTGTAGTTAAACCTATGCAAGTTCACATGCTTTGATTCATGTCACCTATGTTACCACTATGCAAGTACACCAATTTCTATTTTGTATTTCCAACGTCGTATTGCAAGTTCATGCGCTCACCTTCCCCTCTTTGTGTATACGCCATAAGCCTCCCCTTTTCGCATGGCTAAATTGGGCTTTAAAAGGCTAAGCCCAATATATATGAACGGACGTGTAAAACGGGGGAAAATAACGTTGGGTTAAAAATTAATTAATGAATGAAAATATAAAATAGAAGGGCCCAAATTCAAGTATGGGTTGGGCCCGTGATTGGTGTAACCTTTACACCATTAACTTAATAATGGGCCGCAAATATTTACATATAAATAAAGAAGAAAGACAAAATATGTAAAAGTAGAAAATACGATGTGTTTAACCCGAGGTTGGATTGAGTTGTGATGTAAACCTGCCCGGAACCGCCCGGCTGTCCAGTAGTCACAACAATACCTATCCAATGTGAGAGGTTAAACATGGAGCCCAATAAGGACCCGAGGTTAGACTGAGTTGTGGCGTAAGACTGCCCGGAACCAACCGGCAACAGGCAGCCACAACAATACCTGTCTAATGTGAGAGGTCAGGGCCTTAATAAGACAATTAAGGCTGAGTCAGGATTGTTAGGATTAAGTGGACTAAAGACTTAATCAAAATGGAACATGCTAAACTAAACGGACTGGTGGGGGTTAGGTTAGAAACAATTAACCAACTTAGCATGTTGGCTAGAGATAGAAAACCTAGTAACGGGGGACCCTTTTCAGCAGTAACCCTAAAAGGTGTATCATGATACCCTGAAACTAGGCAGGGTGGGGCACGATTACTGGGCTGATTGTAAGAGGTCAAATCGACGGCGGTGGTGTAGCAGTGTAGGTTCTAACGGAGTGCGGGCGTGCACACACTCCGGTGCAGAAAAATAAGGCACTGGACACCAGTAGCATACCTGTGCACTCTAAGGTTGTGTCGGGTTGCCACTATGGGACTTGATACACCCCATGGTGGGACCAGCATAGGTAACTACCGACATCGGGGGCCGTAAGACACATGTAACTATGCGAGTAGGAGCCGATCATCATAGAATGGATCACATCACTCTGACTATGGGGTGCCAGTTGGAAACTAGTTTATATGGGTTCAGAGATTAACATGGGGTACGATAGTATATTCGACCCTAGACAACTTAACCAAGTTATAATGCATGCCCACTTCTTGTTTATACTTATCATACCCAGTTCTTTATTCATAGACAAAATAGTACTAGACTTACTCAGGCTTTATGTCTGACTCTACTTTTCTTTCGTCTTCTTTCTTCCGTTTCCCCCCCCCCCAGGTCCTCAGGGAGGGAACACAGCAGCTTGACCTACCTCAACATCCAGCTTGAAGAAGAGAAATGTATTGCTTGGACTTTCCTGTTTTGAACTATGGCTTTGGACAATCTACTATGGGGATTTTGCAGTTTATCTATGTTTTATTTATGCTTCTTTAAATAATGTACTCAAGACAGATTATGAAAGTGTTATGTTATGTTTTTGGAAAGGAGGTTATTGTAACACGTATTTGACTTTATGAAATAAAGTTTGTTGTTCTTCCGCTGTTTACAAATATGTGTTCTTATATCTGTCTTGTATATCTGTGACTTGTACTTATAAACCTCCACCAAAATTAGGGCATTCCCTTTGAGAGTGACCCTAACGGAGGTGGGGTGTTTCACTTGGTATCAGAGCATAGGTTTACCAGATAATATAAAAAGTTTTGAAAAAAAAAAATTATTTTCAAAAAGGAAATTTAAAGAAGCATTTTTAAGAGAAAAATATTATTTTATTTTTAAAAGGCAAAGTCCACTCCCCAAAGCCGTAGGTACTATCTCTTATCCTTCGTTTTGAATCTATCCTTTTTGTTTCAGCATGTCCCAAGAACTTAACTTGCCAGAAGGGGTGCCAATACCTGGTTGGTTTAGACGGTTCTTAGAAGCAAGGGCCACTCAGCCAGGTCCTACCGTTCCTCCTCCCCCAGCGGAAGGAAATCATCCAGCTGCAGCAGCACCTTTTCCTCCACCTCCTCCTCGGGGAAACACATTCGCTAAGATATGCAAAGATTTTAAAGCTATGGGAGGAAGGGATTTCCATGGAACTGAGTCCTTCGTAGCAGCTAGGAATTGGCTGAAAGAAAGGAGGACCTATTCATCATCTTTGAGGTAGAGGATAGACAAAAAGTACAACTGGCGGTGTGGCTATTGAAGGGCGAGGCTTCCTACTGGTGGGAAGTCACTAATGCTGAAAGACCAGTGGAGACATGGGAGGACTTTAGGGCAAGGTTTGAGACTAAATTTCTCTCAGATGCGGAAAGAAGTTTGCAGTTGGAAAAATTCTTATTTCTTAAGCAAGGGGACAAGACGGTCAGAGAGTATGTGAATCAGTTCGATGAGCTGGCTAGGTTTGGGCTTGACCTAGTCAACACCCCGCACAAGAAGGCTCTCCGTTTCGTCAAAGGGTTGAATGAGCCATTACACAGTTTGGCCATGACCCATATACCCATGGGAGCCACGTATGAAAGATTGGTGCAAATGGCATTGCTGAATGAAGAGGATAAGGGCAAGAAGAAAGAGGGTTTGCAGCCCAAGAAGACAGACTTTAAGAAAGGCGGAAAAGGCAACAAAGAGAAGAGGAAGTGCAATTTCTGTGGCAAAGTGGGGCACTTAGTAAAGGACTGCCGGAAAAAGAAGGCCAAGGAGAATGGTGGGTGCTTTTCATGCGGTCAGACAGGCCACAGGGCTAAGGACTGCCCAAAGAAACGAGGATAGGGGCAAAGGGCTGGATCCACCCCAGGGGCACAGGTTCATGTACTAGAAGCGCCACCTCTGCAACAGCGAGGTATAAATACTTCTGTAGAAAGCGTAGTTTATCTTTATGATCACCCCGTTCGCACTTTATTTGATTCTGGCGCATCACACTCCTTTATCTCGTCTGCTTTAGTAGAATCTCTGCACCTAAAAACTAGTATGGTAGAGGACCCCTTAATTGTTTCAAACCCAATTGGGGGCCCAGCTCATTTGTCTAAGATCTGTTTGGATTTGAAAATTTCTATTCTAAGTGTTGAATTTCAATGTAGTGCCTTTGTTTTGGGCTTTTCGGGGTATGGTTTGATTTTGGGTATGGATTGGCTATCCAGTAATGGGGCCATCCTTGATTGTGAGAAAAGGGTTGTTAGGCTCCTAACCCAGCTCGGTAATACTTTGGAAATTTCTTGTAATCCCTCGTATGCGGTTATGCTTAGTTATCTTGAATCGCTAGATGCCTCTGTTGAAAACTTGCAATCAGTTAGAGTGGTCCGGGAATATCCGGATGTCTTCGAAGAGGTGAAGGGCTTGCCTCCGAAGCGGGAAATAGACTTCCGCATATATCTTGTAGATAATGCAAAGCCCGTTGCGTTGCCCGTTAGACATATGGCTCCACGAGAAAGGAAAGAGCTCAGTAAACAGATTAAAGAGCTTCTAGAAAAGGGGTTCATTAGGAGGAGCATTTCAGAATGGGGCGCTCCGGTGGTGTTCGCTACAAAGGCGGATGGTTCACTCCGTCTATGTGTTGACTATAAGGAGCTCAACAAGCTAACGAAAAAGAATAGGCATCCTCTCCCTAGAATTGACGATTTATTTGACCAGCTTGTAGGAGCGTCTGTTTTCTCCAAACTCGATTTAGCAACCGGTTTTCATCAGCTAAGGGTGGCTGAAGATAGCATCGATAAAACGGCGTTCAGAACCCCAAACGGCTTCTTTGAATGGCTTGTCATGCCCTTCGGCTTGACAAATGCACCTGCGTACTTCGTGGACCTGATGAGTAGGGTATTTAGAGATTTCCTCAACAAATTCGTAGTGGTCTTCGTAGATGATATCCTTATCTTCTCAAAGAGTGAAGAGGAACATGCTCAACACTTAAGGGCAATCATGGAAACTTTGCGAGTTCATCAACTAAAAGCCAAATTCTCCAAATGCCACTTTTGGAGAGAAGAGGTGAGGTTCCTTGGGCACATAGTATCCAAACAAGGGTTAGCGGTGGACCCTGCTAAGGTAGTGGCGGTACAGGATTGGAAGACACCAAGGAATGCAACTGAGGTCCGAAGCTTCCTAGGACTAGCAGGTTTCTATCGAAAATTTATAAGGGATTTTGCGAAAATCTCAGCTCCGCTCACGAAATTGACCAAGAAGAATCTAGTGTTCAATTGGGATTTGGATTGCGAATTTGCTTTCCAACGACTGAAAAGGGCTCTTACAACAGCCCCAGTTTTGACGCTGCCAGATGGGAGCAAGATGTTCACTGTTTATACGGATGCATGTGGGACAGGGCTAGGCGCCGTCTTAATGCAAGAAGGAAGGGTAGTAGCTTATGGCGGGAGGCAGTTGAAGGTGCACGAAAAGAACTACCCAACCCACGATCTTGAGTTAGCCGCCATCGTCTTTGCACTCAAGTCTTGGCGACACTATCTCCTAGGTGAGAGGTTCGAACTTTACACTGACCATAAATCGTTGAAATATCTTTTCTCGCAGAAAGATCTTAACTTGAGGCAACAAAGATGGATGGAGTTTCTTGCCTCGTACGATTTCGAAATCTCCTACACTCCGGGCAAAGGCAACGTAATGGCAGACGTGTTGAGCCAAAAGAAATTGACCCTAAGCCCATTGTTTGTTGAAAGACAAAGCCTAGAGTTTATAGCCAGCTTCGACTTTAGGCCCTCCTCCGATTTAGTACCAGGCTTGTTAGCATCTCTCGAAGTACGGCCAACTTTAGTGGATTCAGTAGGGACAGCACAACGCGAAGACCCTCAACTTGTGGAAATAATTGATAGGCTAATTAGGGGTGAGACTTCAAGTCACCTCAACAGATACTCCATCGACGATAAGGGTTTGCTAAGGCGAGACAGAAGACTATGCGTGCCACAGACAAACGATTTAATAAAGAAGTTTCTCGAGGAAGCACATCACTCCAAGATGACGATACACCCAGGCGGGGATAAAATGTACAAAGACATAAAAAGGACTTTCTTTTGGAATGGCATGAAAAAAGACGTGGCAGAATTCGTTTCTAAATGTATGGTGTGCCAACAGGTTAAGGCGGAACAGAAAAAGCCTGGCGGACTGCTACATCCTCTGGAGGTCCCACAGTGGAAGTGGGATAGCATCTCAATGGACTTCATCGATGGGCTGCGTAGGTCTAGGAGAGGCAACACTAGCATTTGGGTAATAGTGGATAGGCTTACTAAAAGCGCCCACTTTTTACCTGTCAAAAGTAAAAGAACTGCCTCATCCCTAGCATCACTTTACCTCAAGGAAATCGTGCGACTCCATGGAATACCATCTAGCATTGTTAGTGACCGAGACCCCATCTTCACCAGTGAGTTTTGGCGGAGTCTGCAAGAAGCAGTAGGAACGCAGTTATGCTTGAGCACAGCCTATCATCCCCAAACCGACGGCCAAACGGAGAGAGTGAACAGAGTTTTGGAAGACCTTCTAAGACTATGCGTCCTTGACTTCGGAGGGACATGGGAAGACCACCTTCCTTTGGTGGAATTTTCCTACAACAACAGCTATCAAGCAACCATCAGAATGGCGCCCTTCGAAGCTTTATATGGAAGACCGTGCCGATCGCCCACTTGTTGGTGGGAGTCCACGGATAAGCTCATACTTGGACCAGATATGATCCGAGAGACCTCAGAGAAAGTAGACTTAATACGAAGAAGGATGAAGACGGCCCAAGACAGACAAAAGTCCTACGCCGACAAGAGGAGGACCGACCTTGAATTTGAAGTTGGAGACAGAGTTTTTCTCAAGGTATCACCGCTAAGGAACGTTGTTCGTTTTGGAACCACAGGAAAGCTAGCGCCAAGATTCGTAGGGCCATTCCCTATTATCGAGAAGATTGGGAAAATGGCCTATAGATTAGAGCTACCCGAGAAGTTGGCTGGAGTCCACAACGTCTTTCACGTTTCACATCTCAGAAAATGTCTACACGAGTCTGCTGAAGTAGTAGAGCCAAACATCCTCGAAGAGGCCGAAGTGGAACGCGAAGCAACCATAAGAAGAGTTCCAACCCGCATATTAGGAACGGAAGTGAAGAGGCTACGCAACCGTGAAGTCAAGCTCGTCAAAGTCCAGTGGAGCGACGCCGAGGGAGACGCGACTTGGGAAACTGAAGCTAGAATCCGCACTGCCTACCCTTTTCTGTTCGAGGGTACATCCTTGATCTTTCATTTTCCTTAAGTTGCGCTTTTATCTATCTTTTAGGTATATTTCCTCGACCTTATCTTTTAGGTAGAATCTTTTTGGATGGAAACATGTAGTTGAAACATGTTATGTATGATGGTTGCAAGTGATTGCTAGTGGTTGCTCGTGGTTGCATATACACACACAATCTAGGTTTTAGATCGGCTCAGTCACTTCATATTGCATATGCATATATGTTTGCATTCATATGTGGTTGAACTTTAATGTGTTGTCATGTGGATGCTGCATTTGTATTGAATGATTGTGCACTCATGTAGAATCAAGAATAGGGAAATTTGCATACATAATGGATTCATGGCACTTACATAATTCGCATTAAGGAGGTCAGCTGAATCAGTAGACCGCCTGATTTTGCATTAGATAAGTTCATATACACACACTTCGCATATGATCATGAAGCATTAGAAGCCTTTTAAGGACAATGGATGCTCATGTTTGATGGATGAGTAGATGGATGATTGGACGTTAGGATTTACATTCCTCCTAACTTGAAGATTTCGGGGACGAAATCCTTTTAAGTGGGGGAGAATGTAACACCCCGAGAATTCTATAACTGTGAAATTCATGAATTAAAGTATAATCAAATTCAAATCAAAGAACTAAGGGAAACGGGATACGCCATTGCGTTCGTCTCGGAAAAATACGCGAAATAGAGTCCGAGTTTTCGAAAAACGGAGTCCGTATGAAGAAGATATGGCCTTCGGAAGTTTTGAATTAAATTTAAAATTCAAACAGAATAAAATAATTAAAAATCGGGCCCAGTGGGCCAGGGCGGATAAACACCCGCCTAGGCCACCCAGGTCGACTGGGCTGTCGACCTGGGCTACCCATGTCGACAGGGCTGTCGACAGCCCTGTCGACAGGGGTGTCGACCTGGTCGAGCCCAGTCAACCTGGCTGGCCAGGTCTGTGTTTGGTCGAATTTCTGTGGTCTGCTTTGTCATTAGGGCTAGGTGGCGGGTTCTAATTGGTCTCTCTATCTAATGAATGGCTACGATCTAACCTAGCAACATCAATGGTCCTAATCAATTCCTAACCTCTATATAAACAACCCTAGACTAAACCCTAATCTATTCATTCAAATTAAGAACATAGCCGCCATGTTGCTGAGGAACGACTAAGAGTAGCCGCCGACTAGAGAGAGAATTAGAAAGAAAGTTCTAAAGCCTAAAGCAATTCAAGCAACCTAAAGCCAATCAATTCAACAAAGGAATCATATCTCTTAATTAGAGAATTCGCCGCAACCATTGTAAGTAGAGTATTACTTTGGTATGAATAAACAACTGTATTGATTTGTATGCTTGAATTGGGATAATAAAGTAATTCATATTTGTGCAAAATTATGTTATTCATTATAAAGAACTACATGCGGTAGTTCTATGCAAGTATACGTTTGGAATATTGCGCAAATTATGTAATCTATGTTGAAGCTACATGTATGTAGTTGATTGAAATTCATGCGAGTTTGGGGCTTTGTTATTATGCCATCATGATGTATATTTTTGTGCATAAATCATTTTGCAAGTAATTGAAACAAGTTTGGTTGTTATAGTTCATATGAAACTATGTTGGAATTTTGACACCATAATCCATGTATTAAGTCATGCTTTTGCAAACTTATGAATATGGCTAGGTTAGACTCAAAAATCCCTTTTTGCAAGTTTAAAGCAAACACCATGTTTAGGAATATTTATGCATAAGTATATTTATACCATCGTTATGTGATTAGACTTAAATCATGATTAAGTTGAACTATGCTTCTGTGTTAGTAACAAAGTATCCCCTTTGTAAACATGTAGAAACCTTATGAACATGACTTGTTATGTTTATGCCATGAACAAATTTAACTTTACTTATGCCATGCTTATGTTTGACATTATGCCGTGTTTATGCTAAAAGCATTTATGCCATGCTTATGTTTGACATTATGCTATGCTTATGCTAGGAATATTTATGACATGCTTATGTTTGACATTATGCCTAAATAAGAATATAGGTTCATGTTGTAGTTAAACCTATGCAAGTTCACATGCTTTGATTCATGTCACCTATGTTACCACTATGCAAGTACACCAATTTCTATTTTGTATTTCCAACGTCGTATTGCAAGTTCATGCGCTCACCTTCTCCTCTTTGTGTATACGCCATAAGCCTCCCCTTTTCGCATGGCTAAATTGGGCTTTAAAAGGCTAAGCCCAATATATATGAACGGACGTGTAAAACGGGGGAAAATAACGTTGGGTTAAAAATTAATTAATGAATGAAAATATAAAATAGAAGGGCCCAAATTCAAGTATGGGTTGGGCCCGTGATTGGTGTAACTTTTACACCATTAACTTAATAATGGGCCGCAAATATTTACATATAAATAAAGAAGAAAGACAAAATATGTAAAAGTAGAAAATACGATGTGTTTAACCCGAGGTTGGATTGAGTTGTGATGTAAACCTGCCCGGAACCGCCCGGCTGTCCAGTAGTCACAACAATACCTATCCAATGTGAGAGGTTAAACATGGAGCCCAATAAGGACCCGAGGTTAGACTGAGTTGTGGCGTAAGACTGCCCGGAACCAACCGGCAACAGGCAGCCACAACAATACCTGTCTAATGTGAGAGGTCAGGGCCTTAATAAGACAATTAAGGCTGAGTCAGGATTGTTAGGATTAAGTGGACTAAAGACTTAATCAAAATGGAACATGCTAAACTAAACGGACTGGTGGGGGTTAGGTTAGAAACACTTAACCAACTTAGCATGTTGGCTAGAGATAGAAAACCTAGTAACGGGGGACCCTTTTCAGCAGTAACCCTAAAAGGTGTATCATGATACCCTGAAACTAGGCAGGGTGGGGCACGATTACTGGGCTGATTGTAAGAGGTCAAATCGACGGCGGTGGTGTAGCAGTGTAGGTTCTAACGGAGTGCGGGCGTGCACACACTCCGGTGCAGAAAAATAAGGCACTGGACACCAATAGCATACCTGTGCACTCTAAGGTTGTGTCGGGTTGCCACTATGGGACTTGATACACCCCATGGTGGGACCAGCATAGGTAACTACAGATATCGGGGGCCGTAAGACACATGTAACTATGCGAGTAGGAGCCGATCATCATAGAATGGATCACATCACCCTGACTATGGGGTGCCAGTTGGAAACTAGTTTATATAGGTTCAGAGATTAACATGGGGTACGATAGTATATTCGACCCTAGACAACTTAACCAAGTTATAATGCATGCCCACTTCTTGTTTATACTTATCATACCCAGTTCTTTATTCATAGACAAAATAGTACTAGACTTACTCAGGCTTTATGTCTGACTCTACTTTTCTTTCGTCTTCTTTCTTCCGTTTCCTCCCCAGGTCCTCAGGGAGGGAACACAGCAGCTTGACCTACCTCAACATCCAGCTTGAAGAAGAGAAATGTATTGCTTGGACTTTCCTGTTTTGAACTATGGCTTTGGACAATCCACTATGGGGCTTTTGCAGTTTATCTATGTTTTATTTATGCTTCTTTAAATAATGTACTCAAGACAGATTATGAAAGTGTTATGTTATGTTTTTGGAAAGGAGGTTATTGTAACACGTATTTGACTTTATGAAATAAAGTTTGTTGTTCTTCCGCTGTTTACAAATATGTGTTCTTATATCTGTCTTGTATATCTGTGACTTGTACTTATAAACCTCCACCAAAATTAGGGCATTCCCTTTGAGAGTGACCCTAACGGAGGTGGGGTGTTTCACATACCCTCGAAAAGAAAAGGGTACAATGAACGCATCTTCTTCTTTTCGTCTCCCAAGTTGCGTTGCTCTCATCATCTCCCCATTGCACTTTGACTAGCTTGACCTCTCGATTCCTCAACTTCTTAATCTCCGACCCAAGAATGCACGTAGGAGCTCGTCAAATCGTCGCATCACGCTCTATCTCCACCTCTCTAAGCAAGCTCAGCTCTACCACTTCCGCGGTCTCGTGCAAGCACTTCCTCAAATGTGATACATGGAATACATCGTGTACACCACTAAGTTCCTCGGGCAACTCCACTCTATATGCCATCTGTCCAATTCTATCCTTAATAGGAAACGACCCTACGAACCTTGGTGCTAACTTCCCACCGGACCCAAAGCGAACAACATTCCATAATGGAGACACCTTGACAAAGACCATGTCCCCAATATCAAACTCAAGATCTGTTCTCCTCTTGTCCGCATAAGATTTCTGCCTATCTTGCGCCGTCTTCATCCTCCTTCGAATCAAATCGATCTTTTCCAAAGTCTCTCTAATCATGTCGGGTCCAAGCAAGATCTTATCTGTAGGTTCCCACCAACATGTAGGCAAATGACACGACCGTCCATAAAGAGCCTCGAACTATGCCACCAATGCTAGACTGAAATCTATTATTATATGCTAACTCCACCAACGGATGATGTTCCTCCTATGTACCCCCGAAGTCTAGGACACACAACCTCAATAGGTCCTCTAGAATACGATTCACCCTCTCGGTCTGGCGGTCCGTCTGAGGACGATATGCGGTGCTCAAACGTAACTGAGTCCCTTCCGCCTCTTGCAAGCTCTTCCAAAACTCACTAGTAAAGATAGGATCGCGGTCGCTCACTATGCTAGAAGGAACACCGTGCAAACGAAATATCTCTCGAATGTATACAGAAGCTAACCATGGAGCAGTCCTCTTACTCTTCACGGGAATGAAATGGGCGCTCTTAGTAAGTCTGTCTACCATGACCCAAATGCCCGTATTACCCTTCCTCGATCTCGGTAACCCATCAATAAAGTCCATCTAGACACTTTCCCGCTTCCATTGTGGGACCTCCAATGGGTGAAGCAACCTACCGGGCTTCTTTTGCTCTGCTTTTACTTGTTGGCACACCAAGCATCTAGCGACAAACTCGGCCATATCCCTCTTCATGCCGGCCCAAAAGTAAACCCGTCTCATGTCCATGTGCATCTTGTCCCCGCCGGGATGGATGGTCATCTTCGAACGATGTGCATCATCAAGAATGGTCTTCCTCAAATTCTCGTCCCGTGGTACAGAAAGTGTACCGTCCCTACGTAACCAACCCTTTTCACCCAGGGTATACCTACTGAGATGGCTCGATGACTCCCCCTTTTGAGTTTCTCTACTAACTCAACCAACTGTGGGTCATCTCGCTGTGCCTCACTAATCCGTCCCAACAGCGTAGGTCCGACTTCTAAGGATGCTAGCAAACCGGGTACAAAGTCAACGGAAGGTCTAAAGTCAAATGTGGAGATGAACTCTAAGCTTTGCCATTCAACGAACAATGGACTCAAGGACAACCTTTTCCTACTTAAGACATCTGCCACCACGTTCCCCTTGCCAGGGGTATATGCTATCTCGAAATCGTAGGACGCTAAGAATTCCATCCACCTTTGCTGCCATAAGTTCAAGTCCTTCTGAGAGAATAAGTGAAACACCCCACCTCCGTTAGGGTCACTCTCAAAGGGAATGCCCTAATTTTGGTGGAGGTTTATAAGTACAAGTCACAGATATACAAGACAGATATAAGAACACATATTTGTAAACAGCGGAAGAACAACAAACTTTATTTCATGAAAGCAAATACGTGTTACAACAACAACACCATAATAGTCTTACATCTTTTTTTTTCCTAAAACATAACATAACACTTTCATAATCTGTCTTGATTACATTATTTAAAGAAGCATAAATAAAACATAGATAAACTGCAAAAGCCCCATAGTGGATTGTCCAAAGCCATAGTTCAAAACAGGAAAGTCCAAGCAATAAATTTCTCTTCTTCTTCAAGCTGGATGGTAAGGCTGGTCAAGCTGCTGTGTTCCCTCCCCGAGGACCTGGGGGGGGGGGGGGAATGGAAGAAAGAAGACGAAAGAAAAGTAGAGTCAGACATAAAGCCTGAGTAAGTCTAGTACTATTTTGTCTATGAATAAAGAACTGGGTGTGATAAGTATAAACAAGAAGTGGGCAAGCACTATAAACTTGGTTAAGTTGTCTAGGGTCGAATAGACCATCGTACGCCATGTTAATCTCTGAACCCATATAAACTAGTTTCCAATTTGCACCCCATAATCAGGGTGATGTGATCCATTTTATGATGATCGGCTCCTACTCGCATAGTTGCATGTGTCTTACGACCCCCGATGTTGTAGTTACCTATGCTGGTCCCACCATGGGGTGTATCAAGTCCCATAGTGGCAACCCGACACAACCTTAGAGTGCACAGGTATGCTACTGGTGTCCAGTGCCTTATTTTTCTGCGCCGGAGTGTGTGCACGCCCGCACTCCGTTAGAACCTACACTGCTACACCACCGCCGTCGCTTTGACCTCTTACAATCAGCCCAGTAATCGTGCCCCACCCTGCCTAGTTTCAGGGTATCCTGATACACCTTTTAGGGTTACTGCTGAAAAGGGTCCCCCGTTACTAGGTTTTCTATCTCTAGCCAATATGCTAAGTTGGTTAAGTGTTTTCTAACCTAACCCCCACCAGTCCGTTTAGTTTACCATGTTCCATTTTGATTAAGTCTTTAGTTTACTTAATCCTAACAATCCTGACTCAGCCTTAATTGTCTTATTAAGGCCCTGACCTCTCACATTAGACAGGTATTGTTGTGGCTGCCTGTTGCCGGTTGGTTCCGGGCAGTCTTACGCCACAACTCAGTCTAACCTCGGGTCCTTATTGGGCTCCATGTTTAACCTCCCACATTGGATAGGTATTGTTGTGACTACTGGACAGCCGGGCGGTTCCGGGCAGGTTTACATCACAACTCAATCCAACCTCGGGTTAAACACATCGTATTTTCTACATTTACATATTTTGTCATTCTTCTTTATTTCTTATATGTAAATATTTGCGGCCCATTATTAAGTTAATGGTGTAAAGGTTACACCAATCATGGGCCCAACCCATACTTGAATTTGGGCCCTTCTATTTTATATTTCCATTCATTAGTAATTTTAACCCAACGTTATTTTCCCCCGTTTTACGCGTCCGTTTATTATATATATATTGGGCTTAGCCTTTTAAAGCCCAATTTTAGCCATGCGAAAGTGGAGGCTTACAGCGTGATTACATACACAAAGAGGGGAAGGTGAGCGCATGAACTTGCAATATGACGTTGGAAATACAAAAATAGAAACTGGTGTACTTGCATATATACTTTGGTCATAAAGCATAGGCGACATGAATCAAAGCATGTGAACTTGTAATTGAGATATCATTATTGACACATGAACCTATATTTTTATTTTAGGCATAATGTCAAACATAAGCATGGCATAAATATTTCTAGCATAAGCATGGCATAATGTCAAACATAAGCATGGCATAAATATTTCTAGCATAAACATGGCATAATGTCAAACATAAGCATGGCATAATATCAAACATAAGCATGGCATAAGTATAGTTAAATTTGTTCACATAACCATGGCATAAATATTTCTAACATGAAATCATGATTCTTATTTTAGTCATGTAAACTTACAAAAAGGGACCTTTTGAACCTAACCTAGCCATGTACCACATATGTCATCATATAATTCTTGTAAACAAGATAGACCTAATCATGGTTTTCAATTATGCCAAATATCATTCATAGCCTAGCCATATTCATAAATTTGCAAATAGGTTTTCTAGTACAAAAGCATGGCTTAATACATAATGCCAAATTCTCAACATAATTTCACATGGATAATAACCAAACTTGTTCCAATTACTTACAACATGATTTATGCACAAAAATATACATCATGGTGGCATAGAAGCAAACCCCAAACTTGCATGAATTTAAATCAACTACATACATGTAGCTTCAACATGGATTACATAATTTGCGAAATATTCCAAACGTATACTTGCATAGAACTACCGCATGTAGTTCTTTATAACATGAATAACATAATTCAAGAATATCCAAACGTATATAATATTTCAAATTGATAAGAACGCACAAATATGAATAACTTTATTGCCACAATTCATACAAACCAACACAATTGTTTATTCATACCAAAGTAATACTCTACTTACAATGGTTTGATGAATTCTCTAATTTAGGGATTGAAGACGCAAATTCCTTTGTTGAATTGATTTGTTTAGGTTGCTTTAAGCTTTAGAATCTTCCTCCTAATCCTCTCTCCAATTTGGTGGCTACTCCTAGTCGTTCCTCAGCAACATGGCGGCTATGTTCTTATTTTTGAATGAATAGATTAGGGTTTAGTCTAGGGTTGTTTATATAGAGGTTAGGAACTGATTAGAACCATTGATGTTGCCTGGATTGATCGTAGCCATTCATTCGATAGAGAGACCAATTAAAACTTGCCACCTAGCCCTAGTGACAAAGCAGACCACAGAAAATCGACCACAAAGAGAATAGGCCAGCCGGGTTAGACTGGGCTCGACCTGGGTCTGGACCAGGTCGACACCCCTGTTGACAGCCCTGTCGACAGGCCTGTCGACCTGGTTAGACCAGGTCGACAGCCCAGTCGACCTGGGTGCGTCAGGCGGGCCTGGCCCATTGGGCCCCACTCTGGAATTTTTAATTGTTTTATTCTGTTTGAATTTTAAATTTAATTCAGAAACTTCCGAAGGCCATATCTTTTTCATACGGACTCCGTTTTTCGAAAACTCGGACTCTATTTCGCGTATTTTTCCGAGACGAACGCAATGGAGTATCCCGTTTCCCTTAGTTCTTTGATTAAAATTAATTATACTTTAATTTATGTATTTCACAGTTATAGAATTTGCGGGGTGTTACATTCTCCCCCACTTAAAAGGATTTCGTCCCCGAAATCTTCAAGTTAGGAGGAATGTATATCCTAACATCCAATCATCCATCTACTCATCCATCAAACACGAGCATCCATTGTCCTTAAAAGACTTCTAATGCTTCATGATCATATGCGAAGTGTGTGTATATGAACTTATCTAATGCAAAATCAGGCGGTCTACTGATTCAGTTGACCTCCTTAATGCGGATTATGTAAGTGCCATGAATCCATTATGTATGCAAATTTTCCTATTCATGATTCTACATGAGTGCACAATCATTCAGTACAAATGCAGCATCCACATGACAACACATTAATGTTCAACCATATACGAATGCAAACATATATGCATATGCAATATGAAGTGACTGAGCCGATCTAAAACCTAGATTGTGTGTGTATATGCAACCACGAGCAACCACTAGCAATCACTTGCAACCACTTGCAACCATCATCCATAACATGTTTCAACTACATGTTTCCATCCAAAGGGTTTCTACCTAAAAGATACGGTCGAGGAAATATACCTAAAAAGATAGATAAAAGCACAACTTAAGGAAAAGGAAAGATCAAGGATGTACCCTCGAACAGAAAAGGGTAGGCTGTACGGATTCTAGCTTCAGTTTCCCAAGTCGCGTCTCCCTCGGCGTCGCTCCACTGAACTTTGACGAGCTTGACTTCACGGTTGCGTAGCTTCTTCACTTCTGTTCCTAAGATGCGGGTTGGAACTTTTCTTATGGTCGCTTCGCGTTCCACTTCGGCCTCTTCGAGTATATTTGGCTCTACCACTTCAGCAGACTCATGCAGACATTTTCGGAGATGTGAAACGTGAAAAACGTTGTGGACTCCAGCCAACTTCTCGGGTAGCTCTAATCTATAGGCCATTTTCCCAAGTGTTCCTATCTAAAGGTATAGTCGAAGTAAAACTTGGTGCCCATTAGGCAATGTCAAAACTGAAAACCTAGGCCACATATATATTGATTAGGAGAAGAACTCTCTAAGCATCAGCCCCGAAGATCGAAATCAACATCAGACTGACACCCAAAGAATTACTCAACCCAACCACCATATATGATTCTAGGAAACTAAGCATGATGGACTCCTTTTAGGTCACAAGGGAGTCCCTTCCTAAGACCAACCCGAATCCTATAAAGCCCAAAAACTTTAGTAAAATCAATGAACACCCTCGAGCCCCAACATGTGTTACTAACAGATGAGTCATATTCCCTATGGGGTTTGCAATAGAAATTGGATTAAGAATAGGACCGAGAGGATATACACAAAAGATAGCATGCAAGTGAGCTTTACAGGAAGAGAGGGATCAAGTATATATTCTTAAGAAGAGATACGATGCACGAATCTAGCCTTCAATCTTCTAAGCCGCATTTCTTGAGCTTAACTCCATTATGCTTTGTCCGTCTTTAACTTCACAATTTCGTAGCTTCTTAATTCTTGTTTCCAAAATATGAGTTGGAACCTATTTCTCGTTCCTCTTTCACTTATTCTCCTTCTAGTATACTTGGCTCAAGCCTAACTGCGTACTCATGGTTCCATGCAAGCTCTGCAAAATTCATTAGTGAATCTTGGATCTTGTTCACTTACTAGAAGGTATTCCACATAGATGAATTATCTCTTGACAATAAACAAATGTCAACTATGTTGCCAAATGTACTTACTAAGGTGATTCTTTACAACTCATGCATCAGCAAAATGAACCTTCAGCCTTAGTGGCGAACACTACTGGAGCGCCCTATTCTGAAATGCTCCTCCTAATGAACCCCTTTTCTAGAAGCTCTTTAATCTGTTTACTGAGCTCTTTCCTTTCCCGTGGAGCCATATGTCTAACGGGCAACGCAACGGGCTTTGCATTATCTACAAGATATATGCGGAAGTCTATTTCTCGCTTCGGAGGCAAGCCCTTCACCTCTTCGAAGACATCCGGATATTCCCGGACCACTCTAACTGATTGCAAATTTTCAACAGAGGCATCTAGCGATTCAAGATAACTAAGCATAACCGCATATGAGGGATTACAAGAAATTTCCAAAGTATTACCGAGTTGGGTTACGAGCCTAACAACCCTTTTCTCACAATCAAGGATGGCCCCATTACTGGATAGCCAATCCATACCCAAAATCAAACCATACCCCGAAAAGCCCAAAACAAAGGCACTACATTGAAATTCTACACTTAGAATAGAAATTTTCAATCCCACACAGATCATAGACAAATGAGCTGGGCCCCCAATTGGGTTTGAAACAATTAAGGGGTCCTCTACCATACTAGTTTTTAGGTGCAGAGATTCTACTAAAGCAGACGAGATAAAGGAGTGTGATGCGCCAGAATCAAATAAAGTGCGAACGGGGTGATCATAAAGATAAACTACATTTTCTACAGAAGTATTGATACCTCGCTGTTGCAGAGGTGGCGCTTCCAGCACATGAACCTGTGCCCCTGGGGTGGATCCAGCCCTCTGCCCCTGTCCTCGTTTCTTTGGGCAGTCCTTAGCCCTATGGCCCATCTCACCGCAAGAAAAGCACCCACCATTTTCCTTGGCCTTCTTTTTCCGGCAGTCCTTTACTAAGTGCCCCACTTTGCCACAGAAATTGCACTTCCTCTTCTCTTTGTTGCCTTTCCCGCCTTTCTTAAAGTCTGTCTTCTTGGGCTGCAAACCCTCTTTCTTCTTGCCCTTATGCTCTTCATTCAGCAATGCCATTTGCACCAATCTTTCATACGTGGCTCCCATGGGTATATGGGTCATGGCCAAACTGTGTAATGGCTCATTCAACCCTTTGACGAAACGGAGAGCCTTCTTATGCGGGGTGTTGACTAGGTCAAGCCCAAACCTAGCCAGCTCATCGAACTGATTCACATACTCTCTGACTGTCTTGTCCCCTTGTTTAAGAACTAAGAATTTTTCCAACTGCAAACTTCTTTCTGCATCTGAGAGAAATTTAGTCTCAAACCTTGCTCTAAAGTCCTCCCATGTCTCCACTGGTCTTTCAGCATTAGTTACTTCCCACCAATAGGAAGCCTCGCCCTTCAATAGCCACACTGCCAACTGTACTTTTTGTCTATCCTCTACCTCAAAGATAATGAATAGGTCCTCCGTCTCTTTCAGCCAATTTCTAGCTGCCACGAAGGACTCAGTTCCATGGAAATCCCTTCCTCCCATAGCTTTAAAATCTTTACATATCTTAGCGAACGCGTTTCCCCGAGGAGGAGGTGGAGGAAAAGGTGCTGCTGTAGCTGGATGATTTCCTTCCGCTGGGGGAGGAGGAATGGTAGGACCTGGCTGAGTGGCTCTTGCTTCTAAGAACCGTCTAAACCAACCAGGTATTGGCACCCCTTCCGGCAAGTTAAGATCTTCAGACATGCTGAAACAAAAAGGATAGATTCAAAACGAAGGATAAGAGATAGTACCTATGGCTTTGGGGAGTGGACTTTGCCTTTTTAAAATAAAATAATATTTTTCTTTAAAAATGCTTCTTTAAATTTCCTTTTTGAAAATATTTTTTCAAAACTTTTTATCTTATCTGGTAAACCTATGCTCTGATACCAAGTGAAACACCCCACCTCCGTTAGGGTCACTCTCAAAGGGAATGCCCTAATTTTGGTGGAGGTTTATAAGTACAAGTCACAGATATACAAGACAGATATAAGAACACATATTTGTAAACAGCGGAAGAACAACAAACTTTATTTCATGAAAGCAAATACGTGTTACAACAACAACACCATAATAGCCTTACATCTTTTTTTTTCCCAAAACATAACATAACACTTTCATAATCTGTCTTGATTACATTATTTAAAGAAGCATAAATAAAACATAGATAAACTGCAAAAGCCCCATAGTGGATTGTCCAAAGCTATAGTTCAAAACAGGAAAGTCCAAGCAATACATTTCTCTTCTTCTTCAAGCTGGATGGTAAGGCTGGTCAAGCTGCTGTGTTCCCTCCCTGAGGACCTGGGGGGGGGGGGAATGGAAGAAAGAAGACGAAAGAAAAGTAGAGTCAGACATAAAGCCTGAGTAAGTCTAGTACTATTTTGTCTATGAATAAAGAACTGGGTGTGATAAGTATAAACAAGAAGTGGGCAAGCACTATAAACTTGGTTAAGTTGTCTAGGGTCGAATAGACCATCGTACCCCATGTTAATCTCTGAACCCATATAAACTAGTTTCCAATTTGCACCCCATAATCAGGGTGATGTGATCCATTTTATGATGATCGGCTCCTACTCGCATAGTTACATGTGTCTTACGGCCCCCGATGTTGTAGTTACCTATGCTGGTCCCACCATGGGGTGTATCAAGTCCCATAGTGGCAACCCGACACAACCTTAGAGTGCACAGGTATGCTACTGGTGTCCAGTGCCTTATTTTTCTGCGCCGGAGTGTGTGCACGCCCGCACTCCGTTAGAACCTACACTGCTACACCACCGCCGTCGCTTTGACCTCTTACAATCAGCCCAGTAATCGTGCCCCACCCTGCCTAGTTTCAGGGTATCCTGATACACCTTTTAGGGTTACTGCTGAAAAGGGTCCCCCGTTACTAGGTTTTCTATCTCTAGCCAACATGCTAAGTTGGTTAAGTGTTTTCTAACCTAACCCCCACCAGTCCGTTTAGTTTAGCATGTTCCATTTTGATTAAGTCTTTAGTTTACTTAATCCTAACAATCCTGACTCAGCCTTAATTGTCTTATTAAGGCCCTGACCTCTCACATTAGACAGGTATTGTTGTGGCTGCCTGTTGCCGGTTGGTTCCGGGCAGTCTTACGCCACAACTCAGTCTAACCTCGGGTCCTTATTGGGCTCCATGTTTAACCTCCCACATTGGATAGGTATTGTTGTGACTACTGGACAGCCGGGCGGTTCCGGGCAGGTTTACATCACAACTCAATCCAACCTCGGGTTAAACACATCGTATTTTCTACATTTACATATTTTGTCATTCTTCTTTATTTCTTATATGTAAATATTTGCGGCCCATTATTAAGTTAATGGTGTAAAGGTTACACCAATCATGGGCCCAACCCATACTTGAATTTGGGCCCTTCTATTTTATATTTCCATTCATTAGTAATTTTAACCCAACGTTATTTTCCCCCGTTTTACGCGTCCGTTTATTATATATATATTGGGCTTAGCCTTTTAAAGCCCAATTTTAGCCATGCGAAAGGGGAGGCTTACAGCGTGATTACATACACAAAGAGGGGAAGGTGAGCGCATGAACTTGCAATATGACGTTGGAAATACAAAAATAGAAACTGGTGTACTTGCATATATACTTTGGTCATAAAGCATAGGCGACATGAATCAAAGCATGTGAACTTGTAATTGAGATATCATTATTGACACATGAACCTATATTTTTATTTTAGGCATAATGTCAAACATAAGCATGGCATAAATATTTCTAGCATAAGCATGGCATAATGTCAAACATAAGCATGGCATAAATATTTCTAGCATAAACATGGCATAATGTCAAACATAAGCATGGCATAATATCAAACATAAGCATGGCATAAGTATAGTTAAATTTGTTCACATAACCATGGCATAAATATTTCTAACATGAAATCATGATTCTTATTTTAGTCATGTAAACTTACTAAAAGGGACCTTTTGAACCTAACCTAGCCATGTATCACATATGTCATCATATAATTCTTGTAAACAAGATAGACCTAATCATGGTTTTCAATTATGCCAAATATCATTCATAGCCTAGCCATATTCATAAATTTGCAAATAGGTTTTCTAGTACAAAAGCATGGCTTAATACATAATGCCAAATTCTCAACATAATTTCACATGGATAATAACCAAACTTGTTCCAATTACTTACAACATGATTTATGCACAAAAATATACATCATGGTGGCATAGAAGCAAACCCCAAACTTGCATGAATTTAAATCAACTACATACATGTAGCTTCAACATGGATTACATAATTTGCGAAATATTCCAAACGTATACTTGCATAGAACTACCGCATGTAGTTCTTTATAACATGAATAACATAATTCAAGAATATCCAAACGTATATAATATTTCAAATTGATAAGAACGCACAAATATGAATAACTTTATTGCCACAATTCATACAAACCAACACAATTGTTTATTCATACCAAAGTAATACTCTACTTACAATGGTTTGATGAATTCTCTAATTTAGGGATTGAAGACGCAAATTCCTTTGTTGAATTGATTTGTTTAGGTTGCTTTAAGCTTTAGAATCTTCCTCCTAATCCTCTCTCCAATTTGGTGGCTACTCCTAGTCGTTCCTCAGCAACATGGCGGCTATGTTCTTATTTTTGAATGAATAGATTAGGGTTTAGTCTAGGGTTGTTTATATAGAGGTTAGGAACTGATTAGAACCATTGATGTTGCCTGGATTGATCGTAGCCATTCATTCGATAGAGAGACCAATTAAAACTTGCCACCTAGCCCTAGTGACAAAGCAGACCACAGAAAATCGACCACAAAGAGAATAGGCCAGCCGGGTTAGACTGGGCTCGACCTGGGTCTGGACCAGGTCGACACCCCTGTTGACAGCCCTGTCGACAGGCCTGTCGACCTGGTTAGACCAGGTCGACAGCCCAGTCGACCTGGGTGCGTCAGGCGGGCCTGGCCCATTGGGCCCCACTCCGGAATTTTTAATTGTTTTATTCTGTTTGAATTTTAAATTTAATCCAGAAACTTCCGAAGGCTATATCTTTTTCATACGGACTCCGTTTTTCGAAAACTCGGACTCTATTTCGCGTATTTTTCCGAGACGAACGCAATGGCGTATCCCGTTTCCCTTAGTTCTTTGATTAAAATTAATTATACTTTAATTTATGGATTTCACAGTTATAGAATTTGCGGGGTGTTACATTCTCCCCCACTTAAAAGGATTTCGTCCCCGAAATCTTCAAGTTAGGAGGAATGTATATCCTAACATCCAATCATCCATCTACTCATCCATCAAACACGAGCATCCCTTGTCCTTAAAAGACTTCTAATGCTTCATGATCATATGCGAAGTGTGTGTATATGAACTTATCTAATGCAAAATCAGGCGGTCTACTGATTCAGTTGACCACCTTAATGCGGATTATGTAAGTGCCATGAATCCATTATGTATGCAAATTTTCCTATTCATGATTCTACATGAGTGCACAATCATTCAGTACAAATGCAGCATCCACATGACAACACATTAATGTTCAACCATATACGAATGCAAACATATATGCATATGCAATATGAAGTGACTGAGCCGATCTAAAACCAAGATTGTGTGTGTATATGCAACCACGAGCAACCACTAGCAATCACTTGCAACCACTTGCAACCATCATCCATAACATGTTTCAACTACATGTTTCCATCCAAAGGGTTTCTACCTAAAAGATACGGTCGAGGAAATATACCTAAAAAGATAGATAAAAGCGCAACTTAAGGAAAAGGAAAGATCAAGGATGTACCCTCGAACAGAAAAGGGTAGGCTGTACGGATTCTAGCTTCAGTTTCCCAAGTCGCGTCTCCCTCGGCGTCGCTCCACTGAACTTTGACGAGCTTGACTTCACGGTTGCGTAGCTTCTTCACTTCTGTTCCTAAGATGCGGGTTGGAACTTTTCTTATGGTCGCTTCGCGTTCCACTTCGGCCTCTTCGAGTATATTTGGCTCTACCACTTCAGCAGACTCATGCAGACATTTTCGGAGATGTGAAACGTGAAAAACGTTGTGGACTCCAGCCAACTTCTCGGGTAGCTCTAATCTATAGGCCATTTTCCCAAGTGTTCCTATCTAAAGGTATAGTCGAAGTAAAACTTGGTGCCCATTAGGCAATGTCAAAACTGAAAACCTAGGCCACATATATATTGATTAGGAGAAGAACTCTCTAAGCATCAGCCCCGAAGATCGAAATCAACATCAGACTGACACCCAAAGAATTACTCAACCCAACCACCATATATGATTCTAGGAAACTAAGCATGATGGACTCCTTTTAGGTCACAAGGGAGTCCCTTCCTAAGACCAACCCGAATCCTATAAAGCCCAAAAACTTTAGTAAAATCAATGAACACCCTCGAGCCCCAACATGTGTTACTAACAGATGAGTCATATTCCCTATGGGGTTTGCAATAGAAATTGGATTAAGAATAGGACCGAGAGGATATACACAAAAGATAGCATGCAAGTGAGCTTTACAGGAAGAGAGGGATCAAGTATATATTCTTAAGAAGAGATACGATGCACGAATCTAGCCTTCAATCTTCTAAGCCGCATTTCTTGAGCTTAACTCCATTATGCTTTGTCCGTCTTTAACTTCACAATTTCGTAGCTTCTTAATTCTTGTTTCCAAAATATGAGTTGGAACCTATTTCTCGTTCCTCTTTCACTTATTCTCCTTCTAGTATACTTGGCTCAAGCCTAACTGCGTACTCATGGTTCCATGCAAGCTCTGCAAAATTCATTAGTGAATCTTGGATCTTGTTCACTTACTAGAAGGTATTCCACATAGATGAATTATCTCTTGACAATAAACAAATGTCAACTATGTTGCCAAATGTACTTACTAAGGTGATTCTTTACAACTCATGCATCAGCAAAATGAACCTTCAGCCTTAGTGGCGAACACTACTGGAGCGCCCTATTCTGAAATGCTCCTCCTAATGAACCCCTTTTCTAGAAGCTCTTTAATCTGTTTACTGAGCTCTTTCCTTTCCCGTGGAGCCATATGTCTAACGGGCAACGCAACGGGCTTTGCATTATCTACAAGATATATGCGGAAGTCTATTTCCCGCTTCGGAGGCAAGCCCTTCACCTCTTCGAAGACATCCGGATATTCCCGGACCACTCTAACTGATTGCAAATTTTCAACAGAGGCATCTAGCGATTCAAGATAACTAAGCATAACCGCATACGAGGGATTACAAGAAATTTCCAAAGTATTACCGAGTTGGGTTAGGAGCCTAACAACCCTTTTCTCACAATCAAGGATGGCCCCATTACTGGATAGCCAATCCATACCCAAAATCAAACCATACCCCGAAAAGCCCAAAACAAAGGCACTACATTGAAATTCTACACTTAGAATAGAAATTTTCAATCCCACACAGATCATAGACAAATGAGCTGGGCCCCCAATTGGGTTTGAAACAATTAAGGGGTCCTCTACCATACTAGTTTTTAGGTGCAGAGATTCTACTAAAGCAGATGAGATAAAGGAGTGTGATGCGCCAGAATCAAATAAAGTGCGAACGGGGTGATCATAAAGATAAACTACACTTTCTACAGAAGTATTGATACCTCGCTGTTGCAGAGGTGGCGCTTCCAGCACATGAACCTGTGCCCCTGGGGTGGATCCAGCCCTCTGCCCCTGTCCTCGTTTCTTTGGGCAGTCCTTAGCCCTATGGCCCGTCTCACCGCAAGAAAAGCAATCACCATTTTCCTTGGCCTTCTTTTTCCGGCAGTCCTTTACTAAGTGCCCCACTTTGCCACAGAAATTGCACTTCCTCTTCTCTTTGTTGCCTTTCCCGCCTTTCTTAAAGTCTGTCTTCTTGGGCTGCAAACCCTCTTTCTTCTTGCCCTTATCCTCTTCATTCAGCAATGCCATTTGCACCAATCTTTCATACGTGGCTCCCATGGGTATATGGGTCATGGCCAAACTGTGTAATGGCTCATTCAACCCTTTGACGAAACGGAGAGCCTTCTTATGCGGGGTGTTGACTAGGTCAAGCCCAAACCTAGCCAGCTCATCGAACTGATTCACATACTCTCTGACTGTCTTGTCCCCTTGTTTAAGAAATAAGAATTTTTCCAACTGCAAACTTCTTTCTGCATCTGAGAGAAATTTAGTCTCAAACCTTGCCCTAAAGTCCTCCCATGTCTCCACTGGTCTTTCAGCATTAGTTACTTCCCACCAATAGGAAGCCTCGCCCTTCAATAGCCACACTGCCAACTGTACTTTTTGTCTATCCTCTACCTCAAAGATAATGAATAGGTCCTCCGTCTCTTTCAGCCAATTTCTAGCTGCCACGAAGGACTCAGTTCCATGGAAATCCCTTCCTCCCATAGCTTTAAAATCTTTACATATCTTAGCGAACGCGTTTCCCCGAGGAGGAGGTGGAGGAAAAGGTGCTGCTGTAGCTGGATGATTTCCTTCCGCTGGGGGAGGAGGAATGGTAGGACCTGGCTGAGTGGCTCTTGCTTCTAAGAACCGTCTAAACCAACCAGGTATTGGCACCCCTTCCGGCAAGTTAAGATCTTCAGACATGCTGAAACAAAAAGGATAGATTCAAAACTAAGGATAAGAGATAGTACCTATGGCTTTGGGGAGTGGACTTTGCCTTTTTAAAATAAAATAATATTTTTCTTTAAAAATGCTTCTTTAAATTTCCTTTTTGAAAATATTTTTCAAAACTTTTTATCTTATCTGGTAAACCTATGCTCTGATACCAAGTGAAACACCCCACCTCCGTTAGGGTCACTCTCAAAGGGAATGCCCTAATTTTGGTGGAGGTTTATAAGTACAAGTCACAGATATACAAGACAGATATAAGAACACATATTTGTAAACAGCGGAAGAACAACAAACTTTATTTCATGAAAGCAAATACGTGTTACAACAACAACACCATAATAGTCTTACATCTTTTTTTTCCCAAAACATAACATAACACTTTCATAATCTGTCTTGATTACATTATCTAAAGAAGCATAAATAAAACATAGATAAACTGCAAAAGCCCCATAGTGGATTGTCCAAAGCCATAGTTCAAAACAGGAAAGTCCAAGCAATACATTTCTCTTCTTCTTCAAGCTGGATGGTAAGGCTGGTCAAGCTGCTGTGTTCCCTCCCTGAGGACCTGGGGGGGGGGGGGAAATGGAAGAAAGAAGACGAAAGAAAAGTAGAGTCAGACATAAAGCCTGAGTAAGTCTAGTACTATTTTGTCTATGAATAAAGAACTGGGTGTGATAAGTATAAACAAGAAGTGGGCAAGCACTATAAACTTGGTTAAGTTGTCTAGGGTCGAATAGACCATCGTACCCCATGTTAATCTCTGAACCCATATAAACTAGTTTCCAATTTGCACCCCATAATCAGGGTGATGTGATCCATTTTATGATGATCGGCTCCTACTCGCATAGTTACATGTGTCTTACGGCCCCCGATGTTGTAGTTACCTATGCTGGTCCCACCATGGGGTGTATCAAGTCCCATAGTGGCAACCCGACACAACCTTAGAGTGCACAGGTATGCTACTGGTGTCCAGTGCCTTATTTTTCTGCGCCGGAGTGTGTGCACGCCCGCACTCCGTTAGAACCTACACTGCTACACCACCGCCGTCGCTTTGACCTCTTACAATCAACCCAGTAATCGTGCCCCACCCTGCCTAGTTTCAGGGTATCCTGATACACCTTTTAGGGTTACTGCTGAAAAGGGTCCCCCGTTACTAGGTTTTCTATCTCTAGCCAACATGCTAAGTTGGTTAAGTGTTTTCTAACCTAACCCCCACCATTCCGTTTAGTTTAGCATGTTCCATTTTGATTAAGTCTTTAGTTTACTTAATCCTAACAATCCTGACTCAGCCTTAATTGTCTTATTAAGGCCCTGACCTCTCACATTAGACAGGTATTGTTGTGGCTGCCTGTTGCCGGTTGGTTCCGGGCAGTCTTACGCCACAACTCAGTCTAACCTCGGGTCCTTATTGGGCTCCATGTTTAACCTCCCACATTGGATAGGTATTGTTGTGACTACTGGACAGCCGGGCGGTTCCGGGCAGGTTTACATCACAACTCAATCCAACCTCGGGTTAAACACATCGTATTTTCTACATTTACATATTTTGTCATTCTTCTTTATTTCTTATATGTAAATATTTGCGGCCCATTATTAAGTTAATGGTGTAAAGGTTACACCAATCATGGGCCCAACCCATACTTGAATTTGGGCCCTTCTATTTTATATTTCCATTCATTAGTAATTTTAACCCAACGTTATTTTCCCCCGTTTTACGCGTCCGTTTATTATATATATATTGGGCTTAGCCTTTTAAAGCCCAATTTTAGCCATGCGAAAGGGGAGGCTTACAGCGTGATTACATACACAAAGAGGGGAAGGTGAGCGCATGAACTTGCAATATGACGTTGGAAATACAAAAATAGAAACTGGTGTACTTGCATATATACTTTGGTCATAAAGCATAGGCGACATGAATCAAAGCATGTGAACTTGTAATTGAGATATCATTATTGACACATGAACCTATATTTTTATTTTAGGCATAATGTCAAACATAAGCATGGCATAAATATTTCTAGCATAAGCATGGCATAATGTCAAACATAAGCATGGCATAAATATTTCTAGCATAAACATGGCATAATGTCAAACATAAGCATGGCATAATATCAAACATAAGCATGGCATAAGTATAGTTAAATTTGTTCACATAACCATGGCATAAATATTTCTAACATGAAATCATGATTCTTATTTTAGTCATGTAAACTTACAAAAAGGGACCTTTTGAACCTAACCTAGCCATGTACCACATATGTCATCATATAATTCTTGTAAACAAGATAGACCTAATCATGGTTTTCAATTATGCCAAATATCATTCATAGCCTAGCCATATTCATAAATTTGCAAATAGGTTTTCTAGTACAAAAGCATGGCTTAATACATAATGCCAAATTCTCAACATAATTTCACATGGATAATAACCAAACTTGTTCCAATTACTTACAACATGATTTATGCACAAAAATATACATCATGGTGGCATAGAAGCAAACCCCAAACTTGCATGAATTTAAATCAACTACATACATGTAGCTTCAACATGGATTACATAATTTGCGAAATATTCCAAACGTATACTTGCATAGAACTACCGCATGTAGTTCTTTATAACATGAATAACATAATTCAAGAATATCCAAACGTATATAATATTTCAAATTGATAAGAACGCACAAATATGAATAACTTTATTGCCACAATTCATACAAACCAACACAATTGTTTATTCATACCAAAGTAATACTCTACTTACAATGGTTTGATGAATTCTCTAATTTAGGGATTGAAGACGCAAATTCCTTTGTTGAATTGATTTGTTTAGGTTGCTTTAAGCTTTAGAATCTTCCTCCTAATCCTCTCTCCAATTTGGTGGCTACTCCTAGTCGTTCCTCAGCAACATGGCGGCTATGTTCTTATTTTTGAATGAATAGATTAGGGTTTAGTCTAGGGTTGTTTATATAGAGGTTAGGAACTGATTAGAACCATTGATGTTGCCTGGATTGATCGTAGCCATTCATTCGATAGAGAGACCAATTAAAACTTGCCACCTAGCCCTAGTGACAAAGCAGACCACAGAAAATCGACCACAAAGAGAATAGGCTAGCCGGGTTAGACTGGGCTCGACTTGGGTCTGGACCAGGTCGACACCCCTGTTGACAGCCCTGTCGACAGGCCTGTCGACCTGGTTAGACCAGGTCGACAGCCCAGTCGACCTGGGTGCGTCAGGCGGGCCTGGCCCATTGGGCCCCACTCCGGAATTTTTAATTGTTTTATTCTGTTTGAATTTTAAATTTAATTCAGAAACTTCCGAAGGCCATATCTTTTTCATACGGACTCCGTTTTTCGAAAACTCGGACTCTATTTCGCGTATTTTTCCGAGACGAACGCAATGGCGTATCCCGTTTCCCTTAGTTCTTTGATTAAAATTAATTATACTTTAATTTATGGATTTCACAGTTATAGAATTTGCGGGGTGTTACAATAAGTATTTTAGCGATTTGTGGTCAGTGAACAATTCGAATTTCTCGCCAAGAAGGTAATGGTGCCAGGACACAAGTGCGAAAACAATAACGACCAACTCTAGGTCATGTGTTGGGTAATTTCTCTCATGCACTCTCAACTGCCTTCCTCCATAGGCTATTACCCTTCTCTCTTGCATTAAGACTGCGCCTAGTCCTGTCCCACAAGCATCGGTATAAACGGTAAATGGATTACTCCCATCTGGCAACACTAAGACTGGGGTTGTGGTCAAAGCTCTCTTTAAACATTGGAACACATCATTACAATCCACGTCCCATGTGAAAACTAAGTTCTTCTTTGTCAAGCGTGTTAACAGGGCTGATATCTTTGCGTAGTCCTTGATAAACTTCCTATAGTAGCCAACCAACCCCAAGAAACTCCTCACCTCGGTAGCATTTTTAGGGACCTTCAAATCTTGGATGACCACTACCTTCGCGGGATCCACATCTATCCCTTCTTTGGAAACCACATGCCCTAAGAATCGCACTTCCTTTCTCCAAAAGTGACATTTAGAAAATTTAGCTTTAAGGCTATGCGCTCGAAGGGTCTCCAACACTTCACTAAGATGTAGGGCATGCTCTTCCTCGCTCTTATAAAAGATCAAGATGTCGTCCACAAAGACTACCATGAATTTATTAAGGTACTCCCTAAACACCCTACTCATTAAGTCAACAAAGTATGCGGGGGCTTTGTCAAACCGAAGGGCATCACAACCCACTCGAAGAAGCCGTCCGGAGTCCTAAAGGCAGTCTTGTCTATGCTATCCTCAGCCACTCTCAACTGATGGAAAACCATGGCTAAGTCCAACTGTGAAAACACTGAGGCGCCAACTAACTGATCGAAGAGATCGTCAATCCTCGGCAGTGGGTGCCTATTCTTCTTAGTAAGCTTATTAAGTTCTCTATAGTCCACACAAAGCCTAAAGGACCCATCTGCCTTCGTGGCAAATACTACTGGAGCACCCCACTCCGATATACTACGTCTTATGAACCCCTTCTCCAGCAATTCTTTCACTTGCTTACTGAGTTCTCTTGTCTCTCTTGTAGCCATGTGGCGTTTGCATTATCTACTAGATATATTCGAAAGTCTATCTCGAGTTTTGGGGGTAAACCCCTCACCTCATCGAAGACATCAACATATTCACGGACTATACGAACATAATGTAAATCATCATTGGATGCGTCAAGGGATTCTAGGTAGCTAAGCATTACTGGACCTCTAGGGTCACAAGAAATATCAAGGGTCTTTCCACAACGAGTCAACAATCTAACTACCCTTCTTTCACAATCTAGGATGGCCCCGTATCTAGTTAGCCAATCCATACCTAGAATCAAGCCGTAGCCCATGAAGCCAAGAACAAAGGCGTTGTATTCAAACCCAACGCCCAAGATAGACACTCTCAAATCCCGACAAATCATAGAAAGATGAGCCGAACCACCAATAGGATTTGAGTCTATAAAGGGATCCGCAACTAGACTAGTATTTAGGTGCAGTGTTTCAACTAATGATGTAGAGATAAACGAATGTGATGCGCCAGAATCGAATAAAGTACGGACATGATGATCAAACAGAAAAACTAAACTTTCAACGGAAATTGCTCTACCTCGTTCTTGCAGCGGTGGGACCACGAGAGCCTGAACTTGCCCCCTTGCCTGCCCTGGTGCCATAAGAGCCTACACCTGTCCTCCCGAGGTAGACCCTGCCCTCTTCCCTTTCCTTGGGCAGTCCTTAATCAGATGTCCCGCTTCGCCACAGTGGAAACAACCAGTCTTCTTTTTCTTCCTACAATCTTTGCTTAGATGGCCTGGTGTCCCACAGTTAAAGCATCTCTTCTTTCCCTTACCATTGTTGTCTTTACCATCCTTCTTGTTCTGCTGTTGCTGTTGCGATTTTTGATCCCCTTTCTACTCGAGTGCTTTATTAGCATTGGCGCCTTTCTCCTCTTCATGCATAAGCGCCATGTCAACTAGTCTCTCAAAGGTAGCCCCCATAGGAATGTGGGTCATAGCTAACCCATGTAGTGGCTTGTTCAAACCCTTAAAAAATCTCAGGGCCTTCTTTTCGGGTGTATTCACCAAGTCCAAGCCAAATCTCGCCAACTGATTAAACTTGTTGATGTATTCTTTCACTGATAGATTCCCTTGCTTTAGTGCCAAAAACTTTTCCATGTATAGATTCTCTTCAGCCCATGAGAGAAACTTTGCCTTAAACCTACGCCTGAAATTCGGCCATGTATCAACCAGACGTTCTCCATTAGTGACCTCCCACCAAAACGAGGCCTCATCCTTCATTAGCCAGGCATCTAATTGGACCTTTCTTCCATCTTCCACTTCAAAGATCCTAAACAATTCTTCCACCTCCTTTAGCCAGTTTCGAGCTTCAACAAATGTCTCCGTCCCATGAAAAGGTTTTCCACCCATTGCCCGAAAGTCCTTACATATCTTAGCAAAAGTATCGACACGAGGAGGAGGAGAGCATTTGCTGGACCTACGGTGGTGGCCCTAGTCTCCAAATACCTCCTAAACTATCCTGGTATCGTTATCCCCTCAGGTATCTCGGGAATTCCAGACATGATGAAATGAAAAAAAGGAAAGATTCAATACAAAAGAACCGAAGGAAAGATATATGGCTCTTGGGGTTATGCTTTCTAAAATAAGCTTTTCTCTTGAAAATACTTTCCTTAAAACGTACTTTTGAAGGTACTTCTTTATAAAAGTGTTTTTGAATAAAACAGTTTTTCAAAATTCATATCTTTTCTGGTAACCTTCAGCTCTGGTACCACGTGTAACACCCCACTTCCAATAATGTCACTCACAAAGGGAATGCATTAACTTCTATGGAGCGTTTTAAGCGTGTATAAAACAGAAACTTAACAACATGACAGATATAAACAATACTTAAAAATTTAAAATTTTATTCATTGCAGCGGTAAACACATAGGTTTGATTACATCATCAAAAACCAGGGTCAAAGTACATAATATCCATCTTGACTAAATCAGAGTACATAAATTGAAAGACATAACCCCAACACAAAATAGCCATAAATAAGATAGGCTGAACTTTTACTTCGGCGATCCAAGCAACTCCTAAAAGCAAGAGATACAGCTGTCCAAAATCAAGCTCCACTGGTGCTAGTTCCACCCTGAGCACCTGGGGGGAAAAGGAAGAAAAGAGGTGGAAACAAAGGGGGTCAGACATAAAGTCTGGCGAGTGCGATAACTTTAACAATATAATTACCAAAATAACTAGGCTAAGGCATAAGTTGGAAAATAAGGAAATGACTGTGAACAATTGAGTACGACAGAGCAAGCTAAAGGAAATAAGATGAAAAAAGATAACGTTAAAGGCGCACCTAGTCGCTATAAGATAATTACTACACTACACCACACCAAACACCCTAAAAGTTGATCCCGCCTACAAGACTTTAATAATGATAATGGTAGTTTCGTGTACCCCTAGTTGCCCTCATAGGTGCCGCCTGCCCCTATCTCCACTAGGTGTACCTACTACCCCCATGCGATCGGCTCCCTAACTCGTAGATACCCGTGTTGGCCCCACCGTGGGGTGTATCACTCCCCAAAGTGGCAACCCGATACCACAAATAATGCACGGCTTATACCTACACGATGCAACAACGTCTTACCTACCAACCCGGGCCCACACACGCACATGAACCCGTTGGACTTGCGTTGCCACCGCTAACCCGTTTTGGCCTCTTACAGTCAAGCCCAGTACGCGTGTCCCGTCCTCGACTTGGGTCGAGCCCACAAAGATACTTATGGGTTACTGGTTGAAACGGGCCCCCATTACTTGACACAAGCTATCCACCTAAGCCTGGTCCCCTTTAGTACATCCCACTTAACCCTCTTCTTATTCATGTTCACTTACATGTTTCCAATGTTTGGTTGAGTATTTCTAATCGTATTTCAAATGCCACCCAAGGCACCCACTAAATTCCACATGCCACCCAAGGCACCCACTTAATCCCCTCATGTCCCACTACATGTTTATCTGGTTAAGTGTTTCTTAATTCATTAACACCGTAACCTTATAAAGACCACCCACATTAGACTGACATTTGTGGCAGCTGGATTTGCTGGGCGGGTCCGGGCAGTCTTACACCACAAAAGAGCCTAACCTCGTGTCTTTACAACTGTCACACATTTAATTTATGCCTAAGACCTCCCACATTAGACTGGCATTTGTGGCAGCTGGATTTGCTTGGCGGGTCTGGGCAGTCTTACACCACAAAAGAGCCTAACCTCGTGTCTTAGGCGATTAATTACACAAAATTAATTATTCCACCAATTTGAATTAATTTCCCTATTCAAATTATCAATCAATTCCAAATTTAACTATGGCCATAATTGACTCAATTATGTCCATCTATTTATGGTATGTAAAATCACACCGATTAACATCACAAATTTATTTTATGCCATTTAAGGCATTTATGCCAATCCTCAATATTAAATCTTTTAATATTATCCCATGGCCCCACATTGTATGTTCATTTGTTTAATGTAAAATATACGTTAGACTCGAATAGTCTAACTTATGGAATAAAGAGAAAACATCACAACACACATATAGATAAAACTAGATCTAAACATAAGGGGTGAACTTGCATGTGTGAATAAGGTTCTTCATCTAAAACTTGTATAGGCCCAAGTCACAAACTTGCATAAAACTACATATGTCATAGATCTAAATTTATAGGTGTGAACTTGTTTAGGTAATAGTCACGAACTTGCATAAACCATGTACATCATAGATCTAATCATAAGGTGTAAACTTGCATAGGCAATAACCACAAACTTACATTACATGATTCATACCCCAAACATATATATACATATACTTGCATATGTGATTTATGCAACATAACGATGGTGTGAACTTGCATCTAAACATGTAAACTAGCATATAGAATTTAACATATAACTCAAACATGTCATAGCCTAACTTCAAATCCAATTTACACATAAAATAGATGTCATGAAACATGTAAGGTTGTACATAATTTCATTAACTTGCAAATGATTCATATCTAAATTAACCTCTAAACTTGCATACATACATATGATTTATCATATGAATTAGTTCCAACAACATAGCCAAACTAGAATATGAAACAACATTATGAATTAATTATACATAAGCCAATAATAGAATTACAACATAGATGATAACATCTCAACTTTACAACATAGATGATAACATCATAGAACTTATAACATAGATAATAACATGCGGTCAATAGTTCACAAAATAACCATATAATCCACATGATAGCTTAATCCAATCAAATTACTATTTATCTTATTAAAGAAATCGAACTCACAAGAAGAAGGTCTTGCATTCTGAAATCTGAGTTCTGAAATTGATTAAGCTCGCCTTTGTAGTAGATTCGTTGTTGTTTAGATTAATGTTGAATAGAACCGAATTGATTAGCTTTGATTTCCCCCTAGTTGGTGGCGGCTACTCTAGGTTACAAGATGACAGCATGATGGCCATAGTTTCAGTTTTTATTTTGATTTAGGGTTTGAGTCTACCCATGTTTATATAGAATTTTAATTTAATTATAGCCGTCGGATGATCTTAGGGTTAATCAAAACCATTCAGTCGGGATAGGGTGACACCTCAGCCTTAATGACTCAGCAAGGAGTCAGAAAGGACTCAATAAAGAGTCACAACATGGATCAGACTGAACCAGAAAGCTGTGTAGGCCTACTGCTCGGCCTGGGCGCACTTGGCAGGTGCGCCAGTGCAAATTTGTACTGGCGCACTTCCCAAGTGCGCCAGTGCAATATTTTTTTTCCTTCTCCCGCCTGACTTCGTTCGTCCATATCTCCTTCATACGATATCCGTTTTTTGCAAACTCGGACACTATCTCGACCATAATTCCGAGACGAACACAATGGCGCAACCCATTTCCCTTAATTCTCACGTCTGAGATTAATTATTCTTTAATTTAGTTAATTCGATTATTGAAAAATCCGGGGTGTTACAGAAGTAGTAGATAGAATCGAGCACGTTTTCATCTCTGCCGCCGTTCCCCTTTTTCCTTCATTCTAGATGTGCTTTTTCGCGCCACCTCGTGAGCGATCCCATCACCATATTTCCCTTCCTTCGCCTTTATTGCGGTGTGCCTTCAACTTTCAGCGATTCACTCGTCGTCTTTGATTTAGGCTAGCTTTGTGACTTCGCCTTCGACCTTCTTCTCTGGTTTCCTTCTTTAATCTGAATCACAAGTTTACCGAGTTTGCTAACCCCTTATTGAGCATAAAAATGAGTTTGTGGTTTATTTTTCTGAGGTTATGTGGCTTGTTCTCCTCTGCTTGGTGAGTTATATGGCCAGTGTTTCTTTTTGTATGGCCAGCGCTGGAGTTGATGTGGTTTCTTGGTTGTTTGTAGTCCTTTCCTGAGTCTTTGATCAATTGAGTGTCTTTTGCTCGCAGTCATTAGGTTATCGACTTGATTGTGGTGTGGTTGTCTTGTCTTGAACGAGGTGTCCCCTTCTGTCTTCATTTGTGTCCTCGTCATCCCTTCTATGTTTTTCTTTTGGGATTTATTCATTTTATTGTTTCTCTGGTCTAACTACTGGTCTTCTGAAGCCTGTTTTCATCCAAGTTTGCTTTATACTCTAATGTTCTCACAACTGTGTGGCAACATATGGTCTGAGGGTGGTTAGAAATGTGCTGCATTATCTCCTATGCTTGGTGTGTCGGCTTGTTTGAGGTCAGATGTTTCTCTGGTTAATGTGTATTGGTCTATAGTGTTGTTATGTTGAAGCTGTGGTTCTTATGCTATTGGGGTGACTTGAGATAAAGTAATTATCTTTTGGATTTCTTGATGCATCAGCTTCGATTAGTAGCTTGCCTCCTCTTAGTTGCAAGTCAAGCAACTAAACTTAATGGTGAAATGGTGTTGCAAGTGAGTTTCTCATGTCATGTTTCCAGGCCGGTTTGTTTGGAAGTGTTTTTTCTATGTCATTGTTGGCCTGTTTGTTTGGAAGTGTTTATGTATCATTGTTGTTTGATGTCAAGCACGCAAATTGGTGTATGATCATGTAATAATACGCGAAATATTTTCTAAAAATTATTGTTTGTAATACTCAAATTTTGAGTATTTAAATAAATTAGTTTGCAAATAACTGTAATATTTGTTTTGCGTATGGAGTATCTCTATGTTTAGTGTATTGTTCATTTCAGTTGTAAAAGATGTATATTTTTTCTAAAACGCAACCGTCAATCACAACGGTGCATAACAGTTGTAGCAGATATTATTCCAATGGTACATAACTATTGTAATAAAGTTTATTACAACGTTGGAAAAAAGTTGTAAAGTATACATATTATAACGGTGTTGCAACGGTCCAAAAAAGTTGTAAAAGATTATAGTCTATTACAACTTTTATATACACGACGATTAGTCCACCATTGTAAAATGTATATTATAATGGTTTTCCACTGTTGTAATAGGGTCATTTTGTTGTAGTGGACAATCTCACACGTGGTTCTTAGCCTCTTAGGAGTAACGTGGGCAAGTGTGGGTTGGGCACACGAATTATTCTTTACCCTAATACCAAGATAAAGAACCCCAATTTATCACAAAATCAATTGGTAATGTAAAGGGTGAACTCTTAATGTTTATACTGAATTTATTTTATAAATTCCCCGGTGTGGGACTTGTCTCAAAACGCTCCCATACGTGTGGCAATCTCACACATGGATCTTAGAAGTGACGTGGGCAAGTGTGGCTTGTGCACATGAATTATTCCTTTGCTCTAATACCAAGATAAAGAACCCCAAGTTATCATAAAACCAATTGGCAATGTGAAGGGTGATGTGACACCCCACGACTATTAATGTCACTTGTAACAACCCGGAATCCGACAGACCATTTTTTTTCAAAAACCCAATCTATCGAAACCCGAGTTTGACGCTATGGTATCCTGCAGAAAGAGACAGAGGTAAAGAAAACATGTCAGAATTCGTAAGCATCTTAGAGCGGAAGGAATTAAAAGTATAATATACTTTAAATATAGCTTTACCTTATAAAACATACTGCCTAACCAGTATCCAAAGCTTATACCATCTCTGTCATGAACCTAACCTGGAATTATGTAATGAGGAGGGGGTCAGAACATAAGTTCTATGTGAGTGGACTTAGAATAAACTTCTGTATAATCCTACATATACCGTTCTGTTATATTTTTTTGCTTATTAGGTTATTTGTGATATTAGCTCTCTAGGCTATACTCATGTCCCACTAGTAGATTAACCTAATACAACGTATATGTAGATAGGCCCAACTCGTATAATCCTTTCCATGTATATATACAGTCCCGTGCCGTATGTCGTACGGGCTTCATCATGTAAATCTATACTACTTTAGTGTAGTGCCACCATTCTCGAAATCGTTTGGACTACCACTCTTGATCTTGCTAGATTCTGTTTATTACCTAGATCTAATCTAGGGTTTTCTATCTAGCGCTTGCTAGATTCAACCAGGGTTTACGCTACCCAAGGCCACTGGGGTTTATGCTACCTATTGAACGCTTTCTAGATCCGACCAGAGTTTATGCTACCTAGGGCCACTAGGGTTTATGCTACCTATCGAACAATGACCCATAGTCTAGGACACACTACCCAGAGCGATATATGTTCCTTGACTTTACGTCCCAATCGTGTCGTTAAACGTGCTAGATATCTAGTTGCACATGTCCTCTATATGTGCGGCCCGAGTCCCGTGGCAGGGCTAATCAAGAAACACGGAACTCGGTCAGGAGCATTAAATTATCTGTCGATGCAGATGCTAAGGTCTGTTTTATTTGTACGTGGCTATGGTCCCACTTGAACCCTCCTCAACTAATGAAAGATACCCAAGAAAATCAAGAATGAGAACTGTACGCAGGCCCTCTATGCCCCCACAAACCTATTGGCCACCCTCACCCATAACTAGATAGCAAAGTATATAGTCTTTTGGAGTTCTCCGCCTTTCCGCTTACGTATCACGATTGACTCAAGATGGTAGGTAGACGACGACATGCTATCACACGGCGAAACAAGATATCGCCGCCTCACGCTGACCCATCCTAGTCTTTAGGTTGCTTATTGCAACCAAAGCGTACCCTTGGCTCTTCTAACGCATACCTTAACCTCTGTGAGCCCAGGAGGATCATTTTCAACCTCACAGAGTAATACCAAGAGTACCCTCACGTCCCCTCGAAGTCGCGTGCTTCGTAACCCAGTTCGTTGGAGCCTTCTTCATGATCAGATGGACGTTCGCTCCTCCTCGTGTTCTACTTGGCTTTATTGACTAAGGTTCACTACTTAATTCTCTTAACTAAGGTTTACTACTTAGTTTCCTGAATCGTTAACTTTCTTAACTAAGGTTCACTACTTAGTTTCCTGAATCATTAGCTTTCTTAACTAAGGTTTACTACTTGGTCCTCTTAACTAAGGTTTACTACTTAGTTCTCTTAATCGTTCGTTTTCTTAACTAAGGTTTACAACTTAGTCCTCTTAACTAAGGTTTATTACTTGGTTCTCTTAACCAAGGTTTGATATTTAGTTTCTGTTACTTAGTTCTCTTTAACTAAGGTTTGTTATTTAGTTCCTTTTAACTAAGGTTTACCAATGAATTCAAGCATGACTTAAGTTCTCTTTATCAAATGATAGCGTATGGGTGTTTTCCCACATTTTCAGCTTAGATTAACTTATTTCATGGTATAAGTCGTCCCACCCTTCGAGTCTTGTATTACATCTTAAGTCATATTCATTTCTTATCTCTAGGATAAGTTTATCTATTATTTAATGTTATCATTCGCCACTTTTCCTTGCTTTGATACTGTTATATTGGTTAAGTTTGCCCATGGGTCCAAGTTGATTTAACCCCCAATCACGTATTTAATTCAACCCACGTACCTTGATAAATTGGTTAACTGTTCTCTATCAGTTCATGTTGACTTAACCCGCCCATATATCATGTCAAATTGGTTAAGTGTTATCTAGTGGTTCACTTTGACTTAACCCACCCTTATATCATGTCAAATTGGTTAAGTGTTGTCTAGTGTTTCATGTTGACTTAACCTTACTGTACTAGCATATGTCATTAGCATTAATTAATTAGTAATGCCCAACCTCTCACATTAGACTTATTGTTGCGGTCACTGGATGTGTCGGTTGGTTCCGGGCAGGATTACACCACAACTCAATCTAACCTCGGGTTTCAAGCACTTTATGACTAACTTCTCACATTAGAACCTATTGTTTGCGGTCACTGTATGTGCCGGGCGGTTCCGGGCTGGATTACACCACAAACTCATTCTAACCACGAGTTAGCCATGTTTCATGTTTAGCCAATTAACAATTCTTGTCTACTCTAGGTGTCATAGGCCAATTATAAATTTACAAGCATGTTCATGTTCATTCTAGATATCAAATGTCAATTACCAATTCACAAGCATGTTCATGTTATGCCACTATTGTCAATTTCATGTTATGTGTCGAGTTCCATAATTACATAAAAACATGGTTTGTCCAACATATTCCATTTTTAATTATGTTTCTAGGATCTTAACGGCATATCCAATTTTCAAGTCTCAAATTCAAGCTTTACCCAAAAACCCCAATTTATGTTCATGCTTATAATCCCGTTAATAGGCTATACCTATTATTCCAGTTTCCCATACATGTGTTCCTAACAGGTTGCTATCATTCCTTATATGTTGGTTAAGCTTATTCATATGTCAAGTGATACTTAACCCATTCTACTTTGCTTACACAACCATTCGTGTAATAATCTTTTTACCCAAATTGCCTAATTCATCGATTAAATCTCAAGCTCTTCCCAAATAACTATAATTTACGCGCTGTTGATCTTGGCTCGAAGGTAACCAAAGTTTCAAAAATAAAAAGAAAGAATAGGGAAGAGGAATAGATTAAGCATACAAAGATTATTTTAAATTGCAACATGAATTTTAACTGAGGAATGACGAACGATAATAATACTATTATGTATGAAGTGTATTGTAATCCCACTCACTGATTTAAGAATGTATCTTGAATTCCGGGTTCTAATTTCTGAAATTGAAAAGCTATCCCTTGACGTTGATTATCGATCCTCTAATTTAGATTTGATTCTTAGAAAATAGTTGTTGAAGTCGTTGAATTAGCCTTTGATTCTCTACTTGAATTCTAACAAAGAACTTGAGCAGCATAACCCCGTCTTTGATTTATTTTGATATGAATTAGGAAAGATTATAGGCATAATGAAGATGTGTAGAGAAAACTGTAGCCTTAGGGGTGTTTATATAGGTGCTCAAGACCTTATCGTACATGGAACGCTGAGTCAGCATTGAACCCAGTTAAGAAAATAGTCCAGGTTCGCAGATGAATCTAGCCAAATCTTATCGTACATGCAGCCCTGAGTTAGCATTGGGTCCCGCAAGCTGTTTTGGCGTAGAAAATCGAATTTCGAATGTTTGAATTGTTCTGCCGTAGAAATTTGATTTTTGAACTTTTGATATTCTGGAATTTATTTAACTGTTTTATTCACATGAAATATTCTTATATGTATACAATTACTCTACCGACCATTTTACGCGTATACGCATAATTTTCGTTTTATTTTCAAAATTCAAACGATGTTGCACCTTTATTTGATTCTTGCCATATTTCATTGATTGTAGCCTTATCTTGATTTTTATCTTCTGTATACATATATTTATGCATATATTTTTATATATATACATATATATATATACATACATATATATATACATATATTTTCTTTATTTCCTTTTGTATACGTTCTTATCCTTTCAAATTTTGAATTTGTATACGTACATATATTTGCATGTTCAGTTGGCCCTCTCTAAAACAAAGATAAAAATTATGCTACCGTCGGGGTTCGAACCCCCGACCTCCATGTTACAAATCCAATGTCTTAACCAACTGAGCTATGAAGTCTTTTGTTAATAAGTCTTAGAACAATGATAATTATTGTTCTCTCCTTACTTCTCTTTTTCATGTTAGTTACAATACTTGAATTAAATCAATGCATGAATCTTTTTCTTTTAATGTTAATGCATTATCTTTGCAAATCAGTGCATGCAACATATTTACATTACATGCAACCAATTCTTTCTTTCTTTTAATGCTTGCATTACATTTTTTTCCTTTTTCAGTGCATGTATTTATTACATGCAATCCTTATTTTATATTTTAATTTGTTTGTGTGTATATATATACATATATATATTTCTCTTGTGCGTATACAAACTTCTAGGCTTAATAACTTCTTCATATGATGTCCGTTTTACACAAATCAGGTGTCTATCTTGACCAGAATTCTGAGACGGACGAAATGGTGATGTCCGTTTTACTTAATTCCTGATATTTAAATTAAGTATTTTTATTTTCTCATCTCTTCGATTACACACATTGTTATCGCATTAATTTCCTTACTCTTCAATGTATGAATTAATTTTTCATTGTACATCACCATTATTTACCTATCTTGACCAAAATGCGGGGTGTTACATTCTCCCACCCTTAAAGAATTTCGTCCCCGAAATTCGATAAGAGTAAAATAGATAATCCCTCGCAATATCCATCCATCCAGTGTGCATCCAATTGTTGCAAACATTGTGCACATGTGCAAAGTGAGATACATCATAGTAAAGTATGTATGCCTAATTTGGATCCACCTATATGTATGCAAATTTTAAAAACCCTTTCAAAACATGATGCTCACATCCTAAATATACTTGCAGTTCTATATGAATGCAATATTCTTGAAAAATCAAAATATTTTTCATCCAAGTTTTCCCATACTCTTATAGAATAAGAGCATGGTTCACCCAATTGTCGCATCCAAAATCCTACCAACCATCATTAAATTCGAAATTTAGAAAAAACTAATTTTCTAAATTCGATTTCTTATATTACAAAAAGATATAAAACGGAAGAATTTACATTTTCCGCTGTACCTTTTATAATTGCACTCGGATTTTTATATAACTATTCTATAAAAACTTCCTACTTTCCTATCCAAGCACAACCACATAAGAAAACTTTCCTTTCTCTTTCAATTTATCTTGGAATAATTTCATATTTATTCATCTTTTTCTTAAGATTTCCATTTTCTTTTCCCGTCACATTTGTTGCCTTACTGAATTTATTGTCTCTTGTTAGCTTAGGATTTTCTCTTTCGTAGCTTATTTGACTTAATCCAATTACTTAAGTTTATTATTTCAAATATGCTTTTTCTGTTTTCAACTCAAACAACATCCTACACAGCTACTACTATGGGCCAAGAATCTTAGGACTTTGTCATCTCAGACAATTGCGAGTCCACACAACAGGTTCTACCCACTTACTTGCCCTTTACTACTTAGTAGTCACTACTAGTCCTTGATGTGAATTACTAGCCTATACTTTTTCTCTCTTTCTCAAGCAACAAACCTAGGTTTCTCAATGCTTATGCATTCTACGGGAATTTTCCATTAGTTTAATATTAGCTAATCCCTGACTGTAAATTGGCAAGAGAGTAACTCCCTAAATATCAACCCCGAAGACCGAAATCAACATCAGATTGACACCCAGAGAATCACTCAACTCAACCAATGTCTAGTTGGTTCCAATTGTTTAATTCATAGCTTTAACTTTCTCTCGTCCTTTTCTAGGCACTAATCCTTACCTACTCCAATCTTTTTAAAACATGGTTTGGCCTCCTTTATTTTCATTACACTTTTCTTTCAAAAATTAAAAGTGTTAAAACTTTGTTTTCTTCTCCAAAACTTGTTTTCGCCAAACCATATAAACATGTTACAGAATAAAATGCAAAACATTTTTTTCTCAAATCACAAAACTGGAGTAGACAAGGACAACTATCGGGCTTACATTGTTTCTAAATACTATGTTAATTTAACTAATTGCTATAAGGTGTAGACATCTATTCTATTCCTACAACTTATTTTGTCCACCCAACAATTTTTTTTGTAAATCAATAATCAAAATTTATTGTTAATAGAATGGAATTTTCTTTTACAAAATGCAACACTTTCTTTTCAATCCTTTCATATATTATAATATGAAAACTAGCGAGCTATATATGCTCTATGTTATGTACTTTTTGATGAGAGAGTTCTTTTAAAACAAGAAATCATTGTTTTACCAAAGTATACACCACTTTACTTTAAAAACCCAAAATGCACTGAATATGTCCTTTACGTATTTTTCTTAAACATCAAAAATACTTTTAAGATTAAAACTTCAAAAATACCACAAACTCTTTTACAAATTCAAGTTCTTAAAAGTTTATTATTAGGTTAGATTCAAAGTGGGTCTTTCAACTCAGCTAGGCTTTCCTAGGCACTTTCCAAACCAATTCTCTCAACTATATATATTTCTAATCCATTTTCCACATTTTAACCTTTTTCTAACTTATAAGGTTTCACTTCTAAACCCACTACTCTGAAATAACAACATTTCAGTTTTAATTCTTATGGGATACTTTCTTTCTCCAAAACCAAATCATATTGTACACTTTCCAACCAAACCACCTAAGGGTCTCAAAATTTCTAGGTTCATTCCTTTAGTGTAAAAAATAGCTATCCCAACTATTTCCATTCCTAGTGGGCTACTTATGGATTTAGGTTTATATACATAATATATTTATATTTTAGAAATTACAAATACGTTCACTCATTATCTCCCTAAGATCACTAAACCGAAGCTCCGATACCAGATGTAACAACCCGAATTCTGATAGACCGAATTTTTTTCAAAAACCCAATCTATGGAAACCCAAATTGGGCGCTCTGGTATCCTGCAGAAAAAGATAGAGATAAAGAAAACATGTCAGAATTCGTAAGCATCTTACAGCGGAAGGAATTCAAAGTATATTATACTTTAAATATAGCTTTACCTTATAAAACACACTGCCTAACCATTATCCAAAGCTTATACCATCTCTGTCATGAACCTAACCTGGAAGTATGTAATGAGGAGGGGGTCAGAACATAAGTTCTGTGTGAGTGGACTTAGAATAAACTTCTGTATAATCCTACATATACCGTTCAGTTATATTTTCTTGCTTATTAGGTTATTCGCGATATTAGCTCTCTAGGCTATACTCATGTCCCACTAGTAGATTAACCTACTACAACATATATGTAGATACCGCCAACTCATATAATCCTTTCCATGTATATATACAGTCCCTTGCCGTATGTTGTACGAGCTTCATCATGTAAATCTATACTACTTTAGTGTAGTGCCACCATTCTCGAAGTTGTTTGGACTACCACTCTAGATCTTGCTAGATTTCTTTTATTACCTAGACCGAATCTAGGGTTTTCTGTCCAGCGCTTCCTAGATTCAACCAGGGTTTATGCTACCTATTGAACGCTTTCTAGATCCGACCAGGGTTTATGCTACTTAGGGCCACTAGGGTTTATGCTACCTATCGAACAATACCCTCAGTCTAGGACACACTACCCAGAGCGACATATGTTCCTAGACTTTACGTCCCAATCGTGTCGTTAAAAGTGCTAGATATCTAGTTGCACATGTCCTCTATATGTGCGGCCGAGTCCCGTGGCAGGGCTAATCAAGAAACACGGAACTCGGTCGGGAGTTTTAAATTATCTGTCGATGCAGATGCTAAGGTCTGTTTTATTTGTACGTGGCTATGGTCCCACTTGACCCCTCCTCAACTAATGAAAGACACCCAAGAAAATCAAGAATGAGAACTGTACGCAGGCCCTCTATGCCCCCACAAACCTATTGACCACACTCACCCATAACTAGATAGCAAAGTATATAGTCTTTTGGAGTTCTCCGCCTTTCCGCTTGCGTATCACGATTGAATCAAGATGGTAGGTAGACGACGACGTGCTATCACAGGGCAAAACAAGATATCACCGCCTCACGCTGACCTATCCTAGTCTTTAGGTTTCTTATATTGCAACCAAGGCATACCCTTGGCTCTTCTAACGCAGACCTTAACCTCTGTGAGCCCAGGAGGATCATCTGCAACCTCACAGGCGGATACCAAGAGTACCCTCACGTCCCCTCGAAGCCGCGTGCTTCGTAACCCAGTTCGTTGGAGCCTTCTTCATGATCAGATGGACGTTCGCTCCTCCTCGTGTTCTACTTGGCTTTCTTGACTAAGGTTTACTACTTAGTTCTCTTAACTAAGGTTTATTACTTAGTTTCCTGAATCGTTAACTTTCTTAACTAAGGTTCACTACTTAGTTTCCTGAATTGTTAGCTTTCTTAACTAAGGTTTACTACTTAGTCCTCTTAACTAAGGTTTACTACATAGTTCTCTTAATCGTTCGTTTTCTTAACTAAAGTTTACAACTTAGTCCTCTTAACTAAGGTTTATTACTTGGTTCTCTTAACCAAGGTTTGATACTTAGTTTCTGTTACTTAGTTCTCTTTAACTAAGGTTTGTTACTTAGTTCCTTTTAACTAAGGTTTACCAATGAATTCAAGCATGACTTAAGTTCTCTTTATCAAATGATAGCGTATGGGTGTTTTCCCACATTTTCAGCTTAGATTAACTTATTTCATGGTACAAGTCATCCCACCCTTCGAGTTTTGTATTACATCTTAAGTCATATTCATTTCTTTTCCCTAGGATAAGTTTATCTATTATTTAATCTTATCATTCCCCACTTTTCCTTGCTTTGATACTGTTATATTGGTTAAGTTTGCCCATGTGTCCAAGTTGACTTAACCCCCAATCACGTATTTAATTCAACCCACGTACCATGCTAAATTGGTTAAGTGTTCTCTATCAGTTCATGTTGACTTAACCCGCCCATATATCATGTCAATTGGTTTAGTGTTATCTAGCGGTTCACGTTGACTTAACCCACCCATATATCATGTCAAATTGGTTAAGTGTTGTCTAGTGTTCCATGTTGACTTAACCTTATCATACTAGCACGTGTTATTAGCATTAATTAATTATTAATGCCCAACCTCTTACATTAGACCTATTATTGCGGTCACTGGATGTGCCGGTTGGTTCCGGGCAGGATTACACCACAACTCAATCTAACCTCGGGTTTCAAGCATGTTATGACTAACTTTTCACATTAGAACCTATTGTTTGCGGTCACTGTATGTGCTGGGCGGTTCCGGGCAGGATTACACCGCAAACTCATTCTAACCTCGAGTTAGCCATGTTTCATGTTTAGCCAATTAACAATTCATGTCTATTCTAGGTGTCATAGGCTAATTATAAATTTACAAGCATGTTCATGTTCATTCTTGATATCAAATGTCAATTACCAATTCACAAGCAAGTTCATGTTCAAGTTATGCAACTATTGTCAATTTCATGTTATGTGTCGAGTTCCATATTTACATAAAAACATGGTTTGTCCAACATATTCCATTTTTAATTATGTTTTTAGGATCTTAATGGCATATCCAATTTTTAAGTCTCAAATTCAAGTTTACCCAAAAACCCCAATTTATGTTCATGCTTATAATCCCGTTAGTAAGCTACACCTATTATTCCAATTTCCCATACATGTGTTCCTAACAGGTTGCTATCATTCCTCATATGTTGGTTAAGCTTATTCATATGTCAAGTGCTACTTAACCCATTCTACTTTGCTTACACAACCATTCGTGTAATAATATTTTTACCCAAATTGCCTAATTCATCGATTAAATCTCAAGCTCTTCCCAAATAACTATAATTTACGCGTTGTTGACCTTGGCTCGAAGGTAGCCAAAGTTTCAAAAATAAAAAGGAAGAGGAGGGAAGAGGAATAGATTAAGCATACAAATATTATTTTAAATTGCAACATGAATTTTAACTGAGGAATGACGAACGATAATAATACTATTATGCATGAAGTGTATTGTAATCCCACTCACTGATTTAAGAACGGATCTTGAATTCTGGGATCAGATTTCTGAAACTGAAAAGCAATCCCTTGACGTAGATTATCGATCCTCTAATTTAGATTTGATTCTTAGAAAATAGTTGTTGAAGTCGTTGAATTAGCCTTTGATTCTCTACTTGAATTCTAACGAAGAACTTGAGCAGCATAACCCCGTCTTTGATTTATTTTGATATGAATTAGGGAAGACTATAGGCATAATGAATATGTGTAGAGAAAACTGTAGCCTTAGGGGTGTTTATATAGGTGCTCAAGACCTTACCGTACACGCAGCGCTGAGTCAACATTGAACCCAGTTAAGAAAATAGTTCAGGTTCACAGATGAATCTAGCCAAATCTTATCGTACATGCAGCGCTGAGTCAACATTGGGTCCAGCAAGCTGTTTTGGCGCAGAAAATCGAATTTTGAATGTTTGAATTGTTTTGGCGTAGAAATTTGAGTTTTGAACTTTTGATATTCTGGAATTTATTTGACTGTTTTATTCACATGAAATATTCTTATACGTATACAATTACTCTACCGACCATTTTACGCGTATACGCATAATTTTCATTTTATTTTCATAATTCAAACGATGTTGCATCGTTATTTGATTCTTGCCATATTTCACTGACTGTAGCCTTATCTTGAATTTTATCTTTTGTATACATATATTTATGCATATATATATATATATATTCTCATATATACATATATTTTCTTTATTTCCTTATATGTAGGTTCTTATCCTTTCAAATTTTGAATTTGTATACGTACATATATTTGCTTGTTCAGTTGGCCCTCTCTAAAACAAAGATAAAAATTATGTCGCCGCCGGGGTTTGAACCCCCGACCTCCATGTTACAAATACAATGTCTTAACCAACTGAGCTATGAAGCCTTTTGTTAATAAGTCTTAGAACAATGATAATTATTGTTCTCTCCTTACTTCTCTTTTTCATGTTAGTTACAATACTTAAATTAAACCATTGCATGAATCTTTTTCTTTTAATGTTAATGCATTATGTTTGCGAATCAGTGCATGCAACATATTTACATTGCATGCAACCAATCCTTTCTTTCTTTTAATGCATGCATTACATTTTCTTTTTCTTTTTCAGTGCATGTATTTATTACATGCAATCCTTATTTTATTCTTTATTTTATATTTTAATTTGTTTATGTGTGTGTATATATATATATTTCTCTTGTGCATATACAAACTTCTAGGCTTAATAACTTCTTCATATGATGTCCGTTTTACGCAAATCAGGTGTCTATCTTGACCAGAATTCCGAGATGGATGAAATAGTGATGTCCGTTTTACTTAATTCTTGATATTTAAAATAAGTATTTTTATTTTCTCATCTCTTCGATTACACACGTTGTTATCGCATTAATTTCCTTACTCTTCAATGTACGAATTAATTTTTCATTATACATCACCATTATTTACATATCTATGCATATATACATTTTTGTACATTTTTAATTATATTAAAAATGTGGGGTGTTACATCACTCTTTAAGAGAATGCATTAAGTTTCCTAAAGCGTTATAGGTAAACAGAAACAGATTATTACAAGACAGATATAAGATAGCAGCGGAATTTAAAACTTTATTTAAGTAGAAAACAACGTGGTTCATAATATAGTTACATCATGAGTCAAAATATATAAAACCCAGTAAATCAACTTAAAACTTCTGTCCTATACTAAAATCATTAGAGTACAATAAATAAAGAAGCATAGCCCCCAACATATATAGCTATAATAGAGAAAATATGAAATAAAGCAGTACGTCTAAGTAGCTCCAAGCAGAAGAAAAGAAGAATCCTGATCAAGCTTGAGTATTCCCACCCTGAGAACCGACGGGGGAACGGAAGAGAAAGAAGAGGAAACAAAATAGGTCAGACATAAGTCTAGAGAGTCTAATTACTTTTACATATAAATAAGTAAAAGCATCATGACAGGCATATAAACTGGATAAGAGGGATAACAACATATAAGGCAGGTATGACAAGGTAAACAGGATAAACCGAATAGAACATATATGTATAGCTCTTCTCTAATACTTTTCTCTGCACCAATTCTAGTATCATATGAACAAGATGATCCCCAACAAGATGGTAGACTTAGGCGTATTCGTAGTAAGAGGTTTTACCCCATACAATAATAGGTAGCCCAACTGAACATACCGGTGTTACCCCTAAGGATAATAACAGGCTCCTAAACAAGCGAGACTAGATGTACCTTAATTACTACCCCAATGGATTGGCTCCCTACTCCATATATACCCTGTGTCAACCCCACAATAGGATGTATCACTCCATAAAGTGGTAACCCTTCGTTTACAGGATGTGCACAACCATATCTACTGATGTCACGACATCTTAGCCTCCCATGTCTGGACCCATGCACGCACATGACCCCGTCGGAATGCACCACCCACACCGCCCTACTTTTGGATCTCTTACAATCAGCTCAGTAAGCGTGCCTTGACTCCGACCTAGTTCGGAGTACTCATTTGATACATATATGGGTTACTGACGAAAATGGGTCCCACACACAAGACGATACAAGCTTCCCCCTAGGCTTGCATCCACACTACTAGAATTTCCATAGGTTATGCCTACCAGTGTAACAAGATTGCATAACCTATCAGGTTAAGTTTCTGGGCCTATATATACAAGTATTACCCACCACCCCAAGATTTACTTAACCCTCCCACTGTTTCAAGCAAGTTTACTTAACCCCTACTCAAGTTGACATGTTCATGTAATCCCTATGAATTCAAACAGGTTAAGTATTCAAGTCATTACCATTTATTCATTTATGATTATAATGCGCTAGACCTCCCACATTAAGCCTACAACTTGTGGATGCTGGATATGTCGGGCGGGTCCGGGCTGACTTCTTCTACAAGTCGGACTTAAGCTTGTGTCTTAACACGTTGTGTGTTTATGCACTTAGACCCCTCACATTAGATTCACCACTTGTGGACGTTGGATATGCTGGTTGGGTCCGGGCAGACTACTACCACAAGTGTAATCTAACCTCATGTCTAAACGCGGTTACAATTTCAAATTACTGTAAATCTTGGCATGTTCATTCTTAACAATTATCCCTATTTCATTATGGGTTTTCATGCCCCTTTCCCAAGTCATACTCAACATGTACCATATACCCAAATTAAAATGTTTAATCACAATTTTGGTTTATGCCTCAAATTCGCCAATACAAGTTATGCCCCAATTTTAACGTTTCCCATTGTTCCCAATTTCACGCGTTCGCATATTTCAGTGGTATGCCTAGGCTCAAAGGTAGTATAGCTATAAAATAAAAAGAAAAACGAAGAAGAGAATAGAAATTAAGCATAATAGCAAGATAGACATATGACGGCAGAAATAGGCATAGCAACAGAATAAGCATATAGTGACAGAATTGGGCATAATAACAAGACGGACATATAAGAATAGATCAGATGAATATGCGATAATAGAACTTGTAACAACCTGAATTTTGATAACATGTTAAAACAAGAAACCAAGGCAGAATTAAATTTTAAAGTAAGAATCAGGGAAAACGGGTTTTGCCATTGCGTTCGTCTCGGAATTCTACGTGAAATAGAGTCCGAGTTTTCGAAAACTGGAGTCTGAAGTTATGGCCTTCAGAAGATTCAGCAGATTTCAGTCAGCACTGGACCAAGGGGTCAACCATAGGGTCGACCTACCCCCCCCCCCCAGGTCGAACATAGGGTCGACCTACCCCCCAGGTCGACCATAGTGTCGACCTCCCCCCTTACAGGTCAACCTGGTCGGCCTGGTTTGACCCAGAACTCATTTTTGAAGCCTGAGACGTGTTTTGATGGTCCGGATTGATTCTAGGGTTAATCTAAGGGCCTAAATTAGTTGCTACAGCTATAAAAACACCCTTAGACCTAACCTAACTCATATAAAATCATTCTTACACTATTATGCTGCTAAAATACCTCTTGAACCATGGCCGCCGTCTCTAAATCAAACTACAAACATTCAAACTCAAATCAATTCAAAGAACAAGGCTTCTACAATGGTTCAAACAATAAATCAACACTACTACAACGTTCTATGACAATTTCAGTTCTTAATTCATTATCCATGCCCGGTAAGTTCTAGTTATTTTTAGATTAAAATATTTAAATATAATATGGGCATGTGATGAAGTGAAATTGGATTTAAGTATGTTTATCGATCTATTTCTGTTGCTTCTTGGTCTTGAGTTTTGAGATTTGTCTATCTTTATTCCCATGTATAGTTTATGATATATTCAGCCTGTTGTAAATCAGTTTTCTTGATTCATATTGATATTATTACCAAGTTGTAATCTTCATGCCTGTGATGTTGTTTTTCTCTCTGATCTTATTTTTATGCAAAATTCTACCTTCCCCTATTTATTTTCTTTTGATGAACCTAGGTCAATTTCGGACCTAGGCCTAAATTACGATATACGTGCGATGGTATACGGGGGGGGGGGGATATTGGAATATTGCCTGGTGGAATATATGTGTTTGGTGGAATTGATGGCATAACATAAAAATTGGATATTTGGGTATTACTACCATTAACATGAAATTGGATATTTGGGTATTGTCAATATAATTGAAATTGCAAGTTTGGGCATACATGAATTAACATGTAAATTAAATCACGAGTTTGGGACTACGTAATCTTAAATCAAAAGATTGGGCTTATGTTAATTAGACATATGTAGAATTGAGCATTTGAAAATGAAAGCGATTGTAAACTTGGTAATTGGCATAAACATGTATTATGAACTTGGGCAACTGACATGTATTGTAATAAAAAGATTATAGTTTCGGATAACTGCATCATGATTTGGGTTTATTGGGTATAAAACTTAATACATGTAATTTTGGCTAGAACTTGATATGGGTAAAATGGCATAAAATTGGCATACATGTAAAACGACATGAATTGGACATATGTAAATTTGGTACGAATTGGGCATATGTAAAATTTACATGTAATCTAGAACTTGGGCATATGTTAATTTTGTAAAATTTGGAGTTGAAACATATATGACAATTTATGACTTAGTAGAGGTTTAATATGAACGCGCCTAAGTTGGGTTTTGGGTAATAGGCATGTATTGTAAATAAAAAGGCTATAACTTGGCATAACCTTATAGTGAATTATGGTAATAATTTGGGAAAATGTTTTAGGGCAAAAACGTGAACCATGAACATTTCTATATGTTAAACACATGAACTGATATTGGGGTTTTGGGTAGAATACGACCATTAATGAACCTTTGACACGAGGTTAGACTCATTTTGTGGTGTAAATCTGCCCGGAACCGCCCGACAAATCCAGTAGCCATAAAGTGTCAGTCTAATGTGAGAGGTCGAAGGCCAAATTGTAGGCGTAACGGTTTATGACACGAGGTTAGACCCAGTTTGTGGTGTAAATCTGCCCGGAACCGCCCGGAAAATCCAGTGACCACAAAATGCACGGTCTAATGTGAGAGGTCATGATTCGTTCGTCATAATGAATGAATTAAGGAATACTAACTATAATAAGGCGTGGGTATGGTTAGTGGGTTAGGTGGGATGACATGGAAATTTGACATGTAAATATGGACCTAACCGGTATGAGTTAAGAACATGTAAAACTTATAAATGTAGGCTGAACCAATATGATATGAATGGGTGGGTTAAGTAACGTGGCTAGGCTAATGACACTTGACCGTTATAACATGACTAGCGGATGGGTTGGGCTAACTTGAATAGGTTGATAACACCCAATCGGTATAACCTGATGCATGGTAAGGTTAAGTAACAACAGAGGGTAACACTTAACCGTCACGACATGATAAGTAGGTGGGATAAGTCAATGTACACTTAACCAATATGACATGACATGCGGTGGGGTTAAGTTAACACAAGGGAGAACACTTAGCCGGTATAACAAGGCTTGCGATAGGGTTAAGTAACACAAGGAACAACACTTAATCAATATAACATGATGTGTGGTAGGGTTAAGTAAAACAAGAGAAAACACTTAACCAACTTAACGTAATGGACGGAGAGGGTTAAGTACATTTCGGGTTGGTGGGTAATATTAGTAAATATAGGCCCACAAACTTAACCATTATTAAGCACGCTTGAATCGGTGGGTTAAGTACATCACGGGAAGGTGGGTAATATCTGTATATATAGGCTCACACACTTAACCAGTAGGAAACCCTAGTAACGGGGAGCCATTTCAGCAGTAACCCAAATCAGGTATCAACGGTACCCTGAAACTAGGCAGGGTGGGGCACGATTACTGGGCTGATTGTAAGCGGTCAAAGCGACGGCGGTGGGTGCAACAGTGTAGGTTCTAACGGAGTGCGGGCATGCACACACTTCGGAGTAGACAAACACGGCACTGGGGGCAACAGTAGTGTAACCTATGCCCTCTAGAATTGCATCGGGCCGCCACCATGGGTCTTGATACACCCCATGGTGGGACCAGCATAGGTATCTACAATCATTGGGGGCCGTATGATACACGTAGGTAGCATAATCCCTAGGTTGGACCTAGGTAGCATAAACCCTAAATCTGAGAAGCGTTCAATAGGTAGCATAATCCCTAGGTTGGACCTAGGTGGCATAAATCCTAGTTGAATCTAGGAAGCGCTCGATAGAAAACCCTAGATTAGATCTAGGTAATAAATAATAGATGTACATGTGAAAGCAACCTTAATTTTGGGGATTGGGATCACGTTATGATTTTATCATTTTATATAGATTACTAGTTGGGACACTAGTTGGGTGGTGCAGAGCAAATAGATATCATTTTAATGGTGAAGCAGAGAAATTTTGCGATGCTTGATAGAAATCTTGCGAAACTATACTTAGTTAATCTTGAATAGGAGCCTTGCAATGTTATACATGACAAACGTCATATGATGTTATTCTTAGTTATCGTACCTGTAGCTTATCTTGTCATCATGCTTATGTTTATTTTCAGTTTATTCGTGCCATGTTATCTTTACCTATTTTATGCTGAAAGTCACTAGGACTTACTCAGTCTTTATGACTGACCCGTTTTGTTTTTCCTCTTTTTCTTCTGTTTCCCCCCCAGGTTCGCAGGGTGGGAATACAACTTAGTTCGGATCTTACCAAGCTCCAAGGCTCTTTCATGCATGGCTTGGATTTCCCTTGGCTATGGCTTGCTTTGCTTTATTGGGGAATATCACAATTTATTTTTATGCTTCTTTGTTTTTGAGCAAGACAGATATTTTAGCTATGTAATTGGGTATTGGAAGTTGATGGGCTTTTATTGTAAACAATTATACTTAATAAATGATCTGAAGTACTTCTACTTTACGTTCCGCTGTTTTATATATGTCTGTCTTGTAATATTTCTGTTCCAGTATCCATAATGCTCCATTGAAGTTAAGGCATTCCCTTTGTGAGTGACCTTAACGGATGTGGGGTGTTACATTTGGTATCAAAGCAGAAGGTTACCAGACTGGGCAAAAGCTTTTAAAAACCTTCTAAAATTATTTTCAAAACTTTTACAAAGAAGCATTTTTCTAAGAAAAGTTTTGTTTTACGAAAGGCATATTCCCCAAAGCCATATGCACTATCTTTTGATTCTCTCGTTGAGTCTCTTCTCTCTTTCTTTCTCACCATAGTTTGTAGGCATACAACGCATGTAGGAGGGCAAAGAAGTGCCCAGCCTCCATCACGAGCCGTAGTAGTTCCATCTGCGACTAATCTTATTTCAAGCTTTGTAGGGTTGCCATGCGATGGAGGTAGCTTTCGAGAAACTTGTCAAAAAGCTATACAAGGATAGTAAGAACGAGGATAAAAGAACACAAGCCTAAGGATAAGAAACTTGTTGATAGCGCTTAATCCACGAAGGAGGAAAAGGTGAAAGGAAAGAGGCCAAAGTGAGAGAATAATAAAACCCATGACAAGAGAGATTATCTTTAGAATGGTAAAAAGGGACATGTATTTAAGTATTATAGGACAAGGACAAGGGCAAAGAACAAGATCGTCGAGGGGGCAATTGTATGATCCCATTACTAGCATACCTAAGAGAGGTGGTAACGTTTCTGTTAAAAGTTTAGCTTTTCTTTTCTATCATACCGTGGGAACTTTGTTTTTGGTACATCACATCGTTTTAATTCTGCTTCGATAGTTGAGACTTTGCACCTTAGTACTAGCGTAGTAGAGAATCCCATTTTTGTCTCAAATCATGTGGGGAATCGGCTCATTTATTCATGACTTGGTTGGATTTGAGAATGTCTATGCTAAGTGTTGAGTTTAGAAGTAATGCTTATGTTTTTGGGCAATGGGTTGATTCTGGGGATGGAGTGGTTTTCCAAAAATGCTACCATTCTCGAGTATGAAAAGAGGGTAGTTAGACTCTTGACTTGCCTCGGTAATGCCCTCGAAGTCTAGTGTAACCCTTAGGGTTCTTCCATGCTTAGTTACCTAGAATCTCTTGATATATTTATTGATCCGCTCGAGTAGTGTTCGCCACCAAGGCAAATGGTTCATCTCATTTATACATGAATTATAGAAAATCACCTTTGTAAGTACACTTGGCAACATGGTTGGCATTTGTTTATTTTCAAGAGATAATTCATTTACGTGGAATACCTTCTAGTAAGTGAATGAGATCCAAGATTCACTAGTGAATTTTGGAGAGCTTGCATGAAAACCATGAGTACACAGTTATGTTTGAACCGAGTATACTAGAAAAAAATTAAGTGAAAGTGGAACGAGAGGTGACAGTGAAATAAGTTCCAACTCATATTTTGGAAACAAGAATTAAGAAGCTACGAAATTGTGAAGTTAAAGATGGTCAAAGCACAATGGATTTAAGCTCAAGGAAATGCGACCTAGAAGATTAAAGACTAAATACGCGCATCATATCTCTTTTTAAGAGTATATCCTTGATCCCTCTTTTCCTATAGAGCTTATTTGCATGCTATCTTTTAAGTATAACCTCTCGGTCCTATTCTCCATCCTTTTTCTATTGCGAACCCCATAGGGAGTATGACTCATCTGTTAGTAATACATGTTGGGGGCTTGAGGGTGTCCGTTGGGTTAACTAAGCTTTTTGGGTTTTATAGGATATGGGTTGGTCTTAGGAAGGGATTTCTGGTGACCAAAAAGGAGTCCATCATGCTTTGTTTCCTAGAATCATATACATTGGTTGGGTTGAGTAACTCTTTGGGTGTTAACCTGATGTTGATTCCGGTCTTTGGGGCTAGTGCTTAGGGTGTTCTTCCCCTAATTAGTATATCTGTGACATAGATTTCCAGTTCTGACATTGCCTAATGGGCACAAAGTTTTTACTTGCTTCTATCATTCAACTATACCTTTAGGTAGGAATAATTGGGTGTAAACATGTGTTTGAGACATGTTATGATTGATGGTTGCAAGTGGCTGCAAGTGGTTGCTAGTGGTTGCTCGTGGATGCATTTACACATTAGGCACTAGATCGGCTCAGTCACCTTTGATATTGCATATGCATGAGTGTTTATACTTGTTTATGGATGAATTTGAATGTGTTATCATGTGGATGTTGCATATGGATGGATGTTTGTGCGCACATGTAGTGTTATTGTGACTAGGACTATATGCATACATGTTGGACTCATGGCATTAGACATATTTTACATTAAGAAGATCAATCAGGCCTGATCATTTGCATTAGACAAGGAACATATACACACTTTATGCATATGTTCATACAACATTAGAAATTTCTTAAGGACAATGGATGCCTGTGATTGATGATTGAGTGGATGGCTGATTGGATGGTAGGACACATTCTTCTTAACTTGAAGATTTCGGGGACGAAATCCTTTAAGGAGGGGAGAATGTAACAACCCGAATTTTGATAACATGTTAAAAAAGGAAATAAAGGCAGAATTAAATTTTAAAGTAAGAATCAGGGAAAACGGGTTGCGCCATTGCGTTCGACTCGGAATTCTACATGTAATAGAGTCCGAGTTTTCGAAAATCGGAGTCCGAATGAAGAAGTTATGGCCTTTAGAAGATTCAGCATATTTCAGGCATCACTGGACCAGAGGGTCGACCTACCCCCCAGGTCGACCATAGTGTCGACCTCCCCCCCTTACAGGTCGACCTGGTCGGCCTGGTTTGACCCAGAACTCATTTTTGAAGCCTGAGACGTGTTTTGATGGTCCAGATTGATTCAAGGGTTAATCTAAGGGCCTAAACTAGTTACTACACCTATAAAAACACCCTTAGACCTAACCTAATTCATATCAAATCATTCTTACACCATTATGCTGCTAAAATACCTCTTGAACCATAGTCGCCATCTCCAAATCAAAGTACAAACATTCAAACTCAAATCAATTCAAAGAACAAGGCTTCTACAATGGTTCAAACAATAAATCAACACTACTACAAAGTTCTATGACAATTTCAGTTCTTAATTCGTTAGCCATGCCCGATAAGTTCTAGTTATTTTCAGATTAAAATATTTAAATATAATATGGGCATGTGATGAAGTGAAATTGGATTTAATTATGTTTATCGATCTATTTCTGTTGCTTCTTAGATCTTGAGTTTTGAGATTTGTCTATCTTTATTCCCATGTCTAGTTTACGATCTATTCAGCCTGTTGTAAATCAGTTTTCTTGATTCATATTGATATTATTACCAAGTTGTAATCTTCATGCCTGTGATGTGATGTTTTTCTCTCTGATCTTATTCTTATTCAAAATTCTACCTTCCCCTATTTATTTTCTTTTGATGAACCTAGGTCAATTTCAGACCTAGGCCTAAAGTACGATATACGTGCGATGGTATACGGGGGGAAATATTGGAATATTGCCTAGTGGAATATATGTGTTTGGTGGAATTGATGGCATAACATAAAAATTGGATATTTGGGTATTGCTACCATTAACATGAAATTGGATATTTGGGTATTGTCAATATAATTGAAATTGCAAGTTTGGGCATACATGAATTAGCATGTAAATTAAATCAAGAGTTTGGGACTATGTAAGCTTAAATCAAAAGATTGGGCTTATGTTAATTAGACATATGTAGAATTGAGCATTTGAACATGAAGCGATTGTAAACTTGGTAATTGGCATAAACATGTATTATGAACTTGGGCAACTGACATGTATTGTAATAAAAAGATTATAGTTTGGGACAACTGCGTCATGATTCATGATTTGGGTTTATTGGGTATAAAACTTAATACATGTAATTTTGGCTAGAACTTGATATGGGTAAAATGGCATAAAATTGGCATACATGTAAAACGGCATGAATTGGACATATGTAAATTTGGTACGAATTGGACATATGTAAATTTTACCCGTAATCTAGAACTTGGGCATATGTTAATTTTGTAAAATTTGGAGTTGAAACATATATGATAATTTATGACTTAGTAGAGGTTTAATATGAATGCGCCTAAGTTGGGTTTTGGGTAATAGGCATGTATTGTAAATAAAAAGGCTATAACTTGGCATAACCTTATAGTGAATTATGGTAATAATTTGGGAAAACATTTTAGGGCAAAAACGTGAACCATGAACATTTCTATATGTTAAACACATGAACTGATATTGGGGTTTTGGGTGGAATACGACCATTAATGAACCTTTGACACGAGGTTAGACTCAGTTTGTGGTGTAAATCTGCCCGGAACCGCCCGGAAATCCAGTAGCCACAAAGTGTCAGTCTAATTTGAGAGGTCGAAGGACAAATTGTAGGCGTAACGGTTTATGACACGAGGTTAGACCCAGTTTGTGGTGTAAATCTGGCCGGAACCGCCCGGCAAATCCAGTGACGACAAAATGCACGGTCTAATGTAAGAGGTCATGATTCGTTCGTCATAATGAATGAATTAAGGAATACTAACCATAATAAGACGTGGGTATGGTTAGAGGGTTAGGTGGCATGACATGGAAATTTGACATGTAAATGTGGACCTAACCGGTATGAGTTAAGAACATGTAAAACTTATAAATGTAGGCTCAACCAATATGATATGAATGGGTGGGTTAAGTAACGTGGCTAGGCTAATGACACTTGACTATTATAACATGACTAGCGGATGGGTTGGGCTAACTTGAATAGGTTGATAACACCCAATCGGTATAACCTGATGCGTGGTAAGGTTAAGTAACAACAGATGGTAACACTTAACCATCACAACATGATAAGTAGGTGGGCTAAGTCAATGTACACTTAACCAATATGACATGACATGCGGTGGGGTTAAGTTAACACAAGGGAGAACACTTAGCCCGTATAACAAGGCTTGTGGTAGGGTTAAGTAACACAAGGAACAACACTTAACCAATATAACATGATGTGTGGTAGGGTTAAGTAAAACAAGAGAAAACACTTAACCAACTTAACGTAATGGACGGAGAGGGTTCAGTACATTTCAGGTTGGTGGGTAATATTAGTAAATATAGGCCCATAAACTTAACCATTATTAAGCACGCTTGATCGGTGGGTTAAGTACATCACGGGAAGGTGGGTAATATCTATATATATAGGGCCACACACTTAACCAATAGGAAACCCTAGTAACGGGGAGCCATTTCAGCAGTAACCCAAATCAAGTATCAACAGTACCCTGAAACTAGGCAGGGTGGGGCACGATTACTGGGCTGATTGTAAGCAGTCAAAGCGACGGCGGTGGGTGCAACAGTGTAGGTTCTAACGGAGTGCGGGCGTGCACACACTTCGAAGCAGACAAACAGGGCACTGGGGGCACCAATAGTATAACCCATGCCTTCTAGAATTGCGTCGGGCCGCCACCATGGGTCTTGATACACCCCATGGTGGGACCAGCATAGGTATCTACAATCATTGGGGGCCGTATGATACACGTAGGTAGCATAATCCCTAGGTTGGACCTAGGTAGCATAAACCCTAAATCTGAGAAGCGTTCAATAGGTAGCATAATCCCTAGGTTGGACCTAGGTGGCATAAATCCTAGTTGAATCTAGGAAGCGCTCGATAGAAAACCTTAGATTAGATCTAGGTAATAAATAATAGATGTACATGTGAAAGCAACCTTAATTTTGGGGATTGGGATCACGTTATGATTTTATCATTTTATATAGATTACTAGTTGGGACACTAGTTGGGTGGTGCAGAGCAAATAGATATCATTTTAATGGTGAAGCATAGAAATCTTGCGATGCTTGATAGAAATTTTGCGAAACTATACTTAGTTAATCTTGAATAGGAGCCTTGCAATGTTATACATGACAAAAGTCATATGATGTTATTCTTAGTTATCGTACCTGTAGCTTATCTTGTCATCATGCTTATGTTTATTTTCAGTTTATTCGTGCCATGTTATCTTTACCTATTTTATGCTGAAAGTCACTAGGACTTACTCAGTCTTTATGGCTGACCCGTTTTATTTCGCCTCTTTTTCTTCGATTTCCCCCCCCCCCCCCAGGTTCGCAGGGTGGGAATACAGCTTAGTTCGGATCTTACCAAGCTCCAAGGCTCTTTCATGCACGGCTTGGATTTCCCTTAGCTATGGATTGCTTTTCTTTATTGGGGAATATCACAATTTATTCTTATGCTTCTTTGTTTTTGAGCAAGACAGATATTTTAGCTATGTAATTGGGTATTGGAAGTTAATGGACTTTTATTGTAAACAATTATATTTAATAAATGATTTGAAGTACTTCTACTTTACCTTCCGCTGTTTTATATATGTCTGTCTTGTAATATTTCTGTTCCAGTATCCATAATGCTCCATTGAAGTTAAGGCATTCCCTTTGTGAGTGACCTTAACGGATGTGGGGTGTTACAGAACTGATTAGGCATAGTGGCATGATTAAACTAACATAATAGGGATAAGGTGACATGATTAACAGAATGGGGATGTCATGAATATGCATATGAGATTTAAACAACAAGTTAGATATATAAGAAATGACAGATCTGTTATGATTCAGATTACTCAATAGGCATAGGCTTAGATCTTAATTTATAGACATGTCAAGATTACATTTTAATTTTTTCTATCTAAAAATAACATAGACTCACTGTGATTGGATCTTAAGAACAGGGAATTGATTGTAGCAATTGTAGAATAGATCTCTAAATTTGAATAACTTGTTTGTTGAAGAAGAATAGGCTAGATCAGATTAATTTACGGTAGTACCTCGTCGTTGCCATTGATTTAGATGAATAAAACAATGGTATAGGGTCCAATTTATAGCATAGGTTCAACGAATCTAGCCAAGAAAGGAGTCTACATGCGCAGAACTGAATTCTTCCCAGATCTCAAGGGTATGACATGGGGGTCGACAACCCTTGATGGGGTCGACATGGGTGTCGACATCCCCGTTATGGGGTCGACACCCATAGCGAGAAAATTCCTGCCCCCTTCCGTTGCTTATTTTTTAATTATTTTGAATTTATGGAATGGTTTTAAGTTGTTATATATATATATATAATTGGCTAATCTGTATACAAACTTCTAACCTTAATAACTTCTTTATACAATGTCCGTTTTACGCAAACTTGGAGTCTATCTCAGGCAAAATTTCGAGACGAACGCAATGGCGCAGCCCGTTTTACTTAATTCCAAATATTTAATTGATTATTCCTTAATTTATCATATTAATATGTTACAAATTTTCGGGGTGTTACATTCTCCCCTACTTAAAGGATTTCGTCCCCGAAATCTCTAAATTAAGAAGAATGTATATCCTAACATACATCGTCCATCTACTCATCCACCAATCACAGGCATCCAATGTCCTTAAAGATTTCTATTGCTTATATGAACATATGCAAATGTGTGTGTATATGTCCTTATACTAACGCAAAAGATCAAGCGGTCTGCTGATTTAGTTGACCTCTTTAATGCAATTTATGTTCGTGCCATGTATTCAAAATGTATGCAAATAATCCTATTATAACATGAAAGTTCTATATGTTTGCACAATCATCCATCCAAATGCAATCATTCATATGATGATACATCCATTTCAATCCATAAAAGAAGAAAAATGCACACACATCCATATGCAGTATGAGAGTTATTGAGCCGATCTAGCGCCTAGTGTGTGTGTATGCATCCATGATAAACCACTAGCAAACACTTGCATCCACTTGCACCCATCAAACATAACATGTCTTAAACACATGTTTACACCCATTAGATTCCTACTTAAATGTCAAAGATTCGATCGATAGGATATACTTAAACGATAGAAATAAGCATGAATAAAAGCTTTGGAAAGGAAGTTAAGAACATATCCTTGAAAAGAAAAGGGTAGAAGCGTGAATCATATCTTCGGTCTCCCAAGTTGCACTCTTAGTTATCTCCCCCCAGAACTTTCATCAACTTGACATCTCGGTTGCATAGCTTATTAACCTATGATCCTATAATACAGGTAGGAACTCGTCTAATTGTCGCCTCCCATTCCACCATTTACCTCCTCAAGCATACTCGGCTCAACTTCTTCTGTGGTATCAAGCAAACACTTCCGTAAATGAGAAACATGGAAAACATCATGAATGCGAACAGTCTCTCTGGAAGCTTTACTCTATAGGCCATTTGGCTAATCCTTTCTGTTATGGGAAATGGTCCTATAAATCTTGGTGCTAATTTCTCTACAGATCCAAAGAGAACCTCATTCCTTAATGGTGATACCTTAATGAAAACCATATCTCCCACCTCAAACGCAATGTCGTTCTTTCTCTTATCTGCATAGGACTTTTGCCTGTCATGAGCTGTGTTCATGTGTCGACGAATAAGATCAATCTTTTTTGAAGTTTCCCTAGCTATCTCAGGTCCAAGTAGAAGCCTTTCTGTAGATTCCCACCAACAAGTCGGTGATCTACAGGGTCATCTGTATAATGCTTTGAAGCGTGCCATGCCAACACTAGCTTAATAACTGTTGTTGTAGGAGATCTCTACTAAAGGAAGATTCTCTTCCCAAGTCCCTCCGATGTCTAGGACACACAACCTTAAAAGATCCTCAAGAACTCTATTCACCCTTTCTGTCTGTCCATTGGTATGAGGGTGACAAGCGGTGTTCAAACGCAACTATGTACCTAATGATTCTTGCAAGCTCCTCCAAAATTAATTGGTGAAAATTGGGTCATGATCACTTACGATACTGGAAGGTACTCCATGAAGAAGGACTATCTCACGAATGTAAACTGTTGCCAACCATATTATTGTCCTCTTACTCTTAACCGGAATGAAATGTGCGCTCTTAGTAAGCCTGTCTACTATAACCCAAATACTAGTGTTTTCTTTCTTTAATCTAGGCAAACCATCAATGAAATCCATCGAGATGTTGTCTTACTTCCACTGTGGGACCTTCGAAGTATGAAGTAAACCACCAGGGTTCCTTTGCTTAACTTTGACTTGCTGGCAAACCAAACATCGAGAAACAAACTCTACCACATCTTTCTTCATCCTAGCCCAAAAGAAACCCCTCTTCATATCTCTATTCATCTTATCACTGCCTGGATGAATAGTCACCTTAGAATGATGAGCTTCCTCAAGGACTGTATTCAACAAACTCCCAAATCGGGGAACACAAAGCCTTTCATCTCGTCGCAACCACCCTCCATCGTCCGTGGAATATCTACTGAGGTGACTAGAAGTCTCCCTTCTACGGAGCCTATCCAAGATGTCTGCAATATGTGGATCCTTTCACTATGACATTCCTATCTAATCCAAAAGAGTAGGTCGCACCTCTAGTGATGCCAATAAACCAGGTATAAACTCGGTGGAGGGACTAAGATCAAAAGTTGATATAAACTCCAAGCTTTTCCTCTCTACAAACAGAGGACTTAAGGCCATCCTCTTCCTACTCAATGCATCTGCCACCACATTACCCTTGCCAGGGGTATAAGCAATCTCAAAGTTGTAGGACGCTAGGACTCCATCCACCTTTGTTGCCTTAAATTAAGATCCTTCTGCGAGAACAAGTACTTGAGAGATTTATGATCGGTATACAACTCGAACTTTTCTCCAAGTAAATAATGGCGCCAAGTCTTAAGCGCGAATACTATGGCAGCTAACTCTAAGTCATGGGTAGGGTAGTTCTTCTCATGAACTCTTAACTATCTACCTCCATAACATACTACCCTTTCTTCTTGCAACAGAATCACACCAAGCCCTATACCACGTGCATCAATGTATACTGTGAACACTTTATTCCCGTCGGGCATGGTCAAGACTTGGGCTGTTGTCAGAGCCCTCTTCAATCGCTAGAAAGCATCGTCACAATCTATATCCCAAGAAAATATCATGATTCTTTTTTGTCAGCCTGGTGAGTAGGGCTGATATCTTTGCAAAGTCCTTAATGAACTTCCTATACTAGTCCGACAATCCAAGAAAACTTCTCATCTCTGTTGTATTCTTTGGGTTCTGCCAATCTTGAACTGCAACTACCTTCACGGGATCCACTGCTATCCCATCTTTAGAGACTACATGCCCTAGAAATCTCACTTCTTTTCTCCAAAAATGACATTTAGAGAGCTTAGCCTTAAGCTGGTGCACACAGAGATTCTTCAATACTTCCCTTAAATGTCGGGCATGCTCTTCCTTGCTCTTCGAGAAAATCAAGGTGTCATCAACAAAGACCACAATGAACTTATTTAGAAACTCCCGAAACACCCTACTCATTAGATCAACAAAATAGGCTGGTGCATTTGTCAACCCAAAAGGCATGACGAGCCACTCAATGAAACCATCTGGAGTTCTAAAAGCAGTCTTGTCTATACTATCCTCGACCACCCTCAACTGATGAAATCCCATAGCCAAGTCTAACTGAGAAAAAATAGATGCATGAACAAGATGGTCAAACAGATCATCTATCCTCGGAAGCGGGTGCCTGTTCTTTTTAGTGAGCTTATTCAACTCTCTATAATCCACACATAAGCGAAGCGAACCGTCCACTTAGTTACGAATACCACTGGATCACCGCATTCAAATATGCTTCGCCTAATAAACCCTTTCTCAAGTAGCTTTCCTACCTGCTTGCTAAGATCCCTCCTTTCTCTTGTAGCCATGTAGCGCACATGCAACACAACTGGCTTTGCATTATCCACCAAGTATATACGGAAATCGATCTCACACCTCGAAGGTAAGCCCTGAACCTCCTCAAAAACATCAGGATACTCACAGACTATTGGTACAGATCGCAGATCATCGACAGATGCATCAAGTGACTCTAGAAAACTAAGCATGACATATCCTTTAGGGTCACAAGAAATCTCGAGGTTCCTCCCATGGCAAGTCAAAAGACTAACGATCCTCCTCTTATAATTTAGAATGACACCATACATGGCTAGTCAATCCATCCCTAGAATCAAACCATAGCCAATGGAACCAAGCACATATGTGTCGCACTCAAATTCAACGTCTAACAAATATATTTTCAAACCCCGACAAATCATAGATAAATGAGCCGTACTGTAAATGGGTTTTGAGATAACTACGGGATCCAAAACCATACTAGTACTAAGGTGCAGAGACTCAACCACAGAATTAGATATAAAAGGATGCGAAGCTTCATAATCAAAAAGAGTTCTAATCGGATAATTGGAAAAAGAAATCAAACCTTCAACAAAAACTTTCCTACCTCTATCTAGTACAATGGCCACGAGAGCATACACTTGCCTTCCAAAAGATCCTGCCCTTGCTTCTTTGGGTACCCTTAGAATAGTGTCTGACCTCTCCACAATGGAAACAAATGTTCTTTTTTTCTTGCAATCCTTGATCAAATGACCCCCGCACCCACAACTATGACATTTCCTCTTTCCTCGGGCTTCGCAATCTTTGGTCAAATGACCCCTCCGTCTACAAACATGACATTTCTTCTTAGAGAAATCATCTACTCGCGACGGTGGAGGAACAAGGACTGCAGCTGGGGGAGGGACGTCTCCTTAGCTCCCGGTTGGTGCCGTAGCCTTAAGATACCTACAGAACCAATCCGGTACTTGAATGCCCTCAGGAATATTTGGTTCCCCAAACATGCTGAAACCGAAAGGAAAAAGTGATTCAATCAGAGAATCGAAAGATATTTCCTATGGATTTAGGGAATATGTTTTTCAAAACAGACTTTACTTTTGAAAATGCTTCCTCTTAAAACCTTTTAGAAAATAATTTTCAAAATCTTTTATTCGATCTGGTAACCTTCAACTTTGATACCAAGCGTGACACCCCACGTCTGTTAATGTCACTCTTTATGAGAATGCATTAAGTTTCGTGAAGCATTATTGGTAAAGAGAAACAGAAATATTACAAGACATATATAAAATAGCAGCGAAATTCAAAACTTTATTTAAGTAGAAAACAACATGGTTTAAAACATAGTTACACCATGAGTCTGAAATATATAAAACCCAGTACATCAACTTAAAACTTTTGTCTTGTACTAAAATAATCAGAGTACAATATATAAACAAGCATAGTCCCCAAAATATATAGCTATAATAGAGAAGATATGAAATCAAGCAGTACATCCAAGTAGCTCCAAGCAGACAGAAAGAAGAATCCTGATCAAGCTTGAGTATTCCCACCCTGAGAATCGAGGAGGGGGAAGAAGAGAAAAATGAGGAAACAAAATAGGTCAGACATAAGGCGAGTCTAGTTACTTTTAGCATATAAATAAGTAAACGCATCATGACAGACATATAAACTGGATAAGAGGGATAACAACATATAAGGCAGGTATGACAAGGTAAACAGGATAAACCGAACAAAACATATATGTATAGCGCTTCTCTAATACTTCTCACTGCATCAATACTAGTATCATATGAACAAGATGATCTCCAACAAGATGGGAGACTTAGGCATACTTCTAGTGAGAGGTTTTACCCCATACAATAACAAGCAACCTAACTGAACATACCGGTGTTACCCCTAAGGATAATAACGGGCTCCTAAATAAGAGAGACTAGATGTACCCTAATTACTACCCCCAAACGATCAGCTCCCTACTCCGTAGATACCCTATGTTGGCCCCAGAGTAGGATGTATCACTCCCTAAAGCAGCAACCCTTCTTTTACAGGATGTGCACAACCATATCTATTGGTGTCACGGCGTCTTAGCCTCCCTTGTCCGGACCCATGCACGCACATGACCCTGCGGAATGCACCGCCTACACCGCCCCTACTTTTGGATCTCTTACAATTAGCTCAGTAAGCGTGCCCCGACTCCGACCTAGTTCAGAGTACTCGTTTGATACCTATATGGATTACTGACTAAAATGGGTCCCACACACAAGATGATACAAGCTTCCCCCTAGGCTTGCATCCCTACTACTTGGATTTCCACAGGTTATGCCAACCAGTGTAACAAGGTTGCATAACCCCAATAGGTTAAGTTTGTGGGCCTATATATATATAAGTAATACCCACCACCCCAAGATATACTTGACCCTCCCACTGTTTCAAGCAAGTTTAATTAACCCCTACTCAATTTGACATGTTCATGTAATCCCTATGCATTCAAACAGGCTAATTATACAAGTTCATTACCATTTATTCATTTATGGTTATAATGCACTAGACCTCCAATATAAAGCCTACAACTTGTGGATGTTGTATATGTCGGGCGAGTCCGGGTAGACTTCTTCCACAAGTCGGACTTAACCTCGTGTCTTAGCATGTTACGTGTTTATGCACTTAGATCCCTCACATTAGATTCACCACTTGTGGACGCTGGATATGTCGGTTGGGACCGGCCAGACTTCTACCACAAGTGTAATAAAACTTCCTGTGTAACACCCCGTATTTTCTGTGAACGTATAAGTAACAAAACAAAGGATAATTAATTTTTGAAATAAGAATCAAGGGAAACGGGTTGCGCCATTGCGTTCATCTCGGAATTCTGCTTGGAAATGAGTCCGAGTTTGCAAGAATCGGAGTCCGTATGAGGGAGATATGACCCTCCGAAGTTTCAGGAATTTTCAGAATTGAAAACAGCTCGAAATTCGAATTCAAACCCAGAAGTGGGCTGGGCGGGAAATTTCCAGCCCAGGACCCAGGTCGACTGGGGAGTCGACAGGGTAATCGACCCCCCCGACCAGGTCGACTGGGGAGTCGACTGGGTAGTCGACCCCCCTGACCAGGTCGACTGGTTAGTCGACCTAGGGGTCGACCTGCCCCCGAAATCTAGTTTTTGAACCTGGTTTGTTCTGAAGTATTTGGCCACGTTTTCTACCTAGATTCGTCCGCCTAACCCTATATAAATAGCCCTCTAGCCTCATTCTCTCTACACCATTTCATTCTGCCTATACTCTGCCTCTATTCTAATAAAATAAAATAATGGCGCCCTTACTCTGCTGGAATCAAAACTTGGACTGATGCACCTTCTTCCAACCTGAATAGAATTAAAAGCTAAATCAAATCTCAAATCAAAGTTTAGAGCTACAACAACAATTAAAGAAGAGTAATTCAGCCTTTCTGCATTAACACCAGTTTATTTTCTTTCTTAAACCACGAAAGGCAAGTGCAGTTATCTTCCGATATAAATTTTAATCATAACTGTGACATGATTGTAAACCTGAATTGGAGATTGTGTATGTTCTGTTCTGATCTATTTTATTCTGTATCTCTTCTTCTTTCTGTTCTATAGCCAGGCTACTACGAGCCTGCGCCAATCTCCTAAGAGATTAACGCACGAACGCTTAAATGTTTGGGACAAATAATGAATGTGGCATAATTGGACATGGCTAATCTTTGACTGATTTAAGAAAAAGGACATAGGTTGTAAACTAGATTTAGATCTATGCATATCCTGTGAATTGGAAGAAGAGGAACCATGGTATGTTAACATGTGACTTGAGACATTGGACATAACGCATATTTTGAATTAAGATCTGTTATAACTAGATTGTTGGGCATATTGTTTATATAACAATTCATGATTTGAAACAGAATATGACTTAGGTGTGAAGATCTATATTAAGATTTGATAACTATCAAATGTGAATAACACCTTTGAATATATGACATGCATTGAAATCGATGGCTATATTTGGTATAATTTATATGTGAATCTTTTGTACTAGGCAAGTTGAACTAAATTGGGATATGTAAATTATGACCATAATCTGTGACATGTAAATTCAATGCAAACGTGGGGTATATGATCATAGTGTGAATCATGACAACTATTTAGGCATGCAAACTTAGGCCAAATTTATAATTAGGCAAGATATGTTTGTGAAACTTTAAGGAATGATTAAATCTGTTATATTTGCCTAATTTGCTAGTTCTGCTATATTTTCCTAATTTGCTAGTTCTGTTATATTGCCTAATCTGCTAGTTCTGTTATATTGCTTAATCTGCTAGTTCTGCTCTACTGCCTAGTCTGCTAGATCTGTTCATCTGCCAAATCTGTCATTTGCTAAGTCTGCTGAAAATGCCAAATCTGTTATATGCTAAATCTGCTAAATTACTTAATCTGTTGAATCCGTTAAGTCGCCTAATCTGCGAAAATCTGTTATCTGCTATATCTGTTAAGTTGATATATTCAGTCTGTTATTGACATAATCTGAATTAGCTATGAATAATTGACATGTATATTAGGCGTGGGCATAAATGGTAAATTATTAATTAATTGGCTGCAAAGATAAACATGGCTGACTCGAGGTTAGAATGAGTTTGCGGCGTATTTCTACCTGGAACCGCCCAACACATCCAGTGGCCACAAACAATAGGTTCTAATGTGAGAAGTTAGTCATAACGTGCTTGAAACCCGAGGTTAGACTCAGTTTGCGGCAGAAATCTGCCTGGAACCAACCGGCCTAACCAGTAGCCGCAAACTGTCAGTCTAATGTGAGAGGCCTGGGCATTAATATTTAATTAATGAAAATCTGAGATAAATATGATGTCTAAAATGTGTTGGGAGGATAGGATTAAACCCACTAGACTGATGAATTTAATTAATCTATTCCGTGAATCTGTAGGCCCAATTACAAAGTTAGACAAATCTGTAAATCTGTTAAATCCGTATATCTGATCCGTTAGTCTGAAAACTTATCTGATCTGTGAACTTGTTGATCTGAACTCTGTATGTCTGAACTTGTAAACAAGTTAATCTGAAATCCATTAGTCTGGGGTCACAAGGTTAGTAGGGGAATTACTTGTGTCATCTGTTGTTTGGGACCCATATTAGTCAGTAACCCTTTTCTGGTATCAAAACTTTGACCCAACTAATATAAGAGGTTCAATCTGATAATGGCGAGGGGTGTTGATGGTGCGTTCCAACCGGGTCATGTGCGTGCATGGATCCCAGTCTGCCTCTGAGGATGTAAGACGCCGTGACATCTGTAAATAGGTCTGTGTCATTTAAAGGTTGCCACTTTGGGGAGTGATACACCCTTTTGTGGGGCTGGCACAGGGTATTTATGTATTAGGGAGCCGATCGCTTGGGGTAGGGTTTTGGGGTACACTTAGTTCTATCTGTTTCTGTTGGTACCGTCTGTTTCTGTTGAGTGGTAACACCTGTCTGTTTCTGCGTGGTACCGTCTGTTCGGGTGGTAAAGGCCCATTTACTGGTGTACACCTAACTCTACATTCTGTTTCCGTAGGGATTAATCTGTTTCTGCTTTTGTCTGTTTCTGTTCGGGTGGTAAAGGCCCATTATTAACAATCTGCTTCTGTCTGTTTCTGTTGGGGTGGTAAAGGCCCATTACTAGCATTCTCTTCTGTGGAAATTATTCTGTACCCGTTTCTGTTTCAGTTTATACATTAGGGTGACACCTAATTCTGTTATACTAGTATTAGTGCAGAGAAGTATAAAGTAATAGCTTATATTAATCTGTTCTTCTGTTATATCCGCTACATCTGTTACTGTTATCTCTCATCCAGTTTTATTTTCATGTCATGTTATTATTATCTGTTCATAACTGAAAATCACTGGACTTGCCAGACTTTATGTCTGACCTTGCTTGTTTTCGCCTCTTTTTCTTCCGTTCCCCCCAGGTTATCCAAGGAGGGAATACTTTAGCTTGATCCGGATTCCTTCTGCTTGAAGTGCTTAAAGTATGGCTTGTTTTCTTCTGTGGGGATTATGATTTTAAACTATGCATTCTGAAGGCTTTTGTACAAGACTGATATTTTGTACTTGAATTCTGATATTATGATTCGAAAGGATGTAACCAAGTTTATTTCGGTTTCTGTTGTAATAAAGTTATAAAATTTTCAAGTATTGTTTTATCTATCTTGTAAGTTTCTGTTCTGTTTACTAAAATGCTCCACCAAAGTTAAGTCATTCCATTTGTGAGTGTCCTTAACGGAAGTGGGGTGTTACATCGTGTCTAAATGTTATTACAGTTTCAAATTACTGTAAATCAAGGCATGTTCGTTCTTTAACAATTACCCCTATTTCATTATGGGTTTTCATGCCTCTTTCCCAAGTCATACTCTTAATGTACCATATGCCCCAAATTAATATGTTTAATCACAATTTTGGTTTATGCCCCAAATTCCCCTAATACAAGTTATGCCCCAATTTTAACGTTTCCTTTCATTCCCAATTTCATGCGTTCGCATATTTCAGCGGTATGCCTAGGCTCGAAGGTAGCCTGGATATAAAATAAAAAGAGAAAATAAGTAGGGAAGAGAACAAAAATTAAGCATAATAGCAAGATAGACATATGATGGCAGAAATGTGCATGGAAACTGAATAAGCATATAATGACAGAATTAGGCATAACTACAAGATGGGCATATAAGAACATATATGATGAACATGTGATAATAGAACTGATTAGGCATAGTGACATGATTAAACTAACATAATAGGCATAATGTGACATGGTTAATTAAATAGGGATGCCATGAATAGGCATATGAGATTTAAACAACAAGTTAGATATACTAGAAATGAAAAAGCTGTTATGGTTCAGATTACTTAATAGGCATAGGCTTAGATCCAAATTTATAGGCATGTCAAGACTACATTTTAATCATTTCTATCTAAAAATAACATAGACTCACTGTGATTAGATCTAAATAACAGGGAAATGATTGTAGCAATTGCAGAACAGATCTCTGAACTTGAATAACTTGTTTGTTGAAGAAGAATAGGCTGGATCAGATTAAGCTGGGGCAACACCTCGTCGTCGCCATTGATTTAGACGAATAAAACAATGGGTATAAGGTCCTATTTAACATAGCGTCAATGAATCTAGCCAAGAAAGGAGTCTACGTACGCAGAACTGAATTCTGCCTATATCTCAAGGGGGTCGACACGGGGGTCGACACCCCTTTGATGGGGTCGAGATGGGTGTCGACACCCCTGCTATGGGGTCGATCCCGGGGTCGACACCCATAGCGGGAAAATTCCCACCCCCTTCCGCTGCTTGATTTTTGAATTATTTTGAATTTTTGGAATGCTTTTAAGTTGTTATATATATATATATATATATATAATTGGCTAATATGTATACAAACTTCTAACCTTAATAACTTCTTCATACGATGTCCGTTTTATGCAAACTCGGAGTCTATCTAAAGCAGAATTCCGAGACGAACGCAATGGCATAACCCTTTTACTTAATTCCAAATATTTAATCAATTATTCCTTAATTTATCATCTTAATGTGTTATAAAATTTTGGGGTGTTACAGGTGAACTCTTAATGTTATACTGGATTTATTTCATAAATTCCCCGATGTGGGACTTGTCTCAACACGCCCCCGCATGTGTGGCAATCCCACACGCGGATCTTAGGAGTGACATAGGCAAGTGTGGCTTGTGTACACAAATTATTCCTTGGTCTGATACCATGATAGAGAACCCTGAATTATCACAAAATCAATTGGCAATGCGAAGGGTGAACTTTTAATGTTTATACTGAATTTATTTTTATAAATTCCCTGGTGTGGGACTTGTCTATCATGGTTTTGTGTTAACTTGGGGCTCTCTATCATCCTATCAAAGCAAGGAATAATTCGTGTGCGCAAGCCACACTTTCCCATGTCACTGCTAAGATCCACGTGTGAGATTGCCACACGTGTGGGGGCGTGTTGTAACAAGTCTCACACCAGGGAATTTATAAAAAAATTCAGTATAAACATTAAGAATTCACCCTTCACATTGTCAATTGGTTTTGTGATAACTTGGGGTTCTCTATCTTAGTATCAGAGCAAAGGAATAATTCGTATGCATAAGCCACACTTTCCAATGTCACTCCTAAGATCCATGTGTGAGATGGCATGTGCGGGGGCGTGTTAATACAAGTCCCATACCAGGGAATTTATAAAATAAAATCAAGTATAAACATTAAGAGTTCACCCTTCACATTGCCAATTGGTTTGGTGATAACTTGGGGTTTTTTATCTACCATTAAATGATATCAAACCTATATTACACACAACCATCGTTAAAATAATATTATGGTTTATTAAACGGATATTTACTCAAATATGTAGTTGGGGTATATATATGATATGTCCAGATACTTATTCCAAGTCTATCTTTGTATTTGTGTGATGTAGAGGATTTTGAGGCAGAAAATGACTTTTTTTAAGAAGATTCACTTTCTATACTTAGTTGCATCAAGCAATAAAAATTTATTTTAATTCTCCAACTGTACATTATTCTGGAATATTGGAAATAACCAAATGTACGAATGTCAACTAATTTATACATGTACATTGGTATCTTCATCAACACCACCAAGGGTTAGGAGTCATAAATGGCCTATATATTCATTATCCACAATGCCTATGTTTTTCTCTTGTCGCCCTGCGAAGGATGATATTATATGTCAATATTACCACTTATATAGATACGATGGTGATTAAAATAGCTTATAGGCTCACCTGAGCACAATAACCAAGTTTCTTATTTAGTCCCCATGCATGAATCTAATCATTCTACAAGTATCATGCATTGCTTACATGAAAATAACACAATTAAAGATATATAATGGTGCACTAAAACTAATAAATGGGATGCATACCTAAATCGTATGGCATACACAACGCAGATGTGAAGAACACCGATGCCATCATTTCATCCTACCTTTAACCACAATAAGCTATGTTGAGAACATTAAACAACATGATTTTTGCAGAAGTCATCCTTCCTTTATAAATAAAGTATATGTTACCAATTGATATTCTGATGTGTTGATTCATTCTAATCAAAATCACAAAAAATGATGGATTCACATAGAAAAAGGCACAAGTAACAGCTTAAAAATGACATATTTTAGATAGGAAAGAATACATGTATAGATAACATCTTTTAAGAAGAGGAAAAAAGAAGCAAATTACCCTAAGCATGGAGGGCATGTACTATTCTCCAAACACTCTCCTCCACTGGAAAATTTATAAACTTTTCTATTAATGCAAGCAAAAAAATTCTTACAAGAAATAAACCTTTTTATAGACCAATAACCATATAATGCCTATTATTTTCTCAGAATAAAATTAATGAAAGTAAGCAGTTTGAATTATGACAAACCTGTGTACATCTCTAGTTCGACCTCATGCAGTAATAGGATAATGAGCTGGGGATATGGACGAGTCTAATCTTGGTTGGGATATCTCTAACCTGTCTATTCTTACAATTGATACATACCTAAATATTTGAAATGTACCCAATTTAAATTTTTATAAGCATCAAGGGTTTGGTACTAGAATTATGCATAAAAAATAATCAAAGCTATTATTGCATCCTAACTTAAAAGTACGATAAAACTGGTTTTTCGACCACCGTATTTGTTGAAATTTGCAAGAGATTTGGCCTCCCATTTGTTTAGTTCTCTCATTAGATTTTTAAAACATCCGCATTTAACCTTCGCAGCTATATCGAGATTAGCCATATTGATATAAGCTTATTCCTTTCACCCTTAACCCTTATCTAAAAGAATCCTTAGGATATGTTGGAGTAGACCATTAACTCATAACTAAAAGAATCCTTTCATTCTTAAATCATATTCCTAAAATTAAATATTAAAATTACATTATATATCTTAGGATATGTAGATCTATAAAATTTGAAAAGGTTAAAATTTACAAACTAGAAAGGTTAAATTTTCAAAAATCAAATAAAAAGTTATTCGTTCATTTGAAATTCATGAGTATAATTCTCACAACACAAATTTTTAAAGCACAGAATAAATCACAGAGTTTGAAATTTTAATTGAGGAACTGATATTATCTTCCTTGAATCAAGAAGGCACAAAGAACATACAAACTATGTAGAAATTATATTTACATAAGTTTGTACTTACCTAAACATAGCCTTCACAAAAAGTTTAGAATTGCGATAAAAAGTAACTCTATAGTAAATATGATTTGGAATAAAGCATTGACTGTTGAGACATCTGCTATCGAATGTATTTAATAACACTAATTTTTGTATGTTGACTCAAATGAAAAACTATTTGTAACACCCCGCATTTTTTAAATTAAATAATAAAATAAAATTCATAAAATTTTCAGAATTTGGTCACGGAACAAGCGTCATTACATCCATGGCGATTTTTTGATCAATTTATTTCTATGGTTTGTAGAAAATGGGCTTAAGACGAAGAAGATATCATTAAATGATGTTTTAGAACAAACATGACAAAGAATAAATAAGAGAAAAACAAATCAGATTAATAGCTACAATGTTTTAGTCTTTCAAACAAAAGTTACGTTAAGTGAGGTGGTAGAGCATGCACTTTCCGAGGTGGAGGTTAGGAGTTTGAATCCTACAATGTCAATTTTTTAATTTTTAAGAAGGCCAACCAAAAGGAAGCATGTTCTAAGGGTAAACTATGTGTGTACATTCGTATAAGGAAGAAAAAATTATATATAGTTGGGGGTGTGTGTATTTGTATATACTTATGTGTGTGTGTACATGTATGTGTAAGTATATATATAATTAAAAAGTAACATGCAATTAATCAAAATAAGTAAGAAATAAATGTCGGGAAAGTGTTGTTTGAATTTAGGGAATAAATGAAGTTATGCGTAAATATATACATATAGATTCAGAATTGAAATTTAAAACTTAAACTTAAAATGGAAGGTAATAAATCTAAAAACGTACATTATAAATGAAAGAAATTAATATAGAGAAGAATATTAAGTAAAAAAAAAGAACGTTGAGTGCAACATTAGACGAAAATTTAATAGGAACGAAATTAACATTTTTGACTCAGCAAATGGGTCAACCCAGCCATAAGTGGGTCGACCCTTGTATCAGGTCAACATAGGGTTGACCCACCTAGAGCCCAGGTCTACCCAGTGCCTGTTAAATATAACAATATGATTTTTGTTTGATGATAATAAACATATATATTATTATATAAATGTGTTTATATTATTATATAAATGTGTTTGTAATTGTACTATTCTATTTCATCACATACAGAAATAAATATTTGTTGAATAAAATGCTATTGCATAGAATTCAATTTTCAAATAGTATTTTTATTCAAATAAATATTTTATTTCAACTTTTGTAATAGTACAAAATTCTGACTCCACTATTGTACATTTCCTCTGTGATATAATACATTCAATTTCAATTTTACATTCATTCCCCACTACAACACTCTATTCACTCAGTTGTATATATATATATATACATATATATATATATATACATACATACTCGTTCCTACACACAGATACTCATTTTCTTCAGACTGCTTCAGATCCAGTCCAGTCACCTGTATACCTGTCATGGAAACACACACAGAGTAAAATGGAACAAAAATAAATTTACATTCTAGCATATATAAATATATTTTAAATTTTATTTGCCTTAGAATTTTGGTTTGTTTCTTATTATATTTCTAGACTTAGTCTGATATGTATATACATCTATTTGAGTCTAGATTGCTTGTGATATTCATAGTGATTCCCTGTAAATACCACAAGGAAGACTGAATACTAGTGCATGTAGATCAACCTCAACACAACTATAGTGGTCTGCTGATTAAGACCATCCATGACTCACATTTGTGGTCTACTGATTTTGACCAGCCACAATACACCATATAGTGGTTTCCATATGTAAACAAAAAAAAAAATATTTTTTCACATGTATACAGTTATTTTTCAGGTGAACGTGTGCAACACAATCAAATGGGGATGCCAAATACATGCAAGTAATGTAACATACACACACACACACATCAATGTGTGTGTGTGTGTGTGTATATATATGGTAGCACCAAGCAAATTTAGAATGCCAAGAACATGCAATTGGAATAACACCAACATCAAGGTAGCCCAGACACAGCTGCAACAGTATAAATGATAATGCAACATATAAAGTGGGAACTGGACAAGCCCAAGTCGACATCCAACCAAACAGTAAATGAATAGGTAGTAGGACAAGGCATAGTCATGGGAAACAAAGCATTTTAAGTGCAAATACATGTGCTACAACATGTACAATGATATCAAGACCATGCATTACAAGCACAAGGAAGCACAATGCACACATAGAAACTACAGCTATTTCAAGTGCATGAAACATGGTCAAGTTCTAGACCACAAGAAGATTCATAAATCAAGCACATGGTGGTATGTGCAAAGGCAGCATATGAGTGCATTTTAATGGGTGCAACACAAGATGCAAAAGACATGATCAAAAGCACAAGGTCAGATCAACAAAGAACAAATGTAGTTAGAGGTTCAGACATATATATGTATATATACATAACTGTATATATATACATATATACACACATATATAATATATATGGGAAGAGATCTTTATGATCATACCTTAATTAAAAGCTAAACTAGCACTGTACACATATGTATATGGGTAGTGTACAAGCTAAAGTAGAAAAGGTGAAGACATACATAACATTCAAAGACTGTGAGCAATCTCGAGTTAAAGCACATCAACATGCAAGACGAGGGATGTACAAAAGCAACACCAAATTCAAGCATGTAATGGATAGACACACAAGTGTGCAAAAACTTATAACAATGCCAAAACCAAATGGGAAATGAACAGTATATGTGTATGCATAAATGTGTACACACACATTGTAACAAACCAAAATTTTTGATGTTTAAAATATGAAATTTATTTGGATTTAGTAATTAAGAATTTGATAATTGTTTATGATTTTGAAATTTAGTCAATTTTAATTTAGTTTTAGATTGAGTTTGTAAGTGAAAATTTTAAATTTTGATTCAATATTTGAACTTGAATGGTTTTTTAAATTAAATGTTAGTAGTATTTTAAACTAATTAAATTATATGGCTTGTGAAATAAATAAAAATTAATTTTTAAATTTAACTTGATTTCAAGTTGAATTTAAAGTGTGAATTTAAAATTTAATATTGGAATTTAAGTTGTTGTATATTTTTTAAAAGATTAATTAAATGTAAATAGCTTTATTTTATTTAAACGTTAGCTGTATTCATAAAATTTATTGAAATATATGGTTTTGAATTTTGAATTTTATTTAACTTGACAATTTATTTTATTTTATTTAGATTTAGATTGTTGTTTTAAAAAAATAACTTAACTCTCTATTTTTGAAATAAACTTGTATTTGTTCACCTAGGGTAAAATAAATGGTATATATTCTTGAAAACATTTTTGTTTAATTGGTTGTACACATGTTAACTTGACTGAAAATTCCTTGAGACTTTTTCACATCAAATTTGAATGGTATTACATGTGTTAAAATCTTTATGCTTTGTGTAGCACACATCCCTTCTATTTCTTTTATTCGTCGTGTCCCCCTTCTTTCTTTGTTCCATTATTCTATTTACCAACCGAAAAATCCTCCTTTCCTAAAAATCTTCAATCCCTAAATCGAAATTCATGGACACCGTTCTTCGTTCCACCATTCTCCCTCCTTCACCGATGTCGCTGCCAGACCACCGCACCATCCTTCACCCATCTCGCTCAGCGCCACCGCTCTCAAGCCTCCATCACCATACGCGTGTCACCTGCACCGCCATCGCCAGCAGCCAAATCCGCCTGTGCCCAGTTACCACCGCATCGAACACCGCAACCATCGCCTATGCCATGACCAATAGTAAGTTCGCTTACGATTAAACTTATTTCAGTTCACTACTTCGCATGCATTTCGGTGAATAAAATTGTTTATGTGTTGACCATTGGGATTGGATATTCCTGTTACGATTGTTGCCTTCCACGGTTCCCCGTCTTCAGGGTTAGCTGCCATGAATCTAATGAAGTTCATGTGCCCATTTTGTATAAGCAGTGTTTATGCTCATGAATCAAGCATCCATACAGTTATAGTTTCACTGAGCATATTTAATAATAACTATGCATAAGTGTTGCACTATTTTGACAATATAATGGTCTAAAGGGGAATGGACATGGATGCATTTTATCTTAGAAATCTCCAGTTATGTTTTATTGAAATAATTCATACTATCTTAACAAGTGTCGATCATCCCAACAAAACGAAAACAGTTATTATTGAACTCATTGGAAGGAAACCGAACCAATATTCTATTCACATTTTATATATATGTGTTTTACACCGCATGTTAGTATTCTTCGGACATTGAATGTTTCAAAATAGTATCTTGCTACTTTGACAATGTTTATGTCTGCCATATTTTTCAATCAAGGTAATTCGAAGAAAAAATATTTTGTTACTTTTGAGAAATAACTAAGTTAGGATTTATAAGAACAAAACGGTTGGATCTAGATTAACCCTAAAAGGGGGTGAATAGGGTTTATCACAGTTTTTCGCTGATTTAAAAATCTGACAGGATATTAAAATAATAAACAGATCACATTATGCAGCGAAAATAAAAGTGCAGAAAATAAATCGCACACAGATGTACCTAGCTTCGGCAAAACCCTGCCTACTGCTGCATTCCTAAGGTTTCTACTAGGTAAAAGAATAGATCCCGCATACAAGTCCATGTGCACTCGCGAACCCCTCGCTTCTATTCTAATCCTACGCTCAAAACCCTAGACTGGTCTATATCCCCTTGACCAGATTATCCCCTAGTTTTACAGACTCTAGTAAACTGCCTAGTTTTACAGACGAAACTAGGAAACCACCTAGATTTTATAGACTCTAGAAACTGTCAGTTAAACCTCTAATTGAATCCCCTAGAATTTTACAGACTCTAGAAAACTGTTTGGACGATTTTCAGTACAAACTAAAAAATACAACAGAATTTAAAAAACTGTAAAAAACCTAGCCTTTATAAAGAAAATTAATCTCCCCTTTAATACTTGACTTGGCCGATCACTTATAGAATTGGTGCAGCCTCTTATTATTTTATCCCGTTCTCTTGCTTTTGGAAAATAAATGGCTGCAGCAGCGATTGAAAAAAAAATAGGGTTTTCTGTTTGCTTACCTCAAATCGATCCTGATTACTGTAAGAGATGTAGTATTGTCCACGATTTCTTTGATGCTTCTTGTTCCTTGCTCAATCGGTTTGGAGATTGATCGAATCCCTCTGAAAATAGTGAGTTTCTCTGAATTTATTTTATGCTTGAAATTATTGTTGTGTGGGTTCGATGATTTTAGCCAATGATGTAGTTGGTGTAGTTATAGGGTTAATCGAAAACCATAATTCTCTGATTTCATATGAATTGATGACTTGGATGATTTTTCTTAGGTTTTCCTCTTTTGAAATTCTTCGATTTGAAATGAAAGAATTTGTTGCTTTCCCCTTTTGGCATTAAAACACTTGGCTTGATTTATTAGCTGCTGCCATGTTCGAATGAAATTAATTCCTTGCCTTTGAATGTGCTCTGTAAATTGTCGTAGATTCCAAAATGATTTTCTAGAAAAATAGTTTCCCTTTGTTGCTTCTAAAGATTTTGGATATTTCTGAAAATGGATTTAATTTCCCCTTTGCGAGATTTATAGATTATTTGCCTTGAATATTTTTCCTGATTGAATCAAAACAGGAAACAATTAATATGATTTTCTGGATTGAAATTGGTTTTGAAATGTTGCCTTAAACAAGTCGAGTTGCCCCTTTAAATTCATGTATGATTTCTGGAAATAATTCGAAATATGAGCTGTGAGTTTCCATTTGGTTCTCATGAAATAAATCAAATGATTTCTTGTCAAGTTTAACTCTGAAAAATGCTAGAAACATAGAAATACTTGCCTATAATCAATTTGCCTTATTTGTTCTTTTAGCAAGCATTTTTCCTGAATCATGATGTATCTAGCCATGCAAATTTTCCCTCTATGAATCATCATTCTGCTGTCACAAAGATTTCGTTGAGTCATTGCTGAACTAATTAAATGTTGTAACAAATTTTGAACTGGCTTGAATCCTTTGTTGGTTGAGATGTTTTTCTTTCCTTTTAAAAAATGAACACTGATTTGTGTGTTTCCCTTTATTTCTTCTTTGGCTTTGAAATTACTGATTTATTTGTCATTGCCAAAATGCTTGTCATTATTCTTGAATGCTTCGTAACTGAAATGAATTGCATGTGTTATTAAATAAAAATGTTCACTTGCACAGACTTCATCTATCATTTGCTTTGCTGATCTGACTTGAGAAAATAACTGCATTTCTGAAAGAACGACCATATTATTGAGTTTCCTTGTACATTCATGTATGTCCAGAATTTTGTGTACACAGTTTGTACATATCTTATTGTTGCATCACTATAAAACTGCACCACCTATGTATTGTATGCACCACTACTGTTTTGACATGCTAACGTCACCACCTACTCCATTTGTCCATGTAGAAACTAAGATGCACCATGTCCACTATGTTCACTTTTGCTCGCCCTTTCACTTTGAAAGCTGCTCCATTTTGCTATGTATGAACTTGGCTTGACCATGCTAAGTAACTAGCCCCATGCTAACTTGTTATGCACCAAACCTGTTTATGCTTCATCTTATACATGCATACATTGGCCTGTACTCGAGCACTGGTTTGTGAACTTGAGCATATGTACTCCAACTTGTTTTGCTGAAACTTGAATCCTTGCATTTGCACCATATTTACTGGTGCATCCATATACTTTACTGTGTTTCCTTTTGCTTTTTCTCATGCTTGAACCAGTTTTGAATTTTTGAGCAGCTTTGACACTTTGCTGCCTTGTATTTTATGCTCATCATTGTGACTTGCCTAACATACATGTATGTGTATATACACACACTTGTGTGTGTATACATATATCGTGTATGTGCAACATATATTCATCAGCAGACTGCTGCACTGTGTTGTGGTTGTTCAGAATCAGCAAGTTTTGACACTGGTCCTGATCAGCAAACCAGTGTGGCATGTTGAGGCTGATCAGTGGGCGCTAGATGAATATATACAAATCAGATCGAGTCATGAAAAATGATGAGAAATACACCAAAAATCTGAGGCAAAAATAATTTTAAAAATAAAATTTATATTCGAATGCATTCAATTTAAATTCTATATTAGTGTACTATGTGTGTGTTTCATGGACAGTTAAGCAGGCGATGACCGGATTGACAGTGAAGATGCTGTGAAGACAGATGATTGAAGATGAAAACAAGAAAAGTGTTAGTGTGTGTCTGTATTTGAAATGTCAACTAAGTGATAGTGTCAGTGTATAAAAGTGATTGCATAAGTGAGTGATTGTGTATATATATATATATATATATATATATGAGATGTACAGCCATGTTATAGTGAGGAGCTGTGTAACAAAAGAAATTATACATGAATGAATTTTATTTCAGTGAATTACAGTGTTAAGAAAATAGTGGAGTTGTAAATATTACTATTAAATATTGAAATAAAATACTATATTTAAAAAATACTGTTGAATATTTGAATTTGTGTATTGTCATATTCTATATAAATATAAATATTATATTCCAGTCTGTGATGAGATGTAATAGTACAATAACAAACACATTTAAAATAATATATACTTGTTTGTTATCATAAAAAAAATCATATAATTGTGTATACAACTACGTTATATACAACAATCTCCCCTTTTGATGATGACAAACAAATAAAAAGATTTTGAATATAATAAATGTGTTTGTTTGTGAATAGCGGAACTCCCCCTATTTGAATGCTCCCCCTACAACTAAACTCCCCCTAGCTCTAATACCATATGTGCAAGAGTGAACAGAATAAATCAAATGATTTTTCAAATATAAAATATTTATAAAATATTCACTCACAAACCAAAATCTTAACCATTCTTCCCCTTTTGTTATCATCAAAAGGATACAGAATTTACAATATAGATGAAAAAATGACTAAAAATATTATTTCAGCTTAAGAGGAAGAACGGTCATCATAAATCTCAATCAGTCAAACAAAACTCATAATAAACTGAGAACTAGTGGCATATTTCACATTTTAGAGAATGACGAATTTACGATGAAATTTATAAAAATGGCGAGAGTTTTAAAACAAATGATTTTCTATTATTCTCAAAAGAATTTTATAAAAATGAGCTAAAAAACAGTGATGGATTTGGACTATAATTAATAATTCAATTTAAGTGGCAAAATCAAATACTCTCAAATCCTAATAACTATCAATCAACAAATCATAATACGTCATAAAATATTAACACACTTCACAGATTAGAAAGATGGATTGATAAGCTAGTTTTTATACACCAAGGAGAATTTCAGATTAATTTCAATTTATAGCACATTATTTACTTTTCTTTTATTTTTTATTTAAGAGCACACTAACCACACATAACCAGAGTTTGGATTTTTAAATGAGGTCAGTCGCAGCTTAAATTATAAATTGTCTCTTAACCATGCATGACCAGAGCTTGGATTTTTAAATGAGGTTAGAGACACACTTATATACTAGTTATATATTTATTATTTTCAGTTTCAAAATGAAAAACTCCTCAGGATATAAAACCAAAAATGGATGATAGAAATGCGGTAGGTACAGAAATGGTCTATGAAATAAATTTATAAATTAATTATATTATGAAATATGCTCGATTGTACTGGGATTATTGAAAATTTTCAATTATCACTAATTCTGTATAATAACATAGTCCAATTTCTATCACAAATATTTCCACTGCTTATTCAAGATGATTTAAAAAAAATATTAAACTCTTCACATTAATATAAAAAACATGATGGGTGGAAGAATGATGATCGATAATGAAGATGGTCGTGAAATAATCGCCAATTCTAAGATATTATAATAACTGTTCAACCATCATGAAAATCTAAATAAAATCTCCTCTTGTTGTAAAATATACTACAGTCACAAGTTATCACAATTTCAAAATCTAATAATAATTTTGATGAATTATAAATGCAGTTAAATTTGGTTATTGATTTCAATTTCTAAATGAATAATCAATAAATAACTTTAAAATTGAAAAACAATTACAAGAGGGATATGAAGATCTATACAAGACAAGAGAAGAAAAAAAGATTTGTACAAGGCAAAAAGAGTGTGTGGATCTATACAAGGTGAAGGTTAGAATCTTAGTATAGTTGAGTGAGACAAATATAAGGCACTTCTGACACCAATTGTGGTGTCTTTATTAATGAGGATTGTAACAAAACACAGGATACAAACAAGGATATTACAGGTGGAAGAAATTTAATCACAAGGCCCAAGCAAACACCTCAACAATTTAAAAACATTTTTCAGAGCAGTAGACAGATCGAAGCAAGCAGTTATTTGAAACAGTATCAGAGCAGCACAGAAATAAGTTCAAAGCAGACTTGTCTACAAGATGTTTCACAGATATTCCCAATGGTCACAAAAGATGATTCATGATTCAAAATCAAAAATACCGTTTATTTGAAATCATTTGAGAGATATGAAAAACTCAAGATTCAATGAATCAATCACACAAGATTATTAATGTCATATTCAAGATATGTGTGAGATCCAATAAATCAATAACTTCAAATGATTTTAAACAAACAAATATTTAAATCAAATAACCATGAAATAACAAAGAGATTTAAGACCAGATTTTCAAAGAATTTTTCACAAGAATTTCTGGCAAGCACAAGAGTAATTTCAGATCATTTACATCAGACTTGAGAGATATTCATGATATAGGAAATTAAACAATAATTTATTTAAATCACTTGAATCAATGTCAAGTTTTGAGATATAATGAATCAGTCACACAAGATTGATAATTTCAAATTTAAGAGGTGTGTGATATTCAAAATATCAAGAATTTCAGATGATTCCAAACAATCAAATTTCAACCATAATGATCATGAAAAATGAATTTCACGATGTATCCCTGATTCAACATAATCCAAAATATCCAAGCCAATTTGAAAAATAATGAAATTGTCACAACTGATAGATATTGGTGTGCTGTACTGAGTATATTATTTCAATTTTTTTTAAATGAATTAGTGAGAACTCAAAACAGTAGTGGTGTGTGAAATTCCATTAAACTTTCAGATCTTCAAAAATTTAGAATTCAAATTAATAGTGTTCAAGATATGACAAGAATACATCAACACCGTTATGAATTCAGAAATCAGAAAATAAACTTCAAAACAATTGCAGATATTTACAAATTTTAATTCAAGATCTAGAAATGATTAAAACATCAAAATTTTATTCAATTGAAGCGAATTTCCAGAAAATCATCAATTCTGCAATTTGAAGTTAAGTAAGCTTAGAGAAGAAAGACACAAGTATATGGCAGTGTCAAAACAAAAACAGAAAAAAAAGAAGGGGTAGAAGAAGAAATAAAAAAAATATATTTAAAAAGATGGGTTTAGAGATCATACCTGAAATCGATGTAAGCAAATGAATCTCTATCTCAACAAATCTTGGCTAAGGAACTTTGAAAGATACAGAAATATATACCAGCTTGATTTCAAATCTCTTTTCGCATTGTAGTTCCTCAGCTTCCTCTGGTACCTAACTGTATAGAGGATTAAGTGGTCTAACAAAAGAAGTAAAACCACTCACAGTTGTATTTGTACGTTTTGGTACCCAAACCTGTTTGTATAACAATCCATCTGAATTTACCTTTGTACCCTTTGGGACCCAAACTTGTTTGAGTTTAGACGAATTTACTTTTTTTCCTTTTGGGATCCAAAATGAATTAGATGAATCATTATCAAAACCAATCCTCATCTCATTTGTGATTCATAAATCTTTTAGGATTTTCAAAAATCAGATTTTCAGAATTACCCTTCTTGAAGTAGTTTGAAGGATTTTTAAAATCACAATAGTTCAAATTATCAAAATCATTTCTTTTTCCAAAACCTAAACCACTTTTATTTCCCGAAAAGAGTTGATTTTTCAACAACATATTTAAAGATTTTTCTCAGTTAGAAAATTTGATCAGAGTTGATTCAAGTGGTTGAATTTCAGATTTAAGGTTAGAATTCTCTTTCATCAGAGTCGAACAACGATTAATGCTGATCTTTCTCCTTTCAGTATCACTCCGTTTCAAAATCAAATTTTTGTTTTCAAGCAACTTGATTTTGGTCTTGGATTCAAGAATCTAAGATTCAAACTGAATTTGCTTTTCAAATTGTTGCTTTTCAAAAAAATTCAATCTTTCAGTTTCATTTTCAAGCTCTTTCAAAGCAGATTCAGTTTTCAACAACATATCTTTTTCAAAAATTCCAAAATTATATTTTCATATGTCTTGAAATTATCTAATTCCTTTTGCAAAAAATTGTTTCTATGAGTTAGCTCATCCTCATTGTTTTTCAAAATCAAAATTCGGTTTTCAAGCTGTTCAAGATTTTCATTAAGAAGAGCAAGGTTGTTTTCCAAATTCAAATAATTTTTGCACATAGAATTAGAAAATTTTCTACTTTCAAATTTCAATTCCAAATCATTACTTTTGCATCGTAACTTAGAATTTTCAGATTTCAAAGTTTTAATTTTCAGTTGGAGTTTATCAACAGTTTTAGTTAAATCAACACACATATGAACTAAATCTTCATAAGAGAAATTTCCTATCTCTTAGTTTGTTGAATCTCCATCATATGATTTATCCGAAATATCATCTATATGACCTGTTAAGCATAGATCTGTATCTGAGTTGCCATTCTGGGGTTTTGAGCCGTCGTCGGATTTTCCATACAGCGTGTTGAGAGTTCTCCAGATATCCTACGCAGTTAAACAATGAGAGATAAATTTTAATTGATCACTATCCAAATAGGAATAAATAATATGCATAACACGAGCATTCAAAACCTTATTCTTCTTATCTAACATATCTCCCAAATTTTCAATAATATTCCAATATTCAAAATTAACAGATTTTAAATATAACTCAAATTTTGATTTCTATATTAAAAATCTGTTCCATTGAAAATAATTGGAATATGACTGGACTGACTCTCAGAAGACTGACAACTAGGATGACCCATGGCTGTAGAGTTAAAAATCACCTACTCTGATACCACTTGTTGCATCTAGATTAACCCTAGAGGGGGGTGAATACGGTTTATCACAGTTTTCCGCAAAATTAAAAATCTGACAGGATATCAAAATAATAAACAGATCATAGAATGCAGCAAAAATAAAAGTGCAGAAAATAAATCACACACAGATATACCCAGCTTCGGCAAAACCCTGCCTACTGTTGCATTCCTAAGGTTTCTACTAGGTAAAAGAACAGATCCGCATACAAGACCATGTACACTCGCGAACCCCTCGCCCCTATTCTAATCCTACGCTCAAAACCCTAGACTGGTCTATATCCCCTAGACCAGATTTTCCCCTAGTTTTACAGACTCTAGTAAACTACCTAGTTTTACAGACAAAACTAGGAAACCACCTAGATTTTACAGACTCTAGAAACTATCAGTTAAACCCCTAACTGAATCCCCTAGAATTTTACAAACTCAAGAAAACTGTTTGGATGATTTTCAGTACAAACTAAAAAATACAACAGAATTTAAAACAACGCAAAAAACCCGGCCTTTATAAAGAAAATTAGTCTCCCCTTTAATACTTGACTTGGCCGACCATTTATAGAATTGGTGCACCCTCTTATTATTTTATCCCGTTCTCTTGCTTTTGGAAAATAAATGGCAGCGACGGCGATTGAAAAAAACTAGGGTTTTCTATTTGCTTTCCTTATATTGATCCTGATTGCTGTAAGAGATGTAGTATTGTCCACGATTTCTTTGATGCTTCTTGTTCCTTGCTCAATCAATTTGGAGATTGATCGAATCCCTCTGAAAATAGTGTGTTTCTCTGAATTTATTTTATGCTTGAAATGGTTGTTGTGTAGGTTCAATCATTTTAGCCAATGATGTAGTTGGTGTAGTTATAGGGTTAATCGAAAACCGTAATTCTCTGATTTCGTATGAATTGATGACTTGGCTGATTTTTCTCTGGTTTTTCCTCTTTTGAATTTTTTCCCCTTTTGGCATTAAAACCCTTGGCTTGATTTATTATCTACTGCCATGTTCGAATGATAGATTCCAAAATGATTTTATGGAAAAATAGTTTCCCCTTATTGCTTCTAAAGAATTTGGATATTTCTAAAAATGGATTTAATTGCCCCTTTGCGAGATTTATAGATTGTTTGCCTTGAATGTTTTTCCTGATTAATCAAAATATGAAACAATTAATATGATTTTCTAGATTGAAATCGGTTTTGAAATATTGCCTTAAACAAGTCGAGTTGCCCCTTTGAATTCAAGTGTGATTTCTGGAAATAATTCGAAATATGAGCTGTGAGCTTCCATTTGGTTCCCATGAAATAAATCAAATGATTTCTTGCCAAGTTTAACTCTAAAAAATGCTGGAAACATGGAAATACTTGCCCAAAATCAATTTGCCTCATTTGTTCTGTTAGCAAGCATTTTGCCTGAATCATGATGTAACTAGCCATGCAGATTTTCCCTTTATGAATCATCATTCTGTTGTCACAAAGAATTCGTTGAGTCATTGCTGAACTAATGAAATGCTGTAACAAATTTTGAACTGGCTTGAATCCTTTGCTGGTTGAGATGTTTTTCTTTCCTTTTATAAAATGAACACTGATTTGTGTGTTTCCCTTTATTTCTTCCTTGGCTTTGAAATTACTGATTTATTTGCCGTTGCCAAAATGCTTGTTGTTCTTCTTGAATGCTTCATAGCTGAAATGAACTACATCTGTTATTGAATAAAAATGTTCACTTGCACTGACTTCATCTATCATTTGCTTTTATGATCTGACTTGAGAATATAATTGCATTGCTGAAAGCATGACCATATTATTGAGCTGCCTTGTACATTCATGTATGTCCAAAATTTTGTGTACACAGTTTGTACATGTCTTATTATTGCATCACTAAAAAACTGCACCACCTATGTATTGTATGCACTACCACTGTTTTGACAAGCTAATGTCACCACCTGCTCCATTTGTCCATGCAGAAACTGAGATGCACCATGTCCACTATGTTCACTTTTGCTCGCCCCTTTCACTTTGAAAGCTGCTCCATTTTGCCATGTATGAACTTGGCTTGACCGTGCTAAGTAACCAGCCCCATGCTAACTTGTTATGCACCAAACTTGTTTATGCTTCATCTTGTACATGTATACATTGGCTTGTACTCGAGCACTGGTTTGTGAACTTAAGCATATGTACACCGACTTGTTTTGCTGAAACTTGAATCCTTACATTTGCACAATATTTACTTGTGCATCCATATACTTTATGTGTTGCCTTTTGCTTGTACTCATGCTTGAACCAGTTTTGAATTTTTGAGCAAGCTTTGACACTTTGTTGCCTTGTATTTTATGTTCATCATTGTGACTTTCCCAACATATATGTATGTGTATATACACACTTGTGTGTGTATACATATATCATGTATGTGCAACATATATTTATCAGTAGACTGCTGCGCTTTGTTGTGGCTGTTCAGAATCAGCTAGTTTTGATGCTGGTTCTGATCAGCAAACCAGTGTGGCATGTTGAGGCTGATCAATGGGCGCTAGATGAATATATACAAATCAGATCGAGTCATGAAAAATGATGATAAATACACCATAAATATGATGCAAATAAAATTTTAAAAATAAAATTTATATTCGCATGTATTCAGTTTAAATTCTATTGCATTGTACTCTGTGTGTGTTCATGTGACAGGTCAGCAGGTGATGACTGGATTGACAGTGAAGATGCTGTGAAGACAGAATATTGAAGACGAAGACAAGAACAATGTTAGTGTGTGTCTGTATTTGAAATGTCAACTAACTGATAGTGTCAGTGTATAAAAGTGATTTTATAAGTGAGTGATTTTTTGTATATATATATGAGATGTATAACCATGTTGTAGTGAGGATCTGTGTAACAATAGAAATTGTATATGAATGAATTTTATTTCAGTGAAGTACAATGTTGAGAAAATAGTGGAGTTGTAAATCTATACTGTTAAATATTGAAATAAAATATTATATTTAAATAAAATACTATTGAATATTTGAATTCGTGTATTGTCGTATTCTATATAAATATAAATATTATATTACAGTCTATGATGTGATGTAATAGTACCATAACAAACACATTTAAAATAATATATACTTGTTTGTTATCATCAAACAAAAATCATATAATTTTGTATACAACTACGTTATATATAACAGTAACAAGAAGTCATGCAATGTTATTTAAATGGGTTTACTATTTTTCACATTCAAGTAGCCTTGCTTTTTTACTTTTGTCTTTATTGATATTATTAGTATGATATAGGATGGTTCTTGTTTTATTGTAACACCCCGCGAATTCTATAACTATGAAATTCACGAATTAAAGTATAATTAATTTCAAATCAAAGAACTAAGGGAAACGGGATACGCCATTGCGTTCATCTCGGAAAAATACGCGAAATAGAGTCCGAGTTTTCGAAAAACGGAGTCCGTATGAAGAAGATATGGCCTTCGGAAGTTTCTGAATTAAGTTTAAAATTCGAACAGAATAAAACATCTCAGAAAAACAAGTTTAAATTCCAAAATCGGGCCCAATTGGCCAGGGCGGGAAAATTCCCGCCTAATGCACCCAGGTCGACTGGGCTGTCGACCTGGTCTAGCCAGGTCGACAGGGCTGTCGACAGGGCTGTCGACAGGGCTGTCGACCTGGTCCAGAGCCAGGTCGAACCCAGCCCAACCTGGCTGGCCTATTCTATGTTGGTCGATTTTCAGAAGTCTGCTTTGTCATTAGGGCTAGGTGGCAGGCTCTAATTGGTCTCTCTTTCGAATGAATGGCTACGATCAATCCAAGCAACATCGATGGCCCTAATCAGTTCATAAACCCTATAAAAAGGACCCTAGACTCAACCTAATCTATTCATTCAAAAATAAGAACAAGGCCACCATGTTGCTGAGGAACGACTAAGAGTAGCCACCAATTGGAGAGAGGATTAGGAGGCAAATTCTAAAGAATAAAGCAACTTAATCAAATCAAATCAACAAGGAATCGCATCTCCAAATTCCTAAATTGGAGAATTCGCCACACAATTGTAAGTAGAGTATTATTTTGGTATGAACAAATAACTGTGTTGGTTTGTATACTTGATTGTGGTGATTCTTATCGATTTGGAATATTGTATACGTTTGGATATTCTCGAATTATGTTATTCATTATAAAAAACTACATGTTTGCGGTAGTTTTATGCAAGTATACGTTTGGAATATTCGCAAATTATGTAATCCATATTGAAGCTACATGTATGTAGTTTATTAATTGAAATTCATGCAAGTTTGGGGTTTTGCTACTATGCCATCATAATGTATATTTTTGTACAAAAATCATTTTGTGCGGAATTGGAACAAATTTGGGTTATTATAGTTCATATGAAACTATGTTGAAATTTTGGCACCATGATCTATGTATTAAGCCATGCTTTTGTACTAGAAAACCTATTTGCAAACTTATGAATATGACTAGGCTATGATTGATATTTTGCATAATTGAAATCCATGATAGGTCTATATTGTTAACAAGAATTATATGATGACATATGTGGTACATAGCTAGGTTAGATTAAAAATCCCATTTGCAAGTTTGCATAACTAAAGTAAAAATCATGATTTCATGTTAGAAATATTTATGCCATGGTTATGTGAATAGATTTAAAATCATGATTAAGTTGAACTATACTTTTGTGTTAGTAACAAAAGTAAGCACCTTTGTAAACATGTAGTAATCTTATGAACATGATTTGCTTATGTTTGACATTATGCCTGAATAAAAATATAGGTTTATGTTGTAGTTAAGCCTATGTGTCAATAGTGATATTCTTAACTTAACTACAAGTTTACATGGTTTGATTTATGTCACTTATGCTTTATGACCAAAGTATATGTTACCACTATGCAAGTACACCAGTTTTTATTTTGTAGTTCCAACGTCACGTTGCAAGTTCATGCGTTCACATTCCCCTTTTTGTGTATGTAATCACGCTTTAAGCCTCCCCTTTTTCTCATGGCTAAGTTGGGCTTAAAAGCCTAAGCCCAACATATATTATGATAAACGAACGTATTAAACGGGGGAAAATAGCGTTGGGCCAAATTAATTAATAAATGAAAATATACAGTAGAAGGGCCCAAATTCAATTATGGGTTGGGCCCATGATTGGTGTAACCTTTACACCATTTACTTAATAATGGGCCGCAAATATGTACATATAAGAAAATAAAGAAGAAAGACAAAATATGTAAATGTAGAACATACGATGTGTTTAACCCGAGGTTGGATTGAGTTGTGATGTAAACCTGCCCGGAACCGCCCGGCTGTCCAGTAGTCACAACAATACCTATCCAATGTGGGAGGTTAAACATGGAGCCCAATAAGGACCCGAGGTTAGACTGAGTTGTGGCGTAAGACTGCCCGGAACCAACCGGCAACAGGCAGCCACAACAATACCTGTCTAATGTGAGAGGTCAAGGCTTTAATAAGACAATTAAGGCTGAGTCAGGATTGTTAGGATTAAGTGAACTAAAGACTTAATCAAAATGGAACATGCTAAACTAAACGGACTGGTGGGGGTTAGGTTAGAAAACACTTAACCAACTTAGCATGTTGGCTAGAGATAGAAAACCTAGTAACGGGGGACCCTTTTCAGCAGTAACCCTAGAAGGTGTATCAGGATACCCTGAAACTAGGCAGGGTGGGGCACGATTACTGGGCTGATTGTAAGAGGTCAAATCGACGGCGGTGGTGTAGCAGTGTAGGTTCTAACGGGGTGCGGGCGTGCACACACTCCGGCGTAGAAAAATAAGGCACTGGACACCAGTAGCATACCTGTGCATTCTAGGATTGTGTCGGGCCGCCACCATGGGACTTGATACACCCCATGGTGGGACCAGCATAGGTAACTACAACATCGGGGGTCGTAAGACACATGTAACTATGCGAGTAGGAGCCGATCATCATAGAATGGATCACATCACCCTGATTATGGGGTGCCAGTTGGAAACTAGTTTATATGGGTTCAGAGATTTACATGGGGTACGATAGTATATTCGACCCTAGACAACTTAACCAAGTTTATAGTGCTTTCCCACTTCTTGTTTATACTTATCATACCCAGTTCTTTATTCATAGACAGAATAGTCCTAGACTTACTCAGGCTTTATGTCTGACTCTACTTTTCTTTCGTCTTCTTTTCTTCCGTTTCCCCCCCAGGTCCACAGGGAGGGAACACTGCAGCTTGACCAGCCTTAACATCCAGCTCGAAGAGGAGAAATGTATTGCTTGGACCTTTTCGTTTTGAACTATGGCTTTGGACAACCACTATGGGGCTTTTGCAGTTTATCTATATTTTCTTTATGCTTCTTTAAATAATGTAATCAGGACAGATTATGAAAGTGTTATGTTATGTTTTTGGAAAAGATGTAAGACAATTTTGGTGATGTTGTTGTAGCACGTATTTGCTTTTATTAAATAAGAGTTGTTGTTTTTCCGCTGTTTACAAATATGTGTTCTTATATCTGTCTTGTATATCTGTGACTTATACTTATAAACCTCCACCAAAATTAGGGCATTCCCTTTGAGAGTGACCCTAACGGAGGTGGGGTGTTTCACTTGGCATCAGAGCATAGGTTTACCAGATAAGAAAAAAAAAGTTTTGAAAAATTATTTTCAAAAAGGAAATTTAAAGAAGCAATTTTAGAAGAAAAATATTATTTTATTTTAAGAGGCAAAGTCCACTCCCCAAAGCCATAGGTACTATCTCTTATCCTTCGTTTTGAATCTATCCTTTTTGTTTCAGCATGTCCGAAGAACTTAACTTGCCGGAAGGGGTACCAATACCTGATTCGTTTAGACGGTTCTTAGAAGCAAGGGCCACTCAGCCAGGTCCTACCGTTCCTCCTCCCCCAGCTGCAGGAAATCATCCAGCTGCAGCGGCACCTTTTCCTCCACCTCCTCCTCGGGGAAACACGTTTGCTAAGATATGTAAAGATTTTAAAGCTATGGGAGGAAAGGATTTCCATGGAACTGAGTCCTTCGTGGCAGCTAGGAATTGGCTGAAAGAAACTGAGGACCTATTCATCATCTTTGAGGTAGAGGATAGACAAAAAGTACAATTGGCAGTGTGGCTATTGAAGGGCGAGGCTTCCTACTGGTGGGAAGTCACTAATGCTGAAAGACCAGTGGAGACATGGGAGGACTTTAGGGCAAGGTTTGAGACTAAATTTCTCTCAGATACGGAAAGAAGTTTGCAGTTGGAAAAATTCTTATTTCTTAAGCAAGGGGACAAGACAGTCAAAGAGTATGTGAATCAGTTCGATGAGCTGGCTAGGTTTGGGCTTGACTTAGTCAACACCCCGCACAAGAAGGCTCTCCGTTTCGTCAAAGGGTTGAATGAGCCATTACACAGTTTGGCCATGACCCATATACCCATGGGAGCCACGTATGAATGATTGGTGCAAATGGCATTGCTGAATGAAGAGGATAAGGGCAAGAAGGAGACAAAGGCAGAAAGCTCTCAAGGGAAGAAAGAGGGTTTGCAGCCTAAGAAGACAGACTTTAAGAAGGGCGGAAAAGGCAACAAAGAGAAGAGGAAGTGCAATTTCTATGGCAAAGTGGGGCACTTAGTTAAGGACTGCCGGAAAAAGAAGGCCAAGGAGAATGGTGGGTGCTTTTCTTGCGGTGAGAAAGGCCACAGGGCTAAGGACTGCCCAAAGAAACGAGGACAGGGGCAGAGGGCTGGATCCACCCCAGGGGCACAGGTTCATGTGCTGGAAGCGCCACCTCTGCAACAGCGAGGTATAAATACTTCTGTAGAAAGTGTAGTTTATCTTTATGATCACCCCGTTCGCACTTTATTTGATTCTGGCGCATCACACTCCTTTATCTCGTCTGCTTTAGCAAAATCTCTGCACCTAAAAACTAGTATGGTAGAGGACCCCTTAATTGTTTCAAACCCAATTGGGGGCCCAGCTCATTTGTCTATGATCTGTTTGGGATTGAAAATTTCTATTCTAAGTGTAGAATTTCAATGTAGTGCCTTTGTTTTGGGCTTTTCGGGTTATGGTTTGATTTTGGGTATGGATTGGCTATCCAGTAATGGGGCCATCCTTGATTGTGAGAAAAGGGTTGTTAGGCTCCTAACCCAGCTCGGTAATACTTTGGAAATTTCTTGTAATCCCTCATACGCGGTTATGCTTAGTTACCTTGAATCGCTAGATGCCTCTGTTGAAAATTTGCAATCAGTTAAAGTGGTCCGGGAATATCCGGATGTCTTCGAAGAGGTGAAGGGCTTGCCTCCGAAGCGGGAAATAGACTTTCGCATATATCTTGTAGATAATGCAAAGCCCCTTGCATTGCCCGTTAGACACATGGCTCCACGAGAAAGGAAAGAGCTCAGTAAACAGATTAAAGAGCTTCTAGAAAAGGGGTTCATTAGGAGGAGCATTTCAGAATGGGGCGCTCTAGTGGTGTTCGCTACAAAGGCGGATGGTTGACTCCGTCTATGTGTTGACTATAGGGAGCTCAACAAGCTAACGAAAAAGAATAGGCACCCGCTCCCTAGAATTGACGATTTATTTGACCAGCTTGTAGGAGCGTCTGTTTTCTCCCAACTCGATTTAGCAACCGGTTTTCATCAGCTAAGGGTGGCTGAAGATAGCATCGATAAAACGGCGTTCAAAACCCCAGACGGCTTCTTTGAATGGCTTGTCATTCCTTTCGGCTTGACAAATGCACCTGCTTACTTCGTGGACCTGATGAGTAGGGTATTTAGAGATTTCCTCAACAAATTCATAGTGGTCTTCGTAGATGATATCCTTATCTTCTCAAATAGTGAAGTGGAACATGCTCAGCACTTAAGGGCAATCATGGAAACTTTGCGAGTCCATCAATTAAAAGCCAAATTCTCCAAATGCCACTTTTGGAGAGAAGAGGTGAGGTTCCTTGGGCACATAGTATCCAAACAAGGGTTAGCAGTGGACCCTGCTAAGGTAGTGGCGGTACAGGATTGGAAGACACCAAGGAATGCAACTGAGGTCCGAAGCTTTCTAGGACTAGCAGGTTTCTATCGAAAGTTTATAAGGGATTGTGCGAAAATCTCAGCTCCGCTCACGAAATTGACTAAGAAGAATCTAGTGTTCAATTGGGACTTGGATTGCGAGTTTGCTTTCCAACGACTGAAAACGGCTCTCACAACAGCCCCAGTTTTGACGCTGCCAGATGGGAGCAAGATGTTCACTGTTTATACGGATGCATGTGGGACAGGGCTAGGCGCCGTCTTAATGCAAGAAGGAAGGGTAGTAGCTTATGGCGGGAGGCAGTTGAAAGTGCACGAAAAGAACTACCCAACCCACGATCTTGAGTTAGCCGCCATCATCTTTGCACTCAAGTCTTGGCGACACTATCTCCTAGGTGAGAAGTTCGAACTTTACACTGACCATAAATCGTTGAAATATCTTTTCTCGCAGAAGGATCTTAACTTGAGGCAACAAAGATGGGTGGAGTTTCTTGCCTCGTACGATTTCGAAATCTCCTACACTCCGGGCAAAGGCAACGTAGTGGCAGACGCGTTGAGCCGAAAGAAATTGACCCTAAGCCCGTTGTTTGTTGAAAGACAAAGCCTAGAGTTTATAGCCAGCTTCGACTTTAGGCCTTCCTCCGATTTCGTACCAGGCTTGCTAGCATCTCTCGAAGTGCGCCCAACTTTAGTGGATTCAGTAGGGACAGCACAACGCGAAGACCCTCAGCTTGTGGAAACAATTGATAGGCTAATTAGAGGTGAGACTTCAAGTCACCTCAACAGATACTCCATCGACGATAAGGGTTTGCTAAGGCGAGACGGAAGACTATGCGTCCCACAGACAAAAGATTTAATAAAGAAGGTTCTCGAGGAAGCACATCACTCCAAGATGACGATACACCCAGGCGGAGATAAAATGTACAAAGATATAAAAAGGACTTTCTTATGGAACGGCATGAAAAAGGACGTGGCAGAATTCGTTTCTAAGTGCATGGTGTGCCAACAGGTTAAGGCGGAACAGAAAAAGCCTGGCGGACTGCTACATCCTCTGGAGGTCCCGCAGTGGAAGTGGGATAGCATATCAATGGACTTCATCAATGGGCTGCCTAGGTCTAGGAGAGGCAACACTAGCATTTGGGTAATAGTGGATAGGCTTACTAAAAGCGCCCACTTTTTACCTGTCAAAAGTAAAAGAACTGCCTCATCCCTAGCATCACTTTACCTCAAGGAAATCGTTCGACTCCATGGAATACCATCTAGCATTGTTAGTGACCGAGACCCCATCTTCACCAGTGAGTTTTGGCGGAGTCTGCAAGAAGCAGTAGGAACGCAGTTATGCTTGAGCACAGCCTATCATCCCCAAACCGACACCCAAACAGAGAGAGTGAACAGAGTTTTGGAAGACTTTTTAAGGCTATGCGTCCTCGACTTCGGAGGGACATGGGAGGACCACCTTCCTTTGGTGGAATTTGCCTACAACAACAGTTATCAAGCAACCATCGGAATGGCGCCCTTCGAAGCTTTATATGGAAGACCGTGCCGATCGCCCACTTGTTGGTGGGAGTCTACTGATAAGCTCATACTTGGACCAGATATGATCCGAGAGACTTCAGAGAAAGTAGACTTAATACGAAGAAGGATGAAGACGGCCCAAGACAGACAAAAGTCCTATGCCGACAAGAGAAGGACCGACCTTGAATTTGAGGTTGGAGACAGAGTTTTTCTCAAGGTATCACCGCTAAGAAACGTTGTTCGTTTTGGAACCACAGGAAAACTGGCACCAAGGTTCGTAGGGCCATTCCCTATCATCGAGAAAATTGGGAAAATGGCCTATAGATTAGAGCTACCCGAGAAGTTGGCTGGAGTCCACAACGTTTTCACGTTTCACATCTCCGAAAATGTCTACATGAGTCTGCTGAGGTGGTAGAGCCAAATATCCTCGAAGAGGCCGAAGTGGAACGCGAAGCAACCATAAGAAAAGTTCCAACCCGCATATTAGGAACGGAAGTTAAGAAGCTACGCAACCGAGAAGTCAAACTCGTCAAAGTTCAGTGAAGCGACGCCGAGGGAGACGCGACTTGGGAAACTGAAGCTAGAATACGCACTGCCTACCCTTTTCTGTTCGAGGGTACATCCTTGATCTTTCCTTTTCCTTAAGTTGTGCTTTTATCTATCTTTTTAGGTATATTTCCTCGACCTTATCTTTTAGGTAGAAACCCCTTTGGATGGAAACATATAGTTGAAACATGTTATGGATGATGGTTGCAAGTGGTTGCAAGTGATTGCTAGTGGTTGCTCGTGGTTTCATATACACACACAATCTAGGGTTTAGATCGGCTCAGTCACTTCATATTGCATATGCATATATGTTTGCATTCATATGTGGTTGAACTTTAATGTGTTGTCATGTGGATGCTGCATTTGTATTGAATGATTGTGCACTCATGTAGAATCATGAATAGGAAAATTTGCATACATAATGGATTCATGGCACTTACATAATTCGCATTAAGGAGGTCAACTGAATCAGTAGACCGCCTGATTTTGCATTAGATAAGAACATGTACACACACACTTCGCATATGATCATGAAGCATTAGAAGTCTTTTAAGGACAATGGATGCTCGTGTTTGATGGATGAGTAGGTGGATCAGTTTCCCAAGTTGTGTCTCCCTCGGCGTCGCTCCACTGAACTTTGACGAGCCTGACTTCGCGGTTGCGTAGCTTCTTCACTTCCGTTCCTAAGATGCGGGTTGGAACTTTTCTTATGGTTGCTTCGCGTTCCACTTCGGCCTCTTCGAGGATATTTGGCTCTACCACCTCAGCAGACTCATGTAGACATTTTCGGAGATGTGAAACGTGAAAACGTTGTGGACTCCAGCCAACTTCTCGGGTAGCTCTAATCTATAGGCCATTTTCCCAATTTTCTCGATGATAGGGAATGGCCCTACGAACCTTGGTGCCAGTTTTCCTGTGGTTCCAAAACGAACAACGTTTCTTAGCGGTGATACCTTGAGAAAAACTCTGTCTCCAACCTCAAATTCAAGGTCGGTCCTTCTCTTGTCGGCATAGGACTTTTGTCTGTCTTGGGCCGTCTTCATCCTTCTTCGTATTAAGTCTACTTTCTCTGAAGTCTCTCGGATCATATCTGGTCCAAGTATGAGCTTATCAGTAGACTCCCACCAACAAGTGGGCGATCGGCACGGTCTTCCATATAAAGCTTCGAAGGGCGCCATTCCGATGGTTGCTTGATAACTGTTGTTGTAGGCAAATTCCACCAAAGGAAGGTGGTCCTCCCATGTCCCTCCGAAGTCGAGGACGCATAGCCTTAAAAAGTCTTCCAAAACTCTGTTCACTCTCTCTGTTTGGCCGTCGGTTTGGGGATGATAGGCTGTGCTCAAGCATAACTGCGTTCCTACTGCTTCTTGCAGACTCCGCCAAAACTCACTGGTGAAGATGGGGTCTCGGTCACTGACAATGCTAGATGGTATTCCATGGAGTCGAACGATTTCCTTGAGGTAAAGTGATGCTAGGGATGAGGCAGTTCTTTTACTTTTGACAGGTAAAAAGTGGGCGCTTTTAGTAAGCCTATCCACTATTACCCAAATGCTAGTGTTGCCTCTCCTAGACCTAGGCAGCCCATTGATGAAGTCCATTGATATGCTATCCCACTTCCACTGCGGGACCTCCAGAGGATGTAGCAGTCCGCCAGGCTTTTTCTGTTCCGCCTTAACCTGTTGGCACACCATGCACTTAGAAACGAATTCTGCCACGTCCTTTTTCATGCCGTTCCAGAAGAAAGTCCTTTTTATATCTTTGTACATTTTATCTCCGCCTGGGTGTATCGTCATCTTGGAGTGATGTGCTTCCTCGAGAACCTTCTTTATTAAATCTTTTGTCTGTGGGACGCATAGTCTTCCGTCTCGCCTTAGCAAACCCTTATCGTCGATGGAGTATCTGTTGAGGTGACTTGAAGTTTCACCCCTAATTAGCCTATCAATTGTTTCCACAAGCTGAGGGTCTTCGCGTTGTGCTGTCCCTACTGAATCCACTAAAGTTGGGCGCACTTCGAGAGATGCTAGCAAGCCTGGTACGAAATCGGAGGAAGGCCTAAAGTCGAAGCTGGCTATAAACTCTAGGCTTTGTCTTTCAACAAGCAACGGGCTTAGGGTCAATTTCTTTCGGCTCAACGCGTCTGCCACTACGTTGCCTTTGCCCGGAGTGTAGGAGATTTCGAAATCGTACGAGGCAAGAAACTCCATCCATCTCTGTTGCCTCAAGTTAAGATCCTTCTGTGAGAAAAGATATTTCAACGATTTATGGTCAGTGTAAAGTTCGAACTTCTCACCTAGGAGATAGTGTCGCCAAGACTTGAGTGCAAAGACGATGGCGGCTAACTCAAGATCGTGGGTTGGGTAGTTCTTTTCGTGCACTTTCAACTGCCTCCCGCCATAAGATACTACCCTTCCTTCTTGCATTAAGACGGCTCCTAGCCCTGTCCCACATGCATCCGTATAAACAGTGAACATCTTGCTCCCATCTGGCAGCGTCAAAACTGGGGCTGTTGTTAGAGCCCTTTTTAGTCGTTGGAAAGCAAATTCGCAATCCAAATCCCAATTGAACACTAGATTCTTCTTAGCCAATTTCGTGAGTGGAGCTGAGATTTTCGCAAAATCCCTTATAAATTTTCGATAGAAACCTGCTAGTCCTAGAAAGCTTCGGACCTCAGTTGCATTCCTTGGTGTCTTCCAATCCTGTACCGCCACTACCTTAACAGGGTCCACTGCTAACCCTTGTTTGGATACTATGTGCCCAAGGAACCTCACCTCTTCTCTCCAAAAGTGGCATTTGGAGAATTTGGCTTTTAGTTGATGGACTCGCAAAGTTTCTATGATTGCCCTTAAGTGCTGAGCATGTTCCTCTTCACTCTTTGAGAAGATAAGGATATCATCTACGAAGACCACTACAAATTTGTTGAGGAAATCTCTGAATACCCTACTCATCAGGTCCACAAAGTAAGCAGGTGCATTTGTCAAGCCGAAAGGCATGACAAGCCATTCAAAGAAGCCGTCTGGGGTTCTGAACGCCGTTTTATCGATGCTATCTTCAGCCACCCTTAGCTGATGAAAACCGGTTGCTAAATCGAGCTGGGAGAAAACAGACGCTCCTACAAGCTGGTCAAATAAATCGTCAATTCTAGGGAGAGGGTGCCTATTCTTTTTCGTTAGCTTGTTGAGCTCCCTATAGTCAACACATAGACGGAGTGAACCATCCGCCTTTGTAGCGAACACCACTGGAGCGCCCCATTTTGAAATGCTTCTCCTAATGAACCCCTTTTCTAGAAGCTCTTTAATCTGTTTACTGAGCTCTTTCCTTTCCCGTGGAGCCATGTGTCTAACGGGTAACGCAACGGGCTTTGCATTATCTACAAGATATATGCGGAAGTCTATTTCCCGCTTCGAAGGCAAGCCCTTCACCTCTTCGAAGACATCCGGATATTCCCGGACCACTCTAACTGATTGCAAATTTTCAACAGAGGCATCTAGCGATTCAAGATAACTAAGCATAACCGCATACGAGGGATTACAAGAAATTTCCAAAGTATTACCGAGCTGGGTTAGGAGCCTAACAACTCTTTTCTCACAATCAAGGATGGCCCCATTACTGGATAGCCAATCCATACCCAAAATCAAACCATAACCCGAAAAGCCCAAAACAAAGGCACTACATTGAAATTATACACTTAGAATAGAAATTTTCAATCCCACACAGATCATAGACAAATGAGCTGGGCCCCCAATTGGGTTTGAAACAATTAAGGGGTCCTCTACCATACTAGTTTTTAGGTGCAGAGATTCTACTAAAGCAGACGAGATAAAGGAGTGTGATGCTCCAGAATCAAATAAAGTGCGAACGGGGTGATCATAAAGATAAACTACACTTTCTACAGAAGTATTTATACCTCGCTGTTGCAGAGGTGGCGCTTCCAGCACATGAACCTGTGCCCTTGGGGTGGATCCAGCCCTCTGCCCCTGTCCTCGTTTCTTTGGGCAGTCCTTAGCCCTGTGGCCTGTCTCACTGCAAGAAAAGCACCCACCATTCTCCTTGGCCTTCTTTTTCCGGCAGTCCTTTACTAAGTGCCCCACTTTGCCACAGAAATTGCACTTCCTCTTCTCTTTGTTTCCTTTCCCGCCCTTCTTAAAATCTGTCTTCTTAGGCTGCAAACCTTCTTTCTTCCCTTGAGAGCTTTCTGCCTTTGTCTCCTTCTTGCCCTTATCCTCTTCATTCAGCAATGCCATTTGCACCAATCTTTCATACGTGGCTCCCATGGGTATATGAGTCATGGCCAAACTGTGTAATGGCTCATTCAACCCTTTGACGAAACGGAGAGCCTTCTTATGTGGGGTATTGACTAGGTCCAGCCCAAACCTAGCCAGCTCATCGAACTGATTCACATACTCTCTGACTGTCTTGTCCCCTTGCTTAAGAAATAAGAATTTTTCCAACTGCAAACTTCTTTCCGCATCTGAGAGAAATTTAGTCTCAAACCTTGCCCTAAAGTCCTCCCATGTCTCTACTGGTCTTTCAGCATTAGTGACTTCCCACCAGTAGGAAGCCTCGCCCTTCAATAGCCACACTGCCAATTGTACTTTTTGTCTATCCTCTACCTCAAAGATGATGAATAGGTCCTCCGTTTCTTTCAGCCAATTTCTAGCTGCCACGAAGGACTCAGTTCCATGGAAATCCTTTCCTCCCATAGCTTTAAAATCTTTACATATCTTAGCGAATGTGTTTCCCCGTGGACGAGGTGGAGGAAAAGGTGCTGCTGCAGCTGGATGATTTCCTTCAGCTGGGGGAGGAGGAACGGTAGGACCTGGCTGAGTGGCCCTTGCTTCTAAGAACCGTCTAAACCAACTAGGTATTGGCACCCCTTCTGGCAAGTTAAGTTCTTGGGACATGCTGAAACAAAAAGGATAGATTCAAAATGAAGGATAAGAGATAATACCTATGGCTTTGGGGGGGTGGACTTTGCCTTTTTAAAATAAAATAATATTTTTCTTATAAAAATGCTTCTTTAAATTTTCTTTTTGAAAATAATTTTTCAAAACTTTTTATCTTATCTGGTAAACCTATGCTCTGATACCAAGTGAAACACCCCACCTCCGTTAGGGTCACTCTCAAAGGGAATGCCCTAATTTTGGTGGAGGTTTATAAGTATAAGTCACAGATATAAGAACACATATTTGTAAACAGCGGAAAAACAACAACTTTTATTTCATAAAAGAAAATACGTGCTACAACAACATCACCATAATTGTCTTACATCTTTTCCAAAAACATAACACTTTCATAATCTGTCTTGATTACATTATTTAAAGAAGCATAAATAAAACATAGATAAACTGCAAAGGCCCCATAGTGGTTGTCCAAAGCCATAGTTCAAGACGAAAAGGACCAAGCAATACATTTCTCTTCTTCAAGCTGGATGTTAAGGCTGGTCAAGCTGCTGTGTTCCCTCCCTGTGGACCTGGGGGGGGGGGGGAACGGAAGAAAAGAAGACGAATGAAAAGTAGAGTCAGACATAAAGCCTGAGTAAGTCTAGTACTATTCTGTCTATGAATAAAGAACTGGGTATGATAAGTATAAACAAGAAGTGTGAAAGCACTATAACTTGGTTAAGTTGTCTAGGGTCGAATATACTATCGTACCCCATGGTAATCTCTGAACCCATATAAACTAGTTCCCAACTGGCACCCCATAATCAGGGTGATGTGATCCATTCTATGATGATCGGCTCCTACTCGCATAGTTACATGTGTCTTACGGCCCCCGATGCTGTAGTTACCTATGCTGGTCCCACCATGGGGTGTACCAAGTCCCATGGTGGCGGCCCGACACAATCCTAGAATGCACAGGTATGCTACTGGTGTCCAGTGCCTTATTTTTCTGCGCCGGAGTGTGTGCACGCCCGCACCCCGTTAGAACCTACACTGCTACACCACCGCCGTCGACTTGACCTCTTACAATCAGCCCAGTAATCGTGCCCCACCCTGCCTAGTTTCAGGGTATCCTGATACACCTTCTAGGGTTACTACTAAAAAGGGTCCCCCCCCCCCGTTACTAGGTTTTCTATCTCTAGCAAACATGCTAAGTTGGTTAAGTGTTTTCTAACCTAACCCCCACCAGTCCGTTTAGTTTAGCATGTTCCATTTTGATTAAGTCTTTAGTTCACTTAATCCTAACAATCCTGACTCAGCCTTAATTGTCTTATTAAGGCCCTGACCTCTCACATTAGACAGGTATTGTTGTGGCTTCCTGTTGCCGGTTGGTTCCGGGCAGTCTTATGCCACAACTCAGTCTAACCTCGGGTCCTTATTGGGCTCCATGTTTAACCTCCCACATTGGATAGGTATTGTTGTGACTACTGGACAGCCGGGCGGTTCCGGGCAGGTTTACATCACAACTCAATCCAACCTCGGGTTAAACACATCGTATGTTCTACATTTACATATTTTGTCTTTCTTCTTTATTATATGTAAATATTTGCGGCCCATTATTAAGTTAATGGTGTAAAGATTACACCAATCATGGGCCCAACCCATACTTGAATTTGGGCCCTTCTATTTTATATTTTCATTCATTAGTAATTTTAACCCAACGTTATTTTCCCCCGTTTAACACGTCCGTTTATTATATATATGTTGGGCTTAGCCTTTTAAAGCCCAACTTAGCCATGCGAAAAGGGGAGGCTTAAAGCGTGATTACATACACAAAAAGGGGAATGTGAACGCATGAACTTGCAATATGACGTTGAAAATACAAAATAGAAACTGGTGTACTTGCATAGTAGTGACATATACTTTGGTCATAAAGCATAAGTGACATGAATCAAACCATGTAAACTTGTAGTTAAGTTAAGAATATCACTATCGACACATAGGCTTAACTACAACATAAACCTATATTTTTATTCAGGCATAATGTCAAACATAAGCAAATCATGTTCATAAGACTACTACATGTTTACAAAGGTGCCTACTTTTGTGACTAATACAAAAGTATAGCTAAATTTGTTCACATAACCATGGCATAAATATTTCTAACATGAAATCATGATTTTTACTTTAGTCATGCGAACTTGCAAAAAGGGATTTTGAATCTAACCTAGCAATGTACCACATATGTCATCATATAATTCTTGTAAACAATATAGACTTAATTATGCAAAATATCAATCATAGCCTAGTCATATTCATAAGTTTGCAAATAGGTTTTCTAGTACAAAAGCATGACTTAATACATAGATCATGATGCCAAATTTTCAACATAATTTCATATGGACTATGATAACCCAAACTTATTCCAATTACTTCACAAAAATGACGTTTGTATAAAAATACACCTTATGATGGCATAGTAGCAAAACCCCAAACTTGCATGAATTTCAATTAATCAACTACATACATGTAGCTTCCACATGGATTACATAATTTGCGAATATTCCAAACGTATACTTGCATAAAACTACCGCATGTAGTTTTTCATAACTGAATAACACAATTCGAGAATATCCAAACGTATACAATATTCCAAATCGATAAGAATCATAGTAACGCACAAATTATGAATTATTTATCACCACAACCAAGTATACAAACCAACACAGTTATTTGTTCATACCAAAGTAATACTCTACTTACAATGGTGAGGCGAATTCTCAAATTTAGGGATTTGAAGATGCGGTTTGATTTGATTGAGTTGCTTTATGCCTTAGAATTTGCCTCCTAATCCTCTCTCCAATTGGTGGCTACCCCTAGTCGTTCCTCAGCAACATGGCGGCTTTGTTCTTATTTTTGAATGAATAGATTAGGGTTGAGTCTAGGGTCATTTTTATAGGGGTTATGAACTGATTAGGACCATTGATGTTGCTTGGATTGATCGTAGCCATTCATCCTAAGGAGAGACCAATTACAGCCTGCCACCTAGCTCTAATGACAAAGCAGACTACAGAAAATCGACCAACATAGAATAGGCCAGCCAGGTTGGACTGGGTTCGACCTGGCTCTGGACCAGGTCGACATGCCTGTCGACAGCCCTGTCGACCTGGCTAGACCAGGTCGACAGCCCAGTCGACCTGGGTGCGTTAGGCGGGTGTTTTTCCGCCCTGGCCCATTGGGCCCCATTTTGGAATTTAAATTTGATTTTCTGAGCTATTTTATTCTGTTTGAATTTTAAACTTAATTCAAAAACTTCCGAAGGCCATATCTTCTTCATACGGACTCCGTTTTTCGAAAACTCGGACTCTATTTCGCGTATTTTTCCGAGACGAACGCAATGGCGTATTCCGTTTCCCTTAGTTCTTTGATTTCAAATTAATTATACTTTAATTTGTGAATTTCACAGTTATAGAATTCGCGGGGTGTTACATCTATTTTCTTATATTAGAAAATATTTCTGATTCTTATTTGGAAAACATTTCCAAATCTCCTTCATTGGATTTAAACAGATGTTTAAATAAAACATCGCTATGCCAACTCAAACCATTATACTCGTTAACTAAATTCACTTAACCAACCTTCACTGTTGAAACTCAACCATTCCTTAGTTAAAAACGAAGTCAATCAAGTTGGGGTATAACTACCTCTCAGACCTTAACTGAACAACATTTCTAACTTCGAAATAGACAAAGTTCATCTCCTAGCTCTTCAACAAACTTCCTTCCGTAACTCTCGAACTCTATTTACGAATCCACTTCTTTATTTAAAACATTGAATATAACTATAGCGTTATAATCCCTACTTCTAAAATATCTAACCTAAAAATATATATTTTATCCCTCAATTTAACAAAATAACTAACTAGACAATTTATAACCAAATAAATAGATCTTGCTTAAAATGGAAAGTGGATAGTACTTTCTCGAATTCGATATAATCGAATTTCAATCTATAACTCCCTTTCGAATAATCTCTATTCGATAATTCCTTTTCGAATAAACTATATTCGATTAACCCCTTTCGAATAAACTATATTCGATAACTCCTTCCGAATAAACTATATTCGATAACTCCTTTCTTCGAATACTATATTCGATTAACTCATTTCGAATAAACTATATTCGATTAACTCCTTTCGAATAAACCATATTCGATAACTCCTATCTTCGGATAAACTATATTCGAGAACTCCTTTCTTCGAATAACTATATTCGATTAACTCTCTTTAATTAACTTTATTCAATTTACTCTAATCGAATAACTCTATTCAATTAATTCTATTCGAATAACTCTAATTGATTAACTCTAATCAATTAACTCTATTGGATTACTCATTTTTGAATAGCTATATTCGATTAATTCTCTTTACACTACAACAAAATGACCCTATTACAACGGTGGAACACCGTTGTAATATACATTTTACAACGGTGGGCAAACCGTCGTGTATTAAGAAGTTGTAATAGACTAATATCTTTTACAACTTTTCTGCACCGTTGCGACACCGTTGTGAAATGTATATTTTACAACCGTTTTCCACCGTTGTAGTAATACATATTGCAACATTTTTGCACTGTTGTAGTAATACATATTACAACTTTTTTCACCGTTGTAGTAACTCCTACTACAATTAATTATAACAATATGATTTTTGTTTCGTTATACATTACATTTCATATAAAAATAAATATTTATATTGAATAAAATGATACTACTCTGAACTAAAATAATCAATTAAATATTTTATTTCAATATTTGAATTAGTACAACAATACATACATTCCTCACTACAAACTGATCACTCAATACACTCAGTTACATACACACTTTCGTATAAATATACATACACATTGACACACATCGAGTCTTTATGCTCCAGCATCCAACCCAGTTACCTATCACAAAATTTTACACATATTAATATGGGATGGTTGATCTTCATAAATTCGCTTCTTACCATCGCAATCCTCAGGTAAGAAGAGGGAGAACATATCATAGAGAAGTGTTGCATTGGTAGGGATATTGCAATCACCTACAAATAAAATGCTTCGATTTCGTAAATATGATACAAATATGAGATTATACAACAGTGTAGAAAACTATAAGAAAGAAATTTGGAAATAACACAATTAAGCTTCACCTTTAAAGCATCCGGCAGGCTCAGGTCCATATGCTAACAATGGAGGTATCATAAGCTACCTGCATTCTTTTACATGAAATATACTACACATTCTTTTACAACAAAATTCATGTAATATAGTACCTGCATATGACAAAAGCTACCTGCATATGACAAAATTCATGAAAATTCATATACTACACATTCTTTTACCACAAAATTCATGAAATATACTACCTGCATATGACAAAAGCAACCTGCATAGATCCTCCTGAGTTTTTCACAACAAAATTCATGAAATATACTACACAAAAAGCAAATATAGATTATTATATAAGGAGTGCACCACATTCTTTTACAAAACCAACAACTACCTGCATATGACAAAAGAACAGGAATACATAAAAATTCAAACTGGTAACAGCATTATACCATAAAAAGGAAATTATACCTCTACACTGTCATCTGTTGGATTTTCCAGAAGAATTGTGAGCAATTCCAATACAAGGACTTCATGCGCTACTTGCTGGTAGACATAATAATAAAGGTCACATTATAAAACACATAATAACAATCAGTATTAGAGAAGGAAGCTGAATTTGAAAATTTTCTGTTAACTAAACTCAAACCAAATTCATGTTCATCTTGGAGAGAAATAAAATTCTTCTGCACAATTTATAAACAGTCACTACATAATGAAATATATGTACCATTTTCCCTTGCTTGGCGGTTTTCTTGATTTCTACGATTAACTTCTTTTCCTGGTTCTGCAAACCTTGCCTTTCCTTCTCTATGTGCATAATAAAATGAACCATAACCATACTACAACGGGACAATAACCCAATCGACAGGAATAACATCCAAGTAACCCCAAACAGTTTATAATTAGAAACCGACGCAGCCAATTTGAAAGAAGAATAATGGTAAGCGAATTTACTTTAGGTCGATGACATGGCGGTGTTAAATGGAAGTGAAGGCTCGGGTATGGAAAAGGAAGCAGCTTTCGGGCATAGGCGGTCTTCGGGTTTGCGACAGTGACACGGTTCGATTTGCCAAACAGGCGTTGGTGCAGGACAGATATCTTTGTAAGGCAGAGGCTGAGGAACGGATATTGGAACGACAATAGTTGAAGTAGCAGGTGGTCCGGTTGAACTTGCGAGAGAAAGGACAGCGGGAAAGAAGCAGGAGCTCACTACTTTGGTTGCGATGGAAACAGTGAGCAGTTCGATTGAGGATGGAGGAGGCGTCGGATCTGGAGTAGGTGTTGAACGAAGAAGAGTGGTCAAGGCAAATTCTGGCGGTGCGAATTAGGGCCAAGGAAAAATGAAGGCCATTAATTTCGAATTGAGGTAATTTTTTTTTGTCGGTTGATAAAAAGTATAACGTGAGGAAGTAAAATATTAGGGTTGGCCGCCAAAATTTTCAAGGTGCCGCCACTTCTTCAAACGATTGATTTTTTCACGTTTACGTTTACGTGATTGGTACTTACTAATGTGATTATATCTTATATTTCAATTGTTTTCAGCACTATACATAATATTATTTCTCATAGAAATCAATTAACAAATTTCAACACTCAATGGATCACGTTGGTTAAGTCTTCTAAATATTCATTTCGATTTTAAGGTTCAATTATCATAAGAAAAAAAGAAAAAAACAAACTAATTTTTTGAAATTTTGGATATTTTATAAAAATTCTAGTTCACTGATTTTTTTTAATTAATTTGTGAAAATTTCAATATTTTATAAGTTTTGTTTAGAAAAATTTAAACTTTTTTTTGAAATATTGGATGTTAAATATAATTATTACCCATAACTATTAAATACTAATAATAAGTATTACATTTTAATTATTAAAGATTTCTTATTAATCGTTCGTTATTATAAATTATTTATTAAATATAATCTTAGTTATTAATCTCTTCTTCGTAATTATTAATCTCTACTTCTTAATTATTAATAGCAATCATTGATTATTCATGATTAGCATTAATTATTATACTTTAATTATTAACTATTTAATATTAATTATGTAATATTAACTATATTTTTTAATTATTCTTCTTAATTTCTAAGTATTAAATATTACAGATTGATTATTGATTATTACTTCCTAATTGATTATTAATAGTAATTATTAGTTATTAATTATAAATAATCAATATAAATGTATTAATATTAATTATTAGTTATTAATTATATTAAAATATAGTAATATATATTACAACAGTCAAAAAACAAAAGTTGTCATAGGCTTTTATTACAACGGTCAAAAGAACACAGTTGTTAAAAATAAGTTTATTACAACTTTTCTGGAAAAAAGTTGTAAAAAAACATTTATTACAACAGTGCTTTTACCACCGTTGTAAAAGTAAAGTTGTAATATGGTGTTTTTGTTGTAGTGTTAACTCTATTCGAATAATTAATATTCGGTAACTCTATTTAACTCTATTCGAATAACTCTAATTGATGAACTCTAACTGGTTAATTCTAACTGATTAACTCTAACTGATTAACGCTAACTGATTAATTCTAACTGATTAACTCTAACTGATTAACTCTAAATGATTAACTCTAACTGATTAACTCTTCGTCCATATTCAGTTTCAATAACGATGTTGAAATCGATTCTTACTTCTCTATGTAAGTCCAAACTTATATATATTCTATTTATCCAATGATAAATATTTTACTTAACTTATAAAACCTTATTTATAAATTAATCTTCTTACTTTATCTGTTAAAACATATTTCTCTTAAATATCCACTTTAAATCCATATTCTGTTATACCCGTGTGCGAAGCATAGGTCTAAACCTTCCTAGTGTAAAATTCTCTTTTTAAACAATTATATTCTTTTTTCAAGTATTCCCTTTTATAGTCTATTTATTTTCTAATTAAATATTTCCTTTATAATTCTATTTATTTTTTAAATAAATATTCCTTTTCAATTCTATTTACTTTCTAAATAAATATACCTTTTACATTTGTTTTACAAATATTTTCCTTTATATTTATTTTACAAATATTTTCCTTTATATTTGTTTTACAAATATTTTCCTTTTATATTTGTTTCACAAATAATTTCCTTTTATATTTGTTTTACAAATATTTTCCTTTTATATTTGTTTTACAAATAATTTCCTTTTATATTTGTTTCACAAATAATTTCCTTTTATATTTGTTTTACAAATATTTTCCTTTATATAATCCTTTGATTTTATAAATAATTCCTTTGATAACTTTCTTTGATTATATAATTATCTTCTTTTATAAAATCCTTTTCCTTCTGTATATAAAATCCATTGATTTTATATAAATAATTTATTTTAAAAATACACTTTGAAATCCCCTTTTCTACATCCCAGTATTTCTTATGGTATTTAAAATACCAAATAACAGTGATCGATATCATTCAAACACACATAATCCACAACAGATTATATATCACATCATATATTACAATATATGAACGGAACAGTATTATAAATACTGAGGAATCCGGTTGGATCCCTCCAACCTGTTTTCCTGCATCACAGATGTTAAACAATATAATTAACATAGATTTCATTTCAATATGAAATATTCTGCTAAACAAAATCAATATTTGATTAACGATTTATATATATATATATATATATATATATATATATATATCGTTATCTATAATTTCAACCAATACATAAGCAGTTCAACCAAACAGTTAACACACAACAATCAACAGATAATTATCAGTTCTAAAAATATGTTATAAAAATATAACTGTTCAGAGTTGGTGAGTTTTACTCATATTGGACGATCATCATTAATAACGGTTACCATCGCTTGATTCAGACGGATAATTTATTTTGCTATAAATTGTAATGGGCTCCAGTTCACTCCCAGTCAGTCCCATTTTATAGGCTCCGTCCATACGATCCCAACTGATCCTGTTTTGTTCAATTCTGATAACGTATGATAAAGTTATAGTTATTTAAAGTTAACACATTTCTATATTTTAATTTAAACTAATTTTTAATATATATACGGCCTCATCCCTTGAAATTCTCGGCCTAACTTTCCATTTGAAAGCCCATGACCGCCTGAACACTTCTTCCCCACTCTCGTGTAAAACCTCCGAGCTCTTAAGGCCATTGCTCCACTTCGTCTCAACCGCACTCCCTCCATGGAGCACCGAACTCCACAAGAACACCACCCACGAACTCCTGCTAACAATCTACATCACCTCCTCCTATTCACCCTCAACTCGCGCCTCCCTTATAGAATCCGACATCGAGCTTCAACGTCGGCTATAGGGAAAGGATCAACATATTTAATTTTGATGAAATTCCCAAAATTCCAACAAGACGTGGATTCCTTCTCTCAATCTGAGACGACCCCAAATCCCGTTCTGACGGAGACAAGGGTTATCTTTGGAATATAATACAGAAACAGATAATAGCAGAACAGAATAATAAAATACACCAGATAATGGACAATAGAATATACTGGATAAAAGTAATCATCAGAGTTACACAGTATACATGATCTTACTTAGCACAAACACAGTTCAACTATACATAAATGTCTAAGGCGGAAACAAACAAAATATGTACAATAGGAGCTGAACAGCATAAAAAGAGATAAATAATAGAATCCATCTTCAGCTCCAGCTATCCAGAAAGAACCAGCTAAACCTGAATACAAGGCTGCCTGTGTAGAAAAAGGGGCACCCGAGTTTGAGAGTGAAACAAACTACGAGTCAGTCATGGGACTGGTATGAGAAATCTACTCAACACATATATAATATAGCCAATCACAGGACCACGCCACTTTCGTGGAACGGGTTTACTCCAGTGGATTGCCAGTGCTTTAAAACAAATCTTTCTTTTAAACATCGCTATGCTTTTTATAAAAATGAAGCCATTATAAGACTCAGTTCCCATCACACAATGCAGCGCAAACCGGAGGATATAGTTTTACCTTATAATGGCCAAAATATGATTGATACGAATAAAACAAAGGCATTTGATAGTATTGCTAGTGTTTATATGTTTTGAAAACAATTTCAAATCATAACTATCAATCATAGACGGCATTAATTCCCCATACCACTATGTCGCCATATATATAGGTATACAATCAAAACCACACAGTCACGTATTTGGAAATTGGATTTCCGTCATGAACCAAGGCAAAAGATAGTCCTTACCGAATTCGAGATGCTCTAGCCCGCCCCTCAGGACCCAGACTCAGGTGGCTTCTGGTGATGGCGACGGCGGTTGGAAACTTGGAACTTTCGAGCTCGATATCTCTTCGAATGATGCACGAAAAAACACAAACTACATATGGATTGGAAGATCTTCTTGAGCTCTTCAAAATCTTTAACTGGGGGAGGGGCTAATTTTTCCTGTGGGAGGAGAAACGGAGGAGAGAAGGCCCGGGCAGTTTTCCATCGTAAATCTCGATCGGGGAGAGAGAAGCGGGGGGGGGGGGGGGTCTGACGTGGATTAATAGATTTTTTTATTTATTTATAAAGTTTTAAAATCCGAAAATACCCCTTGCCACACACGAACACCAATCCAAGCCCAACGACTGTCGTCCCTAGCGTTTTACCCCCATTCCGAACACAATGGGATATGTTTCGTAGGCCCATTCGACTGTTTCAGTCAGTTTCCATTCAAATCAAAATATAAAACATTCAATATTTAATTTGAACGTACATTTCAATTTGCCAGGGCCACAAAATGATTCGAAAAATTCAAGAAAAATAAATCTAGCTATGTTTTGATGATACGGTCCCAACAAAACTATTTTCATCGAATTCTGAGATCGTTTGCAAAAAGGCCCATTTTTGGTCGATCCAATTTAACTGTAATTGACCAAAACACATTTTCCTTTGCCACGCTCACATACTAGCTTCAAAAATTATGAAATTTGAAACCTAGCAATAGCTTCACATCCCGGATCCAACAAAAGTGGTTTCGTCGAATTCCGAGGTCGTATGCAAAATGGTCATTTTCACGGGCTATATAAATTCCATATCGACCCTTCTGAAAATTCATTTGGCCATAACTTTTGCCTTTCGCTATGAAAATTCGATTTTTCAGATTCTTTAGAAAGGTATTGAGACGACCCGAAATCCCGTTCAGACGGAAACAAGGGTTATCTTTGGAATATAACAGAGAAACAGATAATAGCAGAACAGAATTAAATAAATACACCAGATAATGAACAATAGAATATACTGGACAAAAGTAATTATCAGAGTTACACAGTATACAGGATCTTACTTAGTACAAATACAGTTCAGCTATACATAAAAGTCTATAGCGGAAATAAACAAAATATGTACAATAGGAGCTGAACAGCATAAAAAGAGGTAAATGATAGAATCCATCTTCAGCTCCAGCTATCCAGAAAGAACCAGCTAAACCTGAATACAAGGCTGCCCGTGTAGAAAAAGGGGCACCCGAGTTTGAAAGTGAAACAAACTACGAGTCAGTCATGGGACTGGTATGAGAAATCTATTCAACACATATATAATATGGCTAATCACAGGACCACGCCACTTTCGTGGAACGGGTTTACTCCGTTGGATTGCCAGTGCTTTAAAACAAATCTTTCTTTTAAACATCGCTATGCTTTTTATAAAAATGAAGCCGTTATAAGACTTAGTTCCCATCACACAATGCAATGCAAACCGGAGGATAGAGTTTTTACCTTATAATGGCCAAATATGCTTGATACGAATAAAACTAAGGCATTTGATATTATTGCTAGTGTTTATATGTTTTGAAAACAATTTCAAATCATAACTATCAATCATAGACGGCATTAATGCCCCATACCACTATGTCGCCATATATAGGTATACAATCAAAACTGCACGGTGTCGTATTTGGAAATTGGATTTCTGTCATGAACCAAGGCAAAAGATAGTCCTTACCGAATTCGAGACGCTCTAGCCCGCCCCTCAGGATCAGAGCTCGAGTGACCCTTGGATCGTCAGGGCCGGTCCACCGATGTGGATTAAAATTCCTGAACACTGCGTTTCCCTGCCCTTTGGGGCGTAAACGAGCCAACGAATGACTCCATCGGACTCGAATTGTCCGATCAAACCGAGGCGCCTCGCAACAGCAACAACCACATAGGTGAAAAGTATATAAATGTCAGGGCTGGTAGGTCACTGACACCACCCTAGCTAGAAAGAAATGCATGCCCTCCCTGAGGTCCTTCTCCCGTTTCTGGTTCATACCGAGGTGTGAGGCTCGCGAATTTACGTTATACACAAAGCAACGCCACACAGGCGGCGCTTTGATCATCACCACAAGACTTTGCTTTTCAACAGAAGCCCTGATCACTGCATCTTAGTATTCCACACAGGCAATTCATGCCATGCGACTGATGTCCATCGATATACAACCTCTGAGCTCGTGCGTCTCAGAGAAGGGCGTTAAGCAAAAGAATAAATTCTCCGCCGCCAAACAGATGTATATTTAATAGAGATCAATCAACACAGAATAAAATCCAATGTCAGACACACAGTCCATTTACAAGTCCGTTCTGGGTCTGAACGAAACCGGAGGCACTAATTACCTCGCAAACCCTTCGATCACCACGTACGTCTGGACGATCACCACTCTTTATCCATATTTCGGGATGCCTCCCAATCAGGACCTCGGTTACCATCCAAACGAGGTGAAGATCTCCGGTCTTCGACCATCGTCTTCATCTTGGACTTTCAATCGTCGGTCAACTATTTGAAATGAGAATTAACTCGGCCTTTTCAAATAGTTCACGAATATTTAGAATTTCAAATCAATTTATTTCAATGGTTAAATTATTCGACAACACCAATTGTGTTCTTTAATGTAATTTTCACACCAAACACATTCAACCATCAAAAGCCACATAAATCGAGCAAATTCAGTTTATTTCCATTCCATATCGTTTATGATATTTTATAATGATTTATCGCTATTTTTATTTATTTTAAAATAGCCTATTTATTCAAAACGACGCTTCGGGCCATAACGCGGCCGTGGCGCTGTTTTTCTTCAGAATTGATTTACATATATCTGAAAATCTAACCGTTGGATCTTCATAAAATTTACATCATTAGAAAGGTCTCTTCAAAACGAATCCAACGGTTCCAGTTTCGGGAAAATCCGACGGTTGGATCTCCCTGTACAATCGTTTGAAGTTTCGATTTCAAAATACGAATTGCAGCGTCGTTATTCGATTAACTATATAATTGTATTTATATATATATAATCGCTTCTGGCGCTGTTTTTCTTCAGATTTGAATTAAACATTCCAGACAATCCAACCGTTGGATTTTTACAAAGTTGGTGCCGTTGGGAAGATATTTCCAAGGCGAACCCGACGGTTGCGGTTTCGGGAAAATCCAATGGTCGGATTCCCCGTACTAGTTGTTTGAAATCACGTTTTCAAAATACGAACTGCACGGCCTCGTTTCGTTTTAATTTTATTTATTTTTATATATTTATATAAATATAGTTCATTCAATGATTTCAATATCGTTTTCACTTCAAATATTTCACTAACGCCTTAAAATTTTGGAAAATTTCGCCATAACCTCCCCTGCACCGGGAGCATCGGGAAATCGCAAATAGCTTTCCCGGTCCTTCTAATCTCAAGAAGAAAAAGAAAAAGCCAAGCGGCTAGCCAACAGGCTCATAAAATCATCACCCAAACAAAACAGTAAATGTGTACCTATTTGTCGAGCACAAAATTTTATTCCTCTTCTCTAGCCCCTTTGCTATAACCTGTTCAATGAATATGCATGTACATATATATAGTTCTTACCATTTATCATTTTCTATTCAACTTCATATTTGATTTCTATTCGGTATAAAAACACCATTCATTCTAATGTTACATACATAGGTACAAATCATATCATTAGCTAATTAGTGAATATTTCAACTCATATATATTTATTTGAACAAGCGGCTATTTTTAACACCTCACATTTCAACGATTCCTGTATATAATAAAAATGTGATTTTTTTATTTTAAAACAATTCATTTCAAAACACTATTTTTCTATATAGTTCATATAGGTGATAAAAATAGGATTTTTATCATAAAACAATTTCTTTTATTACAAGATTATTTTACACAGTTCATATAGTCGATAAAAGGTGATTTTTTATTATCAAACAATTTATTTCAAAATATGAATACCATTCAACACATGAATTTCAAATCAACGAATGAATATCGATTCAACACATGAAGGTTTTCTATAGTTTCTATATATAGATAGAAATGTGATTTTTATATTTAAAACGCGAATACCATTCAACACATGAATTTCTAATCAACGAATGAATATCAATTCAACACATGAAGGTTTTCTATTCAATGAATAAATATAGTTTAAGCAAATGAAAATAATTCAAACACACGAATATTATTCAAAATTTCGGCAGCATAACGGCAGGGTAGTTAAAACCGGGACCGTCCCTAGTACGGCTCCTCGCTCTACCTTAAAACCTCACAGTTTTTGACAATGGGGATCATGCATCTAGTTCGCACGCAGGCGGCATATATATATTTGTTTCATTTCCACAAACTAATCCTATGTGGTTTCAACCAAATATTTCTCAATCACCAATGGGTATTTTTCAACCACAATCAACCAATATCAACCACAAACAATCCCAAACAACCATTCGCTATCAATCAATTTTCACAACAATTTCAATCAATAAATATCGTCCATGGCTTGTGGACGAGGGGGCGTATATATATATATATATATATATATATATTTATATATAGCAATTCACTTTTATTTCCACACATATATATATGGCTAGAAAAAGAAATTGAAGAGTGAGAAATTCTCACCAATAGCTATCCAATACTACGACTCTTCCTTTATAGATATCTTCGCCAATCTCGCCTTTTTGTCGCTTTCACCCGTAGCCACTACATATATAAAAAAAATCGAATTTTTACTTCGCTATTCAATATATAAAAATCCATATTTTTATTATGCTATTCAATATATAAAAATCGAATTTTTACTTCGATGTTCAATATATAAAAATCATATTTTTACTTCGATGTTCAATATATAAAAATCGAATTTTGACTTCGCTATTCAATATATAAAAATTGAATCTTTTTAAATATAAAGATTCCGCCCTTTCAAATATTTCATTATAAAAATCACATTTGATATTTTTCTACACATATAAAGATGCTATTTTTAATATTCCTATCTTGTAAAAATTATATTTTTACTTTTCTACTTAAACAAAATCATATTTTTACACCTCCTATATAGTAAAGATTATATTTTTAATACTTTAAAAATATAAAAATCATACTTTTATTACATTAAAAATATAAAAATCATATTTTTCTCTAACAAAATCAAATCTTTTTGTATTCCAACCATTTGTATATATAAAAAAAACTTATCTTTATATAATAAAATCTCATTTATATATATAATAAATAAAGTAAATAAACAAAATCAGAAAATTTAAGTGTATTATAATTAAATAAAATAAATGAAATACAGAAGAAAGCTTACGGTGGATAATGGGGTGGAGATGGCGTGCCTCAGTCGCAAGGGGGGGTTTGCTGCCACGTCGGAGGTGTAGAGGGACGGGGGAGGGCGCTGGAGTTCGCCGGTGGTGGCAGGCGGAGCAGGCGACGGCCTTCTGGTGGTGGCGTCGGGTTTGGTTCGATTGAAGGGGGGTTTGGCTCGGGACTTCGATCTATGGAGGGGGGGGGGGGAGAAGGGGGATGCGCGGCGTCAGGTGGGGGGTCTCTTCGACAAGGCGATGGGCGGTAGGTTTCCGTCCTCGACGGTTTTTTTTTCTCTCTTTTTTGATTTGCCTGAAGGAAGAAAAGAAAAAAAGGGGGGGGGGGCAGAACGAAAGATAAGGGAGGGGATTAATTTTTTTTATTTAATTATTTAATTTTGCAAAAAGTTGACTTTTACATACGACCTCTAAACGAGGCCCACCGCCTGTCGTCCATAGCGTTTTACCCCCATCCCGAACACAATGGGATATGTATCGTAAGCTGATTCGATCGTTTGAATCAGTTTCCGTTGAATTTAAAGTGCAATTCTTTATATATTCAATTTAAATGCACATTTCAATTTAGTGGGGCCACATACGAACGCGAAAAATTCCAGAAAAATATTTTCTAGCTACATATTGACGATACGGTCCTAACAAAACTAGTTTCGTCAAATTCTGAGACCGTTTGAAAAATGGCCAATTTCCAATCGATTAAAATCAACTGAAACCGGTCAAATGCGTTTTCCTTTGCCACGCTCACATATTGATTCGAAAAATTATGAAATTTGAAACCTAGCAATAATTTGACATCACGGATCCAACAAAAGTGGTTTCGTCAAAATCCGAGGTCGTTTGCAAAATGTCCATTTTTAAGGGCCTGAATTCCATAACGACTATTCAGAACTTTCAACTGGGCATATCTTTTGATTCCCGCTATCAAATTCCGATTTGTCAGATTCGTTGGAAAGATATTCACTAATAGATTTAAATATTTTTGGTTTCACTAAAATCCGGATTGTTTTGCACCCGATACAGTCCGACAAAGTTTGAATTCAATTTTTGAACTGTAGCGCCATTTTAGGCCTTGTTTATAATTATAATTAATTATATTCATTTTCAATTGTCGATTCAAACTCAGTTTTCATCACCATTATTTAAAATATTTATTTTAAATATTTAAAATCCATTATTTTAGCCAATTTAAAAATTTTAAATTGGTTCAGATTTTTTGGGTCGTTACAATCTCCCCCACTTAAAACTTTTCGTCCCCTAAAAGGAACAAAGTCGAAAGTGGTTTGATAAATCTACAATCACACAACACAACAACCAATCCAATTGTTTTTAACCTTCAAAAATATACTAATCAAATCCTATACCCTTTAAAAATCATTCAGACTATATAATTAAAAGTGCACATTTATGAAAAGAAGATAACAATAGAGTAGAGAATTGATGATTGATCGATAGAATTTCCATTTGGAGATAATATCGTTGTTTGCACACAGACATGTTTTCATTTGATAGTTAAATCACCGATTATAAAAGTTTTTGACCATTTTACGTTGTTAATATGGAGAGACCGGTTGGATTATTATCCAGAGAACCACTCCGTATTGGCACAAGCGTTGCGAATCAAGTATGCTGAATATATTGAAGACGGAGTGAAGTGCAAGGGCTATCCTATTTACAGAATAGTGCCTTCGGTTTGTCCACTCCCAGGACAAACGTGTATGGAAGAATGCCTGACAGAGTATATTCAATAGATCGCGTAAGTTGATCTCTTCAAACATACTTACGTTTGGTGGCGGAGGAATTCGTTTCTCTTAGCTTTATACCCATGGTGTTTTTTGGGGAAATCAATTTGTGATTTGGCGAGTATGACGATGTGGCATTCAAAGTGAATGATCTGTCAGAGATAAGCGTGGCCTCTTGCCTCATCAACGGGGAAATGACAAAAATCGGGCAGGCAACATGGCTATGTGGGTCACACTCATTAGGATGTATAATCACCTATCTAGAGAAATTCCAATTGTTTCTTAAATCTATCGATGCTGCCCCATTTGGGAGACGGTTGCTGATCCCAACCGTTGGTGATATACATTCGATACACTCAAGCGAAATGAGTGGTCGGTCATGTAAGGGCCGGGTTGCAAGATGTTTTTGTTGAACCTAGTGTATTCGCCTCTAGAGATACACTATCGGCAGGTGGTCCCATACATTGTCAAAGTCGGAATCCAGTTTCCAATAAGTGCCCGCGAGTTTGATTTGTATACTATATATGTAGAGCGTGAGATGCAAGCGTTCTACTATATTTTAATTACTTGTGATTAGACATTATTATAATATCAGATAATATATGATTTCCAAAGTGTTTTGGGTTATCGTAAGGTAAAAACCGTCCGTGTTTATGTGTGGATTGGTCTTACGATTATCTTTTCTTTCGAAAGGATTTTGAAAGTTAAACCAAATGATTTGAGTTTACTCACACCAGTCCCATGACTGACCCAGAGTTTATTTTGTTTTGTTTTCCCTAAACTCTTGGGTGCCCAAATTTGTACGGGCAGTCAAGTAGTCAGGATTTACAGGTGTGCTTGAAGAGCTTGGAGCAGGAGGCTTCAAGATTTTTCTAGCTATTGATTATTCCGCTGTGATGAAAGTGTTGTACTCTGATAATGGTATGATAGACTTATACTGCTATGATTTCAAGATATGTTGTCTATTATATTTTATTCGTTCCGCTGTGAGATTCATGTTACTCTGATGTTGTTGTGTTCTTCTTCTTCTGTTCTAATTTTCTATCTTATCTATTCTCACCCTCTAATTTCTTCTTTGGACTATCCGTTAATTTCGACTTTTGATTGTTCGATAGGTGTTGTATATCGGATAACCAAGGTCGTCTTTTCCCGGGTCGTTACAGTTGGTATCAGAGCTGAAGGTTAGGTGATTTACCTTGGCTCTGTGGCGTGACTCAGTAGAGATGGGGTTAGTAATGCCCTAGACTGAGTTTGAGTGTATATATAAGAGTGAACGTATTTGTTATTTTATATAAAATGATTTTATACCGTGGAGATTTATTGGTTGAGTCGTTTATGAGTTCTAGTCGATGAGTTTGATCCACTGTATCGATAGGAGTTTATAAACACTTGAATACGATGGGTCGACACGATATGTTTTGAAAAAAGGGTAAATGAAATAATTTTACCCAAATTATATTTCGATATAAGCAAAGTATAGATATTTGAAATTATTATAGTATATTGGATGTGTTGGTTGTGATTATAATCGAATAAGATTATAAAATGTGAAATGGTTATGTAAATAACAAATCAAAATTCATATAAGTGAAATATATGAAATCAGATGAATTAAATCTGAATTTAAGTTCAGAATTGGAATTAAAATTGCTAAAATTTGAATAAGCGTTGTAAATGGAATTAAATTGAATGTATGTGAATTTTAAAATCCTGGGAGATTTTAAATTTGTTACAAGCATTGAAAAGGGATATTTTGAAATGAATTTCAAAATGAAAATGTTTAAAAATGGGTTTTGAAAGTGCTATATTATTGAACTCACTTCGATAGCTGGAAAATAAATTTCGATGTTGATCCGGACAACGTCGGTGCTCATTTTCGAGTTTGTACGTGACGGATTACTACCAAAGATTTTGTTTTTGAATTGTTTTGAGAAACCGAGTTGTTTTGATATTCCAAAGGGATATTTGATTTTTGGAAAAGGCAAAGCTATTTGAAACTCCCAGGTACAGATTATTGAAATAAACACAAATTAAATAGAAATTTGTGAAAGCAAATTTGAAATTGAATTGAAGGCAGTTCAGTGGAAATTGAGTTGAATTGAAATAGAATGGTATCAAGTAGAATTGGACTAGATTAGAGATAATCTGGGATAGAAATGGACGGTCGAGCAAGAAATTTGAATTGAGATTGGAATTGCAGTTTGATTGAAATTTGGCTTGGTTATAAGCGGATGGTCGTGTTGAAGATAAAAGTGATTGGGAGTTTGATTGGGATGATAGTGGTATATGCTAAATTGATAGCAGAGTTGGATGCCCGACAAAAAAGGTACACATTCATATTCATATGAGTTTGATGAGATTTATGAGCCTGTTTGGCAAGCCACTTGGCTGTTTGATTTTCTTTTGGGTTGAAGAAGGCCTAGGGAGGCGAGTTGGAGTTTGAGCTATTGGCCAGTACAAAGAAGGTGCTGGCGAAATTTTTCAGAAATTTCGAGTGTTAGAAAATTTTCAGAATTTTTGAAAATTTTCGTTTATAGAAATAAATTAATAAATTAATTAGAATAGATTGGTTTAGTGAAATCAGAGTAACCAAATAATTTTAACCTAGTTATAAAATTCATTTTTCTACCTTAGCAATTTCGAGGATGAAATTATTTTAAGGGGGGAAGAATGTAACGGCCCAGATTTTTTGACCATTTAGTTATTATTTAAAAATGTTTTTTTTATTATTTTGGAATTCTAAACTGTTTAATTTCAATAATTTTGAATATTTTATTTAATTCCGAAATGGTAGAAATTTAGTGGATCTGCAATATAATGTGAACTGGCAGTATAAAATGATAAATTTTTAATTTAAAATAGTACTTTTACAAAGGATGTAGTAGCTAACGAACTCGGATTTCGATGAAATCAGTTTCATTAAATCTGAAATGATGAAATTAGGTAACCAACCAAGTTACGTCAAAAATGGCATCAAAAAATAAAAGGCCAAAATTTGAACTAAATTTTGACGGTAATTGGAATTTGCTAATGCTAACGGCAAAACTGGAACCTGAGACCTATCCAGGAAAATTCTAAACATAGGATATTAGCTATATATGAAATCTGGAAAATCCTATAATGGATAAAGAAAGTTATTAAGGAAACAAAATTTAAATAAATTATTTGAAAATCTAAACGAACTCCGATTTTTTATTTGAATACATAGGATTGAAGTACGTTAAAAACCGGATCAGATGGTGGAAGAATTTCTGAAAACTGTTATCGTTTGATACTCCAACATGAGACCGGAAGGTGTTGAAACTAACACAAAACACTATTTTGAATTTGAATTTAAAATATTTGAAATTTCAAAAAAAATCAAAATTGATATATTTTTATATATTATTGAAGAGCAAGAAAAATTGAACAACATGGTTGAATTTTTTTTTGGATAAGGTATCAATAAGTAAGTCAAATTAACGTCCGAATAGGGTTGAGAAAACACACTTTACTATTCATAAATTATTAAATTTATTTATAATTTAATTAATTTAAGGATTAATCCTAGCCATCCATTTTCGACCGTTAGATTCGCGCCACCTCAGCAATTCATGTGACTCCTTCGGCTATAAATAGCCCCCCTTCATTTTAAACTCACTCCTCCTCCTCCTCTTTCAAGCTTTGGCAATGGCAGAAATAATAATAAAATAATAGAAAATAGGGAAAATGAAGGAAAGGAGAAAGGAGGGCAAGACGGGGAGCTAGGGACTCTTAGGCAGAGGCTTGGGCTTCACGGGGTAAGTTTTTAAATAATATTTATTTATTTATTTTTGTAATATATATATATATATAATAATTAAAATAGAATTTGTAAAAATAAATATCGAAACATTCTAAGGGTGACAGAGAGGATAGTGTCTAAGGCTTGAGTTTGGAAAATATAGTTTCCTGCTCTCCCTGGCTATCCCTAACTGATCCGACGGATGGGATGATTAATTTAAATTTTAAATTTTAAATTTAATTTGAATTTAATTTGAATTTAAAACAGACCAGGGGCATTTTCGTAATTTTTAACCATAAACTTTAAAAGCTTATAACTTTTTCAAAACAAGTCGGATTTCCACGAAACAAGGACCGTTGTATTCTTATCGAAAAATACTTTAAAATGAGTGGAAGCAGATTTTTGATCCGGGTTAAAATTTTTAAGTTATAATTAAATGAATATTTTTAAATATTTTATTTGAAAATTTAATTTAATTAATATTAAAATGGTTTTTCAATTTTAAAAAAATTGGATATGGCTAGAGATGGGAAAGTAGGATTTTTTAGAAGGGCAGGGAAGGTAATTTGGCTAATAACGCAATTAGAAATTAATTAAGATAAAAATAATTTAATTAATTTAATTAAATATATATCCATTTAAATTGGGTAAATATTGTAAATAGCATAACTTTTGCATACATTAATGAAATTTAACGAAATAGGATCCGTTGGGATCGTATGGACGAGCACTACGCAAGGGAACTGACCACAAGTGGATTGGAGCTCGTTTGGATTTATTGTGAAATTTAACATCTGAACCAAATCAATGACCGACTATCGTTATTCAACGATAAACCGTCCAATGTGAGTAAATCTCACTAACTCTGAACACTTTATATTTTTATAAAGTATTTTTAGAACTGATAAATATTGGTTGAATTGCTGAGTGTTGATTGTTTGGTTGAACTGCTAGTCAATTGATTGAAAATACCGATATAGTTATATATATCGTTAACCGATGTTGATTTTGTTTATCAGAATACCTCATATTGAAATGAAATTGATGTGAATTATATTGTGTAACATCTGTGGATGCAGGGAAACAGGTTGGAGGGATCCATCTGGATTCCTCAGCATTTATTTACCGTTTTTCATATATTCTGTTATATGATGTGTTATATCATCTGTCGTTGAACCCGTGTGTTTGGATGATGATCAAACCTTTTGATTTGGTATTTTTATACCATAAATGATAACGGGAAGTGAAAAGGAGATTTTCAAAGTATATTTTGAAAATAAATTATTTATATAAAAACTATGGATTTTATATATGGAAAGAAAAGAGTTTCATAAATAAAATAATTATAGAAGTCCAAGAAATTTAGGAAAGGAAAATATTTGTGGAAACAAATATAAAAGAAAATATTTGCGGAAACAAGAATTGAAAAGGAAACATTTATAATTAGAATTGAAAAGGAGATATTTACTTATGAAATAAATAGAATTAAAAGGGATTATTTATATTGTTAAATAAACCAGAGATATTTAGAAATGGAATTAGTATAAAATCAAAGTAAAATGTGAAAAGGAGATATTTGCAAACTATTTGCAAATAGAATAAAAAGGAAATGTTTGTTTGGAAAACAAATAGATTACAAAGGAAATATTTGTTTAAAATCAAATAGATTATAAAGGGATCATTTATCTTTTGATAAATAAATATATATATAAGTCTGAACTTATATATATAAAGAAGTGAACAGGTGGATGGAGCATATTAATTTATAAATGATATTTATAAATTAAGTAAATATTTATCAGTGGATAAATAAGACATATATAAGTCAGGACTTATATAGCGCAATGAGAATCGATTTCAACATCGATATTTGAAACTGAATAAGGACGTAAAGTTGATCAAAAGGAGTTATCGAATATGGGTTACTCGAGTAAAGTAACCAAATAGAGTCATTCGAAAGAGAATTTATCGAGCAAGAGTTATTCAAGGTAAAGTTATCGGATATCAGCTTATTCGAAAAAGGAGTTAATCCAATAAAATAAATTGATAGAGTTAATCTGTTAGAATTAAACAGTTAAAATTAACCAGTTGGAGTTAAACTATTAAGGTAAACAGTTAGAGTTAAACAGTTATAGTTAATCAGTTAGAAGGTTAGAGTAAATCAGTTAGAATAAACCAGTTAGAGTTAAACAGTTAGATTTAATCGATTAGAGTTAAACAGTTAGAGTTAATCGATTTGAGTCAAATCAAACTAGAGTTATTCAAATATAGTAATCAAATAAGAGTTATTCGAGAAAGAGTTTATCGAATATTAGTTATTTGAGTTAAGTTAATCGAATAGAGTAAATCGAATATAAGTTATTCGAATAAGTGTTAATCCAAAGGAATTGCCGTTTAGCACGACTGCTAGCGAAATTCGCAGGGCTGCAGATAGCCTAAGGCGGTCGGATGTTTCCTGAGGGAATCAGGCGTAACCATTGTGATCGTTGCGATCTAGAGTCAAGCGAATGAAGTTAAATCAAATATTAGCTATTCAAAATGAAGTTAAAAACAGACATAGTTAGTCGAATATAAGTTAACCAAATATTAGTTATTCGATAATAGATAGTCAAATTAAGTTAAATAAATTGAGTTAAATAAGTCGAGTTAATTAAGTTAAGTTAGTCAAGTTGAGCCGATCAAGTAAGTTGGTCGAGTTGAGTTAATCAAGATGAGTTAATCAAACCGAGTTATCCAAATAAGAGTTAATCCAGTAAAAGTTAATAGAATAAGGGTTATAGATTATAGTTAACCGAATAGGAGTTGATAAATTAGTTGTTCGTGTATTTATTTGAGCTAGAAAGAAAAAAGTCATATTAAAGTTATTATATTTCGGACGCAGGGGATTATAACACCATTATTATAATCAAATGACTTCCGTAAAAGAAGTGGGTTTGTAAATAGAATCCGAGAGTTACGTAAGTAAGTGGTTGAAAGTGTAAAAAGGTGAACTTTGTCTGTTTCGAAGTTAGAAATGTTGTTCAGTTAAGGTCTAAGAGGTAATTATACCCCAACTTGATTGACTTCAGTTTTAACTAAGAAGTGGATAAGTTCGATAGTAAAAAGTGGTTAAGTGAATTTAGTTAATGAGCATAAATGTTTATTCAAACATCTGTTTAAACCCAATGAAGGAATTTTGGAAATGTTTTCCAAATAAGATCAGGATATTTTCTAATATAGAAAACAAGAAGTGGAAATGTTTTCCATTGTTAATAACGTATATTTTCTAAATATAGTAAATAAGAAATATAGGGAAACAGGAATAAGGAAAAGAATAAAATTATGATAATTTAATTTAAGAATTAATGATGATTGATGATTGATCGATATAATTTCCATTTGGAAATAATATCGTTGTTTGCACACAGACATGTTTTCATTTGATAGTTAAATCACCGACTATCAAAGTTTTTGACCATTTTACGTTGTTAATATGGAGAGACTGGTTGGATTATTATCCAGAGAACCACTCCGTATTGGCACAAGCGTTGCGAATCAAGTATGCTGAATATATTGAAGACGGAGTGAAGTGCAAGGGCTATCCTATTTACAGAATAGTGCCTTCGGTTTGTCCACTCCCAGGACAAACGTGTATGGAAGAATTCCTGACAGAGTATATTCAATAGATCGCGTAAGTTGATCTCTTCAAACATACTTACGTTTGGTGGCGGAGGAATTCGTTTCTCTTAGCTTTATACCCATGGTGTTTTTTGGGGAAATCAATTTGTGATTTGGCGAGTATGACGATGTGGCATTCAAAGTGAATGATCTGTCAGAGATAAGCGTGGCCTCTAGCCTCATCAACCGGGAAATGACAAAAATCGGGCAGGCAGCATGGCTATGTGACCCATTAGGATGTATAATCACCTATCTAGAGAAATTCCAATTGTTTCTTAAATCTATCGATGTTGCCCCATTCGGGAGACGGTTGCTGATCCCAACCGTTGGTGATATACATTCGATACACTCAAGCGAAATGAGTGGTCGGTCATGTGAGGGCCGGGTTGCAAGATGTTCTTGTTGAACCCAGTGTATTCGCCTCTAGAGATACACTATCGGCAGGTGTTCCCATACCTTGTCAAAGTCGGAATCCAATTTCCAATAAGTGCCCGCGAGTTTGATTTGTACACTATATATGTAGAGCGTGAGATGCAAGCGTTATACTATATTTTAATTACTTGTGATTAGACATTATTATAATATCAGATAATATATGATTTCCAAAGTGTTTTGGGTTATCGTAAGGTAAAACCGTCCGTGTTTATGTGTGGATTGGTCTTACGATTATCTTTTCTTTCGAAAGGATTTTGAAAGTTAAACCAAATGATTTGAGTTTACTCACACCAGTCCCATGACTGACCCAGAGTTTATTTTGTTTTGTTTTCCCTAAACTCTTGGGTGCCCAAATTTGTACGGGCAGTCAAGTAGTCAGGATTTACAGGTATGCTTGAAGAGCTTGGAGCAGGAGGCTTCAAGATTTTTCTAGCTATTGATTATTCCGCTATGATGAAAGTGTTGTACTCTGATAATGGTATGATAGACATATACTGCTTTGATTTCAAGATATGTTGTCTATTATATTTTATTCGTTCCGCTGTGAGATTCGTGTTACTCTGATGTTGTTGTGTTCTTCTTCTTCTTCTGTTCTAATTTTCTATCTTATCTATTCTCACCCTCTAATTTCTTCTTTGGACTATCCGGTAATTTCGAGTTTTGATTGTTCGATAGGTGTTGTATATCGGATAACCAAGGTCGTCTTTTCCCGGGTCGTTACATAAGATGTAATTGGGATCATAAGAATACGATTTTGAATCATGTGATGTAAATTATATGTATGTTTGTGGTGTTGAATCATATGTTAGTTCTTATGTGAATTTTATGCAAGTTGGATCTTATGTTAGTTCTTATGCGAATCCTATGCAAGTTGAATCATATATCTTATGGAATTTTGTGGCGATTGGATCATATATTCTTATGTGAATCTTATGCAAGTTTGGGTTGTTAAAATATATGTGAAACATGTATATGCATATGCTAGTTTATGTGACATTAATCTATATGTTTAGATCCATATGCAAGTTCACACCATTATGATTAGATCCATAAGCAAGATTATATCTTTATGTTTAGATCTATATGCAAGATTACATCTTTATATCCATATGCAAGTTCACACCTTTATGATTAGATCCATATGCAAGTTCACACCTTTATGTTTAGATCTACAACAGTAAATAAGTTATGCAAGCTTTCGCCCATCACCTATGCTAGTTTTGTTTCATATGCTAGTTTGAATGAAATTCATATGCAAGTTATTGGTTATGTAATCTTATGTCACGATCCTTAGATCTATTTTATGTGTTATGTGATGTTGTTTTTCTTTTTATGAGTTAGACTATTTGCGTGTCTAACATATGTCATATGAAAATGTACGAATAGCGTGGGGATGATAGGATAATAATGAATATACATAAAATTGTGAATTGGCATAAAATGGCCTCAAAAATGTATATAATTAATTTGAGACATTAATTGGCATAATTGGTATTTATGGACATAATTTTAAGAGACAAATATGGACATAAATAAATTTGGAATTTAATGACAAATTTGAATAGGGATATTAGTCCAATTTGGGGTTAAATAAAGATGTGTAATAATAAACCGCCTAAGACACGAGGTTAGACGCTTTTGTGGTGTAAGACTGCCCGGACCCGCCCGGCAAATCCAGCAGCCACAAATGCCAGTCTAATGTGAGAGGTCAAAGGCACGAATTAAATGCGTAATAGTTGTAAAGACACGAGCTTAGGCTCGTTTGCAGTATAAGACTGCCCGGACCCACCCGACAAATACAGCAACCACAAATGCCAGTCTAATGTGGGAGATCTTTACAAGGTTACAGTTCTAATGAATTAAGTAACACTTAACCTGATAAACATGTGGTGGGACATGGGGGGGGGGGGTTAAGTGGGTGCCTTGGGTGGCATGTTAAATTAAGTGGGTGCTTTGGGTGGCATGTGAAATACGATTAGACGCACTTAACCAAATTGAAACATGTAAGAAGACATGAATAAAGATGCGGTTAAGTGGGAAATCTTAGTGGGGACCAAGCATAGGTGGAAAGCTTGTGTCATGCATGAGGGGCCCTTTTCAAACCAGTAACCCATTAAGTATCTTTGTGAGCTCGACCCAAGTCGAGGACGGGACACGCTTACCGGATTTGATTGTAAGAGGTCAAAACGGGTAAGCGGTGGCAACGCAAGTCCAACGTGGTCATGTGCATGCGTTGGCCCGGTCTGGTAGGTAAGACGTTGTTGCATCTTGTAGATATAAGTCATGCATCTTTAGTGGTATTGGGTTGCCACATTGGGGTGTGATACACCCCAGTGTGGGACCAGCACAGGTATCTACGAGCTAGGGAGCCGATCGAATAAGGGTAGTGGGTACAACTAGTGGAGATAGGGGCAGACGGCACCCACGAAGGTAGCTAGGCGTAACTACCATTATCATTATTAAGTTCTATAGGCGGGATCAACTTTTAGGGTGACTAGTGGTGGTGCAGTATAGTAATTATCCTATAGTGATTAGGAACGAGATTAACGCCAGAATATTCCTCTTATTTGCTTTGTCATGCCCACTTGTTTCATGGTCATATCTTATCTTACCAGTTTATGCCTTATCGTAGTTACTTTAATAATTATATTGTTAAAGTTATTATACTCGCCAGACTTTATGTCTGACCCCTTTGTTTTCGCCTCTTTCCTTCCTTCCCCCCAGGTTCTCAAGGTGGGACTAGTATTAGTGGAGCTTGATCTAGGATCTCTTTCTCTCTCTTTTGGAATTGCTTGGATTGCTCAAAGTAAAGTTCAACTCATCTCTTTTATGGCTACTTATGTTGGGGTTTATGCTTTTTATTTTATGTACCATGAAACAATTTATCAAGATGGATATTAAGTGTTTTTGGTTTATGAAGTTGTTGTAATCAAACTATTTCTCCACTGCAATAAAAGTTGTTTTAAAATTTTCAAGTACCATTATTTATATCTGTCTTGTTGTATTCTGTTCTATACACTAAATACGCTCCATGGAAGTTAATGCATTCCCTTCGCGAGTGACATTAATGGATGTGGGGTGTTACACGTGGTATCGGAGCTGAAGGTTACCAGATCAGATATGAATTTTGAAATACTATTTTTCAAAAAGCATTTTATAAATAAATACTTTCAAAAGTATGTTTTAAGGAAAGTATTTTCAAGAGAAAAGTTTGTTTTAAAAACATAACCCCCAAAAGCCATATATCTTTCTTTCGAATTCTCCGTTTTGAATCTCTTCATTTTCTTTTCAGCATGTCTGGAATTCCCGAGATACCCGAGGGGATACCGATACCAGGATGGTTTAGAAGGTATCTGGAAGCTAGGGCCAATGTCGCAGGCCCAGAAAATGCTCCTCCTCCTCCCCGTGTTGATACTTTTGTAAAAATATGCGAAGATTTTAGAGCAATGGGCGGGAAACCTTTTCACGGATCAGAGATATTTGTTGAAGCTCGAAATTGGCTTTAGGAGGTGGAAGATCTATTCGGTATTTTCGAAGTACAAGATGGAAGGAAGGTCCAATTGGTTGCTTGGTTAATGAAAGACGAAGCCTCGTTTTGGTGGGAGGTCACGAACGGAGAGCGTCCGGTGGAGACATTGATGGATTTCAAGCGTAGGTTCGAAATGAAGTTTCTCTCACGAGCAGAAGAAAATTTATATATGGAAAGATTCTTGGCATTGAAGCAAGGGGATTTATCAGTAAAGGAGTACGTCAACAAGTTCAATTAGTTGGCGAGATTGGCTTGGAATTGGTAAACACACCTGAGAAGAAGGCCCTAAAGTTCATTAAGGGTTTGAATGAGCCACTACATGGGTTAGCTATGGCCCACATTCCTATGGGGGCTACCTTTGAGAAATTGATTGACATGGCGCTTATGCATGAGGAAGAGAAAGGTGCTAATGCTAATAAGGCACCGGAGAAGAAAGGGGACCAAAAGAAACCACAACAGCAAAACAAGAAAGGCGGGAAGAACAATAATGGCAAAGGAAAGAAGAAGTGCTTTAATTGTGGGACACCAGGCCATCTGAGTAAAGACTATAGGAAAAAGAAGAAGACTGGCTGTTTACACTATGGAGAGGCAGGTCATCTAGTTAAGGACTGCCCAAGGAAACACGGGCAAGGGCAAAGAACTTCTGGAGGGCAGCTTCAGGCTCTTATGGCACCAGGGCAGGCGAGAGGGCAGATTCAGGCTCTCATGCCACCAGGACAGAAGAGTGGTAGAAACATTTCCGTTGAAAGTTCAGTTTTTCTGTTTGATCACCCTGTTCGTACTTTGTTTGACTCTAGCGCTTAACACTAGTTTGTATATGCTTCGTTAGTTGAAACACTGCACCTAAATACTAGTCTAGTTACGAATCCCATAGTAGTCTCAATTCCTATTGGTGGTTCGGCTCATCTTTCTATGATTTGTCGGGATTTGAGAGTGTCTATCTTGGGCGTTGGGTTTGAATGCAACGCCTTTGTTCTTTTGGCTTCATGGGCTATGGCTTGATTCTAGGTATGGACTGGCTAACTAGATACAGTGCCATCCTAGATTGTGAAAGAAGGGCAGTTAGATTGTTGACTCGTTGTGGAAAGACCCTTGATATTTCTTGTGACCCTAGAGATCCGGTAATGCTTAGCTACCTAGAATCCCTTGACGCATCCAATTATGATTTGAAATCTGTTCGTGTGGTCCATGAATATAGTGACGTCTTCGATGAAGTTCGAGGTTTACCCCCGAGGCGTGAGATAGTCTTTCGAATATATCTAGTAGATAATGCAAAGCCAATTGCATTACCAGTGCGCCACATGGCTCCGAGAGAGAGAGAAGAGAACTCAGTAAGCAAGTAAAAGAATTACTTGAGAAGGGGTTCATAAGAAGAAGTATTTCGGAGTGGGGTGCTCCAGTCGTTTTTGCTACAAAAGCTGATGGTTCACTTAGATTGTGCGTGGACTATAGAGAGCTAAATAAGCTAACAAAGAAGAACAGACACCCATTGCCGAGGATAGACAATTTTTTCGATTAGTTGGTGGGTGCTTCAGTTTTTTTGCAACTAGATTTAGCTACAGGGTTTCATCAGCTAAGGGTGGCTGAAGATAGCATCGATAAGACTACCTTTAGAACTCTTGATGGTTTCTTTGAGTGGCTCGTAATGCCTTTTGGTTTGACGAATGCACCCGCATACTTTGTTGACTTAATGAGTAGGGTGTTTAGGGAGTTTCAAAACAAGTTTGTGGTAGTCTTTGTAGACGATATTCTGGATTTCTCTAAAAATGAAGAAGAGCATGCCCTACATCTTAGGGAAGTCTTAGAGACCCTACGAGCGCATCAACTAAAAGCTAAGTTCTCTAAGTGCCATTTTTGGAGAAAAGAAGTGAGGTTCTTTGGACACGTGGTCTCTCAGGAAGGGATAGCTGTGGATCCCGCCAAGGTGGTGGCAATCCAAGATTGGAAAATTCCTAAGAACGCAACAGAAGTAAGAAGCTTTTTAGGACTGGCTGGCTATTATAGGAAGTTCATTAAGGACTTCGCTAAGATATCAGCCCCTCTCACTCGATTAACGAAGAAGAACTTGACTTTTGCTTGGGACGTTGACTGTGACGATGCTTTCCAACGTCTGAAGAGGGCTTTGACGACCGCTCCAGTTTTAGTTTTGCCAGACGGGAGTAAGACATTTACTGTATTTACCGATGCTTGCGGGACAGGGCTTGGCGCAGTTTTAATGCAAGAGGGAAGGGTGATATGCTATGATGGAAGGCAGTTGAAAGCCCACGAGAAAAATTACCCTGCCCATGACTTAGAGTTGGCTTCCATAGTTTTTGCGCTTAAGTTATGGCGTCATTATTTGCTTGGCAAAAGGTTTGAGTTGCATACAGACTATAAGTGGATAAAGTACTTATTCTCTCAGAAGGACCTAAACTTGAGGCAACAGAGATGGTTGGAGTTTTTGGCATCCTATGATTTTGAGATCGCATATACCCCTGGCAAGGGTAACGTTGTAGCTGATGCCTTAAGTAGAAAGTAGTTGACCTTAAGTCCTCTATTCTTAGAGCGGCAGAGTTTGGAGTATATATCTTCCTTTGACTTCAGACCCGCTATCGATTATGTACCCGGATTATTGGCATCGTTAGAGGTGCAACCTACACTGTTGGGTCGAGTTGGAGAGGCACAGCGAAATAACCCACAATTGGTTGAGATAGTATGCAAGCTTATAGGAAGGGAGTCCTCGAGTCATCTGAATAGATATGCTATAGATGAGAGAGGTTGGCTACGTAGAGATGGAAGACTTTGCGTACCACAAGATGAGAATTTGAAGAAGGAAATTCTTGAAGACTCACATCGCTCTAAGATGACCATACATCCCGGTGGTGATAAGATGTATAGGGATATGAAGCGAGTTTTCTTTTGGGCCGGAATGAAGAAGGACGTGGCTGAGTTAGTTGCTAGATGCTTAGTGTGCCAACAAGTCAAGGCGGAGCAAAAGAAGCCTAGAGGTTTGCTTCATCCCTTAGAGATTCCGCTTTGGAAATGGGAAAGCGTTTCCATGGATTTTGTAGATGGGTTACCAAGATCAAGGAAGGGTAATACGGGGATTTGGGTAATTGTAGACAGACTTACCAAAAGTGCCCATTTTATTCCCGTTAAAAGTAGAAGGACCGCCGCGTGGTTAGCATCCATTTACCTTCGAGAGATAGTCCGTTTGCACGGCATACCCTCTAGCATTGTGAGCGATAGAGATCCCATTTTCACGAGCGAATTTTGGAAAAGCTTATAAGAGGCAATTGGAACGCAATTATACTTAAGTTCCGCTTATCATCCTCAGACAGACGGCCAGACCGAGAGAGTAAATCGGATTCTAGAAGACCTTCTAAGGCTATGCATCCTAGATTTTGGAGGAACATGGGAAGAACATCTTCCACTAGTGGAGTTCGCCTATAATAATAGTTTTCAGGCTAGCATTGGCATGGCACCTTTTGAGGCTCTTTATGGACGACCATACCAATCACCTACTTGTTGGTGGGAATCCACGGACAAGGTTTTACTTGGACCCGACATGATTAGGTAGACTTTGGAGAAGATAGACCTAATTCGACGGCGAATGAAGATGGCGCAGGACCGACAGAAGTCATATGCTGATTGGAAACGAACCGATCTTGAGCTCAATGTTGGGGACATGGTTTTTGTTAAGGTGTCACCGTTGAGAAACGTAGTCCGCTTTGGATTAGTAGGGAAGTTGGCACCAAGGTTCGTAGGACCCTTTCCAATTACAAAGAGGATTGGGTAGATGGCGTATAGAGTAAAATTACCAGAGAAGCTCAGCGGAGTTCATGACTTGTTTCACGTTTTGCATTTACGTAAGTGTTTACACGATACAGCGGAAGTGGTAGAGCCGAGCACGCTCGAAGAAGTGGAAGTAGAGCGCAATGCCATGATCAGACGAGCTCCTACACGCATTCTCGGATCGGAGGTCAAAAATCTTCTCAACAAAGAGGTCAAGTTGGTCAAAGTGCAATGGGGAGATGATCAAAGAGACGCGACTTGGGAGACGGAAGATAAGATGCGTACGCTGTACCCTTTCCTTTTTGAGGGTATGTTTTATTTTCTACTTTTTCTACCGCTTTGTTGATACTTGTCCTATCTTTTAGTATTATCTTTGTGATGATATCTTCGATCTTTAGTTAGGAAGAACCCAATGGTTGCAAACATGTGTTTGAGACATGTTATGTTTGATGGATGCAAATGGATGCAAGTGGTTGCAAGTGGTTGCTCATGGATGCATGTACACACACCTTAGGCACTAGATCGGCTCAATCACCTTAATATTGCATATAAATGTGTGTGCATATTTAAATTAATGGATGTACAATGGTTGTGTTATCATATGGATGCTGCATTTTGATGAATGGTTGTGCACACATGTAGAAATAATGTGTATCGATAGGATTCTTTCGCAATACATAATGGACGCATGGCACTATCATGATTTGCATTAAGGAGGTCAACTGAATCAGTAGATCGACTGATTTTGCATTAGATAAGGAACATATACACACACTTCTTGCATATGTTCATACAACATTAGAAATCTTGTAAAGACAATGGATGCCTGTGTTTGATGGTTGAGTAGATGGATGATTGGATGTTAGGATATGCATTCTCCTTAACTTGGAGATTTCGGGGGCGAAATCCTTTAAGGAGGGGAGAATGTAACGCCCCATAATTTTAAATATTAATTTAAAAAATTAAAGAATAATTAATTTCAAATGTGGGAATTAAGGGAAATGGGTTGCGCCATTGCGTTCGTCTCAAAATTCTGCTTGAGATAGAGTCCGAGTTTGCGTAAAACGGACACCGTATGAAGGAGATAGGGACGAACGAAGTTAGGCAGAAAAACCAGAAATAGGCCAGAATGAACTGGCGCACTTGTGAAGTGCGCTAGTACAAAAATGCACTGGCGCACCTGCCAAGTGCGCCCAGGTCGGGCTAAAAGCCTGCACAGAGTTGTGGAGTGTTCTGACCCGAACAGTGAGTCATTGCTGAGTCACTAGGGCTTAGGTGGCTATCTGAACGGTTCTGGTTATACCTAGGTTAATCCGACGGCTCTTAATTAATTAATCTTCTATAAAAACACCCTAAACCCCTAACCCTAATCATACAAATTCATACCAAGAGCCGCCATGCCGTCAATGGAGGACCTAGAGTAGCCGCCATACAATTTCAACCCTAAAGCAAGATAGATGCTTGAATCAAAATCAAATCAAATCTAAAATAACAACTAAGTCTACATCAAAGGCGAGCAATTCAATTTCAGAATACAGATTCCAGAAAGACAAGACTATTCTTTTTTATTGTGAGTATAATAGCTTTCAAAAAATAATTCATTAGTTTAATTATGATAAGATGTAACTGGGATCATAAGAATATGATTTTGAATCATGTGATGTAAATTGTATGTATGTTTGTGTTGTTGAATCATATGTTAGTTCTTATGTGAATTTTATGCAAGTTGGATCTTATGTTAGTTCTTATGCGAAACCTATGCAAGTTGAATCATATATCTTATGCAAGTTTGTGGTGATTGGATCATATATTCTTATGTGAATCTTATGCAAGTTTTGGGTGTTAAAATATATGTGAAACATGTATATGCATATGCTAGTTTATGTGACATTAATCTATATGTTTAGATCCATATGCAAGTTCACACCTTTACGATTAGATCCATAAGCAAGATTATATCTTTATGTTTAGATCTATATGCAAGATTACATCTTTATATCCATATGCAAGTTCACACCTTTATGATTAGATCCATATGCAAGTTCACACCGTTATGTTTGGATCTATAGCAGTACATTAGTTATGCAATTTTTCGCCCATCACCTATGCTAGTTTTGTATCATGTGCTAGTTTGAATGAAATTCATATGCAAGTTATTGGCTATGTAATCTTATGTCATTATCCTTAGATCTATTTTATGTGTTATGTGATGTTGTTTTTCTTTTTATGAGTTAGACTATTTGCGAGTCTAACATATGTCATATGAAAACAAACGAATAACGTGGGGATGATGGGATAATATTGAATATACATAAAATTGTGAATTGGCATAAAATGGCCTCAAAAAGGTATATAATTAATTTGAGGCATTAATTGGCATAATTGGTATTTATGGACATAATTTTAAGAGACAATTATGGACATAAATAAATTTGGAATTTAATGACAAATTTGAATAGGGATATTAATCCAATTTGGGGTTAAATAAAGATGTGTAATAATAAACCGCCTAAGACACGAGGTTAGACTCTTTTGTGGTGTAAGACTGCCCGGACCCGCCCGACAAATCCAGCAGCCACAAATGCCAATGTAATGTGAGAGGTCAAAGGCACGAATTAAATGCGTAACAGTTGTAAAGACACGTGGTTAGGCTCTTTTGCGGTATAAGACTGCCCGGACCCGCCCGACAAATCCAGCAACCGCAAATGCCAGTCTAATGTGGGAGATCTTTACAAGGTTACGGTTCTAATGAATTATGTAACACTTAACCAGATAAACATGTGGTGGGACATGGGGGAGATAAGTGGGTGCCTTGGGTGGCATGTGAAATTAAGTGGGCGCCTTGGGTGGCATGTGAAATACGATTAGACGCACTTAACCAAGTTGAAACATGTAAGAAGACATGAATAAAAATGCGGTTAAGTGGGAAACCTTAGTGGGGACCAAGCATAGGTGGAAAGCTTGTGTCATGCATGGGGGGCACTTTTCAAACCAGTAACCCATTAAGAATCTTTATGAGCTCGACCCTAGTCGAGGACGGGACACGCTTACTGGATTTGATTGTAAGAGGTCAAAACGGGTTAGCGGTGGCAACGCAAGTCCAACGGGGTCATGTGCGTGCGTTGGCCCGGGTTGGTAGGTAAGACGTTGTTGCATCGTGTAGATGTAAGTCGTGCATCTTTAGTGGTATCGGGTTGCCACTTTGGGGAGTGATACACCCCACTATGGGACCAACACAGGTATGTACGAGTTAGGGAGCCGATCGAATGGGGGTAGTGGGTACAACTAGTGTAGATAGGGGCAGATGACACCTATGAAGGCAGATATGGATACACGAACTACCATTATCATTATTAAGTTCTGTAGGCGGGATCAACTTTTAGGGTGACTAGTTGAGACGACCCGAATTCCCGTTCTCACGGAAACAAGGCTATCTTTGGAATATAACACAGAAACAGATAATAGCAGAACAAAATTAAATAAATACACCAGATAATGAAGAACAAAATATACTGGATAAAAGTAATCATCAGAGTTACACAGTATACTGGATCTTACTTAGTACAAATACAGTTCAGCTATACATAAATGTCTACAGCGGAAATAAACAAAATATGTACAATAGGAGCTGAACAGCATAAAAAGAAATAAATGATAGAATCCATCTTCAGCTCCAGCTATCCAGAAAGAACCAGCTAAACCTGAATACAAGGCTGCCCGTGTAGAAAAAGGGGCACCCGAGATTGAGAGTGAAACAAACTACGAGTCAGTCATGGGACTGGTATGAGAAATCTACTCAACACATATATATAAATTGGCTAATCACAGGACCACGCCACTTTCGTGGAACGGGTTTACTCCATTGGATTGCCAGTGCTTTAAAACAAATCTTTCTTTTAAACATCGCTATGCTTTTTATAAAAATGAAGCCGTTATAAGACTCAGTTCCCATCACACAATGCAACGCAAACCGGAGGATAGAGTTTTTACCTTATAACAGCCAAAATATGCTTGATACGAACAAAACAAAGGAATTTGATATTATTGCTAGTGTTTATATGTTTTGAAAAACAATTTCAAATCATAACTATCAATCATAGACGGCATTAATGCCCCATACCACTATGTCGCCATATATAGGTATACAATCAAAATTGCATCGTCACGTATTTGGAAATTGGATTTCCGTCATGAACCAAGGCAAAAGATAGTCCTTACCGAATTCGAGACGCTCTAGCCCGCCCCTCAGGATCAGAGCTCGAGTGACCCTTGGATCGTCAGGGCCGGTCCACCGATGTGGATTAAAATTCCTGAACACTGCGTTTCCCCGCCCTTTGGGGCGTAAACGAGCCAACGAATGACTCCATCGGACCCGGATCGTCCGATCAAACCGAGGCGCCTCGCAACAGCAACAACCACATAGGTGAAAAGTATATAAATGTCATGGCTGGTAGGTCACTGACACCACCCTAGCTAGAAAGAAACGCATGTCCTCCCTGAGGTCCTTCCTCCCGTTTTAGGCTCAAACCGGGGTGTGAGGCTCACGAATTCACGTTATACACAAAGCTACGCCACACAGGCGGTGCTTTGATCATTACCACAAGACTTTGCTTTTCAACAGAAGCCCTGATCACTGCATCTTAGCATGCCACACAGGCAATTCATGCCATGCGACTGATGTCCATCGATATACAACCTTTGAGCTCGTGCGTCTCAGAGAAGGGCGTTAAGCAAAAGAATAAATTCTCCGCCGCCAAACAGATGTATATTTAACAGAAATCAATCAACACAGAATAAACTCCAATGTCAGACACACAGTCCATTTACAAGTCCGTTCTGGGTCTGAACGAAACCGGAGGCACTAAATACCTCGCAAACCCTTCGATCACCACGTACGTCTGGACGATCACCACTCATTATCCATATTTCGGGATGCCTCCCAATCAGGACCTCGGTTACCATCCGAACGAGGTGAAGATTTCCGGTCTTCGACCACCGTCTTCATTTTCGAATTTCAATCATCGGTCAATTATTCGAAATGAGAATTAACTCGGCCTTTTCAAATAATTCACGTATATTTAGAATTTCAAATCGATTTATTTCAATGGTTAAATTATTCGACAACACCAATTGTGTTCTTTAATGTAATTTTCACACCAAACACATTCAACCATCAAAAGCCACACAAATCAAGCAAATTTCAGTTTATTTCCATTCCATATCGCCTATGATATTTTATAACTATTTATCGCTATTTTTATTTATTTTAAAATAGCTAATATATTCAAAACGACATTTCGGGCCATAACGTGGCCGTGGCGCTGTTTTTCTTCAGATTTGATTTACACATATCTGAAATTCTAACCGTTGGATCTTCACAAAATTTACATCATTAGAAAGGTCTTTTCAAAACGAATCCAACGATTCCAGTTTCGGGAAAATCCGACGGTCGGATCTCCCGGCACAATCGTTTGAAGTTTCGATTTCAAAATACGAACTGCAGCGTCGTTATTCGATTTAATATATAATTATATTTATATATATATAAATATAATCGCTTCTGGCGCTGTTTTTCTTCAGATTTGAATTAAACATTCCAGACAATCCAACCGTTGGATTTTTACAAGGTTGGTGCCGTTGGAAAGATATTTCCAAGGCGAACCCGACGGTTGAGATTTCGGGAAAATCCAATGGTCGGATTTCCCGCACTAGTCGTTTGAAATCACGGTCTCAAAATACGAACTGCACGGCTTCGTTTCGTTTTAATTTTATTTATATTTATATATCTATATAAATATAGTTCATTCAATGATTTCAATATCGTTTTCACTTCAAAAAATTTTCTAACACCTTAAAATTTCGGAAAATTTCGCCATAACCTCCCCTGCACCGGGAGCATCGGGAAATCGCAAATAGCGTTCCCGGTCCTTCTAATCTCAAAAAGAAAAAGAAAAAGCCAAGCGGCTAGCCAACAGGCTCATAAAATCATCACCCAAACAAAGCAGTAAATGTGTACCTATTTGTCGGGCACAAAATTTTATTCCTCTTCTCTAGCCCCTTTGCTATAACCTGTTCAATGAATATGTATGTACACATATACACAGTTCATATCATTTATCATTCTCTATTCGACTTCATATTTGATTTCAATTTGGTTTAAAAAAACCATTCATTCTAATGTTACATAAATAGGTGCAAATCATTTCATTAGCTAATTAATGAATATTTCAACTCATATATGTTTATTTTGAACAAGTGGCTATTTTTAACACTTCACACTTCAACGATTTATGCATACAATAAAAATGTGATTTTTATTGTAAAAACAATTCATTTCAAAACACTATTTTTCTATATAGTTCCTATAGGTGATAAAAATAAGATTTTTATCCTAAAACAATTTCTTTTAAAACGAGATTATTTTACACAGTTCATATAGTCGATAAAAGGCGATTTTTATTATCAAACAATTTATTTCAAAATATGAATACCATTCAACACATGAATTTCTAATCAACGAATGAATATCTATTCAACACATGAGTATTTTCTATAGTTTAAGCATATGAAAATAATTCAAACACACGAATATTATTCAAAATTTCGGCAGCATAACGGCAGGGTAGTTAAAACCGGCACCGTCCCTAGTACGGCTCCTCGCTCTACCTTAAAACCTCGCGGTTTTTGACAATGGGGTTCATGCATCTAGTTCGCACGCAGGCGGCATGTATATATTTATTTCATTTCCACAAACTAATCCTAAGTGGTTTCAACCAAATATTTCACAACCACAAATGGGTATTTTTCAACCACAATCAACCAATATCAATCACAAACAATCCCAAACAATCAATCGCTATCAATCAATTTTCACAACAATTTCAATCAATAAATATCGTCCATGGTTTGTGGACGAGGGGCGTATATATATATATATATATATAGATATTTATATATAGCTATTCACTTTTATCTCAACACATATATAAATATTTTTAAATCAGAAATCTCACCAATAGCTATCCAACTTCACGACACTTCCTTTATAGAAATCTTCGCCAACCTCGCCTTTTTGTCGCTTTCGCCCGTATTCTCTACATATGTAAAAATCGAATTTTTACGATGCTATTCAATATATAAAAATCGAATTTCAAAAATATAAATTCCGTCTTTTCAAAAATAAAGATTATATTTTTATTACTTTAAAAATATAAAAAAAATCATATCTTACTTCTATTCTAAAGTTTAAATCTTTTTCTCTTCTAAAGTTTAAATCTTTTTCTCTAGAAAGTCCAAATCTTTTCTTTAAAAAGATTAAACCTTTTTCTATTTAAAGTTTTAAAATCAAATCAGTTTTTAATCCTTTTAAAAATCAATTCAGTTTTTAAACCTTTAAAAAAAACTGTTTTTAATCCTTTTTCAAAAATCAGTTTTAAAATCTTTTAAAATCAGTTTAAAAATCTTTTTTAAAAAAAAAATAGTTTTTACTATTTAAATACATCAGTTTTTATTTCCTAAAAAAAATCAGTTTTTTTCCTTTTACAAAAATCAGATTTTTTCCTTTTACAAAAATCAGATTTAAATCTATCCTAATATCAGTTTTTAAAATTCAGTTTTTACTTTTAATTAAAATCAGTTTTTTACTTTTAATTAAAATCAGTTTTTAAATCCTATAAAATCAGTTTTTAAAATCTTTATAATCGAAATTCAAAGATGAAAATAAAATAAAATGTAAACAATTTACCTACGAAGAAAAAAGGGGGGGGGGAAGGAAGAAGGCGTCGGCGGCAGGCGGAGCTCGCTTCCAGGGGGGCGGCGGCTTCAGCGTTTCGAACTGGGGGGGGGGGGGTCTCGAATCGTCGGAGCTCGCGCGATTAGGGGGCTTCGGGGGTTGCGCTAGTGTTTCGAACGGGGAGGCGGCTGAAGGCGGGCGGTGGCGTTCGCTTCGGGGTGGGGGGGGGGGGCTGTCGATAGGTCTTTAGGGTTTTTTTTTTCTTTTCTATTTCGAACTGTCTAATGAATCGGGGGGGGGGGGCAGGAAGAAGAAAAGGGAGGGAGATTATATTTTTTTTATTATTATTTAATTATTTATATTTTGCAAAAAGGTTGACTTTTACATACGACCTCGAAACGAAGCCCACCGCCTGTCGTCCGTAGCGTTTTACCCCTATTCCGAACACAATGGGATATGTATCGCAAGCTGATTTGATCGTTACAATCAGTTTCCTTTTGAATTTACATTTAAATCACTATGTTGAATTTTAAACGTACATTTCAAATTACCGAGGCCACATACTAACTAGAAAAATTCCAGAAAAATATTTTCTAGCTTCGTATTGACGATACGGTCCTAACAAAACTAGTTTCATCGAATTCTGAGACCGTTTGAAAAATGGCCAATTTCCAGTCGATTTAAAATCAACTGAAACTGGTCAAACGCGTTTTCCTTTGCCACGCTCACATATTGATTCGAAAAAGTATGAAATTTTAAACCTAGCAATAACTTGACACTGCGGATCTAACAAAAGCGGTTTCATCGAAATCCGAGGTCGTTTGCAAAATGTCCATTTTTAAGGGCCTGAATTCCATAGCGACTATTCAGAATTTTCAACTGGACATATCTTTTGATTCCCGTTATCAAATTTTGATTGGTCAGATTCGTTGGAAAGATATCATCAATTAGATCCTAATGTTTTTGGTTTCACTAAAATCCGGATTGTTCTGCACCCGGTATATTCAATTGAAGTTTGAAATCGAATTATCGAACTACCGCGCCATTTTCAATTCTATATATAATTATAATTAATTATATTCGTTTTCAAACATCGATTCAAACTCAGTTTTCATCGCCATTATTTAAAATATTTATTTTAAATATTTAAAATCCATTATTTTAGCCAATTTAAAAATTTTAAATTGGTTCAGATTTTCTGGGTCGTTACACTAGTGGTGGTGCAGTATAGTAATTATCCTATAGTAAATAGGAACGAGATTAACGCCAGAATATTCCTCTTATTTGCTTTGTCATGCCCACTTGTTTCATGGTCATATCTTATCTTACCAGTTTATGCCTTATCCTAGTTACTTTAATAATTATATTGTTAAAGTTATTATACTCACCAGACTTTATGTCTGACCCCCTTGTTTTCGCCTCTTTTCTTCCTTTCCCCCCCAGGTTCTCAGGGTGGGACTAGTACTAGTGGAGCTTGATCTTGGATCTCTTTCTCTCTCTTTTGGAAGTGCTTGGATTGCTGAAAGTAAAGTTCTGCTCATCTCTTTTATGGCTACTTGTGTTGGGGTTTATGCTTTTTATTTTATTTTCTATGAAAGAATTTATCAAGATGGATATTAAGTGTACTTTGTTTATGAAGTTGTTGTAATCAAACTATTTCTCTGCTGCAATAAAAGTTGTTTTAAAATTTTCAAGTACCATTATTTATATCTGTCTTGTTATATTCTGTAACGACCCAGAAAATCTGAACTAATTTAAAATTTTTAAATTGGCTAAAATAATGGATTTTAAATATTTAAAATAAATATTTTAAATAATGGCAATGAAAAGTGAGTTTGAGTCGACAATTGAAAACGAATATAATTAATTCTAATTATAAACAAGGCCTGAAATGGCGTTGAAGTTTCAAAAACTGAATTCAAACTTTGTCGGACTGTACCGGGTGCAAAACAAAAAAGGATTTTAGCGAAACCAAAAATATTTAAATCTGTTAGAGAATACCTTTCTAACGAATCTGAAAAATCGAATTTTCATAGCGGAAAGAAAAAGTTATGGCCGAATGAATTTTCAAAAAGGTCGCTATGGAATTTATATAGCCCGTGAAAGTGGCCATTTTGCATACGACCTCGGAATTCAACGAAACCACTTTTTTTGGATCCGGGATGGGAAGTTTTTGCTAGGTTTCAAATTTCATAATTTTTGAAGCTAATATGTGAGCGTGGCATAGGAAAACGTGTTTTGGTCAATTATAATTAAATTGGATCGACCAGAAATGGGCCTTTTAGCAAACGGTCTCAGAATTCGACGAAACTAGTTTTGTTGGGACCGTATCGTCAAAACATAGCTAGATTTATTTTTCTGGAATTTTTCGAATTAGTTTGTGGCTCTGGCAAATTGAAATGTACGTTCAAATTAAATATTGAATGTTTTATATTTTAATTTGAAGGAAAGCTGGCTGAAACAGTCGAATGGGCCTACGAAACATATTCCATTGTGTTCGGAATGGGGGTAAAACGCAAGGGACGACAATCGTTGGGTTTGAATTGGTGTTCGTGTGTGAAAGAGGGTATTTTCAGATTTTTAAAAATATATAAATAAAAAAAAATCATTGGCCAGAAATTCTATTTTCTCTCTCCCCGAAGTTCGACCGAAGGCGGAAAACGTTCGATTCCTTCTCTCTTCATTTTCTCCCTCTATAAGCAAAATCAGTCCCTCCTCCAGTTGAAGATTTTGTAGCGCTAGGAGAGATCATCAAATCCATATAAGGTTTGGATTTTTTCATTGCATGGTTTGGGAGAACGGACGTCGGGAAGTCAGCGCGTTCAAGCCGTCGCCGCCGCCTCAGGCGATCGAACGCCACCGCACCCTCCTGCGCTGAAAGCTCTCTCCTTCCCCTTCGACACTGCGTAGGCCATCGAGCTATCGATTCACGGATTTCACGAAATCGCGTGACCTTGTTTTGAACATTTCAGAAAGGTATACGACTTGTTTTATTTTCAGCTGTTTTAACACCTTTAAACTGTTGCAAACTTTGAAAAATCATATCTTTTTCGTTCATTAACGAAATTTGATGAAACAGGAAACATCGTGACCGTGTGGACGTCTTCTGCATTTTAGAAGAGACCGCATATTTTTCTGAGCCTTCTGCTATTTTTGGTGGAGTGGAACCCAATGTGAGATTTCTAATTTATAGACAATATGGGAAACGACGATGTATAAATCATATAGTCGATGTATGAGTTATATAAGCATTGTACACCTCTTGTATAAGCGTTGTATAAGTTGTATGTTCGATGTATAAGTTATATATGCATTGTAAAAAATTATATATGTGTTGAAATAGAAGTGAATTGCTATATATATATATATATATATATATATATATATACGCCCCTCGTCCACAAACCATGGACGATATTTATTGGTTGTGATTGGTGTGAAAATTGATTGATAGCGAATGGTTGTTTGGGATTGTTTGTGGTTGATATTGATTGATTGTGGTTGAAAAATACCCATTTGTGGTTGAGAAATATTTGATTGAAACCACATAGGATTAGTTTGTGGAAATGAAATAAATATATACATGCCGCCTGCGTGCGAACTAGATGCATGATCCCCATTGTCAAAAACCGCGAGGTTTTAAGGTAGAGCGAGGAGCCGTACTAGGGACAGTCCCAGTTTTAACTACCCTGCCGTTTTGCTGCCGAAATTTTGAATAATATTCATGTGTTTGAATTATTTTCATTTGCTGAAACTATATTTATTCGTTGAATAGAAAACCTTCATGTGTTGAATCGATATTCATTCGTTGATTAGAAACTCATTGTTTGAATGGTATTCGTGTTTTAAATATAAAAATCACATTTTTATCTATACATATAAGCTATAGAAGACCTTCATGTGTTGAATCGATATTCATTCGTTGAATTGAAATTCATGTGTTGAATGGTATTCATATTTTGAAATAAATTGTTTTATAATAAAAATCCCATTTTTAACATCAATATGAAAAGTATAAAATAGTCCTATTTTGAAATAAATTGTTTTACAATAAAAATCCTATTTTATCCCCTATATTAACTATACGAAATAATAGTGTTTTGAAATAAATTGTTTTACAATAAAAATCCTATTTTATCTCCTATATTAACTATACGAAATAATAGTGTTTTGAAATAAATTGTTTTACAATAAAAATCCTATTTTATCCCCTATATTAACTATACGAAATAATAGTGTTTTGAAATAAATTGTTTTCCAATAAAAATCACATTTTTAGTATATAAACGAATTGTTAAAAATAGTGACGTGTTGAAATAGAAGACAGTTAGATAAAAATATCATCTTTATCAAATGTATGAAAAGAATGTAGCTTTGAAATCGAAGAATCGATATATGTATGTATATATATATATATATATATGGAATTAAAATATATCGAATAACGATGGTGCGGTTCGTATTTTGAAACCGTGATTTCAAACGATTAGTAAGGGAGATCCGACCATCGGATTTTCCTGAAATCACAACCGTTGGTTTCGCTTTGGAAAAATCTTTCCAACGGCACCAACTTTGTAAAAATCCAACGGTTGGATTGTCTGGAATGTTTAATTCAAATCTGAATAAAAACAGCGCCATAAACGATTATATATATATATATATATATAAATATAATTATATTTAATCGAATAATGACGCTGTAGTTCGTATTTTGAAATCGAAACTTCAAAAGATTGTACCAGGAGATCCGAGCATCGGATTTTCCCGAAACTAGAACCATTGGATTCGTTTTGAAAAGATCTTTCTAATGATGTAAATTTTGTGAAGGTCCAACGGTTAGATTTTCAGATATGTGTAAATCAAATCTGAAGAAAAAAAGCGCCACGGTCGCGTTATGGCCCGAAGCGTCGTTTTGAATAAATTGGCTATTTTAAAATAAATAAAAGTAGCGATAAATCGTTATAAAATATTATAAAAAATATGGATGTGATTTAGAAACTAACTGAAGGTTGGCTAAGTCGAATGGTTTCCTGGGCGTTGATCTGATGTTGGTTTCGGCCTTCGAGGTTAATATTTGGGAAATCGTTCTCTTACTGATTGACGGGTAGTGACTAATGAATTGAAATGATGCGTGTGTATGTTAGTGTTGCACTTGTTTATTATATACGCGAGTTGCTCAGAAAGACCAGGTTTATCCCATTCTGAATAACTAAATCGATGATAAGAAGTCGAAGATGAAGATGGTGGTCGAAGACCAGAGATCTTCACCTAGTTTGGATGGTAACCGAGGTCTTGATTGGGAGGCATCCCGAAATATGGATAATGAGTGGTGATCGTCCCGACGTACATGGTGATCGATGGGTTTGCGAGGTATTTAGTGCCTCCGGTTTCGTTCAGACCCAGAACGGACTTGTAAATGGACTGTGTGTCCGACATTGGATTTTATTCTGTGTTGATTGATCTCTATTAAATATACATCTGTTTGGCAGCGGAGAATTTATTCTTTTGCTTAACGTCCTTCTCTGAAACGCACGAGCTCAGAGGTTGTATATCGATGGACATCAGTCGCATGGCATGAATTGCTAGTGTGGCATGCCTAAGTGGCAAATGATCAGGGCTTTTGTTGAAAAGCAAAGTCTTGTGGTGATGATCAAAGCACCGCCGGTGTGGCGTAGCTTTGTGTATAATGTGAATTCGCGAGCCTCACACCCCGGTATGAACCAGAAACGGGAGAAGGACCTCAAGGAGGGCTTGCGTTTCTTTCTAGCTAGGGTAGTGTCAGTGACCTACCAGCCCTGACATTTATATACTTTTCACCTGTGTGGTTGTTGCTGTTGCGAGGCGCCTCGGTTAGAACGGACGCTCCAGGTCCGATGGAGTCATTCGTTGGCTCACTTACGCCCCAAAGGGCGGGGAGACGTATTGTTCAGGCATAATAATCCATATCGGTGGACCGGCCCTGACGATCCAAGGCTTGCCTGCGCGCTTGCCTGAGACATGGGCTAGATTGTCTCGAATTCGGTAAGGACTATCTTTTGCCTTGGTTCATGACAGAAATCCAATTTCCAAATAAGTGACTGTGCGGTTTTGATTGTATATATATATGGCGACATGATATATGGTACCCATGCCGTCTATGATTGATAGTTATGATTTGAAATTGTTTCCAAAACATATAAACACTAGCAATAATATCAAATTCCTTTGTTTTATTCGTATCAAGCATATTTTGGCCGTTATAAGGTAAAAACTCTATCCTCCGGTTAGCGTTGCATTGTGTGATGGGAACTAAGTCTTATAATGGTTTCATTTTTATAAAAAGCATAGCGTTGTTTCAAATAATGATTTGTTTTAAAGCACTGGCAATCCAATGGAGTAAACCCGTTCCACGAAAGTGGCGTGGTCCTGTGATTAGCCCTATTATAAATATGTTGAGTAGATTTCTCATACCAGTCCCATGACTAACTCGTAGTTTGTTTCACTTTCAAACTCGGGTGCCCCTTTTTCTACACGGGCAGCCTTGTATTTAGGTTTAGCTGGTTCTTTCTAGATAGCTGGAGCTGAAGATGGATTCTATCATTTATCTCTTCTTATGCTGTTCAGCACCTATTGTACATTATGTTTGTTTTCCGCTGTAGACATTTATGTATAGCTGAACTGTATTTGTACTAAGTAAGATCCTGTATACTGTGTAACTCTGATGATTACTTTTCTCCAGTATATTCTATTGTGCATTATCTGGTGTATTTATTTATTTATTTCTGTTCTGCTATTATCTGTTTCTGTGTTATATTCCAAAGATTACCCTTGCCACCGTCAGTACGGGGTTTGGGGTCATCTCATATTCTGTTCTATAGACTAAATACGCTCCATGGAAGTTAATGCATTCCCTTTGTGATTGCCATTAATGGACGTGGGGTGTTAGAGTTCTCCTGATGGAGTTTCTGTAGATCTCTAGCCAATGTGTGCCAGTCCTGAAGCTTCCTTGCAATCCGATCTTTGAGCAAGTCCATCTATCTCTCAAACTGATGCAAGGTATCCTCCATGCGATTGAGCAGCCTAGACTTGGCAACAACAATGTCACTGGATATCACTGGTCGGTCAGTAGGAGACACATCCAGGTTGGAGGAAATCCCATGTAAGTTCCAGCCTGGAAGTCGTCGACAAGTTTGGCATTGCATGCTCTAGGAGTATAACGAGGCCTATTCATAATTGTTTGGAGCTTTGGATAGGGAAGGCTAACAAGTGAAGGAAAGTTCACCGAAGGTTGACCAGTTGCCTGACTTTCCAGATCAAAAAACCTCTTCATCCTAAGTTCTTCGGGAGATGGTTCCATCCTACATGAAAAGGGGAGTACTCAAATACTTTTTGTCAACTTCCTAATCATTAAAATGAACAAGGATAGAAGGGCAACTGGACGACTTCCAAAGACAACCGATTGGCACATTGGGATACACCGACTGGTCAACCAAACTTCTAGAAGTTTGGTATACCGATCGGCATGCAAAATATGTCGATCAGTTCCTCTGAGCTATCTCAAATCATTTGTTCACTTCGTACGCATTTGACAACAGTGAACAACTTGAGCTCTTTGCTTTCCATATAATAAACAAGGCTTAAGTTGTCTCTTAAGTGTCAGATTTATCTAAAAGGTTAGGGTTTTTTCAAAAGTTCCTAACCACAATTAACAAGTTCTGCATTTAATCAAACGTGTAAAATAAGGTCTTTGGCAAAAATTTGGGCGAAACAAGGGATCAAGCATACGGAATCGAGTAAATACAAAAGCAAATCGAAACAAGTTTTTGGCTTAGCTAGCAACATGATCAAATCATTTCCCCGTGACTCGATCTTACGCTAAATGACGATTCTATGATCGAGGCAGTAAGAGAACTTCAAGTTAGATCGACGAAGAATAAAGCGGAAATAAAAGAGTACCTGATGGTTGAGAATTCAACTCGAAGCTCGAAGGAAGGGAAAGGATTAACGAGGAATCTAAAAGAAAAAGAAAGCTCTGTCTTTGGTTTTCTTCAATCAATAGTTGTCTACCATTAATTTTCCTTAAAGAGGAAAGTGAAAAAGTGTTGAACTGGCCTCTCTAAGGGCCTCATTATATAAGGGTGCGTTGGGAAGCTCAATAGCCATGAGAGAGAAAAGTCACATCGGCCAAGTGTCAAGTCAAATCCGCAAATCCCAACAATGATGTACCGGTCGGCCAAGCTAAAGAGAGCCTATTACGTTCGATCGACGGGCATCTGCCAAGCAATCAAGATCCACTATTTCATAATGAGAACATTTATTTTGAGGTGCACAATTTTATGAAGATAAAGATTGAGAACCTCGAGGGGCAAATGTTATCCACAAAAAATATCATGAATATATTTACCTAACTCACAGAGAGACAGATTAGAGCATACCCGATCGGTTAGCAAAGAAAAAGGACCCGATCGGTCTCTTTTCAATCATACTGGTCGGCCTAAGTTCAAGTGCACCGGCCAACATTACACAGTTCCACCAAAAAGGAAAAACGCTACTCGACCCTGCAAAGAGGCACCGATCAGTCAAAATGTAAGCATACCGATCAGTACAGCTATGAATACACCGGTCAGTCTGAATCCAAATACGTCGGTCGGGCAGTCACATATCCAGAACAGAGCAACCTCGTGTGAAAGGATAGAAAGGCTTGCTCACCGGTCGGCTAGAACCCATCCATACCGGTCGGCCACCCCTGGAGCATTGCGCCTCTCTCAGACATTACAATACCGGTCGGCCTAGAGGCAGATAACCGACCGATCATGATGCAGAGCCCACAACAATTCATCCACACATAGAAAAACTAGGCCATACCGGCCGGCCGGTCCTGTTCCAGACCGATCGGCCCTCCAAACAACTGTTGACAGGTTGGCATCTGGACAGTTGTTGCCAGGCTGGCCAGTGGCAATTCGGTAAATAGAGTTTGACCGACTGGTGGCTCTGAAGGATATATCACTCAATTTCTCCACTCCTATAAATAGAGGTCCAACCCCACTATAATGGGGGAGGATTTTTGAGACCCCAAAGGGCTGCTAGATCCAATTCTCAAGATTTACTTAGTGATTTCATCATCTCTAATCATCTCAAAGTGAAGATTCAACACAAAATTCACCATGAATCTACGGGAATCCATCAAAGTCCATTTGGAAATCTAAATCCGATCTACCATTGGCCATATTTGAAGATTCTCCTTGATTTTCCTTAATCAAATTCTAAGAGTGTGTAATGATGGATGTAACGAGAAGACAAGCTTATCTTGTAATTCTGAATGCTATAAGGGAATTGCTACTCAAAGTGGATGTAGATCATAATTGATCGAACCACTATAACCGTTGTTCTTTACTTGCATTTATTCTATTGATTGGCTCCATACCTTTCATTTACTGATTACCTAGCAAAGTACTCTTAGTACTCTTGGTGTTGATCTCAATTTTAGGATCAACAGTATCCAGTAAGCTCATATAAATATGCAGCACATGTAGTCATTTGTTTCATAAGTATTGATACTAAACCTTGGCCGAGTTCGATTTTAAAATAAGAAATATGGTACCATATACGTTCTCCAAGGTGAACATATTTGAATATGTGAATTTATTATTAAATGAGGCATGCATCACTTAGTTGTCTATATAACCTGACATATGGTGTTTCATTATATACGGGTAATCATAGTAAATCTTCCTAAATAAGTACAATGCAATGTGCATTCATAAAAATTTATTGTACCGATTCTTCCTAAAAAGTAAATAGTTGTACATTTACTCGTCCAACGCATCTGTTAATTCATGATATCCAGTAAATATTTGTCCTTCTAATGCAGTGCAAGGCTTCTATTCGCATATTGCATGAAACATTTATTCTTTCTTCCTTGTACATACTGTACACAATGCATCAGTAATTCCATTAGCTTGTGAATTTTGAGTGTTCGAAATAAAATTTGTGGACCACTGAAAAACTATTAACCATGGTGAAACAAAGACTACCACAACTATTCTTGCCTCACAATTATGTTTTGACTATAGCATATCAGCACTTAAATACTATGCATGTTTTTTTCACAATTATGTAATTATGTTATGCTTTGCTGATACACGTATTACCTCCCCACCCTTATGGTGCAAGTTGCACTGATCACAATGAAATATATCTGTGGCCTTCGAGCCTTATACTATGACATGGAATCTTTGTTACTATATACATGCATTAGTCATTCTTCGCTAATCAAGTTGCATATACCGTCGCGTACTCCCTTATGTGATTTTTTTTCTTATTGCAAGCATGGTTTTTGGTGTATATATGTGATAGCCAATGTACACATATGTATATATGTACCATTTTATGTGTATATATATGTCATTGGCATACGTATATATGTTTTAGTTTATATATATATATATATATCTGGTGGCTGATGTACACATATGTATATATGTACCACTGTATGTGTATATATATGTCATTGGCATACATAAGCCTTGTTTCATCCCAAGTCGCTATGCTACATCTTAGTAAGTATTTTTTCGTGGATTTGATGTACTCTAAGTTTAATAATGTGTTAGGATTAACTATTATATTTCATTTTCTATTGAAATTAATTTACTTGAACTATGATTAAACCTGAATCGAGTGTTTTATGTTTTTGCATGGAACGCTCGGGTCAGACCCGCGCATTAAAGATTTAAAAATTTCGGCTTAGGATTCGAAGATTGGTGAAGCTGGGGATCTGAAGACATGCACACTCTAAAGATTTTTGAACAATAAATATTTTTCTTATACTAGTATTTTAAATTATGCTATATAGGAAAATTTGTATCAAAATTCTGATTATTAAATAAAAATTTATTTCGCTTTTCAATGTTGTGTTATTTATTTATTTTGTGCTTTCAGTGTTGATTCTGTTTTTTAAAAACTCTGTAGGCTAAATAACGATCCGTCGGTTTAAACGTTTTTAGCTAGTTAATTACTAATTTGAAGCGGTCAAAAGGGCGGGACATTACAAGTGGTATCAGAGTTTTGGTTTATTCAAAGCGTAGCTTATCGGGTTTAAAACGAGTAGGATCGACATCAGAGAAAAAAGGATATCGTTGTTGGTCAATAAACAACTGAGTTTACCTTATTTGGGCTGTAGACTCGGAAAAACCTTTAGCTGGATCTGTTGCCCGATCAACCATGCAAGAAACTCCTTCCCCATGCAATAATAGTTAAGAACCATTACGCGACAACCAACAAGGCAAGGATGGATTACGTAGTTAGTTAGGTGGAAATGTCGACAACTAAGATTTTGAAGATAAAAAAGAGTTTTGAAAAAAAAATAGATTTTGAAAATAAATTATTTTGGAAATGCTTTGGACTAATATTTTGAAACTAATACAGCGGAGGAGTTATTTTTGTGATTTGAATTTTTCTAGAATCCCCAGTCTTCGAATTCAGGTCTGCAAGAGCTATTCTTCGTTAAGTTCCCATTAGGTTTGAATCTCTAATCCATCTTCGAATGTTATCTAAGGAAGATAATTATAAACAAATCAATTGTGTATTCTAGTAATCAAAGATAACTAAAATTTATGGGAAATGAAAATTCAGATGAGAGTTTGAATGAAAAAGAGAAATTTGAAATCGCTTTAAGGATGAAACGATGAATTTTATTTAGATATTTGGAATATAAACTAGTGAAAATAAGATCGAAAGTTTATAATTGGAATTCGATTTGTGTCAAAATTTATTACTAAATTATTGAAATTACTTGCAACCTGACAAGATAAATTATAATTGGTTTCGAACCAATAATGTATGAATCGAATATATGAATTCAATAATAAGTTATAAACTTGTTAATTGAATATCAAGAAGTGAATTGTAAACAAGAATTATAAATGGAGCAGAATGTGAATGAAGATTTATAAAAGATTTGACTTTATGTTCAAGTGAAATCAAAGCTAGTTAGATGTAATGAGTTCAGATTTAGATAAAAAGGAATAATATTTACTTTTAAAAAGTAAATAATGTGTAAAGGAGAAAATGTTCAAATGAAATTGGGAATAAAGGAAATGGAGTTGAGAAATATGGTGAGATTGTTCCGAAGTTCGAAATATATTATCCGAAAAGGGATTAATCGAAAGGAAATTGTTCATGGAGTCAATTATATCGGATTTCAGGAAAATACTATTTACTTTCTGTAACACCCCGCGAATTCTATAACTGTGAAACTCACAAATTAAAGTATAATTAATTTCAAATCAAAGAACTAAGGGAAACGGGATACGCCATTGCGTTCGTCTCGGAAAAATACGCGAAATAGAGTCTGAGTTTTCGAAAAACGGATATCGTATGAAGAAGTTATGGACGAACGAAGTTGGGCGAAAAACCGAAAAAGGGCCAGAATGCACTGGCGCACTTGGGAAGTGCGCCAGAACAAAAATGAACTGGCGCACCTGTGAAGTGCACCAGTGCATTTTTGACCTGGCGCACCTGCCAAGTGCGCCCAGGTCAAAAATAACCTGCTGGCCAGGTCTGGTCTAGCCCTGGCTGGCCCGGTCGGTGTGTGGTCGAATTTCTGTGGTCTGCTATGTCATTAGGGCTAGGTGGCGGGTTTTTATTGGTCTCTCTATCTAATGAATGGCTATGATCAATCCTAGCAACATCAAGGGTCCTAATCAATTCCTAATCTCTATATAAACAACCCTAGACTAAACCCTAATCTATTCATTCAAAATAAGATTATAGCCGCCATGTTGCTGAGGAACGACAAAGAGTAGCCGCCGACTAGAGAGAGAGTTAGGAAGAAAGTTCTAAAGCCTAAAGCAATTCAAAGCAACCTAAAGCTAATCAATTCAACAAAGAAATCGTGTCTCTTAATTAAAGAATTCGCCGCAACCATTGTAAGTAGAGTATTACTTTGGTATAATAAACAACTGTGTTGATGTGTATGCTTGAATTGTGGCAATGGAAGTAATTCATATTTATGCGTTCTTATCAATTTATATACGTTTGGATATTTATGGATTATGTTATAAAGAACTACATGCGGTAGTTCTATACAAGTTTACGTTTGGAATATTGCGCAAATTATGTTATCTATGTTGAAGCTACATGTATGTAGTTGAGTGGAATTTATGCAAGTTTGGGGCTTTGTTATTATGTCGTCATGATGTATACTTTGTGCATAAATCGTTTTGCAAGCAATTGAGACAAGTTTGATTGTTATAGTTCATATGAAACTATGTTGGAATTTTGACACCATAATCCATGTATTAAGTCATGCTTATGAATATGGCTAGGCTATGAATGATATTTGGCATAATTGAAATCTATGATTAAGTCTATCTTGTTTAAAAGAATTATATGATGACATATGTGAGACATGGCTAGGTTAGACTCAAAAATCCCTTTTTGCAAGTTTTAAGGCAAACACCATGTTTAGGAATATTTATGCATAAGTAGGTTTATACCATCGTTATGTGATTAGGCTTAAATCATGATTAAGTTGAATTATGCTATGTTCATGCTAGAAGTATTTATGCCATGCTTATGTTTGACAATATGCCATGCCTATGCAAGAAGTATTTTATGCCATGCTTATGTTTGACAATATGCCATGCCTATGCAAGAAGTATTTTATGCCATGCTTATGTTTGACAATATGCCATGTTTATGCTAGAAGTATTTAGGCCATGCTTATGTTTGACATTATGCCTAAATAAGAATATAGGTTCATGTTGTAGTTAAACCTATGCAAGTTTACATGCCTTGATTTATGTCACCTATGTTTTATGACCAAAATACATGTCACCACTATGCAAGTACACCAATTTCCATTATGTATTTTCCAACGTCATATGCAAGTTCATGCGCTCACTTTCCTCTCTTTGTGTATACGCCATAAGCCTCCCCTTTCGCATGGCTAAATTGGGCTTTAAAAGGCTAAGCCCAATATATATGAACGGACGGGTAAAACGGAGGAAAACAACGTTGGGTTAAAAAGGAATTAATGAATGAAAATATAAAATAGAAGGGCCCAAATTCAAGTATGGGTTGGGCCCGTGATTGGTGTAACCTTTACACCATTAACTTAATAATGGGCCGCAAATATTTACATATAAATAAAGAAGAATGACAAGATATGTAAATGTAGAAAATACGATGTGTTTAACCCGAGGTTGGATTGAGTTGTGATGTAAACCTGCCCGGAACCGCCCGGCTGTCCAGTAGTCACAACAATACCTATCCAATGTGGGAGGTTAAACATGGAGCCCAGCAAGGACCCGAGGTTAGACTGAGTTGTGGCGTAAGACTGCCCGGAACCGACCGGCAACAGGCAGCCACAACAATACCTGTCTAATGTGAGAGGTCCGGGCCTTAATAAGACAATTAAGGCTGAGTCAGGATTGTTAGGATTAAGTGAACTAAAGACTTAATCAAAATGGAACATGCTAAACTAAACGGACTGGTGGGGTTAGGTTAGGAAACACTTAACCAACTTAGCATGTTGGCTAGAGATAGAAAACCTAGTAACGGGGGACCCTTTTCAGCAGTAACCCTAAAAGGTGTATCATGATACCCTGAAACTAGGCAGGGTGGGGCACGATTACTGGGCTGATTGTAAGAGGTCAAAGCGACGGCGGTGGTGTAGCAGTGTAGGTTCTAACGGAGTGCGGGCGTGCACACACTCCGGCGCAGAAAAATAAGGCACTGGACACCAGTAGCATACCTGTGCACTCTAAGGTTGTGTCGGGTTGCCACTATGGGACTTGATACACCCCATGGTGGGACCAGCATAGGTAACTACAGACATCGGGGGCCGTAGGACACATGTAACTATGCGAGTAGGAGCCGATCATCATTGAATGGATCACATCACCCTGATTATGGGTGCCAGTTGGAAACTAGTTTATATGGGTTCAGAGATTAACATGGGGTACGATAGTATATTCGACCCTAGATAACTTAACCAAGTTTATAGTGCTTGCCCACTTTCTGTTTTACTTATCATACCCAGTTCTTTATTCATAGACAAAGTAGTACTAGACTTACTCAGGCTTTATGTCTGACTCTATTTTCTTTCGTCTTCTTTCTTCCGTTCCCCCCCCCCCCAGGTCCTTAGGGAGGGAACACAGCAGCTTGACCTACCTCAACATCCAGCTTGAAGAAGAGAAATGTATTGCTTGGACTTTCCTGTTTTGAACTATGGCTTTGGACAATCCACTAAGGGGCTTTGGCAGTTTGTCTATGTTTTATTTATGCTTCTTTAAAAATAATGTACTCAAGACAGATTATGAAGTGTTATGTTATGTTTTTGGAAAGGATGTTGTTGTAACACGTATCTGACTTTTTGAAATAAAGTTTGTTGTTCTTCCGCTGTTTTACAAATATGTGTTCTTATATCTGTTTTGTATATCTGTGACTTGTACTTATAAACCTCCACCAAAATTAGGGCATTCCCTTTGAGAGTGACCCTAACGGAGGTGGGGTGTTTCACTTGGTATCAGAGCATAGGTTTACCAGATAAGATAAAAAGTTTTGAAAAATTATTTTCAAAAAGGAAATTTAAAGAAGCATTTTTAAAAGAAAAATATTATTTTATTTTTAAAAAAGGCAAAGTCCACTCCCCAAAGCCATAGGAACTATCTCTTATCCTTCGTTTTGAATCTATCCTTTCTGTTTTAGCATGTCTGGGGACCTTACTCCCCAGCTGCTGACGCTTTCACTCCTCCTCCTCCACGTGAACCAGCAAACGGTAGAGTCCCAGAGTAGGAAGACGAATAATAGTCAAACAAGAAAGGATCATAACAATAATAATAAGAAACGAGAAAAAAGGAAATGCAATTTTTGTGGTACGGAAGGGCACATAGCCAAGGATTGTAGAAAGAGGAGAAGAAAGCAAGGTGAATGTTTTCATTGTGGGGAGACTGGACACATCAGCAAAGACTGCCCTGAGAAGGCAGACTTTAAGAAAGGCGGGAAAGGCAACAAAGAGAAGAGGAAGTGTAATTTCTGTGGTAAAGTGGGGCACTTAGTAAAGGACTGCCGGAAAAAGAAGGCCAAGGAAAATGGTGGGTGCTTTTCATGCGGTCAGACAGGCCACAGGGCTAAGGACTGCCCAAGGAAGCGAGGACAGGGGCAGGGCGCTGGATCCACCCCAGGGGCACAGGTTCATGTGCTAGAAGCGCCACCATTGCAGCAGCGAGGTACAAACACTTCTGTAGAAAGTGTAGTTTATCTTTTTGATCACCCCGTTCGCACTTTATTTGATTCTGGAGCATCACACTCCTTTATCTCGTCTGCTTTAGTAGAATCTCTGCACCTAAAAACTAGTATGGTAGAGGACCCCTTAATTGTTTCAAACCCAATTGGGGGCCCAGCTCATTTGTCTATGATCTGTTTGGATTTGAAAATTTCTATTCTAAGTGTTGAATTTCAGTGTAGTGCCTTTGTTTTGGGCTTTTCGGGTTATGGTTTGATTTTGGGCATGGATTGGCTATCCAGTAATGGGGCCATCCTTGATTGTGAGAAAAGGGTTGTTAGGCTCCTAACCCAGCTCGGTAATACTTTGGAAATTTCTTGTAATCCCTCGTATGCGGTTATGCTTAGTTATCTTGAATCGCTAGATGCCTCTGTTGAAAATTTGAAATCAGTTAGAGTGGTCCGGGAATATCCGGATGTCTTTGAAGAGGTGAAGGGCTTGCCTCCGAAGCGGGAAATAGACTTCCGTATATATCTTGTAGATAATGCAAAGCCCGTTGCGTTGCCCGTTAGACACATGGCTCCACGAGAAAGGAAAGAGCTCAGTAAACAGATTAAAGAGCTTCTAGAAAAGGGGTTCATTAGGAGGAGCATTTCAGAATGGGGCGCTCCGGTGGTGTTCGCTACAAAGGCGGATGGTTCACTCCGTCTATGTGTTGACTATAGGGAGCTCAACAAGCTAACGAAAAAGAATAGGCACCCTCTCCCTAGAATTGACGATTTATTTGACCAGCTTGTAGGAGCGTCTGTTTTCTCCCAACTCGATTTAGCAACCGGTTTTCATCAGCTAAGGGTGGCTGAAGATAGCATCGATAAAACGGCGTTCAGAACCCCAGACGGTTTCTTTGAATGGCTTGTCATGCCTTTCGGCTTGACAAATGCACCTGCTTACTTCGTGGACCTGATGAGTAGGGTATTTAGAGATTTCCTCAACAAATTCGTAGTGGTCTTCGTAGATGATATCCTTATCTTCTCAAAGAGTGAAGAGGAACATGCTCAGCACTTAAGGGCAATCATGAAAACTTTGCGAGTCCATCAACTAAAAGCCAAATTCTCCAAATGCCACTTTTGGAGGGAAGGAGTGAGGTTCCTTGGGCACATAGTATCCAAACAAGGGTTAGCAGTGGACCCTGCGAAGGTAGTGGCGGTACAGGATTGGAAGACACCAAGGAATGCAACTGAGGTCCGAAGCTTTCTAGGACTAGCAGGTTTCTATCGGAAATTCATAAGGGATTTTGCGAAAATCTCAGCTCCGTTCACGAAGTTGATATTTGTTTATTTTCAAGAGATAATTCATCTATGTGGAATACCTTCTAGTAAGTGAACAAGATCCAAGATTCACTAATGAATTTTTGGAGAGCTTGCATGGAACCATGAGTACGCAGTTAAGGCTTGAGCCAAGTATACTAGAAGGAGAATAAGTGAAAGAGGAACGAGAGGCAAGGGTTCCAACTCATATTTTGGAAACAAGAATTAGGAAGCTACGAAATTGTGAAGTTAAAGACGGACAAAGCATAATGGAGTTAAGCTCAAGGAAGTGCGACTTAGAAGATTGAAGACTAGATTCGTGCATAATATCTCTTCTTAAGAGTATATCCTTGATCCCTCTCTTCCTGTAGAGCTTACTTGCATGGTATCTTTTGTGTATATCCTCTCGGTCCCATTCTCAGTCCAAATTTCTGTTGCGAACCACATAGGGAGTATGACTCATCTGTTAGTAACACATGTTGGGGCTCGAGGGTGTTCATTGGTTGGACTAAAGATTTTGAGTTTTATAAGCTACGGATTGGTCTTAGGAAGGGACTCCCTTATGACCTAAAAGGAGTCCATCATGCTTAGTTGCCTAGAATCATATACGGTGGTTGGGTTGAGTAATTCTTTGGGTGTCAGTCTGATGTTGATTTCGGTCTTCGGGGCTGATGCTTAGAGAGTTCTTCTCCTAATCAATATATATGTGGCATAGGTTTTCAGTTTTGACATTGCCTAATGGGCACAAAGTTTTTACTTGCTTCTATCATTCGACTATACCTTTAGATAGGAACAATTGGGAAAATGTCCTATAGATTAGAGCTACCCGAGAAGTTGGCTGGAGTCCACAACGTTTTTCACGTTTCACATCTCCAAAAATGTCTGCATGAGTCTGCTGAAGTGGTAGAGCCAAATATCCTCGAAGAGGTCGAAGTGGAACGCGAAGCAACCATAAGGAAAGTTCCAACCCGCATCTTAGGAACGGAGGTGAAGAAGCTACGCAACCGCGAAGTCAAGCTCGTCAAAGTCTAGTGGAGCGACGCCGAGGGAGACGCGACTTGGGAAACTGAAGCTAGAATCCGTACAGCCTACCCTTTTCTGTTCGAGGGTACATCCTTGATCTTTCCTTTTCCTTAAGTTGCGCTTTTATCTTTTTAGGTATAGCTCCTCGACCGTATCTTTTAGGTAGAATCTTTTTGGATGGAAACATGTAATTGAAACATGTTATGTATGATGGTTGCAAGTGGTTGCAAGTGATTGCTAGTGGTTGCTCGTGGTTGCATATACACACACAATCTAGGTATTAGATCGGCTCAGTCACTTCATACTGCATATGCATATATATTTGCATTCGTATGTGGTTGAACTTTAATGTGTTGTCATGTGGATGCTGCATTTGTACGGAATGATTGTGCACTCATGTAGAATCAAGAATAGGAAAATTTGCATACATAATGGATTCATGGCACTTACATAATTCGCATTAAGGAGGTCAACTGAATCAGTAGACCGCCTGATTTTGCATTAGATAAGTTCATGTACACACACCTCGCATATGATCATGAAGCATTAGAAGTCTTTTAAGGACAATGGATTCTCGTGTTTGATGGATGAGTAGATGGATGATTGGATGTTAGGATATACATTCCTCCTAACTTGAAGATTTCGGGGACGAAATCCTTTTAAGTGGGGGAGAATGTAACACCCCGCGAATTCTATAACTGTGAAACTCACAAATTAAAGTATAATTAATTTCAAATCAAAGAACTAAGGGAAACGGGATACGCCATTGCGTTCGTCTCGGAAAAATACGCGAAATAGAGTCTGAGTTTTCGAAAAACGGATATCGTATGAAGAAGTTATGGACGAACGAAGTTGGGCGAAAAACCGAAAAAGGGCCAGAATGCACTGGCGCACTTGGGAAGTGCGCCAGAACAAAAATGAACTGGCGCACCTGTGAAGTGTGCCAGTGCATTTTTGACCTGGCGCACCTGCCAAGTGCGCCCAGGTCAAAAATAACCTGCTGGCCAGGTCTGGTCTAGCCCTGGCTGGCCCGGTCGGTGTGTGGTCGAATTTCTGTGGTCTGCTATGTCATTAGGGCTAGGTGGCGGGTTTTTATTGGTCTCTCTATCTAATGAATGGCTATGATCAATCCTAGCAACATCAAGGGTCCTAATCAATTCCTAATCTCTATATAAACAACCCTAGACTAAACCCTAATCTATTCATTCAAAATAAGATTATAGCCGCCATGTTGCTGAGGAACGACAAAGAGTAGCCGCCGACTAGAGAGAGAGTTAGGAAGAAAGTTCTAAAGCCTAAAGCAATTCAAAGCAACCTAAAGCTAATCAATTCAACAAAGAAATCGTGTCTCTTAATTAGAGAATTCGCCGCAACCATTGTAAGTAGAGTATTACTTTGGTATAATAAACAACTGTGTTGATGTGTATGCTTGAATTGTGGCAATGGAAGTAATTCATATTTATGCGTTCTTATCAATTTATATACGTTTGGATATTTATGGATTATGTTATAAAGAACTACATGCGGTAGTTCTATACAAGTTTACGTTTGGAATATTGCGCAAATTATGTTATCTATGTTGAAGCTACATGTATGTAGTTGAGTGGAATTTATGCAAGTTTGGGGCTTTGTTATTATGTCGTCATGATGTATACTTTGTGCATAAATCGTTTTGCAAGCAATTGAGACAAGTTTGATTGTTATAGTTCATATGAAACTATGTTGGAATTTTGACACCATAATCCATGTATTAAGTCATGCTTATGAATATGGCTAGGCTATGAATGATATTTGGCATAATTGAAATCTATGATTAAGTCTATCTTGTTTAAAAGAATTATATGATGACATATGTGAGACATGGCTAGGTTAGACTCAAAAATCCCTTTTTGCAAGTTTTAAGGCAAACACCATGTTTAGGAATATTTATGCATAAGTAGGTTTATACCATCGTTATGTGATTAGGCTTAAATCATGATTAAGTTGAATTATGCTATGTTCATGCTAGAAGTATTTATGCCATGCTTATGTTTGACAATATGCCATGCCTATGCAAGAAGTATTTTATGCCATGCTTATGTTTGACAATATGCCATGCCTATGCAAGAAGTATTTTATGCCATGCTTATGTTTGACAATATGCCATGTTTATGCTAGAAGTATTTAGGCCATGCTTATGTTTGACATTATGCCTAAATAAGAATATAGGTTCATGTTGTAGTTAAACCTATGCAAGTTTACATGCCTTGATTTATGTCACCTATGTTTTATGACCAAAATACATGTCACCACTATGCAAGTACACCAATTTCCATTATGTATTTTCCAACGTCATATGCAAGTTCATGCGCTCACTTTCCTCTCTTTGTGTATACGCCATAAGCCTCCCCTTTCGCATGGCTAAATTGGGCTTTAAAAGGCTAAGCCCAATATATATGAACGGACGGGTAAAACGGAGGAAAACAACGTTGGGTTAAAAAGGAATTAATGAATGAAAATATAAAATAGAAGGGCCCAAATTCAAGTATGGGTTGGGCCCGTGATTGGTGTAACCTTTACACCATTAACTTAATAATGGGCCGCAAATATTTACATATAAATAAAGAAGAATGACAAGATATGTAAATGTAGAAAATACGATGTGTTTAACCCGAGGTTGGATTGAGTTGTGATGTAAACCTGCCCGGAACCGCCCGGCTGTCCAGTAGTCACAACAATACCTATCCAATGTGGGAGGTTAAACATGGAGCCCAGCAAGGACCCGAGGTTAGACTGAGTTGTGGCGTAAGACTGCCCGGAACCGACCGGCAACAGGCAACCACAACAATACCTGTCTAATGTGAGAGGTCCGGGCCTTAATAAGACAATTAAGGCTGAGTCAGGATTGTTAGGATTAAGTGAACTAAAGACTTAATCAAAATGGAACATGCTAAACTAAACGGACTGGTGGGGTTAGGTTAGGAAACACTTAACCAACTTAGCATGTTGGCTAGAGATAGAAAACCTAGTAACGGGGGACCCTTTTCAGCAGTAACCCTAAAAGGTGTATCATGATACCCTGAAACTAGGTAGGGTGGGGCACGATTACTGGGCTGATTGTAAGAGGTCAAAGCGACGGCGGTGGTGTAGCAGTGTAGGTTCTAACGGAGTGCGGGCGTGCACACACTCCGGCGCAGAAAAATAAGGCACTGGACACCAGTAGCATACCTGTGCACTCTAAGGTTGTGTCGGGTTGCCACTATGGGACTTGATACACCCCATGGTGGGACCAGCATAGGTAACTACAGACATCGGGGGCCGTAGGACACATGTAACTATGCGAGTAGGAGCCGATCATCATTGAATGGATCACATCACCCTGATTATGGGTGCCAGTTGGAAACTAGTTTATATGGGTTCAGAGATTAACATGGGGTACGATAGTATATTCGACCCTAGATAACTTAACCAAGTTTATAGTGCTTGCCCACTTTCTGTTTTACTTATCATACCCAGTTCTTTATTCATAGACAAAGTAGTACTAGACTTACTCAGGCTTTATGTCTGACTCTATTTTCTTTCGTCTTCTTTCTTCCGTTCCCCCCCCCCCCCCAGGTCCTTAGGGAGGGAACACAGCAGCTTGACCTACCTCAACATCCAGCTTGAAGAAGAGAAATGTATTGCTTGGACTTTCCTGTTTTGAACTATGGCTTTGGACAATCCACTAAGGGGCTTTGGCAGTTTGTCTATGTTTTATTTATGCTTCTTTAAAAATAATGTACTCAAGACAGATTATGAAGTGTTATGTTATGTTTTTGGAAAGGATGTTGTTGTAACACGTATCTGACTTTTTGAAATAAAGTTTGTTGTTCTTCCGCTGTTTTACAAATATGTGTTCTTATATCTGTTTTGTATATCTGTGACTTGTACTTATAAACCTCCACCAAAATTAGGGCATTCCCTTTGAGAGTGACCCTAACGGAGGTGGGGTGTTTCACTTTCCATTTTAGTTAGAAATTTAATATATTACTAATTAATTGTTTATGTATTCAGATTAATGAATGAAGTATATTTTAAAGTTAAATATTTCGAAGGCATGAATTATTGTCGTAAAGGAAGTAAATTCTTAACTCGAGTTCGGAAGTTACGGGAATGGATGTTTTGTTCCAAGCTGTGAGCTTGATCTATTTTGAAGTTAATAATGATGTTCAGTTAAGGTCTAAGAGGTAAATATACCCCAACTTGATTGACCTCATTGTTGGCAAAGAAATGATTAAGGGTCGATAGCAAGGATTGATTAGGGGAAGTGAGCTAATGAGTGTCAATAGTAAGTAGGAATAACAATGTTTTATTTAACATTTATTTAATCTAAATAACGAATTTAGAAATGTTTTCATGAGAATAAAGTATGTTTTCAATAGAAAATAAAGACTTGTGAATATATGGAAATGTTTTCCAATGGGGATAGGAGATTTTCTAGAATTATAGAAAATGAATATGATAATTGAAAATATTTTTAAGATCGTAAGGGTCTAACAAGTTTTGATAAATCAGAATGATAAGAACTAATGAGCAAAGAGCCGCACGTCGAGAACGAAGGGCGGTGGAACGTAAGAGAAGTGAATTTGTAAATTGAATCCGAGAATTTGCGTATGCAATGATTTGATAAGAAATTAAGAATCAGAGCTAAGGAATTTAGAAACTAACTAGAGATTAGTTAAGTTGGATAATTTCTTGAGTGTTGATTTGATGTTGGTTTCGACCTTTAAGTTTGATACTTAGGGAATTGTTTTCTTGCTAATTTGTGATCAAAGATGTGAATGTAGAAGAATAATACTGCATGGATGATAAATTTGTTATACAAATGAATAATTCTAAAATTTTGGAAGCATAAAGATTTGAGTTAAGCGATGAATTTAATAATTGGAGGATTGAAAGAAAATTGGGTTATAGAAATGGATTCATAAATTTGGTTTGAAAGGGATATCAAATATCTGAATTGATTGAGAGGGCAAGACTGAAATTTTAGGAATTTACTGAAATTTGAGGATATTCGATTTTGGATATTGAATATAGAAGTTTTCGGAACTTATATGGAAATTATATAACAGTATAGTAAATTTGGAAGTTATTGTTTGGAAAGGTAATTGATTTGAAATGAAATCTTATATGATGGAATTTATATAAAAATGAGGATTTTGGAGAAATATTTTGGAAAAGAAATCTTATGTAAGCTGACACAAGTATGTTTTATGAGGAGTATGAAATGAAGTACGATATGTACCAAGTATCATATATTTTCAAGTCGAGATAAGGAAAGTACCTTTCTCCTTCTTTAAATTTAGAGTTTACTGAGATGTGCTGCTGCTGTTGGTAGGTTGTCCAGACGTAAAACTCATGAGTTGTCATAGTTCCTAGAAGAACACGATCATGTAGCGTAATTAGCAGGGATGTGGATGGCCTACGGCGGACGGATGTTTCTTGGGGGAGCCAAGCATAATCATTGTGTCTGTTGCGATCTACAGTCATGATAAGGGTGTAATCCGCATGCTATGAAAGCTTACGGGTATAGATGTATCTTGAGGAATGAAGCGTAACCATTGTGTACCTACGGTTCACATGGCATATCTACAAGTGAAAGAGATGTAACCATTAGAGTTACTAAAGTTAGAATGGAGCCATGCGATGTTTGAGATATCTTAGTGAGGTGAAGCCATGTATTTGATGCAACACTGTGTCTTCATGACTTGATGTGTCTTCGTGACATGAATTGTCTTTATGACTTGATTGATCCTCATGTTTTGAATTTGATAATTTGTTTTTGTGACCCTGAGATAGAGCACTCAACGCTCAGTGACCTTAGATTTTTCTTTGATTCTTAAATATCTTCTGTTGATCTGTCCATGACGAAATTCGCGGGGAAATGATTTCCTACGGATACAGATGTTTTCTGGGGGACCCAGACGAAACCATTGTGTATCTGTGATTCATGAACGATCAACATATCAACATCACATTGGTACTTTCCGTATCTGCTTTTTTTTATTTTAAAAAAAGAATTTTTGAAATGTTTTTCCTAGGAGTTGAAGCAAGGATATTTGATACTTGGAGATTTTAGTCGTGCACCTGGCTAGCATATGCCTAACATCTGTGAGAACGACAATAGACTTGTCAAACTGCGAGTTATCAAATATTTTCAAATCAAAAATTTGAAATTAAAGTACACCTAAATAAATAAGCTAAGAAAGATAATTTTGGAGTAATAAAATAAATATTTTTGCAAGAATTTCTTAGAAGATTTCGAATTTAGAAACTTTCAAGTCAACAATTTGTAACTTGAAGAAGAGATATTATTTACACTCTTAAATGAGTGTTGGAAACGATTAAATGGATTGAATGTAAGGAGATTGGGTTGGGGTTGCTAAGCGTAGACCTATTACAGTTGCAACGATGGATAAGGAATGTTCACAGATGATGTTACAATGAAATTTGGAATTGTTTGTGAGTATAAATCCAACCTATGCAGAAATTGGAATTTAAAACGAGATTGGTTTTGAAAAGAAATTACATGATTTTGTTAGAAGATTAGACAAAATGAGAATTGGGAGATATTTCTAAATAAATTGAGATAGAAATTGGTCTGAGGGAATTGAGTATAGTTTCAAAGAATGTGGAAATAAATAAAACACCAATTCAGAAGATAAAAAATCGTGTTGACCAAAATCGATCTCCAACTATAAGAAATGAAATTGATTGTCCGATTTAATTGAATATCATAGACGGACTAAATATCAATATTTAAATTAGTTATGGAAAAAAATTCGCATAAATATGAAATTTGAAGTATACTTTGGTATAACTCTAACGATCTCTCCTTTCCGAGGACGAAAAGATTTTAAGGACGGGGAGATTGTAACATCCCAGAAATTTCGCCAGTTGAAATAAGGAAGTAATTAGAAATTTAATTATCAATATTTATATTGATACTGGGGTTAAAAATTAAAAAAAATTGTTTTGCGTATAGATTGAATTCGATATTTAATTCAGAACGGTTGGTTGGGGCTTAATTATTTATTATCGAATATTTGAATGGAATTGGTTGGACAATTAAATTCGACTTTTGAAATTCGACAAAGAAATATAAATGGTTGATTTTAAAAAAAATAAACATAGTTGACGTTGAACTAATTAAAATTTTACTTGTTGAAATATATGGAAAATTGGGTTAGGTACGCATGTATACTGGTGTATATAAAGATATTAAATTTAACGTTTCAAATTTGGAATTAAACGATGTTGTTTTGTAAACAAATGGGATAAAATCGATATACCAATAAGTAATTTTTTTTTTAATAACAGAGTCAAATTACAACCAGATTAATTTTATTTGATTCATTATGCGATAACGAAGAAGTCTGTATAATTTTTATCATGTTTAGAGTTGGGATTGACGGTTAAAACATTGACAATAATTAAGGGTATAATTTAATGTTAAATATTTAAATCCCGGTTAAAACCTTCCTTAGATATATCTCCGCGGACCTGCTTCTGAAAAACACCGCTACCCTGTAATCTATCGATGGAACTTTGTTCTTATCTCTACCCTTGTTCTTCTATAAAACAATCACGTAATCCCTAGTTTAATTCAGAGAGAAGAAAAAAATCCATTCTTCCTCAATCCATTTCAATGGCAGCCAAAATCATTTTAAAATCATCCCCTTCCTCTTTTAATAACCAAAACTCTTTTCCCCCTAAAACATTCTTTCCTAAATCCCTAAAATTTATTTGTCCTCTCCAAATCGATGGCGCCTTCATCTAGCAGCACCGCTTCACTGATAGAAGAGCGAATCTGTCACTATTTTCCAACATAACGCTATGGCTACCGCTTCGCCAGAATCACCTCTGCCAACTCGCCGCTGCCTTCAGCATCATGCGTCCATTTCCAAGAAAAGTTACAACAACCAGTGTCACCGTCACCTCGTCCGTTGTAATTCATTGCTCATCGTTTCAAGGTGAGTATTCACCCACGTTTAATTTATGTTTCAAGTAGTTTAATTTCAATTTAAGCTAGTATCATAGTAGTTAGTGACCTAGTCACATGCCAGGCAAATATGTTTTACCATTTGGTTTGATTTTTGCGTTGGTTGTTGACCTGTCGCGAGTTATGGATTAAATTCTGGAAACTTTAAATAATATTCTCGCCAAAAATCCAAGTTTCCATTTGGCGTGCATGCCAGTTTTAATGATGGTCATATCTGCACATTTTTGCACATTTGAAATATGTTTCAAATCATATCCGTCTGTATCCTTTATGCAAATCGGAAAAGCTTCGCCCTTTCGATCATGCTGTGCATTGTTGCTTTGAGTGTATATTATTGCCATGTTGCAATGTTTAATGGAACCTGAAGCCTTCCTTTCTGAAATTGCAAATTTAGTTCATACTTGCTGTGTCATGTCCCATTTGTTACTATCCCATGCTTAGTGGCCCATTTCACTTATGAAGTGTGTTTGAATTTTCAGTCATGATCATTACTATATATATATATATATAGTTCTGCACTTATATATGAATATGTGAACTCATTTCAGAATCAAACAATTTAGGGTATTAAATTAAAATTCGGTGATTTCTGGAAATGCTATGCGGTTTGTTCTTGCCCAAATTTGTGCACGGTGCATCCATGGAAAGTTTTAAAACCTTGAATCATATTTTGTGAATTTCTGGAAATACTTGAAATGCAAAATTTATTCCTTCTAGAACTTATGGAAGCTGTTTTTCTTTACTTGCCAAGTAAAAGTTCATATAAAAATTTTTGTTAAGAATTTTCCTTGCCTTTTCGTAATGGCTGGAAAGCAGTAAATTGATTTCTGGCCAAATGATAATTTGATAATATTACAAAGAAATAATTCTTCTCATAATATTCGATTCAGTATATTTAGAGAAGGTTTCTTTTTCTGAGCTTTTGTTATGTAACTTCAAAATTACTATGTCTTGACTTTCTCCTTTATAGTATATTATGTTGCTATTCTTCAGCCGTGCTTGCTGCATAACCATGCAAGTGCCCATTTATACATTGTTCTATGCACACCTGCATACATGCGGCTTTGCACTTAGCATTTTCTGTGCACTTGAATGTGAAACTTCTCCCTATATTATAATTGTGTCCATTTGTGTGGAGCATCCCTGAGTAACGTATTTTCTTCCTATGCCATGCACACATATATATATATATATATATATATATATATATATATATATATATTAGCACAGGAAAAATATTTGGTCTTCATTGAACTGGAAAGCACTATGCCTTATTTGCTTGCTGCTTTGGGTTGTAAGATGGGTTTCCACTAACTAATTTATGCGAAACACATTGCCTAGTTCGCTGGTGATTGTCCCCTTGCCGTATAGTCTGGGCTCCTCATTTATTTTGCATGCCTCATTCGTGCCATGTTCTTGCTGTCTAGGAAGTTTCACCTCTCATTTGCAAACATAAGGTGTTTAACGATTTTGCCATATTTTCCTGCTAATGTGTTGCTTCCATAGGGCAGTTTGCCTGTCCTTGTCTGCATTTGAGATATCCTTGCTAGACTTAATTCGTGCGTGTACTATATAACTTTGGTTGAGTTTCATAAGTATTGAAACGGATCCAGTAAGCTCATATACATATGTAGCACCTGGAGTCATTTGTTTCATAAGTATTCATAGTAAACCTTGGCTGAGTTCGAATTTAAAATAAGAAATATTGAATCGAACCGGATTTTTGATCGATTTATTTTAAATATTTAATATTGTTTTAAATATTTATTTGGTAATATAAAGGAACTTTTATATTTAGTTATCGATTTAAAAATCGATTTCGATTTAATATCGTATATATTAAATTATCGTAATACGAAAAATAATTCAATTCGAGATTTAAACCCGAATTGAAAGCAGTTCAGACTTCTGTTTGAATTATAATAATAATAACAATAATTGATTTTCGAATAATTTATTAGTTTTTGAATTTAGATTATATTATATCGATATTGTCATTTATATTTACCTTCAAAATTAAATATCGAAATATATTCAGTTAGTTCTAAATAGTGTTACACTGTTGAAACAACAATAGTTACGTTAAAATATCGGTTCGTGGTTTAAATTAATGGACCCTGAGATATCTGATTGTGGATAGGTTCGAAATCAAATCGATATCTATTTAAAAAGAAATAAAAATCTCTTTAAATCTAATCGAATTAAAAACAAATCAAATCGTATTAAGTAGTGGTCAAATCAAATTAAATCAAATGAAATCTTAATTAATTTGGTGTACCCTACATTGACTAAAATTCCTTCAGGACTAAGTTTTCTTCTTCTATAAAGTCGCGATGGCACTTCCTTCTGTGATCTCTTCGAATACATTAACAGATAAAATAAATATGGCCATTCCATCTCTTAAAGTCACGACCTTCTTTTCCCCTTCCTCATATTTATTCCAACGATCGAATGCAACAAAGTTTCCCCTTCCTCAAAACATTGAAGTCGTATTTTCTTTTTCCCATTCGAACACTTCAGAAAATAAAAATAAAAATCCTTAAAACTCAAAAATTGGATCTTTGGATGGGTACGATTCTCATCTTTGTCTCCACGAGTTATCGTAACGAGCGATGGTGTTTTCAAGGGTTCAATGGTAGTTATCGCGATACATAAGGGTTTGATTTTGGGGATTTTAGAGTTAGAGCAAGACGACGATGAAGCAAATAGTGGTGCAATGTGGTAATGGCGCCCAGTACTTCACTGTCGCGAGCTAGGATAAGCGATTAGACTTCGAAATCGCGATGGAGTTTGTTAAGCTCGACTTCAGAAAGGCCGAGCTAGGGTTCGAATCAGTGAAAGACGGAACTGGTGATATCGGAATTTAAGGAGACAATGAACAACCGCAATGGAATTTTGTGGTAAAAGGGAATATCGCGATGAGGTCTAAATGCTGGTAAAGGATAACGCTAGGATCGGAGGAGTGGAAGAACGAGATGCAGATGGTGGTTGGTTTCCCTTCGATGGTTTTTAAATGAAGAATTTGGGGTATGAACAGGATGTGTACATTCCTGTTTGCCGGCAATTTAAAGAGGAAATAAGTGGTCAGATTATGGTGAAGTCTTGTGCGACAGTGTGTATCGATCATCATTGTAATTAGTTGCGAAAGCACCTTTTGTTTTATGGGCGAGATCAAACTTAGACTGAGTGGATGCAGTGTTGTCCGAAGTTGGCATTAAGGTCTGATTGAGTTAAAATGAAAGAGACGGTCTCTGAAATTTTGAAATAGGGAAGCTCAGATCTATTCTACAAGAATGGATATGCTCACGAACAAATATGGTTTCGCTGATTGGAAGATTTGTAGATAAAAACCGAAATTTGAATTTTTAGTTTATTTAGCAGGCTATTTAATAAATTCAGCAATTTAATTAGTTTAAATCTAAGTACGGGATATATATATATTCATATTGCTGATAAATGCAATATTCAAAATGTTTACAAGTTTCAAAAATATGGAAAGAAAAACAAGACGTGTTGAACCATAGTGGTATGATATGCAAAGTGAAGTTGATCGAAGCCGATTTTGGAATTCGATTTAAATGGCATGGAATCATAGAATTAAAAACACGGTGAGTAATTCTCACTGAAGAATTTTATTTTAATTATTTTTATCATTAAAAAAATTGTTTGTTGGTCGTTTGGATACTTTAAATATTATTGTGGTTATTAAATATTATTAGTTATATAGGATTGGTGTTCGTGGTTATTATATATATGTATATATATATTGGTGGTTAGATAATTCCCGCAGTATCATTAGCGGATGCCTGTAGTATCATTAGTGGATGACCCTATACGCCCCATTCTTTGTTAGTGGATGACCTTCATACTGCGATATCTTGCCTCGAAGCAGGATGGGTATTATTTATGTCAGCTAACGTCTGCGGATGCAGGAAAACAGGTTGGAGGGATCCAACTGGATTCCTAAATAATATTATTGTTTGTTTGTTTCCATATATAATGTCATATATGATGTGTTTGAAAACTGGTGATAAATAATTTGGTTGATTTTGATTGGTTGAAATATCACTGGGCCTAAATGGTAATTTATAAAATTATTGTGAAAAAAGGATTTTTGAGATTTAAAAGGAAAATTTTATTTTTCAAAAATTGAATTTGAATTTTGAATGGGCTAAGAAATGTTTACTTATTTTTGAAAAATATAAACAAGTGTTGAATTTATAAACGGTGTTTATAAATTAAATAATACAGGAAATTGAAGTAAATTTATAAGCGGTGTTTATAAATAAACGGGAATGATTTTCATTGGATAATCAGCGAATTGAAGTGAATTTATAAACTGTAACACCTCGTAGTTCTATTAATATTAATATTCACAAATTGAAGAATAACTAGTCTCAGACGTGAGAATTGTGGGAAACGGGTTGCGCCATTGTGTTCGTCTCGGAATTCTGGTTGAAATAGAGTCCGAGTTTGCGTGATTTGGACTTGTATGAAGAAGTTATGGCCATCCGAAGTTTCAGAAAATTCAAAACAGATCGCAGGAAATTTAAAATTTCAAACAGAAAGTGCAGAAGCGGGCTGGGCGGGAATTTTCCCGCCCAGGCAGGTCAACTAGGGGGTCGACACTAGTGTCGACCTCCCCCCCAGGTCGACTACCATGTCGACCTCCTCCGCCCCAGGTCGACTAAAGTGTCGACCTGGGTGTCGACCTGGTCTGGAGGCTAGGGTTTCTGGCTGACCTGTTTTTAATTGACTAATGACCCATTAGGGTTTCTGACCTAATCTGGTTGGCTGGGATTAGTTCTGAGATGATCTGACGGTCTAAAATAAATCCTAACTCTATAAATACCTAGTTAGTCTCTCACCCTTATTCATAAGAAAAATAGAATAGTTACCGTCATACCGTCGCCATGGAAATCAATGGAGCCGCCGCCAACTAAGAAGGAAGATAAGCTAATTCAATTCTAATTCTCTCAACCCTAAAGCAAAGCAAAACTCCCTTTTCTTCTCTAAATTGTGAGTATGATGATCTTAACAAGATTATTATCATTTTAATTAGGTTAAGTCATGAATGGGTTATGAGTAGATGATGTGAATTATCATATATTTTGTTGTAAACCTTATGCTATCATGTATGTTATTAATCCTATGCTATGTGGTGATGATATCCTATATGTTGTAAATCATGCTATGATGATGTTATTATGTTGAAAGTTTCTATGCCAAGTTGTGATAAATCATACATGTAAAAAAAAGCCATGATGTTACCATCTATGCTAGTTAGTTCATATTAATTAAATCATCATGTTTGGGCTATGTTGATCTATATGACAAGTCACATATGCAAGTTAGATTGATTAGAAAAGTTATGAACATATGCCATGACATCTATTATGACATCTACAATTATGCTATGACATATGTGATATCCTATGCTAGTTCACACCATCATTATGTTGCCTAAAAACCCCATATGTAAGTTTATGTATAGATTTGGGGCTATGATCATATCATGTAAATTGAGACATTTAACAAGTTGACACCTTTTGATCCTTAACATGTGTAGTTTATGCAAGTTTCACCCATATTATGATTAGATTTATTTTAATTGTCTATATGTTGTGATAATTTATCTTTGTGCTATGTGTTAGACTATTCAAGTCTAGCCTATATTATGCGTTGAATAAGCGAACGTATAAACGGGGGTAAATGTAATATTTAAGGATTTAATATTAAAAAGTTGGGGTGCAATTGATATGATTTTGCATGCCATAAGTGGATGGCCATAATTGAGTCAATTATGGACATCATTAAAATTGGAAGTAATTAATAATTTGAATAGGGAATTATTAAAACTGGGGTAAAAGATTATAAGTGTTAATCAATGCTTAGGACACGAGGTTGGACTCGTTTGTGATGTAAACCTGCCCGGACCCGCCCGACAAATCCAGTGGTCACAAATGTCAGCCCAATGTGAGAGGTCCTAGGCCTAAACTAAAGCATAATGGTTGTAAAGATACGAGGTTGGACTCTTTTATGGTGTAAGACTGCCCGGACCCGCCCGGCAAATCCAGCTGCCATAAATGCCAGTCTAATGTGAGAGGTCTTTATGAGGTTATGGCCTGAATGAATTAGGAAATACTTAACCTGATAAACATGTAAAGTTGGACATGGGGGTTAAGTAGGTGCCTTGGGTGGCACGAGGAATCTAGGGGGTGCCCTTAGTGGCATGTGAAATACGATTAGTAAGACTTAACCAAACACACATGAAAATGAACATGACTAAGAGGGTTAAGTGGGATATACTAAGTAGTGACAAGCTTAGGTGGGTAGCCTGTGGGGGCCCATTTCAACCAGTATCCCAAACGTATCTTTGTGGCTCGACCCAAGTCGAGGACGGGACACGCATGCTGGGTTTGACTATAAGAGGCCAAAACGGGGAGCGGTGGCAACGCAAGTCCAACGGGTTTCATATGCGTGTGTGGACCCGGGCTGGTAGGTAAGACGTTGTTGCATCGTGTAGGTATAAGCCGTGCATTCTCAAGTTGTATCGGGTTGCCACTTTAGGGGAGTGATACACCCCACTGTGGGGCCAGCACGGGTATCTACGAGTAGGGAGCTGATTGAAAGTGGGTAGTGGGGTACACCTAGTGGAGATAGGGGCAGACGGCACCTATGTAGTCAGCTAGGGGTACGCAAGGCTATTTATAAAGTTTCTATGTGAGGCAAGTGGGATCAAACTTTAGGGTGACTGGTGCGGTGCAGTGTAGTAATTATTCGTTAGTAATTAGGTGTGCCTTTACCGTTATCTTTACCATTATCTTAAACGCTATCTTTATCTTCCTAAGAGTTCATAGACATTTACTTGTCTTCCTGTTTATGCCTTAGTCTAGTTATTTTGATAATAGTATTGTTAGAATTACCATACTCGCCAGACTTTATGTCTGACCCCCTCTATTTCTATCCTTTTTCCCCCTCCAGGTCCTCAGGTTGGACCCAGATCTAGTGGAGTTTGATTGGATTGCTTCATCTCTTTGGAAAGATTGGACTGTTGAAGTAAAGTCCAGCTTGTCTTTTTAATGGCTATTTATGTAATGGGATTATGTATTTTGTTTTTATGAAGATGGATATTGTACTTGGTTATGATCTATGGTTTTATGATGTAACAAACATGTTTAATTTCCACTGCAATAAAATGAGGTTTTAGATTTCCATGTACTACTTATTATCTGTCTTGTCGTAATTTTGCTGTTCTATATTCACTTATAACCTCCATGGAAGTTAATGCATTCCCTTTGTGAGTGACATTAATGGACGTGGGGTGTTACACGTGGTATCAGAGCTTAAGGTCACCAGAACAGATAAAAATTCTTTAGAAAAATAGTTATTTTTGGAAGAAGTGTTTTCAATAACATGTCTTAATGAGTAATTTAAAGTCAAAATTTTTTTTTAAGAAAAACATAATCCCCAAAGGCCATATCTTTATCTTTCGAATTCTCCATTTTGAATCTTTCTTTTTTCGTTTCAGCATGGCTGAAGATCTTAATCTACCCGACGGTGTAATGATACCAGGATGGTATAAGAGGTTATTAGATGCTAGGGCCGCTGCAGGTCCAGCTAATGTTCCTCCACCACCAGTTGCACCCGTTCCTCCTCCTCCTCGCGTAGATACTTTTGCAAAGACGTGCAAGGAATTCAAGGCTATGGGTGGAAAACCTTTTCTATGGTTAGAAACGTTTGTGGAAGCTAGAGATTGGCTAAAGGAGGTGGAAGAATTGCTAGAAATCTTTGAAGTAGAAGAAGGGAGGAAAGTTCGTTTAGCAGCTTGGTTGATGAAGGGAGAGGCCTCGTTTTGGTGGGAGGTCACTAATGGGGAGCGTCCTGTTGATTCTTGGGCGGATTTCAGATGTAGGTTCGAGGCGAAGTTTCTCTCAAGGGCAGAAGAAAATCTATATATGGAAAGGTTCTTGACATTGAAGCAAGGAAACTCATCAGTGAAAGAATATGTTAACAAATTTAATCAGTTAGCAAGGTTTGGCTTGGACTTAGTAAACACGCCGGAGAAGAAGGCTCTGAGGTTTGTTAATGGGTTGAATGAACCGTTGCAAGGGTTGGCTATGACCCACATCCCTATGGGGGCCACCTTTGAGAAGTTAGTAGAAATGGCGCTTATGCATGAGGAGAAAAGCGCTAAAACTGATAAGGCACCCGAGAAGACGGGAGATCAGAAGAAACCACAACAACAAAACAAGAAGGGTGGCAAAGACAATAATGACAAGGGAAAGAAGAAATGTTTTAACTGTGTGACACCAGTCTATCTCAGCAAGGATTGCCGAAAGAAAAAGAAGACTGGTTGTTTTCATTGTGGCGATGCGGGGCATTTAGTGAAGGACTGCCCAAAGAAGGGGCAGAGGGCGGGAGCTACCTCGGGAGGACAGGTGCAGGCTCTTATGGCACCATGGCAGGCTAGGGGACAAGTCCAGGCTCTCGCGGTCCCACCGCTGCAAGAACGAGGTAGAACCATTTCTGTTGAAAGCTTAGTTTTTCTGTTTGATCATCCTGTCCATACCTTATTCGATTCGGGTGCATCGCATTCGTTTATCTCTACATCATTAGTTGAATCACTGCACTTAAACTCCAGTTTAGTAGAGGGTCCCTTAGTTGTTTCGAATCCAATTAGGGGCTCAGCTTATTTGTCTATGATGTGTTTGGATTTGAAACTTTCTATACTTAGCGTTGAGTTTAGATGTGATGCTTATGTGTTGGGCTTCACGGGCTATGGGCTAATTTTAGGAATGGATTGGCTATCCAGAAATGGGGCCGTTCTTGATTGTGAAAGGAGAGTAGTTAGGGTTGTGACTCGCTTTGGCAACACTCTCGAAATCTTTTGTAGTCCCATAAATTCAGTTATGCTAAGTTATCTAGAATCGCTTGATGCGTCTGAAGAAAATCTATAATCTGTTAGAGTGGTCCGAGAATATTCGGATGTGTTTGAGGAGGTGAAGGGCTTGCCTCCAAAGCGGGAGAGAGATTTTCGAATATATCTTGTGGATAATGAGAAACCAATATCTTTGCCCGTACGCCACATGGCTCCACGTGAAAGGAGGGAACTCGATAAGCAAGTGAAGGAGTTGCTTGAGAAGGGGTTCATAAGATGAAGTATATCGGAGTGGGGTGCTCCAGTAGTATTTGCCACGAAGGAGGATGGGTCCCTTAGACTTTGTGTGGACTATAAAGAACTTAATAAGCTTACTAAGAAGAACAGACACCCACTACCGAGGATTGACGATCTCTTCGATCAGTTAGTTGGCGCCTCAGTGTTTTCGCAGTTGGACTTAGCCACTGGTTTCCATCAATTGAGAGTGGCTGAGAATAGCATTGACAAGACAGCCTTTAGGACTCCAGACGGTTTCTATGAATGGCTAGTGATGCCCTTCGGTTTGACATACGCCCCAGCATATTTTGTTGATCTGATGAGTAGGGTGTTTAGAGAGTACCTTAACAAATTTGTGGTAGTCTGTGTAGATGACATCTTGATCTTTTCTAAGGATGAAGAAGAGCATGCCCTACATCTTAGGGAAGTGTTGGAGACTCTTCGAGCGCATAGCCTTAAGGCTAAATTTTCTAAGTGTCACTTCTGGAGGAAGGAAGTACGGTTCTTGGGGCACGTGGTTTCCAAAGAAGGGATAGCTGTAGATCCCGCGAAGGTGGTGGCCATCCAAGATTGGAAGGTCCCTAAAAATGCTACCGAAGTGAGAAGTTTCTTGGGGTTGGTTGGCTACTATAGGAAGTTTATCAAAGACTTCGCAAAGATATCAGCTCCATTGACATGCCTGACGAAGAAGAACCTAGTTTTCACATGGGACGTAGATTGTGATGATGCGTTCCAACGTTTGAAGAGAGCTTTGACTTCAGCCCCAGTCTTAGTATTGCCAGACGAGAGTAAGCCATTTACTGTTTATACTGACGCTTGCGGGACAGGACTAGGCGCAGTCTTAATGCAAGAGGGAAGGGTAATAGCCTATGGTGGATGGCAGTTGAGAGCGCATGAGAAGAATTACCCTACACATGACCTAGAGTTGGCCGCTATTGTTTTCGCGCTTAAGTCTTGGCGTCATTATCTTCTTGGCGAGAAATTCGAATTATTCACTGACCACAAATCTTTAAAATACTTATTCTCTCAGAAGGACTTGAACTTAAGGCAGCAAAGGTGGATGGAGTTCTTGGCGTCCTACGACTTTGAGATAGCATATACCCCTAGCAAGGGTAACGTGGTGGCCGATGCCTTAAGTAGAAAAATATTATCCTTAAGTCCTTTGTTTGTTGAGCGGCGAAGTTTAGAGTTCATCTCTATGTTTGATTTTAGACCTTCCGTTGACTTCGTACCCGGTTTGCTAGCATCCATGGAGGTCAGACCTACGCTTTTGGGACGGATTGGCGAGGCACAGCGAGACGACCCGTAGTTGGTTGAGTTAGTAGAAAAGCTCAAAGGAGGGGAGTCATCAAGCCATCTCCGTAGGTATACCCTAGATGATAAGGGTTGGTTACGTAGGGACGGTAGACTTTGTGTACCAAAAAACGATGACCTAAGTAAGACTATTCTTGACGAAGCACATCGTTCGAAGATGAACATTCATCCTAGCGGGGACAAGATGTACAAAGACATGAAGAGAGTTTACTTTTGGGCCGACATGAAGAAAGACGTGGCCGAGTATGTCGCTAGATGCTTGGTGTGCCAACAAGTAAAAGTGGAGCAAAATAAACCCGGTGGGTTGCTTTACCCATTGGAGGTTCCACTATGGAAATGGGAAAGTATCTCGATGAATTTTGTGGATGGATTACCAAGATCAAGGAAGGGTAATACGGGGATTTGGGTTATAGTAGATAGACTTACTAAGAGCACCCATTTTATTCCCGTGGAAAGTAAGAGGACTGCTCCATGTTTAGCTTCTGTATATGTCGACCGCGATCCTATTTTCACTAGCGAATTTTGGAGAAGCTTACAAGAGGCGGTAGGGACTCAGTTATGTTTGAGCACCGCATATCATCCTCAGACGGACGGCCAGACTGAGAGGGTGAATCGCATTCTAGAGGATCTTTTGAGGCTGTGTATCCTAGACTTTGGGGGTACATGGGAAGAGCATCTTCCATTAGTTGAGTTCGCATATAATTATAGCTTTCAGTCCAGCATTGGTATGGCACCATTCGAAGCTCTTTATGGACGACCTTGTCGTTCACCTACATGTTGGTGGGAATCTACGGATAAGATCTTACTTGGGCCCGATATGATTAGTGAGACTTCGGAGAAGATCGATTTGATTCGAAAGAGGATGAAAGCAGCGCAAGATAGGCAGAAATCTTATGCGGATAAGAGGAGGACAGATCTCGAGTTCGATGTTGGGGACATGGTCTTTGTCAAAGTATCTCCATTACGGAACGTTGTTCACTTTGGGTCCATTGGGAAATTAGCACCAACGTTTGTAGGGCCGTCTCCTATTAAGGAGAGGATTGGACGGATGGCGTATAAAGTGGAGTTGCCCGAGAGACTTAGTGGTGTACACGACGTATTCCATGTGTCACATTTGAGGAAGCGCTTGCACGAGACCGCGAAAGTGGTAGAGCCGAGCTTGCTTAGAGAGGTGGAGATAGAGCGTGATGCGACGATTCGACGAGCTCCTACGTGCATTCTTGGGTCGGTGATCAAGAGGTTGAGGAATCGAGAGGTCAAACTAGTCAAAGTGCAATGGAGAGATGATGAGAGCAACACTACTTGGGAGACAGAAGAGAAGATGCGTTGGCGATACCCTTTTCTTTTTGAGGGTATGTCTTTTAATTTCTTCTTTATCGCTTAGCTTGTACTTATCTTATCTTTAGTATATCCTCTCGCTAGTATCTTTGACCTTTAGTTAGGATAATCCTATGGTTGAAACATGTGTTTGAGACATGTTATGTATGATGGATGTAAAGTGGATGCAAGTGTTTGCTAGTGGTTGCTCGTGGACGCATATACACACACTATTAGGCACTAGATCAGCTCAGTCACTTCATATTGCATATTACATATAAATGGATGTATTTAGTAAAATGGATGTATGACGATTGTATTTTCATGTGGATGCTGCATTCAGATGATGATTGTGCACGCATGTAAAGATAATATGTAGCATTAGGGAACTTTTGGATACATAATGGATGCATGACACTATCATGGTTTGCATTAAGGAGGTCAACTGAATCAGTAGACCGCCTGATTTTTCATTAGATACGGTCATATACACACACTGTGCATTTAGACATGAAAGCATTAGAAGTCTATATGGACAATGGATGCCTGTGTTTGATGGTTGAGTAGATGGACGATTGGATGTTAGGATATACATTCTTCTTGACTTGAAGATTTCGAGGTCGAAATCCTTTAAGGAGGGGAGAATGTAACACCCCATAGTTCTATTAAAATTAATATTAATATTCACAAATTAAAGAATAACTAATCTCAGACGTGAGAATTGTGGGAAACGGGTTGTGCCATTGTGTTCGTCTCGGAATTCTGGTTGAAATAGAGTCCGAGTTTGCGTGATTTGGACTTCGTATGAAGAAGTTATGGCCATTCGAAGTTTCAGAAAATTCAAAACAGCTCACAGGAAATTTAAAATTTCAAACAGAAAGTGCAGAAGCGGGCTTGGCGGGAATTTTCCCGCCCAGGCAGGTCGACTAGGGGGTCGACACTAGTGTCGACCTCCCCCCCCCCCTAGGTCGACTACCATGTCGACCTCCCCCCCTAGGTCGACTATAGTGTCGACCTGGGTGTCGACCTGGTCTGGCGGCTAGGGTTTCTGGCTGACCTGTTTTTAATTGACTAATGACCCATTAGGGTTTCTGACCTAATCTGGTTGGCTGGGATTAGTTCTGAGATGATCTTACGGTCTAAAATAAATCCTAACTCTATAAATACCTAGGTAGTCTCTCACCCTAATTCATAAGAAAAATATAATAGTTACTGTCATACCGTCGCCATGGAAATCAATGGAGCCGCGGCCAACTAAAAAGGAAGAAAAGCTAATTCAATTCTAATTCTCTCAACCCTAAAGCAAAGAAAAACTCTCTTTTCTTCTCTAAATTGTGAGTATGATGATCTTAACAAGATTATTATCATTTTAATTAGGTTAGGTCATGAATGGATTATGAGTAGATGATGTGAATTATCATATATGTTGTTGTAAACCTTATGCTATCATGTATGTTATTAATCCTATGCTATGTGGTGATGATATCCTATATGTTGTAAATCATGCTATGATGATGTTATTATGTTGAAAGTTTCTATGCCAAGTTGTGATAAATCATACATGTAAAAAAAAGCCATGATGTTACCATCTATGCTAGTTAGTTCATATTAATCAAATCATCATGTTTGGGCTATGTTGATCGATATGATAAGTCACATATGCAAGTTAGATTGATTAGAAAAGTTATGAACATATGCCATGACATCTATTATGACATCTAGAATTATGCTATGACATATGTGATATCCTATGCTAGTTTACACCATCATTATGTTGCCTAAAAACCCCATATGCAAGTTTATGTATAGATTTTGGGGCAATGATCATATCATGTAAATTGAGACATTAACAAGTTGACACCTTTTGATCCTTAACATGTGTAGTTTATGCAAGTTTCACCCCTATTATGATTAGATTTATTTTAATTGTCTATATGTTGTGATAATTTATCTTTGTGCTATGTGTTAGACTATTCAAGTCTAGCCTATATTATGCGTTGAATAAGCGAACGTATAAACGGGGGGTAAGGGTAATATTTAAGGATTTAATATTAAAAAGTTGGGGTGCAATTGATATGTTTTGCATGCCATAAGTGGATGGCCATAATTGAGTCAATTATGGACATCATTAAAATTGGAAGTAATTAATAATTTGAATAGGGAATTATTAAAACTGGGGTAAAAGATTATAAGTGTTAATCAATGCTTAGGACACGAGGTTGGACTCGTTTGTGACGTAAACCTGCCCGGACCCGCCCGACAAATCCAGTGGTCACAAATGTCAGCCCAATGTGAGAGGTCCTAGGCCTAAACTAAAGCATAACGGTTGTAAAGATAAGAGGTTGGACTCTTTTATGGTGTAAGACTGCCCGGACCCGCCCGACAAATCCAGCTGCCATAAATGCCAGTCTAATGTGAGAGGTCTTTATGAGGTTATGGCCTGAATGAATTAGGAAATACTTAACCTGATAAACATGTAAAGTGGGACATGGGGGTTAAGTAGGTGCCTTGGGTGGCACGAGGAATCTAGGGGGTGCCCTTAGTGGCATGTGAAATACGATTAGTAAGACTTAACCAAATACACATGAAAATGAACATGACTAAGAGGGTTAAGTGGGATATACTAAGTAGTGACAAGCTTAGGTGTGTAGCTTATGGGGGCCCATTTCAACCAGTATCCCAAACGTATCTTTGTGGCTCGACCCAAGTCGAGGACGGGACACACATGCTGGGTTTGACTATAAGAGGCCAAAAGGGGAGCGGTGGCAACGCAAGTCCAACGGGTTTCATATGCGTGTGTGGACCTGGGCTGGTAGGTAAGACATTGTTGCATCGTGTAGGTATAAGCCGTGCATTCTCAAGTTGTATCGGGTTACCACTTTAGGGGAGTGATACACCCCACTGTGGGGCCAACACGGTTATCTACGAGTAGGGAGCCGATCGAAAGTGGGTAGTGGGGTACACCTAGTGGAGATAGGGGCAGACGACACCTATGTAGTCAGCTAGGGGTACGCAAGGCTATTTATAAATTTTCTGTGTGAGGCAAGTGGGATCAAACTTTAGGATGACTTGTGCGGTGCAGTGTAGTAATGTGCGGTGCAGTATAGTAATTATTCGTTAGTAATTAGGTGTGCCTTTACCATTATCCTTACCGTTATCTTAAATGCTATCTTTATCTTCCTAAGAGTTCATAGACATTTACTTGTCTTCCATTTTATGCCTTAGTCTAGTTATTTTGATAATAGTATTGTTAGAATTATCATACTCGCCAGACTTTATGTCTGACCCCCTCTATTTCTATCCTTTTTCCCCCTCCTGGTCCTCAGGTTGGACCCAGCTCTAGTGGAGTTTGATTGGATTGCTTCATCTCTTTGGAAAGCTTGGACCGTTGAAGTAAAGTCCAGCTGTTATCTTTCTAATGGCTATTTATGTAATGGGATTATGTATTTTGTTTTTATGAAGATGGATATTGTACTTGGTTATGATCTATGGTTTTATGATGTAACAAACATGTTTAATTTCCGCTGCAATAAAATGAGGTTTTAGATTTCCAAGTACTACTTATTATCTGTCTTGTTGCAATTTTTCTGTTCTATATTAACTTATAACCTCCATGGAAGTTAATACATTCCCTTTGTGAGTGACATTAATGGACGTGGGGTGTTACATAAACGATGTTTATAAATTGAATAATGTGGGGAATTGAAATGAATTTATAAATAGTGTATATAAATAAAATTGATAATTATCATTGGATAACTGGAAAAGTTAAATTCAAATGTGAATTTAAAAATAGGATTAGGAAATCGTTTTAAATAGAAAACGATGAAAGCTATACTTATGTTCAGAATGCAAATTGAATTTAAAATAAATCCAAAAGTATTTATGATACGAATTCGACTATTGGAATTATTGAAAATAAATTAATTCCAGAAAGGGTATTAAATGTGTTAAATAGAAACTATAATTAAATATGAAAATAGATTCTACAATTTTATTTATAAGTTGTAAAAAAAAATTATAATAGAAATAGAATTTCCAAAGGGTTTTGAAATGAGAACTTGTTTTAGTATATATAAAACAGGGAAAGGAAATTATAAAAGATGTTTATAAATAAGAGGAGATAATTATCATTAGATAATTGAAGGTTTAAATTCAGGTTTGAATTTAAAATAGAGAGTCGAAATCATTTTGAAAATGAAATAGCGGTTTTTATTCTTGAATTCAGATTATAAAAGGAATTGGATTTCAAAGGGAATTTGAAATGGAAAATTTGTTTTAATATATAAAACAAGAAAGATGGATTTTGTAAACGATGTTATAAATCAAGCAAAATAATTGATTTATAAAAGGAATTGAAATTAAATATAGAAGATCGAAGTATAAATAAATATATTACCGAGTGAGGAAAAATCGACAATTATAGATAATCGAAAATATTATATTGAATTGGGAAACTAATTTGATATATATTACAAATATATCAGAATGGAGTTGAATTTATTATAAACGAAGTTTAAACGTTTTATATATATATATAATTAAAATGAACTCACCGCCGTGCGGTAGTTTGTAATTTGGCGTTTCGAACTTCAATTGAGTGTATAGAAACTCAGTTTAAGTCGGAATTCTTTGAAATAAGAATCGTCAGGACCGGTTGAATAATAGTTTTCTAGTGGAAGAGAAAAATCTGGATTTCGTCTGATAGATTTTGGGTTATGTCAAAAATCAAATTTTCAGAAAAGCAGCGCCAAAATCGTTTAAAAACCATAATGGTTTATATAAATAAACATAAGGATTTTTAAGCAAATAAAATCTGAGTTTCCATTTGAAAAATCTGGACTTGAGTTATAAAATAAATATGAACTCGAGTGGAGTAAATGGATTGAATTTTGAAACAAAATTAGTTATTTATTTTTGAATAGAATTAAATAAGTGGAAGAATAATTTGTTAATCGAATTTTAGATCGAGATATTTCTTTTGATAAGACAATGAGACTTGTGAATTTCATATTCGAAATCGAATATGATACTTGAAATGAAAATGGAATTCAATTGATTTATAAGCAAACTAGAAATACATACGAACATGATATGTTCAAATAACGGAAATAAAAGGTGGCGATATACGGAAATGTTTTCCATTTAGCGAAAAGGTCAAGGTGATAATTGAAAATATTTGGTTAACAAATATTGATAAGGAAATGGAATAGTGATTTAATTAATGAAAAATTAATTAAGAGCCCGATGATTGTTTGATGCTATGAATGGATGTTTGTTTTTCTTCGATAGTTAAATAACCGACTATCAAAGTGTTTGCTAGTATCGTTGTCAATATGGAGAGACCGGTTGGATTATTATCCGTGAACCACTCCGTATTGGCAATAGCGTTGCGAATCAGATTATATGCAGATAATCGAAGACGGAGTAAAGTGCAAGGGCTTTTTCTATTAATAGAAATTGTGCCTTCGGTTTCGTTCAACCCCAGAACGAACGTATATGGACGATTGTCTAATAGAGTATTTACAATGATCGCATAAGTTGGTCTGTGTAAATATATATGGTGGCAGAGAATTTATTCTCTTAGCATAATATCCAGAATATATTTGTGCAAATCAATTATTGATTAATGGATCCGACAATGTGGCAATCAAAGTTATTGTGCCATCAATGAATGATAAGAAATCGTAGCCTCAGGCCTCAACAACCGGGAAATGACAAAAATCGGGCAGGAAGCATGGCTATGTGGGTCGCTCCCATTAGGGTGTATAATCACCTATCTAGAGAAATTCCATTTGCTTCTTTAATCTATCAATGTTGTCCCATTCGGGAAACAGTTGCTGATCCCAACCGTTGGTGATATACATTCGATACACTCAAGCGAAATGAGTGGTCAGTCATGTGTGGGCCGGGTTGCCAGGTGTTCTTGTTGAACCTAGTGTATTCCTCTCTAGAGATACACTATCGGAAGGTGGTACCATAACTTTTCATGTTGGAAATCCAATCTCCAATAAGCGCCCTACGGTTTTTGATTTTATATTATATATATGGAGCTTGAGATGCAAGAGTTCCACTAGATTCTATTTATTTGATGTAGACATTATTATAATATCACTGGATTTGATATCAAAAATATTTTGGGTTATCGTAAGGTAAAAACCATCCATGTTTATGTGTGGATTGGTATTACGATTATCATTTCTTTCGAAGGAATTTTGAAAGTTAAACAAATGGTTGGAGTTTACTCACACCAGTCCCATGACTGACCCAGAGTTTATTTTGTTTTTGTTTTCCCTAAACTCTTGGGTGCCCAAATTCATACAGGCAGTCAAGTAGTCAGGATTTTTTAGATTCACTTGAAAGAGCTGGAAGCAGGAGGCTTCACCAGTTAGCCATAGACTATCATATTTCCACTGTGTACTATGTTGTATCTGGAAACAGGTATTTAGAACTATTCCAGGAATAACTGTTGTGCTCTGATAATGGTATGTATATACATTTACTGATTTGTATTTCAAAAGTTATGTTATTTAATATATTTTATTCGTTCCGCTGTGAGATTTGTGTTCTTCGTTTTTCTTCTATTCTAACTTTTCTTTCTATTCCTCATCCTCTAACTTCTTTCTACTAATGATTCGTATTTCTATGTCATTTGGGTTGGACGTGTGGTGTTATTAGTCAACTCAAAGGGTACCGATTTGTGGACCGTTACAGTTGGTATCAGAGCTTAGGTTGAGCGAACACCTAGACTTTGGTGGGGTTGTGCTTATTAAAGATAGGGTCAGTAGTATCCTAGAATGAGTTGAGTGTATATATACAAGAGAGCGTATTTGTTAATTGATATAAAAATTATTTTATATTGTGTTGGCTAGTCTGTTGAGTGGTTTATGAATTCTGGTCGAATCGTGGGACGCCACGAAGTCGATAGGAATTTCTAAACAATTGAACAGAGAAATTTGACACAGTATTGTTTTAAGTGGGTAAATGAAATAATTTTACTCAAAATTCTATTTTGGTATAGAAGGAATAACTTTATGAAATTATTATAATATATGGATATGAATGTGTTGGATGTTAAAATTTTAATCAAATATGATTATAAAAATTGAAATGGTTATATATAACCAAATAGAACTTGTATATGAATAAATATACAAATGAGATGAATTAAAATTGAATTCAAACAAGAATTTAGAATTTAAACCTTGGGAAGTTGAAAAATATTTTTCAAAGTATATTGAAATAATATAGCTTTGTTTTGAAAGGATTTTTGAATAAAAATCATTTTTAATGAATTTTGAAAGTAATAAAGCACTGAACTCACTTCAGTGGATGGAAAATAATTCTGATAATGACTACAGCAGTATCAGTATTCATTTTCGAGTTTTTAAGTGATGGATTGCTACCTTAGAAAAGTTTTTGATGGGAATTTTTTAAAGAAAACAAATTGTTTTGGAAAATTCAAATGTTTTGAATTTGAGATGGTTATAAATATAGGTATGTATATTTATATGATTTCAAAATGGGTTTGAAATAAAAACCCAGGAATTTGAATTCTAAAATTTAAATTTAACTTAAGCAAGTTAAACGGATCGAAATGAATAAATTGACAAAAATCAATTTGAATGGAATTCGAATTGATTGTAAATCATTCAGATTAAATGAATGTGAGCATATATGATGTGTTATGTAAATGGAAACCAAAAGTTTTGGTAGAATTAAAGTTGTTGAAATATGAAGAGTTGAGTTCCAACATAAGTGGATTTTTAAAGTTAATGGGTTTGTACCATTTTTCTTACCTTAGTAATTTCGAGGATGAAATTCTTTTAAGTGGGAAAGAATGTAACAACCCGGATTTTTGATCAATTTATTTTAAATATTTAATATTGTTTTAAATATTTATTTGGTAATATAAAGGAATTTTTATATTTAGTTATCGATTTAAAAATTGATTTCGATTTAATATCGAATATATTAAATTATCGTAATACGAAAAATATTTCAATTCGAGATTTAAACCCGAATTGAAAGCAGTTCAGACTTCTGTTTGAATTATAATAATAATACCAATAATTTATTTTCAAAGAATTTATTAGTGTTTGAATTTAAATTATATTATATCGATATTGTCATTTATATTTACGTTCAAAATTAAATATTGAAATATATTCAGTTAGTTTAGAATAGTGTTACACTGTTGAAACAACAGTGGTTACGTTAAAATAGTGGTTCGTGGTTTAAATTAATGGACCCCGAGATATTTGATTGTGGATAGGTTCGAAATCAAATCGATATCTATTTAAAAAGAAATAAAAATCTCTTTAAATCTAATCGAATTAAAAACAAATCAAATCGTATTAAGTAGTGGTCAAATCAAATTAAATCAAATCAAATCTTAATTAATTTGGTGTACCTTACATTGACTAAAATTCCTTCATACTAAGTTTTCTTATTCTATAAAATTGCGATGGCACTTCTTTCTTTGATCTCTTCGAATTCATTTACAGATAAAATAAATATGGCCATTCCATCTCTTAAAGCCACGACCTTCTTTTCCCCTTCCTCATATTTATTCCAACGATCGAATGCAACAAAGTTTCCCCTGCCTCAAAACATTGAAGCCGTCTTTTCTTTTTTCCATTCGAACACTTCAGAAAATAAAAATAAAATCCTTAAAACTCGAAAATTGGATCTTTGGAAGGGTACGAGTTTCATCTTCGTCTCCACGAGTTATCGTAATGAGCGATGGTGTTTTCAAGGGTTCAACGGTAGTTATCGCGATACATAAGGGTTTGATTTTGGGGATTTTAGAGTTCGAGCAAGACGATGATGAAGAAAATAGTGGTGCAATGTGGTAATGGCGCCCAGTACTTCACTGTCGTGAGCTAGGATAAGCGATTAGACTTCGAAATCGCGATGGATTTTGTTGAGCTCGACTTTAGAAAGGCCGAGCTAGGGTTCGAATCAGTGAAAGACGGAACTGGTGATATCAGAATTTAAGGAGAGAGTGAACAACCGCGATGGAATTTTAGGGTAAAAGGGTATATCGCGATGAGGTCTAATTGCTGGTAAAGGACAACGATAGGACTGGAGGAGAGGAAGAATGAGATGCAGATGGCGGTTGGTTTCCCTTCGATGGTTTTTAAATGAAGAATTTGGTGTATGAACAGGATGTGTACATTCCTGTTTGATGGTAATTTGAAGAGGAAATAAGTGGTTGGATTCTGGTGAAGTCTTGTGCGAAAGCACCTTTTGTTTTATGGGTGAGATCAAACTTAGACTGAGTGGATGCAGTGTGGTCCGAAGTTGGCATTAAGGTCTGATAGAGTTAAAATGAAAGAGGCAGTCTCTGATATTTTGGAATAGGGAAGCTCAGATCTATTCTACAAGAATGGATATGCTCATGACCAAATATGGTTTCGCTGATTGGAAGATTTGTACGTAAAAACTGATATTTGAATTTTTAGTTTATTTAGCAGGCTATTTAATAAATTCAGCAATTTAATTAGTTTAAATCTAAGTACTGGAAATATATATATATATATATATATATATATTCATATTGCTGATAAATGAAATATTCAAAATGTTTACAAGTTTCAAAAATATGGAAAGAAAAACAAGACATGTTGAACCATAGTGGTATGATATGCAAAGTGAAGTTGATCGAAGCCGATTTTGGAATTAGATTTAAATGGCATGGAATCATCGAATTAAAAACACGGTGAGTAATTCTCACTCAAGAATTTTATTTTAATTATTTTTATCGTTAAAAATAATTGTTTGTTGGTCGTTTGGATACTTTAAATAATATTGTGGCTATTAAATATAATTAGTTATATAGGATTTGTGTTTGTGGTTATTATATATATATATGTATATGTATGTATTGGTGGTTGGATAATTCTCACAGTATCATTAGCGGATGCCCGCAGTATCATTAGTGGATGACCCTATACGCCCCATGTTATGATGTGGATGACCTTCATACTGCGATATCTTACCTCGAAGTAGGATGGGTATTATTTATGTCGGCTAACGTCTGTGGATGCAGGAAAACAGGTTGGAGGGATCCAACTGGATTCCTCAAAAATATTATTGTTTGTTTGTTTCCATATATATTGTCATATATGATGTGTTTGAAAACCGGTGGTAAATAATTTGGTTGGTTTTGATTGGTTGAAATATCACTGGGCCTAAATGGTAATTTATAAAAATATTGTGAAAAAGGGATTTTGAGATTTAAAAGGAAAATTCTAGTTTTCAAAATAGAATTTGAATTTTGAATGGGCTAAGAAATGGTTACTTGTTTTTGAAAAATATAAACAAGTGTTGAATTTATAAACGGTGTTTAAAAATTAAATAATACAGGAAACTGAAGTAAATTTATCAACGGTGTTTACAAATAAACGGGAATGATTTTCATTAGATAATCAGGGAATTGAAGTGAATTTATAAACGATGTTTATAAATTAAATAATGTGGGGAATTGAAATGAATTTATAAATGGTGTATATAAATAAAATTGATAATTATCATTGGATAATTGGAAAAGTTAAATTCAAATGTGAATTTAAAAATAGGATTTGGAAATCGTTTTAAATAGAAAACGATGAAAGCTATTCTGATGTTCGGAATGTAAATTGAATTTAAAATAAATCCATACGGATTTATGATATGAATTCGACTGTTGGAATTATTGAAAATAAATTAATTCCAGAAAGGGTATTAAATGTGTTAAATAGAAACTATAATTAAATATGAAAATAGATTCTACAATTTTATTTATAAGTTGTAAAAAAAAATTCCAATAGGAATAGAATTACAAAAGGGTTTTGAAATGAGAACTTGTGTTAGTATATATTAAACAGGGAAAGGAAATTATAAACGATGTTTATAAATAAGGGGGGATAACTGTCATTAGATAATTGAAGTTTTAAATTCAAGTTTGAATTTAAAATAGAGAGTCGAAATCATTTTGGAAAGGAAATAGCGGTTTTATTCTGGAATTCTGAATATAAAAGGAATTGGATTTCAAAGGGAATTTGAAATGGAAAAGTTGTTTTAATATATAAAACAAGAAAGATGGATTTTGCAAACGATGTTATAAACCTAGCAAAATAATTTATTTATAAAAGGAATTGAAATTAAATATAGAAGATCGAAGTATAAATAAATATATTATCGAGTAAGAAAAATCGACAAATATAGATAATCGAAAATATTATGTTGAATTGGGAAACTAATTTGATATATATTACAAATATATCAGAATGGAGTTAAATTTATTATAAAGGAAATTTAAACGTTTATATATATATATATAATTAAAACGAACTCGCTGCAGCGCGGTAGTTCGTAATTTGGCGTTTCGAACTTCAATTGAGTGTATAGAACTCAGTTTAAGTCGGAGTTCTTTGAAATAAGAATCGTTAGGACCAGTTGAATAATAGTTTTCTAATGGAAGAGAAAATTTTGGATTTCGTCTGATAGATTTTGAGTTATGTCAAAAATCAAATTTTCAGAAAAGCAGTGCCAAAATCGTTTAAAAACCATAATGGTTTATATAAATAAATATAAGGATTTTAAAGCATATAAAATCCAAATTTCCATTTGAAAAATCTGGACTTGAGTTATAAAATAAATATGAACTCGAGTGGAGTAAATTGATTGATTTTTGAAACAAAATTAGTTGTTTATTTTTGAATAGAATTAACTAAGTGGAAGAATAATTTGTTAATCGAATTTTATATCGAGATATTTCTTTTGATAAGAAAATGAGACTTGTGAATTTCATATTCAAAATCGAATATGAAACCCGAAATGAAAATGGAATTCAATTGATTTATAAGCAAACTAGAAATACATACGGACATGATATGTTCAAATAACAAGTGAAATAGACTAAGAAGCTAATTAAAAAATAAATGGGCGAAACTGAATTCAAACGATTGGATTGAGTTGAATTGAATTGAAATCAGGTGAACATGTGTTAAGCAGGTATGGAATGAAGAGAATGAAGTTATAAATTTAGTGCCCGACAATAAGGTACATGTTTAAATTCCATATGAGGTTTTATGAGCCGAATCGGCAAGCCACTTGGCTTTTTGATTTTCTTTTTGAATGGAAAGGGCCTAGAGAGGTGAGTTGTGGTTTGAACTATTTACCAGTACAAAGGAGGTTATGGCGAATTTTTCTGAAAATTTAAGGAGTTAGAATATTTTTAAGAAAATTTGATAGTTAGAAATCAATGTATCGATATATATAGAATTCGATAAGGGAAGAAATTAAAATAGAATGTTATAAACAAAAGGGAAATCTATAATTAAATCTTATAGAATTAGAAAGAGAAATGTATGTTGGTTTAAAAATGAATAATTGGTTTTGTGATGTTGATTATTCGAAGTAAGTGGTCTTGTTTGTTCTGAAGTTAAAGATGTTATTTAGTCAAGGTCTGAGAGGTAATTATACCCCAACTTGATTGATTTCATTACTAACTGATAAACAACAAGATTCAGTCTCTAAGAGAGATGTTTAAAGAAATTTAGTTGAATGAAATATTTTGGGTTGTTGTAACAATGTTTGATACAACATTCGTTTTAACCCAAGGATGTGAAATTGTGGAAATATAATAAATATTTCCTGAGTGTAGAAATGAACGGGCGTGAAAGAGATAAGTAATTAGAATGTTTCCCAATTATAAATAGAAGATATTTTCTACGAATAGAAAATAAAAGAAGGCAATATATGGAAATGTTTTCCAAATAGCGAAAAGGCCAAGGTGATAATTGAAAATATTTGGTTAACAAATATTGATAAGGAAATGGAATAGTGATTTAATTAATGAAAAATTAATTAAGAGCCCAGTGATTGTTTGATGCTATGAATGGATGCTTGTTTTTCTTCAATAGTTAAATAACCGACTGTTGAAGTGTTTGCCATTATCGTTGTCAATATGGAGAGATCGGTTGGATTATTATCCGTGAACCACTCCGTATTGGCAGTAGCGTTGCGAATCATAATATATGAAGATAATTGAAGACGAAGTAAAGTGCAAGGGCCTTTTCTATTAATAGAAATTGTGCCTTCGGTTTCGTTCAATCCCAGAACGAATGTATATGGAAGAGTGTCTGACAGAGTATTTCCAATGATCGCATAAGTTGGTCTGTATAAATATATATGGTGGCGGAGAATTTATTCCCTTAGCATAATATCCAGAATATATTTGTGCAAATCAATTAGCGATTAACGGATCTGACAATGTGACATTCAAAGTGATTGTGCTATCAATGAATGATAAGAAATCGTAGCCTCAAGCCTCAACAACCGGGAAATGACAAAAATCGAGCAGGCATCATGGCTATGTGGGTCTCTCCCATTAGGGTGTATAATCACCTATATAGAAAAATTCAATTTGCTTCTTTAATCTATCAATGCTGCCCCATTCGGGAAACGGTTGCTGATCCCCACCGTTGGTGATATACATTCGATACACTCAAGCGAAATGAGTGGTCGGTCTTGTGTGGGCTGGGTTGCAAGATGTTCTTGTTGAACCCAGTGTATTCCTCTCTAGAGATACACTATCGGAAGGTGGTTCCATACTTTGTCATGTTGGAAATCCAATCTCCAATAAGCGCCCTGTGGTTTTTGATTTTATATTATATATATGGAGCGTGAGATGCAAGCGTTCCGATAGATTCTATTTATTTGATGTAGACATTATTATAATATCACTGGATTTGACATTAAAAATATTTTGGTTTATCGTAAGGTAAAAACCATCTGTGTTTATGTGTGGGTTGGTCTTACGATTATCATTTCTTTCGAAGGAATTTTTAAAGTTAAACAAATGTTTGGAGTTTACTCACACCAGTCCCATGACTGACCCAGAGTTTATTTTGTTTTTGTTTTCCCTAAACTCTTGGGTGCTCAAATTTGTATAGGTAGTCAAGAAGTCGGTATTTTTCAGATTCATTCGGAAGAGTTGGAAGCAGAAGGCTTCACCAGTTAGCTATAGACTATCATATTTCCGCTGTGTACTATGTTGTATCTGGAAACATGTGGTTATAACTGTTCTAGGAATAACTGTTGTGCTCTGATAATGGTATGTATATCCAATTACTTATTTGTATTTCAAAAGTTATGTTATTTAATATATTTTATTCGTTCCGCTGTGAGATTTGTGTTCTTCGTTTTTCTTCTATTCTAACTTTTCTTTCTTTCTATTCCTCATCCTCTAACTTATTTCTACTAACGATTCGTATTTCTGTGTCATTTGGGTTGGACGTGTGGTGTTATTAGTCAACACAAAGGGTATAGATTTGCGGGCCATTACAAATATGGTACCATATATGTTCTCCAAGGTGAACGTATTTGGATATGTTAATTTATTATTAAGCGAGGCCTGCATCACTTAATTGTCTATATAGCCTGACATATGGTGTTCCATTATTATACGGGTAATCATATTAAAGCTTTCTAAACAAGTAAAAAGCATTGTGCAATCATAAAAATTTATTATACTGAATCTTCCTAAAAAGTAAATAGTTAGTACATTTACTCGTCCAACGCGTCTGTTAATTCATGTTATCCAGTAAATATTTGTCCTTTTAATGTGGCGCAAGGCTCTTGTTCGCATATTGCATGAAACATTTATTCTTTCTTCCTTGTACATACTATATACAATGCATTAGTAACTCCATTAGCTTGTGAGTTTTGAGTGTTCTAAACAAAATTTGTGGGCCACTGAAAGAACATTAACCATGGTGACACAAAGACTACCGCATCTATTATTGGTTCACAATTATGTTTGACTATAGCAAATGAACACTTAAATATTATGTATATTTTTTTCATAATTATGTAATTCTGTTATGCTTTGCTGATACACGTATTACCTACCCACCCTTATTGTGGCGACTGCCCACAACCCCCGCACCATACAAGAGGAATAATGCGCTGAAAGGTGTGCCAGGCAGCTATGGGCGATCATCAAGATATGATATAGCACAACCTGTCGTAAACTCACATCGCAAGGATAAAATTTAATAGAACATATACAACAGGTAGTGATAGTGAAGCAGAAAACACTAAAATTTCATGACAACAAGAAAGTATTTCCCATACACGCGAATATTAACAACAGTGTTCGTACAATTTGCCTCACTACAACACTCAAAAAATAGCAAACAGCAGAAACAAATATTAGATAGTAGTAAAACTGATACGTGAGCCTCATGCTCACCATTGATCAACATCGTCATTCTCACTAAAGCATCACTTGTCACCTGCTTCTCTGTCTTCCCATCCACAACCGGATGAACAACCCAAGGTAATAAGAGGAATCATAAAACCTTGAGTCAGACAACAGTCTTAGTGAGCGATAAAACAACTAACAAACTTCATCAATAAATTATATGGGAATGGGTAAATAAACAACTAATCTACCCAGCTCCAGAGAAGACTTACACCTGCCTTCCCCACACCTGACAGTGATAGCCTTAACGATCCATACATCCAATGGAATAACAATCCAGTCAGGGAAATCAGAACAACCATTCATACATGGCAGAAGAAGCCCAACCATCATCACAACAAAGCATTCATACATCCATGACTGACTCTGGGCTATCACCAGGAACCTTGCTTTGAAACCACCGTTATTGTATGACTGGCTAACAATTCGCCATCAACTGTCAAGGACCATACTCGATGCCCTAGTTCTAGCAAAACTGCACACGCTATACTCAACACGTGTTACACGCTATACTCAACATGTGTCTAGGCCATACATGACGCCTAGGGCACTCGACCTTCAATTGGTCTTCAATTGTACCCTTGCTTTGCGTCCACTAGAACCTACAACAACGGAAATTCCTCAGCCTTCTTATCTCTAATCGTTACCAATTATGACAATTAATTAGCTTAGAACACTTTAGAGCAATCACTTCACATGAACTCAATACACCCTTGAGTTGTCATACCATTTGTTGTTTTATGCCGATCAATGAACACTTTTCAACACTTCAAAACTTCCCAATTGAATTCACTTCGAAGTCACATCATCACCAGAAATGGCTGACCAGAAATGGCAGACCCAACTTTATACCGACCCACTTTATGCTGACCCAACTTTATGCCAACCCAAATTTATGCCGATCCACTTTATGCTGACCCAACTTTATGCCGACCCAGCTTTATGCCGACCCAACCTTATGCCGACCCAAGTTTATGCCTACCCACTTTATGCCGACCCAACTTTATGCCGACCCACTTTATGCCGACACAATTTGACTTATTCCCCAAGACATGATTTGAGACCGACCGACCCAACTATGGCTGACCCAAAACCTGCATACTGCAATTCAACTCCGATTTCGACCAAAACTTCGTCAAATAATGGATTCGATGAAACCAACTCATCTAATTCATCCAACATGACCACAAGCATGTTATGAAATCAATAATATCACCAATTTGATAATTCTATCAATGAACGTGTAAAATTCACTAAAATCATCATAAACATTTATATGAGCAAAAACTAGGGATCTAACTTACACATTCACATGAAATGTCATAGAAATTACCTATTGAAACTTGCTCGATCAGATCATAGGGTGATCTGTATGAAAATGAACTTACCAATGCATAGATCTAAGGAAAAACACTTGAATTTGATGAAAAACATGATCAACTACTCATATAGTTCATTGAATCCATGTGAGAGATGTAATCCACTCACCGATTCTCCCGAACAAGCAAAAACCAATTAAATAGGAATCCGGACAGCAAGCACTTCGCACCAAACACCTTGATCCGATGAATCCTTGTCTCAATTGATGTAGATCTAGCCTCAAATGGTGTAGATCTATGATTTCCCTCCTTGGATTCGGATTTTTAACGGTGAAAAGGTGTTAGAGGAAGGAGGAGCACAAGGCACCAATTGAGAGAATGGAAAACTAAAACCATTTCCCATATCCCTTACCTCCTATTTATAGCCTTCCTATAGCCTACCAATGGGACTTCCCAAATCAGCCCATTGTGGGTCCTAAAACTTGGACAACCAATTGGAAAACCTTAAAACAACGTTTTCTCCCAAACCGCTGAGCCAAACCTTTATTGTAACCACTCTATGGAAAGAAAAACAACAATTCCTTTCCAATGGCATAAGTCTTACCCTCTGATTCGACCTGAGTCCAAAGTTATGCCCTGCACAAGACTGACAGGGGTAAAATGGTCACAAACAAAACCGGTAAAAATTATGGGCATGTCTCACATCCCCATAAGCAACATATTAAAAGATGAGAATGATCCAACCCTCAGGGAATGAAATAAAAATATTTTACGATCCTCGGATACGTAAAATTACGGGCTGTTACATTCTCCCCCCTTAAGAATTTCTCCCCCGAAATTCCAATTATACACAAGTAATCACAACAATTTCGCATGCCTATCATCCATCAGAAGCCAATTCTATCATCCGAACTAGCAAACATCAGGCCATGCATCCATAGCCTTATCCTAGCACGCAGAATTCTATCAAACAACAACAAGATACAACCATATATCGATGATACGATATCATAAGGTCCTACCGACGAAGAGTTCTGGATGAGTCACCTTCATGCTCTCTTCCATCACCCACGTACAATCGTCACTATCTTCACTCCATTGTACCTTGACTAACTTCACCGTTTTCCTCCTAAGTTGTTTGTGTCATTCCCCCACAATACGAAGTGGCTTACAAGGTCTCGTAACTACGATTTCTACTTCCAAGTCTTCATACTGCTCTGGAGATACCACCATATTCGAATCGTGCACGAATTTCTGTAGAAACGAAACATGGAACACATTATGCACACTTGATATCTTCTCAGGTAACTCCAATCTATATGCGAGTTTTCCAATTCGCTCGACTATCGAAAATAGTCCAACAAACCTTAGAGCTAACTTTCCTTTGCTTCTGAATCGAACCACATGCTTTGATGGCGAAATCTTCACAAAAGCCAAATCGCCTACATCGAATTCCAAGTCCTTATGACGCATATCGGCGTAACTCTTCTGATGGTCATGGGCTGCCTTCATCCATTGCCAAATGATCTCGATACAATCCGAGGTTTCTCTAATCATCTCCGGCCCAAGTAGCAACTTATCTCTTGTTTCTAACCAACATGCCGGAGAATTGCATGGCCTCACAATTCACACAGTAACATCCATATCCAAGCAACAACTAATTATAATCAATCTCATATAATTGTAATTATCCAATAATTACTAATTTAATAAATAATTAAATTAAATGTTCTCACACCAGTCGCATGACTGACCTGAAGTTTATTGTTCCTTCCTAAACTTTGGGTGCCCATTAATTTTCACATGGGCAGCTAGTAGTTTAGTTTTGCAGTTATAGATCGTTGGAGTGAAGTTCAGAGCATTTTCTGAGTTGGAGTCCATGCCAGGGTTGAAGCTTTCACTGTATCTTTTTGTTCTTCCGCTAAGAGTTTAGTTATATCTTTTCTTCCGTTGTATGTATGTTAAAACTCTGATATTCTATGTAACTCTGATGTAATTATTAAATTATTCAACAAGAAGTTCTGTTATTTTGTTTAACTCATGTATGTACCCATAACAATTCGTCTTTATGAACAGTTTAAGTTGGTTTAATTATCAGCGAGAACAGGGCAAAAAGGCGAGTCGTTACAGTTGGTCCTAATGCTAGACTGGTAGCTATTATTTTGTGCAAACTCAACTAGATGTAGTCGTTCCTCCCATGATCCTTCAAAGTCTAACACACAAGCCCTCAGGAGATCTTCCAAATCTCGGTTGACTCTCTCGGTCTGACCATCAATCTGGGGATGATATGCCGTACTCAAGCACAACTCAGTTCCCAAAGCTTCTTGCAAACTTTTCCAAAATCCACTTGTGAATAATAGATCTCGGTCACTCACTATACTCTTTGGGACATCATGGAATCGAACTATCCATTTCACTTAAAATTCAGCCAATTTTGATGTCTTCCTATTCGAATTGACAGGAATGAATCTCGCACTTTTGTCAAATAATCCACAATGACCCAAATCCCTTCGTTTTCTACCCTGGTTCTAGGTAGTCCATCGATGGAAAATCCATCGATATCTGCTCCCACTTCCATATAGGAACTTTCAATGGCTGAAGAAAACCAATTGGCTTCTTCTGTTCAACTTTCACCAACTGACAGTTCGTGCACATGGAAATGAACTTTCCAATATCTCGCTTCGTCCCCTCCAATTAGTAAACTCTTTTCATGTCCTAATACATCTTATTACCACCGGGATGAAACGTCAACTTCGAGTGATTACATTCTCTTAGAACCTCATCTCTCAATCCATCGATATCAATAATAACCAATCTTCCCTTGCATCGAAGGCAACCTTCTCGATCGACTTCGAACCCTTTATCTTTTGGTTCTAGTCTCTGGATAAACTCCACAAGTTTTGCATCTCGCTTTTGGCTCTTTTCATTCCTTTCGATGAGAGTAGGTCTTATCGATAAGCTTGCCAACATTTCAGGTTCCAACTCACATCTTAGCCTGAAATCAAACCTTGCCAAGTACTCGAGGCTCTTCCATTCTGAAAACATCGCTCCCAAACTTGCGTGTCTTCGAATTAAAGCGTCTGCAACTGCGTTTCCCTTACCCGGAGTATAGGCTATGCCAAAATCACATGATGCCGGAAACTCTAACCATCGTTGCTGTCGAAGATTCAAATCCTTTTGGGAGAAAAGATACTTCAATGACTTGTGGTTCGTAAACAACTCGAACCAAACCCCCAATAGGTAATGTCTCCACATCTTCAGAGCAAACACAATCGCCGCCAAATCTAAATCATGAGTTGGGTAATTCCTCTCTTGCGGCTTCAGCTGTCGACTTGCATAGGCCACAACCTTATCCTTTTGCATTAGTACTGCTCCAAGTCCAGTAGCACATGCATCGGTGTATGCCACCATCTCTTCATTCTCACTTGGAATGATTAACTCAGGTGCACTCGTCAATCTCTCCTTCAGGATTCTGAACGCTTGTTCACACTTCGCATCCCATGTGAACACTTGGTTCTTCTTCGTTACTCCCGTTAACGGTGCAGCTATCTTGGAGAAGTCCTTGATAAACTGTAGCTAATAACCAGCCAACCCAAGGAAACTCCGTACATCCGTTGCATTCTTAGGTCTATCCCAGTCCTAGATTGCTGCCACTTTAGCCTGGTCAACTGCTATCCCTTTTCCAGAAACTTCAGTAGCCTAAGAATCTCACTTCATCCTTCCAGAAGTGACACTTCGAGAAGTTAGCTTTCAGCTGATGCTTTCGCAAGATCTCTAACAAAACTCTCAAGTGTGTCTTGTGTTCTTTCTCATTCTTGGATTAAACCAAAATGTCATCCACGAACACAAGAACAAACTTATTCAACTGGTTTCTGAACACTTTATTCATAAGATCTATGAAATACGCTGGCGTGTTAGTCAACCCGAATGGCATCACCAACCACTCGATGAAACCAGATGGTGTCCTAAAAGCAGTCTTTGGCACACTATCCTAGATGTAACAACCCGTATTTCGATAACATGATTAAGACGAGAATCAAGGCAGAATTTAATTTTAAATTCTGAATCAAGTGAAACGGGCTATACCATTGCGTTCGTCTCGGAAAAATACGCGAAATAGAGTCCGAGTTTTCGGAAATCGGAGTCCGTATGACCAAGATATGGCCTCGCGAAGTTTCACGAAAAATTCCCAAATTAAAGTATACTTAATTAAGTGAAATGGGTTGCGCAGAGAAATATATATATTGATATATATATATATATATATTGATATATATATATATATATATATATATATATAATTGAAGATTAAATAAATAAATATGCAAAAATGTTCAAAACAGCGAATTAGGAGAGGGGAATAACCGAACCGGCCGATTTTTGAGGTCGACCCAAGCCCGCTGGGTCGACTAGGGGTTAATCCAGGGTGTTTGGCTGTCAACCCGTGGGCCGATTCGTTCAAATGCAGATTTTGCATTTGGATGGTTGTCATGGTTCATCTTTAATCTAAAGGCCCTAGATGGTTCCTACACTTGACTTCTTCCCCAAGACATGCTTTGATGGCTTGGATTGAATCTAGGTTTAATCCTATGGCCTAAAACACTTGCCTAATCTATAAATAAGCCCCTAAACCCCCCTAATCCCTCATTATTCTCTCATGTAACTAAACTATGGCCAAATTTCTACTCTCATGGCCTTCACTCAACTATCCTAGCCTCCACTTCATTCCTATGAAAGGTTTCATGATCATGAGAGTGTTAGAGAGTCCCTATGTTAGTATGAGAGCTTCTCAAGTTGGTTTCAAGGCAAAAGCTTTGATCTTTGTTCATAAAGAGAGTGTTTTTGTTGATTTGGAGGGTTCATCTTTGGGGTTTTGGGTGATGGCATGCATAGGCTTCATCATAAGCTTTGGTTTAATCGATTTAGGCCTTCATAGCAAGGTAAGCCCTTCCCTACTCTTAGGTATTAACTATGAAGTTAAAAGTTCATGTTGAAAGTTTGGGTTTGATCATTGAGAATGATGCATGCTATCATGTTATGCAAGTTTATGAAGTCATTATCTTGATCTTATGAGCTAAAAGCCACAACCTTTATGTTGAAATGTTGCATTATGCAACATGAAAACCTTCATAATCATTATGTCAACTTGCATATGAAGTCATAATCCTTATATGATGATATATGCGAGTTTCTAGTTATCATTCCATGTCTTTTGTCACCATGATTCGCTTATGTGCCAAGTTTGGGTTTATGCATGTTTTTGAGGCTTAAGAATGTAACATGCAAGCTAATGAACACATTTGTGTCTCATTTGCCACCATGATTAACTTGTGGCTCAATATCCATTTTTGTCATGCCTTTGTCAAGTCTCTTCTTTTAGTCCATTACGTTGTTGCGAACGTATATGCGAGTTTAAAAGCGTTGGGGTCACATTATGGGGAAAACATAATGACATGAACATGATTTGGGTAAATGGGTAGAAACATGACAACATGTAACGTTAAATATGACATGTGTTTATACTTGAAAACATAACTTGAAATGTAACATGGAAGTTGACATGTAAGTATGCATAAAAACATAAGCTTGGGAATTTACCTATTAAGTTAGGTCTACCCATTGGGAATTTACCTATTAAGTTAGGTCTACCCAATTGCTTGAAAACTTGACTATGAACATGACACTAGACTAAACATGAAGGTGGCCAACTCGAGGTTGGGTTGAGTTTGCAACGTAAAACTACCCGGAACCGACCGGCCTAACTAGTAGTTGCAAACAATAGGACCCAATGTGAGAAGTTGGTCATGTTGTGCTTGAACCCGAGGTTAGACCAAGTTGTGATGTAAATCTACCCGGACCCGCCCGGCTTAACTAGTAACCACAACAAAGTCTAATGTGAGAGGTTGGGGTGCATTAAATAATTAATGCCACATAATAGGGTTAAGTTAATTTGATTAATGAGGCTTAACCAAATATGACATGGACAAATGGGTTAAGTAATTTGATTAGGCTAATGATACTTAACAAAACATGACAGGGTTGGGTAGGTTAAGTAACTTGATTTGCCTAACGACACTTGACCATTTTTATACGACGAGGGGACGGGATTAAGTTAACCAACACTTAATCAATCCAACACGATAACTTGATAAGGTCAAGTGAATTTTCTTAGTAACACTTAACCGTTTAATACAGTTAGTGGATGGGGTTAAGGCAACTCAGACCTAACTAATCTAAACATGGTAATTGGACGGGGTTAAGTTAATTTACACTTAACTAATCCAACTCGTTAGTTTGATATGGTTAAGTGACCTATACTTAACCAATCTAACGTGAAAACATGATAAGGCTAAGTCACGAATCACTTGAATACGCTTGACCGATTTGACTCGGTAATTTGACAAGGTCAAGTTAATTTATATAATTAACCAATCTAAAATTATAATTAGACGAGGTTAAGTTATGGATTGCTTAATATACTTAGCCAACTTGACACATGGTTTGTAGGGTTAAGTCTTGGACCTGGATACTTAGCCAATTTTGACATGGTATGTAGACGGGCTAAGTTATGAACTTAAGTGACACTTAACCCATTAGATAAACCCTAATTCGGAGGATTAGGTAAATAACCATAGTTAACAAGGATTATGGAAATAAGGCTAAGTGGTAAACCTTAGTTAAGGGAAACTAAGTAATAATTCTTAGTCAAGGAAATTTGGACCATTTCTTAGATAGATTAGTAACCCAATACGTTAGGTCAACGTTTAAGTATGCGTGTAGGAGCGGGCTATCTGATTTAGATAAAGGCTCCAGCGAACTGGGTAACGAAGCAGCGGCTTCGGGGAACGTGAGGATATTCTTGGTATCCCTCTGTGAGGTCGCAGATGATCATCCTGGGCTCACAAGAGGTTAAGGTCTACGTTAGAAGAACCAAGAGTATGCCTTGGTTGCTATACGAGCGACCTAAAGACTGGGATGGATAGGAGTGAGTCGACGAATACATAAGGTGCCCGAGATAGCAAGTTCGTCGATCATCTACCATTTTGAGTCAAGCGTGTACGTACGGAAAGGCAGGGAACACCCAACAGACCATAATTGCTATCTAATTATGGGTGAGGTAGGCCGTAGGATGTGGGCTGGCCGGAGTGTAGTTCTCATGCAAGATTTTCTCTTGTGTTGCCTTTCACTAGTTGAGGGAGGGGTCTCGTGGGACCATAGCCACGTGAAGAAAAGCAGACCTTAGTATCTGCATCGGCAGATAAATCTAAAGCTCTCGACCGAGTCCTGTATTTCTCGTTTTGCCCTGTGACAGGACTCGGATGGCACGATGTGATACATGTGCATACAGTTATAGAAAAACGATTCACGATGAATGCGTGGGAAAAAGGACGCGGTTGAGGGTTAGCGTAATCCCTAGTGGCCTAGGTGGTTTAACCCAAACCGAAATACGAAAGCGTGCAATAGGTAAGCGTAATCCCTAGTGGTGCTAGGTGGCGTAAGTCCTAGTAGTTCAAACGATGATTCATATGGAAGAGCCTAGCTAGAACAAGGGTGACAGTCCAAACGATTTCAAGGATAATACGACATGAGGAAGCCCGTACGAGGTACGGCAAAGGACTGAACTTATATACATGGAAAGAAACATATGATTTGAGTAACCTATATATGCGATATATTAGGTTGACATGGACCATTACATAACATTGGGCAAGGGACATTCATGGTTAACACATGACGCGGGTTGGGATACTAGTACGAGAGGTGCAGAGCAAAAATACATGTTAGAACCAGGAAGAATATACGAAACAGATACCTTGGGATGTTAGACGGGGTAGATACCTTGGGATAGTATACTTGATAGAAATCTGACGATGGGATACTTTGATTTATCATGATGCCGTAGTTTATCGCGATACCTTAGTTTATCTAAGTTCAATAGTTCACCCTGTTATTTTGATTTAGCTTATCTATCTTGTTGTCATGCTTATGTTCATCTCAGTTTCTCATGACAGTTAGCTTTACTAGTTTTTATACTAATAGTAGATAGGGCTTACTCAGTCTTTTTGACTGACCCGTTTTGTTTCGCCTCTTTTCTTCCGTTTCCCCCCCCCCCCAGGTTACAGGGAGGAAACAATGCTGTTTAGTTCGGACTTCTTCTGCTTGAAGGTCATCATGGATGGCTTGGACTTTTCTTGGCTATGGCTACTTTACTGTTTTTACTTGGGGAATAATTTATGAAAAAGTCTTTATGCTTCTTTACTATTGCAAGACAGGTTTTGATGTACTCTGATGTAAAAGGCTTTAGACCTTATTTATTCATGTTATGAAAGTTCGATTTTACTTCCGCTATTTTATATGTTCTGTCTTGTGATATTTCTGTGCATGTTTACCAGTAATGCCCCTCTAAAGCTAGTGCATTCCTTTGCGAGTGACCCTAGCGGAGGCGGGGTGTTACATTTGGTATCAGAGCAGAAGGTTACTAGACTGGGCAAAAGTTTTTAAAGACCTTCTGAAAATTATTTGAAAAACCGTTTACAAAGAAGCATTTTTCAAGAAAATTTTCTTTTGAAAAGAAAAAGGCTATTCCCCAAAGGCCATTAGCATTATCCTTGTTTCCTTGATCGAATCTCTTTTCCTTTCTTTCCTCCATCTGTAGTCACAGTGGTTTTGACTGCGACTAGTCTCTCTAGCTGCGTAAGTGTTTCCCGTACGATGGAGGTGGTTCTCGAGAGACCGTTGCAGAGTTATGCATGAAAGGATAGTAAGAACAAGGATAAAGGATACGAGCTCAGGGATAAGCAACATGTAGGTATGGCTGAGCCCTAAAAGGAGGGAGAAAGATGAACAATGAAACCCATGACGAGAGAGTACCTTTGGCATGGTGAAACGGGACGGATAGTTAAGTATCATGGAACAGGGACAAGATCATTCGGAGGGCAGTAGTATGCTCTCATTTCTAGGGTACCTCGGAAGGAGGGTAACGATCTTGTTAAAGGTTTAGCTTTTCTTCTCTATCATCCCGTTAGGACTTTGGTTTGATCATCGTATCATTTAAGTCTGCTTCGATAGTTGAGTCTCTGCACCTTAAGTACTAGCGTATTAGAGAATCCCATTTTTGTCTCAAGTCCTGTGGAGAATCGGTCCATTTATTCATGACTTGTTTTGGATTTGAGAATGACATGCCTCGGTTATGGATGGATTCCAGGGATGAAGTGGTTATCCAGTAAGGGGTGCCACTCTCGGTTTTGATAGGAGGGTAGTTAGACTCTTGACTAGACTTGGTAATACCCTCGAAGTCTCGTGGAACCTTTTTGGGTTCGGTTATGATTAGTTACCTAGAATCCCTTGATACCTTTATTGGAAATTTGAAGCCCGATCGAGTGGTGTTCGCCAATAAGACGGATGGTTTATTTCACTTATGCATGGGTTATAGAAATCACCCTAGTAAGTGCGCTTAACCTGGTTGGCATCTGTTTACTTTCAAGAGAAAGTTCTTCTATGTGGAATACCTTATGGTACGAGGTCCGAGATTCACTAGTGAATTTTGGAAAGCTTGCATGAGATCATGGGTACGCAGTCATGTTTGCGTCAAGTATTCTAGGAAAAGGATAAGTGCAAGAGGAACGAGAGGCGACGAGGAAATGAGTTCCAACTCATGTTATGGAAACAGGAAATAAGAAGCTGCGAAATCGTGAAGTAAAAGGGGCGGTCAAGGCACGATGGAACTAAGCTCAAGGTAATGCGACTCAGGAGACTGAAGACTAAATACGCGCATGATATCTCTTTTTGGGAGTATATCCTTGATCCCTGTTTTCCTGTAGAGCTTGGTTGTAGGCTATCTTTTGTGGACATCTCCTCGGTCCTATTTTCTGTTACAAACCCCGTAAGGAGTTTGTCTTGTTTATCTTCTCGACCCTGTTTCAGGGAATCCTAGGTAGAACCCTATGGATGTAAACATGTATTTGAAACATGTTATGATTGATATGGTTGCAAGTGGTTGCTCGTGGATGCGCGAATACACATTAGATACTAGCTCGACTCGGTCACACTTCATATTGCATATGCACGAGTATTTATACTTGTTTATGGATGAAATCGAATGTATTATCATGCGGTTGTGGCATATGGATGAATGATTGTGCACGCATATAGTATCTATATGACTAGGACTATTTGCATACATGTTGGATTCATGGCACTATACATATTTTTGCATTAGAAAGATTATTCAGGCCTGATCATTAGCATTAGCTAAGGAACATGTACACACACGTTTTGCATATATTCATACAGCATTAGAAATCGTCTAAGGACAATGGTTGCTAGTGGATGATGTTCTGAGTAGATGGATGATGGATGGTAGGATATGTTCTTCCTAACTTGGAGATTTCGGGGACGAAATCCTAAAAGGTGGGGAGAATGTAACAACCCGTATTTCGATAACATGATTAAGACGAGAATCAAGGCAGAATTTAATTTTAAATTCTGAATCAAGTGAAACGGGCTATACCATTGCGTTCGTCTCGGAAAAATACACGAAATAGAGTCCGAGTTTTCGGAAATCGGAGTCCGTATGACCAAGATATGGCCTCGCGAAGTTTCACGAAAAATTCCCAAATTAAAGTATACTTAATTAAGTGAAATGGGTTGCGCAGAGAAATATATATATTGATATATATATATATATAATTGAAGATTAAATAAATAAATATGCAAAAATGTTCAAAACAGCGAATTAGGAGAGGGGAATAACCGAACCGGCCGATTTTTGAGGTCGACCCGAGCCCGCTGGGTCGACTAGGGGTTAATCCAGGGTGTTTGGCTGTCAACCCGTGGGCCGATTCGTTCAAATGCAGATTTTGCATTTGGATGGTTCTCATGGTTCATCTTTAATCTAAAGGCCCTAGATGGTTCCTACACTTGACTTCTTCCCCAAGACATGCTTTGATGGCTTGGATTGAATCTAGGTTTAATCCTATGGCCTAAAACACTTGCCTAATATATAAATAAGCCCCTAAACCCCCCTAATCCCTCATTATTCTCTCATGTAACTAAACTATGGCCAAATTTCTACTCTCATGGCCTCCACTCAACTATCCTAGCCTCCACTTCATTCCTATGAAAGGTTTCATGATCATGAGAGTGTTAGAGAGTCCCTATGTTAGTATGAGAGCTTCTCAAGTTGGTTTCAAGGCAAAAGCTTTGATCTTTGTTCATAAAGAGAGTGTTTTTGTTGATTTGGAGGGTTCATCTTTGGGGTTTTGGGTGATGGCATGCATAGGCTTCATCATAAGCTTTGGTTTAATCGATTTAGGCCTTCATAGCAAGGTAAGCCCTTCCCTACTCTTAGGTATTAACTATGAAGTTAAAAGTTCATGTTGAAAGTTTGGGTTTGATCATTGAGAATGATGCATGCTATCATGTTATGCAAGTTTATGAAGTCATTATCTTGATCTTATGAGCTAAAAGCCACAACCTTTATGTTGAAATGTTGCATTATGCAACATGAAAACCTTCATAATCATTATGTCAACTTGCATATGAAGTCATAATCCTTATATGATGATATATGCGAGTTTCTAGTTATCATTCCATGTCTTTTGTCACCATGATTCGCTTATGTGCCAAGTTTGGGTTTATGCATGTTTTTGAGGCTTAAGAATGTAACATGCAAGCTAATGAACACATTTGTGTCTCATTTGCCACCATGATTAACTTGTGGCTCAATATCCATTTTTGTCATGCCTTTGTCAAGTCTCTTCTTTTAGTCCATTACGTTGTTGCGAACGTATATGCGAGTTTAAAAGCGTTGGGGTCACATTATGGGGAAAACATAATGACATGAACATGATTTGGGTAAATGGGTAGAAACATGACAACATGTAACGTTAAATATGACATGTGTTTATACTTGAAAACATAACTTGAAATGTAACATGGAAGTTGACATGTAAGTATGCATAAAAACATAAGCTTGGGAATTTACCTATTAAGTTAGGTCTACCCATTGGGAATTTACCTATTAAGTTAGGTCTACCCAATTGCTTGAAAACTTGACTATGAACATGACACTAGACTAAACATGAAGGTGACCAACTCGAGGTTGGGTTGAGTTTGCAACGTAAAACTACCCGGAACCGACCGGCCTAACTAGTAGTTGCAAACAATAGGACCCAATGTGAGAAGTTGGTCATGTTGTGCTTGAACCCGAGGTTAGACCAAGTTGTGGTGTAAATCTACCCGGACCCGCCCGGCTTAACTAGTAACCACAACAAAGTCTAATGTGAGAGGTTGGGGTGCATTAAATAATTAATGCCACATAATAGGGTTAATTTAATTTGATTAATGAGGCTTAACCAAATATGACATGGACAAATGGGTTAAGTAATTTGATTAGGCTAATGATACTTAACAAAACATGACAGGGTTGGGTAGGTTAAGTAACTTGATTTGCCTAACGACACTTGACCATTTTTATACGACGAGGGGACGGGATTAAGTTAACCAACACTTAATCAATCCAACACGATAACTTGATAAGGTCAAGTGAATTTTCTTAGTAACACTTAACCGTTTAATACAGTTAGTGGATGGGGTTAGGGAAACTCAGACCTAACTAATCTAAACATGGTAATTGGACGGGGTTAAGTTAATTTACACTTAACTAATCCAACTCGTTAGTTTGATATGGTTAAGTGACCTATACTTAACCAATCTAACGTGAAAACATGATAAGGCTAAGTCACGAATCACTTGAATACGCGTGACCGATTTGACTCGGTAATTTGACAAGGTCAAGTTAATTTATATAATTAACCAATCTAAAATGATAATTAGACGAGGTTAAGTTATGGATTGCTTAATATACTTAGCCAACTTGACACATGGTTTGTAGGGTTAAGTCTTGGACCTGGATACTTAGCCAATTTTGACATGGTTTGTAGACGGGCTAAGTTATGAACTTAAGTGACACTTAACCCATTAGATAAACCCTAATTCGGAGGATTAGGTAAATAACCATAGTTAACAAGGATTATGGAAATAAGGCTAAGTGGTAAACCTTAGTTAAGGGAAACTAAGTAATAATTCTTAGTCAAGGAAATTTGGACCATTTCTTAGATAGATTAGTAACCCGATACGTTAGGTCAACGTTTAAGTATGCGTGTAGGAGCGGGCTATCTGATTTAGATAAAGGCTCCAGCGAACTGGGTAACGAAGCAGCGGCTTCGGGGAACGTGAGGATATTCTTGGTATCCCTCTGTGAGGTCGCAGATGATCATCCTGGGCTCACAAGAGGTTAAGGTCTGCGTTAGAAGAACCAAGAGTATGCCTTGGTTGCTATACGAGCGACCTAAAGACTGGGATGGATAGCAGTGAGTCGACGAATACATAAGGTGCCCGAGATAGCAAGTTCGTCGATCATCTACCATTTTGAGTCAAGCGTGTACGTACGGAAAGGCAGGGAACACCCAACAGACCATAATTGCTATCTAATTATGGGTGAGGTAGGCCGTAGGATGTGGGCTGGCCGGAGTGTAGTTCTCATGCAAGATTTTCTCTTGTGTTGCCTTTCACTAGTTGAGGGAGGGGTCTCGTGGGACCATAGCCACGTGAAGAAAAGCAGACCTTAGTATCTGCATCGGCAGATAAATCTAAAGCTCCCGACCGAGTCCTGTATTTCTCGTTTTGCCCTGTGACAGGACTCGGATGGCACGATGTGATACATGTGCATACAGTTATAGAAAAACGATTCACGATGAATGCGTGGGAAAAAGGACGCGGTTGAGGGTTAGCGTAATCCCTAGTGGCCTAGGTGGTTTAACCCAAACCGAAATACGAAAGCGTGCAATAGGTAAGCGTAATCCCTAGTGGTGCTAGGTGGCGTAAGTCCTAGTAGTTCAAACGATGATTCATATGGAAGAGCCTAGCTAGAACAAGGGTGACAGTCCAAACGATTTCAAGGATAATACGACATGAGGAAGCCCGTACGAGGTACGGCAAAGGACTGAACTTATATACATGGAAAGAAACATATGATTTGAGTAACCTATATATGCGATATATTAGGTTGACATGGACCATTACATAACATTGGGCAAGGGACATTCATGGTTAACACATGACGCGGGTTGGGATACTAGTACGAGAGGTGCAGAGCAAAAATACATGTTAGAACCAGGAAGAATATACGAAACAGATACCTTGGGATGTTAGACGGGGTAGATACCTTGGGATAGTATACTTGATAGAAATCTGACGATGGGATACTTTGATTTATCATGATGCCGTAGTTTATCGCGATACCTTAGTTTATCTAAGTTCAATAGTTCACCCTGTTATTTTGATTTAGCTTATCTATCTTGTTGTCATGCTTATGTTCATCTCAGTTTCTCATGACAGTTAGCTTTACTAGTTTTTATACTAATAGTAGATAGGGCTTACTCAGTCTTTTTGACTGACCCGTTTTGTTTCGCCTCTTTTCTTCCGTTCCCCCCCCCCCCAGGTTACAGGGAGGAAACAATGCTGTTTAGTTCGGACTTCTTCTGCTTGAAGGTCATCATGGATGGCTTGGACTTTTCTTGGCTATGGCTACTTTACTGTTTTTACTTGGGGAATAATTTATGAAAAAGTCTTTATGCTTCTTTACTATTGCAAGACAGGTTTTGATGTACTCTGATGTAAAAGGCTTTAGACCTTATTTATTCATGTTATGAAAGTTCGATATTACTTTCGCTATTTTATATGTTCTGTCTTGTGATATTTCTGTGCATGTTTACCAGTAATGCCCCTCTAAAGCTAGTGCATTCCTTTGCGAGTGACCCTAGCGGAGGCGGGGTGTTACACTAGACCACCCTCAACTGGTGAAATCCTATTGCCAAATCCATTTGAGAAAACACTTTGGCTTCGTGAAGCTGATCGAACAAGTCATCAATCCTTGGCAACGAATACTTATTCTTTTTAGTCACCTTGTTCATCTCATGATAGTCCACATACAATCTTAACGAGCCATCTGCCTTGATTGCAAACACGATTGGTGCAACCCATTCGAAAACACTTCTCCGAATGAATCCCTTCCTAAGAAGGTCTTGAACTTGCACCTTCAACTCTCGATGTTCCTTAGGCGCCGTCCGCCTAAGAGGCATAATGATTGGTCTAGCATTTTCGACCAAATCGATCATAAACTCGATCTCATGATGCAGAGGCAGCCCTTTGACCTTGTCAAAGACATCCTCATACTCCTTAGCGATTAACACAGATAACAAGTCTTCTTTTGGAATCACAATCGAATATAAATAGCTAACGAAGACACCCTCTTCGAGCTTACACTTTATCAACACCTTTCGCCCTTCCACATCCCCGACTCTCATCTCTAGATTCTCGCAATTCACCCTTGCCGCATACCACTTGAGCTAGTCTATGCCCAAGATGATCCCAAACCCAGCGAAGTTAAGAACAAAGCAATCACACACAAAAGAGCAACCATAACTCGACAACACTAGACCACGACACAACATGCACAAACTAGACGAACCTCCAAATGGATTAGTCATGATCAATGGTCTATCACATATCTCGGGTTCCAAACCCAAGCGACACACAAGCTCATTGCAAATGAAAGAATGCGATGCTTCAGTATCAAACAAAACTCGAACCGAAACACCATAAACAGAAAGAGTACCTGGCACCACGACACCCATTCCCTTCTCCTCTATAGTAGGAGCTTTCGAAGAAGACGGCACTGCCCCTAAAGCATAAGCCTTAACCACTTGCTTTCCTTGAGCTGATTCTGGACAATCTTTCTCATGTCCCGGCCTCCCACACTTGAAGAACTTCTTTTCAGCTTTAGGACTCTTGCATTCACTACCAAAATGGCCCTTCTGCCAATAATTGAAGTAAGTCACTTCTCCCTTCTTCTTCTTTTGGCTATCCTTTCCTTTCTATTCTTGTTGCTTCCTCTTCTTGTTATTACCACCCTGTTGTGGTTTCTACTCCTCTTTAGCTACAGCAACAGACATCTTCTTAGGAAACAGTCTTTCATGCCTCAAAGCCTTCTCGACGATCTTCTCAAAGCTATCATTGAGGTGATACACAAGATGATTCCCAAGATATTCATCCAACCCCAAGACAAACTTCTCGTTCTTTTGATAAGGAGTATCCACATATAAATGAGCATACTTCAACAAAGCCTCGAAGTCAGAAATATAGTCAAGAACTGGGCGACCATTCTGTTTAAGCTCTACAAATGTCTTAAACAGAACAGACTTCTGCACGATGGATATAAATTTTGCTTCAAACTTAGCTTGGGACAATTCCCATGAAATATCCTCTTCAGGAGTCTTAAGTGTGACAGAGTTCCACCAGTCCATTGCTCTACCCACTAACTGCCTTGATGCAAGTTTCCTCTTTGTTGTATCATCAATTCCCAAGTCCTTGAAGATTCGAACATAAGTATCCATCCATCTCCGGAATTCTTCAACTGATTCAGTGCCCTTGAACTATTTTCCTCCCAATGAAGAAAAGTCTTTGCATAGCTTTGCAAATTCTATAGCTATAGGCACTGGAACTCCAACCTTAACCGTAGTTGTTACTGGAGCGGGGTTCCTTCGAAGGCATGCTTCAATCATAGCTTCAAACATGGTCGGGTAGTCATGTGCCCCGACATTACCCCCTCCAGCACTAGCAACCCTAGCAACGTGTCTTGTTGGTCGTCTACTCATTCTAAATCTGCAATTTAGAATAATCAGCCATTTCAAACAAAAACTACTAAAGAATACAACCGCTACTACTATATATGCTGATATATATAGTAAGCATCCAACTAAAATCTACAAGTATGTCTCTCATACATAATTACGTCTTCGAACTTTGGCCACAATCGATGACCAGAGTTCTGATACCAAATGTGACGACTGTTCACAACCCCCGCACTATACACGAGGAATAATGCGCCGAAAGGTGTGCCAGGCAGCTATAGGTGATCATCAAGGTACGATACATAAGCGGAACCTGTCGTAAACTCACAGCGCAAGGATAAAATATAATAGAACATACACAATATGTAGTGACAGTGAAGCAGAAAACACTAACCTGTCATGATAACTAGAAAGTATTTCCCATACACGTGGATATCAGCAACAATGTTTGTATAATTTTCCTCACTACAACACTCAAAGAAATAGCAAACAATGGAAACAAATACTAGATAGTAGTAAAATTGATATGTGAGCCTCCTGCTCGCCATCTATCAGCATCGTCGTTCTCACTAAAGCATCGCCTGTCACCTGCTTCTCAGTCTGCCCATCCACAACCGAATGAACAACCCAAGTTAATAAGAGGAAACATAAAACCTTGAGTCAGACAATAGTCTTAGTGAGCGATAAAACAGCTAACAAACTTCATCAATAAAGTATACCGGAATGGGTAAATAGACAACTAATCTACCCAGCACCAGAGAAGACTTACACCTGCCTTCCCCACACCTGACAGTGATGGCCTTTAGAATCCATACATCCAAAGGAATAACAATCCAGTCATGGAAATCAGAACAACCATTCATACATGGCAAAAGAAGGTCAACCATCATCACAACAAAGTATTCAAACATCCATGATTGACTCTGACTATCTCTTCCAACCTTGCTTTGAAACCATCGTTATCGTATGACTGGCTGACAATTCGCCATCAACTGTCAAAGACCATACTCGATGCCCCGGTTCTAGCAAAACTGCACAAGCTATATGCAACATGTGTTACACGATATACTCAACACGTTTCCCATATCCCTTACCCCCTATTTATACCCTTCCTATAGCCCACCAATGGGCCTTACCAAATCAGCCCATTGTGGCTCCCAAAACCTGGACAGCCAACCAAAAAACATTAACATGGCATTTTCTCCTAAACCGCTGAGCCAAATCTTTAATGTAACCACTCTATGGAAAGGCAAGCATCAATTCCTTTCCAATGGCACAGGTCTCACCTTTTTATTTGACCTGAGTCCAAAGTTATCCCCTATACAAGACTGATAGGGATAAAATTATCACAAATAAAATCGGTAAAAATTATGGGCATGTCTCACATCCCCATAAGCAACATATTAAAAGATGAGAATGATCCAACCCTAAGGGAATGAAATAAAAATATTTTACGATCCTCCGATACATAAAATTGCGGGCTATTACACTTATGGTTCAAGTTGCACTGATCACAGTGAAATACATCTGTGGCCTTCGAGCCTTATACTATGACATGGAACCTTTGTTACCATATACATGCATTAGTCATTCTTCGCTAACCAAGTTGCATATACCGTCACGTACTCCCTTGTGTAATTTTTGCTTGTGGCAAGCATGGTTTTTAATATATATATATATATATATATATACGTGTGGTGGCCAATGTACACATATGTATATACGTACCATTGTATGTGTATATATGTGACTGGTATACGTATATATGTTTTAGTATATATATGTGGTGGCCGATGTACACATGTATATACGTACCACTGTATGTGTATCTATATGTCATTGGCATACACACACACACACACACACATATATATATGTATATATATAAATCCATATGTTGTCTTGCCTTGTTTCATCCCAAGTCGCTATGCTACATCTAAGCAGTCATTTTTTCATGGATTTGATGTACTTTAAGTTTAATAATGTGTTAGGATTAACTATTATATTCCAGTTTCTATTGAAATTAATTTACTTGAATTATGATTAACCTGAATCGAGTGTTTTATGTTTTTGCATGGAACGCTCCGGTCAGACCCGAGCATTACAGATTTAAAGATTTCAGCTTAAGATTCGAAGATTGGTGAAGTTGGGGATCCGAAGACATGCGCACTCTGAAGATTTTTGAACAGTAAATATTCTTCTTGTGCTAAAATTTTAAATTCCGCTGTAAAGGAAAATTTGTATCAAAATTCCGCAGTATAAAAAATTTATTTCGCCGTTCAATACTGTGCTTTTTTTTTCTTTCTGTGTGGATTCCATTTTTTTAAACTCTGTAATCTAAATAATGATCCGATGGTTTGAACATTTTTAGTTTGTTAATTACGTATTTGAAGCTGTTAAAAGGGCGCGAAGTTATAATCCATATATCATGCTAGTTCTTTGCTGTACTAACGAAACCCGGCCAGACTGTTTAATCCTTTCACGCACAATGCATGCACTGAACTTGGGCCATGATCCCAATATATATGCCATGCATAACCTGCACTATGCTTAACTCATTATTGCATAAGCTTTTTCCTTTTGTCATTATCATTCATGGTTACAGTAGAATCCCCTTACCAGAACACTTCCATTCTTAGGAATTGGGTACATGCCACCACGTGTATGCTGCCAATGTATTGTGACACCCCACGTCCGTTAATGTCACTCATTAAGAGAATGCATTAAGTTTCGTGAAGCGTTATAGGAAAACATAAACGGAAACATTACAAGACAGATATAAAAGCAACAACAGAATTCAAATTTTTATTTCAACATAAATCATAACATCGTGGTCCAAAATATCACAAGTCTGAAACTACTTAAAAGCCATTACAAAAATATAAAACTTTCTGTCTTGTTCCATCAGAGTACATAAAAAGCATAATTCCCCAAAAGAAGACAAAGCCATAGTAGAGATAAGAACTTGAGAAATACTTCAAGAGCAGCTCCTAGCAAGATAAAGTAGAATCACGGTCTAGCCTGAGCGTTCCCGCCCTGAGAACCTAGGAGGGGGGGGGAACGAAAGAAAGAAGAGGAAATAAAAGGGTTAGACATAAAGTCTAGCGAGTCCAGTTACTTTTAGCAAGTAAATAAATACAAGTAGCATGACAGGCATATAAAGTGGATAAGAAAGGTGACATCACAAAAGGTAAGTATGACATGGTAAACATGATAGAGTGTATATGCTTCCCCGATGATTACTCTGCACTATTACTAGTATAACCAGAATGAGATGATCCCTTCCACTATAAGGTGGTAGACTTAGGCATACGTCCAATTGTATCATAACTACTACCCTTATCGATCGGCTCCCTAGTACACGTAGATACTCTGTGCCGACCCCATCGTACGATGTATCACGTCCTAAAGTGGCATCCTTCGCTAATCTGTATATCTCTATATCTACAGGTGTCACAGTCCTATTATCCCCCTCTGTTCGGCCCATGCACACACATGACCTGGTCGGTTTGCGCCGCCTACACTGTCCTCCACATTGGATCTCTTACAATCAGTTCAGTAAGCATGCCCCTTCTTCGACCTAGTTCAGAGTACTTTGTTTGATACCTATTTCGGGTTAATGACTGAAACGAGTCCCACATAATATGATACAAGCTCTCCCCTTTGCCATGTATTCCTCACTAGGTTTTCCACAGGTTATGTTTACCCTAAAAGGTGTCTTTAATTATATAACCCCAATCTTTCTACCCGTTATGCTTACTTATAGGTGTCTTTAATACATAACCACCAGTTTGTTAAGTTTTGTGGGCCTATATTTAAATATTACCCACCCATCTCAGATATACTTAACTTAACCCTCCCTTTGTTCAACCAAGTTTACTTAACCCCTATTCATGTTTATGTTCACCTAATCCTTATGGATTCAACTAGGTTAAGTATTTTGATTCCTCACCATGTCCATTTATGGTTTATAATGGGCAAGCCCTCCCACATTAGGCCTACATCTTATGGATGCTAGATATGTCGGTCGGGTCCAGGCAGATTTCTTTCGCAAGCTGTGCCTAACCTCGTGTCTTTCCCCGTCTCGTATTTGTGCACTTAGACCCTTCACGTTAGATTAAACATTTGCGGTTGCTGGATATGCCGGTCGGGTCCGGGCAGACTTCCACCACAAATGCAATCTAACCTCATCTCATAAGTGCAGTTACAGTTTCTAATTACTATTATCCTAGGCATTTCATTATCATCCAATTTTTCACCTATGTCATTATTGGTTATAGGTTTCATGCCCCTTTTCCCCCAATTATGTTCATAGTGAATTATATGTCCAAATTCGTATTGATTATTCTAGTTATGCCAACTCTAATGTTTTCCCTCGTTCCCTAACTAATGCATTCACATATGTTTAGCGTCATGCCTAGGCTAGAAAGTAGCCTGGCCATAAAAAAAGAGGAAAAGATGATGGGAAGATGACAATAGTGATTATTCTAACATAACTGGCATAAGTGTTTATATATATATATATATATATATATATATATATATATATATTGGCATAATGATAAGGTGGACATAAAAAATAGATCTAGTGAACAAGAGATGATAAAACTAGATCTAACATAACAAGGAAGTCCTAATAGGCATGAATAGATCTAAATAAGAATTCATATATCCAATTAATGACAGAACTACATTAACCACCACATGATAGGTACAAGATGATTTAGAGGGAGAATTAGATCTAAACAAGAATTTAATTGTCCAAATAACGAAAGATCAAAATTAACCACAAAACATAGATAAAGGTTAAGATCCACATATGTGACATGATAAATTAACCACAAGAGAATTATATCTATAAGAATAGATCTATCATGACAAAGGTTAAGATCCAAGAATTTCATAGATCCACAATTTATAACAGATCTAAATCATAGTCATATCACATACTACTTTTAATCATTTAAATCTAAAAGTAACTAAACTCACAGTGTTTGGATTAGAAGAATAGAATTAGAAGAATAACATATCTACACTTGAATCTCTAAATCTTCAATCGCAAAGGAAGGAAAAAGAATCTAATTCAGTCCAGGCACTGACAGCATTTGGCCTCCATTGATTTCCAGTAAAGAAAAAAAGGAGAAATGGACCTTTATTTAGAGCTGTCAGCCCCCCGGAAATCGACTGCCACCTCAGCCATAGAGGGGGTCGACCCCCCTTAGGCGGTCGACACTCCCTTGAGGGGTCGACCCCGGGGTCGACACCCACCGAAGGGGTTGACTCCCCTAGGGCGGGAAAATTACCGCCTCTTTATTTTTGGATTTTAAACTGTTTTTTGATTTTTTTTTTTTGATTTATTGTATATATAATTCTTCTATGTATATACAAACTTCAAACCTTCATAACTTCTTCATACGGTGTCCGTTTTACGCAAACCAACTATCAATCTTGACCAGAATTTTGAGACGAACGAAATGGAGTAGTGCTTTTCCCTTAATTCTAATTATTAAATTAATTATTATTATTTAATTTATCTTCTTTAATGTTGTTAAAATTATGGGGTGTTACATGTATGTTGCTCTTAACGCATGGGTTTCTGTGCTTAAGCTGGTCCAAAAATGTTTGTCCATTTTATATATATGTACTCTTTTATTCTGCATCTTGAAATAATGCAACATGCCTTCTTTTATTACTGCATGTACTATTAATGCATGCAAGTATTTCCGCTCATTATGATAAACAGTGGGGAAGTCGTGCGTTATTACACTCGAACCTTTAATACGTTGTCAGGATTATCAATTGTATTTTATGTGTTTATTTCAAAGTTCACTGACTTGAAATAAGTTTAATCCTAACTCGGGTGTTTTGTGTTTTGCATGGAACGCTCGGGTCAGGGTCCAAGTGTTCCAGATTCAAAGATTTCAGCTCGAAAAAAACTGGAGAGGAACGTAATGATGCATACGCGCGTAAGGCCCGACAAAAGTATAATCTTTTTTTTTAATTTATATAGACATTATATTTAATTCTTCTGCTGTATAGTAATAATTTGTAAAACTCTAATATTTTGTATATAAAATCCCCCAATGAGATATATTGTTGTTTTCTGTATATTTGATTCTGTGTATACTTTCTATTTAAACCCGATAAGCTAAAAACGATCTATCGTTTTTAATGTTTCGAGTTGGTTTAATTACCGATTCAAGATGGTCAATAGGGCATATCATTACTTGTGGTATCAAAGCTTTGGTTTGATAAAGCTTAGCTTATCGAGTTTAAAAACTCATTAGAGATAGGATAGCAATATCCTAGAATGTGTGGAATTAACACAAGAATTGCTATAGAGAGAGGGTATTTTGAAAATAAAAATTATTTTTAAATCAAATAAACTGTTTTGAATGCGTAATTATTTTGAAATATAATTTATGGTAATTTTGGATTATTTTACTTGTTGTCGCGATTGGACTATTAGTATGTACGGATTTTGAATATACGCCTAGCCAGCATTGTACGAAGTCCATTATATACTAGATAGATATAGAGTCTTATTCTAGTTGCTTGAAGGTAATTCTGGTGATAGTTCAAACATCATCAGAAGTTTATTTTCAAGTTTCGAAAGTGGGATGACTGTATGGCTCCAACCTAAACATTGGAAATACTTATAACCCTTTCGATAAGTGATTGAAATTGTTTAGATAAACGTTAATAGAAATGTTTTGATAAATTATTATGAACTAGAATGGATAAGCGAAATTAATATGTAAAGTATAAATTAAACTTGAAATTGAATTAAGATAAAAATTGGAAATCATTGAGTTTAAGATTCAAAGGATAAAATTTAACTTGTAAAGGAGTAATTTAAGGGTTGAACTTAATATTTAAAATTTGAAATCCGTTTAACCAATAATATGAAATGAAAGGAAAATTCAAACTCAAAATAAAAATTAAAAGCTAGAAATTGAATAAAAAATTTGGGTAATGAACTAATTTGAACACTTAGTTCAAACTGAAATGTTTTAAATGGAATCTTGAGTTAAATTTGAGTTTAGTTTTGACATTGGAATCTATGTTAACTAAAAATTTTAAAGTTCGGAAAATAGATTTAGATTAGATATTTCTTGAAATTAATATTATATATTTTATAACTATTATATGTTTTATCATGATTTTATTTGTACTAAAATATTAAATTTGTCTATTTTATTTAATTACTATATATCATGTCTATTTTTGATTCTGAATTTTTTTGCAAGATTACTTTATATCAAAACCCATATATTTTTAATTCAAGTCTATTTTTTTGGACCTATTTTATTTACCTAAGCTATTTTATATCAACATTTATTTAATTTATTCAAATCCTATTTTTACAAAGACTTATTGTTCCAAACCTATTTTATTTCAAGCTTACTTTTTCTAAACTAATTTGTAACTAACTATTTTGAGATAAATTATTTATTTCTGATCCAAGCAATTTAAGTCCAAAATGATGGTACTGATTGTGAATATGAAATAGATTTGAAATGATATTGAAATACAAATCGATTGTGGAAAAAACTGAATTTATATTGAAATTGAAAATTTTGAAAATCTTTGATTTTGAATATGAAGTTTTTGAACCTTATATAGATATGGAAGATGTATATAAGAATTATGATAAATTCAAAAATTATTGATTGTGAAGAAAATGAATTTGAAATGAAATCTTATATAATGGAATTTATATAAGAATGATATGTTTGAAACCATTATAAGGGAATAAAATGAAATCTATCAAAGTGAAAAAACCGAACATAAAAGTGCATAAATGAATGCTAACTACTGAGTGTAATAAGATTTAAATTTGAGGTATACAATTTATCAAGTGACTAAGAGAATGAACGATGGTAATTTGGTAAGTGATATGAAAATGGAACAAAGCGAAAAAAATTAACTTGTTGATAAAATTATGAATTGAGTAAGCAAATGAGAAATTGGATTGGGTAGAGAATTTGAAAGTGAATAGAGCGAATAATTGAACATAAGTCAACTAAATATGTATAAATGAATGATATTAATTGAATGGTAATATAATTTGATGGTAAGTTAATGTGATAAGAATGAATCAACATGTAAATGGTTGTATGACAATCTTTTGAGGTAAGCGCATGTGTGTAATTGGAATGAATGACGATAGTGTAGATGTTTAAAACAAAATGAAATGCGTTTGTATTTAAATGGAAACATTCGTTTTTATAAAAAAACTTGTTTCATATATCCCGAACTTTACGTATCATGCTTGCTTATGCTTTATATATTAAGTTTTGTTGTATATATATGATTCTCGTTATTTGTTAAGTTTTTTAGTAGGAAGCAATGACGTGCACTTCGCATGAAAGTTCACTTTTGCGCTAAATGTTAAAAATTAGGTAAACATGTTTATAAACGCTAATATAAGGTACACGTCTCGGATTTAGTACTGTGATTGGGTTTTCTGTGTTACTTCACCTGTTTAGGGATGCCTCATTGTATAGATGAGATGTATATTTTGTGTTCTGTTGTTTTATGTACGGGAAATTTTTCCCGATCGAACCGTGCAAGGGAGATGCTGCCAAAATTTTCCGTAAATCCATGCGTTATAAAAAAATTCAAGTCCTAAAATTCTATAACTTATTTTTGTTCTAATAAGTTGTAATAAGGAATAATTTGAATAGAAACAAATATTTTGAAAATATAATATTATCCCTTCGCTGTTGACGCATTTAGTTGTTCTCTTGACCTGCCGTCACCTTTCGCTTATCATTCAATCTATTCATGCTTGAATTGTTAACTGTCCAGTTCGTATTCCTGAACCTTTCCTTTTTCCTCACATCGATCAATATGAAAGCAAGTTATATTAATAATATAGTTACGGATTTGGAAACAAGTATTTTTGAATTATAATTGACTTTGAATTTTGCAAATGGTTGACAAACGAATTTTAAGAATGTTTCAAAATGATTTGAAAGTATTTTCATAAAAGCTTGATATGATTTTTAAAGCCTATGGTTTGGATATTTGCAAAGTTTGAATTTGTACGATGCTTGATTTAAGTAAAATTGTATTTTAAATTGATTTTTTTTATTTTTCAATTATTTGGAATGTGGAAAATGGTTTGTATAGTGTTTTATAAACAAAGAATTTTCGATGACCTGAAATCTCGACATTTTAAAGTGTTTGAAAAATGATAATAATACGATTTGAAAGTATTTATATATTATTATTGTTACGGAATAATTTATAACTTCAGGATATGAAATGAAATGATTTGTTACTGAGATTCGCGTAACCAGTGACTAAAGAAAGGTATATATGGTGTCCGAGTCTAGATGAAAATTGGGGTATATACTTTGCTCTCTGTATTCAGTGTCCGAGTCTGGATGTTAGCCGGGAGATACTTAGCTTGTGTTTGTGAATAAGGTATATATGGTGTCCGAGTCTGGATGTTAGCCAGGAGATACTTAGCTTGTGTTTGTGAATAAGGTATATATGGTGTCCGAGTCTAGATGAAAGCTGGGATATATACTTCGCGCTCTGTATTCGGTGTCCTAGTCTGGATGTTAGCCGGTAGATACTTAGCGTGTGCCCTTGATGATGGTCTGCTATGGTGTAACACCCCACCTCTATTAAGGTCACTCACCAAGGGAATGCCTTAACTTCAGTGGAGCGTTTTAGGCAAACAGATACAGAATATCACAAGACAGATATTAAAATTTTTGCAACGGAAGCAAATAGATTTATTAAATCACCCAAATACTTAGTTACATAATACTATGGGTCATAAAACCCTAACAACAATACATTTTTGTCTTACAATATCTGAGTAAATAGGTATTTAAAAGAGAAACATCATTCCCTATATTAAAGAGCAAGCCATATAAGAGATAGAGACTCGAGCCATACTTCGGAAGTAGCTCCTAAAAGATGATATCCAAATCCTGACTAAACTTCGATGTTTCCTCCCTGAGAACCTTGGGGGGGGGGGACGAAAGAAAAGAGGCGAAACAAACAAGGTCATACATACGTCTGGTGAGTCCAGTAACTTTTAGCCAGTAAATAAATAAAGGTAAACATGACAGGCATACAAAGTGGATAAGAGGATTCATGGTACAGATGGAAGGTATGACAAGACAAATAAGGTAAGATGTATGCTTCACTACAAACTACTCTGCACTATTACTAGTAAAGTCAAGATAGGATGATCCCTTCTGCTAACCTTAATAACAATAATGATGGTGGTAGTTTCGTGTACTCCTAGCCGCTGTCATAGGTGTCGCCTGCTCCTATCTCAACTAGTCGTTCCCACTACCCTCCTACTATAAATTTTTAGAGTTAGGGCATACGTCCGGGTATACCCTAACCACTACCCTAATCGATCGGCTCCCTACTCTGTAGATACCCTGTGCTGGTCCCACAACTAGGGGGTATCACTTCCCTAAAGTGGCAACCTAAGGTGCGCACAGTAATACCTACTGGTGTCACGGTCGTCTTGTCCCCCTCTGCCCGGCCCATGCACGCACATGTCCCCGGTCGGTTTGCGCCGCCCACACCATCCGTCTCGTTTTGGATCTCTTACAATCAATCAGTAAGCGTGCCCCTTCCCCGCCTAGTACGGAGTTCTTTACCTTGATACCCCTCCGGGTTACTGACTGAAATGGGTCCCACACAAAATACAAGCTCTCCCCTATGTCTTGTATCCCCACTAGGTTTTCTACTGACTATGTATACCCTAAGGTGTCTTTAATTACAAAGCGCTCAATCAGTTATCCGTACCTATAGGTGTCTTTAATACATAACCCTTAATCTACCTATCGGTTATGCTTACCTATAGGTGTCTTTAATGCATAACTCTATCTATTCTCATTAGTTATGCGTACCCCTAAGGGTGTCTTTAATATATAACTTTACTATTTTTCCCTGGTTATGTATACCATTTGGTGTCTTTAATTACATAACCCTTTTTATCCGGTTAAGTTTGTGGGCCTATATATATTAATATTACCCACCTACCCTTCAGTTATACTTAACCCTCCCACTGATTTATTTCTATTTATTTAATGGTTAAGTTTGTGGGCCTATATATATTAATATTACCCACCTACCCATCAGTTGTACTTAACCCACCCACAATCCAACTTATTTTACTTAACCCTAACTTATGTCTATCTTCATACAGTCCAAATGTGTTAAGTTAGGTTAAGTAGTCTTTAATCAACATTAATTAATTATTGAGACACTTAATCGTATTTCACATGCCGCCCAAGGCACTCACTTAATTCCACATGCCACCCAAGGCACCCACTTAACCCCTCATGTCCCACTACATATTTATCTGGTTAAGTGTTTCTTAATTCAATAAGACCGTAACCTTATAAAGACCTCTCACATTAGACTGGCATTTGTGGCAGTTGATTTGCTGGGCGGGTCCGGGCAGTCTTACACCACAAAAGAGCCTAACCTCGTGTCTTAGACGATTAATTACTCCTAATCAATCATTCCCCAATTTGAATTAATTTCCCTATTCAAATTATCAATCAATTCCAAATTTAACTATGGCCATAATTGACTCAATTATGTCCATCTATTTATGGTATGTAAAATCATACCAATTTCATCACAAAATTATTTTATGACATTTAAGGTATTTATGCCAATTAAATCTTTAGACTTAAATTGCTTAAACAATCCTCTTTTGATTAATTAAGTTAATTAATTAACCCTTTCCTTTATTAGGTGTCATTACCTATTTTATTAACTATTTGAATTTTCTATCCATAAATGGTCATATTCAAATTATACCATTTTTACCCAATTTTACCCATGTCATAATAGGTAATTATTCATATGTTTCCCTACTAAAATCATGTGCCCAATTTACATAAACACTATGTAAATTATGCCTATTACAAATTCCCCTTTTTCCCTATTTCTTAACTAGCGTAATCGTTTGCGTTTTTGGTGTCATCGAGGCTACAAAGTAGTCTCGCCATAACAATAAAATAAAGGGAATGACAAGGTTATAACTTTCAGCACAATTTTGGCATAAGCATGAAAACTAGGGAAAATGACATGATAACTTCGCATATAATTATGTTTCACCAGATAATTAACAACTTGCATAGATTCATGATTTTGCAACATAACAACTTGCATAGTTTCATGAATAATAACTTGCATAGGTTCATGACTAATAACTTGTATCGGTGACTTGCATGATCTCATAACAATTTACATAGGTTCATGATAACAACTTGCATAGATTCATAGTAACAACTTGCATAGATTCATGATAGCAACTTGCATAGATTCATGATAACGACTTGCATAGATTCATAGTAACAACCTGCATAGATTCATGAATTCATCACACAATATTTACAAAATTTCATGATCAACAATATCAATAAACTTGCATAACTACAAACAACATATACCCAAATCATAGTCTACCACGATTCACTTATATTTATTTAAACGTAAAAGTGACTAGAACTCACAAAAAAAGAGGGTCTTGAGTTCCGGGTTCTGAATTTTGTAATTGATTAGCGTTCTCTTGATGTAGGCAATTTTGTTGTTGTAGTTTTAGGCTTGATTTGATTTGAATTGGGTTGCTTTACTTTGCCTCTAATTGGTGGCGGCTACTCTAGGGTTTGGAGTGATAACATGACGGCCATTGATCTAATTTTGATTTGATTTTAGGGTTTGAGTCTACATGTCTTTTTTATAGAGTTTAGGATTAGTTTAGGCCGTCCGATCAACCCAGAATTAATCCAGCTAATCAGAGCAGATCAGAAACCCTAATGAGTCAGCATCTAGTCACTAACAGGTCATTAAACAAATCTGCCCGGGGGGGGGGGGGGGGGGAGGTCGACCCCCATGTCGACCTAGTTAGGGCAGTTCGACCCCCAGGTCGACCTGGCCCTGGCGGGAATTTTCCCGCCTAGCCCATCTGACTCTGAATTTTGAATTTTCGAAATCTGTTTTGAATTTTCTGAAATTTCCGATGGCCATAACTTCTTCATACAAAGTCCAATTCACGCAAACTCGGACTCTATCTCAACTAGAATTCCGAGACGAACTCAATGGCGCCACTCGTTTCCCTTAATTCTCACTTCTAAGATTAGTTAGTCTTTAATTTGTGAATATTAACATTAAATTATGGGGTGTTACATTCTCCCCTCCTTAAAGGATTTCGTCCCCGAAATCTTCAAGTCAAGAAGAATGTGCATCCTACCATACAATCATCCATCTACTCAACCATCAAACACAGGCATCCATTGTCCTTAAAAGATTTCTAATGCCGTATGAACATAGGCAAAAAGTGTGTTTATATGTTCCTTATCTAATGCAAAATCAGGCGGTCTACTGATTCAGTTGACCTCCTTAATGCAAACCATGATACTGCCATGCGTCCATTATGTATACGAAAGAATCCTATCGATACATATTATTTCTACACGTGTGCTCAACCATTCATCAAAATGCAGCATCCATATGATAACACAACCATTGTTCATCCATTAACCTAAATATGCACACACATTTATATGCAATATGAAAGTGATTTGAGCCGATCTAGTGCCTAATGTGTGTATGTATGCGTCCACAGGCAACCACTGGCAAACACTTGCATCCACTTGCAACCATCAAACATAACATGTCTCAAACACATGTTTACATCCATGGATTTCCTTTCTAAAGGTAGAAGATTCGGTTGATGGGATACAAACAAATGATATAACTAAAACAAAAGCTATGTTTCCATTTGACATCGGTTAAGAGAATAATTCCCTAAGTTTCAGCCCCGAAGACCGAAATCAACATCAGACTGATACTCAGAGAATCACCCCCATTAAACAATGTCAAAACTGGAATTCTACTTCATGCTTCGAGTAGAAACCCCTATCCTTCAGAAATATTCAGATACTTACAGACTACTGGTACAGATCAGAATACATAAATGATTCTCAAAAAGCTAAGCATAACAGGCCCTTGCGGGTCACAAGAAACTTTGGAGGTCTTCCCATGACAAGTTAGAAACTTAACGACCCTTCTCTCAAAATCTAAAATGGCCCTCTACATAGAATGCTGGCCCATTTAGAACCAACCCATAGCCCATAAACTTGAGCACCCAAATGTCGCGTTCAAATTTTTGATGCCTAACACAGATAATTTCAACCCCTTACAAATCACCAATAAATGAGCCGAACCACCAAAGGGGTTTGAAACAACTACGGGATCAGAAACAAGGCTAGTATTAAAGTGCAGAGTCTCAATTACAAAATCAAAATGCCAGAATCCAAAAGAGTCTTAACTTCATAAGGAAATTAAATCTTTTACATAAAATTTTCCAATCTTTATCCTATCCATCTGCCACGAGAGCATTCGCCTGCCCTCCAGAAGTCCTTTGTGATCCCTGCGCCTTCGGGCATTCCTTGGAGAAGTGTCCGACCTTTCCGCACTTAAAGCTATTGAACTTCCTCCTTTTACATTCTTTGACTAGGTGATCTTCTTTCCCACAATAGTGGCATTTCCTCTTATCCTTTCCCTTGTCACCCTTCTTGCCTTTCTTCTGCTGTTGCTGTCCTTTCTTGGGTCCCGCCTTCTCATTTTTCAATGTCCCTTCAACTTTTTCCTTTTTCTTTGCTCCTTTGTCCTCTTCATGCATTAGGGCCATATCCACCAGCTTTTCAAAAGTGGCCCCCATGGGAATGTGGGTCATAGCCAATCCGTGTAGCGGCTCATTCAAGCCTTTAACAAATCTCAAAGCCTTGTTCTCAAGTGTGTTCACCAAGTCTAAGCCAAACCTCGCCAACTGATTGAACTTGTTGACGTACTCTTTTACTGACAGATCCCCCTGCTTCAACGCCAAGAACCTTTCCATGTATAGATTTTCTTCTGCTCGTGTTAGAAATTTCGCCTCAAACCTACGCCTGAAATCCGGCCATGTATCAACTGGACGCTCTCCATTATTGACCTCCCACCAAAACGAGGCCTCATCCATCATTAATTAGGCAGCTAACTGGACCTTTCTTCCATCTTCTACCTCAAAGATTTCAAACAATTCTTCCACCTCCTTTATCCAATTTCTAGCTTCAACAAACGTCTCCGACCCGTGAAAAGGTTTCCCGGCCATTGCCCGAAAGTCCTTACATAACTTTGCAAAAGTATCAACACGAGGAGGGGGAGGAGGAGGAATGGGTGTAGCTGGGGGAGGAGGAACATTTGCTGGACCTGCGGCGGTGTCTCTAGCTTCCAAATACCTCCTAAAACATCCTGGTATCAGTACACCCTCTGGAATGCTAAGATCCTCAGACATGCTAAGAAGAAAAAGGAGAGATTTTAGAAAAAGGACAGAAGGATACTATATATGGCTTTTCGGGGACTTTTTTCAAAACAGGCTTTCCTTTTTGAAAATACTTTCTTTTAAAACCTTTTTGAAAAATATTTTCAAAACTTTTATCTAATCTGGTAACCTTCAGCTCTAATACCAAGTGTAACCCCACCTCCATTAAGGTCACTCGCCAAGGGAATGGCTTAACTTCAGTGGAGCGTTTTAGGTAAACAGATACAGAATATCACAATATAGATATTAAAATTTTTGCAACGGAAAAAAATAGCTTTATTAAATCACCAAAATACTTAGTTACATAATACTGTGGGTCATAAAACCCTTACAACAAAACATTTCTGTCTTACATTATCAGAGTACATAGGTATTTAAAAGAAAAACATCATTCCCCATATTAAAGAGAAAGCCATATAAGAGACAGAGACTCGAGCCATACTTCAGAAGTAGCTCCTAGAAGATGATATCCAAATCCTGACTAAACTTGGGTGTTTCCTCCCTGAGAACCTTGGGGGGGAGGGGACGGAAGAAAAGAGGCGAAACAAACTAGGTCAGACATACGTCTGGTGAGTCCAGTAACTTTTAGCCAGTAAATAAATAAAGGTAAACATGATAGGCATACAAAGTGGATAAGAGGATTCATGGTACAGATGGCAGGTATGACAGGATAAATAAGGTAAGATGTATGCTTCACTACAAACTACTCTGCACTATTACTAGTAAAATCAAGATAGGATGATCCCTTCCTCTAGTCTTAATAACAATAATGATGGTGGCATTTTCGTGTACTCCTAGCCGCTGTCATAGGTGTCGCCTGCTCCTATCTCAACTAGTCGTACCCACTACCCTCCTACTATAAATTGGTAGACTTAGGGCATACGTCCGGGTATACCCTAACCGCTACCCTAATCGATTGGCTCCCTACTCTTTAGATACCCTGTGCTGGTCCCACAACGAGGGGGTATCACTTCCCTAAAGTGGCAACCTAAGGTGTGCACAGTTATACCTACTGGTGTCACGGTCGTCTTGTCCCCCTCTGCCCGGCCCATGCACGCACATGTCCCCGGTCGGTTTGCGCCGCCCACACCATCCGTCTCGTTTTGGATCTCTTACAATCAATCAGTAAGCATGCCCCTTCCCCGCCTAGTACGGAGTTCTTTACTTTGATACCCCTCCGGGTTACTGACTGAAATGGGTCGCACAAAACATAATACAAGCTCTCCCCTATGTCTTATATCCTCACTAGGTTTTCTACTGATTATGTATACCCTAAGGTGTCTTTAATTACATAGCCCTCAATCAGTTATCCGCACCTATAGGTGTCTTTAATACATAACCCTTAATCTACCTATCGGTTATGCTTACCTATATATGTCTTTAATACATAACTCTATCTATTCCCATTAGTTATGCGTACCGCTAAGGGTGTCTTTAATACATAACTTTACTATTTTTCCCTGGTTATGTATACCATTTGGTGTCTTTAATTACATAACCCTTTTTATCCGATTAAGTTTGTGGGCCTATATATATTAATATTACCCACCCACCCTTCAGTTATACTTAACCCTCCCACTGATTTAATTCTATTTATTTAATGGTTAAGTTTGTGGCCCTATGTATATTAATATTACCCACCTACCCATCAGTTGTACTTAACCCACCCACAATCCAACTTATTTTACTTAACCCTAACTTATGTCTATCTTTATACAGTCCAAATGTATTAAGTTAGGTTAAGTAGTCTTTAATCAGCATTAATTAATTATTGAAACACCAAATCGTATTTCACATGCCGCCCAAGGCACCCACTTAATTCCACATGCCACCCAAGGCACCCACTTAACCCCTCATATCCCCTACATGTTTATCTGGGAAAGTGTTTCTTAATTCATTAAGACCGTGACCTTATAAAGACCTCTCACATTAGACTGGCATTTGTGGCAGCTAGATTTGTCGGGCGGGTCCGGGCAGTCTTACACCAAAAACGAGTCTAACCTCGTGTCTTTTCAACTGTTACTCATTTAATTTATGCCTAAGACCTCCCACATTAGACTGGCATTTGTGGCAGCTGGATTTGCCGGGCGGGTCCGGGCAGTCTTACACCACAAAAGAGCCTAACCTCGTGTCTTAGACGATTAATTACTCCTAATTAATCATTCCCCAATTTGAATTAATTTCCATATTTAAATTATCAATCAATTCCAAATTTAACTATGGCCATAATTGACTCAATTATGTCCATCTATTTATGGTATGTAAAATCATACCAATTTCATCACAAATTTATTTTATGCCATTTAAGGCATTTATGCCAATTAAATCTTTGGACTTCAAGTGCTTAAACATTCCTCTTTTGATTAATTAATTTAATTAATTAACCCTTTCCTTTTTATTGGTGCCATTACCTATTTTATTAACTATTTGAATTTCCTATCCATAAATGGTCATATTCAAATTATACCATTTTTACCCAATTTTACCCATGTCATAATAGGTAATTATTAATATGTTACCCTACTAAAATCATGTGCCCAATTTACATAAACATTATGTAAATTATGCCTATTACAAATTCCCCTTTTTCCCTATTTCTTAACTAGCGTAACCGTTTGCGTTTTTGGCGTCATCGAGGCTACAAAGTAGTCTCGCCATAACAATAAAATAAAGGGAATGACAAGGTTATAGCTTTTAGTACAATTTTGGCATAAGCATGATAACTAGGGAAAATGACATGATAACTTCGCATATAATTATGTTTCACCAGATAATTAACAACTTGCATAGATTCATGATTTTGCAACATAACAACTTGCATAGTTTCATGAATAATAACTTGCATAGGTTCATGACTAATAACTTGTATCGGTGACTTGCATGATCTCATAACAATTTACATAGGTTCATGATAACAACTTGCATAGATTCATAGTAACAACTTGCATAGATTCATGATTGCAACTTGCATAGATTCATGATAACGACTTGCATAGATTCATAGTAACAACCTGCATAGATTCATGAATTCATCACACAATACTTACAAAAATTCATGATCAACAATATCAATAAACTTGCATAACTACAAACAACATATACCTAAATCATAGTCTACCACGATTCACTTTTATTTATTTAAACCTAAAAGTGACTAGAACTCACAAAAAAAGAGGGTCTTGAGTTCTGGGTTCTGAATTCTGTAATTGATTAGCGTTCCCTTGATGTAGGCAATTTCGTTGTTGTAGTTTTAGGCTTGATTTGATTTGAATTGAGTTGCTTTACTTTGCCTATAATTGGTGGCGGCTACTCTAGGGTTTGGAGTGACAACATGACGGCCATTGATCTAATTTTGATTTGATTTTAGGGTTTGAGTCTACATGTCTTTTTATAGATTTTAGGATTAGTTTAGGCCGTCCGATCGACCCAGAATTAATCCCAGCCAATCAAAGCAGATCAGAAACACTAATGAGTCAGCATCTAGTCACTAACAGGTCACTAAACAAATCTGCCTAGTGGGAGGGGGGCAGGTCGACCCCCAGGACGACCCTATGGTCGACCTAGTTCGGGCAGGTTGACCCCCAAGTCGACCCTATGGTCGACCTGGCCCTGGCGGGAATTTTCCCGCCTAGCCCATATGAATTTGAATTTTGAATTTTCGAAATCTATTTTGAATTTTCTGAAACATCCGATGGCTATAACTTCTTCATACGAAGTCCAATTCGCGCAAACTCGGACTCTATCTCAACAAGAATTCCGAGACGAACGCATTGGCACGACCTATTTCCCTTAATTCTCATGTATGAGATTAGTTATTCTTTAATTTGTGAATATTAACATTAAAATTATGGGGTATTACATATGGGGTCTGGAGAGACATCATTTATATATCGATACATGGGTAGGCCGTGCCAAATGGCCATGTCATTGGGAGAAACTTCTTGACTTGGGACATAAATGTTTTATGGCGTTTATGGTAAAACTTTTTAAACTTTCGAAATGATTTTTGGCTTTAAAAATCCCAAAGCGAGTATGATTCGATATGAAAAGAAAATGTAGTATTTCAAGTGGTTTGAAAATAAAACTAGGATTTTAGGTTAAAGGAACTATTTCATACTTCGATTTCAAATTTACAATCTCTCCTTTTTTAGGACGAAAAGTTTTAAGGGGGAGATTGTAATGGACCATGATTTTTTACGTATAAAATATGAAATTTATTTGGATTTAGTAATTATAAAATTGATATTTGTTTGTAATTTTGAAATTTATTCTATTTTAATTTAGTTTTAGATTGACTTTGTAAGTGAAAATTTTAAATTTTCATTCAATATTTGAAATTGAATGGTTTTTTAAATTAAATGTTAGTAGTGTTTTAAACTAATTAAATTACATGGTTTGGGAAATAAAATAAAAATTGATTTATACATTTAACTTGATTTCGAGTTGATTTTATAAGTGTGGATTTATAATTTAATATTGGAATTTAAGTCGTTGTATATATTTTTTTTTAAATTATTTGAATGCAAATAGCTTTATTTAATTTAAATGTTAGCTGTATTTATAAAATTTAATAAAATATATGGTTTTTAATTTTGAATTTTATTTAACTTGAGAATTTATTTTATTTTATTTAAATTTAGATTGTGGTTTGAAAAATAATTAACTTAAGTCTATTTTTGAAATAAACTTGAATTTGTTCACCTAAGGCAAAATAAATGGTATATAGTCTTAAAAATATTTTTGCTTAATTGGTTTTACACATGTTAACTTAATTGAAAATTCCTTGACACTGGTTCACGTCAAATTTGAATGGTATTACACGTGTTAAAATCTTTCTACTTTGTGTAGCATGCGTCTCTTCTATTTCTTTTATTCGCCATGTCCCCCTTCTTTCTTTATCCGATTATTCTATTTACAAGCCAAAAAATCCTCCTTCCCTAAAAATCTTTAATTCCTAAATCGAAATTCATGGCCACCTTCTTCGTTCTACCGATCTCCTTCCTTCACCGGTGTCGTTGCTAGACTACCGCACCTTCCTTCACCCATCTCGCTCAGCGCCGCCGCTCACAAGCCTCCATCACCGTACCCCTGTCGCCCGCACTGCCATCAACAACAGCCAAATCCACCTGTTCCCAGTCACCACCGCATCGAACCCCACAACCATCACCTGCGCCATGACCAATAGTCAGTTCACTTATGATTAAACTTATTTCATTCGCTACTTCGCATGCATTTTGGTGAATAAATTGTTTGTGTGTTGACCATTGGGATTGCGTATTCCTGTTATGGTTGTTTCCTTCTACTGTTCCCCCATCTTTAGGATCAGCTGCCATGAATCAACTGAATTTTGTGTGCCCATTTTGTATAAGCAATGTTTATGCTCATGAGTCAAGCGTCCGTACAATTGTAGTTTCACTAAGCATATTTAATATAAATGTGTATAAGTGTTGTTCTATTCTGACAATATAATGGTCTAAAGGGGGTATGGACATGGATGCATTTTCTCTTAGAAATCCCCAATTATGTTTTATTGAAATAATTCATACTATCTTAACAAGTGTCAATCATCCCAAGAAAATGAAAATAGTTGTTATTGAACTCATGGGAAGAAAACCGACTTAATATGTTATTCACAGTTTTTATATATATATATTTATATGTGTGTGTGTGTGTGTGTGTGTGTTTCACACCGCATGTTAGTAGTGTTCGGACATTGAATGTTTCAAAATAGTATCTTACTACTTTGACAATATTTATGTCCGCCATGTTTTTCATTTAAGGTAATTCGAAAAGAAAAAAAAAATTGCTGCTTTTGAGAAATAACTAAATTAGGATTTTTAAGAACGTAACAAGAATTCGTGCAATGTTATTTAAGTGGGTTTACTATTTTTCACATTCAAGTAGCCTTGACATTTGCTTTTGTTTTTACCGATATGATTAGTATGATATAGGATGGTTGTTGTTTTATATTTTGCTTATGGTAAATATGAACTATTGGTATACAATGCCTGCTTTTAAACGTATACTGCACTTTTATCCTGACCATAACTTACAACACGTGACTTTAATTTAAGAGCTGCATTTTGACTAATATTTGTATATGCCTGTGTATCTATATATCAGATTTGTTCTTTGTCGTGTTAACTAAACCCGACCAGACTATTTAATCCCTTCACGCACGATGCATGCGCTGAACATGGGCCACGATTCCAGTATATGTGCCATGCATAACCTGCACTATGCGTAACTCTTTATTGCATAAGCTTTTGCCTTTTATCTTTATCATGCATCGTTACATTAGAATCCCTTTACCAAAACTTCCATTCTGGGGAATTGGGTACATGCCCACATGTATGCTACCATTAACGCATGGGGATCTATGCTTCAACTGTTCCAAAAAGGTTCGTCCATTCTATATATATGTACTCTTTTATGTTGCATCTTGAAATAATGCAACATGCCTTCTTTTACTGCTGCATGTGTTATTAATTCATCCAAGTATTTTTGCTCAATATGATAAACAGTGGGGCACTCATGGGTTGTTATGCTCGAACCTTTAATATGTTGTCAGGATTAGCAGTTATATTTTATGTGTTTATTTTGAAGTTTATTGACTTGAAATAAGTTTAATCCTGACTCGTGTGTTTTGTGTTTTGCATGGAACGCTCGGGTAAGGCCACAAGTGTTTTAGATTTAAAGATTTCTGTTCGAAAAAAACTGGAGATGAACGTGAAGACGCTTACGCGTGCAAGGCCCGACAAAAGTGTAATCTTTATTTTAAAAATTTATGTACACATTATATTTAATTCTTCCGATGTATAGTAATAATTTGTAAAAATCTAATATTTTGTATATGAAATCCCACTGTGAGATATACTGTTGTTTTTCAGCATATGTGATTCTGTGTTAATTTTCTATTTAAACCTGCTAAGCTAAAAATGAGCTGTCGTTTGGAATGTTTCGAGTTGGTTTAATCACCGATTCGAGATGGTCAAAAGGGAAGATCGTTACACATACACATAGTGTACATGTGCATAGGCATGATGCACAACATTATGAAATGGAGTAATGAGGTCAAACAACAATTTCAGCAAGGTCATAAAAGATAAGGAAATTCTACAGTGGCTAAGAGAAAAGGCAGGTGCAACCAAAATGCCCAAAATACTCAAACATTCAAATACTTAGTTATAACCAGCAGTGGGACAAAAGTGCAGTAATGCAAAATTACAAGGCACCCAAAATATACAGTGCAACAAGGAATGCATGGTTAGAAAATAGCGAGGATGGCACAAGTCAAGCCATAAAATAAGAAAAGATTTATTTTCTTGTTTGAATGGTTACAAGAAGAAAAGGAATTCCTTTTCAAAATACACTTTCACAATAATAGGAATGAGATTAATTTGTATAAGTAAAATATGGAAATTTAATATTACAAATTTATTCTCAAAATGCACAGAGATGTAAACTTGGAAAAATTCAAATCTGGAATATCATGAACTTGATTAAAGGTTTCATTCATGATAAAAATATCATTTTCAGAAAGGATGAAATCACAGCAATTAAAAATTTCCAGATAATCACAAGGCAATTTCTGGGAATTATGATCCTTCAATGTTTCTAGAATCAATTGGGTATTCGCGGAAATTTAATCAAGCAACAATCATGCAATATCAAGAGCGAGTCACTACGTGGAATCAAAGACATACAATAGTTTTAAAACCTATTTAAACACCATTCATCACTGGCATCTAGTATCCAAATGGAACAAACAAATCCATGTATAAGAGAAATAAAAAGATCTGTTAAACTCATAAAGTATCAATTTAGTTTTTCGATCATCCCAAATCTTTCGACCCAGAAATAATTGCAAAATGAAGCCATCACTGATCAATTTCATCGAAGTGTCAGAAGTCGAGATTTGAAAATAAAAGCCCTAGTTTTGATTTCGGGTCAGCCATCAATGGGACAAAGGGAGGAAGCCATATTTACAAAGTGACAAAGTCAAAGAATACAAGGGGTTCAGCTATTTTATTTTACTTAAGGGTTTTTTTTCATTTGCCTTAAGTTGCTTATTTCAATTTTGTATTTGATCCATTGTTTTCTAGTTTTTCTATAAATTCGGGTTCTAGATATAGGATTTATAATTAGGGAAAAATGCGATCTTAGGGTTCTAGATCAGTGCAAGGTTTTGAGCATAGGACTAGAATAGTTAGAAGCGAGTGTCACAAGTTTACAGGGAAGTTGTAAGCATAGAGATTGATTTGATACTATATAGAAACCTTGGGGAATCAACGCAGCAGCAGGCAGGGGCTTGCCGAAGCTTGGTAAAATTTGTGTCGTTTATTTTTTGTATCTATTTATTCTATTGTGATACGTGCTATGATAATTTTTATATTCCTCATAACTGCAATAAACCCTATTCACTCCTTCTTTATGGTTAATTTAGATCCTACAAGTGGTATCAGAGCTAGTGTTTTATTAACTCTAAAGTCATGGATTTACCTAGTTGTCAGTCTGGCGAGAATTTTTCCAGTTTAACCCTAAACATTTTTAATGGAACAAATTTTTTAAATTGAAGATCAAAAATGGAATCTTATTTAAAATCTGTTAATATTAAGTGTTGGGATATTGTTATCAATGGAGTTGATATGCTAGATAAGAATGATATTATTATTAATTCTGGTGCTACACATATTTTATATTCTTATACTAAAGGTGATCAATATAACCATTCTCCCATTGTTTAACTGCATAGGAAATCCGGAAAACTCTCGATGCGTTGCATGGAAGAAAGGACAACAATAGCTCAAAACCCTCAAAAGTCAACCCAGACTCAGAATCATGACTGACTGGATTTACATAAGATGAATTAGACGATGATAATATTGGAGACCCAACAGATGATGATTTTGTTGAAATTTCTTTTAAAATTTTAGTTCTTATCAGTGATAAATTAACCAAAACTATTGATACTCTCCAACGGAAAAATAAAATTCTGAAATCCGAAAATTTTGTGTTGATTAGTAAAAATAATGTTTTGGAATAAAACTTGAAAACATCAAGAAATTTTCAAACTCTGATCGCAAAAATCATTTGAATATGGAAAATAATCTTGTTCATCTCAATGAAAACATTCAAAAGCATGAAAAGGAATTCTGATTTTAAAAGATAACAAGATTAAGCTAAAAAGTAAAAAAAAATTTTCCAAAGGAGTTGGTTTTAGGCGGACAAAAATGCCAAACATAAATTTTCCAAGAAACAAAACTGATTAAAACTAAATCGAGTTTAAGCAAAATTGTTGATTTTGAAAAAGAAATTGAAAAGTTTGAAAAATGTGAGATTAAAAGGTGTAAACATTTTGAATTTGAGTTTCTGACTCCTAAGCTAAAATCAAAATGCTTAAAGATGAAATTTTGGTTTTGAAACAAAATGATTTTGAAAAGAGAGAGATCACTATTAATACTTATTCAAATTTAATGAAAGAAAATAGTGATCTTAAATCCAAATTCAATGACTTGAAACTACATTGGCTAAATTTTCTAACGGAGAAAATCATTGAATATTGGCTAAATCCTTCTGACAATGCTTATTTGTTGTTGACACTACCACAGTAATCTTGACTATCTTGTTTTTGATATCATTTGTGATTGATTTTATATTGATTTTCATTTTTGGTTTTGATTTCTGAAAAAAAAATTCCATCAATTGTTCTCAAACAACTTGCTTTTTGAATCATTTATTATCTCTTGAACTTGTTGTAAATATTGTAAAAAATCTCTTGTGAATCTTCCTTTGAAACTAATTTTTCTACTGCTTTGATAAAGGAAACTGAATTGTTAGATTTGTCTACTTGAGCTTGGACACATTGTAATTATAGGCATCAGGACCTAAAAGTGATACAAGTTTTAAAGGTATTGAAAATTTTCACATTGAACTGTTTGATTTTTTGAAACTAAATTTCGACTTGTATGGTTTTTTCAGAATCCCTCCTGAAATTGATATTTTCAAATTTAAAATCATTTTTGATTATTTATTCAAAAATTGAAATTATTAACCAAATTGAACTATATTTAGAACTCATAAAAATTATTATTAGATTTATGAAATTGTGATGAGTTGTGACTATAGTGTATTTCATAACAAGTGGTGATATTATTTAAATTCTCATAATGATTGGACAAATTTTATAATATCTTTGAATTGGTGCTTATTTCACGATCATCTTTCTTTTCTACCATCTTTATATCATTCATCATGGTTTGTATAATATGGGGAGTTTAATATACTTTTTCATCATTAAAGAAAGTAAAATTTCAAAATTTGTGATGGAAATGTTACTATACTATTTTTCAAAATAAAATAGAGCTTAAAAATTTTAAAAATCCTAGTACGATTGAACATATTTTATAATATGATTAATTTAGAAATTTATTTTACAACCATCTCTATCTCTACCATATTTAAGTCATTCATTTTTTTTATATATTGAGCGTATTTTTATATAACAAGTGTTTCTTTAATCTCATTTAAAAAACCTATATATGATCATGCATGTTAGAGATTGCTTATAATTAAGTTGCAACCGACTTCATTTGAAAGTCCTTATGGTTATGTGTGGTTAGTGTGCTCTTAAAAGAAATTAAAGTTTAAAAAAGGAAAATAAAATAAAAGGAAAAGAAATGAAAAAAATTATATATATATATATATATGTATGTATGTATGTATGTATAAAATTCTCCTCATTACGTAAAAACCGATCTATCAATCCATTTTTTAAACTATGAAATGTGTTACTAGTTTATGACATATTATGACTTTTTTGTTGATAGTTTTGGGATTTGAGATATTTGGTTTTTTTTCTCTTAATTTGAGTTTATATATATTGTCCAAATCCGTCGCTATTCAACTCTTATTTTTTTTTTTAAAAACTTAATTAAAAATTTACGGTACTCATATTTACATCTCTCTCTATTTTATAAAATCCTTCATAAATCCATCATTCTAAAATGTGAAATTTTCCTCTAATTTGAAGAAAATTATGATTTTTTTATTAAATGAGGTTTACGATATATACTCTCTCCCTTGATTGGAATTTATTTTTCTATGTTATTTTCATCACTAATTCGATTCTATATCCTTTTGATGATAACAAAAGGGGGAGAATGGTTAAGATTTCGACTGATGAGTGAATATTTCAAAAACGCTTTAATATTGGAAATTTAATTGTTTTTAAACTCACTCATATGCAAATACATAGGGGATGTTCATTTGTAGGGGGAGCATACATATAAAGGAAGTACTACAATTCACTGTCAGACACATTTATTACATATAAAAACATTGTACATGATTGTCATCATCAAAAGGAGGAGATTTTTGAATATAACAATAAGATTTTTGTTTGATTATAACAAACATATATATTATTATATAAATGTGTTTGTAATGGTACTATTCCATTTTATTGAATAAAATGTTATTGCACAGAATTTAATATTCAAACAATATTTTTATTCAAATAAATATTTTATTTCAACTTTTGTAATAGTACAAGCTTCTGACTCCACTATTGTACATTTCTCTGTGATATAATACGTTCAATTTCATTTTTTCCGTTGATTCTTCACTACAACACTCTATTCACTCGGTTGTATATATATACAAACTCATTTATACACACTGATACACTTTGTCTTCAGACTGCTTCAGATCCAGTTCATTCACCTGCATACCTGCCACAGAAATACACACAGTAAAATGGAACAAAAATAGATTTTAATTCTAGAAGATATAAATTTATTTTAAATTTTATTTGTCTTAGAATTTTGGTGTGTTTCTCGTCATATTTCTAGACTTGGTTTGATATGTATATACATCTATTTGAGTCTAGACTACTTGTGATATTCAAAGTGATTCACTATAAATACCACAAGGCAAACTGAGTACTAGTGCCTGCATATCAGCCTCAACACTGTAGTATCTAAATTAACCCTAGAGGGGGTAAATAGGGTATATTGCAGTTTTTACTGAATAATTAAGTAATAACAATAACAGAATAATCAGAGTAAATGCAGAAAATAAATAACACATAGATATACCTAGCATCGGGAAAACCCTGCCTACTGCTGCATTCCCCAAGGTTTCTACTAGGAGTTATAACAATCTTTACGCTTACAATCCCCTGTAAACTCGTGACACTTGCTCCCAACTATTCTTAACCCTACGCTCAAAACCCTGCACTGGTTTCTATCCCCAAAACCAAATTTCCCCTGATTACAACCCTGTAACCAGTAACCTTAGTTTTATAGACTCTAGTAAACTGCCAGTAAACACCCTAACTGGTTTCCCCTAGATTTTACAGACCTAGAAACTATTCATTTGATTTTTCAATTAAAAACAAAATACAAAACAATAAACAAAATAAAAATAAAAAAGAAACCGCCTTTTAAAAAATATTCTTAGCCTTGTAGAGTTGGCCGACCATTTTGACTTGGGTGCATCCTTATTTTCTTTAATCCAATCCTCTTTTTCTCTGGACAAAATAAATAGCGGATTCAAAGGAAAAAATTAGGTTTTTTGTTTCCTTCCTAAAACGTGATCGATGTTGTGATGAAATGATTCTCTGATGAACTTCGAAAGTTTGAATTGTCCTATATTTGATGATTTGGCTCGGGTCTCTGATCGAAATCGATCGTGAGTAAATTTATTTGATTTTTCTGTATGCTCTTCGATTTTTTTTCGATACCCATGCCTATGATGATAGGTGTATATACATAGATTAAAATCCCATATATGTGCTCCGAATTCGTGATTAAATCTTGGTTTGATATTGCGTATATTTTGGGGCTTGAAATCCAAGGATTTGAATTTGCATGATTTTTGGGGCTTTTGAATCTTCGGTTTTGAATTGATCCTTGATTTCTGGATTTTTGCATGAATCCTGAAATACTTCCATGTATATTGTACTCTTGATGCTTACATCATATCTTCATTTTGCTGCACTTACTTGAGCTGCTTTGTTCCCTTGAACTGAGATGTACACTTTATATACATCTCACTTAAACTTCACCATTCATGAATCCATGCTTGAGCTTAGCTATACACATTTGTAACAGCTGCATTATTGTTGATCACGATTTACCTTTCAATCTAGTATGCTGTGCATTTTCAAGTTGCCCCATATTTGATTGTGTTCTGCCATGTTGAGAAAGTTCACCACTGTGCTATTGCACTTGTAATACTTAGTTGCTACTGCAATGTCTATATCTACTACCTTGAACATGTATTGGTTATATGTCATTGTTTGCTTTCTGTGTTCACCCATCATGTATAAAGTTTGTCCAATTTCTTGACCCCTGTCTTAGCTGCTTGTATTTGAGTTTGAGTACTTCTGGCAAAACTTGTGCATGAACATGAGCATGTTTCAGCATTCCCTTGCTTTTCACTGGGCATTGTATCAATGTGTTGTGTATGGCCACTGCATGTTGGCTGCACCATTGTGTATGCACCCCCACTATTCCACAGTTTTGAGTTTTTGCATGCCATGCTTGTACATTGTCATGTAGATACATGTTATCCTCCTTTGTGTGTTTTCTTCATTGATGTAGAACCTTGCGCCACTGTTTGAACTGTGTTATAGCACCACTTTGACCATGTAGAGAACTTGTCCACCCTGTTTGTACCTGTACACTTGCACATACACCTATGCATGTTGATATTGCTACATGTAGTTGATTTACTTGCACCTATGATTATTTGAATGTGTACACTTGCACTGCACTTGAACAATCCATGTATACTGATGCTCCATGCTACGTTGATCATGTCAGTTGCACTTAAATGATGCAGCATCCATTTGATTGTCTCATTTCAGTTTGTAATGCTGAGCTTGAACATTTTGATATGTTGCCTGAATTCACATTAGCTTGCCACTGTCTTGAACCATGTGCATGTATGTCCATGATTACACTAGCTCGACCATGTCTGTATTGCTTGAGTTACAATGAGTCAAGTTGGTCCGTGTGGCTGCTCCTCAGCTGCTCATTGTATTTTGATTGGCGAGGCAGTGCATGTATGCATATTTATACACATGTGTACGTGCAGCCATTTTTTTGTCTTTGTATATCAGACCAAGTCAAAAAAATGATGAGAAAACACACCGAAATTCTGAGGCAAATAAATTTCTTAAAATAAAAATTATATTCTTCAGAAATTAGAATATTATATCTGTTCTAGATATTGTGTTTGTGTTTCTGTATATGACATGTATGAAGACAGGACAAGGCATAGTCAACATCAGGCCAAACAGTAAATGTGTGTGGGTTGTAGGACAAGGCATAGTCATTGGAAACAAAGCATTTTGAAGTGAAAATATATATGCTACAACATGTATAATGATATCAAGACAATGCACTACAAGCACAAGGTGACAAAGAACAAGGAAGCACAATGTACACATGAATACTGCAGATATTTTAAGTGCATGAAACATGGTCGAGTTCAAGACCACAAGCAGATTCAAAAATCAAGCACATAGCAGTATGTGAAAAAGCAGCTTAGGTGTGCCTTTTAATGGGTGCAACACAAGATGAAAAAGACATGATCAAAAGCATAAGGTTAGATCAACAAAGAGCAAAAGAAGTTTGAGGTTCACACACACACACACACACATATATATATATATACACACATATACATATGCACATACACACACACACATAACTGTATATATATACAATATATGGCCATAAATCTTCATGATCATACCTCAAGCAAAAGCTAAAATGGCACTGGAACATATGTATATAGACAATGTACAAGCTCAAGTAGAAAAGGTAAAGACATACATAGCATATGAAGAATGTGAGCAAGCTCGAGTTAAAACACATTAACTTGCAAGACGAGGGATGTACAAAAGCAGCACCAAATTCAAGCATGTAATCGATATACACACATGTGTGTACAAACTTATAACAATGCCAAAACCAAATGGGAAATGCACAGTATATGTGTGTGCATAAATATGTACACAAACATACACAATGTACATGTGTAGAGGCATGATGCACAGCATCGTGAAATGGTGCAGCTACTCAAGTAAGGTCAAACAACAATTTCGGCAAGGTCATGAAAGATAAGGATATGCTACTGTGGTGAAGAGAGCAAGCAGGTGCAACAAAAATGCCTAAAGTACTTAAACATTCAAATACTTGGTTACAGCAAGCCGTGGGACAAAGGTGCAACAATGCAAAGTTATAAGGCACCCAAATATACAGTGTAGCAAGGAATGCATGGTAAGCAAATATCAAGGATGGCACAAGTCAAGGCATAGAACAAGCAAAGATTTATTTGCATGTTTGAATGGTTACAAGAAGGAAAGGAAATATTTTTCAAAATTCACTAGCACAATAATAGGAATGAGATTAATTTGCATAAGTAAAATATGGCAATTTAGCATTGCAAAATTATTTTCAAAATTCATAGAGATGTAAACTCGATAGAATTCAAATCTGGAATATCATTAATGTGATTAAAGGTTTTATTCTTGGCAAAAATATCATTTTCAGAAAGGATGAAATCATGACAATTAGAACTTTCCATATAATCACAAGGTAATTTCTAGGCATGATGATCATTTAATGTTTCTAGAATCAATTGGGTATTCATGGAAATTTAATCAAGCAACAACCACACAATTTCAAGACCAAGCCACCACATGAAATTAGAGACATACAACGGTTTTAAACCCTATTTAAACACCATTCATCACTAGCATCTAGTACCGAAACGAAGCAAACAAATTCATGCTTAAGAGAAATCAAAAGATCAGAGAAATTCACAAAGTATCACTTTAGTGTTTCGATCATCCCAAATCTTTCAACCAAGAAGTAAATTCAAAAATGAAGCCATCACTGGTCAATTTCATCAAAGTGTTACAAGTCAAGAATTGGAAATAAAAACCCTAGTTTTGATTCGTTTTGGCCATCAAGAGACAAAGGGAGGAAGCCTTATTTACAAAGTGACAAAGTCAAAGAATACAATGGGGTCCGCTATTTTATTTTACTTAAGGGGTTTCTGTTTTTCATTTGTTTTAAGTTGTTTATTTCAATTTTGTATTCGATCCATTATTTTCTAGTTTTTCTATAAACCAGGGTTCTAGCTATAGGATTTATAGTTAGGGAAAATCTGATCTTAGGGTTCTAGATTATTGCAAGGTTCTGAGCATAGGATTAGAACAGTTCGGAATGGGTGTCACAAGTTTATATGGAAACTATAAGCATAGAGATTGTTTTAATTCTATATAGAAACCTTGGGGAATGCAGCAGTATGTAGGGGTTTTCCGAAGCTGGGTAAAATCCGTGTCGTTTATTTTCTACATTTAAATATTTTGCTATAATTTGTGCAATGATAATTTTTATATTCTTCAAAACTGTAATTAACCTTATTCACCCCTTTCTAGGGTTAATTAAGATCCTATAGTTCTAGGCAAAGTGAGGTTATTTTAACGATTTCAATGGCCGGATTTTATTATATTTGATCCAACGAATGAGATTCTTCTGTGTACTAATAAATAAGCCAGTAGGGCCTGGCCTCCAACTCATACTTTCTGAGAGGGCGCCAGTGCTCTGCAATTTTCTTTCTCCTCCAAATTTTTTTGAAATAAGAATATTTAGTTTTAGGGTTCTAATTCAAGATTGGAGACAAATAATATAAATCTAAGCTATAGGTGCTCAGATTTCTCGTCTGTATAAGGTAAATTACGCGAATTTAAATTATTAGGATTCTTTTCATTCTTTTAGCGTGAGATTTGTAAATTCTTGGTTATTTCAATAATAGATTCAATTAGGAAGACCATGGGAGACGGATCTGAATCAGATTCAAAAATTATGCGCAGTCAGGTGAGTGGATTAAATTATATTTTCCAATAATTGTATTTTATATTGTTTGGTTCCTACTGAAATGTACAATATGTTCTTCTTTTCCCCACTTCTACGTCAGAATATATAATTTCTGTCGAATTTTAGTTATGCGCGAAGATTGAATAAAAAATGTGGTTTTGCACATATTGGATTGAAATATGGATAGACACAAGATTATTAAATTGTAGTTTTGCACTAATTTAATTGAAATTACAAACAAAAATAAGAAAATTTAGTGATTGGTTCAAAATAACATATTGTGTCAATACTGTAATAAATGGAAAGATATGTGAATTTACATATTATTTGTAATAAATCCATTTCCAAGTTAAATGGAAATAGTATAAAAATTATAGAAAAAGAGATGTAGATCCAGTTGTGTCAAATTTTACTGTAATTGTGAAAAACAAAAAGAAGAAAGTAATTTAGAGAAAATAATTAATATATATTAATCAAATCTGAAAGCTTGTACTTTTCTAGGTTGATTAGTTAGGAAAGAAGGAATGTATTTACATAATTTGGGTAAACAAAGAAAAACAGGAAACACGATTACAATCTAAAATTATAAATAAATAAAGATTAGTATTAGGGAGTTAATCGTATTGCGCACTAATTTGACAACCTCAAAAAATAAGAAAATGGATATTTTGAAATAATGAGTCCTATTATAATAATTACCTAAAACTATAGAATTATATGTTATTACAGTTTTGGTAACCAATCAATTTCGAATATATCTAACTTCCTAAAAAGAATAAATGGTAAAGACGAAAGGGAAAGGTAACATAACTAAAATATGTTATAAGAAGGCAAAGACTTATTGTAAACTTATAATTAGAATATAATAAGCATAGTTCAGTAGCAATAATGTGTAAGAAAGATTACAAAATAAATGTTATAATTTGGAAAGTGAAATGAAAGGGACAAAGTTTATTACAAATAAACATGAAATCGGGAATTTAGGTTTAATAAGCCTAAAGACATTATATAGTAGCCTTGTAATTAGGCAATATTCTGTGGTACCCAACAAAGTTGATTTATAAATAAAATTTAACTGAATAGATTAGTGAATATTGTAAATAAAAAAAGGAAAAGTAAGCCAAACGCATAAGAATAAAATAGACATAGGGTCTAATAAAAATACCAATATGCATTTGGTCCAGTCCGTATGGATGAAGAACCCAACAAAGTAAACCATCGATGGTGTCAGAAGACATGGTGGGAGCACGTCCAACTTATTCAACGGGACTGGAGGGAAGTGGGGGGATTCTACGAGATGTGAGGATACTCCAAGATGGTCCCCTGTGGTAGGCTTCGTGTTGTACCCACAGTGGCATGGTCTGTACGGTACCTCCAATGAGTATGCTTTGGCTGAATTTGTTACACCTGTAGTTATGCGTAGCCTAAACACTGATTGGATATTTCTAGGGTGATTCGTTGGCTGCCTTGACTCATAGGTGGGGAGGCTTTGTGGTCATGACCCAACAAGGGTAGTAGATCGTTGGACATCTGTCATGGTGAATCGGAGTGTGTACAGGAAAGACTGGAGCAATACCCAAAGGCCAATGATCTTCACTATCGGGTCATTGGATGTGGGGACCACTTGTGTGTTTAGATTGGTTGTTAGGATCGCTCACTTAGCTCTTTTTAATAGTCTTTCCTTAAGGGGTAGACTGGTAGGACCTTAAAGAGCCACAAAAGAGTCAGACCAACTTTAGGTATTTGTATTTCGGACCTAACGAAGTCATTTTGTTTGGCCATCCTGAGGCCATTCTTGATAGATATAGTAAAGCCCCCGACTGAGTTCCATTACGAATTCAGGTATTTGGGCGCCTTGGTTGCGCATAGTTGGAGAATCGATGGACCTTCATAGCATGAAGACGGAGATCTAGTACGTTTTCATAGTACGACGATGGGGACCACTCGAGGAGGATATTATGGAGAGTACCTCGGTTTATTGCGTATATAACTACATATATATATATATATATATATATATATATTAGGTTGATATACTGAGGAGTAGATAGGTACGATTTATGTGTAAAGATCTGCAGTATAATGTGAAATAAACCTGAACAACTTAATAAATAAAGAACTAGTGATAGAACAGTTATGTAGTGTTATCGTAGAAAGTAGAACTTGTCCATTCACCAGAATTTTTGATCTGATCCCCTCCTCATAACAAACCCGCAGGTTAGATAGGCGGTTGAGATCCTGCAGCTTAGAGACACTTGCTAGTTAGTGTCATTGTATAAGTAGGTATGAATTTACTACTATATCTTATTCGTTCTGTTATGAGATATTTTATCATGAGCTCTGATATATTTATCTTTGCTTTTCTGTAGGATACCAGACAAACCGACTCGAATCTCGGTAGATTTGGATTTTTTTTTAAATGGATTTGTCAAAATTCGGGTTGTTACACTATTTCTTAAACTCAAAATTTTATTTTGAGAAAACAATAAATGCGACGTCAAATTTTTATTTTGAGAAAAAAGAAGATGAGAACCCAACAAGTAAAAGGAAAATGATGAAGAAATTTGCTTCAGTTTGCATTTGTGAATAACGAAAAAGGAATCACATAATTTAAGGAAGAAAGAAGCAATTAGATAGAGAAATCAATGGAAGAGAAGTGCAGATAAACAATTAACGCAAAGGAAGTATTGTCTTGCACAAGAGAAGGAGACCTACTTCCGAAAATAATTGGCTTCAGTGTAATTGATTTTGGCTCTCTTACAATAAAGAAGCATCCCTAACGATTGGTTTCATAAATTCAAAAGTCATCCAAACTTTTTTTCATACCTCGATATCAAAGCATTCTTTATAAATTCAAGAAGTCATCCAAAGTTTTTTTAATACCTCAATATCACTTAAATATAGATGTTAACAAATAAATTTCTTTACAAATTTGTTTTTATTAATAAATAGTACAAATAAAAACTCAAAATAATAATACAAATTTGGTGGTGTAACTTTTAAATAAAAATTCGAAATAATTACACATCTTTTCAGTGTTAACATATGGTGAAATATTTATGCAAATTATTTCTTCTGAATGTGTTAAAACATATATAACTTATAAAAAAACAATTCACATTTTTAATGCATGTCATCATCACACGTGAAGCACATGCCGTAATGCTTGTATATAACATACTAATTGGGGCGCATACTTTGAGGACACGAATGCGTGGTGTATCATATGTAATGTTACTCATGCTGCCTTGTAAAAGAAATTATTGTGATGCAAATCTAAATTATAAGGCCTCTGCTTTCATTTTATTTGCAGTGCAACAATTTGTTTGGATAAATGTAATGAATGATGAAAAAAACATGAACTGTTTAAATGTTGTACATGGAATTTCATTGTGAAGAACTGACACATTTATTGAATATGTCATAAATTTGGGATATAACAATGATGCAAAAATAGCACTGCATAGATTAAACAATTTTAAGACAAAATGTAAGCCAGAATTCAAACGATTAAAAGGTCGTGCTAGTAGTGAATTGTTGGGTATATAGATTAAATAATATATAGCATATATGGCAATTTTACGAAATAGGCTTTTATAAAAGAAATGTAAATAGTTTTACATGAAAGAAATTTTCCTTAGATCACCCACAATGGAGGGTCTGTGAGCCATACTTTGGAGTCATCATTAACTATCAGGGTTAATTTGGAGACCTTAGCAGTCAATAATTTACTCGGTTTTACTAAAGCTGGATAAATAAATGGCTCTAGTAAGGCGTGGTAAATCACCGTAACGGTAACAAAATAGTTATCGTTATTGCTTTTATTCAGCTTAATAATGTCGAATAAGAATCCAATGGTAGCTTTTTTTTTCATTTGTTCTATACTTATCTAAGCATCTTGATTGATTTTCTAAACCTACTGTTTCCCTTTCTTTCTCTCTTAAGAAGCAATATATCGAAATATCCAAAAAGATCAAATAACCAAAAATGAAAAATGACATCTTCCTCAGTCAAAAGACTTAATAATTTAATCAAAAAAAAACCAATGGTCGCATAATTTGCTGCAAAATCGACAAAGTAATCCAAATTATGAACAAAACTTTCAATATGCTCCGCAATATCATTCGCAGTATCAGTCACATTGTATGAGTTAAGGCTTCAGTGATGAGTATGGCAACCAATACTCGAGTAGCAATTCATAATATTGATCTCCAAATTTAGAGACAACATGTAAGTTAATTTCAGACAAACCACATAGTGAAGCAAAAATTTAAATTTGAATTTTTAAGCAATTGACGATGGTTTCAATTCAAATCAAAATGATCCTAGAAAACTCGTTGAAGATGAAATCTTATGGGATGATCAAAATCAATGTTGTTGATGTGCAAAAGTTGGCACAACACCCAAAGACTTCCAAGATAATGAAACTTTATGTCCGGAGTAGAAATTATACAAAAAGCAAATAACACAGTATTTTATAGTGGTTAAGTCCGCGAGAACCTACGTCCACTTTGAAGGTTTTGCTCATTTTATTTACTTCTTGTCAAAGTACAATGATTGGAACCATAGTTACAATTGGTTGCAAAGGAAAAGGATGGAAAGTAAGTTCTTTTAGTTCCAAAAGAAGAGTCTAGTTACTTCTTTTTGAAATGAATATGCAACCCAAAGAGCCCAAGTCTTCAAGAAGGAGGTAAAATCTTCTTCGTGAAGCTCCAAGGTGGTCTATGGTGTCCAAGAGCCAATATCTCCTTGCAAAAGTGTCAAATAAGCAAAATTCCCACGTTTTTCCTGTAGCAGGTTGGAGGGTATTTATAGTTACAGGAGCAGGTGAGAGCAGGTAGAGAGTGGGACCCACGCCCACAACTTTTGTACCCCTACGTCGGTAAGTATCCCAGGTTTTTGTTTTTGCTCTGCTTCGAATCTTCGAACTCTTCTACTTGCGTTGGTCATTTCGTTTTCGTATCCCCATACTTAGCATATATTTTGTTACACTTCCAAAGTATCAAATCCCTTTCTCTTAGTTGTCTTCATATCCTGGAGTGCAGATGGCTTCGTATCCGGAAAGTAAAGTGTGATGAACTTCAGGGATACGAAATGTGATGAGTGAGGTCGTTCCAGCGTCGGGGTTCATAGGTACGGATACAAAATTGGTGAAGAGGTGAATATCGACCCAGGGAGTTGAAGGCATATATATGAGTTATGGTACAAAGCTTGGAATATGAAAAATGTTTGAGGCTATACCGACCTCGACGATTATAATTTTACAACTCCATCTAGGCTTTATTTCAGGGTATCTTGGCGACACTTCTGGACTATTTGACCACGTAATAGGCTAAGTTGTGTGGACCAGGGCTGCTTCTGGTATTCAGGTCAAAAGGTCGGGTAATACTTGCTCTCCAAAGGATGTCTTGTTTTAACATGACGTGCTTTGAGTCGATAAAAGCATATTTGGAAGTCAGAAAGGATCTCCAAGTCGTGCTGAGCGATTGGTCGCAACCTTTCTATTGAGGAATCGTGAGGCCTTGTCGCAATTTTTGGTATAAGTATATGGTTCTAGTGTCACTGAGAGTTCCAGTTCTTTCGAACTTCGTCGCTCGGACTGGAACCTGTGTGAATGCTCAGGCGGTTGTCAAATTTCTGTCGGTTTAAGAAATTAAATGTTAGTTGTCGACTATAGCTTATGCTGAAAGGTAAACGAGTCGTTGTTGGCATAGCGTCACATATGAAATCACATGTTTACACGTGGTTTTGCGTGATATGATCAGAGTTCATAATAAAGCATAATTGGAATGGTATGTTTCAGGTGCGTGATCAAGCGAGTTGATTTTCGAAGAATTATCAAATCGATAACTCGATCGTATGGCATGTATTCTAGAACATTTAAGTTTGTGTGCATGATTGGTTAGCGAGTCCAGTCGGTTTCGATAATTGAGATTTCGAAAACGTGTATGTTTGATTGTCGCAATGTTTTGAATTTTGGAAGTTTCACTGATCCGGGAGTTCGTCGAGTTTCTTCTCTTTCCTCCTTCCCTTTTCTTTCTTTTCAATTCCCTTTTCTCAATAATCGGGGTCGGTACCGATCTCAGGATAGGTACTGATCCTGAAACACTTATAGAATTTACTGAGTTTTTGGATTTCCTCTCCTACCCCATAAAAGTCGGATATGACTTTATTTCCCCTCTACTTGGCATTTTTGTACTCTAGAGTTACAAAGTAATTCACGACCCTGACATTCCCACTTGCTATTTTGTACCCCCCCCCCCCCCCCCGCCCCCCCCCCCCGAATCTTATTATGTTAACCGAGGTAGGTCTGATTTCTTTAACGATTATGGTTTTTGTAAAGAACCATTTCGATTTGAGGTATATGTGGCTTGCTGAGCGTGGAGATGGAGGACCGACCATAGCGTGGAGATGGTGTCCATGGTCGTGGAGTTCGAAGTACTGGAGAGGGAATATGAAACTAGGAGGTAAAGTATGAATTGGAGGAGAGGGGAGAATAATGTTTAGAGAAAGAGGGAAGGGAAATGATGAGGATGGAGGAAGAGTCAAAGTTCGAGGATACAAAACCATTTTTCGTATCCTTGGAGATATGAATCGGGGATACAAAAATGGAAGGTGGAGGATTAGGATCGATGAAGTGGAAGTGAGGCCGCATCAGGGATACAAAATGATTTCATATCCCGGTACTTAGATGATCTCGGATTTGAATTTCCAACTTCGAAAATTGACCTCGCGAATCTGAGTTATATCACGATGTCATGCGATTGGGCTGAGAATTAAATGAACGTGTCGTTGCGTAATGCGTTAACACTCGAACATTGAGCCAGTTCGGATTGATAATTCGGATATACACATATGATTAATCATAAGCTCGAACTATGGACATATGATTGAACCACAAATCCTGAACTCAATTCTAAACCCGATCTGACTTAATCGCGACTCGATGTGAATTCGATGGCTTCAGTTGGCGACGACAATGGTTTAAGTTTATGACATGTGAAACTGTCGTTGTGTTCCGACATGTTTTACCGTAATTGCATCAGCAAGCACAACACTGCATGTCCTACGTTATTTTACACCAACATAGGGGTATAGGTTTTCGTACAATTACTAAAGCAAGTATATTGAGAGTATAGTTTGCAATGGCACAAAGTGGCTTTAGATGACTTCAAGACTTGGAAGCTGAAATTGCCTGACCGTCGTCAGGTTCTTCCTAATCTTCATATCATCCCACCACTACAGGCATCGAGCTTGAGACTTCCGTGGATTCCGCTCCTTCCCAGTAGATGATCCCTCACGACACGCATGACCAGGAGGTGCAATTAGAAATCTTACAACATTTTGACGAGCATGCGGATGAGCCGGTCATCCAAGGAGAGGAAGAAACTGCACTAGTGGAGCCGCATAGAGATGAAAAAGTTTGGGGCAAACAAGAATGCGTTATCATGTCATTGGACATGATGGAAGATGTTGTTATTCTATAGAATTTATCAGATTTGGTTTTCTGCCGAATCGATGAAGCTTTGCTGAGGCACATTTGTGCAAAGTACGGAATATCCGTGACAATACTCTGGTTTCCGGGAGGGACGATAAGGCGCACAGACCCTTAGAGAGCTATATTTTCTGGAATATTCATATGTGTTCTGTCAGGTGCGTGCTTCCGTTGTGCTCGTATATATATGATATCCTACACTTCTTCCATTTATCACTAATGCAGCTTCATCTGAATGCGTATGCCTTTCTTCTTAGAACTTACATCCTTTTCATCAAGTGGTTGGGAATAGAACCAACCGGGGAAGACATTCGATTTCTTTACTCGGTAAAAAGAAGAAGTACAGTGCCTTCCCTTGTTTTTTAGAGGCGCATGCCAAAAGTCACGTCATTCTAGGGGTGTGGAACAAGCTTAGCTACTTCAAGCATGATTAGTTTTTTGTCTGATGCCTTCCACAATTTGAGAGGAGATGGCTGTGGGTCGTAAGTGTTTTGAAATTTTTGTTGCATTTCGAGTTGATTGAGTCGTAAGCTCTAAACTAACTTGGAACTTTATGTGGAAGGTATCACCCAGATTCCAAGGGATAGTGTTTATTCTGAGAAAGTCTTGAGCTGAGGAATGTGCTAAATGCTTATCTTAACGCCTAGACTCTACCATCGGACCATCTCCTCCACATGTCGGGATTACTTCATGAAGTTTGTTCAATGGGTAATAAGGATGACAATAAAGAATGTACCACCCCGAATTTTTAACGACATTAAAGAGAATAAATTAAATAATTATTATTTTAATGTTCAAAATTAGAGGAAACGGACTGCATCATTGCGTCCATCTCGAAATTCTAGTCAAGATAGACATTTGGTTTAGGTAAAACGGACACTGTATGAAGAAGTTATGAAGGTTTTAAGTTTGTATACGCACAAAAATATTTTATATATATGCATGAGTCAGAGGTGAGTTAGAGATGAGTCAGAATCCTATCCAGAGGATTCAAATTCGAAAAATTCCTCTAAGCGGTAAAATTCCCGCTCTAAGGGGTTGATCCCTATGAAAGGTTGTCGACCTAGGGGTCGACCCACCCATAGGGGTGTCGACACCCCTAGGGCTGAGGTGGCACTCGGTTTCAGGGGGTTTGGCAGCTATATATACGTGTCATATTTCTCATATTCTCTTCATTGGGAGCCATGGAGGCCATATGCTGCTGGAGTGCTAACTGAACCGTTTCTACAACAGCATATTCTACAAATCCAATTCAGAAATTCTAGATTCGTTCTTCCTAAATTCTCTAAACCTAACGCTGTGAGTTTCTAGATTACTTTTAGGTTTTGATAAATAAAAGTATACTTTGAAAGACTATGAGTTGGATATGTTGTAAAATATGATTCTGTGTTAATGTGAAATTCTATGCTATGTCATGACATATCTATTTTCCTAGATCTAATAAAATTGTGTTGATTCGATTATGATGCTTATGTAGATCTTGACTTGTAACCATGTTAAGGTGGATGTACATCTATTAATTTGGACAATCGTGACATCACTTGGATCTAGATCTTTATGTTAACCACCTTTCACCTGTCATATTGTGATCCATGGAGATATGTTGTAAACTTGACATGTGAACCTACCTTTAGATCGAAACATTTTATTATGTCACCCCAACTATGCTAGATCTAAGTAATTTGACACCTAATTCTTAATCTAGATCTCATTATGCTTACTTGAACATCATAGTGATTGCCACAAGTTACTAGTTTGATGTCCACTTTATTATTATGTTAATTACATGTCCATTCACTTTGTTATTATGCCAGTTCATGTTTATGCCAAGACATGTTGAAACTACCATCCTTGTCATACTCCCTTTTTATTGTTATAGCTAGGCTACTTTATAGCCTAGATGTCGTAAAAATATGTACGAATACGTTAGAGAGGAAATGGGGGAAAAGGGATTATAATTGGCATGAATTATGTAATGTTCATATGAAATGGGACATGTAATTCAAATAGGGAAAACATAGAAATAGTTACCTATAATGACATAGGTAGATTTGGATTAAATTGGAATGTTTAGTAATTTACTATTAGGAATTGTAAATTGTACTTATGACACGAGGTTAGGTTACATTAGTGGTGGAAGTTTGCCCGGACCCGACCGTCATATCCAGTAGCCACTAATGTTGAACCTAATGTGGGAGGTCAAAGTACGTAAATACGAATCGGGCTAAGACACGAGGTTAGGCCCAATCGTGGAATAAGAATGCCCGGACCTGACCAGCATATCCAGCATCCACACGTTGTAGGCCTAATGTGGGAGGTCTAGCCCATTATAACCATAATTGGACATGGTAATGAAATAGACTACTTAACCTAATTTAATATGATTATGGACTTAAGTTAGAGTTAAGTAAAATTGGATGGGTAGTGGTGGGTTAAGAAAATTAGAGGGGGTGTGTAATACATATATATAGGCCCACGAACTTAACCCAATAAGGTTATGTAATTAAAGACACCAAGTGGTATACACAACCAGTAGATAATGTAATAGGGTTATGTAATTAAAGACACCTAGTGGTATGCATAACCGATAGATAATGTAATGAAGTTATGTAATTAAAGACACCCTTTAGGGTGAGCATAACTAGTATAGGGCTACGTAATTAAAGACACCTAAGGGTATACATAGTCAGAGGAAAACCTAGTGGGGGATAAAAGAAAAGGGGGAGAGCTTGTATCATATTGTGTGGGACCCATTTCAGTCAGTATCCCTTGAGTTGGTATCAAATAAACACCTCCGTACTAGGCAGAGAATGGGCACGCTTTCTGATTGATTGTAAGAGATATAAACGAGGCGGATGGTGTGGGCGACGCAAACCGACCGGGGACATGTGCGTGCATGGGCCAGGCAGAGGGGGCTAAGGCGACCGTGACACCAGTAGATATGGTTGTGCACACTATGGGTTGCCACTTTAGGAAGTGATACCTCCTATTGTGGGGCAGCACATGATATCTACAGGGTAGGGAGCCGATCGATTAGGGTAGGGGTTAGGGTATATTTGGACGTATGACCTAAGCCTACTGACTTATAGTGGAAGGGATCATCTCATTTTAGTTATATTAGTAATAGTGCAGAGTAATCATTAGTGAGGCACATACACCTTAACTTACTTACCTTGTCACACCTGCCATTTATGTAGTGATCTCTCTTATCCACTTTATATGCCAATCATGTTGCTTTTATTTATCTACTGGCTAAAGTTAACTAGACTCACCAAACTTTATGTCTGACCCTGTTGTTTCTCCTTCTTTCTTTCCGTTTCCCCCCAGGTTCTCAGGGAGGAAACACTTAGACTTAATCAGGAATCAGATATCATCTTGCTAGGAGCTACTTCTGAAGCATGGCTCAAGTTCTTGTCTCTACTATGGCTTAACTCCTTTTATTTGGGGAATGATGCTTTTTATTTACTTATGTACTCTGACGGTGTAAGACAGAGGTTATTTTATTGTAATGGTTTTTGTGACTTATGAAATTGTGGACCACGGTATTATGACTTATGTTTGAAATAAAAGTTTTAATATTCCGCTGCTGCCTTATTTATATATGTCTTGTAATTATTCTGTGTTTTTTTACCTATAGCACTTCACAAAACTTAATGCATTCCCTTAGTGAGTGACATTAACGGACGTGGGGTGTCACAAAGAAGAGGAAGAAGAGGTAGAAGCTGAGGGTGGGTGGATCCTTCGGGTTAGTGGGTGGAACTGCCCCCTTTTGTGCACCTTGGCGTGTCCCTAGTCGAGGAGGAGGTTGTAGGAGCTCAGGTGGAGTTAGGTGGCCATGACGACGATGATGAGGAGGAATTCGCTGGAGGAGAGGAGTTGATGCCCACTCCCGTTCGCCTTCGGAAGAGGAGACGAGGTTGGGAGAAGGTCTCGAACCAACTTCTCCAGCAATGACCTCTGAAACCACCGCATCGATGGAGATGTAGCAACAGTTCTCGGGCTTGGACATAGTCCCCATCTAGATTTCTTGTAACACCCCGTATTTTCTATGAACGTCAAACTAACAAATTAAAGTACACTTAATTTTTAAAAGAAGAATTAAGGGAAATGGGTTACGCCATTGCGTTCGTCTTGGAATTATACTTGGAATAGAGTCCAAGTTTTTCGTAAATCGGTCTTCGTACGAGGAAGTTATGGCCCTCAGAAGTTTTAGGAATTCAAATAAATTAAAACAGCTCAGATTTAAATTCAAAATTCAAACGAAAACAAAGAAGCGGGCTGGACGGGATTTTACCCGCCCTAGGCCAGGTCGACCAGGGGGTCGACATCCCCTATACAGGTCGACCTGGGGGTCGACCTATACCCTCGCCCTGATCCAAACAGTGATGATTTTCTGGCCTGTTGCTGACTCTTTTTTGACTTGCTGCTGAGTCACTAGGGCATAGGTGGCAATTCTGGATAACTCTATCTAGTCTGGACAGTTGTGATTGCTCCTAAGATGATCTAATGGATCACATAAGTTTAAACCTCTACAAAAGCAACCCTAGTCCTCAACCCTAAATCACACAAACTCATTCCAAGGAGCCACCATGCTGTCCATGATCATCCTAGCCTAGCCACGATTTCTTCTTCAACTATAAAGCAAGTTAGGAGCTACGAATCAAATCAAAATTAGATAGTCATCGTCAAGGGATTGCTTTTCAGTTTCAGAAAACAGATTCCAGAAATACAAGAATCATTCTCTTTTTGTAAGTTCAAGTTACTTTCAGATGTGAATTTTTAATTGAAATTCTTGGCATGTAATATCCGGATCCAAGCTATACTTGATTATGAGATAATCCTCTAAGATTTATCAAATCTAATCTATTAGATTTATGCCTGCGATGTTATTCAAATCTAATCCATTAGATTTTTGACTGATGTAAGTAATCCTTTCATTTAAATCAGTCCTTGTATATGCCTTTGGGAATCATTATTGACTATGGAATTGGTCCAATCATATCTATCCTTGTTTTATATCGGAACTGTAATCCTATTTAAGTTCATGATATAACTCTTGTCAAACCTATACGTATGTGATGGTTCATAATGATATTCATATCATATCTATATGCCTGCAATTTATTTTATGCAAAACTTGTCAATTTGGTATATCAAATTTATTGGACCACTAGTTCTTATCGTCTTATGCCTTTTCTTATGCCTCTTATGTTCCATATTGTTTCTCCTCTTATTTCATGAATCTTGCGTTGAATCTCGAAATATGTACGTTATGAATGAGGGGTTAATTGGGTATAACATGAAATTGACATTTATTTGGCATAATTTGGAACATGTATTATGGCATGACTGTTAAGATGCAATTTGGGGTAATTTGACATGAATTATGGAATATGTAATTTGATATATTGAACCTAGAATTGGCATGAACGACAAAGTATGAAATTTGGCATGAAAAACCTAGTTTTGGGCATAAACTGTAAATTGGAATATTAAATCTAACTTGGGCTTAACTATTGATTTGGGACGCCAATCATAATGCATAGTTATTTTGGGCATGACTATTGTTGCAAGTTTGGGAAGATTGGGTGTAACCTATTTTGAGTAATAACTAGTAATTGGCTTAATCAGGCATAACTTGAGAATTTTAACATGACAAGTTTTTGTGAAATTTGGATAATTAGCAAATAAAATCTAGACTTGGACATGTACTGTAAACATGTAAATTTGGGAAGAGATGAACGTGCCTAACCCGAGGTTATATTGAGTTGTGGTGTAAAACTTCCCAGAACCGCCCGGCACATCCAGTAACCATAACAACACCTATCTAATGTGAGAGGTTAGTGCATCATGCCTAAGAAAAACCCGAGGTTAGATTGAGTTGTGGTGTAAAACTGCCCGGAACCGCCCGACACATCCAGTAACCGCAACAACACATATCTAATGTGAGAGGTTGGTGCATTAATAAATCAGTTAATGCTAATATAACAAGATGAATGACTAGGGTTAAGTTCATAGGAACACTTAACCAATATAACATGAATGACTAGGGTTAAGTTAATGAGAAACACTTAACCAATATAATAAGATGAATGACTAGGGTTAAGTTAATGAGAAACACTTAACCAATATAACAAGATGAATGACTAGGGTTAAGTTAATGAGAAACACTTAACCAATATAACAAGATGAATGACTAGGGTTAAGTTCATAGTAAAACAACCAATATAACATGAATGACTAGGGTTAAGTTAATGAGAAACTCTTAACCAATATAATAAGATGAATGACTAGGGTTAAGTTAATGAGAAACACTTAACCAATATAACAAGATGAATGACTAGGGTTAAGTTCATAGTAACACTTAACCAATATAACATGAATGACTAGGGTTAAGTTAATGAGAAACACTTAACCAATATAATATGATGAATGACTAAGGTTAAGTTAATGAGAAACACTTAACCAATATAACAAGATGAATGACTAGGGTTAAGTTAGTAGGAAACACTTAACCGGTATAGCATGATGAACCGGTCGGGTTAAGTAATAAGAAACACTTAACCAATATAACTTGATTTGTGGTAAGGTTAAGTTAAAACAAGTGGGAAACACTTAACCAATATAACTTGATTTGTGGTAGGGTTGAGTTAACACAAGAAGGCAACACTTAACCAAAGTAACATGACGAGTAGGTGGGTTAAGTTAACTTGAATTGATTGATGACACTTAACCAATATAACTTGGTGAACGAACGGGGTAAAGTTAATAAGAAACACTTACCCAACATGACACGATGAATGGGTGGGTTAAGTTAACATGAATGGACAACACTTAACCAATATAACATAATGTGCGGGAGGGTTAAGTACATATCGGGTTGGTGGGTAATATTAGTAAATATAGGCCCAAAAATCTTAACCATTAAATAAACATGCTTGAATCAGTAGGAGGGTTAAGTACATATCGGGTTGGTGGGTAATAATAGTAAATATAGGCCCACAAAACTTAACCATTAAATAAACAAGCTTGAATCAGTGGGAGGGTTAAGTACATATCGGGTTGGTGGATAATATTTGTAAATATAGGCCCACAAAACTTAACCATTAAATAAACATGCTTGAATCAGTGGGAGGGTTAAGTACATATCGGGTTGGTGGGTAATATTAGTAAATATAGGCCCACAAACTTAACCAATACGAAACCCTATTAACGGGGACCCATTTCAGCAGTAACCCACATAGATGTATCATGGTACCCTGAACTAGGCAGGGTGGGGCACAATTACTGGGCTGATTATAAGTGGTCAAAACAGCGGTAGGGGGTACGTCAGTGTAGGTTCCGACGGTTTACGGGCGTGCACATACTCCAGAGTGGGAAAAAGCAGGCACTGGGTACCAGTAGTTATACACTGTGCATCTTGAATCGTGTCGGGTTGCTATCATAAGGATTGATACACCTTATGGTAGGACCAACACAGGGTATCTACATGCAAGAGAGGGCCGATTGACACAGACACAAGAGAAATTAATACAAGTAGGGAGCCGATCGATAGGACAGTAAAGGTACATCTAACACATTCATGTCAATTAGGCGGATTGAGGTGGAATCCTCATAATAGATGTACACCTGAAGGCTACCACAATTGCGGGGATTGGGGTCACGTTATAATATTATCATTTTATACAGATTACTAGTTGGGACACTAGTTAGGTGGTGCAGAAATATAGAAATCAGAATAACAGGGTAGTAGCGTAGCAAAGAAAGAGTAGAAGCACATTCAGTTTATCTTGCCTTATCATACCTTATGCTTATCTTATGTTATCATGTTATCCCTGTTATCATGGTATTGTCTTATATTCAGTTTATTCATGTCATGTTGCTTTTACTTGTTTACATGCTGAAAGTCACTAAGCTTACTAGACTTATGTCTGACCTAGTTTGTTTTCACCTCTTTTCTTTCATTTCCCCTAGGTTTGCAGGGAGGGTATATTACCACTTAGCTTCGTTTTCTTTCCAAGATCAAAGATAGTCTATGTACTTCTCTCTTTTTCCACTGCTATGGCTGGCTCATGCTTTATTGGGGAATATCATTGTCATTTTATGCTTCTTATATACTTGGAAGTTTTTGAATCAAGACAGAAGTTTTATGTAATACTTTTAAGTATGATTGAGTCAATTGTTGTAAAAGCTTGACTAAATTAAGTTGTTTATAAAATGACTTTATTTTCCTTGGCTTTATTTGTCTGTCTTGTAATTTATCTGCATCTTTTACCTAAAGCGCTCCACCGAAGTTAAGGCATTCCCTTTGTGAGTGATCTTAACAGAGGTAGGGCATTTCACTTGGTATCAAAGCGGAAGGTTACCGGATCAGATAAAAGATTTGAAAATTTATTTTCAAAACGGTTTTAAAAGAAGCATTTTCAAAAGAAAAGTTTTGTTTTAAAGGCATATTCCCCAAAGCCATATGCACTATCTTTTAATCCTCTTTTTAAATCCTTGTTTCCTTCTTTCCTGAGTCTCAGGGGCTCCTTGATTTCTGGGAGGTAATGAAACACCCCACCTCCATTAGGGTCACTCACAAAGGGAATGCCTTAACTTCGGTGGAGGGTTATAGGTACAAGACACAGAAAAATTTACAAGACAGATATATTTAAGCAGCGGAAATTCACACATTTATTGCATACGTAGTTCAATACAAAAGCATTACATCAAATTGTCTAACAATAACTTCAAAACGTTACACCATAATTTTTGTCTTGATTATTCAATAAAGAAGCATAAACCAAAAGTAAAAATGCATAAATCCCCAAGGATAATGTCCAAGAGCCATAGCCAAGGTAGGAGAGGGTCCAAATCATACATCTACTTTCTTGAAGCTTGCAAAGAGTCTGACTAAGCTACAGTATTCCCTCCCTGTGGACCTGAGGCGGAGGTGGGGATGGAAGAAAAGTGGATGAGAGAAAACGGGTCAGACAATAAGTCTAGTAAGTTCAGTGATTACTAGTATTTAAACAAGGAAAAGGGATCATGACAGTGATAACAGAACATAGGACAATACCCTAATATAAGATAAGAGGAACATGTGATCGCACCCATTACTATAGTCTCTGCACCTACTTAACCATTGGTTCGACCAGCCCCACGTGTTTATAACAAACTACCCCTTAATGATCGGCTCCTACTCGCATGCATTCATTTCCTGTGTCATTCGGCACCGCTTGTCTATAGCTACCTGTGTTGGTCCCACCATGGGGTGTATCAGTCCCTCTGGTGGCAACCCAACACGATTCAAGATGCACAGTGTACACTACTGATGACCAGTGTCTGATTTTTCCACTCTGGAGTATGTGCACGCCCGTACTCCGTCGGAACCTACACTAGCCCACCAACCGCCAACGTTTTGACCGCTTATAATTCAGCCCAGTAATCGTGCCCCACCCTGCCTAGTTTCAGGGTACCATGATACATCTCTGTGGGTTACTGCTGAAATGGGTCTCCGTTACTAGCGTTTTCTAATCAAGACGTTTATTTGGTTAAGTGTCCAAGTTTACCTAACCCCACCCATTCGTTTAGTTAACATGTTGAATCGGTTAAGTGTTTTCCTAATTTACTTAACCCTACCAATCTTGACTTAGCTTTAATTTATTAAAGCACCAACCATTCACATTAGACAGTTCTTGTTGTGGTCACTGGATGTGCCGGTCGGTTCCGGGCAGATTTACACCACAACCCAGTCTAACCTCGGGTTCTTTTTTTGGGCTTGATGCACTAACCACTCACATTAGACAGGTCTTGTTGTGGTCACTGGATATGCCGGTCGGTTCTAGGCAGATTTACACCACAACTCAGTCTAACCTAGGGTTAGGCATGTTCGCCTTTTCTAAAATTCATGTTTTTTTATATATGTCAAATTTCTTTATGTAGATTAAATTTAATTTAAACACGCCATAATTATCCTTTGATTATGCTCAACATAAATTGTATATCAAATATACCATTTAATGAACAAATCTATGCCATGAATTTTCATATTTCCCATCGCTACCCCCGTGGAACGTACGCATGAATCACATAAAATGTTGGGCTAGTAAGTCAGCCCAACCCATAAACAAGAAAAGGGGTAATAAACAAGAGACATGAAATAAACATAAAATGGCATGCATTTCAACTTGTCATGTGTAACTTGGCATAGAGATATCATTAACTTTGATTAAATAGGTAAAGGTGAACTTGTGACTAAGTTGGGTATAATGGTCAGTTAAATTTGACAAAGGTCTAGCATGGAAGTTTAACATATAATCACAGTTTCAACCCACAACATAGCATATAATCTTATGTATGTTAAAATATAAGAAAGATACTATAATCATTTTTAAATTGCAACTTAGCATGATAACTTATGTGTGTTAAACATAAGAGGGTTGTTGTAAACATATTCAAATCACAATTTAACATAATACTTATGTGTTAAAACATAAGAGGACTACAATTCCAAATTTTATAACATAATTAGATTCAACCTAACATGAGTATACATGAGTATTGATCTATCATATAAGCATGTGTTTTAGATCACAAACTTGCAGATAACCACCAATTTATAACATGACATGTTTTACCATTTAATTGGAAAAATAAATCCATTACCCAAATCATAATAGGTTTCAATAACATATAATACGTTCATCACCACCAGCATATAGACATGATTAATTACAACATGTTCATCGCCACAAGCATATAGACATGATTAATTACAACGATACTTTAAGATAAACGAAAATCAGATCTTATACCTAAGCATCATTCTATATCCAAATTACAACATGTCATGATTCAATTGAAAGAATATTTAAATCTGCGTAATAACCAACTTACAAACTAAAAGGAATTCTTGTGTTCTAAAATCTGAATTCTGAAATTTGAGATGCGCGCCTTTGATGAAGATCGTTGAATTAGGCTCGTTTTAATTTGATTTTAGATGTAAGCTTTTAACTCGTCTTTGATTTGAAAACGGTGACGGCTACTCCAAGTTCTCTACTGACGGCATTTCATTTCTAGGATTATTTTTCTGTGAGTTTTTAGGTTGAGTATTGAATTGTTTATATAGAATTCCAGTTTAATTATAACCGTCGAATGAACCTACGGTTAATCATAGCCACTCAGCCCAGATCAGGACCATCTAGAAACCCTAGTGACTCAGCACCAAGTCATCAGTCGTTCAAAATTCAGATATGGCCGGGGGCCAGGTTGACCCCCAGGTCGACCTCTAGGGGGGAGGTCGACACTAGGGTCGACCCCCTGGTCGACCTGCCTGGGCGGGAATTTTCCCGCCCAACCCGCTTCTGACTTCTGATTCGAATTTGAACTTCTTTTTCGAGCTTTTTGAATTTATTTGAATTTTCTGGAAACTTCTGATTGCCATAACTTCTTCATACGAAGTCCAATTTACGCAAACTCGGACTATATCTCAACCAGAATTTCGAGACGAACACAATGGCGTAAACCTTTTGCCTTAATTCTCACATTTTAAAATAAGTATTCTAGGATTCACTATTATAATGTTAATAGAAAATACGGGGTGTTACATTCTCCCCTCCTTTTAGGATTTCGTCCCCGAAATCCCCAAGTCGAGAAGAACTTATATCCTAGCATCCAAACACCCATCTACTCAACCGTCAAACACAAGCATCCATTGTCCTTAAAAGGTTTCTATTGCTTCATGATTATATGCATTGTGTGTGTACATGTCCTTATCTAATGCAAAATCAGGCGGTCTACTGATTCAGTTGACCTTCTTAATGCAAATTATGTCAGTGCCATGAGTCCATTATGAATGCAATTTTTCCTACTCAAAATTTCTTACATGAGTGCACAATCATTCATACAAATACAACGTCCATATGATAACACATCAAGTTTTAATCGATAAACAAATACATATATGCATATGCAATATGGAAGTGACTGAGCCGATCTAATACCTAATGTGTGTGTATATGTATCCACTAGCAACCACTAGCAACCACTTGCAACCACTTGCAACCATCAATCATAACATGTTTCAATTACATGTTTACATACAAATGGGTTCCTACCTAAGGATAAAGGGTAGGATCGAGGAGATATACCTAAAAAGGTAGATACGAGCATAAACTTGAGGAAAAAGAGATTAAAGATGCACCCTCAAAAAGAAAAGGGTAGGTTGCGCGTATTCTATCCTCAGTTTCCCAAGTCGCGTCTTCCTCGGTGTCGCTCCATTGAATTTTGACGAGCTTAACTTCATGGTTGCATAGCTTTTTGACCTCTGTTCCCAAGATACAGGTTGGAACTCTCCTCACAGTTGCTTCTCGTTCAACTTCAACTTCCTCTAGCATACTTGGTTCCACCACTTCCGCATACTCGTGTAAGCACTTCCGCAGGTGAGAGACATGAAAGACATTATGGACCCCGGCCAATCTTTCGGGTAGCTGCACCCTATAAGCCATCTTCCAAATCTTCTCGATGATAGGGAACGTCCCTGCAAATCTTGGTGCTAACTTTACTGCGGATCCAAAGCGAACGACGTTCCTCAAAGGAGATACTTTAAGGAACACCTTGTCTCCAACTTCGAACTGAAGGTCAGTTCTTCTTTTGTCCGCGTAGGACTTCTGTCTATCTTGGGCAGTCTTCATTCTTCTTCGTATCATGTCTACTTTCTATGAAGTCTCCCTAATCATGTCTGGTCCAAGTATGAGCTTGTCTGTGGACTCCCACCAGCAAGTTGGTGACCTGCACGGTCTTCCATATAAAGCTTCGAAAGGTGCCATGCCTATGGTGGCTTGGTAGCTATTGTTGTAACCGAATTCCACCAAGGGTAGATGATCCTCTCATGTTCCTCTGAAGTCAATAATGCAAAACCTCAAGATGTCTTCTAATACTCTATTGACTCTTTCCGTTTGACCATCGGTTTGAGGGTGATAGGTCGTGCCTAAGCATAACTGTGTGCCTACAGCCCCTTGTAAACTCTTCCAAAACTCACTCGTGAAGATAGGGTCTCGATCACTCACTTTGCTGGAGGGTATCCCATGGAGTCGATCTATCTCCTTAAGATATATGGATGCTAGAGATGAGGCAGTCCTTCCACTCTTGATGGGTATAAAGTGGGCGCTTTTTGTGAGCCTGTCCACTATTACCCAAATGCTGGTATTGCCCCTTCTTGACCAAGGCAACCCATCTATAAAGTCCATCAAGATGCTATCCCATTTCCACTGTGGGACCTCTAGAGGATGGAGCAGACCACCAGGCTTCTTGTGCTCCGCCTTGACTTGTTGGCATATTAAACACTTAGAAAGAAATTCAGCTACGTCTCACTTCATGCCATTCCAAAAGAAAACTCTTTTGATGCCTTTATACATTTTGTCTCCACCTGGGTGTATGGTCAGTTTGGAATGGTGTGCCTCTTCTAGAACCACCTTTACCAAGCCCCTTGCTTGTGGGACAAATAGTATTCCATCTCTTCTCAACCAGCCCTTGGCATCAATGGAGTATCTATTGAGGTGACTAGAAGTCTCACCCCTAATTATCTAGTCCTTCACTTCGGCTAGCTGAGGGTCATCTCTTTGCGGGGCTCCGATTGAGTCTAATTGAGTTGGTCGCACTTCTAATGTTGTTAGCAAGCCAGGTACAAAGTCAGTGGAGGGTCTGAAGTTAAAGCTTGCTATGAACTCCAAGCTTTGCCTTTCCACAAAGAGAGGGCTTAAGGTCAGTTTCTTTCTACTCAAGGCGTCTGCTACTGCATTGCCCTTGCTAGGAGTGTAGGAAATCTCAAAATCGTATGAGGCAAGAAACTTCATCCATCTCTGCTGCCTCAAGTTGAGATCTTTCTGCGAGAATAGGTATTTCAACGATTTATGGTCATTATACAGTTCAAATTTCTCACCTAGGAGATAATGGCGCCAAGACTTAAGCGCAAAAACGATGGCTGCCAACTCTAGGTCGTGGGTTGGGTAGTTTTTCTCATGTACTTTCAACTGTCTTCCACCATAAGCCACTACCTTCCCTTCTTGCATCAGAACAACGCCTAGTCCCGTTCTGCATGCATCTGTGTATACTGTAAACATCTTGCTTCCATCAGGCAATGTCAGAACTGGGGTTGTTGTTAAAGCCCTTTTCAAATGTTGGAAAGCAATATCGCAATCCAAATCCCAATTGAAAGCTAGGTTCTTCTTTGTCAATCATGTTAGTGGAGCTGAGATTTTTGCAAAATCTTTGATGAACTTTCTATAAAAGCCTGCTAGTCTGAGAAAGCTTCAGACTTCAGTTGCGTTTCGAGGAACCTTCCAATCTTGCACAGCAACCACTTTCGCGGGGTCCACAGCTATCCCCTCTTTGGACACCATGTGTCTAAGGAACCTAACTTCTTCTCTCCAGAAATGGCATTTGGAGAATTTCGCCTTCAACTGGTGTGCACGGAGAGTATCCATGACTTCCTTTAGATGCTGAGCATGCTCTTCCTCATTCTTTGAGAAGATCAAAATATCGTCTACGAAGACCACCACAAACTTGTTGAGGAACTCTCGAAACACCCTGCTCATTAAATCAACGAAGTAAGCGGGTGCGTTTGTCAAGCCGAAGGGCATGACCAGCCACTCGAAGAAATCATCGGGTGTTCTGAATGCGGTCTTATCAATGTTGTCTTCATCCACTCTTACCTGATGAAACCCGGTAGCTAAATCTAATTGGGAGAAAACCAACGCACCTACAAGCTAATCGAACAAATCATATATTATTGGGAGTGGGTGTCTATTCTTCTTGGTCAGCTTGTTTACCTCCCTATAATCAACGCACAGGCGAAGCGAACCATCAGCTTTGGTTGCGAACACTACCGGAGCACCCCATTCGGAAATACTCTGTCTTATGAACCCCTTTTCAAGCAGCTCTTTGATTTGCTTGTTGTTCTCTCCCTTGGGGCCATGTGCCTAACGGGTAAAGCAATGGGCTTTGCATTATCAACGAGGTATATGCGGAAGTCTATCTCCCGCTTCAGAGGTAAGCCCTTTACCCCTTCAAACACATCCGAGTATTCACGGACTACCCTTACAGACTGCAAGTTCTCAACAGACGCATCAAGAGATTCTAGATAACTAAGCATGACGGAGTTCATGGGATTACAAGAAATTTCGAGAGTGTTACCGAGGCGATTCATGAGTCTAACCACTCTCTTTTCACAATCGAGGACGGCACCATTACTGGATAGCCAGTCCATGCCTAGAATCAACCCTTAGCCCGTGAAGCCAAAAACAAAGGAATTACAACTAAACCCAATGCTTAGTATAGATATTTTCAAATCCAAATAAACCATTGACAAATAGGCTGAGCCCCCAATTGGGTTTGAAACAACTAAGGGATCTTCTACTATACTGGGGTCTATGTGCAGAGATTCCACTAAAGTAGTAAATATAAAAGAATGTGATGCGCCAGAATCAAATAGTGTACGAACAGGATGATAAAAAAGATAGACTAAACTTTCGACAGAAATATTTCTACCTCGTTCTTGCGGAGGTGCCATGAGAGCGTGAACTTGTCCTCCAGAAGAAGGTCCAGCTCCCTGCCCTTGCTTCTTTGGGCAGGCCCTAGCCATGTGTCCTGTCTCACCATAGTGGAAACAGCCACCCATCTTCCTTTTCTTCTTCTTGCAGTCTTTGATCAGATGGCCGGGAATGCCACAGAAATTACACTTTCTATTTTCACGGGGTTTGTTGTTCTTCCCACCTTTCTTTGAATCAGCTTTCTTGTTCTACGACCCTTCCCCCTTCTTATCTTGAGGAACTTCCGTTTTTGCTTCATTCTTGCCCTTGTCTTCCTCGTGTAAGAGTGCCATGTCCACTAACCTCTCGTAAGTAGCCCCCATAGGTATATGGGTCATAGCCAAGCTGTGAAGTGGCTCATTCAATCCCTTGACAAAACAGAGAGCCTTCTAATGAGGAGTATTCACTAAGTCCAGTCCAAATCGGGCCAGCTGATTGAATTGACTTACGTACTCCTTGACCGTCATACTTCCTTGCTTAAGAGACAAGAACTTTTTCAGTTGTAAACTTCGTTCAGCTTGTGAGAGGAATTTCATCTCAAACCTTATTCTGAAATCCATCCATGTTTCAACTGGTCTTTTAGCGTTAGTGACTTCCCACCAATAGGAATCTTCATCTTTGAGCAACCATACAGCTAACTGTATCTTCTGCTTATCGTCCACCTCGAAGATAACGAACAGATCCTCAGTTTCTTTGAGCCAGTTCCTTACTTCTACGAATGATTCAATTCCCTTGAAATCCTTTCCACCCATGGCCTTAAATTCTCTACAAATCTTTGAGAAAGCATTTGCATGAGGAGGAGGAGGGGGAGGAGGAACTGCTGCAGCTGGAGGAGGAATATCTGCAGGGCCTGCGTCATTGGCCCTAGCCTCTAAGTACCTCCTGAACCAGCCAGGTATCGGTACACCCTCTAGAAGGTTAAGATTCGCAGACATGCTGAAACGAAAAAGAAAAGATTCAAAATGAAGGATAGAAAGATAGCGCAAATGGCTTTGGGGATTATGCCTTTTTAAATTTAAAATAACACTTTTCCTTGTAAAATGCTTCTTTATATTTCTTTTTGAAAAATAGTTTTCAAAAATTCTTATCTGATCTGGTAAACCTTTTACTCTGATACCAAGTGAAACACCCCACCTCCATTAAGGTCATCACAAAGGGAATGCCTTAACTTTGGTGGAGGGTTATAAGTACAAGACACAGAAAAATTTACAAGACATATATATTTAAGCAGCGGAAATTCAAAGATTTAATGCATACGTAGTTCAATACAAAAGCATTACATCAAATTGTCTCAAAATAACTTCAAAACATTACACCATAATTTCTGTCTTGATTATTCAACAAAGAAGCATAAACCAAAAGTAAAAATGGATAAATCCCCAAGGATAATGTCCAAGAGCCATATCCAAAGTAGGAGAGGGTCCAAATCATACATCTACTTTTTTGAAGCTTGCAAAGATTCCGACTAAGCTGCAGTATTCCCTCCCTGTGGACCTAGGGGGGAACGGAAGAAAAGAGGTCGAGAGAAAATGGGTCAGACAATAAGTCTGGTAAGTTCAGTGATTACTAGTATTTAAACAAGGAAAAGGGATCATGACAGTGATAACAGAACATAGGACGATACCCTAATATAAGATAAGAGGAACATGTGATCGCACCCATTACTATAGTCTCTGCACCTACTTAACCATTTGTTCGACCAGCCCCACGTGTTTATAACAAACGATCCCTTAATGATCGGCTCCTACTCGCATGCATTCATGTCCTGTGACATTCAGCCCCGCTTGGCTGTAGCTACCTGTGCTGGTCCCACCATGGGGTGTATCAGTCCCTCTGGTGGCAACCTGACACGATTCAAAATGCACAGTGTACACTACTGATGCCCAGTGTTTGATTTTTCCACTCTGGAGTATGTGCACGCCCATACTCCGTCGGAACCTACACTGGCCCACCAACCGCTGATGTTTTGACTGCTTATAATTCAGCCCAGTAATCGTGCCCCACCCTGCCTAGTTTCAGGGTACCATGATACATCTCTGTGGGTTACTGCTGAAATGGGTATCCGTTACTAGGGTTTTCTAATCAACATGTTTATTTGGTTAAGTGTCCAAGTTTACCTAAACCCACCCATTCGTTTAGTTAACATGGTGAATCAGTTAAGTGTTTTCCTAATTTACTTAACCCTACCAATCTTGACTTAGCTTTAATTTATTAAAGTACCAACCACTCACATTAGAAAGGTCTTGTTGTGGTCACTGGATGTGTCGGTCGGTTCCGGGCAGATTTACACCACAACTCAGTCTAACCTCGGGTTCTTTTTTTGGGCTTGATGCACTAACCACTCACATTAGACAGTTCTTGTTGTGGTCACTGGATATGCCGGTCGGTTCCGGGCAGATTTACAACACAACTCAGTCTAACCTCGGGTTAGGCATGTTCGTCTTTTCTAAAATTCATGTTTTTTTCTATATATGTCAAATTTCTTTATGTAGATTAAATTTAATTTAATCATGCCATAATTATCCTTTGATTATGCTCAACATAAATTGTATATCAAATATACCATTTAAGGAACAAATCTATGCCATGAATCTTCATATTTCCCATCGCTACCCCCGTGGAACGTACGCATGAATCACATAAAATGTATGGCTAGTAAGTTAGCCCAACCCATAAACAAGAAAAGGGGTAATAAACAAGAGACATGAAATAAACATAAAATAGCATGCATTACAACTTGTCATGTGTAACTTGGCATAGAGATTTCATTAACTTTGATTAAATGGGTAAAGGTGAACTTGTGACTAAGTTGGGTCTAATGGTCATGTAAACTTGACAAAGGTCTAGCACGGAAGTTTAACATATAATCACAGTTTCAACCCACAACTTAGCATATAATCTTATGTATGTCAAAACATAAGAAAGCTACTATAATCATTTTTAAATTGCAACTTAGCATGATAACTTATGTGTGTTAAACATAAGAGAGTTGTTGTAAACATATTCAAATCACAATTTAACATAATACTTATGTGTTAAAACATAAGAGGACTACAATTCCAAATTTTATAACATAATTAGATTCAACCTAACATGAGTATACATGAGTGTTGATCTATCATATAAGCATGTGTTTTAGATCACAAACTTGCAAATAACCACCAATTTATAATATGACATGTTTTACCATTTAATTGGCAAAATAAATCCATTACCCAAATCATAATAGGTTTCAATAACATACAATATGTTCATCACCACAAGCATATAGACATGATTAATTACAACATGTTCATCGCCACAAGCATATAGACATGATTAATTACAACGATACTTTAAGATAAACGAAAATCAGATATTATACATAAGCATCATTCTATATCCAAATTGCAACATTTCATGATTCAATTGAAAGAATGTTTAAATCAACGTAATAACCAATTTACAAACTAAAAGGAATTCTTGCATTCTGAAATCTGAATTCGGAAATTGGAGATGCGCGCCTTTGATGAAGATCGTTGAGTTAGACTCTTTTTAATTTGATTTTAGATGTAAGCTTTTAACTCGTCTTTGAATTGAAAACGGTGACGGCAACTCCAAATTAACTACTGACGGCATTTCAGTTCTAGGATTATTTTTATGTGTGTTTTTAGGTTGAATATTGAGTTGTTTATATAGAATTCCAGTTTAATTATAGCCGTCGGATGAACCTAGGGTTAATCACAGCCACTCAGACCAGATCAGGACCATCCAGAAACCCTGGTGACTCAGCAGCAAGTCATCAGTCGTTCAAAATTCAGATCTGGCCGGGGGCCAGGTCGACCCCCAGGTCGACCCTAAGGTCAACCCCCAGGTCGACCTCTGGAGGGGAGGTCGACACTAGGGTCGACCCTCTGATAGACCTGCCTGGGCGGAAATTTTCCCGCCTAGCCCACTTCTGGCTTCTGATTCGAATTTGAACTTGTTTTTCGAGCTGTTTGAATTTAGTTGAATTTTCTGGGAACTTCTGAAAGCCATAACTTCTTCATACGAAGTCCAATTTACGCAAACTCGGACTCTATCCCAACCAGAATTCCGAGACAAACACAATGGCGTAACCCGTTTCCCTTAATTCTCACATTTTAAATTAAGTATTCTAGGATTCATTATTATAACGTTAATATAAAATACAGGGTGTTACAGGTAACCTCATCGCGGCATGGTTACGTAGTCTAGATGAGACTATGACACTTGTCAAAGTGTAAATAAGTGCCCAACTTCCATCTAAAGCTGCAGTAGTTTCACCTACGGCTAATTTTCTTTCAAGCTTTGTAGGATTTTCCGTGCGATGGAGGCAGCTTTCGAGAGACTTGTCAAAGTGTTACATAAGGATAGTAAAGATGAGAATGAGGGAGTTTGGTTAAGGAACACAACCCAAGGATGAGAAACTCATGGATATGGACTTGGTTCACAAAGGAGGAAAAAAGGAAGAGGTGTAAGTGGAAGAATCACAGGACAAGAAGGGAGGAAAGAATAGTAAAACCTAAGACAATAGGAAGTCTCTTTACTATGGTATAACGGTCATATAATTAAGGACAAGGGAAAGAACAAAGAACAGGATTTTCAGGAGGGTAAGTGCATGCTCTCGCTTCGAGTATACCTGAGAGAGAGGTAATAAAGTTTCTGTTGAAAAAAAAGGGTTTAGCTTTTCTTTTTGATCCTCCTGTTAGTACTCTTTTTTTGATTTTAGCGCTTCACATTCGATCGTATATGCTTCCATAGTTGAGTCTCTGCACCTTAGTACTTGTATAGTAGAAGATTCCATTATTGTCTCAAATCCAATTAGTGGTTCGGCTCATTTATCTTTGGTTTGTAAGGATTTGAGAATATCTATATTAAGGATTGAGTTTAAGTATAATGCTTATGTTTTTGGTTCCATGGGCTATGGGTTGATTCTAGGCATGGGTTAGTTAGCTAGTAATTGTGAAAGGAGGGTAGTTAGACTTTTACTTGCCTCGGGAATACCCTCGAGATTTCGTGCGATCCTGAGGGGATCAGTTAGGCTTAGCTACCTAGAATCACTTGATGCATCTATCGACGATTTGTGATCCGTTAGAATAGTCCATGAATACGCATATGTTTTTGAATAGGTTAGGGGTTTCCCCCCTAAAACTCAAGATAGACTTCCGCATATATCTAGTTGACAATGCAAAGCCAATTATGCAATCAAGGATAGTTTTGGAGCAAGATTGGCGAGGATAGCCAGAGTCGGTTAAGTGCTCAATTGTTTGGTTGTTTTGCTAGTATAATCTCACATAGATCGTCCAAATTCAGAGGAGGTATTTCTTAGGTGCTTGTCTGATATTGGTTTAGGCCTTTAGGGCTTGTACTTGAGGGATGTCGAGTTCGACTAGGATGGTTTGCGTGAGAAATAAATGGTTGTGGCAGGCGCCCTAAGTGAGACAGACCTCAAGAGAGGTAAAAAGTACATAGCAACCTTTTGCTTTAGACCCTCAGATTTGTGACATGATGGATAAGCTAAGTAGAGGAGAGACCTCTAATCATCTTAGTATATACACTTGGTATCATGGTTAACACCTGTTTATCTTGGAAAGATAGTTCGACTATATTGGATACCCTCTAGCATAGTAAGTAATCGAGGTCCTATCTTTACTAGTGGGTTTTGGAAATGAGGTCAAGAAGATTCGCAATCGTGAAGTTAAATTAGTTAAGGTACAGTAGGGTGAAGCTCAAGAAGATACGGCTTAGAAGACTGAAACTAGATACGCGCATCATACCCTTTTTGAGGGTATATCCTTGATTCCACTTTTTTTGTAATGTTTATTTGCATGCTAGTCTTTATCTTTTAAATATATCCTCTAGGTCATATCTTCGATCCTTAGGTAGAAGCCAATGGATGTAAACATGTATTTGAAACATGTTATGATTGATGGTTGCAAGTGGTTGCTAGTGGATGCTCGTGGATGCATATACACATACATTAGGCACTAGATCGGCTCAGTCACTTTCATATTGCATATGCATATGAATGTATTTGTATATGGATTGAAACTTGATGTGTTATCATATGGATGTTGTATATGGATGAGTGAATATGTACAAATATAGTATTTACATGATTAGAGATATTTGCATACATATTGGAAGCATGACACTCTCATGATTCGCATTAAGGAAGTCAACTGGATCAGTAGACCGCCTGATTTTGCATTAGACAAGAAACATATACACATACTCTGCATATGTTCATACAGCATTAGAAACCTTTTAAGGACAATGGATGCCTGTGTTTGATGGTTGAGTAGATGGACAGTTGGATGGTACGATATACGTTCTTCCTAACTTGAAGATTTCGGGGACGAAATCCTTTAAGGAGGGGAGAATGTAACCCCCCGTACTTTCTGTGAACGTTAAACTAACAAATTAAAGTATACTTAATCTTTAAAAGAAGAATTAAGGGAAATGGGTTATGCCATTGCGTTCGTCTCAGAATTCTGCTTGGAATAGAGTCCAAGTTTTCGTATATCGGACTTCATATGAGGAAGTTATGGCCCTCATAAGTTTCAGGAATTTAAATAAATTAAAACAGCTCAGATTTAAATTCAAAATTCAAACGAAAACAAAGAAGTGGGCTGGGCGGGATTTTTCCCGCCCAAGGCCAGGTCGACCAGGGGGTTGACCTCCCCTATACAAGTCGACCTGGGGGTCGACCCACCCCTTCGCCCAGATCCAAACAGTGACGATTTTCTGACCTATTGCTGAGTCTTTTCTGACTTGCTGCTGAGTCACTAGGGCATAGGTGGCAATTCGGGATAACTCTATCTAGTCTGACGGTTGTGATTTCTCCTAGGATGATCTAACGACTCACATAAGTTTAAACCTCTATAAAATCAACCCTAGTCCTCACCCTAAATCGCACAAAAACACTCCAAGGAGCCACCATGTTGTCCATGATCGTCCTAGCCTAGCCACCATTTCTTCTTCAACTAGAAAGCAAGTTAGGAGCTACGAATCAAATCAAAATTAGATAGTCTTCGTCAAGGGATTGCTTTTCAGTTTCGGAAAACAGATTCCAGAAATACAAGAATCATTCTCTTTTTGTAAATTCAAGTTACTTTCAGATGTGAATTCTTAATTGAAATTCTTGGCATGTAATAATCTGGATCCAAGCTATACTTGATTATGAGATAATCCTCTCAAATTTATCAAATCTAATCTATTAGATTTATGCCTGCGATGTTATTCAAATCTAATCCATTAGATTTATGCTTGATGTAAGTAATCCTTTCATTTGAATCCGTGCTTGTATATGATGTTGGGAATAATTATTGACTATGGAATTGGTCCAATCATATCTATCCTTGTTGTATATCGGAATTGTAATCCTGTTTAAGTTCATGATATTACTCTTGTCAAACCTGTACGTCTGTGATGGTTCATATGGATATTCATATCATATTTATATGCCTGCAATGTATTTTATGCAAAACTTGTCAACTTGGTATATCAAATTTATTGGACCAATAGTTCTTATCGTCACATGCCTATTCTTATGCCTCTTATGTTCCATATTGTTTCTCCACTTATTTCATGAATCTTGCGTTGAATCTCGAAATACGTACGTTATGAATGCGGTGGTAATTGGGTATAACATGAAATTGACATTTATTTGGCATAATTTGAAACATGTATTATGGCATGACTGTTAAGATACAATTTGGGGTAATTTGACATGAATTATGGAATATGTAATTTGACATATTGAACCTAGAATTGGCATGAACGACAAAGTATGAAATTTGGCATGAAAAACCTAGTTTTGGTAATAAACTGTAAATTGGAATAGTAAATCTAGCTTGTGCTTAACTGTTGATTTGGGACGCCAATCATAATGCATAGTGATTTTGGGCATGACTATTATTGTAAGTTTGGGAAGATTGGGTGTAACCTATTTTGAGTAATAACGTGTAATTGGCTTAATCGGGCATAACTTGATAATTATAACATGACTAGTTTTTTGTGAAATTTGGATAATTAGCAAATAAAATCTAGATTTGGTCATGTACTGTAAACGTGTAAATTAGGGAAGAGATGAACGTGACTTCCCGGAACCGTCTGGCACGTCCAGTAACCACAACAACACCTATCAAATGTGAGAGGTTAGTGCATCATGCCCAAGAAAAACCCGAGGTTAGATTTAGTTGTGGTGTAAAACTGCCCGGAACCGCCTGGCACATCCAGTAACAGCAAAAACACATATCTAATGTGAGAGGTTGGTGCATTAATAAATCAATTAATGCTATTATAACAAGATGAATAACTAGGGTTAAGTTCATAGGAACACTTAACCAATATAACATGAATGACTAGGGTTAAGTTAATGAGAAACACTTAACCAATATAATAAGATGAATGACTAGGGTTAAATTAATGAGAAACACTTAACCAATATAACAAGATAAATGAATAGGGTTAAGTTCATAAGAACACTTAACCAGTATAACATGAATGACTAGGGTTAAGTTAATGAGAAACACTTAACCAATATAATAAGATGAATGACTAGAGTTATGTTAATGAGAAACACTTGACCAATATAACAAGATGAATGACTAGGGTTAAGTTCATAGGGACACTTAGCCACTATAACATGAATGACTAGGGTTAAGTTAATGAGAAAGACTTAACCAATATAATAAGATGAATGACTAGGGTTAAGTTAATGAGAAAAACACTTAACCAATATAACAAGATGAATGACTAGGGTTAAGTTAGTAGGAAACACTTAATCGGTATAACATGATGAATGGGTATGGTTAAGTAATAAGAAACACTTAACCAACATAACTTGATTTGTGGTAAGGGTAAGTTAAAACAAGAGGGCAACACTTAACCAATATAACTTGATTTGTGGTAGGGTTAAGTCAACACAAGAAGGAAACACTTAACCAAAGTAACATGACAAGTAGGTGGGTTAAGTTAACTTGAATTGATTGATGACACTTAACCAATATAACTTGATGAACAAATGGGGTTAAGTTAATAAGAAACACTTAACCAACATGACACGATGAATGGGTGGGTTAAGTTAACATGAATGGACAACACTTAACCAATATGACATAATGTGCGGGAGGGTTAAGTACATATCGGGGTGGTGGGTAATATTAGTAAATATAGGCCCACAAAACTTAACCATTAAATAAACATGCTTGAATCAGTAGGAGGGTTAAGTACATATCGGGTTGGTGGGTAATATTAGTAAATATAGGCCCACAAAACTTAACCATTAAATAAACATGCTTGAATCAGTAGGAGGGTTAAATACATATCGGGTTGGTGGGTAATATTAGTAAATATAGGCCCACAAAACTTAACCATTAAATAAACATGCTTGAATCAGTGGGAGGGTTAAGTACATATTGGGTTGGTGGGTAATATTAGTAAATATAGGCCCACAAACTTACCCAGTAGGAAACCCTAGTAATAGGGACCCATTTCAGTAGTAACCCACACTGATGTATCATGGTGCCCTGAACTAGGCAGGGTGGGGCACAATTACTGGGCTGATTATAATTGGTCAAAACAGCGGAAAGGGGTACGTCAGTGTAGGTTTCGATGGTTTACGGGCGTGCACGTACTCCGGAGTCGGAAAAAGCAGGCACTGGGTACCAGTAGTTATACACTGTGCATCTTGAATCGTGTCGGGTTGCTATCATAAGGATTGATCACCTTATGGTGGGACCAGCACAGGGTATCTACATGCAAGAGAGGGACGATTGACATAGACACAAGAGAAATTAATACAAGTAGGGAGCCGATTGATAGGGTTGTAAGGGTACATCTAACACATTCATGGCAATTAGGCACATTGAAGTGGAATCCTCATAATAGATGTACACTTGAAGGCTACCACAATTGCGGGGATTGGGATCACGTTATCATATTATCATTTTATACAGATTACTAGTTGGGACACTAGTTAGGTGGTGCAGAGATATAGAAATCAGAATAATAGGGTAGTAGCGAAGCAGAGAAGGAGTAGAAGCGTATTCAGTTTATCTTGCCTTATCATGCCTTATGCTTTTCTTATGTTATCATGTTATCCCTGTTACCTCGGTATTGTCTTATATTCAGTTTATTCATGTCATGTAGCTTTTACCTGTTTACATGCTAAAAGTCACTGAGCTTACCAGACTTATGTCTGACGTAGTTTGTTTTTGCCTCTTTTCTTTCGTTCTCCCCTCCCCCAGGTTCGCAGGGAGGGAATATTACCACTTAGCTCAGTTTTCTTTCCAAGCTCGAAGATAGTCGATGTACTTGTGAAGAACGGGGATTTTTGGCCCCGAAAATCGACATAAATACATTTACTGTACCTCATGCCAACCTTCCAAACACTAAAAACACCGGAACGTTATTAGAAATAATTTAAAGGGTAAGATAAGAAAGAAAGAAATATTAGAATAGCAGAAGAAGAAGAAGAAGAAGAAGAACCAACACAACACAGAATCAGAGTCTCACATCGCAGCAGAACAAAATATAATACAGAAATAAAACTTTATTGAGAGCCTTTAAAAAATACTTACAATATCAGAGTGCAACACACAACTGGGCATTTATAATAACCTATCCTCATATACATCACACAGCGGAATAAATACTAGAGACAATATGTCTGAACAACTCCAGCTCGTCTCTGGCTTTCGAAGCATCTGATAACCTAGACCTTTATGTTGTATATAACAGTGTTGTATACACAATTATATGATTTTTGTTTGATGATAACAACCAAATAAATATATATTATAAATGTGTTTGATATCGTACTGTTAATATACATCACAGACAGGTATATAATATTTATATTTAAACAGAATACTACAGTACATGAATTTAAATATTCAAATAGTATTTTATTTAAATATGATATGTTATTTCAACATTTCAAACAGTACACTCCACTATTTGTACATATCACTGATATAAATTTCATACATACTTTGACACTGTTACATCATTCACTTTGTATACATTTCAGACATACATTTCTCCCATAAACTGACACATATACTTTTCTCTATCATCTTCGGTCTTTTATCTTCTGTCTTGTATCTTCAGTCTTCTATCTTCACCATCAGTCCAGTCTTCATACCTGTCATATACAAGAACACACACACAGTACACTGCAATAGAATTTAAGCTGAATACATGTGTATATAAATTTTATTTTTTAAATTTTATTTGCCTCAGATTTCTGGTGTGTTTCTCATCATTTTTCATGACTTGATCTGATTTATAAAACCATAAATCTGTGTCTAGACAACTTGTGATATTCACAGTGATACACTGTAAATACCACAAGGCAGACAACATATATATATCAATGCAGGGACAGGAAATCTCTTCTGATGGCTGCATATACACACGTGTATAAATATACACGTGTGCACTGCCTCGCCAATCAGCGAGCTACTGAGGAGTAGCCACATGGACCTGCTCGACTCAGTGCATATGGAGCCAAAGTCAACATGAAGCCAAAAATACAAAAAGTCAAATCAGCAAGTCCATGAATCAAGCGGAAAATTGCTTCAGCAGAAATGGTTCAAAACAGTGGTACTGCAGCATGGTGTACATGTTCATGCCACAAACAAGTCATGGATACAAACAATGTGGTCAAAGTAAAAAGAATTCATGGTCGAGCCATGTACATGGATGGTGCAACACAGCCAACATACCAAGTTCAGGTTCATGTGCAACAGCATGTCTTAGCATTTCAAAAGCAAGTGAATAATGCCAACAAATGTGTCGAGCACAACATAGCCATTTCTAGCATGGTGGGCTACAGCAAGTATGTTATGATGAATAAATAGCATCAACATAATTCATATGAGTAATGCAAAGTATAAACAAGTAAATACATCAAAGATACAAATGCAGCTCAATCACAAAATGATCACACAGTCTGAAGTCACACAACTCAAAGGAACTCAGCAAGTTCATGTGTCGAACAAACATAAATATGGTGAACTGGACATATCATATGTCATAAGAAAACATCTCAAATGGTTACAGTCAAGCCAGCTTTGTCGAAGTAGCTCAAAACGGTGTAACAAGGCAGAATGATGCATTTTCTTTTCACAAGAATTTCAGCAAATTCAACATGGTTGAGGCATAATCAAAAATCACAAGCCAGCATTTACATGCATGTATAGTAAAGTTAAGTATCAAAACAACATTAGTATTCAAGCAGTATGGTTAAATGCATGATCAGTCTGCTTATACAAGCAAAATTGTTCAAGAACAAAGTCATGGCAAATTGCATAAGTGAGACAGCATTTTCAATGGCTCAAACATGGCAAAGCAGTTTTGCATGGTGAATGTGCAACAAAGCAAGGACAAGTCAAAACTGCATGCGAGATACATAAGCATTCATGGTGGAGCATTTTGTTCATTCTTACATGGTGATACAACAATTCAGAAAAGCCAAAAACTTAATGAATAAACCCAAGCAAATTTTTGGTTAAAGTCTCTTTCAAAAGTTCCTGTTTTGAACAATGTTTTCGGCAAGAATTTATCACCCCTTTCCTGTTTTTAAATCAAGGCATGTGATTATGCATTCACAAATTATTCAAGGCTGATTCAAATCAGTTTAATCATATATGGGAAGTTCTCTAAACAGTTCGTAATGTTTCCGGAAATCATGGTGTGAATACAAGAAATCATTCCAGTTTTTAAATTGAAGTAAAATGGGCAAGTTTTAATCCCAGATATCCACAGACGAATTGCAGAAATCAATCATACATTGGCAAGTGATTAATTTGTTTTCTGAATTGCCATAACAATTCAAAGCCGAGAGTTTTATTTTCAAAAGAGGAAAAAGTGGCAACTAATTTATCCAGAAATGACAGAGGTGTTAATAGCCTTTTTTTATTCAAGGCAATTTCAATCAGAAATAATCCACGCAAGGATATTCACAGAAAATCAGAATTCCATTGATCAAGCCATTCGAGTGATTCAAGCAAGGGACATCCAAAAGTGGAAACCCACAAATCATCCAAATTCATTAAAGCCGACGTTATCAAAAAACTCAATCGAGGAAAGCCCAAAATCAGTCAAGCCATCTTTGATGAAATCAGAGAATTTTTAGGACGTTCAAATCCTATATAATAACCACATCATCACAGGAAAATGTTCATCGAAAACTACAAGCAATTAAAAAGAAATTCAAAGAGAAAATAAAGGAGAACTCACAATTTTGCACGCGTGTTTTCGATCGCAACAGTCCCAAATCGAGAGAACGAAAATTGCTTGGAGCCAAATCAATCGAACAACAAGTGCAACAACGTTCGAGCATTCAGAGATCAACAACGAGAGCAATTTATCAGGCAATCGAATTGATTTGGGAAGACTGGAGTAAACCCTAGCTTTTACTTTCAGATCGGCCGCCATTTTTAGTGCAAAAGCAAAGAGGAAGGGACAAATGAATTATGGGTGCATCACTTTGAAATGTGGCCGGCCAAGTCTAGCCTAATCCAAGTTAAAAGGGGATGACTCTCTTTACTTAATCTTCTAGGGTTTTATTTATTTTTATTTCAAGGTTGAATTTGTATTGTTTTTTTTTTTTTTTTTGTAAAACAATCTGAACAGTTTACTAGTCTGTCAAACTAGGGGTTACTGACTACAGGGCTGTAGCTAGGGGAAATCTGATCTTGGGGACAAAGATCAGTCAGGGTTTTCAGTATAGAGTTAGTACAGCAGCAGGAATTGCGAGTGTACGAAACTGTATAGGCGGTTAGCGAGGGTCGCGAGTCTGTAAGTTTGTTTATGCGAGAGTCTGTATAATTCTATAATAAAAACCTTGGGGAATGCAGCAGTAGGTAGGGTTGCCGAAGCTGGGTATATATGTGTGTAATTTATTTACAGCATTTATTTACTCTGATCATTATTTGTGCTGTGATATTTTTAATATTATATACTCAGCGATAATCTGCGATAAACCCTATTCTCCCCCCCTCTAGGGTTAATATAGATCCAACACCTGGTATCAGAGCAGGTATTTTGATTAACTCTAGAATCATGTTTTCCCCTTGCTGTCAGTCTTCTAAGAGTCAGTCCAGTAATATTCCATTTATTTTCAATGGAACAGATTTTCAAATTTGGAAATCAAATTTTGAATCATATTTAAAATCTGTTAATTTTGAATATTGGAATATTATTGAAAATACGGGAGACTTGTTAGACAAGAGGAATAAGGTGTTAAATGCTCGCGTCATGCATATTATTTATTCCTGTCTTGATAATGGCCAATTAAAATTTATCTCTCATTGTTTAACTGCGCAGGATATTTGGAAAACTCTCAGTACGTTGTATGGAAAGTCTGACGACTGCTCAAAACCCCAGAACGACAACTCAACTTCAGTTCTGTGCTTAACAAGCCATGCAGACGAAACTTCAGATGGAACAGATGATGGAGAATCAACAAATGCTGAAACAGAAAATTTCTCATATGAAGATATGGTTTACATGTGTCTTGATTTAACCAAATCTGTTGATAAACTCTAACTGAAAAATAAGTCTCTGAAATCTACGAATTCTGAGTTGATCAGCAAAATTGATTATTTGGAATCACAACTTGAACATTTTTCTTCAAATTCAGATTGCAAAAATTGTTTGAAATTGAAAACCAATCTTGTTCATCTCAATAAAAATATCCAAAAGTTTGAAAAGGAAACTCTGATCTTAAAAGAGAACAAGATTGAGTTATCAAGTTTGAATAACTTTTTACAAGAGGAATTTGAAATTTTTAAGACTGATATATATTCCAAATTTGAAATTGCTGAAAATAAAAATTTGGTGAAAAGTGGTTTGATTTTGAAAGAACTTGAAAATGAGATTGAAAAATCCAAGAAGTTTGAGTCGGAAAAGCAAAAACAATTTGAACTTGAAATTTCCGAATCCCAAGCCAAAATTAGATCGTTAGAAAATGATAATTTAGTTTTGAAACAGACCAATGCTGAACAGATGATCGCTATAAATAATTGCTCAAATTTATTAAAAGAAAATAGCGATCTGAAATCCAAAATTCAACGATTAGAATCAACATTGGGTAAATTTTCTAATGGGGAAAAATCATTCTATATGCTGTTACAAAACCAAGTTTATAGTGGAAATAAATCTGGTCTTGGATTCGGGAAAAATGATGGTTGTAGAAATCAAAATTCTTGTGAGTTTAAAAAATCCCTCAAATCACTTTAGAAATGTTTGTTTTGAAAATTTTAACTCTGAAAACTTCAAAGGATTTGTAAATCACAATCGAGATGAGGATTTGTTTTATAACAAACCATTTAAACATTCTTGGATCTCAAATGAAAATAAAACGGGTTTTGTTAAATTCAAATCAATTTGGGTTCCTAAGGGTACGAAAGTTAATTCTAATGGTTTGTTATATAAACAGATTTGGGTACCAAAAGATTTGAACAAAACTGTGAGTGGTTTCACAAATTTTGTTAGACCGCTCGATCCTCTCAACTGTTAGGTACCAAAGAAGGCTGGGGAACTGCTGTGCTGAAAAGAGATTGATTTCAGGCCGTCATTTTGTTTGTATTCTTTTCAGTTCCTTGGCCAAGATTGGATGAGCTAGAAATTCTGTTTTACATTGTCTGTCTGGTATGATTTCTAAACTCATCTGTGTAAATATTTTATTTTACCCCTTTCTATTTTATTTTCTTCTATGTGTCTTTATTTGATTTGTCACTTCCATATCTCTTTGTTTATTCTGTGCTTCTTAAACTTCCAGTTGCAGAATTAATGATTTTCTGGAAATTTGCCTTACTTGTATAAAATCATCATGTGTTAATTATTTCCATATCCCGAATTTGAACTTGAATATATCTGCAATTGTTTTGAAGTTTATTCTCTGATTTTTGAATTCATAACAGTGCTGAAGAATTCATGTCATATTTTGAACACTGTTAATTTGAATTCTAAATTTTTTGAAGATCTGAATATTTAATGAAATGTCACACACCTTTGCTGTTCTGAGTTTATTCTAATTCATTTTAGAAAAGCTCAAAATATTGTACTCATTACAGCATTCTGTTATTTATCAGTTGTGATAATTTCATTGATTTTCAGATTGGCTTGTATCAGTGATACATCTTGGAATTCATCTTTATTCATGATCATTACATTGAAATATGTTTGTTTGAAATCATCTAAAGTTCTAGATATTTTGAATATCACACACCTCCTATTTTTGAAATTGTCAATCTTGTGTGACTGATTCATTATATCCCAAAGCTTTACATTGATTCAGGTGATTTCAAATAAATTACCCCGATCATGAACATTTTCAAATTTGATGTAAATGATCTGAAATTTCTCTTGGGCTTGTCAGAAATAGTTTTGAGAAATTTTTGAAAATGGTATTTAAAAATCATTGTTATTTCATGATTAATTGATTTAAATATTTATTTGTTTAAAATCATTTGAAATTATTGATTTATTGAATCACACACATATCTTGAATCTGACATTAATAATTTGGTGTGATCGATTCATTGAATCTAGAGTATTTTATATTCATCAAATGATTTAAAATAAATGGTATTTTTAATCTTGGATCATGAACCATCTTATGAGACCATCATTCTGACAAGTTTGTTTTTGAAACTATTTTTGTGCTGCTCTGATACTGTTTTCAAATAACTGCCTGTTTTGATTTGTCTGTTGCTTGCCAAATTTGTAAATCTTGTCTGCGTGGGCTCTGTGTTTGAAACTCTTTGATATCCTTGTTCATCTCAAGTGTCAATTTTAAATCCTCGAGAAGAGAGAACAATTGGTATCAGAAGTGCTGATTTTTTTTTTCTTGTCCTGTATAGCTTTTCACATTTCCTCTTGTAATTGATTTTCAACTTTAAAATTATTTGTTGATTATTCATTTAGAAATTGAAATCAATATCCAATTGAATTGTATTTATAATTCATCAAAATTATTATCAGATTTTGAAATGGTGATGAATTATGACTGCAATATATTTCATAATAAGAGGAGATTTTATTTGGATTTTCATGATGGTTGAATATTTTTTTTAATATCTTTGAACTGGCAATTATTTCACGACCATTTTCTTTATCTATCATAATTCTGCTATCCATCATGATTTTATATTAATGTGGAGAGTTAATATTTTTAATTAAAAAAAAAATCTTTTTTAATAAACAGTGAAAATAGTTGTGATGGAAATGTGACTGCATTTTTTTTCAGAATTAGTGACAATTGAAAATTTTCAAGAATCCTGGTACAGTTCATGCATATCTCATAATATAATTAATTTAGAAATTTATTTCACAGTCCATCTCTGTACTTACCACATTTCTATCATCCATAATGGTTTTATATATCGAGGAGTTTTTTTCTTTTTTAAAAGCTGAAAATGATGAAAATATAATTAATATATAAGTGTGTCTCTAACCTCATTTAAAAATCCAAGCTCTGGTCATGAATGGTTAAGAGACAACTTATAATTTAAGCTGCGACTGACTCCATTTAAAAATCCAAGCTCTGGTTATGCGTGGTCAGTGTGCTCTTAAATAAAAGAAAAAGAAAAAGGGAAAGTGTGCTATAAATTGAAATTAATTTGAAATTCTCCTTGGTATTTATAAAAACCAGCCTATCAATCCATGTTCTAATCTGTGAAGTGTGTTAATATCTTATGAAGTATTATGTTTTGTTGATTGATAGCGATTGGGATTTGAGATTATTCGTTTTTGTCACTTAAATTGAATTATTAACTATAGTCCAAATCCATCACTGTTTTTGTGCTTTATTTTTGAAATTCTTTGGAAAATAATTGGAACTCATTTTTTAACTCTTCCCATTCTATATAAAATTCATCGTAAATCCGTCATTCTCTACCATGTGAAATATGCCACCTGTTCTCAGAATATTATGATTTTTGTTTGACTAATTGAGATTTATGATTACCGTTCTTCCTCTGAAGTTGAAATTATATTTGTTTAGTCATTTTTTCATCAATATTTTAAATTCTGAACCCTTTTGATGATAACAAAAGGGGGAGAATGGGTTGAGATTTTGATTTATGAGTGAATATTTTATAAATATTCTAATTTTGAAAATTTATTAAATATTTTACTTTTGAAAATTTATTATTGTTCAATTCTTTCACTCATGCACACTTGTAGGGGGAGCATTCAAATAGGGGAGTAATATATATTTCATTTTTTTTCTCAAACACATTTGTGCTCAAAATCTTATATTTGTTTGTCATCATCAAAAGGAGGAGATTGTTGTATATAACAGTGTTGTATACACAATTATATGATTTTTTTTGATGATAACAACCAAATAAATATATATTATAAATGTGTTTGATATCGTACTGTTAATATACATCACAGACAGGTATATAATATTTATATTTAAACAGAATACTACAGTACATGAATTTAAATATTCAAACAGTATTTTATTTAAATATGATATGTTATTTCAACATTTCAAACAGTACACTCCACTATTTGTACATATCACTGATATAAATTTCATACATACTTTGACACTGTTACATCATTCACTTTGTATACATTTCAGACATACATTTCTCCCATAAACTGACACATATACTTTTCTCTATCATCTTCGGTCTTTTATCTTCTGTCTTGTATCTTCAGTCTTCTATCTTCACCATCAGTCCAGTCTTCATACCTGTCATATACAAGAACACACACACAGTACACTGCAATAGAATTTAAGCTGAATACATGTGTATATAAATTTTATTTTTTAAATTTTATTTGCCTCAGATTTCTGGTGTGTTTCTCATCATTTTTCATGACTTGATCTGATTTATAAAACCATAAATCTGTGTCTAGACAACTTGTGATATTCACAGTGATACACTGTAAATACCACAAGGCAGACAACATATATATATATCAATGCAGGGACAGGAAATCTCTTCTGATGGCTGCATATACACACGTGTATAAATATACACGTGTGCACTGCCTCGCCAATCAGCGAGCTACTGAGGAGTAGCCACATGGACCTGCTCGACTCAGTGCATATGGAGCCAAAGTCAACATGAAGCCAAAAATACAAAAAGTCAAATCAGCAAGTCCATGAATCAAGCGGAAAATTGCTTCAGCAGAAATGGTTCAAAACAGTGGTACTGCAGCATGGTGTACATGTTCATGCCACAAACAAGTCATGGATACAAACAATGTGGTCAAAGTAAAAAGAATTCATGGTCGAGCCATGTACATGGATGGTGCAACACAGCCAACATACCAAGTTCAGGTTCATGTGCAACAGCATGTCTTAGCATTTCAAAAGCAAGTGAATAATGCCAACAAATGTGTCGAGCACAACATAGCCATTTCTAGCATGGTGGGCTACAGCAAGTATGTTATGATGAATAAATAGCATCAGCATAATTCATATGAGTAATGCAAAGTATAAACAAGTAAATACATCAAAGATACAAATGCAGCTCAATCACAAAATGATCACACAGTCTGAAGTCACACAACTCAAAGGAACTCAGCAAGTTCATGTGTCGAACAAACATAAATATGGTGAACTGGACATATCATATGTCATAAGAAAACATCTCAAATGGTTACAGTCAAGCCAGCTTTGTCGAAGTAGCTCAAAACGGTGTAACAAGGCAGAATGATGCATTTTCTTTTCACAAGAATTTCAGCAAATTCAACATGGTTGAGGCATAATCAAAAATCACAAGCCAGCATTTACATGCATGTATAGTAAAGTTAAGTATCAAAACAACATTAGTATTCAAGCAGTATGGTTAAATGCATGATCAGTCTGCTTATACAAGCAAAATTGTTCAAGAACAAAGTCATGGCAAATTGCATAAGTGAGACAGCATTTTCAATGGCTCAAACATGGCAAAGCAGTTTTGCATGGTGAATGTGCAACAAAGCAAGGACAAGTCAAAACTGCATGCGAGATACATAAGCATTCATGGTGGAGCATTTTGTTCATTCTTACATGGTGATACAACAATTCAGAAAAGCCAAAAACTTAATGAATAAACCCGAGCAAATTTTTGGTTAAAGTCTCTTTCAAAAGTTCCTGTTTTGAACAATGTTTTCGGCAAGAATTTATCACCCCTTTCCTGTTTTTAAATCAAGGCATGTGATTATGCATTCACAAATTATTCAAGGCTGATTCAAATCAGTTTAATCATATATGGGAAGTTCTCTAAACAGTTCGTAATGTTTCCGGAAATCATGGTGTGAATACAAGAAATCATTCCAGTTTTTAAATTGAAGTAAAATGGGCAAGTTTTAATCCCAGATATCCACAGACGAATTGCAGAAATCAATCATACATTGGCAAGTGATTAATTTGTTTTCTGAATTGCCATAACAATTCAAAGCCGAGAGTTTTATTTTCAAAAGAGGAAAAAGTGGCAACTAATTTATCCAGAAATGACAGAGGTGTTAATAGCCTTTTTTTATTCAAGGCAATTTCAATCAGAAATAATCCACGCAAGGATATTCACAGAAAATCAGAATTCCATTGATCAAGCCATTCGAGTGATTCAAGCAAGGGACATCCAAAAGTGGAAACCCACAAATCATCCAAATTCATTAAAGCCGACGTTATCAAAAAACTCAATCGAGGAAAGCCCAAAATCAGTCAAGCCATCTTTGATGAAATCAGAGAATTTTTAGGACGTTCAAATCCTATATAATAACCACATCATCACAGGAAAATGTTCATCGAAAACTACAAGCAATTAAAAAGAAATTCAAAGAGAAAATAAAGGAGAACTCACAATTTTGCACGCGTGTTTTCGATCGCAACAGTCCCAAATCGAGAGAACGAAAATTGCTTGGAGCCAAATCAATCGAACAACAAGTGCAACAACGTTCGAGCATTCAGAGATCAACAACGAGAGCAATTTATCAGGCAATCGAATTGATTTGGGAAGACTGGAGTAAACCCTAGCTTTTACTTTCAGATCGGCCGCCATTTTTAGTGCAAAAGCAAAGAGGAAGGGACAAATGAATTATGGGTGCATCACTTTGAAATGTGGCCGGCCAAGTCTAGCCTAATCCAAGTTAAAAGGGGATGACTCTCTTTACTTAATCTTCTAGGGTTTTATTTATTTTTATTTCAAGGTTGAATTTGTATTGTTTTTTTTTTTTTTTTTTTTTTTTGTAAAACAATCTGAACAGTTTACTAGTCTGTCAAACTAAGGGTTACTGACTACAGGGCTGTAGCCAGGGGAAATCTGATCTTGGGGACAAAGATCAGTCAGGGTTTTCAGTATAGAGTTAGTACAACAGCGGGAATTGCGAGTGTACGAAACTGTATAGGCGGTTAGCGAGGGTCGCGAGTCTGTAAGTTTGTGTATGCGAGAGTCTGTATAATTCTATAATAAAAACCTTGGGGAATGCAGCAGTAGGCAGGGTTGCCGAAGCTGGGTATATCTGTGTGTAATTTATTTACAGCATTTATTTACTCTGATCATTATTTGTGCTGTGATATTTTTAATATTATATACTCAGCGATAATCTGCGATAAACCCTATTCACCCCCCTCTAGGGTTAATCTAGATCTAACACTTTACACCCTGGGCTAACCCAAGCATTTACAAAACACCGGGTCAGTCTGGTGAACCAGAGTGAGAGAAACACACCAAGTTTAAGGGTATCACACAACCTAATTTTAAAGTCAAAATCTTTTCGAAAGAAAAATATAATCGTGAGCCCTTATCCACACATAAATACGGATGGATTTTACCTTATGATAACCCAAAACATTTTTGAAATAAATATCTTTTCTGATATTATAATAGTGTCTAAATACAAGTAGATATCAATCTAGCGGAACGCTTGCATCTCACGCTCCATATATATTGTATACAATCAAAAACCATGGGTGCTTATTGGAGATTGGATTCCGACTATGACAAGGTATGGGACCACCTGCCGATAGTGTATCTCTAGAGGCGAATACATTGGGTTCAACAAGAATGTCTTGCAACCCAACCCTCACATGACCGACCACTCATTTCGCTTGAGTGTATCGAATGTATATCACCAACGGTTGGGCTCAAACCACCGTTTCCCGAAAAGGGATAGCATCGAAAAAGATTAAAGAAGCAAAAGGAATTTCTCCAGATAGATGATTATACAAAGCTGGGTCAGGAACCACAACATTAGAGCTCTCTGCACCATCATGAAGAGTGGTATTATTGGACTGAGAGGATGAAGAGGAGGTTATATCCTAATGGGAGTGACCCACATAGCCATGCTGCCTGCCCGATTTTTGTCATTTCCCGGCTGGTGAGGCTTGAGGTTATAATCGACTGTTGGGATACTTGGTCACCATTCACTTTGACTGCCACATCGTCAGATCCATCAGATATCACTAATTGACGTCCATAAAAATACTCTGGTCGTTAAGCTAAGAGAAGTGCTTTTCTCCGCGACTAACAGAAATACGTTTGTAAAAATCAACGTACGTGATCCCTTTGGAAATACTTTGCCAAACATTCATCCATACAAGTCATCCAGGAACAGGATGAACCGAAGGTACTCTCCTACTACATCCAATATAGGAATCACCCCATGGATCAGTAGCGAGTAGTCCTTGCAATCCGTAGATTTCAACCACGACAGAATCACAGTTTATCTCTGGCCGCTAAACTAGAGATTATTAGTGGTTCTCCCGTGTAATGAAGATCTACGGTCTTCAATGCTCCATCTCGATCATCTTCTGATATCTTCATGTATTTGTTGGTCGGAATGGTTTTCGAATATAAATTTGATCCCGTTCTTTCCGTACCAACAATCATATTGGACAGATTTGATAGTTGGTGATTTAACTATCAAAATAAACAGTGTTTCAATCATGACAATCCAATGAGTTCACTGGCTCCATATTCGGCATCACTTGGCCTTTTAATTAAAACCAATCTAAATTCAAAATTCTTAAATATTTTGATATTATGAATATAGCTTTCCGCTACTTATTCACATAAGATTATTCTTTAAACAAATTCGCTTTTAATACTTAGGAAAACCTTATATCATATTCAGTTTGTCTATTTTCACTCTTAAACATTTAACTATATTATCTAATAATATTGGAAAATCATTTCAACTTATTACTCGTACAACAATGTTACGAAATATCTTTCGTTCATTACTTAACAACACCCAATACTTATTCTTATTGAATAAAACTCAACTTTTACATTTCCTTTCTAACCCGAAAATATCGTTACATTTTCACGCAAATCCTTTTTGTTTTTCTTCTACTTTGGAATTCTCATTTATATAATTTCCCTTATTACTAATTTCCTTTACTTCGGATTTCTCGTTATATATTTTCCAATTCCCACCAAATGTTGCATTATTATTTCACTAATGGAAATAATAAATTATCACTAACCTCTTTTACGATTTCCACTAATATCATCTTCAGATAATCCTGATGTTGTTCAAGTTGGGGTATTTTAATTACCTCTCAGACCTTGATCAACAACGTTCATATCTAAAGATAAATACTAGTTGTAATCCAAAAACCAATATTCACTCTTATATCAACACAATTTCCATTTAAGTTATTTTATTCCACATACGGTTTCATAAAACCTGCTTATCTCTTTTGAAACCACTTTTCGGTTATACCCATTTTTCTCTTAATTTAATAATTAAGTACTTCTTTATAAACATCATTTTTAATTCGACCTTTTTAACCAAGCTCACTTAAAATTCGGATTTGGTTATCAAATCCCATGATTCACTTCTACTACCCAATTCACTTTTTCCCAAATTGCTTTCAAATCCATCTAACTATTTCTCGCTTTGAGATTCTCATTTCAATTCCCCACTTTTACGTAATCCCATTATCAAGCAACTTTAATGTCAAATTAACGCTTACATCTTAATCCTCACTTATAAAAATCCTGGTTTACAATAAACCCTTTCTCTTAATTTCCATTTACTTAACTTAAATAATTAAGTAACATTTATTTTAAGCTGCCATGTTCGCTTAAAATGCTCTTTATCACTTCGTTATAAAACTCAGGTTTTAACAATAAAACCTGTTGTAACGACCAGCATTCTACGCATCGCAAGATCGTAGAATATTTATTTCTTTCACAAACAAAGTCGTATGGTCATGTAACTTTGGGAGACGACTATTGGGGTCATTTCCCATGTTCATGATTTTTTCCGATTTTTAAATGACTGTTTTACCCCTAGCTAATACTATTTTGGCCATAACTTTTGACTGGAAAGGAATTTTGACCTGAAACCACTTCCATTAGATTCGTTTGATGGTTTACAATTCCGTAGAGTGGTCACAATAGCCAAACGGACTCACCGTTTGGGAGATAAGGCTGAAACAAGTTTCAGATAGTGAAAAACGGCTTAATTGGGCTTAGCCGGGTGATTAACAGCTAGGCCCAATGAGGGATTTCGGGATTAGAGGTATTTGAGTGCTGGTAGGGTTAGGATTTCGGTTTTTCACTCATTTTCCAGCCGCCACAAACTCTCTCTTCAATCTAACAATGACCTCCAACATCTAAATACACCTCTAATCACCTCTTAATCAAATTTTGGCTTAAAGTACATCAAATTAAGGCGGATTAGCACGAGAATCGAGGTATAGCTGCTGTGTAAGATTGGGGACAGCGCCAAATTGAAGAATATTTCAGTTTTGGGGTTTTATTTGTGGCTAAGGTGAGTGATTTGCATAGTTTTGCACTAATTACAGTTAATTAAGGGTAATTAGTAAGATTAGCGAATTTATACACTAATAAATTCTGGAAAAATATTTATAAATTCTAAAATAATGCTTTAGACCTCTATTAGAAATTTGGTTTAATTTGATTAAGTTTTGCTAATCATATCATTAGTCTTGCCTAAATATGCTTAAGGGAAAATATGGGATTTTGGGTATGTTTGATCCGTTTCACATGTTAAGATTGTTGTTTTGGTGTTTGAGGTCACTTCTATTTGTTGCTATGACTGTTTGGAATAATTTGTGGTTGTTTAGAAAAGTTAGATTGGTCGAAAACGTCATCGAATGGCGTAAACAAGTCGCTGGAAAAAGTTGTAGAAAGTTGTGCAGGGTTTCGGATCGGATCAGGTTAGGGGCTCAGATCGGATAGGAGAGCTGGGCAAGGAATTCGAACCGAACTGAAGTCTGGCACAAAGGAAGTTTGGCAAGAAGGAAGGACATTGCTTAGAGTTGGAGTTGGACAGAGGATCGGATCGGAGCTAGGGAGCGGGATCGGATCGGAGCAGGCAAGCAAGCGGAATCGGATCGGAGCAGACAAGCTGGAGCAGGAGGGACGAACCAAACCGAATGGAGAATGGTATACCCGAACCGAACCACTTCAGAGCATCCGAACCGAACCGAGCTAGAAGGGGAACACCGAACCGAGCCGCACCCAGGAGCGTACTAAGAGGCACTAGACCGAACCGATGAGGACTGGAGCACTATGCATATTCGAACCGAACCGCATGTGTGTTATTACTACTACGCGATGACTCTTTTGAAGACCAACTCCAATTCGACCAAAACCCGAGATGCAAAGGAAGTCCAAATGAGGAGCTTTGACTCGGGATCTAGTTGGGAACCAATGAGTGATCTTCATGATGGGGCTTTGCTGCGGGACGTGTGCTAAGGGGTTGTCGATGTCTGTAACTTTGAATCACTATGTGTAGGGAGTACGTGAACGGATTCAGGGCCACAGTGGCCTAGGTACGACTGAAGAGCTAATAGACCAATGAAGTGGGGTCATTTGTAAAGATTTGGTCATGGCTCTATGTGGCAGGCTTGGTAGTAGCAGTAGTTGTACAAGTCGAACTCCGTCACTACTTCGATGGGTCTAGTGATTGACAGTGGTGGACATCGTACGCTTTACGCACTGAGTGAGAGATGTGAGGATGGTTGCTATACTTGACTTGTTTGCCATCATTATGACATGCACGCCCCACCCCCGTTATCTTTACACCATTTATTTTGTGGCACCTTAGAGTATTGTACGGTATGTAGTGCTAACTCTTTGGTTGCAGGTCCAGGTTCAGGTATGGTTTAGTATACCTGTTATTGTTCTGTTTAGCTGCTTATCGCTCATACCAGACTTTTTGTCTGACCCAGAGTTTTATGTCTCTTCTTATTACTCTGTGTTCTCTCACGAGCAGACTAGAGACATGTTAGCTGGGTATGCACGAGTAGCTGATTCGGAGACGAGCATGAGGCTTCCACGTATGATACATATAGTATTCTCCCTGTGTTGTTGAAGATCACTGCTTGGGCATTAGTAGTGCGTCTTCTACTTTAGCTTTCATTTGTTTTAGAAACAGAAAATTTGGAAAGTTGTAATAATCTGTATTTAGACTTCCGCTACTCTGATGTTGATGTTGGTTTTATTTATCAGCTTATGCACTGTCTCGCCTGCTTTATGTCAAGTACATTATTATTATATTTTGTTCCATGCACTGTGAGACATTTTATAGGTTCCTTGTTAGTTCATCCTCTTCTTTCCTTTCTTTGACGACCGTTCCGTGCTAGTCGGGCATGTGTATAGCGTACCTTCGGAGGAAATGCAGGCTGGTGCGGGGCAGGCCATCACATTTGGTATCAGAGCTCTAGGTTGCGTAGTTAACCTAGGGAAGTTATCAGGGAGAGATAGTATACATATATGAGAGCGCGTATTTGTGATTATTTTTGTTTTCAGAAGATATATATATATATATATACTATTAGTATAGCTGAGGATGAAGTCGCACTGCACTAGCACCACTATGGAGATGGTTGATCGTTTTCTCTTTACAGATTGAACGATGAGCTGATACGCAAGAGGTGCCGGTAGGGGAACCAATAATGGGAATGCGGCTGACATGAGGACGATGTTTACTGACCTCATGAGAGAAATGCTTAGGGATGTGCAGAGGGCAGCTCCCAATGGTGGAAATGGTGGTGGTCCAATAGTGCAGGCGCCTAGGGCCGATTTCGCCAAGCTGAATAAGGATTATACTAGTCTTGGTGGGAAGCCGTTCCACGGAATGGAATCGGCTACGGATGTTCAGGATTGGTTGGATAGCTGCGAACATATCTTTGAAGATTTGGGTATCGAGGATGCGATGAAAAGAAGGCTAGCATCCCATCAGCTGCAAGGACGGGCAATGAATTGGTGGAATGCTATAAAGGCAGCTACTCCCGAGGATCAGATTACTTGGGAGCAGTATGAGGTTCGCTTTAGCGAGAAGTTCATTCCAGCTGCCCAGAAGTCAGTGTTGTTTAAGAGATTCTTGGAACTCAAGCAGAATGGCAGAGCTGTCTCGGAGTATATTGCCGAATTCAACACTTTGTCGAAGTATGGGTTATCTCTTATTGATACTGCCGACAAGAAGAACGAGAAGTTCATAACTGGTTTGGATCAGTACTTGGGGGAAAGGCTTATTAACCACATCGATGAGACATTTGAATCGATTGAGGGGAAAGCATTGAGGTCAGAGAGTCTTTACCCTAAGCCGAAGACTGAGGTTGCATCTACATAGGAGCCAAAGCTGCAAGCAAGTGGTGGAGGCAAGAATAGTTCTCAAAATAAGAGGAAGCGGAACCAGAATAAGGATGGACAGAAAAAGAATAAGAAAGATGTTGAGTGCTTCAGCTGTGGTAAGAAGGGCCATTATGCTAGTAATTGTCGGGCCAAGCCAGCGGATTGGAAGTGCTTCAACTGTGGCCAAGTGGGACATCACAAGGACAAGTGTCCGCAACCCCTAAAGAAAAGCAAATGGTGAAAGCATATGCCCTTAATGCTATTCCTTCTTCGTCGAATGCCCCAACTGCGGCGGAGAAGGGAAAGAACGTCGTTATTCAAGGTATGCTTTTTGTTTATGATGTTCCTGTTAGAGTTTTGTTTGATACCGGAGCTTCCAGTTCTTTCATATCTAGTGACCTGGTAGATAGGTTGGAATTGGAGCCTGAGATTGTCGATAGACCTTTGGTAGTGACGAACCCGATTGGTGGGTCGACTAACCTTAGCATGATTTGTCGTAATGTGGTCTTATCGAGTCATGGATGCATGTCTGTTTGTGATTGCTTTGTTTTGGGCTTTACTGGGTTTGGCATTATTTTGGGAGTTGATTGGCTCCAAAGATACGGGGTGGTGGTAGACTGTGAGGGATTTTTGGTGACAACTAGAGCGGATGATGGGCGGAGGATAGTGTTTGTGGTCTACCCGGTGATGGGGTAATGGCTAGTTTTCTAAATTCCCTCGACATTCCGCATAGTGAGTTGTCAGGTTTGCCCGTGGTTGGCCAATATCCGGATGTCTTCGAGGAAGTGACCGGGCTTCCACCACACCGAGAGATTGAGTTCCGTATTGATTTGGTGAAAGATGCTAGACCTATAGTGATGCCACTTCGTCGTATGGCACCAAGGGAACAACGAGAGCTCGGGGTGCAAGTCAGTGATCTTTTGAAGAACGGATTTATCAGAAGGAGTGTTTCTGAATGGGGAACACTAGTTGTGTTTGCTACCAAGGCAGAAGGTTCCCTTTGTTTGTGTGTAGACTATCGCGAGTTGAATAAAGTGACGAGGAAGAATAAGTATCCTCTACCGTGGATAGATGATTTGTTTGACTAGTTGAGTGGCGCGAGAGTAATTTCTCAGTTGGATCTCGCGACAGGTTTTCATCAGCTTAGAGTGGAAGCTGAGAGTATAGCCAAAACAACATTTCGGACGCCGTATGGATTTTATGAGTGGTTGGTCATGCCATTCGGGCTGACCAATGCCCCAACATATTTTGTGGATCTTATGAATAAGGTATTCAGAGATCAGTTGAATAAGTTTGTCCTTGTGTTTGTGGATGATATTTTGGTCTATTCGAGGACAGAGGAAGAACACAAGGAACATTTGAGAATAGTGATGGAGGTGTTGAGAAAATACCAATTGAAAGCAAAGTTTTCTAAGTGTCACTTCTGGAGGAGGGAAGTGAGATTCTTGGGCCATGTTGTTTCAGAGAATGGTATTGCCGTGGATAATGTGAAGGTGGCTACGGTACAAGATTGGTCTATGCCCAAGAATGCAACGGACATAAGAAGTTTCTTGGGATTAGCTGGATATTATCATAAGTTTATCCAAGGCTTGTCCAAGATAGCAGCACCGTTGACTCAGTTGACCAAGAAGAATCAAGCTTTTGTCTGGGACGAAAGGTGCGAGAATGCATTCAAGAGTCTAAAGGACAAGTTGACATGTGCACCAGTGTTAGTCATTCCTAAGGGGAATGAAGAGATGACGGTTTATACAGATGCATGTGGCACAGGGCTAGGTGTTGTATTGATGCAAGGAGGTAGCGTTGTAGCTTATGCAAGTCGGCAATTGAAACCGCATGAGAGAAGATACCCTACCCATGATTTGGAATTGGCAGCAATCGTGTTTGCACTGAAGATGTGGAGACATTATCTCTTGGGAGAAAGATTCGAGTTGTTTACCGATCATAAATCGTTAAAGTATCTTTTCTCTCAAAAGGATCTAAATCTCCGACAGCAAAGATGGTTAGAATTCTTGTCTTCCTATGATATTGATATCGCATATACACCAGGAAAGGGTAATGCGGTAGCTGATGCATTGGGTAGAAGACATGCCAGTTTAGGGGCTATGTTTCTTGAATGGAAGCAGCTGGAGTACATCGCTGGGTATGATTTCAGACCAAAGTGCGAATTGCATCTAGAAATGTTAGCAAGTTTGACGATCAGACCCACTTTGATTGAGCAGATCGGCTCCGGTCAGAGGGACGATCCTAACTTATTGGAAATCATCTCCAAGTTAGAGATGGGTATCGATGAGGAGATGAATAAGTATGGGCTTGATCGAGATGGATGGCTTAGAAAGAATTGAAGACTTGTTGTACCCAATGTCAATGGATTGAGAGATGAAGTTCTTAGAGAATGTCATCACTCAAAACTGACTATACACCCCGGTGGTAACAAGATGTATCAAGACATGAAGCAGACCTACTACTTGGAAGGGATGAAAAGAGACATTGGGAAGTTTATATCCAAATGCATGAATTGCTAGTTAGTTAAACTTAAGCAAAAGAAGCCTAGTGGTTTGTTACAACCATTAGAAATTCCAGAATGGAAATGGGAACAAGTGTCGATGGATTTCATTGATGGGTTACCAAGGACTAGGTCGGGCCATGATAACATTTAGGTGATTGTGGACCGATTGACCAAGAGTGTGAGATTTATACCCGTCAAGTCGAATAGGACGGCGGCTAAGTTAGCTGAACTATATGTAAAATGGGTAGTGAGATTTCATGGAATACCCAAAGGCATTGTTAGTGACCGAGATCCGTTGTTCACTAGTGGATTTTGGAAAAGCTTACAAGAGGCGTTGGGATCAGAATTATATCTCAGTACCGTGTATCATCCTCAAACCGATGGTCAAACAGAGAGGGTGAATCGTATATTGGAAGACCTCTTGAGAGCTTGTGTATGGGATTTTGGTGGATCATGGGATGACCATTTGCATCTAGTAGATTTTGCATATAATAATAGCTACCAATCCAGTATCGGTATGGCTCTGTTTGAAGCTTTACGGAAGACCGTGCAACTCACCGTCATGTTGGGTAGAAACTGGCGAGAATTTTGTGCTTGGACCCGATGTGATAAGAGAAACTTCAACTAAGATTAAGATTATCCAACAGCGAATGAAGGCTGCCCAAGATAGGCAGAAAAGTTATGCTGATAAGAGGAGAAGAGAGTTGAAGTTCTCCATTGGTGACTTGGTGTTTGTCAAGATTTCTCGGTTAAAGAACGTCATACGATTTGGCAAGAGAGGAAAGTAAGCACCAAGATTCGTTGATCCATTCCCAGTTCTTGAGCAAATTGGGAATTTGGCATATAAAGTTGAATTACCAGACCAGATGGTAGGAGTTCACAACGTGTTTCATGTTTCCTAGTTAAGGAAATTCGTACATGACCCAGATGTGACTATTTCACCTGATCAGTTGGATGATATCGAAGTTGAACCTGAGGCGGTTGGGAACCGTATGCCTATGCGTATTGTTGGGAACGATATGAAGCAGCTTCGAAGGAAGGCGGTGAAATTAGTCAAAGTTCAGTGGGGCAAGAATGAGAATGACTGTACTTGGGAGACAGAGGAGAGCATTAGGAAGACATATCCAGAACTCTTCGCCTGGTAAGATTTCAGTTTTGATTTAGTCTTTCCGCATGCTAGGATAGGTTGTTCTGTTTGTTTTACATTTTTGATTGTTATATATGATTGGTAAGCCCGCGGGATCCTTCGTATGTTTTGGGTTAAGGAATTTCGAGGGCGAAATTTCTTAAAGGGGGGGGGGGGAGGGGGGGGGGGGAGAATGTAACGATCCGCATTCTACGCATTGCAGGATCGTAGAATATTTATTTCTTTCACATACGAATTCGTTTGGTCATGTAACTTTGGAAGACGACTATTGGGGTCATTTCCCATGTTCATGATTTTTGCCGATTTTTAAATGGCTGTTTTGCCCCTAGCTAATACTGTTTTTGCCATAACTTTTGATTGGAAAGGAATTTTGACCTGAAACCACTTCCATTATATTCGTTTGATGGTTTACAATTCCGTAGAGTGGTCACATTAGCCAAACGGACTCACCGTTTGGGAGATATGGCTGAAACAAGTTTCAGATAGTGAAAAACAGCTTAATTGGGCTTAGCCGGGTGATTAACAGCTAGGCCGAATGGGGGATTTCGGGATTAGAGGTATTTGAGTGCTGCTAGGGTTAGGATTTCAGTTTTTCACTCATTTTCCAGCCGCCACAAACTCTCTCTTTAATCTAACAATGGCCTCCAACATCTAAATACACCTCTAATCACCTCTTAATCAAGTTTTGCCTTAAACTGCATCAAATTAAGGCGGATTAGCACGATAATCGAGGTAGAGCTGCTGTGTAAGATTGGGGACAGTGCCAAATCTAAGAATATTACAGTTTTGGGGTTTTATTTGTGGCTAAGGTGTGTGATTTGCATAGTTTTGAACTAATTACGGTTAATTAAGGGTAATTAGTGAAGATTAGCGAATTTATACACTAATAAATTCTGGTAAAATATTTTTAAATTCTAAAATAATGTTTTAGACCTCTGTTAGAAATTTAGTTTAATTTGATTTAATTTTGCTAATCATATCATTAGTTTTGCCTAAACATGCTTAAGGGAAAATATGGGATTTTGGGTATGTTTGATCCATTTCACATGTTAAGATTGTTGTTTTGGTGTTTCAGGTCACTTCTATTTGTTGCTATGACTGTTTGGAATGATTTGTGGTTGTTTAGAAAAGTTAGATTGGTCGAAAACGTCGTCGAATGGCGTAAACAAGTCGCTGGAAAAAGTTGCAGAAAGTTGTGCAGGGTTTCGGATCGGATCGGGTTAGGGGCTCAGATCGGATAGGAGAGCTGGGCAAGGAATCCGAACTGAACTGAAGTCTGGCACAAAGGAAGTTTGGCAAGAAGGAAGGCCATTGCTTAGAGTTGGAGTTGGACAGAGGATCGAATCAGAGCTAGGGAACGGGATCAGATCGGAGCAGGCAAGCAAGCGGAATCGGATCGGAGCAGGCAAGATGGAGCAGGAGGGACGAACCGAACCGAATGGAGCATGGTATACCCGAACCGAACCACTTTAGAGCATCCGAACCAAGCTAGAAGGGGAACACTGAATCGAGCCGCACCCAGGAGCGTACTAAGAGGCACTAGGCTGAACCGAACCGATGAGGACTGGAGCACTATGCATATCCGAACCGAACCGCATGTGTGTTATTACTACTACGCGATGACTCTTTTGAAGACCAACTCCAATTCGACTAAAACCCGAGATGCAAAGAAAGTTCAAATGAGGAGCTTTGACTCAGGATCTAGTTGGGACCCAATGAGTGAGCTTCTTGATGGGGCTTTGCTGCGGGACGTGTGCTAAGGGGTTGTCGATGTCAGTAACTTTGAATCACTATGTGTAGGGAGTACGTGAACGGATTCAGGGCCACAGTGGCCTAGGTACGACTAAAGAGCTAAAAGACCAATGAAGTGGGGTCATTTGTAAAGATTTGGTAATGGCTCCATGTGGCAAGCTTGGTAGTAGCAGTAGTTGTACAAGTCGAACTCCCTCACAACTTCGATGGGTCTAGTGATTGATAGTGGTGGACATCGTATGCTTTACGCACTGAGTGAGAGATGTGAGGATGGTTGCTATACTTGACTTGTTTGCCATCATTATGACATGCACGCCCCACCCCCGTTATCTTTACACCATTTATTTTGTGGCACCTTAGAGTATTGTACGGTATGTAGTGCTAACTCTTTGGTTGCAGGTCCAGGTTCAGGTATGGTTTAGTATACCTGTCATTGTTCTGTTTAATTGCTTATCGCTCATACTAGACTTTTCGTCTGACCCAGAGTTTTATGTCTCTTCTTATTACTCTGGGTGCTCTCATGAGCAGACTAGAGACAGGTTAGCTGGGTATGCACGAGTAGCTGATTCAGAGACGAGTAGGAATCTTCCACGTATGATACATATAGTATTCTCCCTGTGTTGCTGAAGATCACTGCTTGGGCATTAGTAGTGCGTCTTCTACTTTAGCTTTCTTTTGTTTTAGAAACAGAAAATTTGGAAAGTTGTAATAAGCTGTATTTAGACTTCCGCTACACTGATGTTGATGTTGGTTTTATTTATCAGCTTATGCACTGTCTCGCCTGTTTTATGTCAAGTACATTATTATTATATTTTGTTTCATGCGCTGTGAGACATTCTACAGGTTCCTTGTTAGTTCATCCTCTTCTTTCCTTTCTTTAACGACCGTTCCGTGCTAGTCGGGCATGTGTACAACGCTCCTTTGGAGGAAATGCAGGCTGGTGCGGGGAGGGCCGTCACACCTGTTCATAAACTTCTTTCACTAATCCATTATATTTCCTTTCAACTTCGATTACCTTCTAAATGAATTTCAATTAAAAAGTAATTCTCTAATTTATTATTAATTAAAATAATAATTTACTTCCATTATTTACTACCTCTGTAGTAAATTTCTTTATTAACTAAAATGAATATTAATCCCCTTTTTAAAACCTTATTAAAATTAACAATTATTCTGTAAACAATTTTATTAGATTAATCCAAATAAATTAAAATAATAATGATGATTCCAGTTAATAATGGTCAATTTAGTCAACTCTAAACACGGTTATCTCGTTAAACGATTTCAAATTGTCTTCCCTTTAAATTAATTAATAATGTAATTAATTTAAAATAATTCCATTTAATTGTTTCTTTACAAAACAATTATCCAATTTAGTCGTTAGGTTAATCTCTAATCACTTGTTTAAAATTCTGATTAATATCAGAATTTACTTTATTAAATCAATTAATAATTAATTATAAACTTAAATAATTAATAATAATTATTTATTTCCTTTTTTACAAACCTTTACTCAAAATATATATATATATATATATATATCCAAATCTATTTTTAGCTATAAAATAAATTTTATAACTTCATTTCTATCAACTTACCTGACGGTAAATCGATATAAATAAAACAATTTACATTTAGGCCATTTACTGCCGATTACTCAACCAATACTGCCCATTGGTTAAAACAAAACACAGGTTGACTTTTCAGTCTATGATCACTACTAAAATCAATTACCCAATCATGACAGTTCATATATGATAATATGAAAATAAATAATATATTTAAGGAATCCGTTGGATCCCTCCAACCTGTTCTTTCCTATACCCAAAATGGTTACTCAAATCAGATTATTCAGTCTCACTTAACTGATAACAACTAACGACTATTTAACCTCAATCACAAGCAATTCTAACAATTCAACCAACTGAACACGTTTATTTTATAAACGTGACCAACAAGGTAAGTAACCTCTATTGGATCAAATTGTTAAAATAACAATTTGGTATTTCACTTAAATTAAACAACGGTTTAATTTCATCAATTAAATCAACAAATAAATATATAACTAGAAAACAGTCAACCATAAGCAAGTAGAGCATATAAATAAAAACCCAATTTATATAAAATATAAATGGAGAGAACTGAGTGAGTTTAACTCACCTTGATTTTGTTGTCGCTAAAACGGATTAGTTTAATTAAATTAAACAAGTGTTTAATTCAACTAAAATCTACAGTTGCTTCCAACCTCGGCCAAAATAGTTTTAGAATGTAGAATTCAGTCATACATTTTGAACGTAACTTGTTTGATCCAATTCTGGCCACATATGTACGCGTTATAAAATTATAAGCATCTATGAGTTAACTATATATATATATATATATATATATATATATTCTCTTAATTACTATTTACTAATGACTTTTGCAAATCACTATCAGGCTGATCTTGTTTGTCCTACAGGTTTCATTATCTTCATTCATCCCCATTTAGACCTGATTACACAACATGAATCATAAGTAATATTGGATCAGGATTTAATTTTAATCATTAACCTTTTCTTAACTTAATTTATAATTATAGTTGATTACTTACGTAGACTTCAGTAAAGAGAATGGGTCCTTTTTCTTCTTCATGATGCTCCTCTTCCTCACTGTTCGTTCCTGCCATAGAAAACCCATTTATTTTATAAGTTATAATTATTTACTTTAACCCTATATTAGATAACTAATTGGTGTTAATTACATTTGCTTAGTATAATTCGGCTGACCCTTCTTTAATATTTCCAAGTCCTCAATTTAGTGTTTTAGGTAGCTTCCAGGCCTGTACAAATAATTAATATAAATTAGTTACAAATTTATCCTTAAACATTATTTAATTAAATTAAATTAAGGTTCAATTATAATTACATTAACCCATATTCGTCTGACAGTTTCCTCGTCATCTCTCCATTTGAGCCTTCAACCTGTACAAAAATCACCCCGCTGCCCTTAGTCTTCATCATGCAATGTACAACATCGTTCTCCCCCTTAAACTTACAGTGCCCGACCATTTTGTTTTCTCCCCACTACTCATGTAAACGCCAAACCCTGATTTCCATTTGAATTGAAAACAAACACAATCCTCCAGTCAGCTCCTTCTGTCCCTTTCGTTCTGGACTTCAATGTTTTTGTCCCAGTACATCTTCCATTCGCCACAACAACGCAGCTCAATCCCATAGTCTATCAACGCACCCTCAATCGAACAACCGGATCTTCATCAGAGGCCGACGTCTGGTGCACCTTGGCTAGCTCAACCCTAGACTGGGGTGTCGACCAACTTGGTCATCTATCGACTCCCAAAAACAAACCCAAAGTCAGTGCTTTCCCGCGTCGATTCCGGCAGGCACGTTGTTGCAGAGCCGATCACCACCGTACAAGGTATCGAGTTCGACATCCTCACTTGATTGCAAATGAAGAATATTGGAATTCATCACTGGATTCGATGGAAAAAGGAAAGGATTGAACGAGAGTTTTCAGCCGTAAAGGCTTTTGTGGAGGCGCAATTTTATGTGTGTTGACCAGGCGAAACATAAATAAGGGTTCAAAATGTGTATATATAGGGTTTGAGGAAAATTTAATAATATCTAACTATATAGAAACTTCACGGTAAAGTAACGCGTAAAACTATCTACAATTGACTTCTGTTTTCTAATAAAAAAGCTAATCCTAACATAGAAAAATATTCCGGACTCAATGGGATAGGTTTCATCGAATTCCGACATCATTTGAAAAAATTTCCTTTATAAAACAAGTGAAAAACACGCGTTTAAATTTTTCATGATCACTAAATAAATCCAATCAACTTAAAACTTTGAAATCCTAAAATAATTAATTAATACGAACCCAACGGCACCAGTTTCATCGCATTCTGAGACTGTTTTCCCGGTAGGCTATTTTTATACGCACCGCAATGCCATTTTGGACACCATATGTCCCGTCTCCAAAAATAACAAACTGTATACCTATCTTGACTCCAATCGACAATACCAACTCAACGAAACTGGTTTCGTGGCTTAATTCAATCGTCTGCTCAAGTTACACTCAAATATCTCTTTATTGAATTGAATTGAATTAATTTAATTACACGCTATATAAATTGAATGGGCATTTACAGCTACCGTGGTCACATACTACATCGGTTTGCCACGCAATTTGATGTTCTTACAATAGTTTAACGACACGGTTCCATGAAACTAATTTCATCGAAAACGGAGTTCGTTTGGAAAAATGGCTATTTTAAGGGCCTATATCTTAAATGACGATTTCCATAGCGACTATTTCAAAATTTGATTTCACCATAACTAACAATGTATAACACGAAATTTGGATTTTTCTCTTTCATATGAAAATTATCATCAATATGGTTCCAATGTTTCTTGTTTCACAGAAATCCGACTTATATCGGATTCTATATATTAAGTTGAAGTTCAAAACTCCATATTACGAACTACAGCGCCATTTCAAGCTCGATTTATAATTATATAAATATATAACATTCAAACATCGTTTTTAATAATGAATTAAATATTAAAATCCATTAATGTTCTAAATAAAATATTTAAATTAATAAATTAAATTAAATATTTGACTGCCAAAAATACGGGACGTTACAGTACTTCTCTTTTTTTCCACTGTTATGGATGGCTCATGCTTTATTGGGGAATATCAATGTCATTTTATGCTTCTTATATACTTGGAAGTTTTTGAATTAAGATAGAAGTTTTATGTAATACTTTTAAGTATGATTGAGTCAATTGTTGTAAAAGCTTGACTGAATTAAGTTGTTTATAAAATGACTTTATTTTCCACTGCTTTATTTGTTTGTCTTGTAATTTATCTGCATCTTTTACCTAAAGCGCTCCACCGAAGTTAAGGCATTCCCTTTGTGAGTGACCTTAACAGAGGTGGGGTATTTCACTTCTACATTTTGGTTTAGCGACACAAATGTCAAGAGCCTATTATTGAGCAATAAGTAGGTTACCCCTTCAAGCAAGTCGATATCTAGTCCATGGAGGGAGCACTTAGGACTCATACGCTCATAAGCATTGCATGACACAACACTCATTCTTATGAGTGGAATGTTCATTTCTGACCCAAAGTTTGCTTCATGTAAGTGCAATGACCCAAGATGGTGATAGAGACCGAGATCGGGGGTTTGGAAGTCACCGACGATCGAAAGTTAGAGCTGTAAGAAGTTTCATAAGAAGTGCGGACTTATAAATGCAACCCCCGCAACCTTATGACCACGACAGTAGTCCGCAACATCGAGACCAACCTTGACATTCAGTGTCTCTACCACCAAGTACCCAGCCGACTGGAGTAGAAAAGAGAATAGAAACAGCAAGTACAAGGTAGCCGACATCGATCGTTCCCCCATATGTCCTTCTTGTAGTTCCCTTGGCCAGGCTCACAGGAAAATACAAGACCGAAGGAAGCTTGGGACTGGAAGATGGGAGTGAGGAAGTAGGGACCGACATATCGGAGGTCCCAGAGCTGAGCATCACGGAGAAGAATGAGATGCTGAAGAAGTCATTTCCGGGCTTATATTTCGAAGAGCGATTATGTATACTTGATCTACATCAGATCCCACTACATATTGACAAAGATATGTGGTCCTGGGTATACAGTGTTTTCCACTAGTATTGGGTATTGTATGGGTTTGCCAAGAAACTCTCAGAGCTATTCATTCAAAAGAACGCCAAGATCGACGGTTTCAAACTCGAGGTGAAGTTTGAGCAAGAGAGTCTCAGGAATAGGGATATCGAAATAGGTAAGACAAGTTCTCGAGTCACATTTATTTCCATATATTCAAGTAATATGTTTATGTGCTAACTCTCTGTTGTTGAAAAAGATGGGCTAAAGTGGGAATTAGCGGAGGTGAAGGCAATGATGGTCAGGTATCGCGAAGAGCATAAAAAGATGTTGACTTCGACATTAGCTCGGGCAGCAGCACTCGAAAAAAAAAAAAGGTGGTATCTGCTGAGAATGCCCGGTTGCAAGAGGAGAACAAAGAAGTACAGCAGCTTCATCAAAACAACAAGGCCTTGACCACGAAGATTGAAAAGATGCCAGAGGAGAATGAGAGAGCGCAATGCTTGATCAAGGAAAATAAAGAGCATAGACAACTTATTATGTCAAATTGCACAGAGCTCGAGCATGCGAGGAAGGATAAAGAGGCAGGAAAGGCTTCATACAAAGAAGTGCTGGGCTAGATGGAGGGAGTCAAAGCTGAGTTCGAGGCTCAACTGGAAGATCTGAGAGCTTAAGCTACAGAGGCTCGAGCGAAGGCGAAGATAGAGCTGGAGCCGGAGCCAAAGGTGTGGGGTTTCTACTTCAAGATACTTCGATTCTACGGAATCTCATTGGTCGAATATTACTACTAAACATTGGCTTTATCTTGGTAAAAACTCGCTGAGTACGAAGACAGGATCCAAGTGGTGGAGACGATTAATGAGGTGACATTAATGATTAATACTTAACAGGCGAAGAGCACCAGGTGTTAGCGGAATGCAGGGCCATGATGAAAGAAGATGCTTAGGCAGAGGAGGCGGAGCGACTTACTGGTGAAAAGGGAAAAGCAATTATTATGAAGAGCGTGGTTATCTCTCATGAATTTGAAGGTTATAGCTCCTAACAATAGTAAGTCATTCCTATGGTTGTGTTGGTAGCCCGTCCGTGCCAACCCCCGATTTTACATATTAAAATCCCAACTATCTGGGGTCGGAGCATCGACACTCCCTTCCACAAGCTACCGAGAGCACATTGCCCATCGAAGCCACACAACCAGCGATGGAAGGTAAATACACTTCCTCAACGGTATTAAAAAGATGGTAATATGAAGTTGAAGTAGAATAACTTGTCTTCTTTGTCATCACACATGTTCCTCTGGAGTAGGGATGATGACTAGCTATGAGCCAATAATGCCTGTTGTGTTTGGGTTTGATGTGGAGGCTTACAGAAAGTAGTTGGGAGAGGATTTCAGTCTCCCAGACATGTTCCTGGGACTTGAGTTAGGAGAGATAACAATGGAGGACTTTGATAAGCTTTTTGTGGAGGAGATGAGTAAACATGAGGTGGATCCTTAAGTGACCGGATCGACGAAGGTATGCATGAAGACTATGCACGAACTAGCCGAACAACAGAAGAAACAAATGCTAGAGAAGTTGGAGAAGAAGGAGGCAAAGAATAAAGCCTATTAGGAAGCCCTTATCAAGGCTTAGGAGGAAGCAAGGGAAAAAGCTGAAGCAGAGGCATGGGGTAAAGCTGAGGAAGCTCAAAATAAGGATAAGGAGGTGGCGACCTGGAAGAGGGCAAAAAAGGAGTTTACGAGGCTAAAGTTCGTGGGGGAGGTAAAACTAAAGGCGGAGGTGGAGGCTTGGGAGAAGGCCGAGAGGGATACTGAGAGGAAGGCTTACAGGGAGGCCAAGAAAGATGAAATAATAGCCCTCATGAAGGTGAACAAGTCTATGGTGTTGGCGCTTCGCACAGAGAGTCTGCCTCAACTTCTAATGGTTGTGCCTGGCCTCGACGTGGAAGATGACATCACCAAGATTCCGAGCAACTCCGATGAAGAACTACTGCTCAGAGGGGATCTAGAGTTTGAGATAAGGCCACACCCCCAGCTTACTCTGCCAAAGGGATAGAAGGGAAGTGGCAGAAGTAGCCACAAGAGGAAAAGGAAGAAGGAAGAGGAGTTTCCACTCGAGTCTAAGTCGCATAAGAAGCATAAAAACGTGTCCCTTCAGAGTGAATGTTATAGGTAGATAGCTTTTGGTTGTAGACCGATAGAATGCACGAGCATGGCAATTGCTTTTAGGAGGCACGATGTGGTTTTAATGTACATCGTGTCATTAGAAAGATAGTTGTACTTTGACTAGTGAATGAAAGTTAATTTACTTTGCTTATATCACATGTCATCTTAAGTGTTTAAATGTTCTTTAAATTTTATAGTACTAAACTTATATAATTAACTTGTTGATACACTTAATTTTAAGTTGTTCGAGACTTCACTCTTTAGAAACTCAAGTCGTGTGAAGTTCGAGTGTGTTGACTCCATTCTCGATATATCCTTTTGGTTGTTGATTTCGAGTCATTTGGAGCCCAAGTGTATGAATTTCATTGTCGATATCTCCTTTTGATCGTTAATCCTGAATCGTGCAGAGTTTAGCTTGGTGACTTCACTCTCGGAGCTTCCTTGCAGTCGTTAATTCCGGGTCATGAGGAGTTGTAGGTGGACGTCATTATTTTGTGCTTTATACCTAGTTCTGAACCTTATGGATTGGACTTTGGCAAGCAAGTGGTTTGTTTCGCACTTAGCCCACTAGTGGGTTGCCCCCAAGTCCGAGTATTAAAAGGCAGAATTAGACACTTAAATTAATAAGCGTTGCAAGTTATTTATAATTGGTCTTGTAGTTGGTTTGAGACTCAAGTTGACTTGTGAAGGGTGGATTGCTCCACAAGGTTTGAGCCTTAGTAAAGACTCGAGATGGTAGATCGATTCCAAGCTCTAAGGTAACGATCCAGTGTTGTGCACTTAAGAATGCAAGTCAGTCATAATCACAACTTTAACATACTATGTCGAAAGTAAACACACCAAGAACAATGAAATCTAAAAGTCTTTACTGATAAACTATCAGCTATAATGGCCTTTTCTGTACAATGCCTTGATTTGAAAACGAAACGTTCATGGGGAGCAGTAAGTCTGTATAGTAAGCTAGGTGAAGTAGCGGCGAAGATGCTCATTGTTCCATTCTCATGGTAGTTCGGTGCCATCAATGGTCGTTAGCTTGAAAGTACCATCTCCATGCCTTCCTTTAATGATGTACGGACCTTCCCAACGAGGACCGAGACCAGTTAATATGGGAAAGATATGCTTGAGGACAAGGTCATCGATGTCAAAGTGATTTGGATAATCCTTGATGTTGCAATATTGGGCGACCGTTGGTGGTGCACAACTGGTCTGATTCCGGGCTCATCCCTTTTCTCTTCGAACTAGTCAAGAGACTCCAGGAGAAGATCTCTATTGGTCTACCGATTGTAGTTGGTGACTCGATGAGATTATAGTTCATGCCCAATGGGAATTACAGCTTCAGATCCATATGGGAGCAAATGGAGTGTGGTTGGTCTTTGACTTATGGGTAGTCCAATAAGCCCAAAGAGCTAGAGGGAGTTCCTCTACCCACTTGCCTCCAGCCTATTACAAATGCTTCTTGATGATGAATTTGTTGATAGTTTTGACTTGTCCATTGGCTTGAGGATGAGCTACGGTCAAGAATAGTTTCTCAATATGGTGGCGGCAGCGTAATTCTTTACACTCGGAACTCTCGAATTGTGTCCCATTATCAGAAATGATAGTCTTGGGAATTTCAAAACGATGGATAATGTTACATACGATGAAGCTGATTACTTTCTTGTCGTGATTGTAGTGAGAGAGCCTCGAATGCGGCCCATTTGGTGAAGTAATCAACCGCGACGATAGCATAACGAGCACCGCCTTTTTCTATTGGAAGAGTTTCAATAATATCAATTCCACACATTGCGAATGGCCATGGACTGAGCATATAAGTAATTTTTGTAGGTGGGGCTTGGAGGATCTTGGAGAATCTCTAGCATTTGTCGCATTTGAGGTGTAATCTGCTGCATCTCGTTCGGGAGTTGGCCAAAAGTAGTCATTCGAAGATTTTTTTTGAGTTTGCCCTCCGGTGTAGTCATCGGATTAGTGGAACAGAGAATCCTCTTTGGTAAAGTACTCCTTCCTACATGATGTAGCATGATTCTTTTCGAAGGAGCAATCGATTTTCATTTTGAGAGCTGGGAGGATTCCATGTTGCAAGTATCCCTTGATCGAAATCATCCATGACATGTGTTCTGGCTTGTCTCCATCGTTGATATCAGATTAGTTTCCATCCGATCGATACTCGGAGAGTCGAGCACTTCGTCAAGGACAAGTCCCAAGAGTTATGCATCCCCAAAACTTGCTAATTTGGCCAACTAAACGTCCTTCTCATTTTTTCTCGAGGAATGTTAGTAATGACAGAGTGGTCGAAGTTGGTAAGCAATTCATGAACCCGAGCTATGTAAGGATCGAACTGTGATCCTTTTGCTGGATATTCCCCACAAACTTGGCAGGCGATGTGTTGTGAATCTAAGAAGATATGGTGAGCCTTGATATTGAGTTCGATTGCGATTTCGAGTCCAGCGATCAAGGCTTTGTATTATGCATCTTTGTTTGTTGTAGGGAAAATGAGATTCAACGCGTAACAAATCGTGCGTTCCTCAGGAGTAACAAGTACAACTCTAGTATTGGAACACTACTTGTTTAATGAACCATCCACGTACAACTTTCATTGGATGTTAGGAAGCTCACTATCTTCCAGAGGATCTTCGGAAATAGTTATGTCTACGATGAAATCTGCAAGGTCTTTTCTGAAGATGGCTCTTCGAGGAATGAAGGTAAGTTCGAATTAACCCAGCTCGATGTTCCATTTCAAAAGTCATTCAGACGCCTTAGGTCGTCGAAGGACATATCGTAGTGGCTAGTCAGTGTAGACTTTGATTGTATGCGACTGAAAGTATGGCGAAGCATTCGGGAAGAGATCAATAGGTAGTAGGAGATCTTTTAAAGCTTTGGATAATACTTTTCAACTCCTATCAATCTCTTGGTGAAGTAGTAAATTGTCCTTTGGATGCGAACTTCTTCGTGCATAAGCGCCAAGATAATTGCCTGCGCAGAAACAACCAAATAGATATATAAGTCCTCATGTTCCACAAGTTTTAATAGAATAGGCGGTCGTTCTAAGAGATTCAGAAGGTCTTGAAATGCGGTGATGCATTCCGGTGTCCACGCGAAATTTCAGCTCCCTTTTCTAATCAAATCGAAGAAAGGAATGCACTTTTCGGTTACTTTTGAAACGAATCGACTTAGGGAAGCCACTTTCCCATTCAAGCTTTGAATATTACTGATGTTCTTTGGAGCTTCGATTCCCCAATAGCTTCGATCTTTTTAGGATTTTATTTGATTCCTCGTTAATTGACGATGAATCCTAAGAACTTTCCCGATGCAATTCCAAAAGAGCATTTCACGGGATTGAGTTTCATGCCATATCTATAGAGAGTACTGAACATCTCCCATAGGTCGTTGACATGGTTGTTCAACAATTTTGTTTTCACAACCATGTCATCCACAGAAACTTCCATGGATCTTTCGATTTGGTCTTTGAACATTCGTTTAACGAATCGTTGATAGGTGGCTCTAGTATTGTCGAGATCAAAGGGCATTACAACATAGCAATGAAGCCCAAGGTCGATGATAAGTGAAGTATGCTCCAAATCTAGAATATATATCAGAATTTGATTGTAGTCCGAGTATGCATCTATGAAGGAGACAAGCAGGTTACCTGCAGTTGAATCAACGTGTCAGTCGATCTTCAGAAGCAGGAAACTATCCTTCAGGATGCTTTATTCAAATCAGAATAATCAATGCATGTCCTATATTTACTGTATGATTTATTAACGAAGAATGGATTGAAGAACTATTCTGGATTGAGGGCATCGCGGATAAAGCCATTGTCGAGTAGCCCATCCACCTCCTTTCTAAGTGCGGCCGATCTATCTGAGCCCAATATTCGGCGTTTCTGTTTAATGGGAACATACTTCGAGTCGATACCAAGCATGTGAAAAGCGATTCCTGGGTCGATGCCACAAATATTGAAGGAGATCTAGGAAAAAACATCACCTTTAAGAAGTCCATAAGTTCTTCCTTGATTACTTAGTAGAGTCACGATCCAATTTCAAGACCCGAGACGGGTCGACGGGGTTAACTGTGACATCAATGGTCGGTTACACTATAGTAGCCCTCTGTACTCGGGCTCTTCATCCTTCCATGGATCGAGGTTCTAGGAGAGATGACTGTAGTGTTTGAGCCCAGACTCAAACTTCGGTGGCTAATATGCGCTAAGGGATTTGGTGTAGAGTGTCATCTCTACACCTTTTCCTTTCTTTTACTTGATAGCATCTTTCCACTCAACAAAGTAGCAGGCCCTTGACGTGACGTGGTCGCCTCAAATGAGTCTGATCCTGTTGTCTATCGGGAACTTCATGAGGAGGCACTAAGGTGCATAAATATGCTGAACTTGGAGAGGGATGATCGTCCGAGGAAAACATTGTAGCGAGAGGGGACGTCGATAACGACGAAGGTGAGGATCCTAACTCGGCTTCAATCCCCGTCCCCAAGTTACAATGACAACTCTACAAGGCTAACTGGTCGATTGGAAGTATCGTTGAATCTATGAATGGTAGCTTTGCATGGCTTCTAATCTCCAGTCTCAAGCTTATTTTGATCATAGGTTGGTGGATAGAACTCCTCGAGTCAACGAGGACTTTCTTGATATGGGCCTAACCTACGTAGGTTGAGATGACGAGATGATCTATAGTGGGAATAATGATTCCTGTAGCATCCTTCTCTCGAAAGACCATGTCATCCCTCATAGTCTTTTGCAGTTTCCCTGAGACAAATTCATCTATGGCAGCAGAGCACGCTTTTTGGTTGGCGTGCTTGATGGAGTTTGAGTATCCTTGCATACACCGAAAACTTTTGTTCGCGGGTTGAGGTTTACACAAATAGTGTTAATAATGATACCCCTCTAAAAAGCTCTTGGATTGGACGGTCCAGGTGCCGCTTGGATCTGAGGAGGTATGGGCATTGAAGGGCCCGTGCCTACGACTTCTTCTTTTAGAGTAGGAATCTAGGCGTATTGCTCAAGTTGTTTTTCATGAAGAGTTTCTTGATTGCGTCCCTATGATGTCGATAGTCGTTTGTATTGTGGTCGAACTTACCGCAGTTCTTCTCTCTATGGGTAGATTCTCGTGATGTCAGCATTTTGTACTGCATGGTGTTGCAGGCTTCTAAGTAGATTGTTTCCTACTAGGAGCCGAGTGGAGTGTAGACCTTGTAGTCAGGGAAGCGATCATGCTTTCTGGAGTCCTCTTTGAAATTGTTGTAAATCCCCGGTTTTTCGTAATTCGGCTTGGTATTGAATTAGGTGATCCTTTTGTCCTTATCGAAGCTTTCTCCAACTTTTTTAGCTTTGATGTTGTCTTGTGCGAAAGCCTCGTGCGGGTTGTTGGGGTGGCCAGCTTGAGCAGCCCTGTTCCTGTGCACTTCTTCCTAGCATAGAAACTTATTTGCCTTCTCATAGAAAACTTACAGATACATCGGTTGTTTTCTATAAATCCAAACCCCGAACTCGGGATCAAGTAGTACGCCCTTGGCAAGATGAATAAGGATAGTAAGAGGCTCGTGGTCTTCGAATTTAGCCAAGGCATTGTTAAAGCATTCGAGGTAGCTCTTAAGAGTTTCCCCAGTGCTTTGGTAGATGTTCGAGAGGGAGAGAGTGTCTTTCAGTCTGGTGAGATGCATACGGAACTGCTTCATCAATTTGGCAGCTAGCTGATCAGAATTTGTCTGTGGGAGTTGAGTAAACCTGTAACACCCCGTAATTTTAAAGGACATTAAAACGATAGATTAAATAATACTTAATTAAATATTTGAAATTAAGTAAAACGGACTGTACCATTGTGTTCGCCTTGGAATTTTGCTAAAGATAGACTTTGAGTTTGCGTAAAACGGACAACGTATGAGGGATATATGAAGGTTAGAAGTTCGTATACATATAAGAGCTTTATGTATAAATAAAACTAACCCAAAAATTCAAATCAGTTCGAAAATGTAAGAGAGAAACGAAGGGTGAATTAGACCCATTGGAGGTCGACCCATGACCTGGCTGGGTCGACCTATGGGTCGAGCCAAGGGTAGGTGGGTCGGCCCAGGTGGTGGTGGGTTGACCCACACTAGATTTGGCGGAGTACGTAATTCCTGATCAGGACTTGTTTTGTGACTTGGTTCATTGGCAGTAGGCTATATATAGGACAACATTTCTATAATTTTTACACATTAAAAACAGTGGAGACAATGAGATGCTGCCCCAGCTTGGATTGAATTAGGCTATCTTCTTCAACATCAACCTATATTTATACAGGAATCTCTACTACAACTTCAGCATATTTTCTTTGTTCTTTAGATCCAATCTTTGTGAGTTCATATTTCTTTTAGATAAGAATCTGATTCATACCTAATCAGTCCTGTTATTACATGTACACCTGATCTGTTGCTCAGTTCTGATATGCTTATTTGTGATATGCCTATTTCTGCAGTCATATGCCTATCTGTGTTATTATATTCTTATTGTTATGCCTATTCTGTTCCTTTCTCTCTCATTCCCTTTTTATTTTTTATAGCATATGCTACTTTCGAGCCTAGGCCGATATCATTGAAATATGCGTATGAACGAAATTGGTTAAATTGGGAATTGTAATTTGGGGGCATATACTGTACTTTGAATCATGACTAAGATTTGGTGGCATAACTTATACTGTGCAGTATGACTATAATTTGGGGGATATTTCATATTGTGAATTATGACAAAGGGTTTGAGGCATATAAATTTATAGGCTTAATTCAAGGATTAAGCGGAATATGGTAATGAAACTGTAAGTAACCTATGAAACACGTTGGGAGTTATGCATACCTGTTAACCTGTAATACTTAACCTGTTTAATCTATGGGGGTTATATACATGTAAATCTGTGGCTTATTTAATCTGTGGGTGGGGTTAAGTAAATCTGTCAAATCTGGGGGGGAGGGTTATACGAACCCGTTAAACTTAACCTGTTTGATATGTTGGGGTTATGCGGGCATGTTAATATGTTAGGCATAACCTATCAAAATCCTAATTAATTGGGGATACAAGACTAAGGGGTGGCTTGTGTCATCTGTTGTGTGGCGCCCATATCAGTCAGTAGCCCATTCAAGTATTAAAGGGGGGCCCCACACTAGGTAGGGGTCAGGGCACACTTACTGAACTGATTATAAGAGGTTCATTTGGGTAGAGGAGTTCTGATGGCGTGTTCCAATGGAGTCATGTACGTGCACGGTTCCGTCTTGCATGGGAAAATAAGCCGCTATAACACTTGTAAATGGGTTTGTGTCATTCTGGTGGTTGCCACTTTAGGAAGTAATACACCCTACTGTGGGGCCGACAGAGGGTATTTACGTGGTAGGGAGCCAATCGCTAAGGGTAGTAATTAGGGTACATCTAGTTATGTTTAGGTACCTGTTATTTCTGTTTAGGTTAACACCAGTTATTTCTGTTTAGGTACCAATTAGTTTTGTTTAGGGGTAAAAACCATTAATAGAAGTACATCTAAGTCTACCATTTATGTTTCTGTTGGGATTATTCTGTTTCTGTTAGGTAATGGGAAAACACTCAATCCGGTATACTGGTATTGGTGCAAAAAAGGTATTTGAGAAGCATAATCTACTCTGTTTGTCCTTCTTATTCAGTTTAGCCTGTTCACACCTGTTATATGATACTGTTATCTCTCATCCAGTTTATATGCCTATCATGATACTTTTACTTATTTATATGTTAAAAGTCACTGGACTCGCCAGACTTTATGTCTGACCCGTTTTGTTTCCTTTTATCTCTCTTCCTTTCCCCTTCCCCCAGTTTCTCAGGGTAGGAACGTTTTGGCCTTATTAGGACTCTCTCTTCTGTTTCTGCTTGGATTTGGATCTGCTTTGATGTGTCGCTTTGACTACTTGTCTACTTTTTTATGGATACTTATGGGGATTATGATATTTCGTTTTTGTACTCTGATGGTTTTTAGTGCAACGCATATGTTTTTATTTGATGTATTATGTTCTAGTATTTCAATTTGATGTTGTAATTGGATTTTGAGACCACGATGTTTTCTGTTGGAAAGTAAATTTTTAAATTTCCGTTACTAGTTTACATATTTGTCTTATGAGATTCTGTTCTGTTTACCTATAATGCTTCACGAAACTTAATGCATTCTATTAAAGAGTGACACTAATGGACGTGGGGTGTCACATTTGGTATCAGAGATGAAGGTTACAAGATCGGATAAAAGGTTTTGACAATTTTTTTCAAAAGGTTTCAAATGGAAAGTATTTTCATAGAAAAGTCTATTTTTGAAAAACATATTCCCCAAGCCATATATAATATCTTTCGATTCTCTATTTGAATCCCTTTTCCTTTTCTTTTCAGCATGTCTAGGGAACCGAATATTCCCGAGGGCGTTCAGATACCAGCTTGGTTCCGTAGATATCTTGAGGTTACGGCACCCGCAGGAGGCCATGCAAACACCCCTCCCCCAGCTACAGCCGCTGTTCCTCCTCCTTCGTGAGCGGATAATTTCTCTAAGATATGCGAGGACTTCTGTGCTATGGGAGGAAAGCCATTCCAAGGAACTGAGAACTTTATGGAAGCACGGAATTGGATAAAAGAGAAAGAGAACTTATTTGGGCTTTTCGAGGTTGATGGCCGGAGAAAGATACAGTTGGTTGCATGACAGCTTTAGGATGAGGCTTCATTCTAGTGGGAAGTGACACAAGCCGGGCATCCAGTGGAAACTTGGGATGATTTACGATAGATATTCGAGACGAAGTTTCTTTCTCAGGAAGAAAAAAGTATGCAGATGGAGAGGTTTCTGGCACTTAAGTAAGGAAGCATGTCTGTCAAAGAGCATGTCAATAAGTTCAACCAGTTGGCGAGGTTTGGTCTGGAGCTGGTGAATACCCTGCACAAGAAAGCTTTAAGGTTTGTAATAGGATTGAATCAGCCCCTTCAAGCATTGGCATTATATCACATTCCGATGGGGGTTACTTTTGAGAGACTGGTTGATATGACATTAATGCATGAAGATGGAAAAGATGAGAAAAAGGAGTCTAAGACTGATGATACACAAAACAAGAAAGTGTGACCCAAGAAAGAACAGCAAAAGAAGGGCAGAAAGAACGACAAACCTCAAGGCAAGAAGAAATGTCATGGTTGTGGGAGCATGGATCATTTGGTCAAAGATTGTAGAAAAGGGAAGAATGCTTGCTTCCACTGGGGTGAGGTCAGACACTATTCTAGGGAGTGCACGAAGAAGTAAGGACAGGGCCAAAGGGCTGGATCTTCTAGAGGGAAGGTGCATGCTCTTGAGGCCATTGTACCGAACATAGGTTGGAAAGTTTCTGTTGAAGGTTTGATTTATCTTTCCGATCATCTTGCTAGGACTCTTTTTGATTCGAGCACTTCTCACTCTTTTATATCTGATTCTATGGTTGAGTCTCTGCACCTTAGTACTAGTATTGTTTCTAACCCATTATTGTCTCAAACCTTATTGGGGGCATGACCCATCTGTTTATGATTTGTCGGGGTTTGAGGATATTTGTGTTGGGCTTCGAGTTTGAGTGCGACGCATATGTGCTTGGTTTTATGGGCTATGGTCTGATTCTAGGGATGGATTGTCTAACCATGTATGGTTCCATTCTAGAATGTAAGAGGAGGGTCGTTAGACTTTTGACTTTCTGAGGGAGGACTCTCGAGATTTCCTGTGACCCAAAGGGGTCTGTTATGCTAAGTTTCCTAGAATCACTTGATGCTTTTGTCGATGATTTGCGATATATGCCAGTTGTCTATGAGTATCCGGATGTTTTTGAGGAGGTTAGTGGCTTACTTCCGAGGCACAAGATTGATTTCCGGATATACTTGGTGGATAATGCGAATCCAGTCGCATTGCCTATGTGCCACATGACTCCTAGGGAAAGGAAGGAGCTTACCAAGTAAGTAGGGGAGCTATTTGAGAAGGGTTTATTAGGCAAAGCACATCAGAATGGGGTGGTCCAATCGTCTTTGCAATTAAGGAAGATGGCTCGCTTTGTTTGTGTGTGAACTACAGGGAGTTGAGTAAGCTCACTAAGAAAAATAGGCACCCACTTCTGAGGGTTGATGATTTGTTTGACCAACTTGTTGGTGCATTTGTTTTCTCTCAGTTACACTTGGCCACGGGGCTTCATTAGTTGAGGGTTGACGAGAACAGTATTGTCAAGATAGCTTTCAGAACTCCAGATGGTTTTTTTAAGTGGCTAGTCATGGCTTTTGGGTTGATGAATGCACCCGCATATTTTGTGGATCTGATGAGTAGGGTGTTCTGGGAGTTTCTGAATAAGTTCATTATGGTCTTTGTGGATGACATTCTGATCTTCTCGAAGAGCGAGGAAGAGCATGCCCTATATTTAGAGGAGGTTTTAAGGACTCTCCGAGTGCACCATCTTAAGGAGAAATTCTCTAAATGTCACTTTTTGAGAGAGGAAGTAAGATTTCTAAGGCATATGGTGTCCAAGAACGGGATAGCGGTGGATCCCGTGAAAGTAGTTCTAGTTCAAGATTGGAAGGCTCCAAAGAATGCAACGAAGGTGAGGAGTTTTCTTGGTTTAGCAGGCAATTATAGGAAGTTTATCAAGGACTTCACAAAGATATCATCCCTACTCACCAGACTGACGAAGAAGAATCTGACCTTTTCTTAGAGCATTGGCTATGAGGATACTTTTTAGCGGTTAATGAGGTCTTTGACAACATCTGCAATCTTGTCTTTGCCAAATGGGAATAAAGTGTTCATAGTATACAATGATGCATGTGGTACATGACTTGGTGCCATCTTGATGCAGGATGGAAGGGTAATATGTTACGATGGTAGACAGTTGAGAGTCCATGAGAAGAACTACCCTACCCATGATTTGGAGTTGGTTCTATATTATTTGCGCTTAAGACTTGGCGACATTATCTACTTGGAGAGAGGTTCGAGTTGTACACGGATCATAAATCTCTCACATATCTGTTCTCGCAAAGGGATCTCAACTTGAGACAGCAAAGATGGATGTAGTTCCTAGCATCCTATGATTTTGAGATTTCTTATACCCCTGGCAATGGCAATGCGGTGGCGGAAGCGTTGAGTCGGTAGAGGATGACTTTGAGTCCTCTATTCGTAGAGAGGCGGAGCTTGGAGTACATACTGACCTTCGATTTTAGGCCATCTACGGATCTTACACCTAGTTTATTGGCATCCCTAGAGGTGCCACCTACTCTTATGGATCAGATAGGATCTTCGCAGTGATAGGACCCACAGATAGCATACATCTTGGATAGGCTCAGTTGAAGGGAGACTTCTAGTTACCTCAGTTGATATTCCACGGATGATAGAGGATGATTGCGATGGGATGGAAGGCTTTGTGTTCCCCGAGTTGGGAGTCTGTTGAAGACAATCCTTGAGGAAGCCCATCATTCTAGGATAGCTATCCATCCTGGCAGTGATAAGATGTATAGAGATATTAAGAGGGTTTTCTTTTGGGCTGGGATGTAGAAAGTTGTAGCGGAGTTTTTCTCTCGATGTTTAGTTTCCCAGTAAGTTAAAGCTGAGCGAATGAAGCCTGGTGGTTTCCTTCATCCTCTGGGAAGTGGGAGTGCATATCTATGGATTTCATCGATGGTTTCCTAGATCGAGGAAAGGCAACACTAGTATTTGGGTTATAGTAGACAGGCTTACTAAGAGCGCTCATTTCATTCCTGTTAAGAGTAAGAGAACGACAGCATGATTGGCATTAGTTTATCTTCGTGAGATAGTCCGTCTACATGTAGTACCTTCTAGTACTGTGAGTGATCGTGACCTCATCTTCACTAGTGAGTTCTGGAAGAGCATGCAAGAGGCATTAGGTACACAATTATGTTTGAGAACCGCTATCACCCTGAGACCGATGGGCAGACTGGGAGGGAAAATTGAGTTCTTGAGGATCTTTTGAGGTTGTGTATCCAAGAATTCAGAGGGACTTGGAAAGGGCATCTTCCGTTGGTTGAATTCGCCTAGAACAACAATTATCAGGCTAGTATAGGTATAGCACCCTTCGAGGCATTGTATGGACGACCTTGTAGATCACCGATTTGTTGGTCGGAGTCCACAGATAGGCTTCTTCTTGGACCTGATATGATTAGAGAAACTTTAGAAAAGGTTAATCTTATCCGCAGATGCATGAAGACAACTTAGGACAGGTAGAAGTCCTGCGCAGATTGGAGAAGGACTGATATTTAGTTTGAGGTGGGAGACATGGTTTTCATCAAAGTATCACATTTAAGGAATGTGGTTCGCTTTGGACCTGTAGGGAAATTAGCGCCAAGGTTTGTAGGGCCATTTTCCATAGTGGAAAGGATAGGTTAGATGGCCTAAAGGCTGAGACTACCAAAGAGACTAGCGGGTGTTCATGATGTTTTCCACGTTTCTCATTTGCGGAAGTGTCTGCATGATACAACAGAGGTAGTTGAGCCGAGCATGCTTGAGGAAGTAGAGGTAGAACAAGAGGCGAAGTTAGACGAGTTCCTACCCATATACTTGGATCAGAGGTTAAGAAGCTTCGCAACTTAGAGTGTAACACCCCACGTCCATTAATGTCACTCACTAAGGGAATGCATTAACTTTCACGGAGTATTATAAGAGTATAGAATAGAATATAACAAGACAAATATATAAAATGGTACTTAAGAAAATTCAAAATTTATTCATTGTAGCGGGAAAAAAACATGTCTGGTTACAACATCAAAACCATATACTAAAGCCAAGTACACAAATATCCATCTTGTACAATATTATTATCAGAGTACATAAAAGTAAAACCATAATCCCACTCCAAATAGCCATAATGGAAAAGAGATAAAGCTGAGTATTACTTCCAAGCACTTCAAGAAGAAAGGAATCCAAGTCAAGCTTCACTAATTCCACCCAGAGGACCTGGGGGGGGGGGAGAGAAAAGAGGCGAAACAAAAAGGGGTCAGACATAAGTCTGGCGAGTCTAGTGACTTTAACAATATAATCAGTAAATTAACAGGATAAGAACATAAACTGGATATAAGAGGTGACCGCAACATAAGCAGATATGACAAGGTAAACAAGGTAAGTAAGATAGAACATCGGATGCACTCCTAACCAATATGAGATATGCTCTGCACCATACCACATACTAGTTACATACTAAAAGATGATCCCTCTCTACTAATCATAATAATGGTAGCTTCGTGTACTCCTAGCTACTCTCGTAGGTTCTCACTTGCTCCTACCACCACTAGTTGTACCCACTACCCTCCCTAACCTCGTAGATACCTGTTCTGGTCCCATAATAGGGTGTATCACTCCCAAAGGTGGCAACCCCGATACTACTGAAATGTACAGCTTATACCTACACGATGCAACATCATCTAACCAACCAGCCCGGACCCACGCACGCACATGACTCCGTTGGACTTGCGCTGCCATCGCTAACTCTTTATTGACCTCCTACAATCAACCCCAGTAAGCGTGTCCCTATCCTCGACCTAGTTCGAGCTCATATAGATACTAAAATGGGTTACTGGTTGAAAAGAGTCCAGCCACTTGACACAAGCTTCCCTCTAAGCTTGGTCCCCACTAAGAATTCCCACTTAACCCCTCTTTATCCCTATGTCTAATCACATGTCTCATCTTGGTTAAGTGCTTTTATTATGTTTCACATGCTACCCATGTTACCCACTTAACCCTTTATTATCCCCATGTCTAATCACATGTCTTATCTTGGTTAAGTGTTCATTAATTCATTATAATCGTAATCGTGCAAGACCTCCCGCATTAGATTACCGTTTTGCGGTTGCTGGATTTGCCGGGCGGTTTCGGGCAGGCTTATACCACAATCTGAATCTAACCTCGTGTCTTTGCATTATTACACATCTAATTTCTTCCTTTGACCTCTTACATTAGATTACCAAATTGCGGTTGCTGGATATGTCGGGCGGTTACGGGCAGGCTTATACCACAATCTGAATCTAACCTCGTGTCTTAGGCGTTCATTATCACCTTCTTCATTCATGTCCCAATTTACCCATAATTTCCAATCTAAATTATGTTTATACTCTCATGTGCCAAATTATGCCCAAACCCGTCTTCATAGTTATTAACAATTTATGCCAAATCACATGTATACAAGTCATACTCAGTTATGCCCAAACCAATTTTCCATATTCATCGACAATTTATGCCAAATTTCATTTCAATGCATATTTGCCCAAAAAATTCCCAATCGTTCCAACACTATTCGTACGTAAATCTCAACGCAATATATTAGGCTCGAAGTTAGCCTAATCTCATAAAGAAAAAGGAAAAGAAGGGAAGAGAATCAAAACATCAAAATTGGCATAAACAAAAGAACAGGCATATGAAATATAAACATGCATATAACGATAAAATTGATTAGAAAGGCATATGACAGATTTATAGGTATGAATCTGAAAGATAATGATTTACAAGCTTGATAAAATTCATTTCAGTCACAGGCATGTACATTAGATCCAATTTACAATCCTATCACAATTACTTTTTAATTTAATTATATATGAAAGTAACATAGACTCAGAGCGATAGGATTCTTAGAAAAGAGAATTAGGCGTCATTGTAGTAAATCTGATCTTGACTAATCTCTAGATTGTTTGTAGATCTGATCTTCTAATTTGAATACTCGTATTCTGATTTGCTTTGGTGGAGAAGAGAGGCTAGATTTGATCTAGATTTGATTTAGATTAGAGCAACATGAAGGCCCCATAGATGAAAACAATGAGATTAGGGTTAGGTTTAGGGGTATTTTATAGATGCTCTAGGTGAATTAGGACCGTTAGATTAGATTAGGATCCATCTGAACCATCCAGACCAGAAAAACACGTCATCCTGCCAATCCCAGAAGAACACGTCATCAGATCCACCATAAAACACGTCAGGCCAGATCTCGGCCGATGGGGTCGACACCCGTATAGGGGGGTCGACCCCCCTGTCGACACCGTAGAGGGGGGTCGACACCCACAAGCGGGAATTTTTCCGCTCAGCCTGCTTTGTCTAAATTTTGATTTTTGAGCAGTTTTTGTTATTTAATTATTATTTAAATAAATTCTGCTTTAAACCGAAATCTTCTAAGCTTCATAACTTCTTCATACGATATCCGATTTATGCAAAATCGGACTCTATTCCAAGTAGAATTCCGAGACAAATGAAATGGCACAACCCGTTTCCCTTAATTCTTCTTAAAAAATTAAGTATTCTTTAATTATCTCTTATGTCATGTTTTAAAATTACGGGTGTTACATTCTCCCCTCCTTAAAGGATTTCGTCCCCGAAATCTTCAAGTTAAGAAGAATGTATCCTACCATCCATCATCTATCTACTCATCCATCATCCACAAGCATACATTGTCATTAAAAGATTTCTAATGTTATATGAACATATGCAAAAGTGTGTGTATATGTCCATTATCTAATGCAAAGATCAGGCGGTCTACTGATTCAGTTGGCCTTCTTAATGCAAAACATGAGAGTGCTATGCGTCCATTATGTATGCAAAAGAATCCTATTGATACATATCATTTCTATATGAGTGCACAACCATTCATTCAAATGCAGCATCCATATGATAACACATTTGATATACATCCATTAATTTAAATATGCACACTCATTCATATGCGATATGAAAGTGATTGAGCTAATCTAGTGCCTAATGTGTGTGTAAATGCATCCACGAGCAACCACTAGCAAGCACTTACATCCACTTTCATCCACCAGACATAACATGCCTCAAACACATGTTTACAACCATAGGATTTTCTACCTAAAGGTCGAAGATATAATCGAGAGGATACACTAAATGATAGAACATGTAACACCCCGTAATTTTAAAACTAGACACAATAGATAATTAAAGGATAATTAATTATTAAAGGAATAGTCAGAGGAAACGGGTTACACCATTGCGTTCGTCTCAGAATTCTGCTTAGGATAAGGTCTGAGTTTGCGTAAATCGGACAACGTATGAAGAAGTTATTAAGGTTTGAAGTTTGTATACGCGCAGGATGAATATATATATATATATATATATATATATATATATATATAGGATTCAACACTTCAGAAATAGGTCCAGAAAGTCAAAAATGGGTTCAAAATTCAAAATCAGCCAAAACAGGCTGGGCAGGAAAATTCCCGCCAGAGGGTGTTGCCCCACTTAAGGGGTGTCGACATAGGTGTCGACCCCCACATAGAGGTGTCGATCCCGGTGTCGACCCCGGTGTCGACCCCCTTATAGGGGTGTCGACCCCGGTGTTGACCCCCCCAGATCTAGGCGAAATACTTCATTTTGTACCTGGCTGACGTGGCAGTGACGAATTCTGAGGTATTAGGGCTTATGTGTCACGCCGTGGTTGGTTGGGTGATGTATCTCTTTGGTTTGGATGGCTCTGAAGACTCCTAGGCTTATCTAAAGGCTCAAATTGATCCTATACTCATATATATACATCTCTAAATCTAAACCCTAACCACACAACCCTATTCCCTATTGCCACCATATTATCCATCTCTAAACTAGCTTAGCCGTCATTCTTCAATCTAAATTCAAGAAGAAAATTTGAGAGCCTTAAATCAAATTAGAAGATTTGTTTTGCTACAACAACAACGATTCAATTATCTTTTCTTAATCTTAGCAAGGTAAGTTCATGTTATTTTTAGATTTAAATACCTAATAGTAATCTTGGCATGTAATAAAATGAATCTAATTCCATGCTTGATAATGAGACAATCTTTTCAGATTTATCCCTATCTTTCTATTGAATCTATGATTTTACATGCCTAAGAAGTTATTATATCGATTCAATCATGACTATCTTTGTTGAACATCGGATATATAATCCTTTTAGGTTCATGATGTTATTTATATCAAATTTATATGTCTACGAGGTTATTTCTATCTGTTTTTTCCAGATCTATCTTTGTTATACCTCAATTCTAACGGATCTGTAATCCTCTTAGGTCCATAATGTTATATTTGACAGATCTATCATTATAATGCCTGTTTTTATGCCTACTCTCATTTATGTTCCTTCTTTCTTCCCCTTTATTTTATTAACCTAGAATCTAGACTGAATCTTGTTATACGTGCGATTGGAATGCGGGGATATTGGGGAATAATCTATTTGGTAATGGTGGAACATAATTTGTAACCTGTGAGTTGGGGCATAATTGTTATTATTGCGAACTTTGGGTAAATTGAAATATTAAATCTAGATTGGGCGTAAACTATAAATTGGAATATTAAATATAGATTGGGCATAACTATTGGTTGGGACGCCAAGCATAATGTGTATTGTGATTTTGGGGCATGACTATTATTGCAAATTTGGGAAGATTGGTGTAACCTATTTTGAGCAATAACTTGTAATTGAATTTGTGGGGGCATAACTTACAATTGGCTTGGTTGGGCATATCTTGAAAATTGGAACATGACTAGTTTTGTGAATTTGGGATAATTAGCATATAAAACCTAGACTTGGACATGTATGGTAAATAGGTAAATTGGATAAAAGATGAATGTGCCTAACCCGAGGTTAGATTGAGTTGCGGTGTAAGTCTGCCCGGAACTGCCCGGCACATCCAGCAACTGTAACAACAGGCCTAATGTGAGAGGTTAGTGCATAAAGCCCAAAATCCGAGGTTAGAATGAGTTTGCGGTAGAAGTCTGCCCGAAACCGCCCATCACATCCAGCAACCGCAAACGACAGTTCTAATGTGAGAGTTTAAGGCATTAAAGAATGGATTAATGCTAATGAATAGGGTTAAGTTAATAGGAAACACTTAAACAAATTCAACATAATGAATGAGTAGGGTTAAGTTAACCAACATAACATGATGAATGAGTGGGGTTAAGTTAAGGGGAAACACTTAACCAATATAACATGATGAATGAACGGGGTTAGGTTAATAGGAAACACTTAACCAATACAACATTATGAATGGGAAGGGTTAAGTTAATAAGAAACACTTAACCAGTATGACATGTTAGGTGGGTGGATTAAGTTAACATGGAAAAGAAGACAACTTAACCAATATTACATGAACAAAGTGGATAGGGTTAAGGCAAGCTTAAACAATAATACATATGGACTTGATAAGGGTTTCAAGCAAACTGAGTCTAACCTCGGGTTTCAAGCACGTTATGACTAACTTCTCTCATTAGAACCTATTTTTTGCGGCCACTGGATGTGCCGGGCGGTTCCGGGCAGGATTACGCCGCAAACTCATTCTAACCTCGAGTCAGCCATGTTTATCTTTGCGGCCAATTAATTATTAATTTACCATTTATGCCCGCGCCTAATATACATATCAATTTTCATAATTATAGCCAATTCAGATTATGTCAATAACAGGCTAAATATATCAACTCAACAGATATGGCAGATAACAGATTTAGCAGATTAGGCGACTTAACGGATTCAGCAGATTAAGCAGTTTAGCAGATTTAGCATATAACAGTTTAGGCATCTTCAGCAGACTTAGCAGATGACAGATTTGGTATATGAACAGATATAGCAGATTATAGCAGAACTAGCAGATTAGGCAATATAACAGAACTAGCAAATTAGGCAATATAACAGAACTAGCAGATTAGGCCATATAACAGATTCAATCATTCCTTAAACTTTCATAAACATATCTTGCATAATTATAAATTTGGCCTAAGTTTGCATGCCTAAATAGTTTTCATGATTCACATTATGATCATATACCCCACGTTTGCATTGAATTTACATGGCATGGATTATGGTCATAATTTACCATATAACACACGTCTCAAATTTAGTTAAACTTGCCTAGTACAAAAGATTCACATATAAATTATACCAAATATAGCCATCGATTTCAATGCATGTCATATATTCAAAAATCTCCCACTTAGGTGTTATTTACATTTAATAGTTATCAAATCTTAACATAAATCTTCACACCTAAGTCATATTCCCTTTTTATCCCAAATCATGAATCTCTATATAAACAATATGCCCAACAATCTAGAACTTTAAATTATAACAGATCTTTAATTCAAAAATATGCGTTATGTCCAATGTCTCAAGTCACATGTTAATATACAATGGTTCCTCTTCTTCCAATTCACAGAATATGCACAGATCTAAATCTAGTTTACAAGCTATGCCCTTTTAGTCACAGATTAGCCATGTCCAATTATGCCATCATTCATTATTTGTCCCAAAGTTTAATGTTCGTGCGTTAATCTCTTATGAGATTTGGCGCAGGCTCGGGGTAGCCTGGCTATAGAACAGAAAGAAGAAAGAGATATAGAATAAAATAGATCAGAACAGAACATACGCAATCTCAAATTCAGATTTACAATCATGTCACAATTATAATTAAAGTTTATATCGGAAAATAACTGCACTTGCCTTGGTTGGATTCTAAAAGAAAAAGGTGTTGTAGCTGTTCTCTTTTAATCCTAATCAGAATTGGAGGAAGAAGAAGCACAAGTCCTAGCTTAGGTTTCAGCAGAGTAGAGACGCCATTGATTTATTTATTTTTAGAGAGGAAGAGAGCAATGGAGGCTAGAGAATTGTATATGAGATTTAGGTTTAGGTTAGGGATGTATATATAGGTGTAGGAAGTTATTTAGGACCATTAGATTAACCCTGAATCATGAGAACCATTCAAATGCAAAATCTGCATTTGAGCGAATCGGCCCTCGTGATGACAGCCAAACACCCTGGATTAACCCCTAGTCGACCCAGCAAGGCTCGGGTCGACCTCAAAAATGGGCCGGTTCGGTTATCCCCCCTCCCAATTCGCTGTTTTGAACCTTTTTTGCATGTTTATTTATTTAATTTTTATATATATCTATATATATTTCTCTCATATGCACACAAACTTCAAGGCTTAATTACTTCTTTATAATTAACCTTTTTTTTTAATATTCTCAGAAAATACGGGGTGTTACATTTACTTTAGAAATAAGGTAAATCAAGGAACCGCGCCATATAACACAGAACGAGTTTCCACCCAAGAATACCAGTGCATATAACAAAACAGCGCCATGATTTTTGGAAAAATGAAGCTATTATAAGACGCAGGTCCCATCACACAATGCAACGCAAGCCGAAAGATAGGATTTTCCGTTATAATAGCCAAACATGCTTGGTACGTTTAAAACAAATCATTTTGATACTATTATAAGGGCATAGTGTATAAAACAATTTCAAATATAAATGTATCAATCATAGGCGGCATGGGTACCATCTATCATGTTGCTGATACTAGGCTCTACAATCAAAACCAAAATATCACGTATTGGAAATTCGATTTTCGTCATGAGTCAAGGCAAGGGATGTACTCTTCGCCGGCTTCGAGACACTCTAGCAAATTCACTAGGATCTCCCGTAGAAGACCCTTGGATCTCCAAGGTCGGTTCTCTCTGTCGTTTGAGGATTAGTTATTCCTGAACACACGTTTCTCGGTCCTTTAGGACCTAAATGAGCCATATGACTCAATATTCATCGGCTCCGTAGTAACCGATATATCAAAGCCGCCTCACAATCCAACAACCACATAGGTAAAATGCAACGACCCGGGTTTCCGCGATCCTGGTTATCGACATAAACTCAATGTCGATTATCCAAGCATCGGAAAGACCGGATAGTTAATAGAAAGAAGTTAGAGGGTGAGAATAGATAAGATAGAAAACTAGAATAGAAGAAGAAGACCACAATAACAGAATCAAAGCAACACAAATCTCACAGCAGAACGAATAAAATATAACATAACTTTGAAATAAAATCGGTATATGTATATAATAACATTTATCAGAGTACAACACTTATAACATAGCAGAAATAAAAAATTGCTATAAAATCCTGAAGCATATTGCTCCATGATCTCAGTATCTGTAAAATCCTGACTATTTGATTGCCGTACAAAATTGGGCACCCAATAGTTTAGGGAAAACAAAACAAAATAAACTCTGGGTCTTTCATGGGACTGATGTGAGTAAACAATTTAAAACAGTTTGAGAAAATAAACAATATCTCATAAGACCACGCCGTATAACACGGAACGGGTTTTTCCCTTATGAGAATCCAAAGCACTTCATTTAACTTTCAAAATCCTTTTGAAAGAAACGATAATCTTTATATCAAAACTCATTGATATTATAATAGTGTCTATCAACCACAACTAAATAATCATTAGCAGAACGCTTTCATCTCACGTTCCACATACATAATATATAATCAAAAATCGTGGGCGCTTATTGAGTAATGGATTCCAACTGGCAAGGTATGGGACCACCGTCCGACGGTGTAGCTCTAGAGAGTAATACACCGAGTTCAACAAGAACATCATGTAACCCAGGCTAAGCATGACCGGTCACTCATTTTGCTTGAGTGTACCGAATGTATTATCACCAACGATTGGGATCAGCAACCGTCTCCCGAAAGGGACAGCATCGAAATAGATTATAGAAGTAAATGGAATTTCTCTAGATCAGGTGACAATACACCCTAATTGGTAGCTGACCACTTAGCCATGCAACCTACCCGATTTTATACCATTTCCTGGTTGTAAGGATAGAGTCCATAACGTATAGATCACGCCTTTAATTACTTTGAATGTCACATCGTCATACCCGCCAAATCACAAATTGATTTCCCTAAGAATAGCACCGGTATACAGTTAAGAGAAAAGAATTCCTCTGCCACCAAACGTAAATATGTTTGGAGAGATCAACTTATGTGATCTATTAAATATACTCTGTCAGACATTCTTCCATACATGTCGTCCTGAGACTGGACAGACCGAAGGTACTATTCTGTAAATCCATCTTAGGAAATTTCTACCATGGATTTACTGAACAGCCCTCGCATAACTCCGTCTTCAATTATCTTCATCATATTTGATTTGCAACGCTAATGCCATACGGAGTGGTTTTCAGATAATATATCTGATCCCGGTCTCTCTGTATTGACAACGGAAATGGTCAAAATATTTGATAGTCGGTGAGTTAACTATCAAAGGAAAACATGTGTACAAACAACTGTCGTATTTCCAAATGGAAATCTTACCGATCAACCATCATTTCAATTCCCAATTCCCCATTTATCGTTTCCATATATTCATAAATTCCTGATTTTCTAAAATTAGAAAATATACGTTATTAACTTTGGAAAATGTTTTCATTTCTGATTCACGCATCAATATATTCCCACCGCTATCAGTCTCTAACTGTAAACTAGTAAGAGAACAACTTCCCAAGCATAAACCCCGAAGGTCGAAACTAACATGAGATCGATACCCAGAAAGTCATTCAACTCAACTAATTTCCAGTTAGTTTCTAATTTCAGTAATTCCATTTAAATTCCTAATTCAAACCCCAAATTCCTTTAAAAAGTTTTATTTGCAAAATATTTACTTAATTCCTTTATTTCACATAGAATGCAAATAACATGTCTATATATAATCAAACAGTTTGGTTTCGTATTTTAAAAACAATATCCCAAATCCAATTTCTTTTCATACTTTTATTTATAGAATTTTCATACTAAAACTTATTTTATACTTCTAACACTAAAATATCATTTAATTCCCTTTATATAATTCTATTTATTCTATATAAATCCTTTTATATAATTCTATTTATTTTATATAAATATGTCATTTTCAATATTCACTTTGAAAATTTCCTTTTTTACATTCCAGTATCTCATATTGTATTTAAAATACCAAATAACATGAACAATGTCATCATAATCAATCACAGATTATATATCACATCGTATATCACAATATATGGAAACAAACAATATTATAAATATTGAGGAATCCAGTTGGATCCCTCCAACCGGTTTTCCTGCATCCACAGATGTTAAACAATATAAATAACATTGATTTCATTTCAATATGAAATATTATGATAAACAGAATCAATATTTGATTAACGATTTATATATATATCGTTATCTATAATTTCAACCAATAAATCTGCAATTCAATCAAATAATCAACACACAGCAATCAATCATCATTTACCAATACTAGATTATATTTATAAAAATATAAACTGTACAGAGTTTGTGAGATTTACTCACATTGGACGGTCATCGTTATACAACGATAACTGTCAGTTGATTCAGACAGACAATTTATTTTGCTATAAATTGTAACGAGCTCCAATTCACTTCCAGTCAGTTCCACTACAAAGCCACCGTCCATACAATCCCAACAGATCTTGTTTTGCTAAATTCTGATATGTATGCTCAAGTTATAATGATCATAAGTTCATATACTATTTTAATTAAAAAAATACTAATTTATTTTAAAACTTGGGCTTACTTTATAAACCCGGCCCAAATGCTAACAGAACAACCCACTTCCTTTTTTCCCCATAGCAACTCAAAAATGCAGCTCCTTGTACATTAACCCCAGCGCCATTTCATAGACTTCCTCCTTCCATTACCCTCTCATCTTCACGATTATCTTCACAAACCAATTTGCGCTCACCAAAATTCCTTGGCCCATTCTTTTTAAACCCGCTGAGAACCGGTCCCTTTCTTCTCCGATACAGCAAAAACCCATCCTTCTACATATGAATTTCCATACCATTTCTAAACTTCCTTCATCACTTTCACTAATTAATTAACAATTTAAATAAAAATTAACTTAAACTTTTCACTTTTAATTGGGAATTTTCCATTTGATTCAGCCCATTTACCCATGGGAAAACCGACCCGCTAAAACTCTTCTTCTCATATATCAAACCAGAACGCTGCTCCTCTGAAATTCGAACTCCATTGCCCCACCTCCACTCCAAAACGCACCCTTACCATCCTCTTAAAATTAAAACTAAAACCACCTTGAATCACCTCATCCAATTCTTGTCAACCCCATACCCATTTCAAAAAGCTCCAACAGTATTTCATCTTCTTCATAAAACCGGAACATCACCACTAAAAAGTGATCACAACACTTCTTCACTGCTGAAAACTCGCGTCATCCATTTTCTCCCCAAATTGTATATATACACGTTGATCAGCCTCTTCCCCTTTGTCATTTCTGCTCTTCAGTTTCATAGTATATCGCTGCAAACATCCGAACTCCCCACCATCAATACACCAAAATAATTCAAACAAATAATACCGTTCGTTCCTCTATCACTCCTCTTTTAACTCATGCCAAAAATACATAACTCGAACACTCCATGAAAATCCATTTCCAGGTATGTTTCGCTGCCATCAGAAAGGGTGCGAATTTTTTTATTTTGTAAAATTCCAAAAAAAACATACAGAGTCTACGCGAGCTCACGTATTCAAATGTCAAATCGAATTTGCAAACAAAAGCTTCAATTCCAGTAATCAATCAACCCTAGGTTTACTGGAAAAGCATCGCACGCCAGGGAACTTCATCGAGCTCGATGCAAAATATATGAGATTGATGCTTATACTAATACAAGCTCAGATATATGTATATTAACATTTATAGATTTAACTTTGATTTTATGAGGATTTTTAAACCGCACATTTTCTTTTACTATGAAAAAAAATACCGACGGCCACGAGGATTGACCATAGAAACTAGATGACTTAAGGATATAAGAATGTAAGGGTATTTATAGAGAAGTTTTAATATTTTTATATTCGAATATTATATTAATTTTTATTGCACCGCTGTCTATATTCATCGTTAAAAATCTCTATGATCACATACAATATCCAAATTCGATAAAACTAGACATACAGCTACAATTCGACATTACGGACCCAACGAAACTAGTTTCATCAAATTCCGAGTACGATTGCTCACACAGTGTATTTTTAAAGTCAAATTATCGACTTTTTTCACATTAAAATTCCGTACGACCACATACTGACTCCAAATATCACAGAAATTGAAATCAAGCAATAATTTATTATTTCGGATCCAACAAAATTAGTTTCATCAAAAACGGAGGTCGTTTGCAAAATTGGCTATTTTTAAAGCTCTAAATAAGCCCATTTAAATATTAATATATTTAAAAATAATTAAATTTAATATCAATGAATTAATATTATCGTATATATTCACAACAGAATATTATCTGGCTTCAAAATATACATATCTGGATTTACAACTCCATATTTCAAATCTAGTGTTAAATCAATATTCAATTTATATTGAAAATCCTTTTATAATATAAAATAGTCGTTATAAATTATAAAAGAATTCCATAACGACTTTTCGAAATTTGATTTAGACACAACTCCTAATGTACACGATGAAATCTCGATTTTTCTCTTTCATTAGAAAAATACACTTCACCAGCTCCAAACGTTTCTTATTTCACAGAAATCCGATTTAAAACGGCTTACGTATATTCGTATAAAGTTCGAATTGCCAAATTACGAACTACCGCACCATTTCAAGCTCGTTTATAATTATAATATAAATTATACGTTCAACTGACATTTATAAACAAATTCGTTAATATAATTCAATTCTAAACTGAATTATATAATTTAAATTGTCCAATTCACACAATATTGTGAATTCGGTTATTTCCGGTTATTTCGGAAATAAATATATTATTCTATTATTTATATTAATTAAATATTCAATATTATTTAATTCAACGAACATTTAAATCTCTAAATTGCTATTTAAATAATTAAATAAATTAATTATTATACCAAAAAAATACGGGACATTACATCTTCCCCCCTTAAAATAGTTTCTTCCTCGAAATTGCTAAGGTAGAAAACAAACCCTATTGACTGGATTAAAAATTATTTGTTTACTTCATAGTTTCAGTTTCCACCTAACCAATTTATTTCAATTAAAATATTGATTCATTCTTGTGACGGCCCGCCCCGCACCAGCCGCCATTTGCAGAGAAAGTGTGCTGTGTCAATGTCCAACCAGCACGGGACAGTCGCCAAAGAAAGGAATAGAATGGAATTTGAAGCTAGAACTACTAAAGGAACCTGTAGCATATCTCACAACGCATGGAATAAAATATAATAATAACATACTTTGACATAAAACAGGCGAGACAATGCATAAGCTGAAAACTAAACATCTCAGCAGCGGAAAATCCAAATACAACTTATGCTCCCCTTTATCATTATTACAACTTTAAAACTGTCTCTAAAGCAAAAGAAAGGACAGGTACACTACTAATGCCCAAAGTAGTGACCAGCAGCGACATAGGGACAATATATTTAGATAATACGTAGGAGCTCCTGCTCGTTTCTGGTACAGCTACTCGTGTACAACCAGCTAACCTGTCTCTAGTCTGCCCATTCACCCAGAGTAATAAGATGTGACGATCCCAAAATCTGAGGGGCGGTATTAAGGATAATCATTGGAATATAACACATTAATCATCATAGCAGAGTATAGATAATAGCAGAAACAATAAATAGAATAATTTTACATGGATATGACAGCGGAATCACAACATGTAATAACATCAGTGAAACACCCCACCTCCGTTAGGGTCACTCTCAAAGGGAATGCCCTAATTTTGGTGGAGGTTTATAAGTATAAGTCACAGATATACAAGACAGATATAAGAACACATATTTGTAAACAGCGGAAAAACAACAACTTTTATTTCATAAAAGCAAATACGTGTTACAACAACATCACCATGATTGTCTTACATCCTTTCCAAAAACATAACATAACACTTTCATAATCTGTCTTGATTACATTATTTAAAGAAGCATAAAGAAAACATAGATAAACTGCAAAACCCCCATGGTGGTTGTCCAAAGCCATAGTTCAAAACGAAAAGGTCCAAGCAATACATTTCTCCTCTTCAAGCTGGATGTTAAGGCTGGTCAAGCTGCCGTGTTCCCTCCCTGTGGACCTGGGGGGGGGGGGGACGGAAGAAAAGAAGACGAAAGAAAAGTAGAGTCAGACATAAAGCCTGAGTAAGTCTAGGACTATTCTATCTATGAATAAAGAACTGGGTATGATAAGTATAAACAAGAAGTGGGAAAGCACTATAACTTGGTTAAGTTGTCTAGGGTCGAATATACTATCGTACCCCATGTTAATCTCTGAACCCATATAAACTAGTTTTCCAACTGGCACCCCATAATCAGGGTGATGTGATCCATTCTATGATGATCGGCTCCTACTCGCATAGTTACATGTGTCTTACGGCCCCCGATGTTGTAGTTACCTATGCTGGTCCCACCATGGGGTGTATCAAGTCCCATGGTGGCGGCCCGACACAATCCTAGAATGCACAGGTATGCTACTGGTGTCCAGTGCCTTATTTTTCTGCGCCGGAGTGTGTGCACGCCCGCACCCCGTTAGAACCTACACTGCTACACCACCGCCGTCGATTTGACCTCTTACAATCAGCCCAGTAATCGTGCCCCACCCTGCCTAGTTTCAGGGTATCCTGATACACCTTCTAGGGTTACTACTGAAAAGGGTCCCCCGTTACTAGGTTTTCTATCTCTAGCCAACATGCTAAGTTGGTTAAGTGTTTTCTAACCTAACCCCCACCAGTCCGTTTAGTTTAGCATGTTCCATTTTGATTAAGTCTTTAGTTCACTTAATCCTAACAATCCTGACTCAGCCTTAATTGTCTTATTAAAGCCTTGACCTCTCACTTTAGACAGGTATTGTTGTGGCTGCCTGTTGCCGGTTGGTTCCGGGCAGTCTTACGCCACAACTCAGTCTAACCTCGGGTCCTTATTGGGCTCCATGTTTAACCTCCCACATTGGATAGGTATTGTTGTGACTACTGGACAGCCGGGCGGTTCCGGGCAGGTTTACATCACAACTCAATCCAACCTCGGGTTAAACACATCGTATGTTCTACATTTACATATTTTGTCTTTCTTCTTTATTTTCTTATATGTAAATATTTGCGGCCCATTATTAAGTTAATGGTGTAAAGGTTACACCAATCATGGGCCCAACCCATACTTGAATTTGGGCCCTTCTACTTTATATTTACATTTATTAATAAATTTAACCCAACGTTATTTTCCCCCGTTTAACATGTCCGTTTATTATATATATGTTGGGCTTAGCCTTTTTAAGCCCAACCTAGCCATGCGAAAAGGGGAGGCTTAAAGCGTGATTACATACACAAAAAGGGGAATGTGAACGCATGAACTTGCAACGTGACGTTGGAACTACAAAATAGAAACTGGTGTACTTGCATAGTGGTAACATATACTTTGGTCATAAAGCATAAGTGACATGAATCAAACCATGTAAACTTGTAGTTAAGTTAAGAATATCACTATTGACACATAAGCTTAACTACAGCATGAACCTATATTTTTATTCAGGCATAATGTCAAACATAAGCAAGTCATGTTCATAAGATTACTACATGTTTACAAAGGTGCTTACTTTTGTTACTAACACAAAAGTATAGTTCAACTTAATCATGATTTTAAATCTATTCACCTAACCATGGCATAAATATTTCTAACATGAAATCAGGATTTTTGCTTTAGTAATGGAAACTTGCAAAGGGGATTTTGAATCTAACCTAGCTATGTACCACATATGTCATCATATAATTCTTGTTAACAATATAGACCTAACATGGATTTCAATTATGCAAAAATATCAATCATAGCCTAGCCATATTCACAAGTTTGCAAATAGGTTTTCTAGTACAAAAGCATGGCTTAATACATAGATCATGGTGCCAAAATTTCAACATAGTTTCATATGAACTATAATAACCCAAATTTGTTCCAATTACGTACAAAATGATTTTTGTACAAAAATATACATTATGATGGCATAGTAGCAAAACCCCAAACTTGCATGAATTTCAATTAATCAACTACATACATGTAGCTTCACCATGGATTACATAATTTGCGAATATTCCAAACGTATACTTGCATAAAACTACCGCAAACATGTAGTTTTTTATAATGAATAACATAATTCGAGAATATCCAAACGTATACAATATTCCAAATCGATAAGAATCATAGTAACGCACAAATATGAATTACTTTATCGCCACAAATCAAGTATACAAACCAACACAATTATTTGTTCATACCAAAATAATACTCTACTTAAAATTGTGTGGCGAATTCTCCAATTTAGGAATTTGGAGATGCGATTTGATTTGATTAAGTTGCTTTATGCTTTAGAATTTGCCTCCTAATCCTCTCTCCAATTAGTGGCTACTCTTAGTCGTTCCTCAGCAACATGGTGGCCTTGTTCTTATTTTTGAATGAATAGATTAGGTTGAGTCTAGGGTCATTTTTATAGGGTTTATGAACTGATTAGGGCCATCGATGTTGCTTGGTTTGATCGTAGCCATTCATTCTAAAGAGTAACCAATTAGAGCCTGCCACCTAGCCATAATGACAAAGCAGACCCCTGAAAATCGACCAACATAGAATAGGCCAGCCAGGTTGGGCTGGGTTCGACCTGGCTCTGGACCAGGTCGACAGCCCTGTCGACAGCCCTGTCGACAGCCCTGTCGACCTGGCTAGACCAGGTCGACAGCCCAGTCGACCTGGGTGCATTGGGCGGGAGTTTTCCCGCCCTGGCCAATTGGGCCCGATTATTAATTTTTTTCTGAGCTGTTTTATTCTGTTCGAATTTTAAACTTAATTCAGAAACTTCCGAAGGCCATATCTTCTTCATACGGACTCCATTTTTCGAAAACTCGGACTCTATTTCGCGTATTTTTCCGAGACGAACGCAATGGCGTATCCCGTTTCCCTTAGTTCTTTGATTTGAAATTAATTATACTTTAATTTGCGAATTTCACAGTTGTAGAATTTTGCGGGGTGTTACATTCTCCCCCACTTAAAAGGATTTCGTCCCCGAAATCTTCAAGTTAGGAGGAATGTATATCCTAACATCCAATCATCCATCTACTCATCCATTAAACACGAGCATCCATTGTCCTTAAAAGACTTCTAATGCTTCATGATCATATGCGAAGTGTGTGTGTACATGTACTTATCTAATGCAAAATCAGGCGGTCTACTGATTCAGTTGACCTCCTTAATGCGAATTATGTAAGTGCCATGAATCCATTATGTATGCAAATTTTCCTATTCATGATTCTACATGAGTGCACAATCATTCAATACAAATGCAACATCCATATGACAACACATTAGAGTTCAACCATATACGAATGCAAACATATATGCATATGCAATATGAAGTGACTGAGCCGATCTAAAACCTAGATTGTGTGTGTATATGCAACCACGAGCAACCACTAGCAATCACTTGCAACCACTTGCAACCATCATCCATAACATGTTTCAATTACATGTTTCCATCCAAAGGGTTTCTACCTAAAAGATAAGATAGATAAAAGCGCAACTTAAGGAAAAGGAAAGATCAAGGATGTACCCTCGGACAGAAAAGGGTAGGCAGTGCGTATTCTAGCTTCAGTTTCCCAAGTCGCGTCTCCCTCGGCGTCGCTCCACTGAACTTTGACGAGCTTGACTTCGTGGTTGCGTAGCTTCTTCACTTCCGTTCCTAATATGCGGGTTGGAACTTTTCTTATGGTTGCTTCGCGTTCCACTTCGGCCTCTTCGAGTATATTTGGCTCTACCACCTCAGCAGACTCATGTAGACATTTTCGGAGATGTGAAACGTGAAAAACGTTGTGGACTCCGGCCAACTTCTCGGGTAGCTCTAATTTATAGGCCATTTTCCCAATTTTCTCGATGATAGGGAATGGCCCTACGAACCTTGGTGCCAGTTTTCCTGTGGTTCCAAAACGAACAACGTTCCTTAGCGGTGATACCTTGAGAAAAACTCTGTCTCCAACCTCAAATTCAAGGTCGGTCCTTCTCTTGTCGGCATAGGACTTTTGTCTGTCTTGGGCCGTCTTCATCCTTCTTCGTATTAAGTCTACTTTCTCTGAAGTCTCTCGGATCATATCTGGTCCAAGTATGAGCTTATCAGTAGACTCCCACCAACAAGTGGGTGATCGGCACGGTCTTCCATATAAAGCTTCGAAGGGCGCCATTCCGATGGTTGCTTGATAGCTGTTGTTGTAGGCAAATTCCACCAAAGGAAGGTGGTCTTCCCATGTCCCTCCGAAGTCGAGGACGCATAGCCTTAAAAGGACTTCCAAAACTCTGCTCACTCTCTCTGTTTGGCCGTCGGTTTGGGGATGATAGGCTGTGCTCAATCATAACTGCGTTCCTACTGCTTCTTGCAGACTCCGCCAAAATTCACTGGTGAAGATGGGGTCTCGGTCACTAACAATGCTAGATGGTATTCCATGGAGTCGAACGATTTCCTTGAGGTAAAGTGATGCTAGGGATGAGGCAGTTCTTTTACTTTTGACAGGTAAAAAGTGGGCGCTTTTAGTAAGCCTATCCACTATTACCCAAATGCTAGTGTTGCCTCTCCTAGACCTAGGCAGCCCATCGATGAAGTCCATTGAGATGCTATCCCACTTCCTCTGCGGGACCTCCAGAGGATGTAGCAGTCCGCCAGGCTTTTTCTGTTCTGCCTTAACCTGTTGGCACACCATGCACTTAGAAACGAATTCTGCCACGTCCTTTTTCATGCCGTTCCAGAAGAAAGTCCTTTTTATGTCTTTGTACATTTTATCTCCGCCTGGGTGTATCGTCATCTTGGAGTGATGTGCTTCCTCGAGAATCTTCTTTATTAAATCTTTTGTCTGTGGGACGCATAGTCTTCCGTCTCGCCTTAGCAAACCCTTATCGTCGATGGAGTATCTGTTGAGGTGACTTGAAGTCTCACCCCTAATTAGCTTATCAATTGTTTCCACAAGCTGAGGGTCTTCGCGTTGTGCTGTCCCTACTGAATCCACTAAAGTTGGGCGCACTTCGAGAGATGCTAGCAAGCCTGGTACGAAATCGGAGGAAGGCCTAAAGTCGAAGCTGGCTATAAACTCTAGGCTTTGTCTTTCAACAAACAACGGGCTTAGGGTCAATTTCTTTCGGCTCAACGCGTCGCCACTACGTTGCCTTTGCCCGGAGTGTAGGAGATTTCGAAATCGTACGAGGCAAGAAACTCCATCCATCTTTGTTGCCTCAAGTTAAGATCCTTCTGCGAGAAAAGATATTTCAACGATTTATGGTCAGTGTAAAGTTCGAACTTCTCACCTAGGAGATAGTGTCGCCAAGACTTGAGTGCAAAGACGATGGCGGCTAACTCAAGATCTTGGGTTGGGTAGTTCTTTTCGTGCACTTTCAACTGCCTCCCGCCATAAGCTACTACCCTTCCTTCTTGCATTAAGACAGCGCCTAGCCCTGTCCCACATGCATCCGTATAAACAGTGAACATCTTGCTCCCATCTGGCAGCGTCAAAACTGGTGCTGTTGTAAGAGCCTTTTTCAGTCGTTGGAAAGCAAACTCGCAATCCAAATCCCAATTGAACACTAGATTCTTCTTAGTCAATTTCGAGAGCGGAGCTGAGATTTTCGCAAAATCCCTTATAAATTTTCGATAGAAACCTGCTAGTCCTAGAAAGCTTCGGACCTCAGTTGCATTCCTTGGTGTCTTCCAATCCTATACCGCCACTACCTTAGCAGGGTCCACTGCTAACCCTTGTTTGGATACTATGTGCCCAAGGAACCTCACCTCTTCTCTCCAAAAGTGGCATTTGGAGAATTTGGCTTTTAGTTGATGGACTCGCAAAGTTTCCATGATTGCCCTTAAGTGCTGAGCATGTTCCTCTTCACTCTTTGAGAAGATAAGGATATCATCTACGAAGACCACTACGAATTTGTTGAGGAAATCTCTAAATACCCTACTCATCAGGTCCACGAAGTAAGCAGGTGCATTTGTCTAGCCAAAAGGCATGACAAGCCATTCAAAGAAGCCGTCTGGGGTTCTGAACGCCGTTTTATCGATGCTATCTTCGGCCACCCTTAGCTGATGAAAACCGGTTGCTAAATCGAGCTGGGAGAAAACAGACGCTCCTACAAGCTGGTCAAATAAATCGTCAATTCTAGGGAGAGGGTGCCTATTCTTTTTCGTTAGCTTGTTGAGCTCCCTATAGTCAACACACAGACGGAGCGAACCATCCGCCTTTGTAGCGAAAACCACTGGAGCGCCCCATTCTGAAATGCTTCTCCTAATGAACCCCTTTTCTAGAAGCTCTTTAATCTGTTTACTGAGCTCTTTCCTTTCCCGTGGAGCCATGTGTCTAACGGGTAACGCAACGGGCTTTGCATTATCTACAAGATATATGCGGAAGTCTATTTCCCGCTTCGGAGGCAAGCCCTTCACCTCTTCGAAGACATCCGGATATTCCCGGACCACTTTAACTGATTGCAAATTTTCAACAGAGGCATCTAGCGATTCAAGGTAACTAAGCATAACCGCATACGAGGGATTACAAGAGATTTCCAAAGTATTACCGAGCTGGGTTAGGAGCCTAACAACCCTTTTCTCCCAATCAAGGATGGCCCCATTACTGGATAGCCAATCCATACCCAAAATCAAACCATAACCCGAAAAGCCCAAAACAAAGGCACTACATTGAAATTCTACGCTTAGAATAGAAATTTTCAATCCCAAACAGATCATAGACAAATGAGTTGGGCCCCCAATTGGGTTTGAAACAATCAAGGGGTCCTCTACCATACTAGTTTTTAGGTGTAGAGATTCTACTAAAGCAGACGAGATAAAGGAGTGTGATGCGCCAGAATCAAATAAAGTGCGAACGGGGTGTTCATAAAGATAAACTACACTTTCTACAGAAGTATTTATACCTCGCTGTTGCAGAGGTGGCGCTTCCAGCACATGAACCTGTGCCCCTAGGGTGGATCCAGCCCTCTGCCCCTGTCCTCGTTTCTTTGGGCAGTCCTTAGCCCTGTGGCCTGTCTCACCACAAGAAAAGCACCCACCATTCTCCTTGGCCTTCTTTTTCCGGCAGTCCTTAACTAAGTGCCCCACTTTTCCACAGAAATTGCACTTCCTCTTCTCTTTGTTGCCTTTCCCGCCCTTCTTAAAGTCTGTCTTCTTAGGCTGCAAACCCTCTTTCTTCCCTTGAGAGCTTTCTGCCTTTTTCTCCTTCTTGCCATTATCCTCTTCATTCAGCAATGCCATTTGCACCAATCTTTCATACGTGGCTCCCATGGGTATATGGGTCATGGCCAAACTGTGTAATGGCTCATTCAACCCTTTGACGAAACGGAGAGCCTTCTTGTGTGGGGTGTTGACTAGGTCAAGCCCAAACCTAGCCAGCTCATCGAACTGATTCACATACTCTCTGACTGTCTTGTCCCCTTGCTTAAGAAATAAGAATTTTTCCAACTGCAAACTTCTTTCCGCATCTGAGAGAAATTTAGTCTCAAACCTTGCCCTAAAGTCCTCCCATGTCTCCACTGGTCTTTCAGCATTAGTGACTTCCCACCAGTAGGAAGCCTCGCCCTTCAATAGCCACACTGCCAATTGTACTTTTTGTCTATCCTCTACCTCAAAGATGATGAATAGGTCCTCAGTTTCTTTCAGCCAATTCCTAGCTGCCACGAAGGACTCAGTTCCATGGAAATCCTTTCCTTCCATAGCTTTAAAATCTTTACATATCTTAGCAAAAGTGTTTCCCCGTGGAGGAGGTGGAGGAAAAGGTGCTGCTGCAGCTGGATGATTTCCTGCAGCTGGGGGAGGAGGAACGGTAGGACCTGGCTGAGTGGCTCTTGCTTCTAAGAACTGTCTAAACCAACCAGGTATTGGCACCCCTTCTGGCAAGTTAAGTTCTTGGGACATGCTGAAACAAAAAGGATAGATTCAAAACGAAGGATAAGAGATAATACCTATGGCTTTGGGGAGTGGACTTTGCCTTTTAAAATAAAATAATATTTTTCTTTTAAAAATGCTTCTTTAAATTTCCTTTTTGAAGATAAATTTTTAGAACTTTTTATCTTATCTGGTAAACCTATGCTCTGATACCAAGTGAAACACCCCACCTCCGTTAGGGTCACTCTCAAAGGGAATGCCCTAATTTTGGTGGAGGTTTATAAGTATAAGTCACAGATATACAAGACAGATATAAGAACACATATTTGTAAACAGCGGAAAAACAACAACTTTTATTTCATAAAAGCAAATACGTGTTACAACAACATCACCATGATTGTCTTACATCCTTTCCAAAAACATAACATAACACTTTCATAATCTGTCTTGATTACGTTATTTAAAGAAGCATAAAGAAAACATAGATAAACTGCAAAACCCCCATGGTGGTTGTCCAAAGCCATAGTTCAAAACGAAAAGGTCCAAGCAATACATTTCTCCTCTTCAAGCTGAATGTTAAGGCTGGTCAAGCTGCAGTGTTCCCTCCCTGTGGACCTGGGGGGGGGGGGAACGGAAGAAAAGAAGACGAAAGAAAAGTAGAGTCAGACATAAAGCCTGAGTAAGTCTAGGACTATTCTGTCTATGAAGAAAGAACTAGGTATGATAAGTATAAACAAGAAGTGGGAAAGCACTATAACTTGGTTAAGTTGTCTAGGGTCGAATATACTATCGTACCCCATGTTAATCTCTGAACCCATATAAACTAGTTTTCCAACTGGCACCCCATAATCAGGGTGATGTGATCCATTCTATGATGATCGGCTCCTACTCGCATAGTTACATGTGTCTTACGGCCCCCGATGTTGTAGTTACCTATGCTGGTCCCACCATAGGGTGTATCAAGTCCCATGGTGGCGGCCCGACACAATCCTAGAATGCACAGGTATGCTACTGGTGTCCAGTGCCTTATTTTTCTGCGCCGGAGTGTGTGCATGCCCGCACCCCGTTAGAACCTACACTGCTACACCACCGCCGTCGATTTGACCTCTTACAATCAGCCCAGTAATCGTGCCCCACCCTACCTAGTTTCAGGGTATCCTGATACACCTTCTAGGGTTACTGCAGAAAAGGGTCCCCCGTTACTAGGTTTTCTATCTCTAGCCAACATGCTAAGTTGGTTAAGTGTTTTCTAACCTAACCCCCACCAGTCCGTTTAGTTTAGCATGTTCCATTTTGATTAAGTCTTTAGTTCACTTAATCCTAACAATCCTGACTCAGCCTTAATTGTCTTATTAAAGCCTTGACCTCTCACATTAGACAGGTATTGTTGTGGATGCTTGTTGCCGGTTGGTTCCGGGCAGTCTTACGCCACAACTCAGTCTAACCTCGGGTCCTTATTGGGCTCCATGTTTAACCTCCCACATTGGATAGGTATTGTTGTGACTACTGGACAGCCGGGCAGTTCCGGGCATGTTTACATCACAACTCAATCCAACCTCGGGTTAAACACATCGTATGTTCTACATTTACATATTTTGTCTTTCTTCTTTATTTTCTTATATGTAAATATTTGCGGCCCATTATTAAGTTAATGGTGTAAAGGTTACACCAATCATGGGCCCAACCCATACTTGAATTTGGGCCCTTCTACTTTATATTTTCATTTATTAATAAATTTAACCCAACGTTATTTTCCCCCGTTTAACACGTCCGTTTATTATATATATGTTGGGCTTAGCCTTTTTAAGCCCAACCTAGCCATGCGAAAAGGGGAGGCTTAAAGCGTGATTACATACACAAAAAGGGGAATGTGAACGCATGAACTTGCAACGTGACGTTGGAACTACAAAATTGAAACTGGTGTACTTGCATAGTGGTAACATATACTTTGGTCATAAAGCATAAGTGACATGAATCAAACCATGTAAACTTGTAGTTAAGTTAAGAATATCACTATTGACACATAAGCTTAACTACAGCATGAACCTATATTTTTATTCAGGCATAATGTCAAACATAAGCAAGTCATGTTCATAAGATTACTACATGTTTACAAAGGTGCTTACTTTTGTTACTAACACAAAAGTATAGTTCAACTTAATCATGATTTTAAATCTATTCACCTAACCATGGCATAAATATTTCTAACATGAAATCAGGATTTTTGCTTTAGTCATGGAAACTTGCAAAGGGGATTTTGAATCTAACCTAGCTATGTACCACATATGTCATCATATAATTCTTGTTAACAATATAGACCTAACATGGATTTCAATTATGCAAAAATATCAATCATAGCCTAGCCATATTCACAAGTTTGCAAATAGGTTTTCTAGTACAAAAGCATGGCTTAATACATAGATCATGGTGCCAAAATTTCAACATAGTTTCATATGAACTATAATAACCCAAATTTGTTCCAATTACGTACAAAATGATTTTTGTACAAAAATATACATTATGATGGCATAGTAGCAAAACCCCAAACTTGCATGAATTTCAATTAATCAACTACATACATGTAGCTTCACCATGGATTACATAATTTGCGAATATTCCAAACGTATACTTGCATAAAACTACCGCAAACATGTAGTTTTTTATAATGAACAACATAATTCGAGAATATCCAAACGTATACAATATTCCAAATCGATAAGAATCATAGTAACGCACAAATATGAATTACTTTATCGCCACAAATCAAGTATACAAACCAACACAATTATTTGTTCATACCAAAATAATACTCTACTTACAATTGTGTGGCGAATTCTCCAATTTAGGAATTTGGAGATGCGATTTGATTTGATTAAGTTGCTTTATGCTTTAGAATTTGCCTCCTAATCCTCTCTCCAATTGGTGGCTACTCTTAGTCGTTCCTCAGCAACATGGTGGCCTTGTTCTTATTTTTGAATGAATAGATTAGGTTGAGTCTAGGGTCATTTTTATAGGGTTTATGAACTGATTAGGGCCATCGATGTTGCTTGGTTTGATCGTAGCCATTCATTCTAAAGAGAGACCAATTAGAGCCTGCCACCTAGCCCTAATGACAAAGCAGACCCCTGAAAATCGACCAACATAGAATAGGCCAGCCAGGTTGGGCTGGGTTCGACCTGGCTCTGGACCAGGTCGACAGCCCTGTCGACAGCCCTGTCCACAGCCCTGTCGACCTGGCTAAACCAGGTCGACAGCCCAGTCGACCTGGGTGCATTAGGCGGGAGTTTTCCCGCCCTGGCCAATTGGGTCCGATTATTAATTTTTTCTGAGCTGTTTTATTCTGTTAGAATTTTAAACTTAATTCAGAAACTTCCGAAGGCCATATCTTCTTCATACGGACTCCGTTTTTCGAAAACTCGGACTCTATTTCGCGTATTTTTCCGAGACGAACGCAATGGCGTATCCCATTTCCCTTAGTTCTTTGATTTGAAATTAATTATACTTTAATTTGCGAATTTCACAGTTGTAGAATTTTGCGGGGTGTTACAATCAGAATAGCATAACATGGGATATAACTTAGTAAATAAAAGGAAAGTGATCAGTCATCATCGCCAGAGGCGGAATACATACATGCAGTGAGACATAATAAGGGTATCAGTCTACATCGCCGAAGGCGGTAGATATACATATAATAAGAAATGCGGAAAGTAAATCAGTCTGCATCGCCCGTGGCGGAATCATAATATAAGTACAGTAATGGAGGAAAAAGTCAAAGTCGTCTCTGTGAAGTCAGCCTCGCCATGAGCCAAAAATGCACTCTATGCAGTAGTGCAGAGCCAAAAACAACCTGTCACCTGTGAACTAGGCTGCCCGTGTGAAAATAAGGGCACCCGCATTTGCAAAGTGAAACAAACAACGAGTCAGTCATGGGGACTGGTATGAGGAATCTATTTAATAGTTAAACAACAGTAATAGCAAATCATAGGACCACGCCACTTTCGCGGAACGGGTTTACTCCAGTGATTGCTAGTGCATTTAAAACAAAGTAAATTCTTTTAAAACAACGCAATGCTTTTTGAAAGAATGAAGCCATTATAAGACTCAGGTCCCATCACACAATGCAACGCAAGCCGGAGGATAGAGTTTTACCTTATATGCTTGATACATATAAAGCAAAATCATTTGATATTATTACTAGTGCATATATGTTTCAAAAACGAATAGCATCATAAATATCAATCATAGGCGGCATAGCTACCATCTACTATGTCGCCATACTAGTTCTACAATCAAGTCCCTTATCTCGTACTGGAAATTGGATTTCCGTCATGAGTCGAGGCAAGGGGCAAGCTCCTCTCCGCTTCGAGACATTCTAGCAAATGCCTCAGGACTACGCACTCTGGGTAACCCCTGGATGCTTCAGGGCCGGTCCTCACTTAAGTTAGAGGATTAATTATGCCTGAACTCACGTTTCCCGGTCCTTACAGACCTATAATCGAGGCGCCTCGCATTCCAACAACCACAAAGGTGAAAAGTAGATATATATGTCAGGGCTGGTAAGTCACTGAGACCACCATAGCTAGAAAGAAACGTCATGCTCTCCCTATAGTCCGTATCCCGTTTTTAACTCATACCGAGGTGTGAGGCTCGCAAATCTACGAAATACACAAAGCCAAGTCACGAAGACCTTGCTTTGATCATCTTCCACAAGACTTTGCTTTGCAACAGTAGCCTTGATCACAGCACCTTGGCATGCCACATAGGCAGTCCACTCCATACGATTGATTTCCATCGATATATAACCTCTGAGCTCGTACGTCTCAGAGAAGGGCGTTAAGCAAAAGAATAAATTCTCCGCCGCCAAACAGATATATATTTAACAGAGATCAATCAGTATAGAACAAAATCCAATGTCAGACACATAGTCCATTTACAAGTCCGTTCTGGGTCTGAACGAAACCGGAGGCATCAAATTCCTCGTATATCGGTCCAATCAACACATACGTTCAGACGGCTACTACTTCCATCCCATTTCGGTAGCTACTCCGGTCAGGAACCTCAGTAGCGCCCATCCAACCGATACGAAGATCGTCGGTCTTGAATCGTCTTTGCATTTTCCAATTCTAATCGCTCGATAAATTATTTGAAATGAGGGTTAGCTCGGCCTTTTCAAATAATTCACGTCAATAGAATTTAAATTGATTCTTTTTATGGTTATATTATTCGACATCCATCATTTAGTTCTTTAGTGTTATTTTCGCGTCAAACACATACAACCATAAAATATCAAACAATTCAAGCCCAATTGGTTTACTTTCAATCAATGTTGCTTATAATATTTTATAACGATTTTTCGCCATTTTTATTAATTTAAAAATGGCCATATTTAATTAAATGACGTTTCAGGTCGTGTCGTGACACTGGCGCTGTTTTTCCCTTAATTTGTTTTACACATATCGGAAAATCTAACCGTTGGATTTCTACAAAGTCTATATCAGTGGGAAGATATTCCCAAAGCGAACCCAACGGTTCTAGTTTCGTGAAAATTCGATGGTCGGATCTTCCACACTAGTCGTTTGAAGTTACGGTTTCAAAATTCGAACTGCAGCGTCGTTATTCAATTCAATTTAATTATATTTATATATAAATATAAACGATTCTAGCGCTGTTTTTCTTCTAATTTGAATTAAACATTCCGGACAATCCAACCGTTGGATTTTTACAAGGTTGGTGCCGTCGGAAAGATATTTCCAAAGCGAACCCAGCGGTTGCGGTTTCGGGAAAATCCGATGGTCGGATTTCTCGCACTAATCGTTTCAAATTACGATTCCGAAACGCGAACTGCACGGCCTCTTTTCCTTTTAATTATATTTATATTTATATATATAAATATAGTTCATTCTATTATTTCTACTATAGTTTATTCTATATTTTCAACTTCGTTTTCACTTCAAATATTTCACTAACGCCTTAATATTTCGAAAAATTTCGCCATAACCTCCTTTGTACAGGGAGGGGTTTGGAAATTTATTGGGCCGTGTTAGGTACCGAATAAATCCTAAAAAGCATTCACATATTTATAGTGATATATTCTAGTGTTTACGGGGGAGCATGTATTGATAATCACTCCAGAGAATAAATTCTCGTCACCCCCGTTTCCGTGTGGAAATAAATAGTCCATGTGTCGTATCTAATAACTACAGCGACATGATTATTATCAACTCCAGACCCGTGTGGGGTTTTTATTAATCCGGCGATTTTTCATTATAATTTATATTTTCCATATCAGTCATCAGTTCAACCTGTAGTATATAGTCATCGCCATACAAGCCTCTCGCTCGTATGGTAAATCTTCCACCTCGTCACACAAGCTCCAATTGCTTATGTGGAATATGATGAAGTATGCTTATCATCAAGAAGTATGCCATGTAGTGTAGTTCAAAATTAATTGTTACTATCCTATGGCGTTATTTATTATTTCACACAGAATAACCAGCACTCTGCATCCAATGGCATCCACAGGAGTTGATATATAAATAAAATTGCGCAGCCAACTCATCAAGGTTTACCTATTTGTCGGGCACGCAAATAATTTCTTTACTCTACAGCTAATCCATTTTTCCTGTTCAACACATGTATATATATGCAGAACAAAGCTAATAATAATATTTCTAGCAAACTATTATTTATTTTAACACGTGTGTATTTTTATCTAAGCATATACATGATAAAAGAAATATTTTTATCATCAAAAATATTTATTCGACACATGTGTATTTTTAACACTCCATATTTACAATAAAGGTGTAGTTTTTATTGTCTATTCAATTTATTTTAAAATACGATAACATTCAACACATGAATTTCAACTCGACGAACGAATTGCAATTCAACAAATGAATATTCTATATAGTTTATATATATATAAAAATGTGATTTTTATCGCTAAAGCTATTTGTTTAAATTCAAATAATATTCAACACATGAATTTCAACTCAACGAATGAATTGCAACTCAACATATGAATATTCACTATGGATTGTATATATATAAAAATGTGATTTTTATCGCTAAAGCTATTTGTTTAAATTCAAATAATATTCAACACATGAATTTCAACTCAACGAATGAATTGCAACTCAACATATGAATATTCACTATGGATTGTATATATATATATGAAAATGTGATTTTTATCGCTAAAGCCATTTGTTTAAATTCAAATAATATTCAACACATGAATTTCAAATCGACGAACGAATTGCAACTCAACACATGAATATTCTATATAGTTTGTATATATATAAAAATGTGATTTTTATCACTAAAGCCATTTGTTTAAATTCAAATAATATTCAACACATGAATTTCAAATCGACGAACGAATTGCAACTCAACATATGAATATTCACTATGGATTGTATATATATATATATAAATGTGATTTTTATCGCTAAAGCCATTTGTTTAAATTCAAATAATATTCAACACATGAATTTCAACTCAACGAACGAATTGCAACTCAACACATGAATATTCACTATGGATTGTATATATATAAAAATGTGATTTTTATCGCTAAAGCCATTTGTTTAAATTCAAATAATATTCAACACTTGAATTTCAAATCGACGAACGAATTGCAACTCAACACATGAATATTCTCTATGGATTGTATATATATATAAATGTGATTTTAATTGCTAAAGCCATTGTTTAAATTCAAATAATATTCAACACATGAATTTCAACTCAACGAATGAATTGCAACTCAACACATGAATTTCAAATCGACGAACGAATTACAACTCAACACATAAATATTTCAGAAAATTTCGGCAGCATAACGGCAGGGTAGTTAAAACCGGGACCGTCCCTAGTACGGCTCCTCGCTCTACCTTAAAACCTCGCGGTTTTTGACAATGGGGATCATGCATTTAGTTCGCACGCAGGCGGCATGTTTTATTTTCAATTCCACAATCCTATTCTATTTTGTTTCAACCACAAGAGGGTATTTTTCAACCACAAAGGTATTTTTCAACCATAATATCAACCACAAACAATTATTCCCAACCATTCGTCATACCATATAATACCACGTCAATCACAAGCAATAAATATCGTCCATGGTCTGTGGACGAGGGGAGTATATATATATATATATATATATATATAATAATTCACTTGCATTTCATCACAATTTAAAGCATATATGTTTCATTCAACGCTTGTATAATTTATACATCGCTAATATAACTTATACAACACATGTACAAGAGGTATACAATGCGTATATAATTTACACTTCACTTATATAATTTATACAACACGATTTCATTCACACAAATAGTTTAGATTCCTCACATTGGTTATTGCAGTGCTAAAAATCGTAGGAAGGTCATAAAAATCTGCGGCTTCTTCTAGAATGTAGAGAGCCTCCTTGCGGTCACAGTGTCTCCTGTTTCATCAAATTTCGTTAAAGAACAAAAAAGATATTATTTTTCAAAGTTTTGCAATGCTTTATAGTGTAAAAACAGTTTAAAATTATATAACCCGTTAGTTTTCAAACCTGCTCAAATTTAGGTTTTGATTTTTCTCTCGATTCGTTGCTCGATAGGTTGATCAGATTGTCGGACGTCGTCGAGGGAGGTATGAGCTTTCTGGCGCCACCAGTATCCTCCAGTTCGACGTCGAGATGAACCCTGGGCGGCGGCTTAAACGTGCCGACTTTGGAGCGCCAGAACTCGATGGCTGCGCCTCTGATGGTGGCGAGACTGGGTCGGATGTGGAGAGGGGACTAAGGCGGTCAGAAACTTCAACTGGCGGAGGCGGCGAAATCGACTGAGGCGGCGACAAATTCGACGACAAGCTTCGTGCTTCCTGAGTCGTCCAAATCGCTGGCGGCTAGGGTTTCCTTCGTATTTTATTTTTTTTTTTTATAAAAGAAAATTTTCTATTGGTCCGAGCTTTATAGGAAGTTTTAAATAGTGTTTTTGCAAACGGACTCCTTTTTAAACCCAACGACTGTCGTCCCTAGCTAAATACCCCCATTCCGGACACAATGGGATATGTTTCGTTAGCCAATTCAACTGTTACAGTTAGTTATTTTTCAATTTAAAATATAAAACATTCGATATTTAATTTAAACGTACATTTCAATTTGCCAGGGCCACAAATTGAATCGAAAAATTCCATAAATTTAAATCTAGCTTTGTTTTGATGATACGGTCCTAACAAAACTAGTTTCGTCGAATTCTGAGCTCGTTTGAAAAATGGCCATTTTTAGGTCGACCCTATTTAACAGAATTTGACCAATCACATTTTCTTTTGCCCCGCTCACATACTAGCTTCAAAAATTATGAAATTTGAAACTTAGCAATAATTTGACATCCCGGACCCAACAAAAGTGGTTTCGTCGAATTCCGAGGTCGTATGCAAAATATCAATTTTCGAGGGCTATATAGCGACCTTTCTGAAAGTTCATTTGGACGTAACTTTTGATTTCCGTTATGAAATTTTGATTTTTCAGATTCGTTAGAAAGGTATTCATAAACAGATTTAAATATTTTCAGTCTCGCTAAAATCCGTTATATTTTCCACCCGGTACAGTCAGACAAAGTTTGTATTCTAAATTTCAAACTACAATACTATACCCAATTCTATATTTTATTGAAATAGGCTATTTCAACAATTGAAATTCTTTGGTAATAAACTAATTTAAAAATTTTAAATTGGTTCACATTTTCCAGGTTATTACAATAGAAGAGACATAAAACTCTGGGTTGGTCAAAAGTCTGGTATGAGCGATAAGCAACAAATCAGAACAATAACAGGTATACTAAACCTACCTGGACCTGCAACCAAAGAGTTAGCACTACATACTGTAGAACACTCTAAGGTGCCACTAACATATGGTGTAAAGAATACGGGGGGTGGGGGTGTGTATGTCATAGTGATGGCAAACAATCAAGCATAGCAATCATCCTCACATCTCTCACTCAGTGCGTAAAGCATACGATGTCTACCACTTTGATCACCCAATTCCTTGCTATGATCACTCTGCCCCATGGAGTCATAACAACCCCACTGCACTGAACCATAGCCACTAATCCTTTGCTATGTCCACTCTGCCCCATGGAGTCATAACAGCTCCACTACACTGCCTTATAGCCTTGCTACGATCACTCTGCCCCATGAAGTAGTAACTACCCCACTACACTGATACGCAGCCTAACATCCGTCTTGGTGGTGAATCAAAGCTATAGACGTCGATAACCCCTTAGCACATGTCTCATAGCAAATTCCAATCACGAAGTTAGCTTGTTAGTTCTCAACTGGATTCTGAGTACGAACTTCCCATTTGGAATACCTTTGCATCTCGGGTTTTGGTCATCATCTCCGGATCGTTCGTTTCTCCACTTCGCTCCACCTTGGATCGTGCTCCTCGGTTCGTGATTGATGCCACTCATTGGATCGGTTCGTGGTCACTCCTTCGATTCGGATCGTCTTCTTCCTGGTCGGATCGGTTCGTGACAAGAATCCCCAGTTCTGTCTTCCTCTACAAGCACCCCGGGTCGGGTCAAGTCCCTCAAGTCCACCCATGGTGCATCGGTTCGGGTCGTAGAAGGGGTTCGGGTCGAGTGACGCGGTTCGGATCGGGCTTATTCTCTCAAGCAGGTCGGGTCATAAGCTCTGATCTCTTGGCGACTCGTGATGCAACAGTTTAGGGGAAACGGTTCGGTTCGTGCTTTCCCCCTCCAATCTGATCCGGTTCGGCTAATTTCCTGCACTTCTTTCCAGCGACTGTTTTACGCCATTCGACGCTGTTTTTGACCAAATATAATTTTCTAATCAATCATAAAGCATACCACACAGTCATAACAGCATATAGAATTGACCACAAACACCAAAACGACAACTTGATAGGTTAAAATGGATCAAACATAGCCAAAACCCCATATTTTCCCTTAAGCTTGCTTAAGTGAAACTAATTATAGGATTAGTAAAACTTAACCAAATTAACCGAATTTTCTAACAGAGGCCTAAAACAATATTTCGAAATTTATAAATATTTTTCCAGAATTTAACCATGTTTAAATTTGCTAATTAACACTAATTACCCTTAATTAACCATAATTAGTGAGGAACTATGCATATCACTCACCTTGGCCACAAACAAAATACCAAATCTGAAATTATCCTCTGTTTGGCGCTGATCCCAAGGCTGTACAGCAGTTCTAACCTTGCTTTGGTGCTATTTCTCCTTAATTAGATGTAATTAAGCCAAATCTTCAATTAGAAAGTGGTTTAGAGGTGTTATAGATGTTGGAGGCCATTACCAGGGTTCCAAGAATGAAAGTGGCAGCTGAAAAAGTGTCTAAAGAAATGTTTTCTAACCCTAATCATCCCTTAAATACTCCAAATCCCGAAATCCCCCTCTGGGCCTAGCTGTTAATTACCCAAATAAGCCCGGTTAAGCTGTTGTTCACCTTCTAAACCTTAATTCAGCCATATCTCCCAAATGGTAAGTCCGTTTTTCACATATGACCACTCTACGGAAAGGTAAACCATCATCCGTATCTAATGGAAGTGGTTCCAGGTCAAACCTCCTTTCCAATCAAAAGTTATGGACGAAACAAGATCAGCTAGGGGCAAAACGGTCATTTAAAAATCGGCAAAAATCGTGAACATAGGAAATGTCCCCATTAGTCGTCTCCCAAAGTTACATGACTATACGACTCCGTATGTGAGGGAAATAAATATTCTATGATTCTTCGATGCGTAGAATGCAGGTCGTTACATCCTCCCCCCCCCCCCCCCCCCCCCTTAAGAAATTTCGTCCCCGAAATTCCTTAACCGAAAACATACAAAGGATCCCGCATGCCTACTAATCATTAACAAAACAATAAAGCATACAAAACAACACAACAAGCCTATCCTAGCATGTTGTTTACTAATAAGGAAGTACTATACCGATATAAAAAACCTTATCAGGCGAAGAGTTCTGGATACTTCCTCCTTATATTCTCCTCTGTTTCCAAAGTACAGTCTTCCTCATCACCACCCCACTGAACTTTAACTAATTTCACCGCCTTCCTTCGAAGCTGCTTCGTATCATTCCCAACAATACGCATAGGCCTACGGTTCCCAACCGCCTCGGGTTCAACCTTGATATCGTCCAACTGATCCAGTGTAATAGTCACACTAGGGTCATTCACAAACTTTCTTAATTGGGAAACATGAAATACGTTGTGAACTCCTGCCATCTTATCTGGTAATTCAACTTTATATGCCAAATTCCCTATTTTCTCAAGAACTGGGAATGGACCAACAAATCTTGGTGTTAACTTGCCTCTCCTGCCAAATCGAATCACGCTCTTTAACGGAGAAATCTGGACAAACACCAAGTCGCCAATGGAGAACTTTAAATCTCTTCTCCTCTTATCAGCATAACTCTTCTACCTATCTTGGGCAGCCTTCATTCGCTGTTGAATGATCTTAACCCTATCTGAAGTTTCTCTTATCACATCTGGTCCAAGCATAAACTTCTCACCAGTTTCTAACCAACATGACGGTGAGTTGCATGGTCTTCCGTAAAAAGCTTCAAATGGAGCTATACCAATACCGGATTGACAACTATTATTATATGCGAACTCCACTAGATGCAAATAGTCATCCCATGTGTAACACCCCGTAATTTTATAACATTAAAATTCACAAATTAAAGTATACTTAATTTTTTAGAAGAAGAATTAAGTGAAATCGGTTGCACTATTATGTTCGTTTCAAAATTTTGGGTCAAGATAGACATTTGGTTTGCACAAAACGGATACCTTATGAAGATGTTATTAAGCCTTGAATTTTGTATGCATATGAGAAAACAAAAATCTATATATATATATATATTAAATAAATAAATATGCAAAAAAGTTCAAAACAGTAAACCGGGAGGGGAAATAACCGAACCGGCCCATTTTTGAGGTCAACCCGAGCCTCGCTGGGTCGACTAGGGGTTGATTCAGGGTGTTTGGCTATCAACCCGTAGGCCGATTCGCTCTAAGGCAGATGTGGCATCTGATTGGTTCTCATGATTCATGGTTAATCTAATGGTCCTAAAACACTCTCTACAACTATACAAGGATCCTAAACCTAAACCCTAATTCATTAACAAACATGAATGGTGCCTCCATGCTCCTAAAACCTAAAGTGACCTAGCCTCCACCCTAATCAATTAATTCAAAAAAGAAGATAAAGATAACAAATCAACGCCTACATCAACGGAAAGCTAAATCAACTCCATAAAATCAGATCCCAGAGTCGTTCTTCTCTTTCTTAGACTACAATTTGTGAGTACATTTATTTTCAGATATGAAATTTAATTATGATCTTGACATGGGTATAAATCTGAATTGGAGATCTATCTTACTCTTTGTAACACCCCACCTCCGTTAAGGTCACTCACAAAGGGAATGCCTTAACTTTGATGGAGCATTTTAGTAAACAGAACAGAATATTACAAGACAGATATAAAAATAGTACTTGAAAAACTATATAACTTTATTGCAGCGGACAGAAATCAGTTTGGTTACAACTTTACCAAAAACTCAAGTACATATATATCAGCCTTGTTCAAAAGCCATCAGAGTACAAAACTTTAAAATCATAATCCCACAGAACGGAAGCTATACAGAGCCAAGCCATACTTTAAGCACTTCAGGCAGAAGGAATCCGGATCAAGCTAAAGTATTCCCTCCTTGGATAACCTGGGAGGGAAACGGAAGAAAAAGGGGCGAAAACAAGCAAGGTCAGACATAAAGTCTGGCAAGTCCAGTGATTTTCAGTTATGAACAGATAATAATAACATGACATGAAAAGAAAACTGGATGAGAGATAACAGTAACAGGTGTAGCAGATATTACATAAGAACAGAATGACATAAGCTATTTCTTTACACTTCTCTGCACTAATACTAGTATAACAGAATTAGGTGCCACCCTAATGTCTAAACTGAAACAGAAACGGGTATAGAATAATTTCCACAGAAGAGAGTGCTAGTAATGGGCCTTTACCACCCGAACAGAAACAGACAGAAGCAGAAACAGATTAATCCCTACGGAAACAGAATGTAGAATTAGGTGTACACTAGTGATTGGGCCTTTACCACCCGAACAGACGGTACCACGCAGAAATAGACGGGTGTTTCCACCCAACAGAAACAGACGGTACCAACAGAAACAAACAGAACTAAGTGTACCCTAAAACCCTACCCCAAGCGATCGGCTCCCTAATACATAATACCATGTGTCGGCCCCACAGCAGGGTGTATCACACCTTAAAGTGACAACCAATTGGCACAGGTCTATTTAAAGATGTCACGGCGTCTTACATCCTCAGAGGCAGACCGGGATCCATGCACGCACATGACCCGGGTGGAACGCACCATCAACACCTCTTGCCATTATCAGAATGAACCACTTATAATTAGTTCACTAAGCGTGCCCGGACCCTACCTACTGTTGGGTCAAAGTTTTGATACCAGAAAGGAATACTGACTAATATGGGTCCCAAACAACAGATGACACAAGTAATTCCCCTCCTATCCTTGTGTCCCCAGACTAACAGATTTCAGATTAACTTGTTTACAGGTCCAGACATACAGAATTCTGATCAACTAGTTCACAGACAAGTTTTCAGACTAACGGATCAGATATACAGATTTAATAGACTTACCGATTAACCAGTTACAGATTAACAGACTTACAAATTTGTCTAACTTTGTAATTGGGCCTACAGATTCACGGAACAGATTTATTAAATTCGTCAGTCTAGTGGGTTTAACCCTCTCCGCCCAACACGTTTTAGACATCATATTTATCTCATATTTTCATTAATTAAATATTAATGCCCAGACCTCTCACATTAGACTGACAGTTTGCGGCTACTGGTTAGGCCGATTGGTTCCGGGCAGATTTCTGTCGCAAACTGGGTCTAACCTCGGGTTTCAAGCACGTTATGACTAGCTTCTCACATTAGAACCTATTGTTTGCGGCCACTGGAATATGCCGGGCGGTTCCGGGCAGAATTACGCCGCAAACTCATTCTAACCTCGAGTTAGCCATGTTTATCTTAGCGGCCAATTAATTAATGATTTACCATTTATACCCACGCCTAATATACATGTCAATTATTTATAACTAATTCAGATTATGTCAATAACAGACTGAATATATCAACTTAACAGACATAGCAGATAACATGTTTAGGCGACTTAACGGATTCAGCAGATTAAGCAAACTAGCAGATTTAGCAGATAACAGATTAGGCATCTCAACAGATTTAGTTTAGCAGATTTGGCATTTTCAACAGACTTAGCAGATGACAGATTTGGCAGATGAACAGATCTAGCAGACTAGGCAGTAGAGCAGAACTAACAGATTAAGCAATATAACAGAACTAGCAGATGGCAATATAACAGAACTAGCAGATTAGGCAAATATAGCAGAACTAGCAAATTAGGCAAATATAACAGATTTAATCATTCCTTAAAGTTTCACAAACATATCTTGCCTAATTATAAATCTTGCCTAAGTTCACATGCATATATAATAGTCATGATTCACAATGATCATATACCCTATGTTTGCATTAAATTTACATAGCACGGATTATGGTCATAATTTACCATATATCATATGTTTCAATTTTTATTAAACTTGCATAGTACAGAAGATCCATATATAAATTATACCAAATATAGCCATCTATTACTATTCATGTCATATATCCCAAAGATCCCTTACTTAGGTGTTTATTTACATTAATAGATATCCTACTTTCATGTAAATCTTTATACCTAAACCATATCCTCTTTATCTCAAATCATATGTTCAATACAGTCTATATTTATGTCCAATTATGTGTCCTCAAATTTATGTTCTAGTTATAGTCCATGTTCTTTCCTCAAATCAGTCACCTATTGGTCATGCCCAATTTATGCATCATTCATTTTACTGTCCCAAGCATTTTAGCGTATGTTAATCTCTTATGAGATTGGCTTAGGCTCGTGGTAGCCTGGCTATAGAACAGAAAGCAGAAAGAAATACAGAATAAGGTAGATCTAAACAGAACAGAGTAGATATAATCTCAGATTCAGATTTACAATTCATGTCATAATCAGAATTAACGTTTATATCGGAAAATAACTGCACTTGCCTTGATTGGATTAAAGAAAGAACTTTAGTTATTGTAGAATCGTCGCAGAAGCTTTAATCTCTAATTTGAATTGAGTTGCTTAGGTTGATGTTGATTAGCTTCTAGTTTTGATTCCAGCAGAGTAGCGACGCCATTTTTATTTTTATTTAGAACGGAGGCAGAGAAGAAGCAGAATAGAATTCTGTGTAGAGAAGGCTAGGGTTTGGGGCTGTTTAAATAGGGCCAAGTCAACGAATCTAGACATAAATTGGACCAGGTACATAAGATTGCACCCAGGCTCAAAACCAGGTTCGGAGACCAGGTCAACCCCCAGGTCGACTGCCCAGTCGACCTGGTCGGGGGGGTCGACTGCCCAGTCGACTCCCCAGTCGACCTGGGTACTGGGGGTCGACTACCCAGTCGACCTGGGTCCTGGGCGGGAAATTTCCCGCCCAGCCCACTTCTGGGTTTGAATTCGAATTTTGAATTCGAATTTCGAGCTGTTTTCAATTCTGTAATGACCCGAAAATCCGGTCCAATTTGAGCTGACCAAATAACACAAGTCCAACCCCAAATTTTACTGGAAATTCAAGAAATTAATAGAAAGAAGATAGAAGGTAAGGATAGATAAGATAAAACTAATAGAATAGAGGAAGAAGAAGAACATCATCAGAGTAACACGAACCTCACAACGGAACGAATAACATATAATATATATAACATAACTTGAAATATACATCTGTATTTGAATATACATCATTATCAAAGTACAACACTTACAGCACAGCGGAAATAAACTATAGCTATATGATCCTGAAGCCTCCTGCTCCAGCTCTTCAAGTGTATCTGTAAAATCCCGACTACTTGACTGCCTGTACAAATTTAGGCACACAAGAGTTTAGGGAAACAAACAAATAAACTCCGGGTCAGTCATGGGACTGGTATGAGTAAAACAGTTTAAAACAGTTATACAGGTATACGATATCTCATTAGACTACGCCGTGAATACGGAACGGGTTTTCCCTTATAAGAATCCAACATCTTTGACAAGAAATATCATTCTGTTATTATAATAATGTCTAAACACAAATAGATATCAATCTAGCAGAACGCTTTCATCTCACGTTCTACATATATAGTATAAAATCAAAATTGCAAGCACGTATTGGATAATGGATTTCCAACTATGACAAGGTATGGAACCACCTTCCGATTAGTGTACTCTTGGAACGATACACTGGAGTTCAACAAGAACATCTTGCAACTCAGCTACATATGACCGACCACTCATTTCGCTTGAGTGTATCGAATGTACATCACCAACAGTTGGGATTAGCAACCGTTTCCCGTATATATATGGGACAGCATTGATAGATTAAAGAACCAAATGAATATTCTCTAGATAGGTGATTATACACCCTACTTCGGTGCGATCGACTTAGCCATGCTGCCTGCCCGATTTTTGTCATTTCCTATTTGGTGAGGCCAGAGGCTACGATTACTTTCCATTCATTGATAACACGATCACTTTGAATGCCACATTGTCAGATCTGTTAATCACTAATTGGTTTACCCAAATATTCTGGATGTTATGTGAAGGGAATAAATCTGTTGCAACCATATATATTTATACAGACCAATCCATTCGATCATTGGAAATACTTTGTCAGACATTCGTCCATTTATGTTCGTTCTAGGATTGAACGAAACCGAATGCACTATTTAGTACATCCATCCTAGGCAATCTCTACCTAGGACTTATACAACAGCCCTTGCACTTTACTCCTTCTTCAATTTTCGTTGGCATATTCGCAACGCTTATGCCAATATAGAGTGGTTCTTTGGATAAGAATCCAACTGGTCTCTCAATATTAACAACGTTAAAATGGTCAAAACTTTGATAGTCTGTGATTTAACTATCAAATGAAAACATGTCAGCGTTCACACAACGATCTTAATTTCAATCATCAAACATATATATATATATATTCATATTTCCTTATTTTCTATGATTTGAAAATATGCGTCATTAACATGGGAAAACATTTCCAATCCTCATTCACCCATCACTACCATTCCACAACTATTAGTCCCTAACTGAGAACTAGTAAGAGAACAATTCTCTAAGTATAAACCCCGAAGGCCGAAACCAACATCAGATCCACACTCAGAAAACCATTCGACTTAACTAATCTCAAGTCAGTTTCTAATATTGTTTAACTCTATATCTTTAACTCTATTTGATTAACTCTGTTTGGATAATTCTAACTGATCGACCCTAACTGATTAACTCTAACTGGTTAATTTACTCTCTTTGATTAACTCTAATTAATTAACTCTATTTCCTTTTATAATATCGTATTTATTTTCTGAATAAATATTTCCTTTATTCTATTTATTTATTCCCTAAATAAATAAATAATCCCAATTACTCTATTTGTAAATGTTCAACAAATATTTTCTTTTTATCTTTATTCTATTTGATTGACAAATATTTTCCCTTTATAACTCTTTTGATTTATAATTATTTCCTTTATAAAACCCTTTTTCCCTTAATATATAAAATCCATCGATTTTATATAAATAATTTATTTTCAAAAATCTACTTTGTAAATCCCCTTTCTATTTCCCAGTATTCTTATGGTATTTTATATACCAAACCACAAAGATCGATATTATTTAAACACACATAATCAAACAGATTATATCACACCATATATTACCATATATGATAAACAATAAAATAAATGTTGAGGAATCCAGTCGGATTCCTCCAACCTGTATTCCTGCATCCACAGATGTTAATACAATAAAATCAACATCACTTTCAGTTCAGTTTGAATTATTCTGATAAACATAATCAATATATATATATATATATAATTTCAACTAACTGACTAGCAGTTTAATCAACCAATCTACACAACAGTCAATCAATATCTAACAGTTCTAAAAGTACGTTATAAAAATATAACTGTTCAGAGTTGGTGAGTTTTACTCACTTTGTTTGCAGTTGACGGTTCTTCTTTGATTTGTTCTAAAATCAAACATGTGTTTGATTTTATCACGGATTTCCAGTAGCCTATTCCATAGCTACATTAGTTCTACAAATGTACATCTTGTCTTTACGAATCCCCTGCACCCAATTCCGTCCAATTCAGAGTTTAAAGTCACGAGAATGTCTCCTTCCAGTTTGAAACTGCTGTAATCCAACAATGGCCTTCTGCCCAAAATCAAAACTCCTTCATTCTCTTGCAAAACCAACAGCAAACCTCTCCATACCCTAAATCTCCTGATTACTTGCGCTAGCCCTTGTTTCAATTTAACCTAGGCAACATAAAAATAGTCCTTCCACATCTTGCCAGTACCAGACTCCCTCCATAAATCAACAAACTGAAATACCACTCTTCTTCTCACCATTTAGTCCTCCTCCGAATTCTTCTTCTTGATATCATCACAACACCTAACTTGTTTTCTTCCACAAAAAAATTGGGTTCCAACAGTTCCTTCGTGACCTACAGGACCCAAGAATTCTTTTAACCCGGTTTGTATCCACCAATAAGCCATTTAACAAATAAATTAAATATAATTAAAAGGCTTAATTAGTATATTAAACCCAAACATATCCGGAAAGCAACTCCACACTAACACAGCCTTCAACTTCATTGCCTTACGTTCTACACAGTATTTCACCAATTCGAACTCATCTACACTTACTTTTCCTCTAAACAAAACCCGATTTCCTTCTGCCTTTTCAATTCTTCTAGCCACATACAGCTCACACCCCATCCTCAACTGCACAAACACACTCCATCATACTGTTATTCGTTAAAATGCTGTGCCCTTCCTTTCCATTGTATTGTTTTCGTTTTCCCCTGACTTTAAAACTTTCACACTGCTCGGATCCTTCTTGTTGTCGTTGGGAGCACTAGGCACTGCTTTGTGCCCTTCCGTACTCTCGCAAATACCACTTACCGACCTCCCCTTCATATTTGAATGCCTGTATGTTTTGTCCTCATCATTTGAAGTTGCCTGCTACTCTTTAATTCCTTCACCATGCAAACCTTGCTGACTTCATCCTCCATACTACTTCACTCCTCATACAGCAATCATCACGAATCACCGGAAGAAGCGCCACCAGCTCCCAGTCCTTCACCGCCAGTGTGGATGAAGTCGACGCCACCCGCCTGCTCTGAAATCGACTTCGAAGTCGATGGCCTTCAGCCAGTTTCCGGTTAGCAGAACGCATAAGAACAGATCTCGATGGCACTGTTTGAAGATCATGACTTGTTCTATATTTCAGTATTTTATCATTTGATTTAGATGTAAGAAGGTTGGAGGAATCAGAAGAGAGAACGGTGAAGTTTTTCAGCCATGAAAACAATTTTGTCGCGGCTGTTATTTAGTTGACTTCGAGATTAGGTTTTAACGTTGGTAGTGTTATATATATAGGGAAGAAAATATAATATTATATTTAAACGAAGCTTAGCGTTGTAGTGAATCTTGGATAGTAACAACGTCTATATCAAGTATAACATAGGTACGGGAGTTTCTTAGATATAGGGTGGCCAGCTTTAATTCGATATTGATTTTGATGTGAAGAAACGGGTAGGCCTGCAGAATAGGGGTTGAAGAGACATCGTTGCTATTAACTTGTTAGGTGCATTGATCTTCCTTAGGGTAGAAGCTTTAGACATTTACTTAGTACATAAGCATACACACATATTATAATATTCGTTGGATTTGTTTTACGTTCGTTTATTTTATACACGGTTTTTAATCGCACCTGTATTCACCATCGTTTAAACTTCGTTATGTAGTCGAATTCAATATTAAATCAATTAATTTTCCTAAGATAATATTTTAAAAATATTAAAATATATTAAATATATGATTACCGAAAAATACGGGTCATTACATTCTTCCCCACTTAAAATAATTTCGTCCTCGAAATTGCTAAGGTAGAGGATGACCCTATCTATTGGGTAATTATTTATTAGTTTACCCATTAACTTCAGTTTCAACTGAACCACTTAAATTTTGATTAAAATATTAATTCATTCCGACTTACTAAATTTTCAAAAATTTCGAAAATTTTCTAACACCCGGAATTTCTGGAAAATTTTGCCATAACCCCCTTTGTACAACCCTATCTGTAAACCACAACTCGCCTCTCTAGGCTTTCTCCAACTCAAAAGAAAATCAAACAGCCAAGCGGCTTGCCAGTTCGGCTCATAAATCACCAAACTCATATGAAATATAAACTTGTACCTTTTTGTCGGGCATATCGTTATATCCTTTCCATGTGCTACCAATTCTGCATATACCATGCCATCCAAATCAACTCCAATCAGTTTACTCTCAAACTAAATCATTTGGTTATATCCAAGCCAAATTCTATTCAAATTCCAATATCAAATTTGAAACTCTTAACTCATCAACTTAATTCCATTTCCAAATTATCCACTAATAAAATCCGGTTTTTTTAAATTAGTTCAAGTTAAATTTAATTTATATATTCATTCTTACCATTTCAATCTCTTTAACCTCATGAGTTATATTTAAATTTCGAAAATTTAAATTCCTGGGTTTATTTCAAATCACTTGAAATCATAATAACAATTCAAAATCCTTTGAATTCCTGAATAACTTGTTTCTGCAAAACAATTTCAAAACAAAATCTTTGGTAGTAATCCGTCACTTAGCAACTCGAAAATTACACTGATGATGTATCGATCCAACATCGGAATTATTTCCCAGCGATCAAAGTGAGTTCAATACTATATTCCTTTCAAAACCACCTTTAAACACTTCCCATTTTGAAATCAATCCTAGATATCCTTATCAAAACAAATTTTAAAACCTCCCAGGATTTTAAAATTCACGTATACTTAATCCAGATTCAATTACAAGCACTGGTCTGAATTTCTAGTTTTAAATTTCAATTCTGATTTTAATTTCAGATTTAATTCATTCGTAACACTTATACGAATTCTGATTGGTTATTTATAACCATTCCACTTTTATAATCTTATTTGATTATAATAACAACCAACACATTATAATATTTCCAATATATATACCTAGGTAAAATTATTTCATTTACCCTCTTTTCAAAACATACCATGTCGGTTCATCGTATTCAAGTGTTTAGTAACTCCTATCAACATAGTTTGCATTACTGTATCGACCAGAATTCATAAACTACTCGACCAATAAATCTCCACAATATAAAACATATTTTTATATCAAATAACAAATACGTTCACTCGTATATATACACTCAATCTCAGTCTAGGGTATTACTAACCCTATCTCTACCGAGTCACGCCACAGAGCTAAGGTAAATCACTTAACCTTAAGCTCTGATACCAACTGTAATGACCTGGATTTTGAGTTAAGTAGGCTTTGCAACCATCCTCTCCCCATCCTCCAAAGCAGCAGGTAAAACCCACTGTGGCTTACACTGGTACCCCAATACCATATTTTACGGCCAGCCTTTCGACTTCACAACCAACCCAACCAAAGGGACATGTAGGAGTAAGAGTCTCCCGTTCGCCACCTAACGAAAAGAGAGAACCCCCTATCATGCGACACATGCCTAAGAACTACAACATGGACCAGTGTGTGTAAAACATTTTAAAACAGTTATACAGGTATATGTTATCTCATAAGACCACGCCGTGAATACGGAACGGGTTTTCCCTTATGAGAATCCAACATCTTTGACAAGCAATATCATTCTGATATTATAATAATGTCTAAACACAAATAGATATCAATCTAGCAGAATGCTTTCATCTCACATTCTACATATATAGTATAAAATCAAAATCGCAAGCACGTATTGGATAATGGATTTCCAACTATGACAAGGTATGGAACCACCTTCCGATCAGTGCACTCTAGGAACGACACACTGGAGTTCAACAAGAACATCTTGCAACTCAGCCACACATGACCGACCACTCATTTCGCTTGAGTGTATCGAATGTACATCACCAACGGTTGGGATCAGCATCCGTTTCCCGTATATATATAGGACAACATTGATAGATTAAAGAAGCAAATGAATATTCTCTAGATAGGTGATTATACACCCTACTTCGGTGCGACCGACTTAACCGTGCTGCCTGCCCGATTTTTGTCATTTCCTATTTTGTGAGGCCAGAGGCTACGATTACTTTCCATTCATTGATAACACGATCACTTTGAATGCCACATTGTCAGATCCGTTAATCACTAATTGGTTTACACAAATATTCTGGATGTTATGCGAAGGGAATAAATCCGTTGCAACCATATATATTTATACAGACCAATCCATTCGATCATTGGAAATACTTTGTCAAACATTCGTCCATTTACGTTCGTTCTGGGATTGAATGAAACCGAAGGCACTATTCAGTACATCCATCCTAGGCAATCTCTACCTAGGACTTATACAACAGCCCTTGCACTTTACTCCGTCTTCAATTTTCTTTGGCATATTCGCAACGCTTATGCCAATACAGAGTGGTTCATTGGATAAGAATCCAACCGGTCTCTCCATATTAACAACGTTAAAATGGTCAAAACTTTGATAGTCTGTGATTTAACTATCAAATGAAAACATGTCGGTGTTCACACAACGATCTTAATTTCAATCATCAAACATATGTATATATATATATATTCATATTTCCCTATTTTCTATGATTTGAAAATATACGTTATTAACATGGGAAAACATTTCCAATCCTCATTCACGCATCACTACCATTCCACAACTATTAGTCCCTAACTGAGAACTAGTAAGAGAACAATTCTCTAAGTATAAACCCCGAAGGCCGAAACCAACATCAGATCCACACTCAGAAAACCATTCGACTTAACTAATCTCTAGTCAGTTTCTAATATTATTTAACTCTATATTTTTAACTCTATTTGATTAACTCGGTTTGGATAATTCTAACTGATCGACCCTATCTGATTAACTCTAACTGGTTAATTTACTCTCTTTGATTAACTCTAGTTAATTAACTCTAATTAATTAACTCTATTTCCTTTTATAATATCATATTTATTTTCTGAATAAATATTTCCTTTATTCTATTTATTTATTCCCTAAATAAATAAATAATCCCAATTACTCTATTTGTAAATGTTCTACAAATATTTTCTTTTTATCTCTATTCTATTTGTTTGACAAATATTTTCCCTTTATAACTCTTTTGATTTATAATTATTTCCTTTATAAAACCCTTTTTCCCTTAATATATAAAATACATCGATTTTATATAAATAATTTATTTTCAAAAATCTACTTTGTAAATCCCCTTTCTATTTCCCAGTATTCTTATGGTATTTTATATACCAAACCAAAAAGATCGATATTATTTAAACACACATAATCAAACAGATTATATCACACGATATATTACCATATATGATAAAGAGTAAAATAAATGTTGAGGAATCCAGTCGGATTCCTCCAACCTGTATTCCTGCATCCACAAATGTTAATACAATAAAATCAACATCACTTTCAGTTCAGTATGAATTATTCTGATAAACAGAATCAATATATATATAATTTCAACTAACTGACTAGCAGTTCAATGAACCAATCTACACAGCAGTCAATCAATATCTAATAGTTCTTAAAGTACGTTATAAAAATATAACCGTTCAGAGTTGGTGAGTTTTACTCACTTTGTTTGCAGTTGACGGTTCTGCTTTGATTTGTTCTAAAATCAAACATGTGTTTGATTTTATCACGGATTTCCAGCAGCCTATTCCCTAGCCACATTAGTTCTACAAATGTACATCTTGTCTTTACGATTCCCCTGCGCCCAATTCCGTCCAATTCAGAGTTTAAATTCACAAGAATGTCTCATTCCGGTTTGAAACTGCTGTAATCCAACAATGGCCTTCTGCCCAAAATCAAAATCCTTCATTCTCTTGGAAAACCAACAACAAACCTCTCCATACCCTAAATCTTCTGATTACTTGCGCTAACCCTTGTTTCAATTTAACCTAGGCAACATAAAAACAGTCCCTCCACATCTTGCCAATACCAGACTCCCTCCATAAATCAACAAACTGAAATACCACTCTTCTTCTCACCATTTATTCCTCCTCCGAATTCTTCTTCTTGATATCATCACAACACCTAGCTTGTTTTCTTCCACAAAAAATTGGGTTCCAACAGTTCCTTCGTGACCTACAGGACCCAAGAATTCTTTTAACCCGGTTTGTATCCACCAATAAGCCATTTAACAAATAAATTAAATATAATTAAAAGGCTTAATTAGTATATTAAACCCAAATATATCCAGAAAGCAACTTCACACTAACACAACCTTCAACTTCACTGCCTCACGTTCTACAAAATATTTCACCAATTCGAACTCACCTACACTTACTTTTCCTCCAAACAAAACCCGATTTCCTTCTGCCTTTTCAACTCTTCATGCCACATACAACTCACACCCCATCCTCAACTGCACAAACACACTCCATCATACTGCTATTCGTTAAAATGCTATGCCCTTCCTTTCCATTGTATTGTTTTCGTTTTCCCCTGACTTTAAAACTTTCACACTCCTCGGATCCTTCTTATTGTCGTTGGGAGCACCACGCACTGCTTTGTGCCCTTCCATACTCTCGCGAATACCACTTGCCGACCTTCCCTTCATATTTGAATGCCTGTATGTTTTGTCCTCATCAGTTGAAGTTGCCTTCTACTCTTTAATTCCTTCACCATGCAAACCTTGCTGACTTCATCCTCCATACTACTTCGCTCCTCATCCAGCAATCATCACGAATCACCGGAAGAAGCGCCACAAGCTCCCAGTCCTTCCCCGCCAGTGTGGATGAAGTCGACGCCACCGCCTGCTCTGAAATCGACTTCGAAGTCGATGGCCTTCAGCCAGTTTCTGGTTAGAAGAACGCATAAGAATAGATCTCGATGGCACTGTTTGAAGATCTTGACTTGTTCTATATTTCGGTATTTTATCATTTGATTTAGATGTAAGAAGGTTGGAGGAATCAGAAGAGAGAACGGTAAAATTTTTCAGCCATGAAAACAATTTTGTGGTGGCTGTTATTTAGTTGACTTCGAGATTAGGTTTTAACGTTGGTAGTGTTATATATATAGGGAAGAAAATATAATATTATATTTAAACGAAGCTTAGCGTTGTAGTGAATCTTGGATAGTAACAACGTCTATATCAAGTATAACATAGGTACGGGAGTTTCTTAGATATAGGGTGGCCAGCTTTAATTCGATATTGATTTTGATGTGAAGAAACGGGTAGGCCTGCAGAATAGGGGTTGAAGAGACATCGTTGCTATTAACTTGTTAGGTGCGTTGATCTTCCTTAGGGTAGAAGATTTAGACATTTACTTAGTACATAAGCATACACACATATTATAATATTCGTTGGATTTGTTTTACGTTCGTTTATTTTATACACGGTTTTTAATCGCACCTGTGTTCACCGTCGTTTAAACTTCGTTTTGTAGTCGAATTCAATATTAAATCAATTAATTTTCCTAAGATAATATTTTAAAAATATTAAAATATATTAAATATATGATTACCGAAAAATAAGGGTCATTACAGATTCTGAAAATTCCTGAAACTTCGGAGGGTCATATCTCCCTCATACGGACTCCGATTCTTGCAAACTCGGACTCGTTTCCAAGCAGAATTCCGAGACGAACGCAATGGCGCAACCCGTTTCCCTTGATTATTATTTTAAAAATTAATTATTCTCTGATTTATTACTTATACGTTCACATAAAGTACGGGGTGTTACATTCTCCTCTCCTTAAAGGATTTCGTCCCCGAAATCTTCAAGTTAAGAAGAATGTGTCCTACCATCCAACATCCATATACTCAATCATCAATCACTGGCGTCCATTGTCCTTAGAAACTTCTAATGTTGTATGAACATATGCAAAAGTGTGTGTATATGTTCCTTATCTAATGCAATGATCAGGCGGTCCACTGATTCAGTTGACCTCCTTAATCCGAATTATGCCAGTGCCATGAGTCCAACATGTATGCAATTTTCCTACTCGATACATATCATTTTTACATGACTGCACAACCATTCAGTAATATGCAACATCCATGTGCTGAGTCAATCATTTTGTATCCACAAAAATTGAAAATGCTCACACATCAATATGCAGTATGAGAGTGTTTTCGAGCCGATCTAGTGCCTAGTGTGTGTATATGCATCCACAAGCAACCACTAGCAACCACTTGCATCCACTTGCAACCATCAAACATAACATGTCTCAAACACATGTTTACACCCATTAGTTTCTACCTAAAGTTCAAAGATTCGATCGATACGATATAGTCGAATGATGGTACAGATAAAACAAAAACTTGGTTCCCATTAGGCATGGGTCCTAAGTATCGGCCCCGAAGACCGAAACCAACATCAAATTGACACCCAGAGGATTACCCTCTTTAGATAATGTCAAAACTGGAAATCTTAACCTTATCGGGGATATTCAGATATTTACAGATTACTGGTACAGATCAGGTTACCGAACTAAGCATGATAAAACCCAGAATGTATGCGTCCCACTTGTCGCCTAACACAGATATCTCTCAAACCCCAATCTATCATAACAGATGAGTCATAACCCTTATGGGTCTGAGTCTACAACGGAATCAGAAATAATACTAGTATTAAAGTGCAGATTATCAATTACAAAATCAAAATACCAAAATCAGAAAGAGTCTTAACTCCATAATCAGATAAAGAAATTAAACCTACTATAGGAATTTTCCTATTTCTATCCTAGCCACTAGCCTCAAGAGTGTTCGCCTTCCCTCCTTGCCCTCGTCTCTTCGGGCAGTCCCTAGTGAAGTGTCCCATCTCACCACAGTTGAAGCAAGTGCCCTTCCTTTTTCTGCAATCTTTGTTCAGACGAGTCGAGCTTCCACAAGTAAAGAACTTTTCCCCCTTCTTATCTTCAGACTTCTCATCCTTCCTTTGCGTTTCCTTTTTGGGCCCTGCTTTCTTATTCTGTGGTTCTTCCTTCTTTGTCTCTTTCGGGCCCTTGTCTTCCTCGTGCAGTAGTGCCATGTCCACCGATTTCTCGTAAGTCGCTCCCATGGGTACATGGGTCATGGCTAGGCTGTGCAGTGGCTCGTTCAATCCTTTAACAAAGCGGAGAGCCTTTTTATGCTGAGTGTTGACTAAATCCAATCTGAACCTAGCTAGTTGGTTGAACTGGTTGACGTATTCCTTGATCGTCATACTTCCTTGCTTAAGAGCTAAGAACTTTTCCGGTTGTAAACTTCGTTCAGCTTGTGAGAGAAATTTTGTCTCGAACCTTGTTCGTAAATCCATCCACGTCTCAACCGGCCTCTCCGCGTTATTGACTTCCCACCAGTAGGAAGCTTCGTCTTTGAGCAGCCATACCGCCAACTGTACCTTCTGCCTATCGTCCACCTCGAAGATAATGAATAGATCCTCAGTTTCTTTGAGCCGGTTCCTTACTTCTACGAATGATTCAGTTCCCTTGAAATCCTTCCCACCTATGGCCCTAAAATCTCTATAGATCTTTGAGAAAAAAATTGCACGAGGAGGTGGTAGAGGAGGGGGATCATTTGCTGCACCTGCGGCGGCGGTCCTAGCCTCAAGATATTGACGAAACCAACCGGGTACATGAACACCCTCTGTTATCTCAGATGCTTCAGACATGCTGAAACGAAAAAGGAAAGATTCAATTACAAAAAGGACTGAAGGTAAGATATATGGCTCTTGGGGATTATGTTTTTCAAAAATAGGCTTTACTTTCGAAAATACTTCCTTTCAAAACCTTTTTGAAAATAGTTTTCAAAAACTTTACCCAATCTGGTAACCTTCAGCTCTGATACCCAGTGTAACACCCCACCTCCGTTAAGGTCACTCACAAACGGAATGCCTTAACTTTGATGGAGCATTTTAGTAAATAGAACAGTATATTACAAGACAAATATAAAAATAGTACTTAAAAAACTTTATAACTTTATTGCAGCTAACAAGAATCATTTTGGTTACAACTTTACCAAAAACTCAAGTACATATATATCAGCCTTGTTCAAAAGCCATTAGAGTACAAAACTTTAAAATCATAATCCCACAGAACGGAAGCTATATAGAGCCAAGACATACTTTAAGCACTTCAAGCAGAAGGAATACGGATCAAGCTAAAGTATTCCCTCCTTGGATAACCTAGGGAGAAACGGAAGAAAAAGGGGCGAAAACAAGCAAGGTCAGACATAAAGTCTGGCAAGTCCAGTGATTTTCAGTTATGAACAGATAATAATAACATGACATGAAAATAAAACTGGATGAGAGATAACAGTAACAGGTGTAGCGGATATTACAGAAGAACAAAATGACATAAGCTATTTCTTTACACTTCTCTGCACTAATACTAGTATAACAGAATTAGGTGCCACCCTAATGTCTAAACTGAAACAGAAACGGGTATAGAATAATTTCCACAGAAGAGAGTGCTAGTAATGGGCCTTTACCACCCGAACAGAAACAGACAGAAGCAGAAACAGATTAATCCCTACGGAAACAGAATGTAGAATTAGGTGTACACTAGAGATTGGGCCTTTACCACCCGAACAGACGGTACCACGCAGAAACAGACGGGTGTTGCCACCCAACAGAAACAGATGGTACCAACAGAAACAAACAGAACTAAGTGTACCCTAAAATCCTACCCCAAGCGATCGGCTCCCTAATACATAAATACCCTGTGTCGGCCCCACAGTAGGGTGTATCACTCCCTAAAGTGACAACCAATTGGCACATGCCTATTTACAGATGTCACGGCGTCTTACATCCTTAGAGGTAGACCGGGATCCACGCACGCACATGACCCGGTTGGAACGCACCATCAACACCCCTCGCCATTATCAGAATGAACCACTTATAATTAGTTCAGTAAGCGTGCCCGGACCCTACCTACAGTTGGGTCAAAGTTTTGATACCAGAAAGGGTTACTGACTAATATGGGTCCCAAACAACAGATGACACAAGTAATTCCCCTCCTAACCTTGTGTCCCCAGACTAACAGATTTCAGATTAACTTGTTTACAGGTCCAGACATACAGAATTCAGATCAACTAGTTCACAGACAAGTTTTCAGACTAACGGATCAGATATACAGATTTAATAGACTTACCGATTAACCAGTTACAGATTAACAGACTTACAGATTTGTCTAACTTTGTAATTAGGCCTACAGATTCACGAAACAAATTTATTAAATTCGTCAGTCTAGTGGGTTTAACCCTATCTGCCCAACACGTTTTAGACATCATATTTATCTCAGATTTTCATTAATTAAATATTAATGCCCAGACCTCTCACATTAGACTGACAGTTTGCGGCTACTGGTTAGGCCGGTTGGTTCCGGGCAGATTTCTATCGCAAACTGGGTCTAACCTCGGGTTTCAAGCACGTTATGACTAACTTCTCACATTAGAACCTATTGTTTGTGGCCACTGGAATATGCCGGGCGGTTCCGGGCAGAATTACGCCGCAAACTCATTCTAACCTCGAGTTAGCCATGTTTATCTTAGCGGCCAATTAATTAATGATTTACCATTTATACACACGCCTAATATACATGTCAATTATTCATAACTAATTCAGATTATGTCAATAACAGACTGAATATATCAACTTAACAGATATAGCAGATAACAGATTTAGGCGACTTAACGGATTCAGCAGTTTAAGCAAACAAGCAGATTTAGCAGATAACAGATTAGGCATCTCAACAGATTTAGTTTAGCAGATTTTGCATTTTCAACAGACTTAGCAGATGACAAATTTGGCAGATGAACAGATCTAGCAGACTAGGCAGTAGAGCAGAACTAACAGATTAAGCAATATAACAGAACTAACAGATGTCAATATAACAGAACTAGCAGATTAGGCAAATATAGCAGAACTAGCCAATTAGGCAAATATAACAGATTTAATCATTCCTTAAAGTTTCACAAACATATCTTGCCTAATTATAAATCTTGCCTAAGTTCACATGCATAAATAGTAGTCATGATTCACAATATGATCATATACCCCATGTTTGCATTAAATTTACATAGCACAGATTATGGTCATAATTTACCATATATCATATGTTTCAATTTTTATTAAACTTGCATAGTACAGAAGATCCATATATAAATTATACCAAATATAGCCATCGATTACTATGCATGTCATATATCCCAAAGATCCCTTGGTTGTTTATTTACATTAATAGATATCCTACTTTCATGTAAATCTTTATACCTAAGCCATATCCTCTTTATCTCAAATCCTATGTTCAATACAGTCTATTTTTATGTCCAATTATGTGTCCTCAAATTTATGTTCTAGCTACAGTCCATGTTCTTTCCTCAAATCAGTCACCTATTGGTCATGCCCAATTTATGCATCATTCATTTTACTGTCCCAAACATTTTAGCGTATGTTAATCTCTTATGAGATTGGCTCAGGTTCGTGGTAGCCTGGCTATAGAACAGAAAGCAGAAAGAAATACAGAATAAGGTAGATCTAAACAGAACAGAATAGATATAATCTCAGATTCAGATTTACAATTCATGTCATAATCAGAATTAACGTTTATATCGGAAATAACTGCACTTGCCTTGATTGGATTAAAGAAAGAACTTTAGTTATTGTAGAATTGTTGCAGAAGCTTTAATCTCTAATTTGAATTGAGTTGCTTAGGTTGATGTTGATTAGCTTCTAGTTTTGATTCCAGCAGAGTAGCGATGCCATTTTTATTTTTATTTAGAACGGAGGCAGAGAAGAAGCAAAATAGAATTGTGTGTAGAGAAGGCTAGGGTTTGGGGCTGTTTAAATAGGGTCAAGTCAACGAATCTAGACAGAAATCGGACCAGATACATAAGATTGCACCCAGGCTCAAAACCAGGTTCGGAGACCAAGTCGACCCCCAGGTCGACTGCCCAGTCGACCTGGTCGGGGGGGGGGGGTCGACTCCCTAGTCGACCTGGGTACTGGGGGTCGACTACCCAGTCGACTCCCCAGTCCACCTGGGTCCTGGGAGGGAAATTTCCCGCCCAGCCCGCTTCTGGGTTTGAATTCGAATTTTGAATTCGAATTTCGAGTTTTTTTCGATTCTCAAAATTCCTGAAACTTCGGAGGGTCATATCTCCCTCATACGGACTCCGATTCTTGCAAACTCGGACTCGTTTCCAAGCAGAATTACGAGATGAACGCAATGGTGCAACCCATTTCCCTTGATTCTTATTTTAAAAATTAATTATTCTCTGATTTATTACTTATACGTTCACAGAAAGTACAGGGTGTTACACTCTTGTTTATCAGATCTGTTTTTCTGTGTAGACCCATCTTATTCTTGTTTATCAAATCTGTTTTTCTGTGTAGATCTATCTTGTGGTAACTATTCTGTATCTCTTCCTTCCTTATGTTCTATAGCCAGGCTACCACGAGCCTAAGCCAAATCTCATAAGTGATTGACACGCGAATGCTAAATTTGAGGAAAATATTGAATGATGTATAATTGGACATAACGGATTTGTGACTAAATTGAGAAAACAACATAATTGGTAATTTAATATCTATATCTGGGCATACTATATATGATGGTTTATGATCTGGAAGAAGGAGAATTATTATATGACAACATATGACTTGTAATTTTGGGGACAAAATGCATGTTATAATTTAAGATCTGATTTTGAGGACATAATACATGTTGTAATTTAAGATCTAGATTTGGGGGCATATTTTATATGACGATCTATGATTTGGAAGAAAAAAAGGATATATGATTTAGGCGTAAAAGATCTATATTAAAATAGGGATAAATATTAATGTGAATACGCCTAACTCCGATTTTTGGATATTTGACACAAGCGGCAATCAACGGCTATAATTTGGCATAATTTATATTGTGCATCATGATTTGGGGTTTTTAGAGAATATTCTGTACGGTGCAAATTTAACAAAAAAAAATTGGGACATATGTTGTATGGTGAATTATGACCATAATTTAGGCATGTAAAATTAGGCTTAATTTTATGATTAGGCCAGGTATGTCAATGGAATTTTAAGGAATGATTAAATCTGTTAAATTTCCCAATCTGCTAAATCTGTTGAAACTAAATACGGTAATTTGGGGTATGAAATCTGTAGGCTCGATCTATAATTGAGCAAAACATGTTAATAGAACTTTGGATAATCTGCTGTAACTTGTGAAGAAGTTGATTGGTTGAATTGGAATAATTAGTCTGATATTGGCATATTCTATGAATGAAAACTTTAGCTACAAATAAGAATGCTGAGACACGAGGTTAGAATCATTTTGCGGTTGGAGCCTGCCCGGACCCAACCGGCTTAACCAGCAATCGCAAACTGTCAGTCTAATGTGAGAGTTCGTAGGCATAAGGATGCTTAGACACGAGGTTAGGTCCGGCTTATGGCAAAAGTCTTCCCGGAACCGCCCGGTATATCCAGCGGCTACAAGCTACCGACCTAATGTGAGAGGTCTGTGCATTAATATTTAATTAATGCAAATCTAAGATAAATATGATGCCTAAAACGTGTTGGGTGGATAGGGTTAAAACAACTGGACTGATGAATCTAATAAACCCGTTTCGTGAATCTGTAGGCCCAATACAAAGTTATGTAAAACAATCCGTAAGTCTGTTAATCTGTATATCTGATCCGTTAGTCTGAGAACTTGTTAATCTATACATCTGACCCATTAGTCTGAAACTTGTTAACTTGTATGTTTGATCTGAAAACTTGTTAATCTAAACTTTGTACATCTGAAATCTGTAAACAAGTTAATTTGAAATCTATTAGTCTGGGGACACAAGGTTAGGAGGGATAATTACTTGTGTCATCTGCTATTTGGGACCCATATTAGTCAGTAACCCTTTCTGGTATCAAAACTATGACCCAACACTAAGACGGGTCTAGGCACGCTTACTGAACTAATTGTAAGAGTTTCACTCTGATAATGGCGAGGGGTGTTGATGGCGCATTCCAACCGGGTCATGTGTGCGCATGGATCCGGTCTGCTCCGAGGATGTAAGACACCGTGACATCTGTAAATAGGTCTGTATCTATAGGTTGCCCCTTTAGGGAGTGATACACCCTTCTGTAGGGGCCAGCATAGGGTATTTATGTATTAGGGAGCCGATCGCTTGGGGTAGAATTTAGGGTACACTTAGTTCTGCCTGTTTCTGTTGGGGTACCGTCAGTTTCTATTGGGGTGGTAACACCTGTCTGTTTCTGTGTGGTACCATCTGTTAGGGTGGTAAAGGCCCATTACTAGTGTACACCTAACTCTAATATTATGTTTCCATAGGGATTATTCTGTTTCTGTCTCTGATTTCGTTCCTGATTCTGTTTCTGTACTGTCTATCTCTGTTCAGGTGGTAAAGGCCCATTTCTAGCATCGTGTTTCTGAAGAGATCACTCTGTTTTCTGTTTAGACAATAGGACAACACCTAATTCTGTTATACTAGTATTAGTATAGAGAAGTGAAAACTAAGTAAGGAGCTTAGCTTAGCCTATATCATTCTGTTTCTTCTGTTAACCTGCTACTCCTGTTATGGCTCTTTCTCATCCAATTTTATTTACATGTCATGATACTGTTATCTGTTTATATGTTGAAGGTCACTGAACTCACCAGACGTATGTATGACCTGGTCTGTTTCGCCTCTTTTCTTCCGTCCCCCCCCCCCAGGTACTCAGGTTGGGAACGTAATAGCTTGACTTAGATTTCTCTCTGCTTGAAGTGCTGGAGTGCTTGAAGTATTGGTTGGCTTTGATTCTACCTATTTGTTGCATTTTCTGTTGGGGATTATGACTTTAAAATTACGTACTCTGAAGGCTTTTGTACAAGACTGATATTTATGTACTTGAATTCCGATATTGTGGTTTTGAAAGATGTAACCAAACTTAATTCTGTTTCTGCTGTAATAAAGTTATAAATTTCTCAAGTACTACTTTATGTATATGTCTTGTAATATTCTGTTCTGTTTACTTATAATGCTTCATGGAAGTTAATGCATTCCCTTTGCGAGTGACATTAACGGACATGGGGTGTTACACCATGGTCCACCAAAATCTAATATGCAAGCTCTCAAGAGATCTTCTAATATACGATTCACCCTCTCTGTTTGACCATCGGTTTGAGGATGATACGCGGTACTGAGATGTAATTCTGATTCTAACTACTCTTGTAAGCTCTTTGAAAACCCACTAGTAAACAATGGATCTCAGTCACTCACAATGCTTTTAGGTACTCCATGAAATCTCACTGCCCATTTCATATATAGCTCAGCTAACTTAGTTGCTGTTCTATTCGACTTGACGGGTATAAATCTTGCACTTTTGGTCAATCGGTCCATAATCACCCAAATGCTATCATAGCCCGATCTAGTCCTTGGTAATCCATCAATGAAATCCATTAAGGCTTGTTCCCATTTCCATTCTGGAATTTCTAATGGTTGCAACAAGCCACTAGGCTTCTTTTTCTCAGCTTTAACTAGCTGGCAATTCATGCATTTGGATGTAAACTTCCCAACTTCTCTTTTCATCCCTTCCCAGTAGTAGGTCTACTTCATGTCTTGATACATCTTTTTACCACTGGGGTGTATAGTCAATTTTGAGTGATGACATTCTCTAAGCACTTCATCTCTTAATCCATTGACATTAGGTACAGCTAGTCTTCCATTCTTTTTAAGCCATCCATCTCGATCAAGCCCATACTCGTTCATCTCCTCATCGATGCCCATCTCTAACTTGGAGATGATTTTCAATAAATTAGTATCGTCCCTATGACTGGAACCAATCTGCTCAATCAAAGTGGGTCTGACCGTCAAACTTGCTAATACTTCTGGATCCAGTTCGCAGTTTGATCTGAAATCATACCCAACGATGTACTCCAATTACTTCCACTCAAGAAACATAACCCTTAAACTGGCATGTCTCCTACTCAATGCATCAGTTACCGCATTTCCCTTTCCTGGTGTGTTGCGATATCGAAATCATAGGAAGCCAAGAATTCTAACTATCTTTGCTGTCGGAGATTTAGATCCTTCTGTGAGAAAAGATACTTTAACGATTTATGATCGGTAAACAACACGGATCTTTCTCCCAAGACATAATGTCTCCACATCTTCAATGCGAACACGATCGATGCCAATTCCAAATCATGGGTAGGATATCTTTTCTCATGTGGTTTTAGTTGCCGACTTGCATAAGCTAGAACCCTACCTCCTTGCATCAGTACAGCACCTAGTCTGATACCACATGCATCTGTATATACCATCATCTCTTCATTCCCCTTAGCAATGACTAATACTAGTGCACATGTCAACTTTTCCTTTGGACTCTTGAATGCATTCTCGCACTTTTTGTCCCAAACGAAAGCTTGATTCTTCTTGGTCAACTGAGTCAACGGTGCTGCCATCTTGGAGAAGTCATGGATAAACTTACGATAATATCCAGCTAATCCCAAGAAACTTCTTACGTTTATTGCATTCTTGGGCGTAGACCAATCTTGTACCGTAGCCACCTTCGCAGGATCCACGACAATACAATTCTCTGAAACAACATGGCCCAAGAATCGCACCTCCCTCCTCCAGAAGTGACACTTAGAAAACTTTGCTTTCAATTGGTGTTTTCTCAACACTTCCATCACTATCTTCAAGTGTTCCTTGTTTTCTTCCTCTGTCCTCGAATAAACAAGTATATCGTCCACGAAAACAAGAACAAACTTATTCAACTGATCTCTGAATACCCTATTCATAAGATCCACAAAATATGTTGGTGCATTGGTCAACCCGAATGGCATGACCAACCACTCATAAAATCCAGACGGCGTCCGAAATTCCATTTTAGCTATACTTTCAGCTTCCACTCTAAGCTGATGAAAACCTGTCGCGAGATCCAACTGGGAGAACACTCTCATGCAACTGATCAAACAAATCACCTATCCGCAATAGAGGATACTTATTCTTCCTCGTCACCTTATTCAGTTCACGGTAGTCCACACACAAACGAAGGGAACCATCTGCCTTGGTAGCAAATACAACTGGTGCTCCCCATTCAGAAACACTTCTTCTGATAAATCCCTTCTTCAAAAGATTTCTTACTTGCACCCCGAGCTCTCGCTGCTCCCTTGGTGCCATACAATGAAGTGGCATCATTATAGGTCTGGCATCTTTCACTAAATCAATACGGAACTCAATCTCTCGGTGTGGTGGAAGTCCGGTCACTTCCTCGAAGACGTCCGGATACTAGCCAGCCACGGGCACATCTGACAACTCATCATGCGGGGTGTCGAGGGAATTTAGAAAACTAGCCATTACACCATCAATGGGTAGACCACCAAACACTACCCTTCGCCCATCATCCGCTCTAACTATCACCAAAAAGCCCTCACAGTCTACCACCAGCTCGTATTTTTGGACCCAATCGACTCCCAAAATAATGCCAAACCCAGTAAAGCCCAAAATAAAGCAATCACAAACAAACATGCATCCATGACTCGATAAGACCACATTACGACAAATCATGCTAAGGCTAGTTAAACCACCAATCGGGTTCGTCACTGCTAAAGGTCTATCGACCATCTCGGTTCCAATCCCAGCCTATCTACTAGGTCATTAGATATGAAGGAACGGGAAGCTCTAGTATCAAACAATACTCGAATAGGAACATCATAAATAGAAAGCATACCTTGAATGAAGACATTCTTTCCTTTCTCCACCGTAGTTGGGGCATTCGACGAAGAAGAGACAGCATTGATAGCATATGCTTTCACAATATTCTTTTCCTTAGGGGGCTGCGGACACTTATCCTTGTGATGTCCCGCTTGGCCATAGTTGAAGCACTTCCTATCCGCTGGCTTGGCCTGACATTCTTTGGCATAATGGCCCTTCTTACCACAGCTGAAGCAATCAACATCTTTATTCTTTTTCTTCTGGCCATCCTTGGTCTGATTCTTCTTTCTCTTATTCTTAGAACCATTCTTTCCTCCACCGCTTGCTTGCGGCTTTGGCTCCTCTACAGATGCAACCTCAGTCTTCAACTTAGGGTATAGACTCTCTAATCTCAAAGCTTTCCCCACAATCGATTCAAATGTCTCGTCGACATGGTTAATAAGCCTTTCCCCTAAGTACTGATCCAAGCCTGTTATGAAATTCTCATTTTTCTTCTCGGGAGTGTCAATGAGGGATAATCCATACTTCGATAAAGTATCGAACTCTGCAATGTACTCCGAGACTGCCCTACCATTATGCTTAAGCTCCAGAAATTTCCTAAACAAACCTGACTTCTGGGCAGCTGGGATGAACTTATCACTGAATCGGGCCTTAAACTGATCCCATGTAACTTGCTCCTCTGGAGTAGCTGCCTTAATAGCATTCCACCAATTCATTGCCCGTCCGTGCAGCTGAACGGATGCTAACTTCCTCTTCATCGCATCCTCGATACCCAAGTCTTTGAAGATACGCTCACAGCTATCCAACCAATCTTGAACTTCTGTAGCCGATTTCGTTCCGTGGAACGGCTTTCCACCAAGACTAGTGTAATCCTTGCAAAGCTTGGCAAAATCGGCTCTAGGCGCCTGCACCGCTGCACCACCACCATTAGCAACATCGGGAACTGCCCTTTGAACGTCCCTAAGCATCTCTCTCATGAAGTCAGTGAACATAGTCCTCATGTCAGGAGTATTCCCATTATTGGCTCCTCTACCAGCACCCCACGTATATCGGCTCATCGTTCAATCTGTAAAGAGAAACGATTAACCATCCTCTTTGTGGTGTCAGTGTAGTGTGACTTCATCCTTAGCTATACTAATAGTATATATAGCTTTTGAAAACCAAAATAATCACAAATACGTGCTCTCATATACGTATTATCTCTCCCTGGTGTCTTTCCCTAGGTTAACTACACAACCTAGACCTATGATACCAAATGTGACGACCCGCCCTGCACCTGCCGCCATTTGCAGTGAAAGTGTGTTGTGTCAATGTCCAACCAGCACGGGACGGTCGCCAAAGAAAGGAAAAGAATGGAATTTGAAGATAGAACTACCAAAGTAACCTGTAGAATATCTCATAGTGCATGGAATAAAATATAATAATAACATACTTTGACATGAAACAGGCGAGACAGTGCATAAGATGAAAACTAAACATCTCAGTAGCGGAAAATCCAAATACAGCTTATGTTCCCCTTTATCATTATTACAACTTTAAAACTATCTCTAAAGCAAAAGAAAGAAAAGGTACAGTACTAATGGCTAAAGCAGTGACAAGCAGCGACACAGGGAGAATATATGTAGATAATACGTAGGAGCTTCCTGCTCGTCTCCGGTACAGCTACTCGTGCACAACCAGCTAACCTGTCTCTAATCTTCCCATTTAAGAACACCTAGAGTAATAAGAAGTGACATAAAACTCTGGGTTAGACAAAAGTCTGGTATGAGTGATAAGCAACAAAACAGAACAATAACAGGTATACTAAACCATACCTGAACCTGGACCTGCAACCAAAGAGTTAGCACTACATACTGTAGAACACTCTAAGGTGCCACTAGCATATGGTGTAAAGAATACGGGGGGTTGGGGTGCATGTCATAGTGATAGAAAACAATCAAGCATAGCAACCATCCTAACATCTCTCACTCAATGCGTAAAGCATACGATATCTACCACTTTGATCACCCAATTCCTTGTTATGATCACTCTGCCCCATGGGATCATATCAACCCCACTGCACTGATCCATAGCCACTAATCCTTTGCTATGTACACTTTGCCCCCATGGAGTCATAACGGCTCCACTGCACTAGCTCATAGCCTTGCAACGATCACTCTGCCCCATGAAGTAGTAACTACCCCACTGCATTGATACGTAGCCTAACATCCGTCTTGATGGTGAATCAAAGCTATAGACATCAATAACCCCTTATCACACGTCCAGCAGCAAAGTCCAATCATGAAGTTAGCTCGTTGGTTCCTAACTGGATCCTGAGTACGAACTTCCCATTTGGACTACCTTTGCATCTCGGGTTTTGGTCATCATCTCCGGATCGGTTCGTTTCTCCACTTCGCTCCACCTCGGATCGTGCTCCTCGGTTTGTGAATAATGCCACTCATCGGTTCGGTTCGTGGTCACTCCTTTGATTCGGAACGGATTGTCTTCTTCCTGGTCGGATCGGTTCGTGATAAGCATCCCCAGTTCTGTCTTCCTCTCCAAGCACCCCGGGTCGGGTCGAGTCCCTCAAGTCCACCCATGGTGTATCGGTTCGGGTCGTGGAAGGGGTTCGGGTCGAGTGACGCGGTTCAGATCGGGCTTCTTCTCTCAAGCGGGTCGAGTCGTAAGCTCTTATCTCGTGGCGACTCGTGATGCAATAGTTTGGGGGAAACGGTTCGGTTCGTGCTTTCCCCCTCCGATCCGATCCGGTTCGGCTAATTTCCTGCACTTCTTTCCAGCGACTGTTTTACGCCATTCGACGCCATTTTCGACCAAATCTAATTTTCTAATCAATCACAAAGCATACCATATAGTCATAGCAACATGTAGAATTGACCGCAAACACCAAAACGACAACTTGATAGGTTAAATTGGATAAACATAGCCAAAACCCCATATTTTCCCTTAATTGTGCTTAAGCAAAACCAGTGATAGGATTAGTAAAACTTAACCAAATTAACCGAATTTTCTAACAGAGGCCTAAAATAATATTTCGAAATATATAAATATTTTTCCAGAATTTAATCATGTTTAAATTCGCTAATTAACACTAATTACCCTTAATTAACCATAATTAGTGAGGAACTATGCAAATCACTCACCTTAGCGACAAACAAAATACCAAATCTGAAATTATCCTCTGTTTGGCGCTGTTCCCAAGGCTATACAGTAGTTCTAACCTTGCTTTGGTGCTATTTCTCCTTAATTAGATGTAATTAAGCCAAATCTTCAATTAGAAAGTGGTTTAAAAGTGTTTTAGATGTTGGAGGCCTTTACTAGGGTTCCAAGAATGAAAGTGGTGGCTGAAAAGGTGTCTAAAGAAATGTTTTCTAACCCTAATCAGCCCTTAAATACTCCAAATCCCGAAATCCCCCTCTCGGCCTAGCTGTTAATTACCCAATTAAGCCCGGTTAAGCAGTTTTTCACCTTCTAAACCTTAATTCATCCATATCTCCCAAACGGTAAGTCCGTTTTTCACATATGATCACTCTACGGAAAGGTAAACCATCATCCGGATCTAATGGAAGTGGTTTCAGGTCAAAACTCCTTTCCACTCAAAAGTTATGGCTGAAACAATATAAGCTAGGGGCAAAACGGTCATTTAAAAATCGGCAAAAATCATGAACATGGGGAAATGACCGCAGTATTCGTCTCCCAAAGTAACATGACCATACGACTACGTATGTGAGAAAAATAAATATTTTACGATCCTTTGATGCGTAGAATGCGGGTCGTTACAATTCTTATCAACGAAAATTTTCAAGACTCCTTAAAATTTTCAAACACCTTAAATTTCTGAAAAAATTCGCTAGCACCTCCTTTGTACGGCTCAATTGGCACAACTACAATTCGTCTCTCTAGGCCTTTTCCAACCCAAAAGAAAATCAAACAGCCAAGCGGCTTGCCAAATCGGCTCATAAATCTCATACTCAATATAAATATAAACTTGTACCTTTTTGTCGGGCATATCATTATATCCTTTCCATATGGCTATCAATTCAGCATATACCAATGTCATTCCCAATCAATCTCCAATCCATTTATCCTCAACAAAGTTATTCACTTATAACCAAGCCAAATTCCATTCAAACTCCAATTCCAATCTCAATTCAAAATTCTTACTCAACAATTCATTTCTATTTCAGATTATCTCTAATCCATTCCAATTCTACTTGATACCATTCTATTTCAATACAATTTTCACTTAAATGGATTTTAATTCAATCTCAATTTGCTTTCACAAATTTCAATTCAAATTTGGTTTAATTCAAACAATCTTTCTCTGGGAATTTTAAATAACTTTGCTTTTCACAAAAATCAAGCTTTCCTTTTTAGGATTCAAAACAACTTGTTTTTCTCAAAATAATTAAAATTGAATATCTTTGGTAGTAATCCGTCACTTAGAACTCGAATACGAACACTGATGATGTGGCCAGCATCATCAGAATTATTTCCCAACTATCAAAGTGAGTTCAATACTATATCACCTTTCAAACTCATATTTAAACAATTTCATTTTGAAATTAGATCAAAATACCATTCACACTGCTTGTAAAACAATTTAAAATCTCCCAAGATTTTAAAATTCTCATATATTTAATCCAAATCTATTTACAAACACTTTTCACATTTCCAGAATTTAAATTCCAATTCTGAATTTAAATTCAGATTTAATTCATCTGCTTTCATATATTACACTTATATTATAATAATTCTAATTGGTTATTTATATAACCATTTCAATTTATAATCTCATCCAATTATAGTAACAACCAACACATCCTATATATTATAACAATTCCAATATATAGATTCCTTTTATAAAAAAAATATTTCGGGTAAAATTATTTCATTTACCCTCTTTTCAAAACATACCATGTCGGTTCATCGTATTCAAGTGTTTATTAAATCCTACTGATATAGTGGATCAAATTGATCGACCAGAACTCATAATGAAACACCCCACCTCCGTTAGGGTCACTCTCAAAGGGAATGCCCTAATTTTGGTGGAGGTTTATAAGTATAAGTCACAAATATACAAGACAGATATAAGAACACATATTTGTAAACAGCGGAAAACAACAACTTTTATTTCATAAAAGCAAATACGTGTTACAACAACATCACCATAATTATCTTACATCTTTTCCAAAAACATAACATAACACTTTCATAATCTGTCTTGATTACATTATTTAAAGAAGCATAAATAAAACATAGATAAACTGCAAAAATCCCCATAGTGGTTGTCCAAAGCCATAGTTCAAGACGAAAAGGACCAAGCAATACATTTATCCTCTTCAAGCTGGATGTTAAGACCGGTCAAGCTGCTGTGTTCCCTCCCTGTGGACCTGGGGGGGAAACGGAAGAAAAGAAGACGAAAGAAAAGTAGAGTCAGACATAAAGCCTGAGTAAGTCTAGTACTATTCTGTCTATGAATAAAGAACTGGGTATGATAAGTATAAACAAGAAGTGTGAAAGCACTATAACTTGGTTAAGTTGTCTAGGGTCGAATATACTATCGTACCCCATATTAATCTCTGAACCCATATAAACTAGTTTCCAATTGGCAACCCCTAATCAGGGTGATGTGATCCATTCAATGATGATCGGCTCCTACTCGCATAGTTACATGTGTCTTACAGCCCCCGATGTTGTAGTTACCTATGCTGGTCCCACCATGGGGTGTATCAAGTCCCATGGCGGCGGCCCGACACAACCTTAGAATGCACAGGTATGATACTGGTGCCCAGTGCTTTATTTTTCTGCGCCGGGGTGTGTGCACGCCCGCACCCCGTTAGAACCTACACTGCTACACCACCGCCGTCGATTTGACCTCTTACAATCAGCCCAGTAATCGTGCCCCACCCTGCCTAGTTTCAGGGTATCCTGATACACCTTCTAGGGTTACTGCTGAAAAGGGTCCCCCGTTTCTAGGTTTTCTATCTCTAGCTAACATGCTAAGTTGGTTAAGTGTTTTCTAACCTAACCCCCACCAGTCCGTTTAGTTTAGCATGTTCCATTTTGATTAAGTCTTTAGTTCACTTAATCCTAACAATCCTGACTCAGCCTTAATTGTCTTATTAAGGCCCTGACCTCTCACATTAGACAGGTATTGTTGTGGCTGCCTGTTGCCGGTTGGTTCCGGGCAGTCTTACGCTACAACTTAGTCTAACCTCGGGTCCTTATTGGGCTCCATGTTTAACCTCCCACATTGGATAGGTATTGTTGTGACTACTGGACAGCCGGGCGGTTCCGGGCAGGTTTACATCACAACTCAATCCAACCTCGGGTTAAACACATCGTATGTTCTACATTTACATATTTTTTCTTTCTTCTTTGTTTTCTTATATGTAAATATTTGCGGCCCATTATTAAGTTAATGGTGTAAAGGTTACACCAATCATGGGCCCAACCCATACTTGAATTTGGGCCCTTCTATTTTATATTTTCATTCATTAGTAATTTTAACCCAACGTTATTTTCCCCCGTTTAACTCGTCCGTTTATTGGGCTTAGCCTTTTAAAGCCCAACTTAGCCATGCGAAAAGGGGAGGCTTAAAGCGTGATTATATACACAAAAAGGGGAATGTGAACGCATGAACTTGCAATATGACATTGGAAATACAAAATAGAAACTGGTGTACTTGCATAGTAGTGACATATACTTTGGTCATAAAGCATAAGTGACATGAATCAAAGCATGTAAACTTGTAGTTAAGTTAAGAATATCACTATCGACACATAGGCTTTAACTACCACATAAACCTATATTTTTATTCAGGCATAATGTCAAACATAAGCAAATCATGTTCATAAGACTACTACATATTTACAAAGGTGCCTACTTTTGTGACTAATACAAAAGTATAGTTAAATTTGTTCACATAACCATGGCATAAATATTTCTAACATGAAACCATGATTTTTACTTTAGTCATGCAAATTTGCACAAAGGGATTTTGAATCTAACCTAGCTATGTACCACATATGTCATCATATAATTCATGTAAACAATATAGGCTTAATTATGCAAAATATTAATCATAGCCTAGTCATATTCATAAGTTTGCAAATAGGTTTTCTAATACAAAAGCATGACTTAATACATGGATCATGATGCCAAATTTTCAACATAATTTCATATGGACTATGATAACCCAAACTTATTCCAATTACTTCACAAAAATGGTGTTTGTATAAAAATACACCTTATGATGGCATAGTAGCAAACTTGCACGAATTTCAATTAATCAATTACATGCATGTAGCTTCAACAAGGATTACATAATTTGCGAATATTCCAAACGTATACTTGCATAAAACTACCGCATGTAGTTTTTCATAACTGAATAACATAATTCGAGAATATCCAAACGTATACAATATTCCAAATCGATAAGAATCATAGTAACGCACAAATTATGAATTATTTATCACCACAACCAAGTATACAAACCAACACAATTATTTGTTCATACCAAAGTAATACTCTACTTACAATTGTGTGGCGAATTATCAAATTTAGGGATTTGAAGATGCGATTCCTTGTTGCTTTGATTTGTTTAGGTTGCTTTTATGCTTTAGAATTTGCCTCCTAATCCTCTCTCCAATTGGTGGCTACCCCTAGTCGTTCCTCAGCAACATGGCGGCTTTGTTCTTATTTTTGAATGAATAGATTAGGGTTGAGTCTAGGGTCATTTTTATAGGGGTTATGAACTGATTAGGACCATTGATGTTGCTTGGATTGATCGTAGCCATTCATCCTAAGGAGAGACCAATTAGAGCTTGCCACCTAGCCCTAATGACATAGCAGACTACAGAAAATCGGCCAACATAGAATAGGCCAGCCAGGTTGGGCTGGGTTCGACCTGGCTCTGGACCAGGTCGACATGCCTGTCGACAGCCCTGTCGACCTGGTTAGACCAGGTCGACAGCCCAGTCGACCTGGGTGCGTTAGGCGGGTGTTTTTCCGCCCTGGCCCATTGGGCCCCATTTTGGAATTTTAAACTGTTTTATTCTGTTTGAATTTTAAACTTAATTCAGAAACTTCCGAAGGCCATATCTTCTTCATACGGACTCCGTTTTCCGAAAACTCGGACTCTATTTCGCGTATTTTTCCGAGACGAACGCAATGGCGTATCCCGTTTCTCTTAGTTCTTTGATTTGAAATTAATTATACTTTAATTTGTGAATTTCACAGTTATAGAATTCGCGGGGTGTTACATTCTCCCCCACTTAAAAGGATTTCGTCCCCGAAATCTTCAAGTTAGGAGGAATGTATATCCTAACATCCAATCATCCATCTACTCATCCATCAAACACGAGCATCCATTGTCCTTAAGAGACTTCTAATGCTTCATGATCATATGCGAAGTGTGTGTGTACATGTACTTGTCTAATGCAAAATCAGGCGGTCTACTGATTCTGTTGACCTCCTTAATGCGAATTATGTAAGTGCCATGAATCCATTATGTATGCGAATTTTCCTATTCATGAGTCTACATGAGTGCACAATCATTCAATACAAATGAAACATCCATATGACAACACATTAAAGTTCAACCACATACGAATGCAAACATACATGCATATGCAATATGAAGTGACTGAGCCGATCTAAACCCTAGATTGTGTGTGTATATGCAACCACGAGCAACCACTAGCAATCACTTGCAACCACTTGCAACCATCATCCATAACATGTTTCAACTACATGTTTCTATGCAAAAAGATTCTACCTAAAAGATAAGGTCGAGGAAATATACCTAAAAAACAGATAAAAGCGCAACTTAAGGAAAAGGAAAGATCAAGGATGTACCCTCGAACAGAAAAGGGTAGGCCGTACGGATTCTAGCTTCAGTTTCCCAAGTCGCGTCTCCCTCGGCGTCGCTCCACTGAACTTTGACGAGCTTGACTTCGTGGTTGCGTAGCTTCTTCACTTCCGTTCCTAATATGCAGGTTGGAACTTTTCTTATGGTTGCTTCGCGTTCCACTTCGGCCTCTTCGAGTATACTTGGCTCTACCACCTCAGCAGACTCATGTAGACATTTTCGGAGATGTGAAACGTGAAAAACGTTGTGGACTCCGGCCAACTTCTCGGGTAGCTCTAATCTATAGGCCATTTTCCCAATTTTCTCGATGATAGGGAATGGCCCTACGAACCTTGGTGCTAGCTTTCCTGTGGTTCCAAAACGAACAACGTTTCTTAGTGGTGATACCTTGAGAAAAACTCTGTCTCCAACCTCAAATTCATGGTCGGTCCTTCTCTTGTCGGCATAGGACTTTTGTCTGTCTTGGGCCATCTTCATCCTTCTGCGTATTAAGTCTACTTTCTCTGAAGTCTCTCGGATCATATCTGGTCCAAGTATGAGCTTATCCGTAGACTCCCACTAACAAGTGGGCGATCGGCACGGTCTTCCATATAAAGCTTCGAAGGGCGCCATTCCGATGGTTGCTTGATAGATGTTGTTGTAGGCAAATTCCACCAAAGGAAGGTGATCTTCCCATGTCCCTCTGAAGTCGAGGACGCATAGCCTTAAAAGGTCTTCCAAAACTCTGTTCACTCTCTCTGTTTGGCCGTCGGTTTGGGGATGATAGGCTGTGCTCAAGCATAACTGCGTTCCTACTGCTTCTTGCAGACTCCGCCAAAACTCACTGGTGAAGATGGGGTCTCGGTCACTAACAATGCTAGATGGTATTCCATGGAGTCGAACGATTTCTTTAAGGTAAAATGATGCTAGGGATGAGGCAGTTCTTTTACTTTTGACAGGTAAAAAGTGGGCGCTTTTAGTAAGCCTATCCACTATTACCCAAATGCTAGTGTTGCCTCTCCTAGACCTAGGCAGCCCATTGATGAAGTCCATTGAGATGCTATCCCACTTCCACTGCGGGACCTCCAGAGGATGTAGCAGTCCGCCAGGCTTTTTCTGTTCCGCCTTAACCTGTACGCACACCATACATTTAGAAATGAACTCTGCCACGTCCTTTTTCATGCCGTTCCAGAAGAAAGTCCTTTTTATGTCTTTGTACATTTTATCTCCGCCTGGGTGTATCGTCATCTTGGAGTGATGTGCTTCCTCGAGAACCTTCTTTATTAAATCTTTTATCTGTGGGACGCATAGTCTTCCGTCTCGCCTTAGCAACCCCTTATCGTCGATGGAGTATCTGTTGAGGTGACTTGAAGTCTCACCCTTAATTAGCCTATCGATTGTTTCCACAAGCTGAGGGTCTTCGCGTTGTGCTGTCCCTACTGAATCCACTAAAGTTGGGCGCACTTCGAGAGATGCTAGCAAGCCTGGTACGAAATCGGAGGGCCTAAAGTCGAAGCTGGCTATAAATTCTAGGCTTTGTCTTTTAACAAACAACGGGCTTAGGGTCAATTTCTTTCGGCTCAACGCGTCTGCCACTACGTTGCCTTTGCCCGGAGTGTAGGAGATTTCGAAATCGTACGAGGCAAGAAACTCCATCCATCTCTGTTGCCTCAAGTTAAGATCCTTCTTCGAGAAAAGATATTTCAACGATTTATGGTCGGTGTAAAGTTCGAACTTCTCACCTAGGAGATAGTGTCGCCAAGACTTGAGTGCAAAGACGATGGCGGCTAACTCAAGATCGTGGGTTGGGTAGTTCTTTTCGTGTACTTTCAACTGCCTCCCGCCATAAGCTACTACCCTTCCTTCTTGCATTAAGACGGCGCCTAGCCCTGTCCCACATGCATCCGTATAAACAGTGAACATCTTGCTCCCATTTGGCAGCGTCAAAACTGGGGCTGTTGTAAGAGCCCTTTTCAGTCGTTGGAAAGCAAACTCGCAATCCAAGTCCCAATTAAACACTAGATTCTTCTTAGTCAATTTCATGAGCGGAGCTGAGATTTTCGCAAAATCCCTTATAAACTTTCGATAGAAACCCGCTAGTCCTAGAAAACTTCGGACCTCGGTTGCATTCCTTGGTGTCTTCCAATCCTGTACCGCCACTACCTTAGCAGGGTCCACTGCTAACCCTTGTTTGGATACTATGTGCCCAAGGAACCTCACCTCTTCTCTCCAAAAGTGGCATTTGGAGAATTTGGCTTTTAGCTGATGGACTCGCAAAGTTTCCATGATTGCCCTTAAGTGCTGAGCATGTTCCTCTTCACTCTTTGAGAAGATAAGGATATCATCTACGAAGACCACTACGAATTTGTTGAGGAAATCTCTAAATACCCTACTCATCAGGTCCACGAAGTAAGCAGGTGCATTTGTCAAGCCGAAAGGCATGACAAGCCATTCAAAGAAGCCGTCTGGGGTTCTGAATGCCGTTTTATCGATGCTATCCTCAGCCACCCTTAGCTGATGAAAACCGGTTGCTAAATCGAGTTGGGAGAAAACAGACGCTCCTACAAGCTGGTCAAACAAATCGTCAATTCTAGGGAGAGGGTGCCTATTCTTTTTCGTTAGTTTGTTGAGCTCCCTATAGTCAACACATAGACGGAGTGAACCATCCGCCTTTGTAGCGAACACCACTAGAGCGCCCCATTCTGAAATGCTCCTCCTAATGAACCCCTTTTCTAGAAGCTCTTTAATCTGTTTACTGAGCTCTTTCCTTTCCCGTGGAGCCATGTGTCTAACAGGTAACGCAACGGGCTTTGCATAATCTACAAGATATATGCGGAAGTCTATTTCCCGCTTCGGAGGCAAGCCCTTCACCTCTTCGAAGACATCCGGATATTCCCGGACCACTCTAACTGATTGCAAATTTTCAACAGAGGCATCTAGCGATTCAAGATAACTAAGCATAACCGCATACGAGGGATTACAAGAAATTTCCAAAGTATTACCGAGCTGGGTTAGGAGCCTAACAACCCTTCTCTCACAATCAAGGATGGCCCCATTACTGGATAGCCAATCCATACCCAAAATCAAACCATACCCCGAAAAACCCAAAACAAAGGCACTACATTGAAATTCTACACTTAGAATAGAAATTTTCAATCCCACACAGATCATAGACAAATGAGCTGGGCCCCCAATTGGGTTTGAAACAATTAAGGGGTCCTCTACCATACTAGTTTTTAGGTGCAGAGATTCTACTAAAGCAGACGAGATAAAGGAGTGTGATGCTCCAGAATCAAATAAAGTGCGAACGGGGTGATCATAAAGATAAACTACGCTTTCTACAGAAGTATTTATACCTCGCTGTTGCAGAGGTGGCGCTTCCAGCACATGAACCTGTGCCCCTGGGGTGGATCCAGCCCTCTGCCCTTGTCCTCGTTTCTTTGGGCAGTCCTTAGCCCTGTGGCCTGTCTCACCGCAAGAAAAGCACCCACCATTCTCCTTGGCCTTCTTTTTTCGACAGTCCTTTACTAAGTGCCCCACTTTGCCACAGAAATTGCACTTCCTCTTCTCTTTGTTGCCTTTCCCGCCCTTCTTAAAGTCTGTCTTCTTAGGCTGCAACCCCTCTTTCTCCCCTTGAGAGCTTTCTGCCTTTGTCTCCTTCTTGCCCTTATCCTCTTCATTCAGCAATGCCATTTGCACCAATCTTTCATACGTGGCTCCCATGGGTATATGGGTCATGGCCAAACTGTGTAATGGCTCATTCAACCCTTTGACGAAACGGAGAGCCTTCTTGTGCGGGGTGTTGACTAGGTCAAGCCCAAACCTAGCCAGCTCATCGAACTGATTCACATATTCTCTGACTGTCTTGTCCCCTTGTTTAAGAAATAAGAATTTTTCCAACTGCAAACTTCTTTCCGCATCTGAGAGAAATTTAGTCTCAAACCTTGCCCTAAAGTCCTCCCATGTCTCCACTGGTCTTTCAGCATTAGTGACTTCCCACCAGTAGGAAGCCTCGCCCTTCAATAGCCATACTGCCAATTGTACTTTTTGTCTATCCTCTACCTCAAAGATGATGAATAGGTCCTCAGTTTCTTTCAGCCAATTCCTAGCTGCCACGAAGGACTCAGTTCCATGGAAATCCCTTCCTCCCATAGCTTTAAAATCCTTACATATCTTAGCAAACGTGTTTCCCCGTGGAGGAGGTGGAGGAAAAGGTGCTACTGCAGCTGGATGATTTCCTTCAGCTGGGGGAGGAGGAACGGTAGGACCTGGCTGAGTGGCCCTTGCTTCTAAGAACCGTCTAAACCAACTAGGTATTGGCACCCCTTCTGGCAAGTTAAGTTCTTGGGACATGCTGAAACAAAAAGGATAGATTCAAAACGAAGGATAAGAGATAGTACCTATGGCTTTGGGGGGGGACTTTGCCTTTTTAAAATAATATTTTCCTTTTAAAAATGCTTCTTTAAATTTCCTTTTTGAAAATATTTTTTTTTTTAGAACTTTTTATCTTATTTGGTAAACCTATGCTTTGATACCAAGTGAAACACCCCACCTCCGTTAGGGTCACTCTCAAAGGGAATGCCCTAATTTTGGTGGAGGTTTATAAGTATAAGTCACAGATATACAAGACAGATATAAGAACACATATTTGTAAACAGCGGAAAAACAACAGCTTTTATTTCATAAAAGCAAATACGTGTTACAACAACATCACCATAATTGTCTTACATCTTTTCCAAAAACATAACATAACACTTTCATAATCTGTCTTGATTACATTATTTAAAGAAGCATAAATAAAACATAGATAAACTGCAAAAATCCCCATAGTGGTTGTCCAAAGCCATAGTTCAAGACGAAAAGGACCAAGCAATACATTTATCCTCTTCAAGCTGGATGTTAAGACCGGTCAAGCTGCTGTGTTCCCTCCTTGTGGACCTGGGGGGGAAACGGAAGAAAAGAAGACGAAAGAAAAGTAGAGTCAGACATAAAGCCTGAGTAAGTCTAGTACTATTCTGTCTATGAATAAAGAACTGGGTATGATAAGTATAAACAAGAAGTGTAAAAGCACTATAACTTGGTTAAGTTGTCTAGGGTCGAATATACTATCGTACCCCATATTAATCTCTTAACCCATATAAACTAGTTTCCAATTGGCACCCCCTAATCAGGGTGATGTGATCCATTCAATGATGATCGGCTCCTACTCGCATAGTTACATGTGTCTTACGGCCCCCGATGTTGTAGTTACCTATGCTGGTCCCACCATGGAGTGTATCAAGTCCCATGGCGGCGGCCCGACACAACCTTAGAATGCACAGGTATGCTACTGGTGCCCAGTGCTTTATTTTTCTGCGCCGGGGTGTGTGCACGCCCGCACCCCGTTAGAACCTACACTGCTACACCACCGCCGTCGATTTGACCTCTTACAATCAGCCCAGTAATCGTGCCCCACCCTGCCTAGTTTCAGTGTATCCTGATACACCTTCTAGGGTTACTGCTGAAAAGGGTCCCCCGTTACTAGGTTTTCTATCTCTAGCTAACATGCTAAGTTGGTTAAGTGTTTTCTAACCTAACCCCCACCAGTCCGTTTAGTTTAGCATGTTCCATTTTGATTAAGTCTTTAGTTCACTTAATCCTAACAATCCTGACGCAGCCTTAATTGTCTTATTAAGGCCCTGACCTCTCACATTAGACAGGTATTGTTGTGGCTGCCTGTTGCCGGTTGGTTCCGGGCAGTCTTACGCCACAACTCAGTCTAACCTCGGGTCCTTATTGGGCTCCATGTTTAACCTCCCACATTGGATAGGTATTGTTGTGACTACAGGACAGCCGGGCGGTTCCGGGCAGGTTTACATCACAACTCAATCCAACCTCGGGTTAAACACATCGTATGTTCTACATTTACATATTTTGTCTTTCTTCTTTATTTTCTTATATGTAAATATTTGCGGCCCATTATTAAGTTAATGGTGTAAAGGTTACACCAATCATGGGCCCAACCCATACTTGAATTTGGGCCCTTCTATTTTATATTTTCATTCATTAGTAATTTTAACCCAACGTTATTTTCCCCCGTTTAACTCGTCCGTTTATTGGGCTTAGCCTTTTAAAGCCCAACTTAGCCATGCGAAAAGGGGAGGCTTAAAGCGTGATTATATACACAAAAAGGGGAATGTGAACGCATGAACTTGCAATATGACGTTGGAAATACAAAATAGAAACTAGTGTACTTGCATAGTAGTGACATATACTTTGGTCATAAAGCATAAGTGACATGAATCAAAGCATGTAAACTTGTAGTTAAGTTAAGAATATCACTATCGACACATAGGCTTTAGCTACCACATAAACCTATATTTTTATTCAGGCATAATGTCAAACATAAGCAAATCATGTTCATAAGACTACTACATGTTTACAAAGGTGCCTACTTTTGTGACTAATACAAAAGTATAGTTAAATTTGTTCACATAACCATGGCATAAATATTTCTAACATGAAACCATGATTTTTACTTTAGTCATGCAAATTTGCACAAAGGGATTTTGAATCTAACCTAGCTATGTACCACATATGTCATCATATAATTCATGTAAACAATATAGGCCTAATTATGCAAAATATTAATCATAGCCTAGTCATATTCATAAATTTGCAAATAGGTTTTCTAATACAAAAGCATGACTTAATACATAGATCATGATGCCAAATTTTCAACATAATTTCATATGGACTATGATAACCCAAACTTATTCCAATTACTTCACAAAAATGGTGTTTGTATAAAAATACACCTTATGATGGCATAGTAGCAAACTTGCATGAATTTCAATTAATCAACTACATACATGTAGCTTCAACAAGGATTACATAATTTGCGAATATTCCAAACGTATACTTGCATAAAACTACCGCATGTAGTTTTTCATAACTGAATAACATAATTCGAGAATATCCAAACGTATACAATATTCCAAATCGATAAGAATCATAGTAACGCACAAATTATGAATTATTTATCACCACAACCAAGTATACAAACCAACACAATTATTTGTTCATACCAAAGTAATACTCTACTTACAATTGTGTGGCGAATTCTCAAATTTAGGGATTTGAAGATGCGATTCCTTGTTGCTTTGATTTGTTTAGGTTTCTTTTATGCTTTAGAATTTTCCTCCTAATCCTCTCTCCAATTGGTGGCTACCCCTAGTCGTTCCTCAGCAACATGGCGGCTTGGTTCTTATTTTTGAATGAATAGATTAGGGTTGAGTTTAGGGTCATTTTTATAGGGGTTATGAACTGATTAGGACCATTGATGTTGCTTGGATTGATCGTAGCCATTCATCCTAAGGAGAGACCAATTAGAGCTTGCCACCTAGCCCTAATGACAAAGCAGACTACAGAAAATCGGCCAACATAGAATAGGCCAGCCAGGTTGGGCTAGGTTCGACCTGGCTCTGGACCAGGTCGACATGCCTGTCGACAGCCCTGTCGACAGCCCAGTCGACCTGGGTGCGTTAGGCGGGGGTTTTTCCGCCCTGGCCCATTGGGCCCCATTTTGGAATTTTAAACTTAATTCAGAAACTTCCGAAGGCCATATCTTCTTCATACGGACTCCATTTTCCGAAAACTCGGACTCTATTTCGCGTATTTTTCCGAGACGAACGCAATGGCGTATCCCGTTTCCCTTAGTTCTTTGATTTGAAATTAATTATACTTTTATTTGTGAATTTCACAGTTATAGAATTCGCGGGGTGTTACACATAAACAACTCAATCAATAAATCTCCACAATATAAAACAATTTTTATAAAATCAACAAATACGTTCTCTCGTATATGTACACTCAAACTCAATCTAGGGTATTACTAACCCATATCTACTGAGTCACACCACAGAGCCAAGGTAATCACTTAACCTTCAGCTCTGATACCACTATAACGACATGGATTTTCGCGATCCTGGTTATCAAAATAAACTCAATGTCGATTATCCAAGCATCAGAAATACCGGACAGTTAGTAGAAAGAAGTTAGAGGATGAGAATAGAAAAGATAGAAAATTAGAATAGAAGAAGAAGAAGATCACAATAACAGAATCAAAGTAACACGAATCTCACAGTGGAACGAATAAAATATAACATAACTTTGAAATAAAACCAGTATATGTATACAATAACATTTATCAGAGTACAACACTTACAACACAGCGGAAATAAACAATTGCTATAAAATCCTGAAGCCTTCTGCTCCAAACTCTCAGTATCTGTAAATTCCTGACTACTTGACTGTCCGTACAAAATTGGGCACAGTTTAGGGAAAACTAAATAAAATAAACTCTGGGTCAGTCATGGGACTAGTGTGAGTAAACAATTTAAAACAGTTTGAGAAAATAAATGATATCTCATAAGACCATGCCATATAACACGAAACAAAATTTTCCCTTATGAGAATCCAAAGCACTTGATTTAACTTTCAAAATCCTTTTGAAAGAAACGATAATATTTATATCAAAACTCTTTGATATTATAATAGTATCTATCAACCACAACTAAATAATCATTAGTAGAATGCTTTCATCCCTCGTTCCACATACATAATATATAATCAAAAACCATGGGCGCTTATTGGGTAATGGATTCCAACTGGCAAAGTATGGGACCACCTTTTGACAATGTATCTCTAGAGAGGAATACACCGGGTTCAACAAGAACAACTTGTAACCCAGGCTAAACATGACCGGTCACTCATTTTGCTTGAGTGTACCGAATGTATTATCACCAACGGTTGGGATCAGCAACCGTTTCCCGAAAGGGACAGCATCGAAATAGATTATAGAAGTAAATGGAATTTCTCTAGATCAGGTGACAATACACCCTAATTGGGAACTAACTACTTAGCAATGCGACCTACCCTATTTTATACCATTTCCGGGTCGTGAGGCTAGAGGCCATAACAGATAGATCACACCTTTAATTACATCGAATGTCACGTTGTCAAACCCGCCAAATCACAAATTGATTTCCCTAAAAATACCACAGGTATACGGCTAAGAGAAATGAATTCCTCCACCACCAAACGTAAATACGTTTGGAGGGATCAACTTACGTGATCTATTAAATATACTCTGTCAGACATTCTTCCATACAGGTCGTCTTGGGACTGGACAGACCGAATGTACTATTCTGTAAATCCATCTTAGGAAATTTCTACCTATGATTTACTAACAACCCTTGCATAACTCCGTCTTCAATTATCTTCATCGTATTTGATTCCCAACGCTAATGCCAAACAGAGTGGTTTTTAGATAATATATCTAATCCCGGTCTCTCCGTATTAACAATGGCAATGGTCAAAATCATTGATAGTCGATAAGTTAACTATCAAGGGAAAACATGTGTACAAACAACAGTCGTATTTCTAAATGGAAATCTTACCGATCAACCATCATTTCATTTCCTAATTCCCCATTTATTGTTTCCATATATTCATAAATTCCTGATTTTCTAAAATTAAAAAATATACGTTATTAACTTTGGAAAACGTTTTCATTTCTGATTCACACATCAATATCTTCCCACCTCTATCAGTCTCTAACTGTAAACTAGTAAGAGGACAACTTCCCAAGCGTAATCCCCGAAGGCCAAAACCAACATCAGATCAATACCCAAAACGCCATTCTGCTCAACTAATTTCAAGTCAGTTTCTAATTTCAGTAATTCCATTTAAATTCCTAATTCAAACCCCAAATTCCTTTAAAATGCTTTATTGGAAAAAAATTCTTAAATCCTTTATTTCACATAGAATGCGAATAACATGTCTATATATAATCAAACAGTTTGATTTCGTATTTTAAAAACAATATCCCAAATCCAATTTCTTTTCATACTTCTATTTATAGAATTTTCATATAAAAAATTATTTTATACTTCTAACACTAAAATCTCATTTAATTCCATTTATATAATTCTATTTATTCTATATAAATCCTTTTACATAACTCTATTTATTTTATATAAATATGTCATTTTCAATATTCACTTTGAAAATTTCCTTTTTTTACATTTCAGTATCTCATATGGTATTTAAAATACCAAATAACATGACTAGTGTCATCATTATCAATCACAGATTATATATCACATCATATATCACAATAGATGGAAACAAACAGTATTATAAATATTAAGGAATCCAGTTGGATCCCTCCAACCTATTTTCCTGCATCCATAGATGTTAAACAATATAAATAACATCGATTTCATTTCAATATGAAATATTCTGATAAACAGAATCAGTATTTGATTAACGATTTATATATATATATATATATCGTTATCTATAATTTCAACCAATAAATCAACAATTCAACCAAACAATCAACCCACAGCAATCAATCATCATTTTTCAATACTAGAATATATTTATAAAAAGATAAACTGCATAGACTTTGTGTGTTTTACTCACATTGGACGGTCATCATTATATAACGATAACTGTCGGTTGATTCGGACTGACAATTTATTTTGCTATAAATTGAAACAAGCTCCAATTCACTTCCAGTCAGTTCCATTGTGAAGCCACCGTCCATACGATTCCAACGGATCTTGTTTTGCTGAATTCTGATAAAGTATGCACAAGTTATAATGATTACAAGTTTGTATACTGTTTTAATTAAAATAAAATTAATTTATTTTAAAACTTGGGCTTACTTTATAAACCCAGCCCAAATGCTAACAGACCAACCAGCTTCCTTTCTTCCCCATGGCAGCTCAAAAACGCTACTCCTCCTACGTTAATCCAGCGCCATTTCATAGACTTCCTCTGTAATGACCCGGATTCTTATGGGTTAATTTTAGAATATTTAATATTTAGTTTAAATATTGGGTGGATAAATATAAATGGAATTTTTATATTAAGTTATCAACTTAATAATCAATTTCTATTTAATATCAAATATATTAAATTATCGTAATACGTCAGTTCGAGAAGTTGAAACTGAATTAGAAACGGTTCAGAAAATCAATTCAAACTCATGTTTGAATTGGAAGAATAATATTGATTTATTATTGAAGAATAAATTGTCTGAAATAAATTTATATAGGTTTGAATTAGTATCAACTACAGACAATCGAATTGGACTTCGTGACATATCCCAGTGTGTCCGGAACAGCGGTATTACCCTAAGATTGACAGTTGTTGGGTTCAGAAAGGAGTTCGACATCATGGGTATTTTAATTAAAGGATATCAGTTTAATTTAAATTTAAAATAAAATAAAATATGGTGTTGTGTGGACCAAAACCAAACTACAGTGGCTCCTCCCTCTCCACAAAACAAAACAACGGTGGGTTCTTTATCTCCACGAACCAAAGCAGAATGGTGGCCTTCTCTCCTCCTCATTTCATTCGGCATTGCTGTTTAATTCTAAAACCACAATCCTTTCTTATAAAACCGCACTAACCTCCCTACTTGAAATAAAATCGAAATCACTGTTATAACAAAAAAGGGGCCGAACTAGATTCCAACCAAAAAATGAAATCGAACTCAGTTATCATCGATTCCTGCTCGTATGAAGGCTTGCAATAGGGTTCTTCTATTCAAACTGAGTCGCGATAGCCAGTTCGACTTGGAACTCGTGGATCTAGGGTTGATCGTGGAAAGCGCTACACGGAGTTGGAGGGAGTTTCACGAGAAGCAGTGGAATCATGGGATCTAGGCGTTTCATTTGTGGAAGTCAGAGAAGGGCTCGAACCAGAGAATGTCACACCTTGTATTGTGCGTGGCAGGAGGACTACGAGATCGCGTTTTACCTGGACAATTTGAGAGAGGTAATGATGTGATGGCGTAGAAGCTTGAGCGTCCAGTATGGGGGCAAAATGGATGAGCAGGAGAGACTGGCGTGAAGGGTATTGAGTCTGTTCAGGATGGTGAGCGATCTGTAAATGGGAAAGCATATTGAAGAGTATGGTTCCAGTGATGATGGTGTTGACGCTGATTTTGGTGATGGTATTCATTTGTTTGGGGCTGCAGTGATAAATTGAGCCGTTAGGTAAAAAAATCAAGTCTTCGACAGTTTTAAAATATACATAGTAAATTTAGAAATTGAGGTGATTAATTAGGTAAATGATTTTTAACAATAATGTTAATTGTATATATATATATAATTCGAACTTGTGGAATAATACAATCCTTTCATACGTTATCAGATTGGATCAAACCAAAGGCATTAGACTCAAAGTAGATTTTGCGCAATGGAACCAATTTGAAAAGATTTTTATCAGAAACCGAATCGTTATTTGGCAAATGAAATCACGGTGAGTAAATCTCACCTTTTATTTAGAAATTTATTTTTATATAGTTAAAAATAATTTTCTGTGCTTGTTTGAATGTTGTCTGATTGTTTTAAAATATATATTAGTTATTTAGGATATATTATATATATATTGGGTTGATGATTGGTTGGATTCCAGCAGTTTCATTAGCAGATGCCCGCAGTTTCATAGCGGATGATTACCCTATATGCCCCACGCTATGATTAGTGGATGACCTTCTATACCACGATATCCTGCCTCGAAGCAGGATGGGTATTACTATGTTGACTAACATATGTGGATGCAGGAAAACAGGATGGAGGAATCCAACAGGATTCCTCAAAAATATATTATCTGTTTGTTGTTTGTTTGATTTTATATATATTCATATATGATGTGTTAAAAATCAAATGATTGAATAATTGGTTGATTGATTATTTAAAATATCCCTGGGGTTTGAATATTGATCTATAAAAAATCGAAAAGGGTATTTGAGATTTTTAAAAGGAAATTCTATTTTTATAAATAGAATTTGAATTTTAAATAAAACTATAGAAAATATTAACTTGTTTGAAGGTATATAAAACAAGTAATTGAATTTATAAAATTTGTTTATAAATGAAAAGACGGAATTTGAATTGAATTTATAAACTTTGTTAATAAATGAAAAGACAGAATTTAAATTGAATTTATAAACTTTGTTTATAAATGAAAAGACGGAATTTGAATTGAATTTACAAACTTTGTATATAAATGAAAAGACGGAATTTGAATTGAATTTATAAACTTTGTTTATAAATGAAAAGGTGGGTTTTGAATCGAATTTATAAACTTTGTTATAAATATATAAATGTGAGATTTTAAGTGGAGTTATAAACGTTGTTTAAATAAGTCATAGAATTCAAATGGAGTTTAACTATAAGAATTTGAATATAGAAATTCAAATGGGATTTATAATATAGAATTTGAATATAGAATTCAAATGGGATTTATATTATAGGATTTGAATAAGAGAAGATAATAGATTTGGATAAATAGAAGTGGATTAGACTAAGAAGTTAATTAACATATTTAATTAACAAATTTAGTTAAAATGATTGGTATAGTTAAAATAGATTGGACAGGTATAGACATACAAGAGACAGGTTTGGAATAAAGTATAGAAGTGAAATAAGTAGATTGCTCGACAAAAAGGTATGTATTTAATTCATATATGAGATTTTATGCGCCGTATCGGCTAGCCGCTTGGCTTTTCTTTTTCTTTTTGATTGGAGAAGGCCTGTGTGGCAGTTTGGGGATTTTCCCGATGCTCTCGGTACAAAGGAGGTTATGGCAAATTTTTCCGGGAATTTAAGGAGATAGAATATTTTTAAGATAATTTGATAGTTAGAAATCAACATATCAAAATATATAGAAGTTGATAAGAAAACGAACTTAGAAATAGAATAGTATAATCAAAAAGGAAGTATAAGAATAAAATCTAGTAAGAATAGAAAGGGGAAGTGTATATGTGTTTAAAAGTAAATCAGTAGTTGTATGGTATTGATTGTTCGAGTAAGTAGTCTTATCTGTTTTTACATTATAATTGTTATTCAGTCAAGGTCTGAGGGGTAGTTATACCCCAACTTGATTGATTTCATTATTAACAAATAAACAGTAAAATTTCAGGCTCGAAGATCAATGTTGGATAAGAGTTAGTTGAATATAGTATTTGGGTTGTCGTAACAATGTTTTACACAACATCCGTTTTATCCCAAATGAAATGTATGCTTGGAAATAGAATATAGAATATTTCCTAAGTATAGAAATAAACGAAATGGAAAAAATAGATAAATAATTGGAATATTTTCCAATTATAAATAGAAGATATTTTCTAAGTTTAGAGAATAAAGGAAGGCGATATTCGGAAATGTTTTCCAAATAACGTAACAGGCCAATATGGTTATTGAAAATATTTGGTTAACAAACATTGATAAAGAAATAGAGAAGAGATTTAATTAATGGAATATTAATTAAAGGCTCAGTGATTGTTGGATGTTTGGATGAAAACTTGTTTTATTCGATAGTTAAATCATCGACTATCGAAACACTTGTTTTATTCGATAGTTAAATCACAAACTATCGAAGTTTTGACCATCGTTGTCAATATGGAGAGACCGGTTGGATTATTATCCGAAGAACCACTCCGTATTGTCAGTAGCGTGCGAATCAGATTATATAAAGATAATCGAAGACGGAGTAGAGTGCAAAGACTTTTTCTATTAATAGAAATTGTGCCTTCGGTTCATCCTATTCCTGGGTGACTTGTATAGATGAATGTCTGACAGAGTATTTCCAGAAAGGGTCACATACATTGATTTCTTCAACCGTACCAAGAGTGGAAGCGGAGAAGGAAACTTCTTTTAGCTAACACGTAATGTACTGTTGAGGACGTCAATCAGTGATTTGATGGATTTGACGATGTGACATTCGAACTGAATCTGGTGTGATGATAAAGCATAGCTTCTAGCCTCATCATCCGGTAAATGACAGAAATCAGGCAAGCAGCATGGCTATGTAGGTCGCACCTATTAGGGTGTATAATCACCTGATCTAGAGTTTCATTTACTTCTAAAAATCTATTGTCGATGTTGTCCCATTCGGGAAACGGTTGCTGATCCCAATCGTTGGTGATATACATTCGATACACTCAAGCGAAATGAGTGGTCGGTCATATGTGGCTGAGTTGCAAGATGTTCTTGTTGAACTCGGTGTATTCTCCTCTAGAGATATACCAGTGGAAGGTGGTTCCATACCTTGTCATAGTTGGAAATCAATTACCCAATACGTGCTTGCGGTTTTGAATGTATATTATATATGTGGAACGTGAGATGCAAACATTCCACTAGATAGTTATCTACTTGATTTAGACATTATTATAATATCAAAAGAGTTTTGATATAAATATTATAGTTCCTTTCAAAGGGATTTTGAAAGTTAAATCAAGTGTTTGGATTCTCATAAGGGAAAAACCCTTTCCATGTTATACGGCATGGCTTATGAGATATCATTTAGTTTTCTGAACTGTTTTAAACTGTTTACTCATAACAGTCCCATGACTGACCCGGAGTTTATTTGTTTTGTTCTACCTAAACTCTTGGGTGTCTAAATTTGTACGGGCAGTCAAGTAGTTCAGGATTTTACAGATCTATCTAAAGGAGCTTGGAGCAGGAGGCTTCAGCGTTAGTTATATAGAGTTTTGTTCCGCTGTGTTGTAAGTGTTGTAATCTGATAAGTGTATGATATACAGTTAAGATTTTGTATTTCAAAGATATGATATATTATGTTTTGTTCCGCTACGATGTGAGATTCTGTGTTGTTATTTATGTTTCTTCTTCTACCTCTTTCTTCTAAAAAAAATGTTTCGTATTTTCGTGATATTTGAGTTGGACGTACGATGTATATAGTCAACTCTGATGTTACGGAAATCTGGGTCATTACAGTTGGTATCGGAGCTTAGGTTGAGCGAATACCTAGGCTGTGTGGAATTGTGCTCATTAGAGATAGGGTCAGTAGTACCCTAGAATGAGTTGAGTGTATAGATATACGAGAGAGCGTATTTGTTATTTGATATAAAAACTGTTTTCTATTGCGTTGACTAGTCTGTTGAGTGGATTATAAATTTTGGTCGAATCGTGGGATGCCATGATGTCGATAGGAGTTTATGAACACTTGAACAGAAGATTGGACACGATATTATTTTAAATAGTTGAGTTGATTGTTAGGATTATAATTGAATTAGATTATAAAACAGAAATAGATATATAACCAATAGAATTTGTATATGAAATCGAATATACAAATGTGATAAATTGAAATTGAATTCCAACCAGAATTCAGAATTTAAAATCCTGGGAGTTTGGAAAATATTTTTCTAAATGAATGTCAAGTGATATAGCACTGAACTCACTTCAGTGGCTAGGAAATAATTCTAATGATGGTCGCAACATCATCAGTGTTCATTTTCGAGTTTCTAAGTGATGAATTGCTGCCTTAGAAAAGTTTTGATGGAAATTTGTTTGAAGGAAACAAGTTGTTTGAAAATTCAAATGTTTTGAATTTGAGATATATATATATATATATATATATATATATATATATATATATATGTATACATTTATATTACTTCAAAGGAATTTTGAAATTGGAATTGGAATATAGATTCCAAATAGAAGTGAAATGGGAATTGGAATATAGATTTCAAATAGAAATAAAATATAAGGATTCAAATAGGATTTGAAATGGAATTTTAAACATATATAATTCAAATAAAATGTGAGTATAACATTTGAATATAGAATTTGAACATAGAAATTTAAATAGGATTTGAATAAGGAAAATTCAAATAGAAATTGAACAAGAAAAGTTGAAATGGAATTTGAATTCAAAGGAATTCAAATGGATTTGAATAAAGAAAAGTCAAATAGAGATTTGAATATTAGAATTCAAATGGAATTTGGTTAAATAGAATTTCAAAGAGAATACAAAGTGGAGGTTGAATATTAGAATTCAAAGGAAATATAAAGTTTGAAATAGAATTATAAATTCAAAGGAGTTAAAATAGAATTTAAATTAAAGTAATTTAAATAGAAATTGAATAAAGAAATTCAAATCGAATTTGAATATTGTAAATAGATAGGATTTGAATATTAGAAGTGAAATAGATCGGGAATATTATGTTGAAATGGAAAAATGGATTGGATATATATTAAAAATATATCAAAATGGAGTTGAATATATTATAAACAAAGTTAAAACGTTTATATTTATAAATATAATTAAAACGAGCTCGCCATAGCACGGCAGTTCGTAAATTGGCGATTCGAACTTTAATTTAGTATACAGAACTCAATTGAAGTCGGAATTCTTTGAAACAAGAATCGTCGGGACCGGTTGAACAATAGTTTTCTAATGAAAGAGAAAAATCTAGATTTCATCGTATAGATTTTGAGTTATGTCAAAATAAATTTTTTAGAAAAACAGCGCCAGGACCATTATAAAACCATAACGGTTTAATTAAATAAATAAAAGGATTTTTAGGAAATAAAATCCGAATTGACATTTGAAAAATCCAGACTGGAGATATAAAATGAATATGAACTCCAGTGAAGTAAGTGAAATGATTTTTAAGACAAAAATCATAATTTAAATGGTTAAATAGAATTAACTAAATTGGAGAATAATTAGTTAAAGGAAATTTGAATCGAAATTGGGTTTTCGGATAAGTGAAAGAGATTGAGAATTTATATTCGAAATCGAATATATAACTCGAGTTGAAAATATAATTAGATTAGTTAATAATTAAGTTGACATATATTTGAACAAGTTATGTTGAAATAAAAAGGGTGAAATAGGCAAAACGGTTAATTAGAAACTAGTTAATGTGTAACGACCTGGATTTTTAGCCATTTTATTTTGAACATTTAAATTGGTTTTAAATATTGTATTGATAATTTAAAAGGATTTTATAATGAATTTATTTAAAAAACGATATTTAAATGTATAATTTATAATTATAATTTAAACGAGCTCGAAAACGCGCTGCAGTTCATAATATGGAGTTTTGAACTTCAACTGAGAATACAGGATCCGATATAAGTCGGATTTCTGTGAAGTAAGAAACGTTAGAACCGTATTGATGATAATTTTCATATAGAAGAGAAAAATTCAGATTTCGTATTATAATTTGTTAATTATGGCCAAATCAAATTTTGAAATAGTCGCTGTGGAAAATCGTTATTTAAATTATACGCGTTAAAATAGCCGTTTTGCAAACGGACTCTGTTTTCGACGAAATCAGTTTCATTGGGACCGTATCATTAAATTATTGTACGGTGTTGAATTGCGTGGCAAACCGATGTCGTATGTGACCACGGTAGCCGTAAACGCTCGTTCAGTGCAATTAAATTAATTCAACTGAATAAAGGGATATTAGAGTGTAACTTGAACAGACGATCGAATCAGGCCACGAAACCAATTCCAGTGAGTTCGTAGCGTCGGATATAGTCAGGGTAGGTATATAGTTTGTTATTTTTAGAGATCGGCAAATTTGGTGTTCAGAAGGGCAGTGCGGTACGCGCCAAAAACAGTCTACCGGGGCAACAGTCTCAGAATGCGACGAAACTAGTGTCGTTGGGTTCGTATCGAAAAGTTATTGTCGGTGTTCGCAGTTTCAAGTTGTTTTGATTTATCTGGTGATCGTGAAAAATTTACACGCGTGTTGATTTCTGGTTTTATAAAGGAATTTTTTTCAAATGATGTCGGAATTCGACGAAACTTGTCCCGTTGGATTCAGAATAACTTTTTACACCAAGATTAGTTTTGTTACCAGTAAACAGACTGTTCATTCATAATATTATTCGTTCATTTCTAGTCAAAGATGGCGGCTACTGTTCCGTTCAAAAACAGCGTGCTTGCCAAGTGAACAAACATCCGTGCCTCCCAAGGATTTCAACTCCGTGACTTTCAAGCTATCACAATGCCGTGCTCTCCAAACCAACATCTCCGTGCGTCCGAAGGAAATGCAGAACCGTAACACGTGAGTCTACTGTTAACTCCTTGCCGACAAAGTAAAACATACATTGAAAATCAAACCTACCCTATTTCCCTATATTCGTACCTACCAATTATTTTTCACCCGTGCCTGTCAAGTTAACATACTACGTGCTCTCCAAGGTGTTTGTATTATAAATAACAGGGGGGTCTTCATCTTTTCGCCTGTACAAGCACCGATACCTTTTTCTTCCTCTTCTAAAAAAAAAAAACAAACAAAACGAAAACCCATCGGATCTTCTTCGACAATGATGTTCTCGCATGGGTTCAAAGGGGATGAACAGAATTCGTTAGAGGGGAGCTTTGTGGCAGCACAGCCTACCGCTGTGAGTTGGCATCGAAGTAGGGGGAGCGATGTGAAGGAGCGGGTTTCAGGAGAATTTGGGGATCGAATATGGGAAATCATGAGCGGAAAGTGGACGGGTTCACGTATTGGGGTCGCTGGAGGTGTACGGAGCAAAGTGGGATAGTGGAACTGGAAATTTGGACGTGGAAATGTGTCTTGGGTGATGGAGTGTTGAAACGTGGGGTCATACAGTAAGTGTGGTGTGAGCAGTTCATTGGTGAAGAATAACAGTTGGAAGAGGGAAAGGAGTTAACGTGAGTGTGAAATTTGGAGCAGCATCCTACCTAAACAAAGAAGATGGTGGTGAGTTTTTCCTTGTATTCGGTGATATTGGGATGCGGTGAAAGGAATCAAAGGCTGCACAAATCGATTCAAATATCACCACAGATTTCATATTCTATTAATTCAAGATGCTCAACCATACGAAAGTAAATAGTAAAACTGTAGAAGAACATATATCTTCATATATTTGGTTTATACGGAAAGGGGTATGAGGGAAGATTTGGTGGAAGGGAATACGGTGAAGGATATTTCCCTGGGATGCAACAAAAAGAGTGGCGTTGAGTATTGATTTGGAAGGGAGTCATCCAAAAGTGGTGTAGTAACGACCATGACGAAATGAGGGTGGACATGTGGCAATGTAGATTGTGGGAGTTTAGAGTGTTGCATTAACGGTGAACAAAGGGGTGAATGGGAAGGTATGCATCATCGAAATATTAAGCCAGGTTAAAAATAGTTTGATGCGCTCCGTGAGCTGAGCCGATTTAATAACGGTATTAGTTATTAATAAGTAAATTAGTTTAATTAATTATTTAATTAAGGAATTAGTAGTTATTTAAATCGTATAAATTGAAATGTAGATAAATTTACTTCGTGAACAGAATTGAAGCAGACGGGTTACGTTGGGACCGTAAAGACAAAATCCACATCATGGAACTAACGGGGATAAAAATCGAGCTATTGGAATTTCAAGGAAAAATCAACGCTGTTTGATTTTAAATGAAACCAAAAGCAGAACCATCAACTGCGACAAGGTGAGTAAACTCACTAACTCCCTCTCGTTTATATTTTTATATATAAACGAGTTTTAAATATTTTTATAATGTGCAATGGTTGATTGGTTGAATAGTTGGTAAATTTGGTTGAATTGGTTGATAGGATTACACCATTAATTGATCATTAGTTCTGATATTTCATTTTGATGTGAAATAATATTATTGATGTTATTAACATCTGTGGATGCAGGGAAACAGGTTGGAGGGATCCAACTGGATCCCTCAACATTTATATTACCGTTTGATATTTATGGTGATGTGTATACGATGATGGATTGTACTATGTTGAATCACCCTGACACTGGAAATCTAGTTATTTTAAATACCGTAAAAGATTTTCGAATATAGAAAAGAAATTGAGGTTTAAAAAGAGAACTTATTTTCAAAAGAGAAGTTGAATTTTGAATGGAATTAAAAAGTAGAAACTTGTTTTATTAAAAGAAGAAGTTGTTTTTAAACGAGTTTATAATCATTGAATAAATTGAATATAAATGCTTTATTTAAATTTATATGGAAAAGTGGAAATTAGATTTGAAATCAATATTTGAGATGGGATTTGAACTTAGCAGAGTATAAAGCAAATCATAAACAAGATTTTTAACAATTGGAATAAAAATCAGATTTGTTTGCAAGACTCAGAATAGAAGTTATAAATAGAATTTGGGGTTTAAGAGAATATGTATAAGTACGAAATGAAAAGATTATATATAAAAGAAATTTATTCAGGATTAAAGTGGATAATGGTTCAAAGGAAGTATTTTGCAAGTGAAATATTTATAAGGGAAGAACACAGCAGACGGTTTTGTGTTAAACATTTTGGATTTTTGGAATAAAAATCCAAGGAAGAAATCTTGTTGTAAAGAAGGTGGAAACCGGATTTTTATCCTTATATACTCTTTATCATATGGGTTTCGACAAAAAGAATGATAAATGTCTGCATTGTTTAAATCCAGACATTTTGACTATCTTTTAAAATGAACAACGGAAGCGTGTGCGTCGCACACGGTATTTTATTCAAAACAGCAATCATAACGCTGTCTTTGTAAGAAATGCTTTTATAAAACTAAACAGAGATTTTAGCGCTGTTGTTATAATAGATGTTGTAAATCTATACAGCAATTTTAGACGCTGTTGTTATAATAAATGTCTTGGTAAATCTAAATAGCAATTTTAACGCTGCCGTTATAATAACTGTTTTAATAGCAATCTTAATGCTATGGTTATGATAAGTGTTCTATAATGCTAGACAGCGGTTTTAACGCTGTTGTTGAAAGCAATGTTTTATAAACCAAACATTTGAAGACAACGATTATAACGCTACCGTTATAATCAATATTTTTATAAAGAAGGTGTGTTCGTAGATCAAATCCGAGAGTCGCGTAAGCCATGTTTGGTTTAAAGTTGTGAGCTCTGACTATTTCAAAGTTAAGAATGTCGTTCAGTTAAGGTCTGAGAGGTAATTATACCCCAACTTGACTTACTGCATTATTGACGGAGAAAATGGTTAAGGCTCGATAGCAAGGGTTGGTTAGTGATATCGTTAGTTAACGAATGATTTATGATTTGAGTTATAATAACGATGTTTATAACATCAGTTAATACAAAGGATTTAGAAATGTTTTCTAACTGGAGTAAAAGATAATTTCTCAATAAAGGAATTATATATATTGAAAATGTTTCCCAATAATCAAGAGAGAAAATAGAGCTTTGAAAGAACACGAGAGGTGGAAAATGGGAATTGGAAATGATAATGTAATAAAGAACTAATATAAAAAGGGCCCAGTGTTGTTTGATGCTTGATTGATAGAATTTCCATTTGGAAATAGGACCGTTGATTGTATGGATGTTCTTTGATAGTTAAATCACCGACTATCAAAGTTTTATTTTTTTTATATACCTCCGTTGTCAATATGGAGAGACCGGGATCAAATTTGATATCTGAAAACCACTCCGTATTGGCGTAAGCGTTATGAAGCAACTAATGCTGAAGAAAATTGAAGACGGAGTTATGCAAGGGCTATCCTGTTTACGGGATAGTGCCTTCGGTTTGTCCAGACCCAGGACAACTTGTATGGACGAGTGTCTGACAGAGTATTTCCAAAGGGGGTTACGTACGTTGATTCCTTCAAACGTACGAAGCTGGGGCATAGAAGGGAAGCTTCTTTAGCCTAACAATCTGAGTATTTTTGTAGGAATCAACTAGTGATTTCCGATAGATCTGACGATGTGGCATTCAAAGTGAATGATGGCCAGATGTTCTGGAAGATAATTCAAACCTCAAGCCTCATCAACCCGGAATTGGACAAAAATCGGGCAGGCAGCATGGCTATGTGGGTCGCACCCATTAGGATGTATAACCACCTATCTAGAGAAATTCCTTTTGCTTCTTAAATCTATCGATGCTGTCCCTTTTCGGGAGGCGGTTGCTGATCCCAACCGTCGGTGGTATACATTCGATACACACAAGCGAAATGAGTGGTCGGTCATGTGTGGGCCGGGTTACAAGGTGTTCTTGTTGAACCCAGTGTATTCGTCTCTAGAGATACATTATCAGAAGGTGGTCCCATACCTTGTCATGTTGGAAATCCAATCTCCAATAAGTGCCCTGCGGTTTTCGATTTTATATTATATATGGAGCGCGAGATGCAAGCGTTCCGCTAGATTCTGTTTATTTGATGTAGACATTATTATAATATCACTGGATTTGATATCAAAAATATTTTTGGTTATCGTAAGGTAAAAACCATCCGTGTTTATGTGTGGATCAGTCTTACGATTATCATTTCTTTCGAAAGGATTTTGGAAGTTAAACAAATGATTGGAGTTTACTCACACCAGTCCCATGACTGACCCAGAGTTTATTTTGTTTGTTTTCCCTAAACTCTTGGGTGCCCTAATTTGTACGGGCAGTCAAGTAGTCGGGATTTTTCAGATTCACTTGGAGGAGTTTGAAGCAGGAGGCTTCACCAGTTAGCTATAGACTGTCATATTTCCGCTGTGTACTATTTGTGTATATGGAAACAGGTGTTTATAACTGTTCCACGGATCACCGTTGTGCTCTGATGATGGTATGTATATACGGATATTGCTTTGTATTTCAAAGGTTATGTTATATAGTATATTTTATTCGTTCCGCTGTGAGTTTGTGATTTTCGTTTTCTTCTATTCTAATATTTCTTTCTTTCTATTTCTCATCCTCTAACTTCTTTCTTATAATGATTCGTATTTCTGTGTCTTTTGGGTTAGACGTGTGGTGTTATTAGTCGATCCAAAGGGTACGGATTTGCGGGTCGTTTCATAATGGGAATTTAAATGATTGAAATTAAATTTAACTTAAGTAAGTTAAGTGGATCGAAATGAGTAAAATCAATGTGAATGAAATATGAATTGGGTGTGAATAAAGGAAATATATTTGTAAAACAAATATAAAGGAATTATATTTGTAACACAATACAAAGGAAGTTATGTGCAAACAAATTAAAGGAGAAATATTTGTAAAAAACATTTACAAATAGAAATTAGAAGGGAATATTTGTAAAACATTTACAAATAGAGTAAATGGAAATATTTGTTTATAGAAAATAAATAGAATGTTATAAATGAGATATTTATTTGTTAAATAAATAGAATTTAATCAAAGGAATATTCAGAAGATGAATAGAAAATGGAAATCTGTTTTTAACAGATAAATAGAAAAGATTAATTTATAAATAACAGTTTATAAATTAAATTAAATATTTATCATTCGATAAATGGAATATATAAGTCTGAACTTATATAGAGAAGAGATATTGGTTTTTAACACCGATAGTTTTAAATAGAAGGGGTACACAACACTTGTCTAAGTAAGGTAACTTTATTTAAGTGAACATTTATAAAGTGAAGAACCATTACTAAAAGTAAATCTTTATAAATGAATAAACGTGATCCAATAGGAGTTATTCGAATAGGAGAAGTCGATTAGAGTTAGAATAAATCGATTTGAGTAAGAATTAACCAGTTAGGGTTAATTAGTTAGGGTTAATCCGTAGAGTTAATTGAATATTAGTTATTCAATTAGAATTTATCGAATATTTGTTATTCAAATTAAGAGTTAACCAGATAGAGTTAATTGAACATAGTTAATCGAATTAGGATTTAATTGAATGTTAGTTATTCAATTAAAGTTGACCGAATATAGTTATTGAGATAGAGTTGGTCAAACATAGTTATTAGGATAAGTTGCCATTTCGTACGACTGTTAGCGTAATTCGCAGGGCTGCAGATAGCCTAGGGCGGTTGGATGTTTCCTGGGGAAATCAGAAGTAACCATTGTGATCGCTGTGATATAGAGTCAAGCGAATGGAGTTAAATCGAATATTGGTTATTCGGATAGAATTAAAGGAGTTAATCGAATAGGAGTTATTCGAATAAAGTTAAAAGGAGTTAATTGAATATTGGTTATTCGGATAGAATTAAAGGAGTTATCGAATACAGTTTTATTCGAAGGGAATTATCGATTAATAGTTAATCGAAGGAGTTATCGATTATTAGTTAATCGAAGGAGTTATCGATTATTAGTTAATCGAAGGAGTTATCGATTATTAGTAAATCGGAGGAGTTATCGATTATTTGTTAATCGAAAGAAGTTATCGATTATAGTTTAATCGAAAAGAGTTATCGATTAGTTTAATCGAAGTGAGTTATAGAATATTGGTTATTCGGAAGGAGTTATCGATTATTTGTTAATCGAAATGAGTTATCGATTATAGTTTAATCGGAAAGAGTTATCGATTAGTTTAATCAAAGTGAGTTATAAAATATTGGTTATTCGAAGGAGTTATCGAATTTATTTATTCGATGGAGTTAATCGAAAAGAGTTAAATCCAATAGAGTTAATTGATAAGAGTAAACTGAATAGAGTAAATCGAATATAGTTGATTCAAAGAAAGGTTTTCGAATCTAGTTATTCGAAAGAGAGATTATCGAATATAGTTTTTCGAAGGGAGGAGTTATCGAATAGGGATTTATTCGAAAGAGAGTTACGTAAGGAAGTTTGAAATGTTGAGTATCAACATAAATAAGTTTTGAAAAGTTAATGGGTTTGTAGCACTTTTTCTACCTTAGCAATTTCGAGGATGAAATTATTTTAAGTGGGGAAGATTGTAATGACCCGGATTCTTATGGGTTAATTTTAGAATATTTATTATTTAATTTAAATATTGGGTGGATAAATATAAATGGAATTTTTATATTAAGTTATCAACTTAATAATCAATTTCAATTTAATATCGAATATATTAAATTATCGTAATACGTCAGTTCGAGAAGTTGAAACTGAATTAGAAACGGTTCAGAAAATCAATTCAAACTCTTGTTTGAATTGGAAGAATAATATTGATTTATTATTGAAGAATAAATTGTCCGAAATAAATTTATATAGGTTTGAATTAGTATCAACCACAGACAATCGAATTGGACTTCGTGACCTATCCCAGTGTGTCCGGAACAGCGGTATTACCCTAAGATTGACAGTTGTTGGGTTCAGAAAGGAGTTCGGCATCATGGGTATTTTTATTAAAGGATATTAGTTTAATTTAAATTTAAAATAAAATAAAATATGGTGTTGTGTGGACCAAAACCAAACTACAGTGGCTCCTCCCTCTCCACAAAACAAAACAACGGTGGGTTCTTTATCTCCACAAACCAAAGCAGAATGGTGGCTTTCTCTCCTCCTCATTTCATTCGGCATTGCTGTTTAATTCTAAAACCACAATCCTTTCTTATAAAACTGCACTAACCTCCCTACTTGAAATAAAATCGAAATCACTGTTATAATAAAAAGGGGGCCGAACTAGATTCCAAACAAAACATGAAATCGAACTCAGTTATCATTGATTCCCGCTCGTATGAAGGCTTGCATTAGGGTTCTTCTATTCAAACTGAGTCGCGATAGCCAGTTCGACTTGGAACTTGTGGATCTAGGGTTGATCGTGGAAAGCGCTACACGGAGTTGGAGGGAGATTCACGAGAAGCGGTGGAATCATGGGATTTAGGCGTTTCATTTGTGGAAGTCAGAGAATGGCTCGAACCAGAGAATGTCGCACCCTGTATTGTGCGTGGCTGAAGGACTACGAGATCGCGTTTTACCTGGACAGTTTGAGCGAGGTAATGATGTGATGGCGTAGAAGCTTGAGCATCCAGTTTGGGGGCAAAATGGATGAGCAGGAGAGACTGGCGTGAAGGGTATTGAGTCTGTTCAGGATGGTGAGCTATCTGTAAATGGGAAAGCATATTGAAGAGTATGGTTCCAGTGATGATGGTGTTGATGCTGATTTTGGTGATGGTATTCATTTGTTTGGGGCTGCAGTGATAAATCGAGCCGTAAGGTAAAAAAATCAAGTCTTCGACAATTTTAAAATATAGATAGTAAATTTAGAAATTGAGGTGATTAATTAGGGTAAATGATTTTTAACAATAATGTTAATTGTGTATATATATATATATATATGTATATATATAATTCGAACTTGTGGCATAATACAATCCTTTCATACGTTATCAGATTGGATCAAACCAAAGGCATTAGACTCATAGTAGATTTTGCGCAATGGAACCAATTTGAAAAGATTTTTATCAGAAACCGAATCGTTATTTGGCAAATGAAATCACGGTGAGTAAATCTCAACTTTTATTTAGAAATTTATTTTTATATAGTTAAAAATAATTATCTGTGCTTGTTTGAATGCTGTCTGATTGTTTTAAAATATATATTAGTTATTTAGGATATATTATATATAAATTGGGTTGATGATAGGTTGGATTCCCGCAGTTTCATTAGCGGATGCCCGCAGTTTCATAGCGGATGATTACCCTATACGCCCCACGCTATGATTAGTGGATGACCTTCTATACCACGATATCCTGCCTCGAAGCAGGATGGGTATTACTATGTTGACTAACATATGTGGATGCAGGAAAACAGGTTGGAGGAATCCAACTGGATTCCTCAAAAATATATTATCTGTTTGTTGTTTGTTCGATTTTATATATATTCATATATGATGTGTTAAAAATCAAATGATTGAATAATTGGTTGATTGATTGTTTAAAATATCCCTGGGGTTTGAATATTGATCTATAAAAATATCAAAAAGGGTATTTGAGATTTTAAAAAGGAAATTCTATTTCTATAAATAGAATTTGAATTTTAAATAAAACTATAGAAAATATAAACTTGTTTGAAGGTATATAAAACAAGTAATTGAATTTATAAACTTTGTTTATAAATGAAAAGACGGAATTTGAATTGAATTTATAAACTTTGTTTATAAATGAAAAGACGAAATTTGAATTGAATTTATAAACTTTGTTTATAAATGAAAAGACGGAATTTGAATTGAATTTATAAACATTGTTTATAAATGAAAAGACGGAATTTGAATTGAATTTATGTAAACACCCCACCTCCGCTAGGGTAACTCATAAAGGGAATGCACTAGGTTTGGTGAAGCATTATCAAGGTAAACATGCATAGAAATATTACAAGACAGAACATATATAAAACAGCGGAAGTAAAACAAATTTCATTACCTTATAAAATAAGGTCTAAAGCCTTTTACATCAGAATACATCGAAACCTGTCTTGCAATAATAAAGAAGCATAAAACCATTTCATGAATTATTCCCCAAGTAAAACAGTAAAGTAGCCATAGCCAAGAAAAGTCCAAGCCATGCGTGATGACCTTCAAGCAGAAGAAGTCCGATCTAGATAACATTGTTTCCTCCCTGAAACCTGGGGGGGAAATGGAAGACAAAGAGGCGAAACAAAACGGGGTCAGTCATAAAGACTGGTAAGTCCTATTTACTTCCAGTATAAAAACAGGTAAAGGTAACATGACATGCATAAACTGAAAGTAAACATAAGGATGACTACAAGATAGATAACTAAACCAGGGTAACAGGCTGAACTACTGTAGCAAGGTAAACTAAGATATCACGATAAACTACGGTGTCATGATAAATCAAGGTATCACATCGTTAGGTTTTTATCAAGTATACTATCCCAAGGTATCTATCCTTTATCTATCAAGTATACTATCCCAAGGTATATGTCCTGTATAACATCCCACGGTATCTATCATGTATATTTCTCCTGGTTCTAACATGTATATTTGCTCTGCACCTCTAGTACTAGTATCCCAACCCGCGTCATGTGTTAACTATGAACGTCCCTTGCCCAATGTCATGTAATGGTCCATGTCAACCTAATATATAGCATATGTAGGTTTTCCCAACTTGTATGTTTCTTTCCATGTATAAGTTCAGTCCTTTGTCGTAGGCCATACGGGCTTTCCCATGTAAACGTTTTATCCTTGAGGTTATTTTGGACTGCTACCCTTGATCTAGTTATGTTTCCTTACCATGAACTATCGCGCGTTCACTTAGGATTTATGCCACCTAGGACCACTAGGGATTATGCTACCTAATGAACATTTCCGTGTCTCGGTTTGGGTTCAGCCACCTAGGGCCACTAGGGATTATGCCACCCGTCAACCGCGCCCTTTATCCCGCGTATATATCGTGAATCGTTTTCCATGTCTAGACGCACATGTTCCTCAATGTGCCATCCGAGTTCCGTGCCAGGGCAAATCAAGAAATACGGAACTCGGTCGGGAGCTTTAAGTCGTCTGCTGATGCAGATATCAAGGTCTGTTTTTGTACCCGTGGCTATGGTCCCACGTGACCCCTCCCTCAACTACCGAAAGGCAATCCAAGAAAAATCATGTATGGGAACTACACTACGGCCCATCGATGCCCACTCCCAGATAGCCAACCTCACCCATAACTCGATAGCAAGTATATGGTCTATTGGGAGTTCCCTGCCTTTCCATACGTATACGATTGACTAAAGATGGTAGGTAGTCGGCGACGTGCTATCCAGGGGAAAAACAAGTATCGTCGACTCCACGCTAATCCATCCTAGTCTTTAGGTCGCTCGCATAGCAACCAAGGCATACTCTTGGCTCTTCTACCGCAGACCTTAACCTCTATGAGGCCGGGTTTCATGGACCACCTGCCACCTCACAGAGGGATACCAAGAGTACCCTCACGTCCCCCGAAGCTACCGCTTCGTCACCCAGTTCATTGGAGCCCTTATCCAAGTCAGATAAGTTGCTCCTCCTTGTATACTAAGCGATGACCTACCGTATCAGGTTACTCATCTATTTATGAATTAGTCCCATGTCCTTGGCTAAGAATTATCACTTAGTTACCCTTAACTTAAGGTTTACCACTTAGCTTCTCGTCCCGCTATCCTTGTTAACCACGATTTTCAACCTAGTCCCCTGAGTTAGGGTTTTGCCAAATGGGTTAAGCGTTGTTATCCAAGTTCATGACTTAACCCGCCTACGAATCATGACAAGATTGGCTAAGTACTCAAGTTCAAGGTTTAGCCCTACAAGTTGGTTAAGTGTACTAAGAAGCTCATGACCTAACCCGATCAAATCAAATTGGTTAAGTATTTATTTGTCTTAACCCTATCAGATTATCATGTTAGATTGATTAAGCATAGATTATCTTAATCCCATCAGATTATCGAGTCGGATTGGTTAAGTATAGGTTAACTTAACCCCATTCACTAATCGTATACAATGGTTAAGCCTAATTTTAAAAGGTCTTGTGACTTAACCCTACCAGGTCCACATATTATATTGGTTAAGTGTAGGTTACTTAACCTCATCAAATCATCACGTATAGTTGGTTAAGTATAAGTTACTTAACCCCATTAAATTATCAAGTCGGATTAGTTAAGTGTAAATTACTTTAACTCCATCCCCTAATTGTCTTGTATGTTTAAGTGTCATTAAGAAATCAAGCCCGGTCCCACTTAACCTACCCATTCGTGTCATATCGGTTAAGTGTCATTAGTCGAATTTACTTAACCTTATCATGTGGCATTAATTTAATTAATGCACTCTCAACCTCTCACATTAGACCTTGTTGTGGTTACTAGTTAAGCCGGGCGGGTCCGGGTAGTTTTACACCACAACCTAGTCTAACCTCGGGTCTTAAGCGCGACATGACCAACTTCTCACATTGGATCCTATTGTTTGTAGCCACTAGTTAAGCCGGGCGGGTCCGGGTAGATTTATGCTACAAACTCAACCCAACCTCGAGTTGGCCACTTTCGTGTTTGGTCTAGTGTCATATTACACCTACAACCCATACGTGTCTAGCCCCAAGTTCCATGTTTTCGTACGTGTCATGTTCATGTTTAAGTGTTTCAAGAGTGTCCCCTTTTTCATGCAACCCCATGTCAAGTTTTCGTGCCACATTCAAGTCAAGCTTCCGTGTCATGTTCACGTTTGTCTAACTACCCCAAAATCGTGTTTTCACTTGAGTGAAAGTGAGTCAACATAGTATAAATACTATGATACACATTGACCCCAAAACATGCACGATGCCACAACGGGGTTGGCTTCAAACATGCATGGTATCATCAAGGGATTGGCCTTGTACATGCATACTATCATATAAGGGTTGGCCACAAGCATGCACAATGTCATAAAGAGGGTAACTTGCATAAGTGTTCATGTCATAAACCTATCATGAAGGGATAAACATACACATGTTACTTATGTCATAAAATTGGGTAAACTTGCATATTATCATAAGGGACTTCGGGTTCATATACTTGCATAGCCTCAAAGTCACATTTATGCACATGTTTCATGAGTCAAAGTGGTTTCAAGTGTGCATGCTAACATACCACAAGTAAAGGTCCAATCTTGCATGGCAAACTAAGTCCAATGCAACATGAATAGCATGGTTTAGTTGCTAAAACACAACTTAAGGTCCTATGTTCATGTTAAAGGAGCAAACTAGGCTTGCATAGGTTATGGCACTCATGTTTAACCACATTTTATTCCATGCCATGATTAAACTACCGTTAACATCTCGAAGTAGTTAGAACTTACATAGCGTGGCAAGAGGACTAGGAGCATGAATCGTTTTGATGAAGAAAGGTGGCTCCTTTGTGGAAGAATCGTCATGAAACCATCGTAGGAACGTTGATTTGGCCTCTATTTGGTGTAGCAAGCTCGCACCTTTTGATTTGAATTCGATTTGAATGCATAGTCTCTAGGAATTGGAGATGGAGGCCATGATCACTTGGCATTTGGGCAGCACTTCGTGGCATGAGTGATTTGTGAGGGTTTAGGGTAGGCTTAGGTGTCTTTTTATAGAGATTAGGAGTAGTTTAGGCCGTAGGATAAACCCTAGGATAGATCTGAACCCTCAAAAATTGTCATAAGCCTCCAAAACAAGACCCAGGTGCCAAAACAGGTGCACCAGGCCGACCTGGCCGACCGGGGAGGTCGACACCCAGGTCGACTCTAGTGTCGACCTGGTTGGGGGGGAGGTCGACCCTAGTGTCGACCCCCCTGTCGACCTGTCTGGGCGGGAATTTTCCCGCCCAGTTTGTTTTGGCTGAATTTGAAATCTGAATTCAAATTGGAACCGTTTTTGAACTTGAAATTTTCTGAAAACTTTAACGGGCCATAACTTGGTCATACGGACTCCGATTTTCTAAAACTCGGACTCTATTTCGCATATTTTTCCGAGACGAACGCAATGGCATAGCCCATTTCCCTTGATTCAGATTTTATAATTAAATTCGGCCTTGATTCTCGTCTTAGCATGTTGTAAAAATCCGGGTTGTTACATTCTCCCCAACTTAAAGGATTTCGTCCCTGAAATCTCCAAGTTAGGAAGAACGTATCCTACCATCCATCATCCATCTACTCAAAACATCATCCACAGGCAACCATGGTCCTTAAAAGACTCCTATTGCTTTATGAACACATGCAGAAAGTGTGTGTATATGTTCCTTAGCTAATGCTAATGATCAGGCCTGAATGATCTTTCTAATGCAAAATATGTTTAGTGCCATGAGTCCAACATGTATGCAAATAGTCCTTGCCATATAAATGCTATATGTGTGCACAACCATTCATTCATATGCAACATCCGCATGATAACACATTCAATTTCATCCATAAACAGGTATAAATACTCGTGCATATGCAACATGAAACGTGACCACGTCAATCTAGTATCTAATGTGTATTCGCGCATCCACGAGCAACCACTTGCAACCATTTGCAACCATATCAATCATAACATATTTTAAATACATGTTTACATCCATAGAGTCCTACCTAAAGTTCCCAAGATAGGATCGAGAAGATAAACAAGACAAACTCCTTACGGGGTTTGCAACAGAAATAGGACCGAGAGGATATCCACCAAGCGATAGCGTGCAAGTAAGCTCTACAGGTGAACCAAGGATCAAAGATATACTATTAAAAAGAGACATGATGCGCGTGTCTAAGCCGCATTTCCATGAGCTTAATTCCACTGTGCCTTGATCGCCTTTGTCTTCATGATTTCGTAGCTCCTTGATTCCTATTTCCAAGGTATGAGTTGGAACTCATTTCACTGTCGCTTCTCGTTTCACTTTCACTTATTCTTTCCCTAGTATGCTCGGTTCAAACATATCCACTTACTCATGCAAGCTCTCCAAAATTCACTAGGGAATTCTGGATCTCGTTTTCCGATGCCCATCCATGTTGCCAAGAGTACTTACTAGGGTGATTCCCATAACTCATGCATAAGCGAAACGAACCATCCGCCTTAGCGGCGAATTCTATTCGAACGGATTATCGACAACTGCATCCCGAGATTCTAGGTAACTAACCATGACAGAACCCAAAAGGTTACACGAGACTTCGAGGGTGTCACCAAGGTGAGTCGAGAGCCTAACTACCCTCTTTCTAAAACCGAGAATGGCACCCCTTATTGGTTGACCACTTTATCCCTAGAATCCATCCGTAGCCGAGACATGTCATTCTCAAATCCAAACAAGTCATGAAGAAATGGACCAACTCTCCAACCAGATTTTTGGGACAAAAACTAGGATCCTCTACCATGCTAGTACTAAGGTGCAGAGACTCAACTATCCAAGCAGACTTAAATGATACGATGATCAAGACAAAGTCTGGACGGGATGATAGAAAAGAACGACTAAACCTTTACCAGAAATGGTACCATTTCTTTTAGGTACCCTAGAAATGGGAGCGTACAATTTTCCTCTCCGATGATCTTGTCCTTGTCCTCCTTGATGGACTAAGCCATAGCAACAGTTGCTTATCCTTAAGCTCGCGTCCTTTATCCTTACTCCTATTATCCTTCCTTGTACCACGGCAACAGGTCTCTCGAGAACCACCTCCATCGTACAGGAAACACCTACGTGGCTAGACAAAGATTAGTCACAGTTAGAACTACTGTGACCACAAATGGAGGAAATAAAGGAAAGGAGATTCAATCAAGGAATCAAAGGATAATGCTAATGGCCTTTGGGGAATAGCCCTTTTAAAACAAACTTTTCTTGAAAAATGCTTCTTTGTAAAACGGTTTCTCAAATAGTTTTCAGAAAGTTTTAAAAACTTTTGCCCAGTCTGGTAACCTTCTGCTCTGATACCAAATGTAAACACCCTACCTCCGCTAGGGTCACTCACAAAGGGAATGCACTAGGTTTGGTGAAGCATTATCGAGGTAAACATGCACGGAAATATTACAAGACAGAACATATATAAAACAGCGGAAGTAAAACAAATTTCATTACCTTATAAAATAAGGTCTAAAGCCTTTTACATCAGAATACATCGAAACCTGTCTTGCAATAATAAAGAAGCATTAAACCATTTCATGAATTATTCCCCAAGTAAAACAGTAAAGTAGCCATAGCCAAGAAAAGTCCAATCCATGCGTGATGACCTTCAAGCAGAAGAAGTCCGAACTAGATAACATTGTTTCATCCCTGAAACCCGGGGGGGAACGGAAGACAAAGAGGCGAAACAAAACGGGGTCAGTCATAAAGACTGGTAAGTCCTATCAACTTCCAGTATAAAAACAGGTAAAGGTAACATGACATGCATAAACTGAAAGTAAACATAAGGATGACTACAAGATAGATAACTAAACCAGGGTAACAGGCTGAACTACTGTAGCAAGGTAAACTAAGATATCGTGATAAACTACGGTGTCATGATAAATCAAGGTATCACATCGTCGGGTTTCTATCAAGTATACTATCCCAAGGTATCTATCCTGTATAACATCCCACGGTATCTATCATGTATATTTCTCCTGGTTCTAACATGTATATTTGCTCTGCACTTCTCGTACTAGTATCCCAACCCGCGTCATGTGTTAACTATGAATGTCCCTTGCCCAACGTCATGTAATGGTCCATGTCAACCTAATATATAGCATATGTAGGTTTTCCCAACTCGTATGTTTCTTTCCATGTATAAGTTCGGTCCTTTGCCGTAGGCCATACGGGCTTTCCCATGTAAACGTTTTATCCTTGAGGTTATTTTGGACTGCTACCCTTGATCTAGTTATGTTTCCTTACCATGAAGAATCGCGCGTTCATTTACGATTTATGCCACCTAGGACCACTAGGGATTATGCTACCGAATGAACGTTTCCGTGTCTCGGTTTGGGTTCAGCCACCTAGGGCCACTAGGGATTATGCCACCCGTCAACCGCGCCCTTTATCCCGCGTATGTATCGTGAATCGTTTTCCATGTCTAGACGCACATGTTCCTCAATGTGCCATCCGAGTTCCGTGCCAGGGCAAATCAAGAAATAAGGAACTCGGTCGGGAGCTTTAAGTCGTCTGCTGATGCAGATATCAAGGTCTGTTTTTGTATCTGTGGCTATGGTCCCATGTGACCCCACCCTCAACTATTGAAAGGCAATCCAAGAAAAATCATGTATGGGAACTACACTACGGCCCATCGATGCCCAATCCCAGATAGCCAACCTCACCCATAACTCGATAGCAAGTATATGGTCTGTTGGGAGTTCCCTGCCTTTCCGTATGTATACGATTGACTAAAGATGGTAGGTAGTCGGCGACGTGCTATCCAGGGCAAAAAAAAGTATCGTCGACTCCACGCTAATCCATCCCAGTCTTTAGGTCGCTCGCATAGCAACCAAGGCATACTCTTGGCTCTTCTACCGCAGACCTTAACCTCTGTGAGGCCGGGTTTCATGGACCACCTGCCACCTCACAGAGGGATACCAAGAGTACCCTCACGTCCCCCGAAGCTACCGCTTCGTCACCCAGTTCATTGGAGCCCTTATCCAAGTCAGATAAGTTGCTCCTCCTCGTATACTAAGCGATGACCTACCGTATCAGGTTACTCATCTATTTATGAATTAGTCCCATGTCCTTGGCTAAGAATTATAACTTAGTTACCCTTAACTTAAGGTTTACCACTTAGCTTCTCGTCCCGCTATTCTTCTTACCACGATTTTCAACCTAGTCCCCTGAGCTAGGGTTTTGCCAAATGGGTTAAGTGTTGTTATCCAAGTTCATGACTTAACCCGCCTACGAATCATGACAAGATTGGCTAAGTACTCAAGTTCAAGGTTTAGCCCTACAAGTTGGTTAAGTGTACTAAGAAGCTCATGACTTAACCCTATCAAATCAAATTGGTTAAGTATTTATTTGTCTTAACCCTATCAGATTATCATGTTAGATTGATTAAGCATAGATTATCTTAATCCCATCAGATTATCGAGTCGGATTGGTTAAGTATAGGTTAACTTAACCCCATCCACTAATCATATACAATGGATAAGCCTAATTTTAAAAGGTCTTGTGACTTAACCCTACCAGGTCCACATATTAGATTGGTTAAGTGTAGGTTACTTAACCTCATCAAATCATCACGTATAATTGGTTAAGTATAAGTTACTTAACCCCATTAAATTATCAAGTCGGATTAGTTAAGCGTAAATTACTTTAACTCCATCCCCTAATTGTCTTGTATGGTTAAGTGTCATTAAGAAATCAAGCCCGGTCCCACTTAACCTACCCATTCGTGTCATATCAGTTAAGTGTCATTAGTCGAATTTACTTAACCTTATCATGTGGCATTAATTTAATTAATGCACTCTCAACCTCTCACATTAGACCTTGTTGTGGTTACTAGTTAAGCCGGGCGGGTACGGGTAGTTTTACACCACAACCTAATCTAACCTCGGGTCTTAAGCGCGACATGACCAACTTCTCACATTGGATCCTATTGTTTGTAGCCACTAGTTAAGCCGGGCGGGTCCGGGTAGATTTATGCTACAAACTCAACCCAACCTCGAGTTGGCCACTTTCATGTTTGGTCTAGTGTCATATTAGACCTACAACCCATACGTGTCTAGCCCCAAGTTCCATGTTTTCGTACGTGTCATGTTTATGTTTAAGTGTTTTAAGAGTGTCCCCTTTTTCATGAAACCCCATGTCAAGTTTTCGTGCCACATTCAAGTCAAGCTTCCGTGTCACGTTCACGTTTGTCTAACTACCCCAAAATCGTGTTTTCACTTGAGTGAAAGCGAGTCAACATAGTATAAATACTATGATACACATTGACCCCAAAACATGCACGATGCCACGACGGGGTTGGCTTCAAACATGCATGGTATCATCAAGGGATTGGCCTTGTACATGCATACTATCATATAAGGGTTGGCCACAAGCATGCACAATGTCATAAAGAGGGTAACTTGCATAAGTGTTCATGTCATAAACCTATCATGAAGGGATAAACATACACATGTTACTTATGTAATAAAAAGGGGTAAACTTGTATATTATCATAAGGGACTTCGGGTTCATATACTTGCATAGACTCAAAGTCAAATTTATGCACATGTTTCATGAGTCAAAGTGGTTTCAAGTGTGCATGCTAACATACCACAAGTAAAGGTCCAATCTTGCATGGCAAACTAAGTCCAATGCAACATGAATATCATGGTTTAGTTGGTAAAACACAACATAAGGTCCTATGTTCATGTTAAAGGAGCAAACTAGGCTCACATAGGTTATGGCACTCATGTTTAACCACATTTTATTCCATGCCATGATTAAACTACCGTTAACATCTCGAAGTAGCTAGAACTTACATAGCGTGGCAAGAGGACTAGGAGCATGAATCGTTTTGATGAAGAAAGGTGGCTCCTTTGTGGAAGAATCATCATGAAACCGTCGTAGCAACGTTGATTTGGCCTCTATTTGGTGTAGCAAGCTCGCACCTTTTGATTTGAATTCGATTTGAATGCATAGTCTCTAGGAATTGGAGATGGAGGCCATGATCACTTGGCATTTGGGTAGCACTTCGTGGCATGAGTGATTTGTGAGGGTTTAGGGTAGGCTTAGGGGTCTTTTTATAGAGATTAGGAGTAGTTTAGGCCGTAGGATAAACCCTAGGATAGATCTGAACCCTCAAAAATCGTCACAAGCCTCCAAAACAAGACCCAGGAGCCAAAACAGGTGCACTAGGCCGACCTGGCCGACCAGGGAGGTCAACACCCAGGTCGACCCCCAGGTCGACTCTAGTGTCGACCTGGTTGGGGGGGTCGACCCTAGTTTCGACCCCCCTGTCGACCTGTCTGGGCGGGAATTTTCCCACCCAGTCTGTTTTGGCTGAATTTGAAATCAAAATTCAAATTTGAACCGTTTTTGAACTTGAAATTTTCTGAAAACTTTGACGGGCCATAACTTGGTCATACGGACTCCGATTTCCGAAAACTCAGACTCTATTTCGCATATTTTTCCGAGACGAACGCAATGGCATAGCCTGTTTCCCTTGATTCAGATTTTATAATTAAATTCTGCCTTGATTCTCGTCTTAGCATGTTGTAAAAATCCGGGTTGTTACAATTTATAAACTTTGTTTATAAATGAAAAGGTGGGTTTTGAATCGAATTTATAAACTTTGTTATAAATATATAAATGTGAGATTTTAGGTGGAGTTATAAACGTTGTTTAAATAAGGCATATAATTCAAATGGAGTTTAACTATAAGAATTTGAATATAGAAATTCAAATGGGATTTATAATATAGAATTTGAATATAGAATTCAAATGGGATTTATATTATAGGATTTGAATAAGAGAAGATAATAGATTTGGATAAATAGAAGTGGATTAGACTAAGAAGTTAATTAACAGATTTAATTAACAAATTTAGTTAAAACGATTGGTATAGGTAAAATAGATTGGACAGGTATAGACATACATGAGACAGGTTTGGAATAAAGTATAGAAGTGAAATAAATAGATTGCTCGACAAAAAGGTATGTATTTAATTCATATATGAGATTTTATGCGCCGTATCGGCCAGCCGCTTGGCTTTTCTTTTTCTTTTTGATTGGAGAAGGCCTTTGTGGCAGTTTGGTGATTTTCCCGATGCTCCCGGTACAAAGGAGGTTACGGCAAAAATTTTCGGGAAATTAAGGAGATAGAATATTTTTAAGATAATTTGATAGTTAGAAATCAACATATCAAAATATATAGAAGTCGATAAGAAAACGAACTTAGAAATAGAATAGTATAATCAAAAAGGATGTACAAGAATAAAATCTAGTAAGAATAGAAAGGGGAAGTGTATACGTGTTTAAACGTAAATCAGCAGTTGTATGGTATTGATTGTTCGAGTAAGTAGTCTTATCTGTTTTGACATTATAAATGTTATTCAGTCAAGGTCTGAGAGGTAGTTATACCCCAACTTGATTGATTTCATTATTAACAAATAAACAGTAAAATTTCAGGCTTGAAGATCAATGTTGGATAAGAGTTAGTTGAATATAGTATTTGGGTTGTCGTAACAATGTTTTACACAACATCCGTTTTAGCCCAAATGAAATGTAAGCTTGGAAATAGAATATAGAATATTTCCTAAGTATAGAAATAAACGAAATGGAAAAAAGAGATAAATAATTGGAATATTTTCCAATTATAAATAGAAGATATTTTCTAAGTTTTGAGAATAAAGGAAGGCGATATTCGGAAATGTTTTCCAAATAACGTAACAGGCCAATATGGTTATTGAAAATATTTGGTTAACAAATATTGATAAAGAAATAGAGAAGATATTTAATTAATGGAATATTAATTAAAGGCTCAGTGATTGTTGGATGTTTGGATGAACACTTGTTTTATTCGATAGTTAAATCATCGACTATCGAAACACTTGTTTTATTCGATAGTTAAATCACAGACTATCGAAGTTTTGACCATCGTTGTCAATATGGAGAGACTGGTTGGATTATTATCCGAGGAACCACTCCGTATTGGCAGTAGCGTGTGAATCAGATTATATAAAGATAATCGAAGACGGAGTAGAGTGCAAGGACTTTTTCTATTAATAGAAATTGTGCCTTCGGTTCATCCTGTTCCTGGGTGACTTGTATGGATGAATGTCTGACAGAGTATTTCCAGAAAGGGTCACATACATTGATTTCTTCAACCATACCAACAGTGGAAGCGTAGAAGGAAACTTCTTTTAGCTAACACGTAATGTACTGTTGAGGACGTCAATTGGTGATTTGATGGATTTGACGATGTGACATTCGAACTGAATCTGGTGTGATGATAAAGCATAGCTTCTAGCCTCATCATCCGGTAAATGACAGAAATCGGGCAAGCAGCATGGCTATGTAGGTCGCACCTATTAGGGTGTATAATCACCTGATCTAGAGTTTCATTTACTTCTAAAAATCTGTTGTCGATGCTGTCCCATTCGGGAAACGGTTGCTGATCCCAATCGTTGGTGATATACATTCGATACACTCAAGCGAAATGAGTGGTCGGTCATGTGTGGCTGAGTTGCAAGATGTTCTTGTTGAACTCGGTGTATTCTCCTCTAGAGATATACCAGCGGAAGGTGGTTCCATACCTTGTCATAGTTGGAAATCAATTACCCAATACGTGCTTGCGGTTTTGAATGTATATTATATATGTGAAACGTGAGATGCAAACGTTCCACTAGATAGTTATCTACTTGATTTAGACATTATTATAATATCAAAAGAGTTTTGATATAAAGATTATAGTTCCTTTCAAAGGGATTTTGAAAGTTAAATCAAGTGTTTGGATTCTCATAAGGGAAAAAACCCGTTCCGTGTTATACGGCGTGGTCTTATGAGATATCATTTAGTTTTCTGAACTGTTTTAAACTGTTTACTCATACCAGTCCCATGACTGACCCGGAGTTTATTTGTTTTGTTCTACCTAAACTCTTGGGTGCCTAAATTTGTACGGGCAGTCAAGTAGTTTAGGATTTTACAGATCTATCTAAAGGAGCTTGGAGCAGGAGGCTTCAGCGTTAGTTATATAGAGTTTTGTTCTGCTGTGTTGTAAGTGTTGTACTCTGATAAGTGTATGATATACAGTTAAGATTTTGTATTTCAAAGATATGATATATTATGTTTTGTTCCGCTGCGATGTGAGATTCTGTGTTGTTATTTCTATTTCTTCTTCTACCTCTTTCTTCTAAAAAAAATGTTTCGTATTTTCGTGATATTTGGGTTGGACGTATGATGTATATAGTCAACCCTGATGTTACGGAAATCTGGGTCATTACATCCTCCTTCCATTTCCCTCTCATCTTCATGATTAAATCCATAAACCAATTTGGGCTCACCAAAATTCCTTGGCCCATTCTTTTTAAACCCGCTGAGAACCGGACCCTTTCTTCTCCGATACAGCAAAATCCCGTCCTCCTGCTTATGAATTTCCACACCATTTCTAAACTTCCTTCGTCATTTTCACTAATTAATTAACAGTTTAAATTGAAATTAACTTAATCTTTTCACTTTTAATTGGACTTTTACCATTTGATTAAGCCCATTTGGCCATGGGAAAACGACCCGCTAAAACTCTTCTTCTCATTTATCAAACCAGAACGCCGCTCCTCTGAAATTCGGACTCCATTGTCCCACCTCTACTCTAAACCGCACCCTTACCATCCCCTTAAAATTAAAACTAAAACCACCTTTAATCACCTCATCCAATTCTTGTCAACCCCATACCCATTTCAAAATGCACCAACAGTATTTCATCTTCTTCATAAAACCCGAACATCACCACTAAAAAGCGTTCATAGCACTTCTTCCCTGCTGAAAACTTGCGTCATCCATTTTCTCCCCAAACCGTATATATATGGTTCGATCAGCCTCTTCCCCTTCGTCATTTCAGCTCTTTAGTTTCACAGTATATCGTTGCAAACATCCGAACTCCCCACCATCAATACACCAAAATAATTCAAACAAATAATATCGTTCATTCCTTTATCACTCCTCTTTTAACTCATGCCAAAAATACACAACTCGGACGCTCTATGAAAATCAATTTCCAGGTTTGTTTCGCTGCTATCCGAAAGGGTGCGATTTTTTTTATTTTGTAAAATTCCAAAAAAACATACAAAGTCTGCACAAGCTCACGAATTCAAATGTAAACTCAAATTTGCAAACAAAAGCTTCAGTTCCAGGAATTGATCAACCCTAGGTTTACTGGGAAAGCATCACACGTCGGGGAACTTCATCGAGCTCGATGCAAAATATATGAGATTGATGCTTATACTAATACAAGTCAAATATATGTATATTAACATTTATAGATTTAACTTTGATTTTATGAGGATTTTTAAACCTCACATTATCTTTTGCTATGGAAAAAAACTGACGGCCACGAGGATTAACCAGAGAAACTAGATGAATTAGGGTTATAAGAATGTAAGGGTATTTATAGAGAAGTTTTAATATTTTTATATTCGAATATTATATTAAGTTCTATTACACCACTATCTATATTCATCGTTAAAAATATCTATGATCACATACTATATCCAAATTTAATAAAAATGGACATTCGACTACATTTCGACATTACGGACCCAATGAAACTGGTTTCATCAAATTCCGAGTCCGTTTGCTCACATAGTGTAACACCCCGTATGTTGAATAACTTGTTTTAATATAAAACCGGGCAGAATTAAATTTTAAATTCTAAATCAGGGGAAACGGGCTATGCCATTGCGTTCGTCTCGGAAAAATACGCGGAATAAAGTCCGAAATTTCGTGAATCGGAGTCCGTATGACTGAGATATGGCCTTTAGAAGTTTCATGAAAAATCAGAAAAACGAAACAGATTTCAAAAATGCAGAAAACGAGCCAGGCGGGAAAATTCCCGCCCAGACCAGGTCGACCTGGGGGTCGACCTAGGGGTCAACCTGGAGGGGACCAGGTCGACATGGGTGTCGACCCTAGGGTCGACCTGGGGGTCGAGCCAGGTCGGCCTGGGTGCATCTGGATGGGTTTTTGGGCTGTTTTGGTGAGCCTATGACGAATTCTGACGGTTCTGATCTGTTTTAGGGTTTATCTAAAGGCCTATAACAACTAACTACACCTATAAATACATCCTAAGACCTAGCCTCCTCTACACACAATTCTATTCTACTTCTTCTCTGCCTCTGTTCTAATAAAAATAAAAATGGCGTCGCTACTCTGCTGGAATCAAAACTAGAAGCTAATCAACATCAACCTAAGCAATTCAATTCAAATTTGAGATAAAAGCTTCTGCAACAATTCTGCAACAACTAAAGTTCTTTCTTTAATCCAATCAAGGCAAGTACAGTTATTCTCCGCTATAAACGTTAATTTTGATTGTGACATGAATTCTAAATCTGAATCTGAGGTTATATCTGTTCTGATTTGATTTATCTTATTCTGTACCTCTTTCCTCTTTCTGTTCTATAGCCAGGCTACCACGAGCCTGAGCCAATCTCATAAGAGATTAACATACGCTAAAATGTTTGGGACAGTAAAATGAATGATGCATGAATTTTGCATAGCCAATAGGTGACTGATTTGAGGAAAGAACATGGACTGTAGCTAGAACATAAATCTGAGATGATTTGATATGTTATGTTTACAACATAAAAAGGTATTGAGCATATGATTTGTGGACACAACATAAAAAGGTATATACTTGGACATAAATGTAGACTGTATTGAACATATAATTTGAGATACAGGGAATATGGCTTAGGTATAAAGACTTACATGGAATGTAACACCCCACACCCGCTATGGTCACTCGCTAAGGGAATGCCATAACATCGGTGGAGTATTTTTAAGTGAATATAGAACAGAAAAATTACAACAAGACAGATATAAGTAATACTTGAAAATTTAAAACATCATCTCATAACAGCGGAAGTAAAACATGTCTGGTTACATCATAAAACCACAATAGAAGTCAAGTACAATATCCATCAAAATAAAGAAGTACATAATCCCACTCTCATACAATAGCCATGACAAAAGAAAAGATAACTGGGTAACTGGAGCTTTACATCTATCCAAGCTCCTAAAGACTGGAACAGCAATCCGATCAAGCTCCACTACTGCTAGGATCCACCGTAGGACCTGAGGGTTGGGAAAAAGATAAAAACAACGGGGTCAGACATAAGTCTGAGCGAGTCCTATAACTTTAACAATACAATCGTTAAAGTAACCAGAGAAGACATAAACTGATATACGGTAACTAATGGGGATGAATGGCTACACTAAGCAGTCAACTAAACTAAGATAAAAGATAAAGACGCATCTACCCTTCCAAAGGTAAATTACTAAACTGCACCACACCAGTCATTCCTAACTTAAAGGTTGATCCCACCCATGGACTTATAAAATTAACTTAATAGTTCTCGCGTACCCCTAGGTGACTGAGTAGACGCCACAGGGCCCTACAATCCACTAGGTGTACACACTACTCCCCATTCGATCGGCTCCCTAACGTAGATACCCGTGCTGGCCCCACCGTGGGGTGTACCATTCCCCAACGTGGCAACCTGATAAAACTAACGGTGCACGGCTTATATCTACACGATGCAACAACGTCTTATTTACCAACCCGGGTCCACACACGCATATGAAACCCGTTGGTCATGCGTTGCCACCGCTAACCCATTTTGGCCTCTTATAGTCAAGCCCAGTATGCGTGTCCCGTCCTCGACATGGGTCGAGCCCACTATGATACGTATGGGTTACTGGTTGAAATGGGCCCCCAGCACAAGCCATCCCCCTAAGCTTGGCCCACACACTAGTGTTTCCCACTTAACCCTTTAATCATGTTTAATTACATGTTTCATCTTGGTTAAGTATTTTATCATATTTTCTATTGGCAACCACTAGCAATTTCCACATACCACCCAAGGTACCCACTTAACCCCCATGCCCCACTACATGATTATCTGGTTAAGTGTTTCTTAATTGATTAACACCGTAACCGTGTAAATGACCCCTCACATTGGACCGTCATTTGTAGATGCCTGGTTAAGCCGGTAGGTTCCGGGCAGTCTTACACTACAAACGGGTCCAACTTCGTGTCATTTACCCTTGTTACGTATTTAATTTATGATTAAGACCCCTCACATTGGACCGTCATTTGTAGATGCCTGGTTAAGCCGGTAAACTCCGGGCAGTCTTACACTACAAACGGGTCCAACCTCGTGTCTTAATCGATTAATTACTCCTAATTAATCACCCCCATAATTTGTGTTAATTATCATGTTTATTTTAGGAATATGGGTACACCTAACTTAATAGGCAAATTCCCAACTCCAAAGTGTGGGTACACCTAACTTAATAGGCAAATTCCCAACACATAGTATGGGTACACCTAACTTAATAGGCAAATTCCCATACTATGTTCATTTATTTTATGTTATGCATAATTATATTAATTTCACACAATCTTATTAACATATGCATTGAATTAACCCCATCGTCCCCACGTAATTTCGTTCTCATGACATAACACATATAAAAGGTGTCAACTTGCATATGTATGAACATGTTTCAAAGGTGCCATCATGCATATTAACAAACACATAACTTGCATATGAACTTGCATAACATGTCACATAACTTGCATATTAACTTGTATAACATGTCCCATAACTTGCATATTAACTTGCATAACATGTTACATAAACTTACATATTAACAAATACATGACTTGCATATGAACTTGCATAATATGTCACATAACTTGCATATGAACTTGCATAACATGTTACATAACTTGCATATGAACTCATAAACTTGCATATGAACTTGCATAACATGTTACATACTTGCATATGAACTCATAAACTTGCATATGAAGAAACATACAACTTGCATAATTATCATACATGTAACTTGCATATTATCATACATGTAACTTGCATATTAACATATGATCACAAAGCACAAAACTTGCATTATGCATGTCATAAAAAGAGACAAACTTGCATGTCATAATGTATGCATAAAACCAAACACTTAGCATGCGTAAAATCAAATACTTAGCATGCATAAAATCAAATACTTAGCATGCATAAAATCAAATACTTAGCATGCATAAAATCAAATACTTAGCATCCATAAAACCCAATGCTTAGCATGCATGAAACCCATCACTTAACTTGCATAAACCCACATACTTAGCTTGCATAAACATAGGGTTAACATTAAACATAGATTAGCAAACTAACATCATATCATATGACTTAAAACCCACAAATCCGCATACAAAACCGCATGATCTCATCATATCTCATCTACTTAATTTAGCAATTGGTTATTAAAGTGATAGAAACTCACAACTAGCCAATTTGCACTCCAAATGAAGAAGATTAAGATGCTTAGAATGGATTAGAGGTTGATTAGAGAGTGATTAGCTTGCAACCCTCTTCATAAATTAGTGGGGGCTCCTTCTAAGATTTAATTTGGCGGCATGAAGCCCTCAATTCTATTTTTAGTATGGATTAGGGTAGGTTTAGGGTGTATTTATAGATTAGGTGAGTGTTTTAGGCCCTTAGATTAATCCTAAATTAGATTAGGACCCTTAGATTTCGGAACTCTCCAGAAATCAGCCCTAAGACCAGGCCCAAACCCCAAACTGGTGCACCCAACCACAGAACTCTCTAGAAACTGTGCAGGTTTTCTGTCCCAACATGGGCGCACTTCCCAAGTGCGCCAGTGTATTTTTGTACTGGCGCACTTCACAAGTGCGCCAGTGCATTTCTGGCCTGTTTCGGGTTTTTCTGCCTAACTTCGTTCATCCATATCTCTTTCATACGGTACCCGTTTTACGCAAACTCGGACTCTATTTCGCGTATTTTTCCGAGACGAACGCAATGACGCAGCCCGTTTCCCCTGATTCTCATATCTGAGATTAATTATACTTTAATTACTAACCATTAGTGTTAATTGAAATTCGGGGTGTTACATTCTCCCCTACTTAAAGGATTTCGTCCTCGAAATCTCTAAGTCAAGAAGAACGTATCCTACCAACCAAACAACCATCAACCACAAGCAACCATTATCCTTAGAAACTTCTTATGATGTATGAACATATGCAGAAAGTGTGTGTATATGTCCGTATACTAATGCAAAATCAGGCGGTCTACTGATTCAGTCGACCTCCTTAATGCAAACCATGATAGTGCCCTGCATCCAATATGTATGCGAAACCCTGTTGACACATACAATTTCTATATGCGTGCACAACCATACACAAAAATGCATCATCCACATGATAACACAGCCATGATACATCCATCAATCTAACTACCACATCCATTTATGCGATATGCAACATGAAGTGACTGAGCCGATCTAGTGCCTAATGTGTGTGTATATGCATCCACGAGCAACCACTAGAAAACAATTTCATCCACATGCATCCATCAACCATAACATGTTTCAAACACATGTTTCAACCATAGGTTTTACCCTATCTAAAGGTCATAGGTACTAGCGAGAGGATATACTAAAGATAAGATAAGTACTAGACAAGCGATAAAGGAGAAGTTAAAAGACATACTCTCAAAAAGAAATGGATACAAAGAACGCATCTTCGCTTCCGTCTCCCAAGTAGCATTGCTTTCGTCATCTCCCCATTGCACTTTAACTAGCTGAACTTCTCTGTTCCTCAACTTCCTAGTTTCTGACCTAAGGATGCGAGTAGGAGCTCGTCGAATCGTCGCATCACGCTCTACCTCTACATCTCTAAGCAAGCTCGGCTCTACCACCTCTGAGGTCTCATGTAAGCACTTCCTCAAATGTGATACATGGAATACATCATGAACACCACTAAGTCTGTCGGGCAACTCCACCCTATATGCCATCCGTCCAATCCTTTCCTTAATAGGAAACGGCCCAACAAACCTCGGTGCTAACTTCCCAACGGACCCAAAGCGAACAACATTTCTCAACGGAGATACTTTGACAAAAACCATGTCCCCAACCTCAAACTCAAGATCCGTCCTTCTCCGATCCGCATAAGATTTCTGTCTATCTTGCGCTGCTTTCATCCTTCTTCGAATCAAATCAATCTTCTCTGAAGTCTCTCTAACCATATCTGGCCCAAGCAAGATCTTATCTGTAGATTCCCACCAACATGTAGGAGATCGACAAGGCCTTCCATAAAGAGCTTCGAAAGGTGCCATGCCAATACTAGACTGAAAGCTGTTATTGTATGCGAACTCCACCAAAGGAAGATGTTCTTCCTATGTACCTCCAAAATCCAAGATACAAAGCCTCAAGAGATCTTCTAAGATACGGTTCACCCTCTCGGTCTGACCGTCCGTCTGAGGATGATATGCGGTGCTCAAACACAACTGAGTCCCTACCGCCTCTTGCAAACTTCTCCAAAACTAACTACTGAAGATAGGATCTCGATCACTCACAATGCTGGATGGTACGCCATGCAATCTAACAATCTCTCTAACATAGACTGAAGCAAGCCATGGAGCGGTCCTCTTACTCTTCACGGGTATAAAATGGGCACTCTTGGTAAGTCCGTCTACCACAACCAAAATTCCCGTATTGCCCTTCCTCGATCTCGGTAACCCATCGATGAAATCCATCGAGACACTATCCCACTTCCATTGCGGAACTTCCAATGGGTGTAGCAACCCACCGGGTTTCCTTTGCTCCGCTTTAACTTGTTGGCACACTAAGCATCTAGCCACATACTCGGCCACATCTTTCTTCATACCGGCCCAGAAGAAAACTCTCTTCATATCTTGGTACATTTTGTCTCCACCGGGATGAATAGTCATTCTTGAACGATGTGCATCATCCAAAATAGCCTTCTTCAAACCCTCATCTTGCGGTACACAAAGTCTACCGTCTCTATGCAACCATCCCCTATCATCTATGGTGTATCTACCCAAATGGCTGGACGACTCCCCCCTTATAAGCTTCTCTACCAACTCAACCAACTGTGGGTCGTCTCGCTGAGCCTCGCCAATCCGTCCCAAAAGAGTAGGTCTAACCTCCAAGGATGCTAACAAACCAGGTACAAAGTCGACAGAAGGTCTGAAGTCGAACAAAGAAAGAAACTCCAAGCTTCGCCGTTCCACGAACAATGGACTCAAAGATAGCCTTTTTCTACTCAAGGCGTCCGCCACCACGTTACCCTTGCCAGGGGTATACGCTATCACGAAATCATAGGATGCTAAGAACTCCATCCACCTTTGTTGTCTTAAGTTTAAATCCTTCTGAGAGAATAAGTACTTCAATGATTTATGGTCAGTGAACAACTCGAATTTCTCACCAAGAAGATAATGGCGCCAAGACTTAAGTGCGAAAACAATCGCGGCCAACTCTAGATCATGGGTAGGGTAATTCTTCTCATGCACTCTCAATTGCCTCCCTCCATAGGCTATTACCCTTCCCTCCTGCATCAAGACTGCGCCTAATCATGTCCCACAAGCATCGGTATAAACAACAAACGGCTTACTCCCATCTGGAAGCACTAAAACTGGAGCGGTGGTCAAAGCTCTCTTTAACCATCGGAAAGCATCATCACAATCTACGTCCCATGAGAAAACCAGATTCTTCTTCGTCAAGCGGGTTAATGGGGCTGATATCTTCGCGAAGTCTTTGATGAACTTCCTATAATATCCTGCCAACCCCAAGAAACTTCTTACTTCGGTAGCATTTCTAGTAACTTTCCAATCCTGGATAGATACTATCTTTGCGGGATCCACAGCTATCCCTTCCTTAGAGACCACATGCCCTAAGAATCGCACTTCTCTTCTCCAAAAATGACATTTAGAGAATTTAGCTTTAAGACTATGTGCTCGAAGAGTCTCCAACACTTCTCTGAGATGTAAGGCATGCTCTTCTTCACTCTTGGAAAAGACCAAGATGTCATCCACAAAGACTACTACAAACTTATTCAGATACTCTCTGAACACTCTACTCATCAGATCAACAAAGTATGACAGGGCGTTTGTCAACCCAAATGGCATCACAAGCCACTCATAAAAACCATCCGGAGTCCGGAAAGCAGTCTTCTCTATATTGTCCTTCGCCACTCTCAACTGATGAAACCCTGTAGCTAAGTCCATCTGCGAAAACACTGAGGCGCCAACCAACTGATCAAAGAGATCATCTATCCTCGGTAATGGGTGTCTATTCTTCTTCGTGAGCTTATTAAGTTCTCTATAATCCACACAAAGTCTGAGGGACCCATCCACCTTCGTGGCAAACACTACTGGAGCTCCCCACTCCGATATACTTCGCCTTATGAACCCCTTCTCAAGCAACTCCCCTACTTGCTTATGAAGTTCTCTTCTCTCACGAGGAGCCATGTGGCGCACTGGCAAAGACACTGGTTTGGCATTATCCACCAAATAAATTCAGAAATCTATCTCCCGCTTCGGAGGCAAACCCTTAACCTCTTCAAACACATCCGGATATTCCCGGACCACTCTGACAGAACGCAAACTCTCGACCGAAGCATCGAGCGATTCAAGATAACTTAGCAAAACAGATTCCATGGGATTACAAGAGATCTCGAGAGTATTACCCAAGCGGGTCATAAGCCTGACAACTCTCCTTTCACAATCAAGAACGGCACCATTACTGGATAACCAGTCCACGCCCAAAATCAACCCATAGCCCGTGAAGCCCAATACAAAAGCATCACATCCAAACTCAACGCTAAGTATAGAAATCTTCAAACCCAAACATATCATAGACAGATATATGGAGCCCCCAATTGGGTTTGAAACAACCAAGGGATCATCAACTAGACTGGTGTCTAAGTGCAGTGACTCAACTAACGATGATGAGATGAAAGAATGCGATGCGCCAGAGTCAAACAAAGTACGAACTGGATGATCAAACAGAAAAACCAGACTTTCAACGGAAATGGTTCTACCTCTCTGCTGAATCGGTGGAACTGAGAGAGCCTGAACTTGCCCCCTTGCCTGAGCAGGTGCCATAAGAGCTTGCACCTGACCTCCTGAGGTAAACCTCGTCTTCTGCCCCTTCTTTGGGCAGTCCTTCACAAGATGTCCTGCTTCACCACAATGAAAGCAACCGGTCTTCTTCTTTTTGCGACAATCCTTGCTGAGGTGGCCTGGGGTCCCACAATTGAAGCACTTCTTCTTCTTCTTCCGCTTGTCACCATTGCCTTTTCCACCCTTGCCTTGTTGTTGTTGTTGCGGTTTCTTCTGATCCCCCTTCTTCTCTGGTGCCTTAGAACTCTTATCATCCTCATGCATAAGTGCCATGTAGACAAGCTTCTCAAAGGTGGCCCCCATAGGAATGTGAGTCATAGCTAGTCCTTGCAATGGTTCGTTCAAGCCTCTAACGAACCTCAAAGCCTTCTTCTCCGGTGTATTCACCAACTCTATGCCAAACCTTGCTAATTGATTGAATTTGTTGACATATTCTTTCACCGTGAGACTCCCTTGCTTCAAATTCAAGAACTTCTCCATAAACAGATTCTCTTCCGCCCTTGAGAGAAACTTAGCCCCAAACCTTTGCTTGAAATCTGCCCAAGAGTCAACAGGGCGTTCTCCATTAGTGACCTCCCACCAGAATGAGGCCTCTCCCTTCATTAACCAAGCCGCCAACTTGACTTTCTTTCCCTCTTCCACTTCAAAGATATCTAGCAACTCTTCCACTTCCTTAAGCCAATCTCTAGCCTCTACGAAAGTCTCTAACCCTAGAAAAGGTTTTCCTCCTATAGCCTTGAACTCCTTGCAAATCTTAGCAAAATTATCCACTCTAGGCTGAGGAGGAGGAACGGTTGCCTCTGGTGTAGTAGCGTTGGCTGGACCCGCAGCCGCGGCCCTAGCCTCTTGTAACCTCCTATACCATAGTGGTATAACTAAGCCCTCCGGGATGTTAAGATCTTCAGCCATGCTGAAACGAAAGAGGAAAGATTCAAAAAGGAGATTCCGAAAGATAAAGATATGGCTATTGGGGATTATGCTTTTCTTTTTCAAAAACTTTTCTCTTAAAAGACATGTTTTTGAAATTACTTTTTCCAAAAATAATACCTTTACTATTTTCTAAAAAATGTATTTTTCTCAAAAATTTATCTGTTCCGGTAACCTTAAGCTCTGATACCACGTGTAACACCTCACACCCGCTATGGTCACTCGCTAAGGGAATGCCATAACATCGGTGGAGTATTTTTAAGTGAATATAGAACAGAAAAATTACAACAAGACAGATATAAGTAATACTTGAAAATTTAAAACATCATCTCATAATAGCGGAAGTAAAACATGTCTGGTTACATCATAAAACCACAATAAAAGTCAAGTACAATATCCATCAAAATAAAGAAGTACATAATCCCACTCTCATACAATAGCCATGACAAAAGAAAAGATAACTGGGTAACTGGAGCTTTACATCTATCCAAGCTCCTAAAGACTGGAACAGCAATCCGATCAAGCTCCACTACTGCTAGGATCCACCGTAGGACCTGAGGGTTGGGAAAAAGATAAAAACAACGGGGTCAGACATAAGTCTGAGCGAGTCCTATAACTTTAACAATACAATCGTTAAAGTAACCAGAGAAGACATAAACTGATATACGGTAACTAATGGGGATGAATGGCTACACTAAGCAGTCAACTAAACTAAGATAAAAGATAAAGACGCATCTACCCTTCCAAAGGTAAATTACTAAACTGCACCACACCAGTCATTCCTAACTTAAAGGTTGATCCCACTCATGGACTTATAAAATTAACTTAATAGTTCTCGCGTACCCCTAGGTGACTGAGTAGACGCCACAGGGCCCTACAATCCACTAGGTGTACACACTACTCCCCATTCGATCGGCTCCCTAACGTAGATACCCGTGCTGGCCCCACCATGGGGTGTACCATTCCCTCACGTGGCAACCTGATAAAACTAACGGTGCACGGCTTATATCTACATGATGCAACAACGTCTTATTTACCAACCCGGGTCCACACACGCATATGAAACCCGTTGGTCATGCGTTGCCACCGCTAACCCATTTTGGCCTCTTATAGTCAAGCCCAGTATGCGTGTCCCGTCCTCGACATGGGTCGAGCCCACTAAGATACGTATGGGTTACTGGTTGAAATGGGCCCCCAGCACAAGCCATCCCCCTAAGCTTGGCCCACACATTAGTGTTTCCCACTTAACCCTTTAATCATGTTTAATTACATGTTTCATCTTGGTTAAGTATTTTATCATATTTTCTATTGGTAACCACTAGCAATTTCCACATACCACCCAAGGTACCCACTTAACCCCCATGCCCCACTACATGATTATCTGGTTAAGTGTTTCTTAATTAATTAACACCGTAACCGTGTAAATGACCCCTCACATTGGACCGTCATTTGTAGATGCCTGGTTAAGCCGGTAGGTTCCGGGCAGTCTTACACTACAAACGGGTCCAACTTCGTGTCATTTACCCTTGTTACGTATTTAATTTATGATTAAGACCCCTCACATTGGACCGTCATTTGTAGATGCCTGGTTAAGCCGGTAAACTCCGGGCAGTCTTACACTACAAACGGGTCCAACCTCGTGTCTTAATCGATTAATTACTCCTAATTAATCACCCCCATAATTTGTGTTAATTATCATGTTTATTTTAGGAATATGGGTACACCTAACTTAATAGGCAAATTCCCAACTCCAAAGTGTGGGTACACCTAACTTAATAGGCAAATTCCCAACACATAGTATGGGTACACCTAACTTAATAGGCAAATTCCCATACTATGTTCATTTATTTTATGTTATGCATAATTATATTAATTTCACACAATCTTATTAACATATGCATTGAATTAACCCCATCGTCCTCACGTAATTTCGTTCTCATGAAATAACACATATAAAAGGTGTCAACTTGCATATGTATGAACATGTTTCAAAGGTGCCATCTTGCATATTAACTAACACATAACTTGCATATGAACTTGCATAACATGTCACATAACTTGCATATTAACTTGTATAACATGTCCCATAACTTGCATATTAACTTGCATAACATGTTACATAAACTTACATATTAACAAATACATGACTTGCATATGAACTTGCATAATATGTCACATAACTTGCATATGAACTTGCATAACATGTTACATAACTTGCATATGAACTCATAAACTTGCATATGAACTTGCATAACATGTTACATACTTGCATATGAACTCATAAACTTGCATATGAAGAAACATACAACTTGCATAATTATCATACATGTAACTTGCATATTATCATACATGTAACTTGCATATTAACATATGATCACAAAGCACAAAACTTGCATTATGCATGTCATAAAAAGAGACAAACTTGCATGTCATAATGTATGCATAAAACCAAACACTTAGCATGCATAAAATCAAATACTTAGCATGCATAAAATCAAATACTTAGCATGCATAAAATCAAATACTTAGCATGCATAAAACCCAATGCTTAGCATGCATGAAACCCATCACTTAACTTGCATAAACCCACATACTTAGCTTGCATAAACATAGGGTTAACATTAAACATAGATTAGCAAACTAACATCATATCATATGACTTAAAACCCACAAATCCGCATACAAAACCGCATGATCTCATCATATCTCATCTACTTAATTTAGCAATTGGTTATTAAAGTGATAGAAACTCACAACTAGCCAATTTGCACTCCAAATGAAGAAGATTAAGATGCTTAGAATGGATTAGAGGTTGATTAGAGAGTGATTAGCTTGCAACCCTCTTCATAAATTAGTGGGGGCTCCTTCTAAGATTTAATTTGGCGGCATGAAGCCCTCAATTCTATTTTTAGTATGGATTAGGGTAGGTTTAGGGTGTATTTATAGATTAGGTGAGTGTTTTAGGCCCTTAGATTAATCCTAAATTAGATTAGGACCGTTAGATTTCGGAACTCTCCAGAAATCAGCCCTAAGACCAGGCCCAAACCCCAAACTGGTGCACCCAACCACAGAACTCTCTAGAAACTGTGCAGGTTTTCTGTCCCGACATGGGCGCACTTCCCAAGTGCGCCAGTGTATTTTTGTACTGGCGCACTTCACAAGTGCGCCAGTGCATTTCTGGCCTGTTTCGGGTTTTTCTGCCTAACTTCGTTCATCCATATCTCTTTCATACGGTACCCGTTTTACGCAAACTCGGACTCTATTTCGCGTATTTTTCCGAGACGAACGCAATGACGCAGCCCGTTTCCCCTGATTCTCATATCTAAGATTAATTATACTTTAATTACTAACCATTAGTGTTAATTGAAATTCGGGGTGTTACATGGAAGTAGGATATCTATTATGTAAATAAACACCTAAGTAGGGGATTTTTGGGATATATAACATGCATAGTAATTTATGGCTATATTTGGTATAATCTATATATGGATCTTCTGCACTATGCAAGTTTAATAAAAATGGGAACATATGATTATATTGTGCATCACGACCATTATTTATGCATGTGAACTTAGGCAAGATTTATAATTAGGCAAGATATATTTGTGAAACTTTAAGAAATGCGTAAATCTGTTATATTTGCATAATTTGTTAGTTTTGTTACATTGCCTAATCTGCTAGTTCTGTTATATTGCTTAATCTGCTAGTTCTGCTCTACTACCTAGTCTGCTAGATTTGTTCATCTGCCAAATTTGACATCTGCTAAGTCTGTTGAAAATGCTAGATCTGCCAGTTTGCTTAATCTGCTAAGTCGCCTAGTCTGAGAAATCTGTTATCTGCTATATCTGTTGAGTTGATATAATTAGTCCGCTATTGACATAATCTGAATTGGCTATAGTTATGAATAATTGACATGTATATTAGGCATGGGTATAAATGGGAAATCATTAATTAATTGGCCGCAAAGTTAAACATGGCTAACTCGAGGTTAGAATGAGTTTGCGGCGTAATTCTGCCCGGAACCGCCCGGCATATTCCAGTGGTCGCAAACAATAGGTTCTAATGAGAGAAGTTAGTCATAACGTGCTTGAAAACCCGAGGTTAGACTCAGTTTGCGACAGAAACCTGCCCGGAACCAACAGGCCTAACTAGTAGCCGCAAACTGTCAGTCTAATGTGAGAGGTTTTGGGCATTAATATTTAATTAATGAAAATCTGAGATAAATATGATGTCTAAAATGTGTTGGGTGGGTAAGGTTAAACCAATTGGACCAATGAATCTGATAAACCCGTTTCGTGAATCCGTAGGCCCAATACAAAGTTAGATAATCTGTAACCAGTTAATCTGTAAGTCTGTAACCAGTTAATCTGTAAGCCTTTTAATCTGAACATTTGATCAGTTAGTCTGAAAACCGGTTAACTTGTTTGTCTGATCTATGAACTAGTTGATCTAAACTCTGTACGTCTGAACTTCTAAACAAGTTAATCTGAAATCTGTTATTCTGGGGACACAATGTTAGGAGGGGAAGTACTTGTGTCATATGTTGTTTGGGGCCCATATTAGTCAGTAACCCTTTCTGGTATCAAAACTTTGACCCAACAGTAGGTAGGGTCCGGGCACGCTTACTGAACTAATTATAAGCGGTTCATTCTGATAATGGCGAGGGGTGTTGATGGTGCGTTCCAACCGGGTCATGTGCGTGCATGGATCCCGGTCTGCCTCTGAGGATGTAAGATGCCATGACATCTGTAAATAGGTCTGTGCCAATTGGTTGTCACTTTAGGGAGTGATACACCCTAATGTGGGGCCGACACAGGATATTTATGTATTAGGGAGTCGATCGCTTGGGGTAGGGTTTTAGGGTACACTTAGTTCTGTCTGTTTTCTGTTGGTACCGTCTGTTTCTGTTGGGTGGTAACACCTGTCTGTTTCTGTGTGGTATCGTCTGTTCGGGTGGTAAAGGCCCATTACTAGTGTACACCTAATTCTACATTATGTTTCCGTAGGGATTAATCTGTTTCTGCTTCTGTCTGTTTCTGATCGGGTAGTAAAGGCCCATTATTAGCATTCTGTTTCTGTTAAATTATTATGTACCCGTTCATGCTTCAGTTTAGACATTAGGGTGACACCTAATTCTGTTATACTAGTATTAGTGCAGAGAAGTGTAAAGCAATAGTTTATGTCATTCTGTTCTTCTGTTATATCCGCTACACCTGTTACAGTTATCTCTCATCCAGTTTTATGTTCAGGTCATATTATTATTATCTGTTCATATGCTGAAAGTCAGTGGACTTGCCAGACTTTTTGTCTGACCCTTGTTGTTTCACCTCCTTTCTTCCGTTCCCCCCCAGGTTATCCAAGGAGGGAATACTTTAGCTTGATCCGGATTTCTCTTTGCTTGAAGTGCTTGAAGTATGGCTTGGCTCTGTATAGCTTCCGTTCTATGGGGATTATGATTTTAAACCATGCATTTTGAAGGCTTTTGTACAAGACTGATATTTTGTACTTGAATTCTGAGATTTGAAAGGATGTAACCATATTGATTTCTGTTTCTGCTGTAATAAAGTTAAAAATTTTCAAGTACTGTTTTATCTGTCTTGTAAGTTTCTGTTCTGTTTACTAAAATGCTCCACCAAAGTTAAGGCATTCCCTTTGTGAGTGACCTTAACGGAGGTGGGGTGTTACACTTGGTATCAGAGCTGAAGGTTACCAGATTTTATAAAAAGTTTTGAAAACTATTTTCAAAAAGGTTTTGAAAGGAAGTATTTTCAAAAATAAAGCTTATTTTGAAAAACATAATCCCCAAGAGCCATATATCTTTCTTTCAGCCCTTTTTGTATTGAACCTTTCCTTTTTCGTTTCAACATGTCTGAAGCATCTGAAATACCAGAGGGTGTTCATGTACCTGGTTGGTTTCGTCAATATCTTGAGGCTAGGACCGCCGCTGCAGGTCCAGCAAATGATCCCCCACCCCCTCCTCGTGCAATTGCTTTCTCAAAGATCTGTAGAGATTTTAGGGCCATGGATGGGAAGGATTTCAAAGGAACTAAATCATTCGTAGAAGCGAGGAACTGGCTCAAAGAAACTGAGGATCTATTCGTTATCTTCGAGGTGGACGATAGGCAGAAGGTACAGTTGGTGGTATGGCTGCTCAAAGACGAAGCTTCCTACTGGTGGGAAGTTACTAACGCCGAGAGGCTGGTTGAGACATGGATGGATTTCAGAACAAGGTTTGAGACAAAATTTCTCTCGCAAGCTGAATGGAGTTTACAACTGGAAAAGTTCTTATCTCTTAAGCAAGGAAGTATGACTATCAAGGAATACGTCAACCAGTTCAACCAACTAGCTAGGATCGGATTGGATTTAGTCAACACTCAGCATAAAAAGGCTCTCCGCTTTGTTAAAGGATTGAACGAGCCACTGCACAGCCTAGCCATGACCCATGTACCCATGGGAGTGACTTACGAGAAATTGGTGGACATGGCACTACTGCACGAGGAAGACAAGGGCCCGAAAGAGACGAGGGCAAGGAGGGCAAGCAAACACTCTCGAGGTTAGTGGCTAGGATAGAAATAGGAAAATTTCTATAGTAGGTTTAATTTCTTTATCTGATTATGGAGTTAAGACTTTTTCTGATTCTGGTATTTTGATTTTGTAATCGATACTCTGCACTTTAATACAAGTATTATTTCTGAATTTCGCTGTAGACTCAGACCCATAAGGGTTATGGCTCATCTGTTTGAGATTGGGGTATTAGGGATATTTGTGTTAGACGTCAAGTATGACGCATATATTCTGAGTTTTTGTGGGATATGATTTTTATCATGCTTAGCTTCCTAAGAATCATTAGGGAACCTGATCTGTACCAGTAGTCTGTAAATATTTGAATAATTCTGCTTTCCAGTTTTGACATTGGCTAAAAGAGGTGATCCTCTGGTGTCAATTTGATGTTGATTTCGGTCTTTGGGGCCGTTACTTAGGACCCATGTCTAATGGGAACCAAGTTTTTGTTTTATCTGTACTCGCTTCCATCTTTCGACTGTATCCTATCGATCGAATCTTCAAACTTTAGGTAGAAACTAATGGGTGTAAACATGTGTTTGAGACATGTTATGTTTGATGGTTGCAAGTGGATGCAAGTGGTTGCTAGTGGTTGCCCGTGGATGCATATACACACACTAGGCACTAGATCGGCTCGAAAACACTCTCATACTGCATATGGATGTGTGAGCATTTTTCAATTTTTGTGGATGAAAAATGATTGACTCAGCACATGGATGTTGCATATGACTGAATGGTTGTGCACTCATATAAAAATAATATGTATCAAGTAGGAAAATTGCATACATGTTGGACTCATGGCACTGGCATAATTCGCATTAAGGAGGTCAGCTGAATCAGTGGACCGCCTGATCTTTGCATTAGAAAAGGAACATATACACACACCTTTGCATATGTTCATACAACATTAGAAGTTTCTAAGGACAATGGACGCCAGTGATTGATGATTGAGTAGATGGATGTTGGATGGTAGGACACATTCTTCTTAACTTAGATATTTCGGGGACGAAATCCTTTAAGTAGGGGAGAATGTAACACCCCGTATGTTGAATAACTTGTTTTGACATAAAACAAGGCAGAATTAAATTTTAAAATCTATATCAGGGGAAACGGGCTATGCCGTTGCGTTCGTCTCGGAAAAATACGCGGAACAGAGTCCGAAATTTTGTGAATCGGAGTCCGTATGACTGAGATATGGCCTTTAGAAGTTTCACGAAAAATCAGAAAAACGAAACAGATTTCAAAAATGCAAAAAACGAGCCAGGCGGGAAAATTCCCGCCCAGACCAGGTCGACCTGGGGGTCGACCTGGAGGGGACCAGGTCGACATGGGTGTCGACCCTAGGGTCGACCTGGGGTTGGACCTCCCTGGTCGAGCCAGGTCGGCCTGGGTGCATCTGGATGGGTTTTTGGGCTGTTTTGGTGAGCCTGTGACGAATTCTGACGGTTTTGATCTGTTTTAGGGTTTATCTAAAGGCCTAAAACAAATAACTACACCTATAAATACATCCTAAGACCTAGCCTCCTGTACACACAATTCTATTCTACTTCTTCTCTGCCTCTGTTCTAATAAAAATAAAAATGGCGTCGCTACTCTGCTGGAATCAAAACTAGAAGCTAATCAACATCAACTTAAGCAATTCAATTCATATTTGAGATAAAAGCTTCTGCAACAATTCTGCAACAACTAAAGTTCTTTCTTTAATCCAATCAAGGCAAGTACAGTTATTCTCCGCTATAAACGTTAATTTTGATTGTGACATGAATTCTAAATCTGAATCTGAGGTTATATCTGTTCTGATTTGATTTATCTTATTCTGTACCTCTTTCCTCTTTCTGTTTTATAGCCAGGCTACCACGAGCCTGAGCCAATCTCATAAGAGATTAACATACGCTAAAATGTTTGGGACAGTAAAATGAATGATGCATGAATTTTGCATGGCCAATAGGTGACTGAATTGAGGAAAGAACATGGACTGTAGCTAGAACATAAATCTGAGATGATTTGACATGTTATGTTTACAACATAAAAAGGTATTGAGCATATGATTTGTGGATACAACATAAAAAGGTATATAATTGGACATAAATGTAGACTGTATTGAACATATAATTTGAGATACAGGGAATATGGCTTAGGTATAAAGACTTACATGGAAGTAGGATATCTATTATGTAAATAAACACCTAAGTAGGGGATTTTTGGGATATATAACATGCATAGTAATCTATGGCTATATTTGGTATAATCTATATATGGATCTTCTGCACTATGCAAGTTTAATAAAAATGGGAACATATGATATATGGTAAATTATGACCATAATCTATGCTATTTAAATGTAATGCAAACATGGGGTATATGATTATATTGTGCATCACGACCATTATTTATGCATGTGAACTTAGGCAAGATTTATAATTAGGCAAGATATATTTGTGAAACTTTAAGAAATGAGTAAATCTGTTATATTTGCCTAATTTGTTAGTTTTGTTACATTGCCTAATATGCTAGTTCTGTTATATTGCTTAATCTGCTAGTTCTGCTCTACTACCTAGTCTGCTAGATTTGTTCATCTGCCAAATTTGACATCTGCTAAGTCTGTTGAAAATGCTAGATCTGCCAGTTTGCTTAATCTGCTAAGTCGCCTAGTCTGAGAAATCTGTTATCTGCTATATCTGTTGAGTTGATATAATTAGTCCGCTATTGACATAATCTGAATTGGCTATAGTTATGAATAATTGACATGTATATTAGGCATGGATATAAATGGGAAATCATTAATTAATTGGCCGCAAAGATAAACATGGCTAACTCGAGGTTTGAATGAGTTTGCGGCGTAATTCTGCCCGGAACCGCCCGGCATGTTCCAGTGGTCACAAACAATAGGTTCTAATGTGAGAAGTTAGTCATAACGTGCTTGAAAACCCGAGGTTAGACTCAGTTTGCGACAAAAACCTGCCCGGAACCAACCGGCCTAACCAGTAGCCGCAAACTATCAGTCTAATGTGAGAGGTTTTGGGAAATAATATTTAACTAATGAAAATCTGAGATAAATATGATGACTAAAATGTGTTGAACCAATTGGACCAATGAATCTGATAAACCCGTTTCGTGAATCCGTAGGCCCAATACAAAGTTAGATAATCTGTAACCAGTTAATCTGTAAGTCTGTAACCAGTTAATCTGTAAGCCTTTTAATCCGAACATCTGATCAGTTAGTCTAAAAACCGGTTAACTTGTTTGTCTGATCTATGAACTAGTTGATCTAAACTCTGTACGTCTGAACTTCTAAACAAGTTAATCTGAAATCTGTTATTCTGGGGACACAAGGTTAGGAGGGGAAGTACTTGTGTCATATGTTGTTTGGGGCCCATATTAGTCAGTAACCCTTTCTGGTATCAAAACTTTGACCCAACAGTAGGTAGGGTCCGGGCACGCTTACTGAACTAATTATAAGCGGTTCATTCTGATAATGGCGAGGGGTGTTGATGGTGCGTTCCAACCGGGTCATGTGCGTGCATGGATCCCGGTCTGCCTCTGAGGATGTAAGATGCCGTGACATCTGTAAATAGGTCTGTGCCAATTGGTTGTCACTTTAGGGAGTGATACACCCTAATGTGGGGCCGACACAGGATATTTATGTATTAGGGAGTCGATCGCTTGGGGTAGGGTTTTAGGGTACACTTAGTTCTGTCTGTTTTCTGTTGGTACCGTCTGTTTCTGTTGGGTGGTAACACCTGTCTGTTTCTGTGTGGTACCGTCTGTTCGGGTGGTAAAGGCCCATTACTAGTGTACACCTAATTCTACATTCTGTTTCCGTAGGGATTAATCTGTTTCTGCTTCTGTCTGTTTCTGATCGGGTAGTAAAGGTCCATTATTAGCATTCTGTTTCTGTTAAATTATTATGTACCCGTTCATGCTTCAGTTTAGACATTAGGGTGACACCTAATTCTGTTATACTAGTATTAGTGCAGAGAAGTGTAAAGCAATAGTTTATGTCATTCTGTTCTTCTGTTATATCACCTGTTACAGTTATCTCTCATCCAGTTTTATGTTCATGTCATATTATTATTATCTGTTCATATGCTGAAAGTCACTGGACTTGCCAGACTTTTTGTCTGGCCCTTGTTGTTTCGCCTCCTTTCTTCCGTTTCCCCCCAGGTTATCTAAGGAGGGAATACTTTAGCTTGATCCGGATTTCTCTTTGCTTGAAGTGCTTGAAGTATGGCTTGGCTCTGTATAGCTTCCGTTCTATGGGGATTATGATTTTAAACCATGCATTTTGAAGGCTTTTGTACAAGACTGATATTTTGTACTTGAATTCTGAGATTTGAAAGGATGTAACCATATTGATTTCTGTTTCCGCTGTAATAAAGTTAAAAATTTTCAAGTACTGTTTTATCTGTCTTGTAAGTTTCTGTTCTGTTTACTAAAATGCTCCACCAAAGTTAAGGCATTCCCTTTGTGAGTGACCTTAACGGAGGTGGGGTGTTACACATAGCGTATTTTTAAAATTAAGTTATCGATTGTTTTTCACATTAAAATTCCGTACAGCCACATACTGACTCACAAAATTACGGAAATTGAAATCAAGTAATAATTTATTATTTCGAATCTAACAAATTAGTTTCGTCGAAAACGGAGGTCATTTGCAAAACTAGCTATTTTTAAAGCTCTAAATAAACCCATTTAATTATTAATATATTTAAAAATAATTAAATTTATTTATAATAAATTAATATTATCTTATATATTGTAACACCCCATGAATTCTATAACATTAAGCTTCACAAATTAAAGTGTAATTAATTCTAAATAAAAGAATTAAGGAAATGGGTTACGCCATTGCGTTCGTCTCGGAATTCTGCTTGAGATAGAGTCTGAGTTTGCGCGAATCGGACTCCGTAAGAAGAAGTTATGACCTTTGGAAGTTTCAGAATAAAATATAAATTCAAACAGCTCAGTTTTAAATTCGAAATTCGAAAACAGGTTCAAACTGGGCTAGGCGGGAAAATTCCCGCCCAGAGACCAGGTCGACCATGGTGTCGACCTGGCTACCCCAGGTTGATCATTGTGTCGACCTAGGTGTCGTGTAACACCCCGTGTATTCTATAACAGTGAAATTCACAAATTAAAGTATAACTAATTTCAAATCAAAGAATTAAGGGAAACAGGATACACCATTGCATTCACCTCGGAATTCTGCTTGAGATAGAGTCCGAGTTTGCGTAAAACGGACTCCGTATGAAGAAGATATGGCCTCCGGAAGTTTCAGAATTCAGTCTAAAATTCAAACAGACAGAAACAACTCAGCAATCAGATTCGAATTTCAAAAATCGGGCCGGATTGGCCAGGGCGGGAATTTTCCCGCCCAAGGCACCCAGGTCGACCGGGTAGTCGACCTGGGCTACCCAGGTCGATTGGGTAGTCGACCTGGGGCACCCAGGTCGACTGCCAAGTTGACACGGGGGTCGACTGGGGAGTTGACCTGGCCCCTGAGCCAGGTCGAACCCAGCCCCCCTGGCTGGCCTGGTCTGTGCTTGGTCGAATTTCTGAGCCTTGCCTTGTCACTAGGGTTAGGTGTCAGCTCCTGATTGGTCTCTCCTTCAAATGAACGGCTAATATTAATCCAAGCTCCATCGACGGTCCTAATCAATTCACAAACTCTATAAAAAGGACCTAAGACTCACCCTAATTCATACAAATAAAAATGAGAATGAGACCGTCATGCTGCTGAGGAGAGACAAGGAGTAGCCGTCAAAATTGAGAGACGATTAGGAGACAATTCGAAAGCTTAAAGCAACGAAAACTAAATCAAAACAACGCCTACAACAAAGGATAGCATCTCCAAATTCAGAATTCAGATTCCTGAATTGAAGATTCGTCGTACGTTGTAAGTAGAGTGCTATTCCGATGTGAATAAATAATTGTGTTTTGATTTGTGTAAAATGAGAAATAGAATTGTATTTAATTTGTTGTGATAATAATTCATAATTGTATGTTGCTATGATTCTAATCGATTTGGGATGTCGTAGTATAACGATTGGATATTTGCAAGTATGTGATTCATGTTGAAAGTTAACAACTACATGTTTGTGGTAGTTTATTACAACACCTATTGGAAAATTGCAAGTATATGATTCATGTTGAAAGTAACGTCTATATGTTTGTGGTAGTTTATTTGAGATTCATGCAAGTATATGGTTCACTATTATGCCAACATAATATATATTTCTTTTATAATCACTTTTAGTGTAGTTGGATCCATTTGGGTATTATGACTCATACGAATTTATGTTAGAATTGGCATCATGATTCAAGTGTAAAACCATACTTTTGTATTAGAGACAAAAGTAATCAACTTTATGAACTTGTGTTGACTCTATGAACATGACTAAACTATGTTTGGTGTTATGCCTAATTAAAAACATGTTTTAGGCCTATGTTGTCATCAAAATCATATGATAATATATGTGACACATAATTAAGTTAGATTTACATTCCACTTGCAAGTTTACATGAATAGATTAAAAACCATGATTCATGTTTAGGTATGTTTATGCCATGATCCTATGAATAGATTAAAAACCATGATTCATGTTTAGGTATGTTTATGGCATGATTCTATTAATAGAATAAAAACCATGATTCATGTTTAGGTATGTTTATGCCATGATTATATGCTATTACAATGCAAGTTCACAAGTGCCTAATTTATGTTAATTAGTTCGCTATGTTGCAAGTTCATGTGTCCACACTCCCCTTTTTATATTACTTAGAATATATAAACACCATGTTCTAAGCCTCCCCTTTTTCATGTGGCTAAGTTGGGTTTAAATGTTAAACCCAACATATGTTATATTGTAGTGAACATATAAAACGGGGGTAATGACATTTGGGTTAAAATATAAAATATATGTGTTGGCATGTTTGACGCATGCCAATGACCTTGAAAAACCATTAAGTGGAATAAATTAATTTTACCAAATAAAGATGAATTTGAATAATGGGCCACAAATATTTACATATAAAAAGAAAAGAGACAAAATATGTAAATTTAGAAAATATGATGTGTTTAACCTGAGGGTGGATTGAGTTGTGATGTAAACCTGCCCGGAACCGCCCGGCCGTCCAGTAGTCACAACAATACCTATCCAATGTGGGTGGTTAAACACGGGGCCCAAGAAAGACCCGAGGTTAGACTGAGTTGTGGCGTAAGACTGCTCGGACCCAACCGGCAACAGGCAGCCACAACAATATATGTCTAATGTGAGAGGTCGAGGCTTTAATAAGACAATTAAGGCTTTGTCAAAGGATTGATAGGATTAAGTAAATTGAATTAATACTTAATCAAAATGGAACATGCTAAACTATACAGTCTGATTGGGGGTTAGGTTTACAAAACACTTAACCAACTTAGCATGTTGGCTAGAAATAGAAAACCTAGTAGCAGGGGACCCTTTTCAGTAGTAACCCTACAAGGTGTATCAGGATACCCTGAACAAGGCAGGGTGGGGCACGATTACTGGGTTGACTGTAAGAGGTCAAATCGACGGCGGTGGTGCAGCAGTGTAGGTTCTAACGGGGTGCGGGCGTGCACACACTCCAACGCAGAAAAATAAGGCACTGGGCACCAGTAGTATACCTGTGCATTCTAGAATTGTGTTGGGCCGCCACCATGGGACTTGATACACCCCATGGTGGGACCAGCAAAGGTAACTACAACAAACGGGGCCGTAATGTTGGATCTAGAATAACCCTAGAGGGGGGGGTGAATAGGGTTTTTCACAGTTTTTAACAGAATTAAAAACTTAACGAGATAAATAATAATAAACTGATCACAGAATATAGCAGAAACAGAAATGCAGAAAATAAATCACACAAAGATATACCCAGCTTCGGCAAAACCCTGCCTACTGCTGCATTTCTAAGATTTCTACTAGGTGATAGAACAGTTCCTGCATACAAGACCATGTACACTCGCAAACCCCTGCTCCTATTCTAACCCTACGCTCAAAATCCTAGACTGATTCAAACCCCTGAATCAGATTTTCCCCAGATTACAAATCAGTAACCTGTATTCCTAGATTTTACAGATTCTAGTACTGTCAGTTAACTCCTAACTGAAACTCCCCTAGAGTTTTACAGACCTGGAACTGTATGTTTGTTTTTACAGATAAACAACACAAATTGAAAAACAAAAACAAAACAAGAATAAAACAAAAAGAAAACCCTAGGAGTTAATTTTAAAAAGGGTCATCCCCTTTTAATTAAAAAACACATATGCCCTTTAGTTTAAAAAACTTAGGCCGGCCCATTTTCTTTTCTTGCTTCATTCTTCTGCCCGATTCCTCTTTTGTTCTAAAACTCAAGAATGGCGGCGGCGATTAGAAACTAGGGTTTCTGATAAATCCTCCAAACCCAGATCGATCTGATGATGATTTTGTTTCAGTGATGCCTTGAATCGAAGGATGCTTTCAGTGTTTTGATTTGAGAATTGCCAAAAAAAAATTCTAGGGTTTCTCGTCTTTGCCCCCAATTCGATTGCGATAGCTCCAGATAGATGAATTCTGGTTCTCTGATGAACTTCAGTTCTTCGATGGATATCTTCACGTCTGATATCGGATTTTCTGGTGGTCGAAACTTGGTAAGATTTCTGATTTTAATTCTTTGGTTGCTCGGTTAATTTGCTTCGTTTCGATCGATTCTTGCCAGTGATGAATTGGTGTATATGTAGGGTTAATTAGAAACCCTATAAACACTCTGATTTCGATTTAATTGACTTGCCCTGATACTTTGCGGTTTCCACTTTTGATTTTGATATTCTCGGCTTGATGGCTCTTGTGGATTTACGGTGATGAATAAATTCATATATGCTGGCCCTTGATTCTCTGATTTCTCTTTAATGACTTGCCCCTTTTGATATTGGAATATTCGAATTGTATTTTGTTTTCTCTGGATAAAAATTTCTATCCAATATTAATCGAGTTGCACCCTTTCTGTTTTTGCACCAATTTTCTCTGTCAATTCCAAAGTTTAATACATGATTTTGCATGTTTCCTTGCTTGAAACTCTGGCACTATATGAAATGTTTTGTGGTCCAAAAGTGATTGCATGATTCTCCCTTGATTGTACATGATTTATTTCCATAAATTGAATTCCAACCAAAATTTAAATTCTGTAAATATTATAGAACTTGCCAAACCCATATAAAAATGCCGAGATTGAATTCTCCCTTGTCACCATGCTCTATTTCTGGAGTCATAACAATTGTTTCACTCCCAACAGATTTTTCTTGCCAAAAATACTTGCACTGATTTGTGTTTGTATATCACAGTTTGCCAAGAACTGATGCTGAATATAAATCTGTCCAGAACATGATTGATACATGTTTTCAATCCCACCTAAAAAGATTTGTCCCTTGGAAACATCTTGCCGAAAATGAATGATTGAATTCGTGAGTCATTTCTGGAAATATTATAATGATTTCTTTGCTTCATAAAAAAACTGTCCATTTGTGATTACCATCCTTGACACATTCAAACATATCTTGTTTTCTGAAAACCTTTGAATTGAATGCATGCCAGATTTAATTTCAGTACACATTACTGCATTTTGAATTGATGATTCATATGTATGACAATATATGCTTGCGTTAGAACTTGTTGATCACACATGAATATGCTTCCATGCATACTTGATCCTTCATATGAATGCGGTGCTTCTGTATTGACATCACTTTTGACTGTTTCCATGTATACTGTGTACCTGAACATGCTATTTTGCTTATTACCGTGAGACCATCCTTGTATTTGTTTTTGTGTTGTTTCACCAATTCATTTGTTGTGTACACAGTTGTGTACATGTTGATGCTCTGTCCATTTATGGCTTGTCAATCTGGCTCGACACGTTTGTATGTACATTGTACACTATTACATGCTGCTTGTCTTCCATTTTGTTGCTCCTTAGTCTGTTGCAATTTATGTCTATTTTCTCCATGAACATAATACACGCTAGCTCGATCACTTGTCAAACTTGTACCTTGAACATGACTGACCTGAGTATTTCACTCAAACATCAATATGCTGAACTGAACTGTTTTTGACCATACAGTTGCACCACTCTTTGATTACTTGCATCCATGCTCCTATGCTCACTTGCATTTTCACCACTGTTGCATCTGCCATCAACTGTAGTTCTTGACCTCGTTGCACTTAAAAAAAAACTGCTGCTGCCATGCACTTTGTCCATGTTGAAATCACTTGATCATTGCTCGAGCATGTGCTGTACCATGGCCATGCTTGCAAAGATTTGAGCATACTTGCTTGAATCATCCACTGTACTTGCTGTGCTTGCTTATGCCACATCCCTCATGCTTGAACTCGACCATGCTGAAATTCATATATATATATTGCAGTCTGACTTGAACTGCCTTGTTAGTGTTTTCACTATGCTGTATCATTCATATACTTGACTGCTTTGAACTGTTATTGCTCATTCACCATTGAATTTGAGTTCTTCACTGATTTTGTTTCTTGCTTGGGCTGGTTTGAGTTGATTCATGCAAGCTCGACCACTTTTGCACTCTAGCTTGCTTGGCTCGACTCCATGCTTTGACACTTTGAAATTGATTGCTTTCTTTGAGGTTTTGATCATGTTTGTTTGTGTTGACTTTGTTGCTTTTCAAATATGCACTGAGTTGAGAAGGTCCACGTGGCTACTCCTCAGTTGCACGCTGAATTGGCGAGGCAGTGCACACGTGTATACACGTGTGTACATGTAGCCATCAGACGAGTTGTCCCTGTCCCTGCATTGAAATATATATGTTGTCTGCCTTGTGGTATTTACAGTGTATCACTGTGAATATCACAAGCTGTCTAGACACAGATTGATGGTTTTATAATTCAGATCAAGTCATGAAAAATGATGAGAAACACACCAGAAATCTGAGGCAAATAAAATTTTAAAAGTAAAATTTAAATTTGCATGTATTCTGTTTTATTTCTATTGCAGTGTACTGTGTGTGTGTGTTTCATGTGTGACAGGTAAGCTGGGATGACTGGACTGACTGTGATGACAGGACTGACAAGCTGAAGATAAGAAGACAGTGTGTGGTGTCAATGAATGTATGAGTTTGTATATACAAGTGGAAATGGATATATATGAAATGTAAACTGAATGAATGTATGAGTGTTGCAGTGAGGAGCTGTGTATATATGAAATGTACTGATGTCTGTAATAAACAAGTTTGATTGAAATAAAATATCATTTTATTGTTGTCAAACGAACTTGTCTATTTTATTCTGTTTATACAAGTACAATTATTCTGTGAATGTATAAATAGTGGAGTTACAAATAGTTGTACTGTTTGAATATTGAAATAAAATATTCTATTTAAATAAAATACTGTGTTAATATTTGAATATCTGTACAGTCGTATTTTATTTAAATATAAATATTATATTCATTGCTGTGATGTATATATATAACAGTACAGTACCAAACACATTTATAATAGAAATATATTTGGTTGTTATCATCAAACAAAAATCATATAATTGTGTATACAACACCGTTATATACAACAATCTCCCCCTTTTGATGATGACAAACAAATAAAGGATTTTGAATATAATAAATGTGTTTGTTCGTGGATATTTGAACTCCCCCTATTTAAATGCTCCCCCTACAACAGAAACTCCCCCTATAACTATGCATGAGTGAAATGTATGAATAATTAAATTTTCAAAATTAAAAATATTTATAAAATATTCACTCATAAATCAAAATCTAATCCATTCTCCCCCTTTTGTTATCATCAAAAGGATACAGATTTTAAAATACAGATGAAAATTGACTAAAAATATAATTTCAGCTGAAGAGGAAGAACAGTCATCATAAATCTCAATCAGTCAAACAAAAATCATAATAAACTAAGAACTGGTGGCATATTTCACATTGTAGAAAATGAATGATTTACGATGAATTTTATAAAATTAAAGCACCAAAAAACGGTGATGGGTTTGGATTATAATTAAAAATTCAATTTAAGTGAGAAAATCGAATAATCTCAAATCTCAATATCTATTAATCAACAAATCATAATACGTCATAATATTTTCAACACATTTCACAGATTAGAGAGATGGATTGATAGGATGATTTTTACACACCAAGGAGAATTTCAATTTTATTTCAGTTTTTAGCACATTTTTTTTTATTTATTTATTTAAGAGCACACTGACCACGCATAACCAGAGCTTGGATTTTTAAATGAGGTCAGTCGCAGCTTAAATTATAAGTTGTCTCTTAACCATGCATGACCAGAGCTTGGATTTTTAAATGAGGTTAGAGACACACTTATATATTTATTATATATTTATCATTTCACCTTTTTTTAAAAAAAACTCCTTGGTATAAAACCAATATATGGATGATAGAACATGTGGTAGGTACAGAAATGGACTGTGAAATAAATTTCTAAATTAATTATATTATGAGATATGCATGATCTGTACCGGGATTATTGAAAATTTTCAATTATCACTAACTCTGAATAATAATATAACCACAATTCCATCACAGATATTTTCACTGTTTATTTAAAAAAAAATTAAACTCTCCATATTTATATAAAATCATAACGGATGGCAGAAGGATGATAAGTAATGAAGATGGCCGTGAAATAATTGCCAGTTCAAAGATATTATAATAAATATTCAACCATCATGAAAATCTAAATAAAATCCTCCTCTTGTTGTGAAATATACTGCAGTCACAATTCATCACAATTTCTAAATCTAGTTATAATTTTGATGAATTATAAATACAGTTTAATTTGGATATTGATTTCAATTTCTGAAAGAATAATCAATAAATAATTTTAAAATTGAAAATCAATTACAAGAGTAATATGCTGATCTAAACATGACAAGAGGGAAAAAAAAATATATACAGAAAAAATATGCAGTACTTTTAAACTGATACCACATGGTGTCTCTACAAAGTGAAAAAATCAGAACAGATGGATGAGACAAATATAAGGCGCTTCTGATACCACTTGTTCTCGCTTTCTCGAGGATTTTACCAAGACAATGGAGACAAACTATGATATCACAGACAACAGAAATTTAAAGCCCAAGTAGACAAATCAAACAATAAGCAATTATCTAAGAACAGTATTAGAGCAGTGCAGAACACAATATCACATCAGACTTGTCTGAGATGTTGGTCACATAAGGTGGTTTATGATCCAAGATTTGCAGATATACTCTATTTTAAATCATTTGAAGAAATGTGAAAGTATTAGGATTTAATGAATCAATCACACCAGGTCATATTTCAGATTCAAGATATGTGTGAGATCCAATAAATCAATAATTTCAAATGATTTTAAACAAACATATATTCAAATCAAATAATCATGAAACAAATGATTTTCAAAGACCATTTTAAAAAAAAATTCAAGAATTTCTCAAAACTATTTCCGACAAGCCCAAGAGAAATTTCAGGTCATTTACATCAAATTTGAAAATATTCATGATCGGGATAATTTATTTGAAAACACATGAATCAATGTAAAGTTTTGGGATATAATGAATCAGTCACACGAGATTGACAATTTTAAAAAAGTGTGTGATATTCAAAATATCTAGAATTTCAGATGATTTCAAACAAACATATTTCAATATAATGATCATGAATAAAGATGAATTCCAAGATGTATCACTGATACAAGCCAATCTGAAGATCAATGAAATTATCACAACTGATAAATAACAGAGTGTTGTAATGAGTATAATATTTTGAGCTTTTCTAAAATGAATTAGAATAAACTCAGAACAGCAAAGATGTGTGACATTTCATTAGATATTCAGATCTTCAAAAATTTAGAATTCAAACTAACAGTGTTCAAGATATGACAGGAATACATCAACACTGTTATGAATTCAGAAATAAAAAATCTCAAAAACAATTGCAGATATTTACAAAATTAAATTCAGGAAATGGAAATGATTAACTCACGATGATTTTATACAAATAAAGCATGTTTCCAAAAAGATCATGAATTCTGCAACTAGAAGTTTAAGAAGTACAGACAAGGAAAATATGGCAGTGTCAAATCAAAAACAAAAAAACAGAAGGAGGTAGAGGAAGGAATAAACACAGACAATAAAAAAAATATACAAAGGTGAGTTTAGAGATCATACCAGAATCCAATGTAAAGCAGAATCTCTAACTCAACAGATGTGGCTAAGGAACTGTGAATGATTCTGTGATATGAAGCAGTTTGAATCCGTTTCTCTTTTCAGCACAGTTGTTCCTCAGCCTCCTCCGGTACCTAACAGATTTGAGAATCGAGTGGTCTAACAAAATTTGTAAAACCACTCACAGTTTTGTTCACAGCTTTAGGTATCCAAACTTGTCTGTACAACAAACCATTAGAATTAACTTTTGTACCCTTAGGAACCCAAATCGATTTGAATCTAACAAAACCCGTTTTATTTTCATTTGGGATCCAAGAATGTTTAAATGGTTTATTACAAAACAAATTCACATTTTGCTTTTGATTCAAAAATCCTTTGGAATTGTCAAAGTTCAAATTATCAAAACAGCTATTTCCAGAGCAGTTTGAGGGACTTCTCAACTCATTTGAATTTTGTTTTTCAAAAACATTATTTTTTCCAAAACCTAGACCTCTTTTATTTCCATGAGAGAACTGATTATTCAAAAGCATATTCAAATATTTTTCTCCGAAAGAAAAACGTTTCAGACTCAACTCAAGATCATTGATTTTGGATTTCAGAAGATCATTCTCGTTTAAAAACTTCTCAATTTTGCCTTTATATTCAGAAATCTCAGAATCAAAGAGCTTTTGTTTTTCAATTTCAAAAATTTTGAATTTTTCAATTTCTTTTTCAAGTTCCTTTAAAGCAGATTCTGATTTCAACAAATTTTCCATTTCAAAATTTTCATGTTCGAAATTAACCTTATTCAACTCCTTCTGCAAAGTATTGTTTTCATGAATTAGCTCATTTTCTTGATTTTTCAAAATCAAAAATTCATTTTCAATCTTTCTAGAATTCTCATTAAGTTGAGCTAAATCAGTTTTCAAGTTAAAACAATTCTTACACTCAGAGTCTTCAAATTTTAATTTCAACATATTGTTATTGTGGGTCAACTCAGAATTTTCAGATTTCAAAGACTTGTTTTTCCGTTTGAGGCGATCAACGGTTCTTGTTAATTTATTACAAAGAGATACCAGATCGTCATATGATAAGTCCCCATTGTCTGAATCCACATGAATAGTTCCAGTTAAGCACAGATCTGAATTTGAGTTGGCAGTTGAGGGTTTTGAGGAGTTGTCAGAATTTCCATACCGCGCGTTGAGAGTTTTCCAAATGTCCTGCGCAGTTAAACAATGAGAGATAAAGTCAAGCTGATTATTATCAAGATAAGAATATAAAATATGCATAGCTTGAGCATTTAAAACCTTATTCGTCTTATTTGACATATCTTCCATATTTTCAATAATATTCCAATAATCAAGATTAACAGATTTTAAATATGATTCGAAATTTGATTTCCAAATTGAAAAATCTGTTCCCTTAAAATTAATTGGAATATTACTGGACTGACTCTCATAAGACTGACAACTAGGATCCATGTTTCTAGGGTTAATGAAATAACCTGCTCTGATACCACTTGTTGGATCTAGAATAACCCTAGAGGGGGGGGTGAATAGGGTTTTTCACAGTTTTTAACAGAATTAAAAACTTAACGAGATAAATAATAATAAACTGATCACAGAATATAGCAGAAACAGAAATGCAGAAAATAAATCACACAAAGATATACCCAGCTTCGGCAAAACCCTGCCTACTGCTGCATTTCTAAGATTTCTACTAGGTGATAGAACAGTTCCTGCATACAAGACCATGTACACTCGCAAACCCCTGCTCCTATTCTAACCCTACGCTCAAAATCCTAGACTGATTCAAACCCCTGAATCAGATTTTCCCCAGATTACAAATCAGTAACCTGTATTCCTAGATTTTACAGATTCTAGTACTGTCAGTTAACTCCTAACTGAAACTCCCCTAGAGTTTTACAGACCTGGAACTGTATGTTTGTTTTTACAGATAAACAACACAAATTGAAAAACAAAAACAAAACAAGAATAAAACAAAAAGAAAACCCTAGGAGTTAATTTTAAAAAGGGTCATCCCCTTTTAATTAAAAAACACATATGCCCTTTAGTTTAAAAAACTTAGGCCGGCCCATTTTCTTTTCTTGCTTCATTCTTCTGCCCGATTCCTCTTTTGTTCTAAAACTCAAGAATGGCGGCGGCGATTAGAAACTAGGGTTTCTGATAAATCCTCCAAACCCAGATCGATCTGATGATGATTTTGTTTCAGTGATGCCTTGAATCGAAGGATGCTTTCAGTGTTTTGATTTGAGAATTGCCAAAAAAAAATTCTAGGGTTTCTCGTCTTTGCCCCCAATTCGATTGCGATAGCTCCAGATAGATGAATTCTGGTTCTCTGATGAACTTCAGTTCTTCGATGGATATCTTCACGTCTGATATCGGATTTTCTGGTGGTCGAAACTTGGTAAGATTTCTGATTTTAATTCTTTGGTTGCTCGGTTAATTTGCTTCGTTTCGATCGATTCTTGCCAGTGATGAATTGGTGTATATGTAGGGTTAATTAGAAACCCTATAAACACTCTGATTTCGATTTAATTGACTTGCCCTGATACTTTGCGGTTTCCACTTTTGATTTTGATATTCTCGGCTTGATGGCTCTTGTGGATTTACGGTGATGAATAAATTCATATATGCTGGCCCTTGATTCTCTGATTTCTCTTTAATGACTTGCCCCTTTTGATATTGGAATATTCGAATTGTATTTTGTTTTCTCTGGATAAAAATTTCTATCCAATATTAATCGAGTTGCACCCTTTCTGTTTTTGCACCAATTTTCTCTGTCAATTCCAAAGTTTAATACATGATTTTGCATGTTTCCTTGCTTGAAACTCTGGCACTATATGAAATGTTTTGTGGTCCAAAAGTGATTGCATGATTCTCCCTTGATTGTACATGATTTATTTCCATAAATTGAATTCCAACCAAAATTTAAATTCTGTAAATATTATAGAACTTGCCAAACCCATATAAAAATGCCGAGATTGAATTCTCCCTTGTCACCATGCTCTATTTCTGGAGTCATAACAATTGTTTCACTCCCAACAGATTTTTCTTGCCAAAAATACTTGCACTGATTTGTGTTTGTATATCACAGTTTGCCAAGAACTGATGCTGAATATAAATCTGTCCAGAACATGATTGATACATGTTTTCAATCCCACCTAAAAAGATTTGTCCCTTGGAAACATCTTGCCGAAAATGAATGATTGAATTCGTGAGTCATTTCTGGAAATATTATAATGATTTCTTTGCTTCATAAAAAAACTGTCCATTTGTGATTACCATCCTTGACACATTCAAACATATCTTGTTTTCTGAAAACCTTTGAATTGAATGCATGCCAGATTTAATTTCAGTACACATTACTGCATTTTGAATTGATGATTCATATGTATGACAATATATGCTTGCGTTAGAACTTGTTGATCACACATGAATATGCTTCCATGCATACTTGATCCTTCATATGAATGCGGTGCTTCTGTATTGACATCACTTTTGACTGTTTCCATGTATACTGTGTACCTGAACATGCTATTTTGCTTATTACCGTGAGACCATCCTTGTATTTGTTTTTGTGTTGTTTCACCAATTCATTTGTTGTGTACACAGTTGTGTACATGTTGATGCTCTGTCCATTTATGGCTTGTCAATCTGGCTCGACACGTTTGTATGTACATTGTACACTATTACATGCTGCTTGTCTTCCATTTTGTTGCTCCTTAGTCTGTTGCAATTTATGTCTATTTTCTCCATGAACATAATACACGCTAGCTCGATCACTTGTCAAACTTGTACCTTGAACATGACTGACCTGAGTATTTCACTCAAACATCAATATGCTGAACTGAACTGTTTTTGACCATACAGTTGCACCACTCTTTGATTACTTGCATCCATGCTCCTATGCTCACTTGCATTTTCACCACTGTTGCATCTGCCATCAACTGTAGTTCTTGACCTCGTTGCACTTAAAAAAAAACTGCTGCTGCCATGCACTTTGTCCATGTTGAAATCACTTGATCATTGCTCGAGCATGTGCTGTACCATGGCCATGCTTGCAAAGATTTGAGCATACTTGCTTGAATCATCCACTGTACTTGCTGTGCTTGCTTATGCCACATCCCTCATGCTTGAACTCGACCATGCTGAAATTCATATATATATATTGCAGTCTGACTTGAACTGCCTTGTTAGTGTTTTCACTATGCTGTATCATTCATATACTTGACTGCTTTGAACTGTTATTGCTCATTCACCATTGAATTTGAGTTCTTCACTGATTTTGTTTCTTGCTTGGGCTGGTTTGAGTTGATTCATGCAAGCTCGACCACTTTTGCACTCTAGCTTGCTTGGCTCGACTCCATGCTTTGACACTTTGAAATTGATTGCTTTCTTTGAGGTTTTGATCATGTTTGTTTGTGTTGACTTTGTTGCTTTTCAAATATGCACTGAGTTGAGAAGGTCCACGTGGCTACTCCTCAGTTGCACGCTGAATTGGCGAGGCAGTGCACACGTGTATACACGTGTGTACATGCAGCCATCAGACGAGTTGTCCCTGTCCCTGCATTGAAATATATATGTTGTCTGCCTTGTGGTATTTACAGTGTATCACTGTGAATATCACAAGCTGTCTAGACACAGATTGATGGTTTTATAATTCAGATCAAGTCATGAAAAATGATGAGAAACACACCAGAAATCTGAGGCAAATAAAATTTTAAAAGTAAAATTTAAATTTGCATGTATTCTGTTTTATTTCTATTGCAGTGTACTGTGTGTGTGTGTTTCATGTGTGACAGGTAAGCTGGGATGACTGGACTGACTGTGATGACAGGACTGACAAGCTGAAGATAAGAAGACAGTGTGTGGTGTCAATGAATGTATGAGTTTGTATATACAAGTGGAAATGGATATATATGAAATGTAAACTGAATGAATGTATGAGTGTTGCAGTGAGGAGCTGTGTATATATGAAATGTACTGATGTCTGTAATAAACAAGTTTGATTGAAATAAAATATCATTTTATTGTTGTCAAACGAACTTGTCTATTTTATTCTGTTTATACAAGTACAATTATTCTGTGAATGTATAAATAGTGGAGTTACAAATAGTTGTACTGTTTGAATATTGAAATAAAATATTCTATTTAAATAAAATACTGTGTTAATATTTGAATATCTGTACAGTCGTATTTTATTTAAATATAAATATTATATTCATTGCTGTGATGTATATATATAACAGTACAGTACCAAACACATTTATAATAGAAATATATTTGGTTGTTATCATCAAACAAAAATCATATAATTGTGTATACAACACCGTTATATACAACACGTAAGACACATGTAACTATGCGAGTTGGATCCGATCATTAGAAATGGATCACTTCACCTTAATTATGGGGTTCCTGTTGGGAACTAATTTATATGGGTACAGAGATTAATATGGGGTACGATAGTACATTCGACTCTAGACAACTTAACTTAGCTTGTAGCGCTTTCCCATTTCCAGTTTATACTTATCATGCTCATTTCTTTATTCATAGACTGAATAGTCCTAGACTTACTCAGGCTTTATGTCTGACTCTACTTTTCTTTCGTCTTCTTTTCTTCCATTCCCCCCCTCCCCCCTCCCCCCAGGTCCACAGGGAGAGAATACCGCAGCTTGACCAGTTTATACATCCAGCTTGAAGAGAAAGAATGTATTGCCTGGATATCTTTCGTTTTGGACTATGGCTTTGGACCGCAATTATGGGACTTATGCAGTTTACTTATGTTTTTATGCTTCTTTAAATAATGAAATCAAGGCGGTTATGAAAATGTAATGTTTTTTAAGTATTGTAAGATAATTATGGCATGGTTTGTGTAACACGTATTTTGATGAAATAAAAGTCGATGTTGTTTTCCGCTGTTTCAAAAATATGTGTTCTTATATCTGTCTTGTGTATCTGTAACTTATACTTATAAACCTCCACCAAAATTAGGGCATTCCCTTTGAGAGTGACCCTAACGGAGGTGGGGTGTTTCACTTGGTATCAGAGCATAGGTTTACCAGATAAGATAAAAAGTTTTGAAAATTCATTTCCAAAAATAAAATTTAAAGAAACATTTTTGAAGATAAAATATTATTTTATTTTAAAAAGGCATAGTCCCCCAAAGCCATAGGTACTATCTTTTATCCTTCTTTTGAATCTATCCTTTTTGTTTCAGCATGTCCGAAGAACTTAACTTGCCAAAGGGTATACCAATACCTGGTTGGTTCAGACGATTCTTAGAAGCGAGGGCCACTTAGCCAGGTCCTACCGTTCCTCCTCCCCCAGCTACAGGAAATCATCCAGCTGCAGCAGCACCTCTTCCTCCACCTCCTCCGTGGGGTAATACTTTTGCTAAGATATGTAAAGATTTTAAAGCTATGGGAGGAAAGGACTTTCATGGAACCGAGTCCTTCGTGGCAGCCAGGAATTGGCTGAAAGAAACCGAGGACTTATTCGTTATCTTTGAGGTAGAAGATAGGCAGAAGGTACAACTGGCAGTATGGCTACTTAAAGGGGAAGCTTCCTACTAGTGGGAAGTCACCAATGCTGAAAGACCAGTGGAGACATGGGTGGACTTTAGGGCAAGGTTTGAGGCTAAAATTCTCTCAGAACCTAAAAGGAGTCTTCAGTTGGAAAAATTCGTATTTCTTAAGCAAGGGAATATGACAGTCAAAGAGTATGTTAATCAGTTCGATCAGCTGGCTAGGTCCGGACTGGACCTAGTCAACACTCCACACAAGAAGGCTCTCCGCTTTGTCAAGGGATTGAATGAGCCATTACACAGTTTGGCCATGACCCATATACCTATGGGAGCTATGTATGAAAGGTTGGTGAAGATGGCATTGCTGAACGAAGAGGATAAGGGCAAGAAGGAGACAAAGGCAGAAAGCTCTCAAGGGAAGAAAGTGGGTTTACAGCCTAAGAAGACAGACTTTAAGAAGGGCGGGAAAGACAAAAAAGAGAAGAGGAAGTGTAATTTTTGTGGCAAAGTGGGGCACTTAGTGAAAGATTGCCGAAAAAAAGAAGGCCAAGATGAATGGTGGATGCTTTTCTTGCGGTGAGACAGGCCACATGGCTAAGGATTGCCCGAAGAAACGAGGGCAGGGGCAGAGGGATGGATCCACCTCAGAGGCACAGGTTCATGTGCTAGAAGCGCCACCTCTGCAACAGCGAGGTATAAATACTTCTGTAGAAAGTGTAGTTTATCTTTATGATCACCCAGTTCACACTTTATTTGATTCTGTCGCATCACACTCCTTTATCTCATCTGCTTTAGTAGAATCTCTGCACCTAGAAACTAGTATGGTAGAGGACCCCTTAATTGTTTCAAATCCAATTGGGGTCCCAGCTCATTTGTCTATGATCTGTGTGGGATTGAAAATTTCTATTCTAAGCGTAGAATGTAGATGTAGTGCCTTTGTTTTGGGCTTCTCGGGATTTGGTTTGATTTTGGGCATGGATTGGCTATCCAGTAATGGTGCCATCCTGGATTGTGAGAAAAGGGTGGTTAGGCTTCTGACCCAACTCGGTAACACTCTGGAAATTACTTGTAATCCCTCGTATGCAGTTATGCTTAGTTATCTTGAATCGCTAGATGCCTCTGTTGAAAGTTTGCAATCGGTTAGAGTGGTCCGGGAATATCCGGATGTCTTCGAAGAGGTGAAGGGCTTGCCTCCGAAGCGGGAGATAGACTTCAGCATATATCTTGTAGATAATGCAAAGCCCGTTGCGTTGCCCGTTAGACACATGGCTCCACGGGAAAGGAAAGAGCTCAGTAAACAGATTAAAGAGCTTCTAGAGAAGGGGTTCATTAGGAGAAGCATTTCAGAATGGGGCGCTCCAGTGGTGTTCGCCACAAAGGCGGATGGTTCACTCCGTCTATGTGTTGACTATAGGGAGCTCAACAAGCTAACGAAAAAGAATAGGCACCCTCTCCCCAGAATTGACGATCTGTTTGATCAGCTTGTAGGAGCGTCTGTTTTCTCCCAACTCGATTTAGCAACTGGATTTCATCAGCTAAGGGTAGTTGAAGATAGCATCGATAAGACGGCATTCAGAACCCCAGACGGCTTCTTTGAATGGCTTGTCATGCCTTTTGGCTTGACAAACGCACCCGCTTACTTCGTGGACCTGATGAGTACGGTGTTCAGAGAATTCCTCAACAAGTTCGTGGTGGTCTTCGTAGACGATATCTTGATCTTCTCATAGAATGAAGAAGAGCATGCTCAGCACCTAAGGGCAATCATGGAAACTCTGCAAGTCCATCAGCTAAAAGCCAAATTCTCCAAATGCCACTTTTGGAGAGAGGAAGTAAGGTTTCTTGGGCACATAGTATCCAAAGAAGGGTTAGTTGTGGACCCTGCTAAGGTAATAGTAGTGCAGGACTGGAAGAAACAGAAGAACGCAACAGAAGTCCGAAGCTTTCTCGGGCTAGCAGGCTTCTATCGGAAATTCATCAGAGACTTTGCAAAAATATCAGCTCCGCTCACAAGGCTGACAAAGAAGAATCTAGTGTTCAATTAGGACTTGGATTGCGAGTTCGCTTTCCAACGACTGAAAAGGGCTTTTACAACAGCGCCAGTTTTGACGTTGCCAGATGGAAGCAAGATGTTCACAGTTTATACAGATGCATGTGGGACAGGGCTAGGCGTTGTCTTAATGCAAGAAGGAAGGGTAGTAGCTTATGGCGGGAGACAATTGAAAGTTCATGAAAAGAACTACCCGACCCACGATCTTGAGTTAGCTGCCATCGTCTTTGCACTCAAGTCTTAGCGACACTATCTCCTAGGTGAGAAGTTCGAACTTTACACTGACCATAAATCGTTGAAATATCTTTTCCTGCAAAAGGACCTTAACTTGAGGCAACAGAGGTGGATGGAGTTTCTTGCCTCGTACGATTTCGAGATCTCCTACACTCCGGGCAAAGGCAATGTAGTGGCACATGCGTTGAGTTGAAAAAAACTGACCCTAAGCCCGCTGTTTGTTGAAAGACAAAGCCAAGAGTTTATAGCCAGCTTTGACTTTAGGCCCTCCTCCGATTTTGTACCGGGCTTGCTAGCATCTCTCGAAGTACGCCCGACTTTAGTGGAGTCAATAGGGACAGCACAACGCGAAGACCCTCAGCTTGTGGAAACGATTGATAGGCCAATTAGGGGTGAGACTTCAAGTCACCTCAATAGATACTCCATCGACGATAAGGGTTGGCTTAGGCGAGACGGAAGACTATGCGTCCCACAGACAAGGGATTTAGTAAAGAAGGTTCTCGAGGAAGCACATCATTCCAAGATGACGATACACCCAGGCGGAGATAAAATGTACAAGGACATAAAGAGAACTTTCTTCTGGAGCGGCATGAAGAAGGACATGGTAGATTTCGTTTCTAAGTGTATGGTGTGCTAACAGGTTAAAACAGAACAGAAAAGCCCGGCGGTCTGCTCCATCCTCTAGAGATCCCGCAGTGGAAGTGGGATAGCATCTCAATGGACTTCATTGATGGACTGCCTAGGTCTAGAAGAGGCAACACTAGCATTTGGGTAATAGTGGATAGGCTTACAAAAAGCGCCCACTTTTTACCTGTCAAGAGTAAAAGAACTAATTCATCCCTTGCATCTCTTTACCTCAAGGAAACTGTTCGACTCCATGGAATACCCTCCAGCATTGTTAGTGACCAAGACCCTATCTTCACAAGTGAGTTTTGGCGGAGTCTGCAAGAAGCGATAGGCACACAGTTATGCTTGAGCACTGCCTATCATCCCCAAACCGACGGCCAGACAGAAAGAGTGAACAGAGTTTTGGAGGACCTTTTAAGACTGTGCGTCCTTGACTTCGGAGGGACGTGGGAAGACCATCTTCCTTTGGTGGAATTTGCTTACAACAACAGCTACCAAGCCACCATCGGAATGGCGCCCTTCGAAGCTTTATATGGAAGACCGTGCCGATCGCCCACTTGTTGGTGGGAGTCTACTGACAAGCTCATACTTGGACCAGATATGATCCGAGAGACTTCAGAAAAGTAGACTTAATACGGAGAAGAATGAAGACAGCCCAAGACAGACAAAAATCCTACGCCGATAAGAGGAGGACCGACCTTGAATTTGAGGTTGGGGACAGAGTTTTTCTCAAGGTATCTCCGCTAAGGAACGTTGTTCGTTTTGGGACCACAGGAAAGCTAGCACCAAGGTTCGTAAGACCATTTCCTATTATCGAAAAAATTGGGAAAATGGCCTATAGATTAGAGCTACTCGAAAAACTGGCCGTAGTTCACAACGTCTTTCACGTTTCGCACCTCCGAAAATGTCTACATGAATCTGCTGAAGTGGTAGAGCCAAATATCCTAGAAGTAGCTGAAGTGGAACGCGAAGCAACCGTGAGGAAAGTTCCAACCCACCTATTAGGAACGGAAGTGAAAAAGCTATGGAACCGCGAAGTCAAGCTCGTCAACGTTCAGTGGAGCGACGCCGAGGGAGACGCAACTTGGGAAACTAAAGCTAGAGTACGCGCAGCCTACCCTTTTCTTTTTGAGGGTACATCTTTGATCTTTCTTTTTCCTTAAGTTACACTTTTATCTATATTTTTAGGTATATCTCCTCGACCTTATCTTTTAGGTAGAAACTCTTTGGATGAAAACATGTAATTGAAACATGTTATGGATGATGGTTGCAAGTGATTGCTAGTGGTTGCTCGTGGTTGTATATACACACACAATTTAGGTTTTAGATCGGCTCAGTCACTTCATGTTGCATATGCATATATGTATTTATATTCGTATATGGTTGAAGTTTAATGGGTTGTCATATGGATGTTGCATTTATATGAATGATTGTGCACTCATGTGGAATCATGAATAGTAAAGTTTGCATACATAATGGATTCATGACACTTACATAATTTGCATTAAGGAGGTCAACTGAATCAGTAGACCGCCTGATCTTGCATTAGATAAGTACATGGACACACACTTCGCATATGAACATGAAGCATTAGAAGTCTTTTAACGACAATGGATGCTCGTGTTTGATGGATGAGTAGATGGATGTTTGGATGTTAGGATGTACATTATTCCTAAACTTGAAGATTTCGGGGACGAAATCCTTTTAAGTGGGGGAGAATGTAACACCCCGTGCATTCTATAATAGTGAAATTTACAAATTAAAGTATAACTAATTTCAAATCAAAGAATTAAAAGAAACTGAATAAGCCATTGCGTTCGTCTCGGAATTCTGCTTGAGATAGAGTCCGAGTTTGCGTAAAATGGACTCCGTGTAAAGAAGATATGGCCTCCGAAAGTTTCAGAATTCAGTTTAAAATTCAAACAGACAGAAACAGCTCAGAAATCAGATTCAAATTTCAAAAATCGGGCCAGATTGGCCAGGGCGGGAATTTTCCCGCCCAAGGCACCTAGGTCGACTGGATAGTCGACCTGGGCTATCCAGGTCGACTGGGTAGTCGACCTGGGGCACCCAGGTCGACTGCCAAGTCGACACAGGGGTCGACTGGGGAGTCGACCTGGCCCCTGAGCCAGGTCGAACCCAGCCCCCCCCCCCCCCCGGGCTGGCCTGGTCTATGCTTGGTCGAATTTCTGAGCCTTGCCTTGTCACTAGGGCTAGGTGTCCGCTCCTGATTGGTCTCTCCTTCAAATGAACGTCTAATATTAATCCAAGCTCCATTGACAGTCCTAATCAATTAACAAACTCTATAAAAAGGACCTAAGACTCACCCTAATTCATACAAATAAAAATGAGAATGAGACCGTCATACTGCTGAGGAGAGACAAGGAGTAGCCTTCAAAATTGGTAGATGGTTAGAAGACAATTCAAAAGCTTAAAGCAACGACAACTAAATCAAAACAACGCCTACAACAAAGGATAGCATCTCCAATTTTAGAATTCAGATTCCTGAATTGATGATTCGTCATACGTTGTAAGTTGAGTGCTATTCCGATGTGAATAAATAATTGTGTTTTGATTTGTGTAAAATGAGAAATAGAATTGTACTTAATTTGTGGTGATAATAATTCATAATTGTATGTTGCTATGATTCTAATCGATTTGGGATGTTGTGGTATAACGATTGGACATTTGCAAGGATGTGATTCATGTTGAAAGTTAACAACTACATGTTTGTGGTAGTTTATTACAACACCTATTGGAAAATTGCAAGTATATGATTTATGTTGAAAGTAACGTCTATATGTTTGTGGTAGTTTATTTGAGATTCATGTAAGTATATGGTTCACTATTATGCCAACATAATACGTATTTCTTTTATAATCACTTTTAGTGTAGTTGGATCCATTTGGGTATTATGACTCATACGAATTTATGTTAGAATTGGCATCATGATTCGAGTGTAAAACCATACTTTTGTATTAGAGACAAAAGTAAGCATCTTTATGAACTTGTGTTGACTCTATGAACATGACTAAACTATGTTTGGTGTTATGCCTAATTAAAAACATGTTTTAGGCCTATGTTGTCATCAAAATCATATGATAATATATGTGAGACATAATTAAGTTAGATTTACATTCCACTTGCAAGTTTACATGAATAGATTAAAACCCATGATTCATGTTTAGGTAAGTTTATGACATGATCCTATGAATAGATTAAAAACCATGATTCATGTTTAGGTATGTTTATGCCATGATTCTATGAATAGAATAAAAACCATGATTCATGTTTAGGTATGTTTATGCCATGATTATATGCTATTACAATGCAAGTTCAAAAGTGCCTAATTTATGTTAATTAGTTCGCTATGTTGCAAGTTCATGCGTTCACACTCCCCTTTTTATGTTACTTAGAATATATAAACACCATGTTCTAAGCCTCCCCTTTTTCATGTGGCTAAGTTGGGTTTAAATGTTAAACCCAACATATGTTATATTGTAGCGAACGTATAAAACGGGGGTAATGACGTTTGGGTTAAAATATAAAACATATGTGTTGGCATGTTTGACGCATGCCAATGACCTTGAAAAACCATTAAATGGTATAAATTAATTTTACCAAATAAAGATGAATTTGGATAATGGGCCGCAAATATTTACACATAAAAAGAAAAGAGACAAAATATGTAAATTTTGAAAATACGATGTGTTTAACCCGAGGTTGGATTGAGTTGTGATGTAAACCTGCCTGGAACCGCCCGGTTGTCCAGTAGTCACAACAATACCAGTCCAATGTGGGTGGTTAAACACAGAGCCCAAGAAAGACCCGAGGTTAGACTGAGTTGTGGCGTAAGACTGCCCGGACCCAACCGGCAACAGGCAACCACAACAATATCTGTCTAATATGAGAGGTCGAGGCTTTAATAAGACAATTAAGGCTTTGTAAAAAGATTGATAGGATTAAGTAAATTGAATTAATACTTAATCAAAATGGAACATGCTAAATTATACAGACAGATTGGGGGTTAGGTTTACAAAACACTTAACCAAATTAGCATGTTGGCTAGAAATAGAAAACCTAGTAGCGGGGGACCCTTTTCAGCAGTAACCCTACAAGGTGTATCAGGATACCCTGAACTAGGCAGGGTGAGGCACGATTACTGGGCTGGCTGTAAGAGGTCAAATCGACGGCGGCGGTGCAGTAGTGTAGGTTCTAACGGGGTGCGGGCGTGCACACACTCCGGCGTAGAAAAATAAGGCACTAGGCACCAGTAGTATACATGTACATTCTAGAATTGTGTCGGCCCGCCACCATGGGACTTGATACACCCCATGGGGGGACCGGCATAGGTAACTACAACAACGGGGGCCGTAAGACACATGTAACTATGTGAGTAGGAGCCGATCATCAGAAATGGATCACTTCACCCTAATTATGGGGTGCCTTTCGGGAACTAGTTTATATGAGTACAGAGATTAATATGGGGTACGATAGTACATTCGACTCTAGACAACTTAACTTAGCTTGTAGTGCTTTCCCATTTCCAGTTTATACTTATCATGCTCATTTCTTTATTCATAGACTGAATAGTCCTAGACTTACTCAGGCTTATGTCTGACTCTACTTTTCTTTCGTCTTCTTTTCTTCCGTTCTCCCCCCCCCCCCTCCCCCCAGGTCCACAGGGAGGGAATACCGCAGCTTGACCAGTTTTTACATCCAGCTTGAAGAGAAAGAATGTATTGCTTGGATCTCTTTCGTTTTTGGACTATGGCTTTGGACAGCAATTATGGGACTTATGCAGTTTACTTATGTTTTTATGCTTCTTTAAATAATGAAATCAAGACAGTTATGAAAATGTAATGTTTTTTTTTAAGTATTGTAAGACAATTATGGCATGGTTTGTGTAACACGTATTTTGATGAAATAAAAGTCGATGTTGTTTTCCGTTGTTTCAAAAATATGTGTTCTTATATCTGTCTTGTGTACCTGTGACTTATACTTATAAACCTCCACCAAAATTAGGGCATTCCTTTGAGAGTGACCCTAACGGAGGTGGGGTGTTTCATGTCGACCTGCCAGTTGACCTGCCTGGTCGACCTGGCTGGCTAGGTCTGGCTCTGACTCAAATTTCTATGGCTCGGTGTGTCACTAGGGCTGACATGTCACCTCTTGATTAGCTCTTTGAACTTTGTATGGTCTAGATTCCTCCTATCTTCATTTGACGGCTCAAAACAATTTAAAACTCTATAAATACACCCTAAGTCTCAACTGAAAATTCACATTAAAAAATAAGATGGGAGTCGTCATGCTGCCAGGAAGGAATTGAGCATAGCCATCAAGAGAGAAAATCCTAGAGATGAATCAAATTAAGAAGAAGATTATATTTTTATCAAATAAATCAACGCAACGTTAGTTTACCCAAAGGAGTGCATCTCAATTTCAGAATTCAAGATTTTGCATTCGTTGTAAGTATAGTGACCTTTCAGAATATGAATAGAAACTGTGATGTGATTCGATGTAAATGAAAATAGAATTGTGTTATTGATATAAATTCTATATATTGTAACGATTCTGTCATGACTTGTGTATTGATATTTGTGGCCTAAATTGATTGATGCAAGCCTATTGGACATTTGTATATGAAAGTAATAGCAATAGCAAGCTGTGGTAAAAACTAGTAATTGATCCCTTTATGTTTATGTCGATGGCATGGACTATATACATTCACTAAGTCTAAATTAAGGCTTATGTAAACATGTTCTAGATTTGAAACCTTTTATGCCTACATGACCCAAAACCTATGATATCGTTCTTATGTTAATTTGCAAGTATAATTGGATCTATATTAAGTATCGTTTGGGTTTCATAAACTATGCAAGTTTATGTTGAAATAGGCTATGTGATTAGATGTTATAATTGTACATTTTGGTGAATATACAACATGCTAGTTTTGTGGTTGACATTATGCCAAGTTAAACATGTTTAAACACAAGTTTGTATTAGCCTAAACTATGTCATTTCATATGTCACCTACTTAGTTATACTTTGATTTGACTGCAAGTTCACATGACCCATATTATATGTTAGTTGAATCGCTAAATTGCAAGTTCATGCGCCACACACCTTTATGTATTACATGTAATTGATTTCCCCTTTTTCTCACGTTTATAAAGTTGGGCTGAATTGTGACAAGCCCAACACATGTTATAATGTTGCGAACGTACAAACGGGGGTAATAACGTTGGGTGTAAAACATGAAAATATATGTTGGCATGGTTGGCACATGCCAACGACAATGACATTTAAGCGGTATGAATTGATATACCCAAGAATAAAAGATATGACATTTACATATATAATTGAGAAATAATAAAATATGTAAATTTAGAAAACACGATATGCTTAACCCGAGGTTGGATTGAGTTGTGATGTAAACCTGCCCGGACCCGCCCGGCTGTCCAGTAGTCACAACAATACCTATCCAATGTGGGTGGTTAAGCATTGAGCCCAATAATGACGCGAGGTTAGACTGAGCTACGGTGTAAACCTGCCCGGAACCGATCGGCACATCCAGTAACCGTAGCAATATCTGTCTAATGTGAGTGGTCAGGTGCTCTAAGAGGCTAAGGACAGATGGTAGGGTTAAATCAACTATAATACTTAACCAAATTCAACATGTTAACAAGAATTGATGGGTGGGGTTAGGTAAATATAGACACTTAACCACTTAACATGTTTGACTATAAAATCCTGGTAACGAGGGACCCGTTTCAGCAGTAACCCAAGTTAGGTATCATGGTACCCTGAAACTAGGCAGGGTGGGGCACGATTACTAGGTTGATTGTAAGCAGTCAAAGCGACCGCGGTGGGTGCAACAGTGTAGGTTCTAACGGGGTGCGGGTGTGCACACACTCCGGAGCAGACAAACAGGGCATTGGGGGCACCAGTAGTATAACCTATGCCTTCTAGAATTTGTGTCAGGGCCGCCACCATGGGTCTTGATACCCCCCCACGGTGGGACCAACATAGGTATCTACAATTCCTGGGGGCCGTATGACACATGTTAACGCGAGTAGGAGCCGATCTTTAAATAAAAATGGGGATCACTTCACCCTCAGCATGGGGTGCTAGTTAGAATAAACTCAAGTAGGTGCAGAGATATAGTATGGGTGCGATAGTACATTCGACACTTCCTTAGCTTGTGACACTTTCCTATTTTCAGTTTATGTCTATCATGCCCTTTTCTTATTCACATACTGAAGAGTTACTAGATTTACTCAGGCTTTATGTCTGACTCTATTTCCTTTTCGTCTTCTTTTCTTTCGTCCCCCCCCCCTAGGTCCATAGGAAGGAAACAACTAAGCTAAGTCAGACTCTTTACAAGCTCCAAGAACGTAGATGTATGATTTGGATCTCTTTTGCTCAGATTATGGCTTTGGATATCACTATGGGGATTTTTGTCACTTTATTTATGTTTTATGCTTCTTTAATAATCAAGACAGTAATGAGGTTGTAATGTTGGAAGTATTTTGAGAAAATTATGGAATATTTTGTTTGAACGCGTATTGATAAAATAAAAGTCTGTTTGGTTTCCGCTGTTTAAAATATGTGTATTTATATCTGTCTTGAGTTTATCTATGGCTTTTACTTATAAACCTCCACCAAAGTTAAGGCATTCCCTTTGTGAGTGACCTTAACGGAGGTGGGGTGTTTCATATATTCACAACATAATATTATCCGGCTTCAAAATATACAATCTGGATTTACAACTCCATAGTTCAAATCCAGTGTTAAATCGATATTCAATTTATATTGAAAATCATTTTATATATAAATAAATCATTATAAATTATAAAGGAATTCCATAGCGACTTTTCGAAAATTTGATTTGGACACAACTCCCAATCTACACGAAGAAATCTCAAATTTTCTCTTTCATTAGAAAAATATACTTCACCAGCTCCGAACGTTTCTTGTTTCATAGAAATCCAATTTAAAACGGCTTCTATACATTCGTTTAAAGTTCGAATTGCCAAATTATGAACTGCTGCGCCATTTCGAGCTCGATTATAATTATAATATAAATTATATGTTCAACTGACATTTATAAATAAATTCGTTAATGTAATTCAATTCTAAACTGAATTATATATTTTAAATTGTCAAATTCACACAATATTGTGAATTCGGTTATTTCCGATTATTTCAGAAATAAATATATTATTCTATTATTTATATTAATTAAATATTCAACATTGTTTAATTCAATGACAATTTAAATCTCTAAATCGCTATTTAAAAAATTAAAATAATTAATTATTATATCGAAAAAATATGGAACGTTACATAAAAATAATAAATGTCTAGGCTCCATACTATGACACCACACAAAGCAAGAAAGAACGTCATGTCCTCCTTGGGTCCCTTATCCGGTTTTTGACTCATAACGAGGTGTAAGGCTCGCGAATTAACGCTATACACAAAGCTATGCTATATTAAAGCCATGCTTTGATCATCAACCACAAGACTCTGCTTTTCAACAAGAGCCTTGATCATTTGCATCTCAGCATGCCACACTGACAATTCACGCCATGCAACAGATGTCTATCAATATATAACCTCTGAGCTCGTACATCTCAGAGAAGGGTGTTAAGTAAGAGAATAAATTCTCCGCCACCAAACTGATATATATTTAATAGAGATCAATCAACAGAGAATAAAATCCAATGTCAGACACACATCCATTTAATAGTTCGTTCTGGGTCTGAACGAAACCGAATGTGACGATCCCAAAACCCCGTGACACGATGTTAAGGATAATCATTGGAATATAACACGTTAATCATCATTAGCAGATCACAGATAATAGCATAAACAGGAAATAGAATAATTTACACACATATGACAGCGGAATCATATAGATATCATCACATCAGAGAAGCACAGTACAAGATACAACTTAGTGCATAATGATACATAATCAGTCACCATCGCCAGAGGCGGAATCATACATTAAGAGTACTCAAAAGGAATATCAGTCTACATCGCCAATGGCGGAATCATAATATAGATACAATAATGGCGGAGAAAATCCAAGTCAGCACGGTGTAGTCAAGCCTCGCCATGAGCCAAAAGGTGCGTCAGAAAACTGTAACTAGGCTGCCCGTGTGAAAATGAGGGCACCCGAGTTTGCAAGGTGAAACAAACTACGAGTCAGTCATGGGACTGGTATGAGAAATCTACTCAACTTATTAACAACAATAATAAGGCAAATCAAAGGACCACGCCACTTTCGCAGAACGGGTTTACTCCAATGAGTGCTAGTGCATGAAATAAAATAAATAATTAAATCAACGCAATGCTTTTTTTTATAAAATGAAGCCATTATAAGACTCAGGTCCCATCACACAATGCAACGCAAGCCGGAGGATAGAGTTTTTACCTTATAATGGCCAAAGATGCTTCATACGAATAAAACAAAGGTGTTTGATATTATTACTAGTGCATATATGTTTCAAAAGCAAATTCAATCATAAATATCAATCCTAGGCGGCATAGCTACCATCTACTATGTCGCCATACTAGTAATACAATCACATCCGCATATTTCGTATTGGAAATTGGATTTCTTCATGAGTCGAGGCAAGGGGCAAGCTCCTCTCCGATTCGAGACACTCTAGCAAATGTCCCAGGACCCCACTATGATCCTTGGATCTTCAGGGCCGGTCCTCTCTTACTTTTGAGGATTGGCAATTCCTGAACACACGTTTTCCGGTCCTTACAGACCTATATCGAGGCACCTCACATTCCAACAACCACCCAGGTGAAAAGTATATATAATGTCAGGGCTGGTAGGTCACTGACACCACCTTAGCTAGAAAGAAACGTCGTGCTCTCCCTGCAGTCACTCTCCCGTTTTTGACTCATACCGAGGTGTGAGGCTCGCGAATTCACGTTATACACAAAGCTACGTCACACAGACCATGCTTTGATCATCAACCACAAGACTTTGCTTTGCAACAGAAGCCTTGATCATATGCCACTCAGGCGTGCCACACAGGCAATCCACTCCATGCGACTGATTTCTGTCAATACATAACCTTTGAGCTCGTACGTCTCAGAGAAGGGCGTTAAGCAAGAGAATAAATTCTCCGCCGCCAAACAGATATATATTTAACAGAGATCAATCAACACAGAACAGAATCCAATGTCAGACACACAGTCCATTTACAAGTCCGTTCTGGGTCTGAACGAAACCGGAGGCACCAATTCCTCGCATATCCGTATAATCAACAGTATGTTTGGACGGCTACTACTTCAATTCCTTCATGGTAGCTACTCCAATCACGAGCATCAGTAGCACCCATCCATCCAATGTGGAGATCGTCGGTCTTCAACCGTCTTCGACTCTTCGACTTCTCAACGTCGATCGATTATTTGAAATGAGATAAACTCGGCCTTTTCAAATAACCCACGTATATTTAGATTTTTAAATCAATTAATCACATGGTTGGACTATTCAACATTCACATTTCAGTTATTTAGTTATAATTTTCATGTCAAATACATTCAACCATCCCATATCAAGCAAACACAACAAAATTGGTTTATTTCCACTCCATATCGTCTATAGTACTTTATAATGATATATCGCCATTTTTATTTAATTTAAACGGCCATATTTAATTAAACGACGTTTCGGGTCGTGTCGATTCACTGGCGCTGCTTTTCACTAATTTGTTTTACACATATCTGAAAATCTAATCATTGGATCTTCCCAAATTTTACATCATTAGGAAGGTCATTTCAAAACGAATCCAACGGTTTCAGTTTTGGGAAAATCCGACGGTCGGATCTTCCACACTAGCCATTTGAAGTTACGATTTCAATTTACGAACCACAGCGTCGTTATTCGATTTAATTTAATTAATTATATATATATATATAATCGTTTCTGGCGCTGTTTTTCTTCAGTTTTGAATTAAACATTCCAGACAATCCAACCGTCGGATCTTCACAAAGTTGGTGCCGTTGGAAAGATATTTCCAAGGCGAACCCAATGGTTGCGGTTTCAGGAAAATCCAATGGTCGGATTTCCCGCACTAGTCGTTTGAAATCACGGTTTCAAAACATGAACTGCACGGCCACGTTTCGTTTTAATTCTATTTATATTTATATATTTATATAAATATAGTTCATTTAAAAATTCCTATATCGTTTCCACTTCAATTATTTCACTAACGCCTTTAAATTTCGAAAAATTTCGCCATAACCTCCTTTGTACGGGAGGGTCTGGGAAAATTCCCAAATAGCCACACGGGCATCTCATATCAAAAAGAAAAAGGAATAGCCAAGCGGCTAGCCAACAGGCTCATAAAATCATCACCCAAACAAAGCGGTAAATGTGTACCTATTTGTCGGGCACAAAATTTTATTTCTCTTCTCTAGCCCCTTTTGCTTTAACCTGTTCAATAGATATGCATATACATATATACAATTTCTATCATTTATCATTTTCCATTCAATTTCATATTTGATTTGCTTTGGTTTAAAAACACCATTCATTCTAATGTTGCATGCATAGGCTAAAATCATATCATTAGCTAGTTAATGTATATTTCAACTCATGCACGTTTATTTGAACAAGTGGCTATTTTTAACACTTCACATTTCAAAGATGATAATTTTGGCGAACTTACATAGATTTCAACACATGACTATTTTACTTAGTTCCCATGCATGTTAAAAAGAATATTTCTACCACAAATATTTATTTCAACGTCCGCATATCTTTAGCATATCACTCATATGATAAAAATGATATTTTTATCATTTAAAATATTTATTCGACAAATAGATGTTTCAACACTTCATAGTTTCAATAAAAATTGTAATTTTTATTGTTCGATCTTTTTATTCAACACATGAACTTTTCCACTACACACGCTTCTCAACAAATGAGCATTTCCACACATGGACATTTTATTTATGTTGTTCACATTAGAAAGATGGGATTTTTATTGTTGAAACTATTTATATAAGGCGAATATTTTCCATACTTCATATATATAAAAATGTGATTTTTATTGTTTAAACACTTCGTTCATTCATAAATGAATCTAATTTTCACACAACACCTTTCAACACATGAACATTTTCCACACATGGATATAATTTCAACATATGGCTTTAATTTCAACACATGAAAAATAATTTCAACATATGAAAATAATTCTAACACACAAAGATTATTCAAAATTTCGGCAGCATAACGGCAGGGTAGTTAAAACCGGCACCGTCCCTAGTACGGCTCCTCGCTCTACCTTAAAACCTCGCGGTTTTTGACAATGGGGATTCATGCATCTAATTCGCACGCAGGTGGCATGTTTATTTTTATTTCCACAAATATTTCCAATTCATTTCAATCACCAATGGGTATATTTCAACCACAACCAAACAATATCAACCACAAACAATTATTCAACCATTCGTATTTTTCATCCAATATTTCACATCAAATCACAACAATAAATATCGTCCATGGTTTGTGGACGAGGGGAGTATGTATATATATATATATATATATATATATATATATATATATATATATATTTCACTTGCATTTCGACACATATCAATTATTCTATGCATGTAAAATTCATACTTCGCTTATATAGCTTACACTACGTATGTACATGAGGTATACAACACGTATGTAATTTATATTTTGCTAATATAAATTATACACGACATTTTCCATTCAATTTCACGTTAATTTAGATTTCTCACATTGGTTTTCAGAGCGCTAAAAATCGATACGATGTCAGAAAAATCTGCGGCTTCTTCTATTGGGTAGAGAGCTTCCTTACGGTCCCGATGTTTCCTGTTTCATCGAATTTCGTCAACACACCAAAAAGATATGATTTTTCAAAGTGTAAAGATCAAAGAAAAACTCACTTTCACGAAGCTTCAAAACTAGGTTTACAGTTTTCGCGAAATCAGTGGCTCGTGGGGACGATCGGGGGTGCTGACGTGGAAGAGGACGGCGAGGGCTTCACGGCGCTGGTGGTTTGAGGGGGTGCGATGGCAGATCGGAGCGGCGGCGGCGCTGGGAAGGTCTGGACTTCCTGGCCTCGATTCAGGCGGAGGAGGCGACGAGGGTGGTGATGCTGGGGTCGGATTTGAAGAGGGGGCGGAGGCGCTGCGAATGGTGGCAGTGGCGAAGTCTGGAAGCGACTGTGGCGGCGGCGGCGGAGGAGAGAAGGTCAGGAGCGGGTTTCGCCGTTGATCAGGGGGTTTCTCTTTTTTTTTAAAAAAAATTATGAATGGAAAATTCTGATTGGCCGAGGATTATATTAAATTTTTAAATAGTGTTTTCTCAAACGAACTCCTTTTTAAACCCAACGACTGTCGCCCCTAGCTAAATACCCCCATTCCGGACACAATGGGATATGTTTCGTAGGCCAATTCGACTGTTACAGTCAGTTATTTTTCAAATTAAAGTATAAAACATTTAATTTTTAACTTTCAACGTACATTTCAATTTGCCAGGGCACAAGTTGATTCGAAAAATTCCAAAAAAATAAATCTAGCTATGTTTTGATGCTACGGTCCCAACAAAACTAGTTTCGTCGAATTCTGAGGTCGTTTGAAAAATGGCCATTTTCTGGTCGATCCAATTTAACAGAAATTGACCAATCACATTTTCTTTTGCCATGCTCACATACTAGCTTCAAAAATTATGAAATTTGAAGCCTAGTAATAGTTTGACATCCCGGACCCAACAAAAGTGGTTTCGTCGAATTTCGAGGTCGTATGCAAAATATCAATTTTCTAGGGCTATATATTCTATATACCGACCCTTCTAAAAATTCATTCGGCCATAACTTTTGATTCCCGTTATGAAACTACGATTTTTCAGATTCGTTAGAAAGGTATTGACTAACAGATTTAAATATTTTTGGTTTCGCTAAAATCCGTTACATTTTCCACCCTGCACAGTCAGTCAATGTTTGAATTCAAATTTTCAAACTGACTCACTATTCCTAATTCACTATTTTATTGAAATATTCTATTTCAATTGTTCAAATCCTTTTGAAATAACTAATTTAAATTTTTTAAATTGGCTCGTATTTTCCGGGTTATTACACCGAAGGCACCTTATTCCTCGTCCCGTGTCCAATACAGGAGAGAGGTCCTCGCATATCCGGTCGATCTCCAAGTACGTCTGGAAGATCACCATTTGTTATCTTGTCTGGGGTGTACAGCCCAATCAAGACATCAGTAATCATCCAAACGATGTGAAGACCTCTGGTCTTCAACCACTGTTTTCATCTTCGACTTATCGTCGAATAAGTTATTCAAAATGGGTATAAACCCAACCTTTTCGAATAACTCGCGTATATAATAAACAAATGCTATAAAAACACAACATATGCCTTATTCCAATTTTGAATATTCTTTTATTTAAATATTCATATCCTTTGGGAAAGGTTCCTATTAATTTTATCAAAGATAATTTCTTTAAAATTATTCTTTGATCTTCCTTTGGATATCAATTCAAACCATATTAAGGTTTTCCAAACTAGTCGGGATTAGCGCACCTTACCGAAGTAATCATTTTTTTATTTCCCAATCCCAACCTATTCATCACATGGAGCAAAACTGGTCATACTCCATATCTAACACCACGGGTTATCGTTAAAATTAATTACCATTTCCCATTCAAATCTAATTGAAGATTTAACTATCACTTGGAGCAAAACTGGTGATACTCCACTCTCGATCATTTCCCAAATTTGATAATTTAAATTATCAATTCACATTATAGTCTAATCAAAGATTCATTAAAACTCCACTTAGTTTTAATCCTCCCAAAAATCAATATTAATTATTATTTAACTTTGGAAACACAAACATGTCGCATCAACAATCTACACCGTACTATTGATTTCTGCCGATATATAACCTCTAAGCTCGTACATCTTAGAGAAGGGTGTTAAGCAAGGGAATAAATTCTCCGCCACCAAACAGGTATATATTTAGCAGAGATCAACCATACACTTCGAAATACAATGTTAGATAATCATGTCTTTAACTGGGTTAAAGAACTAATGTCATTTCAAACACAGTTCACAATAAGCTCAAATCACATTCCATTAGTTATGAAATCTTCACGGAAAACAGATCAATATATAATCGATTTCAATTTCCGTATCCAACTAATAATATAAATGGAATAACGACAAAGCCTTTTAAATTCCATGTATATTAACCATCTTGTAACATCCGTGATTTTTGACCGTTCAAATCGACAATGATCCTCAGTGTCGACATAAACAGATTAAAAATATGGATAGTTATTGGAATTAAAATAAGAAAAAGAAGAAAGAAGAAAACAAATACAGAATCTAGCAGTGGAAGGACGAAATATAATAAATAAATAACAGCTCATGAAGCTGTTAAAACATACATTTTATTATATTTTACAACGATTATCAGGGTAAATTAACATACAACATACCAATGCATTTGCAGCAGAATATTAATTTTAATATGTCTGTTGAGCTCCATCTTCATCTTCATAATGGTATCTTCACAGCAAGGAAATCTTCGCTAAATGCAACTCGGTCTGAACCGAGCGTATTGCAAGAAAAACACAACAAACACTCGGATCAGAACTAAATCATTCTCATATTAGTTAAATCAAATTCATGCGATAATATGAGTGCAATAACTTAAGAGATGTTACGGGGAAATTCCATTTCTTAAGGATCCGTAAAACTAGATACTATATAATACAGTACGCTATTATAATAGTGTCTACGGTTAGATATAAAATATTAAAATAGCATAAGCGGGATTACATTTTTACCCTTACACCATTTATAATACCGCAGTCTATACAGATACCGTAAAGTCCACAATACATAGTGGCTATCAGAGGGCACTCCATAGGTACGGTACAAATTAAAATCGTAGGGGCTCGATCAGAATAATATGACAAGGCATCGAGACAATACCCATCAGTAGTGATTCTACCGGATTACGGACCCAGGCCAGTGGTAACGCATAGCCGCAACTACCGCCCACCCCAGACATACCCCCAAAATCAATCAAAGGCGCAAATCAATCACAAAGTATATACTCCCTTTGTTCCAATATATAAGATGTTTTGCTTGTTTGCACAAGAATTAAGGAGCTAATCAATGTAGCCTTATTCTTTTAAATTACTTCTTTCCATGCACAACTTTTTAAAAAGAAGGAAAAGAGTCATTAACAAAGGAACAAATTAGTGGTTGAGAACATGGTAGACGCATAAAAAGTATCATTATTTATTATGTATCACGGATAAAGAGAGCATGAAACCTTAAACATCTTATATTTTGGAACACACCAAACTTGCTAAAACATCTTATATATAGGAACGGAGGGAGTATATGTATTGAAGAAGTATGCATGCTCAGAGTAGCTAACTCAATTAATCTGGGTATGGCTCCTGTTTTAGTCATTTTAATTATGACCCGAAGTCAAGGCTATCCATCATCGTTCTCTTTCTTCAAATCCAGTAATCGCCTCCAAATCCATCCAAAACCATTTCTGGAACTTCACTGCGTACACAGTTGTTAAAGTGGTTTTCGGTATTGGCAGAGAGTATGACAATATCCGATCACAGTCACTTTAACAACCAATCGTTTACATTTTTCACACCAGTCAGTTCTTTTACATTTCAAAGAGGTTCATACTTCATATTAAAATATCAGATTTTCAAAATCATTCAATATTCAAAATAGAATATTATTCATACTATAATCTCCATTTAAACCAATTAAAATTTTGAGACAATTCCAACTTAAATAATTTGAATACTAAAATAGTTAATAGTATATTTTAAAAAAATTAGATATATAATTGAAATAGTTTTGAAAAATAAATATTTGTACTTAAATAGAATTATCAAATTTATTAAAATATATACTTAAAACATTAAAGAAATTTATAAAATAAAAAGCTAATTATAAAATAATTTACTTAAAATAACTTTATAAGATAAAATAGTAAATAAAGTAAAATAGTTTATAAAGAAAAATATTTATTATTAAAATAGTTTACAAAATGGTTTGAAATACTATAGTTGGAATTAGAATCGTTTCTCTAACATTTTCAATTAAACTTGAAGTCATATTTAAATCTTCAATTCAATCAACTCAATTTTCAATAATCCATCCGATTGAATTTCCAATTTACATTCACTTCAATTCGATCAAATTAATTCGAATAGTTACATTCCAAATCATATTCTCATTTTCAATGATTTCAATTTATAACAAATATCGAGTTCACAATTCATATATATTTCAAATCAATGTTGATTCATAATAAATTTCAAAGGTGGGTGAAACCATTCAATTTCAATAAATCCGATTTACTTTATTATTTCACTTTATTTAGCTTCAGTTACAATACTAATTTTTTTCCCCTTTTTGTTAATATTTCAAAATTCAAGGTTCAAGTTCAAAGGAAATAAATTATAAAACATCGCTTGTATTGTATTTAAAGCAATATTTCAAAATTCATGGTTAAATCAAATTTTATTTAACCAACCGGTGTCCGTATATAATTTTCTATCCTATGGCCAAGTGATACTTAAAATTTATGGGAAAGGATATATATCATTTCAATCCAGATCAGGGTCATAGGTATTTATCATTTCAACCTACGTTCTTAATTCATTTTAATGATTAACCCCGGGTTTATTCGATGCCCGTAACATCTAGGGTAATAATTAGGATTAATCAACACAACAATGGTCATATATAAATAAATGTGAATAACAGGTAAATTCACACAATTAACATCAATATGTCAAACATATCAAATTCAAGTCATTCATCACATCAATACATACAAACAGTCAAATATCATATAAATTTACCAATTATCAGGTGTCAGGTTTTAAAACAGTAATTAAATGTCAAATTTTAACTTAACTGCAAAATTAAATCTAACAGTCAAATTAAATTACACTATCGATGCGAATCAATATAAATATGCAAATTAAACTGTCAAACATCAATCCAAACAATCATATCATGACATAATATTATTTTAACTAATATTAGAATACTTTAGTTAAGCGTGAGTGGGTTAAATCACTCACCTTGGTTCTGTATGTGATTGAAATTCCAATTTTAGCCCAAAATTTGACTTTCTCAGAATCAGTCCAAACCAGCGCCATCACGAAGATCTCATCGATATGATTCCAACGCAACAAACCCCGTGTCAACTGGAGCTCATATGAAAAAGTTATAAAAGTTATCGCGATTGATAATTAAATAATTAAATAATTGAAAATGGCCACAAAATGGCATGACAATGCCACGTCACCATGTGTTATACGTTACCTTCTACTTAGCTTACAAACAGCGAACCCATTTTCTCCCTAAAACCCGCAACTTTGACAGATCCTCACACCCATGTCCGGCCACCATTTGATGCAAGACCACCACCATCGCGAAGCCATCATCGAGCCGCACCAACGCCTGAAATATCATCGCTTCCGGCTACCTATGGGACCCATTCCGCCACCATGAAATCAGGGTTTTGAAACCCTAAATCGTCAATTCTGGCCAACTCGATTGATTACAGACCGCAAGACCGCCACCGTTCAACTCCAGACGTCGATCCCCGCAATACCCATATCTTCGATTTTCCTAAAATCGCTCGAATCGAAAATGCCCAAATCTCCCATTTATTCACGTTTTTCCCACTTTGACGGAGTTTTCCCGTTTATTTGAACGCTCTTTTAGAAAATAGACACTTCCCGTCAATTCGTATCGTCGAGACCTTTCCAAAAACATATTATTCGATATGATTTGAAACATTTGAATTTTTGACGATGTTTTCAGGTCTGTAATCGCCATTAACAGAGATTAGAGTTTGAATTTAGGGATTAGGACTGAGAATAAGAAAAAGAGGCTACTGCTAGGTCTGAAAATGATAATTTATAGTGTTCATCGAATGAGTTTAGACGCATATGCCCGGTTGGCCCAAAATAGACCGCTTATCGTCAAAACGGTTACATTTTTACGTATTTATAATTCTGATCGAAAACCCAACAATCTATATATTGTAACTAATGTTTTTGATGCTTTTGAGTTGATTGGAACAGGTCTCGAGTCCTAATTCCATCGTATTCAAAAGTTACCGTTCACAATCAGTTTATTAATATATTAAAATATTCATTTTCGTTAATTAACCATTTAAATTAAATTCAACGGTTTATAAATATTATACAATCAAAATAAAATCACGTAAACTTATAAATCAAAATTTATTATTGCAACAACAATTATTATTAATTTAAATAATTCAATTTCGGTTTTCAACATAGAATTTTAAAAAATTAAATTAATAAATATTATTTACAATCATATAATATCAAAATCATATTAAATTAAATTATATAATTTATCGCAAAAACTTGGGATATAACATTCTCCCCCACTTAAAACTTTTCGTCCTCGAAAAGAAACGTAGAAATGAAGTGACAAAAAGAATTAAGATAATATAAAATTTCTACTAAATTAGAAACAATTAACTTATACAAAACTCACATTTACACAAAATTTTCTAAGTCATAATTTCACGAAATTTTTTTGGCAGAGTCTCCTTTGTACGGTTAGGTCCGGAAAACAATAATATATATATAATCATAAATATACATCTCATCTCAATGATGAGACATCCCAAAATGGGAAAACAATATAAAATGCCAAAATACGATATATAAATTCGATATATGTACCTTTCATTTGCGTTATTAGCGAGTTATTTATTTATTTTTAGCAAGCAAAAAGCAATTTCTATGCGCAAATAGCTCCAATGCAAGCAAGTTTCCTTCAGTACCTACTAAGCACTCAACAACACATAAAAGAAATAATATATATATATATATATATGTATATATATATATGTTTACAGTAAACACAAATGAATTTAGCAATAGCAACTAAAACATAAACAAAATATCCAATCAATTATACTCATTCAACCAAGCAATCTAACAAAAAAATTCAATGTCACTTTTCCATTAGCATGATTTCGTTGTTTATTTCACTTTTAAACAATTCATAATTTCATTTGTTATATTTCATTCTCATGTTCATTTCCAATTTCAACACTTGGTTTATTATATTAATTACTTATTAATTACCCAAGCCACGAGTTGTTGCCATTTTATTTAAAAAACAAAATTATCCAATACATATTTAGCTGACTAACATTGAATTATGTTTCACATTTAATTTCAATTTCCTTCAACAATTCTATCGATTTTATTATCGTCCAATTTTATTTATAATTAAATTTTAAATCGCAAATTTCCCTGACGTTGTTTTTCTGAAATTTTGGTTTACACATATCTTGAAATTTACAAGTTGAAATTTAATATTTTCTCTTTTATTAAGAAAATATAATCCAATAGAACCGAATGATTCTTGTTTCAAAGAATTCCGACTTATTTTGGATTCTATACCTTCAATTAAACTTCAGTTCGAAAAATTACGAACTGCCGCTACGCGACGAGCTCGGTTTTAATTAATTTAATTAATTCATTCAACCATCGTTAAGTTTATAATTATAAGCCTATTCACTTATATTTTCACGAAGCAAACACTAATATCAAAACATTTCAGTTTATTACCAATTAATTCGCTTAATTAATTTTTCATTGATTCGGTTAATTCATATTACTTAACATAACATAACTAAGCATATATCGTTTCTATCACATAACTTAAATTTTATTTATATTTATAACCAATCAAATTTTAATTCACTTTCATTATCCCTTCTTATACTTGTGCATTATTTAATTGTTTATTCTTATAACATTCAACTTTCTAATTAATTGGTAAGTTATTCATGCTACAGAACAGAATTAATTATTACACAAATTTCAATGGTTACCATTCGTTTTAATTTATTATCCAATTCTTAAGAGTTTTATTTTAATTATAACTTATTTTAATTACAACTCTCTTAGTATTCAAAAGTTCCAATTCATTACTTATTCAGGATTTCAAGAATTAAAGTTCGGGTTTCTTTTTAAATCAACTTTTTTTCATATAATATATCGTTTACATAAAACCATATTATAAAGGGTATTTAAATAAAGTTCAATTTCGTAAAACAAAATACGAAATATTAAATGTCTCCCTACTTACACTCTTGAAAATAAACATCGATGATGCGTGCACTCATCACCGGAATCATTTTCAAAGAAAAGAGGGTATATAGTTTTTTTTCAATAACTCATTTAAAAACAATTTCTATATGAAACACTTTTAAAATATAAATATATCATTTCAAACCATTTGCAAATCAATATTACAAAATCACCCGAAATCAAATTCTCAAATTCACATTTTACTTCTTATTTCATTACTGATTTTTTTTCAATATTCCAATATTTATTTCTTAAATCATTCAATAACCAATAGTTTTAAATTATTGATTAATTGAGTAATAATTGATGAAAATTTTAATATTATCATCAACAAAATCAAAATTCACATATTTCAAATAATTCTATATACAAATAAAATATAATTCAAAACAATATTATGTCAACGAATCCGATTCAGGTGTTTAGAAATCCCTATCGATGCCTTGGCATCCCAAGTACGGACCGGAAGTCATAAATACTCAGTAGAACAATTCAACACAATACAAAATCATTTTATATCAAAATTACAAGTATGCTCTCTCATATACACTCAAACTCATTCTAGGGTATTACTACCCTATCTCTAATGAGTTAATTCAAAATAAAGCCAAGGTTTTCGCTAAGCCAAAGCTCTGATACCAAATGTATCATCCGTGATTTTTGACCGTTCAAATCGACAACGATCCTCAGTGTCGACATAAACAGATCAAAAATATGGATGGTTATTGGAATTAAAATAAGAAAAAGAAGAAAGAAGAAAGAAGAAAACAAATACAGAATCTCACAGCGGAAGGACGAAATATAATAAATAAATAACAGTTCATGAAGTTGTTAAAACATACGTACGATAATTTAACATACAACATACCAATGCATTTGCAGCGGAATATTAATGTTAATACGTCTATTGAGCTCCATCCTCATCTTCATAATGATATCTTCACAGCAAGGAAATCTTCGCTAACTGCAACTCGGTCTGATCGAGCATATTGCAAGAAAAACACAACAAACACTCGGATCAGAACTAAATCATTCTTATATTAGTTAAATCAAATTCATGCGATAATATGAGTGTAATAACTTAAGAAATGTTACAGGAAAATTCCATCTCTTAAGTATCCGTCAAACTACATACTATATACTACAATACGCTATTATAATAGTGTCTACGGTTAAATATAAAATATTAAAATAGCGTAAGAGGGATTACATTTTTACCCTTACACCATTTATAATACCGTATTCTATGCAGATACCGTAAAGTCCACAGTACGTAGTGGCTATCAGATGGCACTCCATAGGTACGGCACAAATTAAAATCGTAGGGGGCTCGATCAGGATAATATGACAAGGCATCGAGGCAATACCCATCAGTAGTGATTCTACCGGATTACGGACCCAGGCCGGTGGTAACGCATAGCCAAAACTACCGCCCATCCCAGACATACCCCCAAAATCAATCAAAGGCGCCAATCAATCACAAAGTATATATATGGAATTGAAGAAGTATGCCTGCTCAGAGTAGCTAACTTAATTAACATGGGTATGGCTCCTGTTTTAGTCATTTTAATTATGACCCGAAGGTAAAGACTATCCATCATCGTTCTCTTTCTTCAAACCCAGTAATCGCCTCCAAATCCATCCAACACCATTTCTGGAACTTCACCGCGTACACAGTTGTTAAAGTGGTTTTTGGTATTGGCAGAGAGTGTGACAATATCCGATCCCGGTCTCTTTAACAACCAATCGTTTACGTTTTTCACACCAGTCAGTTCTTTTACATTTCGAAGAGGTTCATACTTCATATCAAAATATCAGATTTTCAAAATCATTCAATATTCAAAATAGAATATTATTCATACTAAAATCTCCATTTAAACCAATTAAAATCTTGAGACAATTCCAACTTAAATAATTTGAATATTAAAATAGTTAATAGTATATTTAAAATAATTTAGATATATAATTGAAATAGTTTTGAAAAATAAATAGTTTGTACTTAAATAGAATTATCAAATTTATTAAAATATATACCTAAAACATTAAAGAAATTTATAAAATAAATAGCTAATTATGAAATAGTTTATAAAGTAAAATATTTTATAAAGAAAAATAATTATTATTAAAATAGTTTATAAAATGATTTGAAATACTATAGTTGGAATTAGAATCGTTTCTCTAACATTTTCAAGTAAACTTGAAGTCATATTTAAATCTTCAATTCAACCAACTCAATTTTCAATAATCCATCCGTTTAAACTTCCAATTTACATTCATTTCAATTCGATCAAATTAATTCGAATAGTTACATTCCAAATCAGATTCTCATTTTCAATGATTTCAATTTATAACAAATATCGAGTTCATAATTCGTATATATTTGTGACGGCCCACCCGCACCAGTCGACATTTCCAATGAAAGTGCATTATGCCAATGCCCGACCAGCACGGGATAGTCGCCAAAAAAAGAAAAAGAAAGGAATTTGAACTAACAAGGAACCTGTAGAATGTCTCATAGCACATGGAATAAAATATAATAATAACATACTTTGGTATAAACAGGCGAGACAGTGCATAAGCTTAAAACTAAACATCATAGCAGCGGAAAATCCAAATACAGCTTATGTTCCACATCATCATTATTACAACTTTTGAAAATTGTCTTTAAATCAAAGTAAAGGAAAGTTACACTACTATTGCCCAAAGTAGTGACCAGTAGCACCACAGGGAGAATATCTATATATGCCATACGTGGGAGCCTCCTGCTCGTCTCCGGTACAGCTACTCGTGCATACCACCTAACATGTCTCTAGTCTGCCCGTGTAACACCCCACGTCCATTAATGTCACTCACAAAGAGAATGCATTAAATTCCATGGAGCATATTTAGTGTATAGAACAGAATATAACAAGACAGATATAAATAATGGTACTTGAAAATTTTAAAATAACTTTTATTGCAGCGGAGAAATAGTTTGATTACAACAACTTCATAAACCAAGTACACTTAATATCCATCTTGAAAAATTGTTTCAGAGTACATAAAATAAAAATCATAAACCCCAACACAAGTAGCCATAAAAGAGATGAGCTGAACTTTACTTTCAGCAATCCAAGCACTTCCAAAGAGAGAGAAAGAGATCCAAGATCAAGATCCACTAGTACTAGTCTCACCCTGAGAACCTGGGGGGGGGGGGGACAGGAATAAAAGAGGCGAAAACAAGGGGGTCAGACATAAAGTCTGGTGAGTATAATAACTTTTACAATATAATTATTAAAGTAACTAGATATGGCATAAACTGGTAAGATAAGGTATGACCATGAAACAAGTGGGCATGAAAAAGCAAATAAGACGAATATTCTGGCGTTAATCTCGTTCCCAATCACTATAGGATAATTACTATATTGCACCACCACTAGTCACCCTAAAAGTTGATCCCGCGTACAAAACTTAATAATGATAATGGTAGTTCGTGTCCCCCTAGCTGCCTTCATAGGTGTCGTCTGCCCCTATCTCCACTAGTTGTACCCACTACCCCCATTCAATCGGCTCCCTAACTCGTAAATACCCGTGCTGGTCCCACAGTGGGGTGTATCACTCCCCAAAGTGGCAACCCGATACCACTAAAGATGCACGGTTTAGATCTACACGATGCAACAACGTCTTACCTACCAGCCCGGGCCCATGCACGCACATAACCCCGTTGGACTTGCGTTGCCACCGCTAACCCGTTTTGACCTCTTACAATCAAATCCAGTAAGCGTGTCCCGTCCTCGACTTGGGTCGAGCTTACAAAGATACTAAATAGGTTACTGGTTTGAAAAGGGCCCCCATGCTTGACACAAGCCTTCCACCTATGCTTGGTCCCCATTAAGGTTTCCCCACTTAACCCCATTCTTATTCATGTCTTCTTACATGTTTCAACTTGGTTAAGTGCATCTAATCGTATTTCACATGCCACCCAAGGCACCCACTTAATTTCACATGCCACCCAAGGCAACCACTTAACCCCCCCATGTCACACCACATGTTTATCTGGTTAAGTGTTACTTAATTCATTAGAACCGTAACCTTGTAAAGACCTCCCACATTAGACTAGCATTTGCGGTTGCTGGATTTGCCGGGCGTGTCCGGGCAGTCTTATACCGCAAACGAGCCTAACTTCGTGCCTTTACAACTGTTAAGCATTTAATTTGTGCCTTTGACCTCTCACATTAAACTGGCATTTATGGCTGCTGGATTTGCCGGGCGGGTCCGGGCAGTCTTACACCACAAAAGAGTCTAACCTCGTGTCTTAGGCGGTTTATTATTACACATCTTTATTTAACCCCAAATTGGATTAATATTCCTATTCAAACTTGTCATTAAATTCCAAATTTATTTATGTCCATAATTGTCTCTTAAAATTATGTCCATAAATACCAATTATGCCAATTAATGTCTCAAATTAATTATATGCCTTTTTGAGACCATTTTATGCCAATTCACAATTTTATGTATATTCAATATTATCCCATCATCCCCACGCTATTCGTACGTTTTCATATGAAATATGTTAGACTCGCAAAATGTCTAACTCATAAAAAGAAAAACAACATCACATAACATATAAAGTAGTTCTAAGGATCATAACATAAGATTACATAGCCAATAACTTGCATATGAATTTCATTCAAACTAACATATGATACAAAACTAGCATAGGTGGTGGGCGAAAACTTGCATAACTTATGTACTGCTATAGATCCAAACATATAGGTGTGAACTTGCATATGGATCTAATCATAAAGGTGTGAAATTGCATATGGATATAAAGATGTAATCTTGCATATAGATCTAAACATAAAGATATAATCCTGCTTATGGATCTAATCATAAAGGTGTGGACTTGCATATGGATCTAAACATATAGATTAATGTCACATAAACTAGCATATGCATATACATGTTTCACATATATTTTAACAACCCACTCTTGCATAAGATTCATATAAGAATATATGATCCAATCACCACAAACTTGCATAAGATATATGATTCAACTTGCATAGGATTCGCTTAAGAACTAACATAAGATCCAACTTGCATAAAATTCACATAAGAACTAACATATGATTCAACACCACGAACATACATATAATTTACATCACATGATTCAAAATCATATTCTTATGATCCGAATTACATCTTATCATAATTAAATTAATGAATTATTTTGTGAAAGCTATCATACTTACGATCAAAAAGAATAGTCTTGTCTTTCTGGAATCTGTATTCTGAAATTGAATTGCTCGCCTTTGATGTAGACTTAGTTGTTATTTTAGATTTGATTTGATTTTGATTTTGATTCAAGCCTATATCTTGGTTTAGGGTTGAAAGTGTATGGCGGCTACTCTAGGTTCTCCATTGACGGCATGGCGGCTCTTGGTATGAATTTGTGTGATTAGGGTTAGGGGTTTAAGGTGTTTTTATAGAAGATTAATTAATTAAGAGCCGTCGGATTAACCTAGGAATAACCAGAACCATTTAGATAGCCACCTAAGCCCTAGTGACTTAGCAATGACTCACTGTTCGGATCAGAACACTCCAGAAATCTGTGCAGGCTTTTAGCCCGACCTGGGCGCACTTGGTAGGTGCGCCAGTGCATTTTTGTACTGGCGCACTTCACAAGTGTGCCAGTGCATTGTAGTTTTTTTTCCCGATTTTTCGGCCCAACTTCGTTCGTCCATATCTCCTTCATACGGTGTCCGTTTTACGCAAACTTGGACTCTAACTCAAGCAAAATTCCGAGACGAACGCAATGGCGCAACCCGTTTCCCTTAATTCCCACATTTGAAATTAAGTATCCTTTAATTTGTTAACTTTAATATTTAAAACTACGGGGTGTTACAGCCCATTTAAGAGCACCCAGAGTAATAAGAAGAGACATAAAACTCTGGGTTGACAAAAGTCTGGTATGAGCGATAAGCAAAAAAACAGAACAATAGCAGGTATACTAAACCATACCTGAACCTGGACCTGCAACCAAAGAGTTAGCACTACATACTGTACAATACTCTAAGGTGCCACTAACATATGGTGTAAAGACACAGGGGTGGGGGTGTCCATGACATAGTGATGGCAAACAACCAATCATAGCAACCATCCTCACATCTCTCACTCAGTGCGTAAACCATACGATATCCACCACTTTGATCACCTAATGCCTTGCTATGATCACTCTGCCCCATGAAGTCATAATGACACCACTGCACTGATCCATAGCCATTAGTCCTTGCTATGTCCACTCTGCCCCATGAAGTCATGACGACTCCACTGCACTGGCTCATAGCCATGCTACAATCACTCTACCCCATGGAGTAATAACTACCCCACTGCACTGATACATAGCCTAACATTCGTCTTGGTGGTGAATCAAAGCTATAGATGTCAATAACCCCTTTGCATGCGTCCCGCAGCAAAGTCCAATCATAGAGTTAACTCGTTGGTTCCCAACTGGATCCTGAGTTCTACTTCCTATATGGACTACCTTTGCATCTCGGTTTTAGTCTTCATCCGGATTGGTTCAGATATGTGTAGTGCCTCAATCGCCATCAGTTCGGTTCGGTGCCTGTAGTCCACGTCTGAGTTTGGTTCATGGAGTTCCTTGTGCGGTTCGGTTCAGAGGAGGCAGTGGTACACAGTACTCATTCCTCCCTGGTTCGGTTCGGTGGTTGCTTCCTAGTTTGGTTCCGTGGTTGCTTCCTGGTTTGGTTCGGTGGTTGCTTCCTGGTTCGTTTCCGTGGTTACTTCCTAGTTTGGTTCGGTGGTTGCTTCCTAGTTCGGTTCGGTGGCTCCCTTTCCTTCATTTGCCCGATCCGATCCCGATCCAACTATAGTGGCCTTCCTTTTTGCCATGCTTTATCTTGTGTCAAGCTCCAGTTCGGTTCGGTACTCTCTTTCCTGGTCCACTATCCGATCCGAGCCCCTTGAACCGATCCGAGCCCCTTGAACCGATCCGATCCGAAACCCTGCACAATTTTTCCTATGACTTTTCCAACGACTATTTTAGCCGTTCGACGGTGTTTTCGACCAATCTAACTTTTCTAATCAATCACAAAACATACAATACAGTAATAGCAACATATAGAATTGACCACTAACACAAAATGACAATCTGATAGGTTAAAACAAATCAAACATAGCTAAAGTCCCATATTTTCCCTTAAGCATGTTTAAGCAAAACTAATGATATGATTAGCAAAACTTAACCAAATTAACCAAATTTTCTAACAGAGGCCTAAAACAATATTTCGAAATTTCTAAATATTTTTCTAGAATTTAATCTTGTTTAAATTCGCTAATTAACACTAATTACCCTTAATTAACCATAATTAGTGAGGAACTATGCAAATCGCTCACCTTGGCCACAACTTAACTTTAGATCTGAAATAATCTCTGCTATGGCACTGTTTCCAAAGCAATACAACAGCTCTATTTCCAACCTATTCTAATCCTCTTCAATTTGATGTAATTTAGCCAAATCTTCAATTAGAAAGTGGTTTAGAGGTGTTTTAGATGTTGGAGGTCATTACTAAGTTGAGAGGGATGATAAGCGGCGGATGAAAAATGAGAAAAGGTGTTCTCTAAACCCTAACAGCCCTTAAATACTCCAAATCCCGAATTCCCCCTCTGTGCCTAGCTGTTAATTACCCAATTAATCCTGGTTAAGCTGTTTTTCACCTTATAAACCTTAATTCAGCCATATCTCCCAACGGTAAGTCCGTTTTTCACATATGACCACTCTACGGAAAGGTAAACCATCATCCAGACCTAATGAAAGTGGTTTCAGGTCAAAACTCCTTTCCAATCAAAAGTTATGGCCGAAACAAGATCAGCTAGGGGCAAAACGGTCATTTAAAAACCGGCAAAAATCACGGACATGGGAAATGACCCCAATAGTCATCTCAAAAAGTTACATGGCTATAAGACTTCATATGAGAAAGAAATAAATATTCTACGATCCTCTGATGCGTAGAACGTCGATCGTTACATTCTCTCTCCCTCCCCCCCTACAAAAGAAATTTCGTCCCCGAAATTCCTTAACCAAAACATACAAAGGGTCCCACATGCCTACAAATCATTTACAACAATCAACATACAAAACAAACAAACAAGTCTATCCTAGCATGCAGAAAACTAAATCGCAAGTAGAATCTTACCAGGCAAAGAGTTCTGAATACGCCTTCCTAACGCTGTCCTCTGTCTCCTAAGTACAGTCATTTTCATCCTCGCCCCACTGAATCTTTACTAGTTTCACTGCTTTCCTTCGAAGTTGCTTCATATCATGCTCGATAATACGAATCGGCTTGCGGTTCCCAACCACCTCGGGTTCTACTTCTATATCATCCAACTGATCAGGTGAAATAGTCATATCGGGGTCGTGCACGAACTTCCTTAATTGGGAAACATGAAATACGTTGTGAACTCCTGCCATCTTGTCAGGCAACTCGACTCTATGTGCCAAATTCCCAATTTTCTCGAGAACTGGGAATGGACCAACAAATCTTAGTGCCAACTTTCCTCTCCTACCAAATCGAATAACATTCTTTAATGGAGAGATCATGAAAAATACTAAGTCACCAATAGAGAATTTCAATTCTCTTCTCCTTCTATCAGCATAACTCTTCTGCCTATCTTGGGTAGTCTTCATTCGCTATTGAATGATCTTGATATTGTATGAAGTTTCTCTTATTACATCCGGCCCAAGCACAAACTTCTCACCGGTTTCGAACCATCATGATGGTGAGTTACACGGTCTTCCATACAAAGCTTCAAATGGAGCCATACCAATACTGGATTGATAACTATTATTGTAGGAAAACTCTACTAGATGCAAATGGTCATCCCATGACCCCCCAAAATCCAATATACAAGCTCTCAAGAGATCCTCCAATATACGATTCACCCTCTCTGTCTGACCGTCGGTTTGAGGATGGTACGCGATACTGAGATGTAATTCTGATCCTAACGCCTCTTGTAAGCTCTTCCAAAATCCATTAGTAAACAACGGATCTCGGTAATGCCTTTGGGTATTACATGAAATCTCACTATCCACTTCATATACAGTTCCGCTAACTTAGCTGCAGTTCTATTCGACTTGACGGGTATGAACCTTGCACTTTTGGTCAATCTGTCTACAATCACCCAAATGCTATCATGACCCAATCTAGTCCTTGATAACCTATCAATAAAATCCATTGTGACTTGTTCCCATTTCCATTCGGGGATTTCTAATGGTTGAAACAAACCATTAGGCTTCTTTTACTCAGCTTTAACTCATTGGCAATTCATGCATTTGGATATAAACTTCCCAACATCTCTTCACATTCCTTCCCAGTAGTAGGTCTGTTTCATGTCTCGATACATTTTGTTACCACCAGGATGTATGGTCATCTTTGAGTGATGACACTCTCTAAGCACTTCATCTCTCAATCCATTCACGTTGGGTACAACTTACCTTCCATTCTTTCGAAGACATCCATCTCGATCAAGCCCATACTTGTTCATCTCCTCATCGATACCCATCTCTAACCTGGAGATGATTTCCAGTAGATTAGGATCATCCCTCTGACTGGAACCAATCTGCTCAATCAATGTAGGTCTGATTGTCAAACTCGTTAACATAGCAGGATCCAATTCGCACTTTGGTCTGAAATCGTACCCTGCGATATACTCCAATTGCTTCCACTCATGGAACATAGCCCCTAAACTGGCATGTCTCCTACTCAACGAATCAGCTACCACATTGCCCTTCCCTGGTTTATATGCGATATCGAAATCATAGGAAGCCAAGAACTCTAACCATCTTTGCTGATGGTAGATTCTTCTGAGAGAAAAGATACTTTAATGACTTATGGTCAGTAAACAACTCGAATCTTTCTCCCAAGAGATAATGTCTCCACATCTTTAACGCGAACATGATCGCTGCTAATTCCAAATTGTGGGTAGGGTATCTTTTCTCATGTGGTTTCAGTTGCCGGCTTGCATAAGCTACAACCCTACCTCCTTGCATCAACACAACACCTAGTCTGGTACCACATGCATCCGTGTATACTGTCATTTCTTCATTCCCTTTAGGAATGATTAACACTCAAGGCACGCGTCAACTTTTCCTTTAGACTCTTGAATGCATTCTCACACCTTTCGTCCTAAACAAAAGCTTGATTCTTCTTGATCAACTGATCCAACGGTGCTGCTATCTTGGAGAACTCTTGGATAAACTTATGATAATATCCAGCTAATCCCATGAAACTTCTTATGTCCGTTGCATTCTTGGGCGTTGACCAATCTTGTACCATAGCCACCTTCTTAGGGTCCACATCAATACCATTCTATGAAACAACATGGCCCAAGAATCTCACTTCCCTCCTCCAGAAGTGACACTTAGAAAACTTTGCTTTCAATTGGTGTTTTCTGAACACCTCCATCACTACCCTCAAATGTTCCTTTTGTTCTTCCTCTGTCCTTGAATAAACTAAGTTATCATCCACGGACACAAGAACAAACTTATTCAATTGATCCCTGAATACCCTATTCATAAGATCCACAAAATATGTCCGTGCATTGGTCAACCCGAATGGCATGACCAACCATTCATAGAATCCAGATGGCGTCCAAAATGTCGTTTTAGCTATACTCTCAGCTTCCACCCTAAGCTGATGAAAACCTGTCGCGAGATCCAACTGGGAGAATACTCTCGCGCCACTCAACTGATCAAACAAATCATCCATCCGCGGTAGAGGATACTTATTCTTCCTCATCACCTTATTCAGCTCGCGGTAGTCCACACACAATCGAAGGGAACCATCAGCCTTGGTAGCAAACACAACTGGTGCTCCCCACTCAGAAACACTTCTTCTGATAAATCCCTTCTTCAAAAGATATGCTCATTGCACCCTGAGCTCTCGCTACTCCCTTGGTTCCATACGACGAAGCGACATCACTATAGGTCTGGCATCTTTCACCAAATCAATACGGAACTCAATCTCTCGGTGTGGTGGAAGTTCGGTCACTTCCTCGAAGGCGTCCGGATACTGGCCAGCCACGGGCACATCTGATAACTCATCATGCGGGATGTCGAGGGAATTCAGAAAACTAGCCATTACCCCATCACTGGGTAGAACACAAAACACTACCCTCCGCCAATCATCCTCTCTAAATGTCACCAAAAAGCCCTCACAGTATATCACCACCCCGTATCTTTGGAGCCAATCGACTCCAAAATAATGCCAAACCCAGTAAAGCCCAAAACAAAGCAATCACAAACAAACATACATCCATGACTCGATAAGACCACATTACGGAAGATCATACTAAGGCTACTCGAACCACCAATCGGGTTCGTTACTGTCAATGGCCTATCGACTATCTCGGGTTCCAATCCCAACCTATCTGTAACAACCCGGATTTTCGGCGACTTTGGTTATCGACGTAAGCTCGACGTCGATAACCAAAACATCGAAAAATCCTGTTAGTTAGTGAAAGAAATTAGAAGGTGAGAATAGATAAGATAGAAACTTAGAATAGAAGAAGAAGAAGAACACAACATCAGAGTAACACGAACCTCACAGCGGAACGAATAACATATAATTGATAACATAACTTTGAAATATAACAGTTATGTATACAATAGCACTTATCAGAGTACAGCACTTACAACACAGCGGAAATAACTATAGCTATATGATCTTGAAGCCTCCTGCTCCACGCTCTTCCAGTATATCTGTAAATTCCTGACTACTTGGCTGCCCGTACAAAATTAGGCACCCAAGAGTTTAGGGAAACAAAACAAATAAACTCCGGGTCAGTCATGGGACTGGTATGAGTAAAACAGTTTAAACAGGTATATGAACGAGTAAACGATATCTCATAAGACCACGCCGTAGAACGGAACGGGGTTTTCCCTTATGAGAATCCAAAATATCTTTATATCAAAAACTTTTTGATATTATAATAATGTCTATGTACAAATAGATATCAACTAGCAGAAACGCTTTCATCTCACGTTCTACATATATAGTATACAATCAAAACCGCAAGCACGTATTGGGTAATGGATTTCCAACTATGACAAGGTATGGAATCACCTTCCGATCAGTGTACTCTAGGAACGATACACTGGAGTTCAACAAGAACATCTTGCAACTCAGCCACACATGACCGACCACTCATTTCGCTTGAGTGTATCGAATGTACATCACCAACGGTTGGGATCAGCAACCGTTCCCGTATATATATATATGGGACAGCATTGATAGATTAAAAGAAGCAAATGAATATTCTCTAGATAGGTGATTATACACCCTACTTCGGTGCGACCGACTTAGCCATGTTGCCTGCCCGATTTCTGTCATTTACCGGTTGATGAGGCTAGAAGCTATGCTTTATCATCACATCAGATTCACTTCGAATGCCACATTGTCAGATCCCTCGAAAATCACTAATTGACGTCTACAACCATACATTACGTGTCAGCTAAAAGAAGTTTCCTTCTCCGCTTCCACTCTTGGTACGGTTGAAGAAATCAATGTACGTGATCGTCTGGAAATACTATGTCAGACATCCATCTTCATTCACTTAGAAATGTCACATCGTCATACCCGCCAAATCACAAATTGACTTATCCAAAAATAACACGGGTATACAGCTAAGAGAAACGAATTCCTCCGCCACCAAACGTGAATACGTTTGAACAGATCAACTTACGCGATCCATTGGATATACTCTGTCAGACCTTCGTCCATACAAGTTGTCCTGGGACTTGACAAACCGAAGGCACTATTCTGTAAACAGGATAGCCCTTGCATTTTACTCCGTCTTCATTTATCTTTGGCATATATGATTCGCGACGCTTATGCCAATACAGAGTGGTTCTTTGGATAATAATCCAACCGGTCTCTCCATATTAACAACGTTAAAATGGTCAAAACTTTGATAGTCTGTGATTTAACCATCAAAGAAAAACAAGTGTGCAAACAACGATATTATTCCCAGATGGAAATTTTACCGAACAAACATCATTTAACATTAATCTCTATAGTTCATTTATTTACTTATCTCCTGTTTCCCTATATTCTAAATTCTTATTTTCTTTTATCAGAAAACATTTCTGATTCTCGTTTGGAAAACGTTTCCAAAACTCCTTTACGATCAAACCTTACCATTTCTTAGTTAAGGAGGAAATCCCTCAAGTTGGGGTATAATTACCTCTTAGACCTTAACTGAACAACGTTATAACTTCGAAATGGTCAAAGTTTATCTTTTAAATCTTTAACAACTTCTTTACACCTTTCTCGGATTCAATTTTACTAGTCCACTTCTATATTTAAAACATTGGTTATAACGATAACGTTATAATCCCTACTTTCGAATTATCTAACTTTAATTATAACTTCTATTCTTATTAGTGAATAATTAACCTAACACTTATTTATTTATAAATAAATAAATCTCTATTTAAACACTGGAAAGTATAAGTACTTTCCCGAATTCGATATAATCGAATTTGCCGATTAACTCTCTTCGAGAAATCTCTATTTGATTAACTCTTCTTCGAATAACCTATATTCGATTAACTTCTTCTCGAATAAACGATATTCGATAATCTCTCTTCGAATAACTAATATTCGATAACTCTTCCTTTCGATTTAACTAATCGATACTCCCTTCGATGAAACTAACATCGATAACTCCTTTTCGAATAACTAAATTCGATAACTCTTCCTTTCGATTTAACTAATCGATACTCCCTTCGATGAAACTAACATCGATTTATTTAACTTAACTCGACTAACTTAACTTACTTGGTTCGACCAATTCGATTCAATTAACTAGGCTCGACTAACTTGGTTTATTTAACTCAACTTGATTTACTCCTATCGAATAACTAATATTCGATTTAACTCCATTTAACTCTATTCGAATAACTACTATTCGATTAACTCTATTCAACTCTATTCGAATAAACTATATTCGACTGACTCTATTTAACTCCATTCGAACAACTACTATTCGACAACTCTATTTAACTCCATTCGCTTGACTCTAGATCGCAGCGATCACAATGGTTACGCCTGATTCCCTCAGGAAACATCCGACTGCCTTAGGCTATTTACAGCCCTGCGAATTACGCTAGCAGTCGTACAAGATGGCAACTTATCCTGAATACTATGTTTGACTAACTCTGTCTCAAATAACCATATTTGATTAACTCTAGTTCGTTTTAACTCTAATCAATTAACTCTAACTAATTAACTCCAACTGGTTAACTCTAACTAATTAACTCTATTGGTTAACTCTAACTAATTAACTCTATTGGTTAACTCTAACTGATTAACTCTATTTGACTATCTCGACTCGACTAACCCCTTTCGAATAACATATTCGATTAACTAACTTCGAATACCATATTCGATTAACTAACTTCGAATACCATATTCGATTTCTCCTTTCGAATGTCTATATTCGATTAACTAACTTCGAATACCATATTCGATTTCTCCTTTCGAATGTCTATATTCGATTAACTAACTTCGAATACCATATTCGATTAACTAACTTCGAATACCATATTCGATTAACTAACTTCGAATACCATATTCGATTAACTAACTTCGAATACCATATTCGATTTCTAACTTCGAATACCATATTCGATTAACTAACTTCGAATACCATATTCGATTAACTTTATTCACTTAATAAAGATTTCCTTTTTATAATGTTTTATTCATTTGAAAAGATTTGCTTTTAAATAACGGTTCTACACTTTAAAAATGATTTCCTTTTTATAATGTTCCCTTTCCAATTCTATTTGTAAATGGTTTACAAATATTCCCTTTTCAAAAATATTTTCTTGAAATATTTTAACTCCTTAAATTCCCGGGAAAATTCGCCATAACCTCCTTTGTACCGGGAGCATCGGGAAAATCCCCAAACTCGCCACACAGGCCTTTCCATTCAAAAAGAAATGTTTTGAATTTATTCCTTTTTCAAATATCTCCTATTTATAAATATCCCAATTTATAAATATTCCTTATTTATAAATATTCCACTTTATAAATATCTCTTATTTATAAATATCCCATTTTATAAATATTCTATTTTCAATATCACTTTGAAAATTCCCTTATCTACATTCCGGTATGTTATGGTATTCAATCATATCAAATCACGATGTTCAATATCGTCCATACACACACAATCAACAATAGGTTATAATTCACATCATATATCAAAATATATGAAAAACAATAAAATAACTGTTGAGGAATCCAGTCGGATTCCTCCAACCTGTTTCCCTGCATCCACAGATGTTACACAGTATAATATATATCAATTTCATCCCAACATGAAATATACTGATAACCAGAATCCATATTTGATTGACGGTTTTCTATATATAACTATATCTACGTTTTCAATCAAATCTATTTAACAGTCCAATTTAACAGTCCAATTTAACAATCAATACACAGCAATCAATCATTAAAAATAAAGTACAGTTTATACAAATATAAATTGAACAAAGTTAGTGAGATTTACTCACTTTTGCGCGTTAACCGATAAATATCAGTTTGCGTTCATTGGTTCAGTCGAACAATTTATTTCGCCATAAATTGTAATGAGCTCCGTTGGACTTCTATTCAGTTCCATGACGTAGCCATCGTCCATACGATCCGAACACAACTTACGGTTCTCGATTCTGATATCGTACGACAAAGTTATGATATTACGAAGTCTTATAAACATTTAAATTTGATTTAAACTAAAAACATCCATATTTAAATGGGCCTCCACTTACTTAAGCCCATTACTTTCAACCCTGTACCCGCTTGGTTCAATCCTTCTTCTCCGAACTCTTGCTCCAGGCCGTGACTTCGTTCTTGCCATTTCCATCCCTTTCTTGCTCAACCGCTCCTCCATCTCTTCCTTTGAATTCAAATTAAAAATCACCAACTCCTTCCTCTTCTCCTCCCCTTTCACCCCATACCATTTTCACAACGTTCGAACTACACTCGCTCTGTGCGATCCCTGGTGCTTCACGCACCCATTACAGTGTCAATCGACACTTATATACCCCAAATCACCCCAAATCAACACACAAGGTGCTGATTCTCACGCTGAACCCAAAACAAACACTAGAAAAGAGTATAAACTCCTAAATTGCACCATAGCTCGAACCCTAACTACCGCTGCTTATTTTCAGCGAGCACGAACTTGGATCGCACCCAACGAAAGAAGCACCAAACTGAAGAGGGATTGATGCAGATTACATATCTATATACTTGAGGATTTTTAGGATTTTATTTCTATTTTTCATTGATTTTAGAAGATGAAGATTTCTCACGATAATTTTTGTTTTCCAGCGGCGGGAATTACATTGACTAGAGAATGAGCTGAATTAGGTTAGAACAAATAGGGGGGTATTTATAGACCACAAAAACATCTAGATATTTTTTTTTTATATTAATATTTTAATATTTTTATTTAATCCTTTATATTCATTTCTGACTTCTAAAAATCCGTGTGATCACACATGATACCTAAAAATCACGAAACTGGACATGCAGCTAGAGTTCGACATTACGGTCCCAACGAAACTGGTTTCGTCGAATTCCGACTCCGTATGCTCACACAGCGTATTTTTAACTGTCAAAATACTGACTGTTTCTCACTCTAAAAATCCGTACGGCCACACAGTGCCTCTAAAAATCACGAAACTGGAAATCTAACAACTATTCGATATTGCGGATCCAACAAAACTGGTTTCGTCGAATTCCGACTTCGTTTGCAAAACTGGCTATTTTTAGACCCTTGAATAATCCATTTAAATATATAAATATATTTAAATAAATTAAATTAAATATAAATAAATATATATTATTGTATATATTCACCGAGGAATATCATACAGCTTCAGAAAAATTATACATTCGATATTCTAAGTTCAGGTTGAATCGAATTTCAATTTGTATTGAAATTCCCTTTTATAACGTATATAAAGCGTTACGAATTATAAAGGAATTCCACAGCGACTTTTCTGAAATTTGATTTGGACATAAATCAAAATCTACACGATGAAATCCCCATTTTTCTCTTCCATTAGAAAACTATTGTCAAATCGGTCCTGACGGTTCTTGTTTCACAGAAATCCGACTTAAAACGAATCCTGTACATCCAGTTGAAGTTCGAATCGCCAATTTACGAACTGCAGCGCCATTTCGAGCTCGATATTTAATTATATTATAAACTATACGTTCTAACGCCGTCGATTCCATATATACGTTAATATATTCTGAATCGAAACTCAACCACATCTCGTATACTATTCAATTCACATTCTGTTGTGAATTCTACTATTTCCGACTACCTCGACATTATAATATATTATTATATTAAAATTATTAATTAAATATTCAATATTATTTAATTAAACGATCATTAACTTCTCTAAATCACCCATTATATAAATAAATAAATTAATTATATATCTCTAAAAATGCGGGTCATTACATTCTTCCCCACTTAAAATAATTTCGTCCTCGAAATTGCTAAAAGGTAGGGGGCGACCCTATCGACTGGAATTCCTAAGATTTGTTTACCCCTAATTTCTGATTTCAACTTAACCAATTAATATCGACTAAAATATTTATTCATTCCAACTAACTAAAATCTTCAAAAATTCTGAAAATTTTCTAACACTTTAAACTTTCGGAGAATTTCGCCAGCACCTCCTTTGTACTGGTCAATAGCTCAAACTCCAACTCGCCTCTCTGGGTCTTCTTCAACCCAAAAGAAAATCAAAACGCCAAACGGCTTGCCAATTCGGCTCATAAATTCCAAACTCATATAAAATATAAACTTGTACCTTTTTGTCGGGCATATCGTTATATCCCTTCCATCTGTTATCAACTCGGCATATACAAATGCCATCCCAACAAATTTTCAATCAGTCTTATCCACAAATCCAACCATTCGCTTATATCCAAGCCAAATACCCTTTCAACCTTGAGTTTGATTCTCTATGTCGAACTCTTAACTTGGTTACCAAATTACACTTCAAATTCAAATATCCCAAATCCAATTCATCTCGATATCATTCGATTTCGATTATCACTTAACTGGATTTATTTAAATTCCAATTTGTTTTCACATATTTTAATTCCAATTTGGCTTTAAATTCAACAGTCTTTTCCTAGGAGATTTTTTTTTATTTGCTTCACCTTTCAAAAATCAAATATTCCTTTTTGAAATTCAACACAACTTGTTTTTCCCAAAACAAATTCAAAAACAATCTCTTTGGTAGTAATCCGTCACTTACCACTCGAAAATGAACACCGGTGATGTCTAGCTCATCATCGGAATCTATTTCCCAGCGATCAAAGTGAGTTCAATACTATATCACTTTGAAAATCCATCTCTTAAACATTCCCACTTTGAAATATATTTCAAATATAATTCACACAGCTTGTAAAACAATTTAAAATCTCCCAGGATCTTAAATTTTCCTTATTATTAATCCCAATCCATTTTCAAACACTTATCCAATTTCTGGGATTTTAATTCCTACTCTGATTTAAATTTCTGATTTAACTCATATGATTCCACGTATTTTACTTATGTGAATTCTGGTTGGTTATTTACATAACCATTTCAACTATAATCTTACTCGATTAAAATTACAACCAATATATCTAATATATTATAATTTTGATATATATATCTTCTCTATATCAAGATATACCTTGGGTAAACTTATTTTAATTTACCCTCTTTTCAAAACATATCGTGACGACCCATCGTATTCAAGTGTTCATTTACTCCTACCGATACAGTGGATCAAACTGATCGACCAGAACTCATAAACAACTCAGCCAATGAATCTCCACAATATAAAACAAATTTTTATATCAAATACAAATACGTTCACTCGTATATATACACTCAAACTCAATCTAGGGTATTACTAACCCTATCTCTACCGAGTCACGCCACAGAGCCAAGTAATTCTTAACTTAAGCTCTGATACCAACTGTAACAACCCGGATTTTCCGCGACTTTGGTTATCGACGTAAGCTCGACGTCGATAACCAAAACATCGAAAAATCCTGGTAGTTAGTGAAAGAAATTAGAAGGTGAGAATAGATAAGATAGAAACTTAGAATAGAAGAAGAAGAAGAAGAACACAACATCAGAGTAACACGAACCTCACAGCGGAACGAACAACATATAATAGATAACATAACTTTGAAATATAACAGTTATGTATACAATAGCACTTATCAGAGTACAGCACTTACAACACAGCGGAAATAACTATAGCTATATGATCTTGAAGCCTCCTGCTCCACGCTCTTCCAGTATATCTGTAAATTCCTGACTACTTGGCTGCCCGTACAAAATTAGGCACCCAAGAGTTTAGGGAAACAAAACAAATAAACTCCGGGTCAGTCATGGGACTGGTATGAGTAAAACAGTTTAAACAGGTATATGAACGAGTAAACGATATCTCATAAGACCACGCCGTAGAACGGAACGGGGTTTTCCCTTATGAGAATCCAAAATATCTTTATATCAAAAACTTTTTGATATTATAATAATGTCTATGTACAAATAGATATCAACTAGCAGAAACGCTTTCATCTCACGTTCTACATATATAGTATACAATCAAAACCGCAAGCACGTATTGGGTAATGGATTTCCAACTATGACAAGGTATGGAATCACCTTCCGATCAGTGTACTCTAGGAACGATACACTGGAGTTCAACAAGAACATCTTGCAACTCAGCCACACATGACCGACCACTCATTTCGCTTGAGTGTATCGAATGTACATCACCAACGGTTGGGATCAGCAACCGTTCCCGTATATATATATATGGGACAGCATTGATAGATTAAAAGAAGCAAATGAATATTCTCTAGATAGGTGATTATACACCCTACTTCGGTGCGACCGACTTAGCCATGTTGCCTGCCCGATTTCTGTCATTTACCGGTTGATGAGGCTAGAAGCTATGCTTTATCATCACATCAGATTCACTTCGAATGCCACATTGTCAGATCCCTCGAAAATCACTAATTGACGTCTACAACCATACATTACGTGTCAGCTAAAAGAAGTTTCCTTCTCCGCTTCCACTCTTGGTACGGTTGAAGAAATCAATGTACGTGATCGTCTGGAAATACTATGTCAGACATCCATCTTCATTCACTTAGAAATGTCACATCGTCATACCCGCCAAATCACAAATTGACTTATCCAAAAATAACACGGGTATACAGCTAAGAGAAACGAATTCCTCCGCCACCAAACGTGAATACGTTTGAACAGATCAACTTACGCGATCCATTGGATATACTCTGTCAGACCTTCGTCCATACAAGTTGTCCTGGGACTGGACAAACCGAAGGCACTATTCTGTAAACAGGATAGCCCTTGCATTTTACTCCGTCTTCATTTATCTTTGGCATATATGATTCGCGACGCTTATGCCAATACAGAGTGGTTCTTTGGATAATAATCCAACCGGTCTCTCCATATTAACAACGTTAAAATGGTCAAAACTTCGATAGTCTGTGATTTAACCATCAAAGAAAAACAAGTGTGCAAACAACGATATTATTCCCAGATGGAAATTTTACCGAACAAACATCATTTAACATTAATCTCTATAGTTCATTTATTTACTTATCTCCTGTTTCCCTATATTCTAAATTCTTATTTTCTTTTATCAGAAAACATTTCTGATTCTCGTTTGGAAAACGTTTCCAAAACTCCTTTACGATCAAACCTTACCATTTCTTAGTTAAGGAGGAAATCCCTCAAGTTGGGGTATAATTACCTCTTAGACCTTAACTGAACAACGTTATAACTTCGAAATGGTCAAAGTTTATCTTTTAAATCTTTAACAACTTCTTTACACCTTTCTCGGATTCAATTTTACTAGTCCACTTCTATATTTAAAACATTGGTTATAACGATAACGTTATAATCCCTACTTTCGAATTATCTAACTTTAATTATAACTTCTATTCTTATTAGTGAATAATTAACCTAACACTTATTTATTTATAAATAAATAAATCTCTATTTAAACACTGGAAAGTATAAGTACTTTCCCGAATTCGATATAATCGAATTTGCCGATTAACTCTCTTCGAGAAATCTCTATTTGATTAACTCTTCTTCGAATAACCTATATTCGATTAACTTCTTCTCGAATAAACGATATTCGATAATCTCTCTTCGAATAACTAATATTCGATAACTCTTCCTTTCGATTTAACTAATCGATACTCCCTTCGATGAAACTAACATCGATAACTCCTTTTCGAATAACTAAATTCGATAACTCTTCCTTTCGATTTAACTAATCGATACTCCCTTCGATGAAACTAACATCGATTTATTTAACTTAACTCGACTAACTTAACTTACTTGGTTCGACCAATTCGATTCAATTAACTAGGCTCGACTAACTTGGTTTATTTAACTCAACTTGATTTACTCCTATCGAATAACTAATATTCGATTTAACTCCATTTAACTCTATTCGAATAACTACTATTCGATTAACTCTATTCAACTCTATTCGAATAAACTATATTCGACTGACTCTATTTAACTCCATTCGAACAACTACTATTCGACAACTCTATTTAACTCCATTCGCTTGACTCTAGATCGCAGCGATCACAATGGTTACGCCTGATTCCCTCTGGAAACATCCGACTGCCTTAGGCTATTTACAGCCCTGCGAATTACGCTAGCAGTCGTACAAGATGGCAACTTATCCTGAATACTATGTTTGACTAACTCTGTCTCAAATAACCATATTTGATTAACTCTAGTTCGTTTTAACTCTAATCAATTAACTCTAACTAATTAACTCCAACTGGTTAACTCTAACTAATTAACTCTATTGGTTAACTCTAACTAATTAACTCTATTGGTTAACTCTAACTGATTAACTCTATTTGACTATCTCGACTCGACTAACCCCTTTCGAATAACATATTCGATTAACTAACTTCGAATACCATATTCGATTAACTAACTTCGAATACCATATTCGATTTCTCCTTTCGAATGTCTATATTCGATTAACTAACTTCGAATACCATATTCGATTTCTCCTTTCGAATGTCTATATTCGATTAACTAACTTCGAATACCATATTCGATTAACTAACTTCGAATACCATATTCGATTAACTAACTTCGAATACCATATTCGATTAACTAACTTCGAATACCATATTCGATTTCTAACTTCGAATACCATATTCGATTAACTAACTTCGAATACCATATTCGATTAACTTTATTCACTTAATAAAGATTTCCTTTTTATAATGTTTTATTCATTTGAAAAGATTTGCTTTTAAATAACGGTTCTACACTTTAAAAATGATTTCCTTTTTATAATGTTCCCTTTCCAATTCTATTTGTAAATGGTTTACAAATATTCCCTTTTCAAAAATATTTTCTTGAAATATTTTAACTCCTTAAATTCCCGGGAAAATTCGCCATAACCTCCTTTGTACCGGGAGCATCGGGAAAATCCCCAAACTCGCCACACAGGCCTTTCCATTCAAAAAGAAATGTTTTGAATTTATTCCTTTTTCAAATATCTCCTATTTATAAATATCCCAATTTATAAATATTCCTTATTTATAAATATTCCACTTTATAAATATCTCTTATTTATAAATATCCCATTTTATAAATATTCTATTTTCAATATCACTTTGAAAATTCCCTTATCTACATTCCGGTATGTTATGGTATTCAATCATATCAAATCACGATGTTCAATATCGTCCATACACACACAATCAACAATAGGTTATAATTCACATCATATATCAAAATATATGAAAAACAATAAAATAACTGTTGAGGAATCCAGTCGGATTCCTCCAACCTGTTTCCCTGCATCCACAGATGTTACACAGTATAATATATATCAATTTCATCCCAACATGAAATATACTGATAACCAGAATCCATATTTGATTGACGGTTTTCTATATATAACTATATCTACGTTTTCAATCAAATCTATTTAACAGTCCAATTTAACAGTCCAATTTAACAATCAATACACAGCAATCAATCATTAAAAATAAAGTACAGTTTATACAAATATAAATTGAACAAAGTTAGTGAGATTTACTCACTTTTGCGCGTTAACCGATAAATATCAGTTTGCGTTCATTGGTTCAGTCGAACAATTTATTTCGCCATAAATTGTAATGAGCTCCGTTGGACTTCTATTCAGTTCCATGACGTAGCCATCGTCCATACGATCCGAACACAACTTACGGTTCTCGATTCTGATATCGTACGACAAAGTTATGATATTACGAAGTCTTATAAACATTTAAATTTGATTTAAACTAAAAACATCCATATTTAAATGGGCCTCCACTTACTTAAGCCCATTACTTTCAACCCTGTACCCGCTTGGTTCAATCCTTCTTCTCCGAACTCTTGCTCCAGGCCGTGACTTCGTTCTTGCCATTTCCATCCCTTTCTTGCTCAACCGCTCCTCCATCTCTTCCTTTGAATTCAAATTAAAAATCACCAACTCCTTCCTCTTCTCCTCCCCTTTCACCCCATACCATTTTCACAACGTTCGAACTTCACTCGCTCTGTGCGATCCCTGGTGCTTCACGCACCCATTACAGTGTCAATCGACACTTATATACCCCAAATCACCCCAAATCAACACACAAGGTGCTGATTCTCACGCTGAACCCAAAACAAACACTAGAAAAGAGTATAAACTCCTAAATTGCACCATAGCTCGAACCCTAACTACCGCTGCTTATTTTCAGCGAGCACGAACTTGGATCGCACCCAACGAAAGAAGCACCAAACTGAAGAGGGATTGATGCAGATTACATATCTATATACTTGAGGATTTTTAGGATTTTATTTCTATTTTTCATTGATTTTAGAAGATGAAGATTTCTCACGATAATTTTTGTTTTCCAGCGGCGGGAATTACATTGACTAGAGAATGAGCTGAATTAGGTTAGAACAAATAGGGGGGTATTTATAGACCACAAAAACATCTAGATATTTTTTTTTTATATTAATATTTTAATATTTTTATTTAATCCTTTATATTCATTTCTGACTTCTAAAAATCCGTGTGATCACACATGATACCTAAAAATCACGAAACTGGACATGCAGCTAGAGTTCGACATTACGGTCCCAACGAAACTGGTTTCGTCGAATTCCGACTCCGTATGCTCACACAGCGTATTTTTAACTGTCAAAATACTGACTGTTTCTCACTCTAAAAATCCGTACGGCCACACAGTGCCTCTAAAAATCACGAAACTGGAAATCTAACAACTATTCGATATTGCGGATCCAACAAAACTGGTTTCGTCGAATTCCGACTTCGTTTGCAAAACTGGCTATTTTTAGACCCTTGAATAATCCATTTAAATATATAAATATATTTAAATAAATTAAATTAAATATAAATAAATATATATTATTGTATATATTCACCGAGGAATATCATACAGCTTCAGAAAAATTATACATTCGATATTCTAAGTTCAGGTTGAATCGAATTTCAATTTGTATTGAAATTCCCTTTTATAACGTATATAAAGCGTTACGAATTATAAAGGAATTCCACAGCGACTTTTCTGAAATTTGATTTGGACATAAATCAAAATCTACACGATGAAATCCCCATTTTTCTCTTCCATTAGAAAACTATTGTCAAATCGGTCCTGACGGTTCTTGTTTCACAGAAATCCGACTTAAAACGAATCCTGTACATCCAGTTGAAGTTCGAATCGCCAATTTACGAACTGCAGCGCCATTTCGAGCTCGATATTTAATTATATTATAAACTATACGTTCTAACGCCGTCGATTCCATATATACGTTAATATATTCTGAATCGAAACTCAACCACATCTCGTATACTATTCAATTCACATTCTGTTGTGAATTCTACTATTTCCGACTACCTCGACATTATAATATATTATTATATTAAAATTATTAATTAAATATTCAATATTATTTAATTAAACGATCATTAACTTCTCTAAATCACCCATTATATAAATAAATAAATTAATTATATATCTCTAAAAATGCGGGTCATTACACTATCTACCAGGTCACTAGATATAAAGGAACTGGAAGCTCCGGTATCAAACATTACTCTAACTGGAACATCATAAATGGAAAGCATACCTTGGATAGCGACATTCTTTCCTTTCTCCGCCGCAGTTGGGGCATTCGATGAAGAAGGAATAACACTGATAGCATATGCTTTCACAATCTGCTTTTCTTTAGGGGGTTGCGGACACTTGTCCTTGTGATGTCCCACTTGGCCGCAGTTAAAGCACTTCCTATCCACTGGCTTGACCCGACACTCTTTGGCATAGTGGCCCTTCTTACCACAGCTGAAGCACTCAACATCTTTCTTACTCTTTTTCTGGTCATCCTTAGCTTGGTTCTGTTTTATCTTATTCTGCAAGTTATTCTGGCCTCTACCGCCTACTTGCGGTTTTGGCTCCCCTGCAGGTGCAACAACAACCTCAGTCTTTGGCTTAGGGTAAAGACTCTTCGAACTCAATGCTTTCCCCACAATCGATTCAAACGTCTCATCAATGTGGTTAATAAACCTTTCCCCCAAGTATCCATCCAAACAAAGTTATGAACTTCTCGTTCTTCTTCTCGGCAGTATCAATAAGAGATAACCCATATTTCGATAAGGTATCAAACTCTGCAATATACTCTGAAACTGCCCTTTCATTCTGTTTAAGCTCCAAGAACTTCCTAAATAACTCTGACTTCTGGGCAGCTGGGATAAACTTATCACTGAATCGGGTCCTAAACTGATCCCAAGTAATTTGATCCTCTGGGGTAGCTGCCTTAATAGCGTTCCAACAATTCATAACCCGTCCTTGCAGCTGGCGGGATGTTAGCTTTCTCTTCATCGCATCCTCGATACCTAAGTCTTCGAAGATACGCTCGCAGATATCCAACCAATCCTGAACTTCTGTAGCCGATTTCGTTCCGTGGAACGGCTTTCCACCAAGACTAGTGTAATCCTTCCAAAGCTTGGCGAAATCGTCTCTAGGCGCCTGCACCGCTGCACCACCACCATTAGCAGCATTAGGAACTGCCCTCTGAACGTCCTAAGTATCTCTCTCATGAAGTCAGTGAACATAGTCCTCATGTCAGGAGAATTCCCATTATTGGCTCCTCTACTAGCACCCCTAGTATATCGGCTCATCGTTCAATCTGTAAAGAGAAACGATTAACCATCCTCTTTGTGGTGTCAGTGAAGTGCGACTTCATCCTTAGCTATACTAATAGTATATATTTATATATAGCTTTTGAAAACCAAAATAATCACAAATACGCGCTCTCATATACGTATTATCTCTCTTTGGTGTCTTTCCCTAGGTTAACTACGCAACCTCGCTCTGTTACCAAATGTGACGGCCCGCCCGCACCAGTCGACATTTTCAATGAAAGTGCGTTATGCCAATGCCCGACCAGCACGGGACGGTCGCTAAAGAAAGAAAAAGAAAGGAATTTGAACTAATAAGGAACCTGTAGAATGTCTCACAGCGCATGGAATAAAATATAATAATAACATACTTTGGCATAAACAGGCGAGACAGTGCATAAGCTGAAAACTAAACATCATAGCAACGGAAAATCCAAATATAGCTTATGTTCCACATCATCATTATTACAACTTTTGAAAACTGTCTCTAAAGCAAAGTAAAATAAAGGTACACTACTAATGCCCAAAGTAGTGACCAGCAGCGACACAGGGAGAATATCTATATATGTCATACGTAGGAGCCCCCTACTCGTCTCCGGTACAGCTACTCGTGCATACCACCTAACCTGCCTCTAGTCTGCCCGTTTAAGAGCACCCAGAGTAATAAGAAGAGACATAAAACTCTGGGTCAGACAAAAGTCTGGTATGAGCGATAAGCAGCAAAACAGAACAATAACAGGTATACTAAACCATACCTGAACCTGGACCTGCAACCAAAGAGTTAGCACTACATACTGTACAATACTTAAAGGTGCCACTAACATATGGTGTAAAGATACGGGTGTGGAGATGTGCATGACATAGTGATGGCGAACAATCAATCATAGCAACCATCCTCACATCTCTCACTCAGTGCGTAAAGCATATGATATCCACCACTTTGATCACCCAATGCCTTGCTATGATCACTCTTCCCATGGAGTCATAATGACACCACTGCACTGATCCATAGCCACTAGTCCTTGCTATGTCCATTTTGCCCCATGAAGTCATCACGATTCCACTTCACTGGCTCATAGCCATGCTACGGTCACTCTGGCCCATGGAGTAATAACTACCCCACTGCACTGATACATAGCCTAACATCCGTCTTGGTGGTGAATCAAAGCTATAGACGTCGATAACCCCTTTGAACAGGTCCCGCAGCAAAGTCCAGTCATGAAGTTAACTCATTGGTTCCCAACTGGATCCTGAGTTCTACTTCCTATTTGGACTACCTTTGCATCTCGGTTTAGTCTTCATCCGGATCGATTCAGATATGTGTAGTGCCTCAATCGCCATCAGTTCGGTTCGGCGCCCGTAGTCCATGTCTAGGTCTGGTTCATGGAGTTCCTCATGCGGTGCGGTTCGGTTCAGAGAAGGCAGTGGTACACAATACTCATTCCTCCCTAGTTTGGTTCGGTGGTTGCTTCCTGGTTCGGTTCGGTGGTTGCTTCCTGGTTCGGTTCGGTGGCTCCCTTTCCTTCATTTGCCCGATCCGATCCCACTCTCCTTCATTTGCACGATCCGATCCCGATCCAACTATAGTGGCCTTCCTTTTTGCCATGCTTTACCTTGTGCCAAGCTCCAGTTTGGTTCGGTACTCTCTTGCTCGGTCCACTATTCGATCCGAGCCACTTCAACCGATCCGATCCGAAACCCTGCACAATTTTTCCTACGACTTTTCCAGCGACTTTTTTATGCCGTTCGACGGAGTTTTCACCAATCTAACTTTTCTAATCAATCAAAAAACATACAATACAGTCATAGCAACATATAGAATTGACCACTAACACCAAAGCGACAATTTGATAGGATAAAATGGATCAAACATAACTAAAGTCCCATATTTTCCCTTAAGCATGTTTAAGCAAAACTAATGATATGATTAGGTAAACTTAACCGAATTAACCAAATTTTCTAACAGAGGCCTAAAACAATATTTCGAAATTTATAAATATTTTTTCAGAATTTAATCATGTTTAAATTCGCTAATTAACACTAGTTACCCTAAATTAACCATAATTAGTGAGGAACTATGCAAATCACTCACCTTGGCCACAAATTAACTTTAGATCTGAAATAATCTCTGTTATGGCACTGTTTCCAAAGCAATACAGCAGCTCTATTCCCAATCCTATGCTAATCCTCTTCAATTTGATGTAATTTAGCCAAATCTTCAATTAGAAAGTGGTTTATAGGTGCTTTATATGTTGGAGGCCATTACTAAGTTGAGAGGGATGATAAGTGGCGGCTGAAAAATGAGAAAAGGGAGTTCTCTAAACCCTAACAGCCCTTAAATACTTCAAATCCTGAAATCCTCCTCTGGGCCTAGCTGTTAATTACCCAATTAAGCCCAGTTAGGTTGTTTTTCACCTTCTAAACCTTAATTCAGCCATATCTCCCAACGGTAAGTCCGTTTTTCACATATGACCACTCTACGGAAAGGTAAACCATCATCCGGACCTAGTGAAAGTGGTTTCAAGTCAAGACTCCATTCCAATCAAAAGTTATGGTCGAAACAAGATCAGCTGGGGGCAAAACGGTCATTTAAAAACCGGCAAAAATCATGGACATGGAAAATGACTCCAATAGTCATCTCCCAAAGTTAAATGGCTATACGACTTCGTATGAGAAAAGAAATAAATATTCTACGATCCTTCGATGCGTAGAACGCGGGTTGTTACAATATTTCAAATCAATGTTGACTCATAATAAATTTCAAAGGTGGGTGAAACCATTCAATTTAATAAATCCAATTTACTTTAATATTTCACTTTATTTAGCTTCAGTTACAATACTAATCTATTTCCCCTTTTTGTTTATACTTCAAAATTCAAGGTTCAAGTTCAAAGGAAATAAATTATAAAACGTCGCTTATATTGCCTTTAAAACAATATTTCAAAATTCATGGTTAAATCAAATTTTATTTAACCAACCAGTGTCCGTATATAATTTTCTATCCAATGGCCAAGTGATACTTAAAATTTAATTTTAGTACTTTTTGAAAGGATATATATCATTTCAATCCAGATCAGGGTCATAGGTATTTATCATTTCAACCCTTAATTCATTTTAATGACTAACCCCGGGTTTATTCGATGCCCGTAATATCTAGGGTAATGATTGGGATTAATCAACACAACAGTGGTCATATATAAATAAATGTTAACAACAGGTAAATTTACACAATTAACATCAATATGTCAAACATATCAAATTCAAGTCATTCATCACATCATTACATACAAACAGTCAAATATCATATAAATTTACCAATTATCAGGTGTCAGGTTTTAAAACAGTAATTAATTGTCAAATTTTAACTTAATTGTAAAATTAAATCTAACGGTCAAATTAAACTACACTATCGATGTGAATCAATATAAATATGCAAATTAAACTGTCAAACATCAATCCAAATAACCATATCATGACATAATATTATTTTGACTAATATTAGAATACTTTATTTAAGCGTGAGTGGGTTAAATCACTCACCTTGGTTCTGTATGTGATTGAAATTCCAATTTAGCCCAAAATTTGACTATCTTAGAATCAGTACAAACCAGCGCGATCGCGAAGAGCTCGTCAATACGATTCCAACGCAACAAACCGCGTGTCAATTGGAGCTCGTATGAAAAAGTTATATAAGTTAACGCGATTGAAAAATAAATAATTAATTAATTGAAAATGGCCACAAAATGGCATGACAATGCCACGTCACCGTGTGTTATACGTTACCTGCTACATAGCTTACAAACAACGAACCCATTTTCTTCCTAAAACCTGCAACTTTGACCGATCCTCACACCCATGTCCGGCCACTATTTGATGCAAGACCACCACCATCGCGAAGCCATCATCGAGCAGCACCAATGCCTGAAATACCATCACTTCCGGCTACCTGTAGGACCCATTCCGCCACCATGAAATCAGGGTTTTGAAACCCTAAATCGTCAATTCTGGCCAACTTGATTGATTACAGACCGCATGACCGCCACCGTTCAACTCCATACGTCGATCCCCATAATACCCATATCTCCGATTTTCCTAAAATCGCTCGAATCGAAAATGCCCAAATCTCCCCTTTATTCACGTTTTCCCACTTTGACTGCATTTTCCCATTGATTCAAATGTTGTTTCAGAAAACGGACACTTCCCATCAGTTCATATCGTCGAGACCTTTCCAAAAACATATTTTTCGATATGGTTTGAAACATTTGAATTTTTGACGATGTTTTCGGGTCTGTAATCGCCATTAACAGAGATTAGATTTTGAATTTAGGCATTAGGACTAAGAAGAAGAAATAGAGGCCACTACTAGGTCTGAAAATGATAATTTATAGTGTTCATCAAATGAGTTTAGATGCATACGCCCGTTTTGCCCAAAATAGACCGCTTATTGTCAAAACGGTTACATTTTTGCGTATTTATAATTCTGATCGAAAACCCAACAATATATATCGAAACTAATGTTTTTGATGCTTTTGAGTTGATTGGAATAGGTCACAAGTCCTAATTCCATCGTATTCAAAAGTTACTATTCACAATCAGTGTAACACCCCACCTCCGCTAGGGTCACTCACAAAGGGAATGCACTAGGTTTGGTGAAGCATTATCGAGGTAAACATTCACAGAAATATTACAAGACAGAACATGTATAAAACAACGGAAGTAAAACAAATTTCATTACCTTATAAAATAAGGTCTAAAGCCTTTTACATCAAAACATGTCTTGCAATAGTAAAGAAGCATAAAACCTTTCCATAAATCATTCCCCAAAATAAAGCGGTAAAGCAGCCATAGCCAAGGGAAGACCAAGCTATACATGATGACCTTCAAGCATAAGAGGTCCGAACTAAACAACAGCATTTCCTCCCTGAAAACCTGGGGGGGGAACGGAAGACAAAGAGGCGAAAGAAAACAGAGTCAGTCATAAAGACAGGTAAGTCCTATCTACTTCCAATATAAAAACAGGTAAAGGTAACATGACATGCATAAACTGAAAGTAAACATAAGGATGACGACAAGATAGATAAGCTAAACCAAGATAACTGGATGAACTACTGTAGCAAGATAAACTAAGGTATCATGATAAACTACGGTGTCAAGATAAATCAAGGTATCGCATCGTCAGGTTTCTATCAAGTATACTATCCCAAGGTATCTATCATGTATAACATCCCACGGTATCTATCATGTATAACATCCTAGGGTATTTATCATGTATATTTGCTCTGCAGCTCCCGTACTAGTATCCCAACCCGTGTCATGAGTTAACTATAAAATGTCTCTTGAGCAAAGTCATGAAATGGTCCATGTCAACCTAATATATCGCGTACATATGTTTTCCTAACTCGTATGTTTCTTTCCATGTATAAGTTTAGTCCTTTGCCGTAGGCCGTACGGGCTTTCCCATGTAAATCTATACCACCTCAACGTAGTACCATTTTATCCTTGATGTTGTTTTGGACTGCTACCCTTGATCTGGTTATGTTTTCTTACCATGAACTATCGCGTGTTCACTTAGGATTTATTCCACCTAGGACCACTAGGGATGATGCTACCTAATGAATGTTTCCGTGTCTCGGTTTGGGTTCAAGACACCTAGGGCCACTAGGGATTATGCCACCCGTCAACCACGCCCTTTATCCCACGTATGTATCGTGAATCGTTTTCCATGTCTAGACGCACATGTATCTCAATGTGCCATCCGAGTTCCATGCCAGGGAAAATCAAGAAATACGGAACTCGGTGGGGAGCTTTAAGTCATCTGCCGATGCAGATATCAAGGTCTGTTTTTGTATCCGTGGCTATGGTCCCACGTGACCCCTTCCTCAACTACTGAAAGGCAATCCAAGAAAAATCATGTATGAGAACTACATCCCGGCCCCACAATAGCCCCACTTTCCTATTGGCCAACCTCACCCATAACTCGATAGCAAGTATATGGTTTGTTGGGAGTTCTCTGCCTTTCCGTACGTACACGCTTGACTAAAGATGGTAGGTAGTCGACGACGCGCTATCCAGGGCATAAATCAAGTATCGTCGACTCCACGCTAATCCATCCCCGTCTTTAGGTTGCTCGCACAGCAACCAAGGCATACTCTTGGTTCTTCTATCGCAGACCTTAACCTCTGTGGGCCCAGGCGGATCATCTGCAACCTCACAGAGGGATACCAAGAGTACCCTCACGTCCCCCTAAGCTACTGCTTCATCACCCAGTTCGTTGGAGCCTTTATCTAAGTCAGATAATTTGCTCCTCCTCGTGTGTTTAAGCGATGACCTACCGTATCGGGTTACTCATCTATCTGTGAACTGGTCCAAATCCCTTAACTAAGAATTATTACTTAGTTTCCTAAACTAAGGTTTACCACTTAGTCACCTTTCCCGTTATCCTTGTTAATCCCGGTTTTCCACCTAGTCCCCTGAACTAGGGTTTTGTCTAATGGGTTAAGTATTGTCATTTAAGTTCATGACTTAACCTGCCTACAAATCATGTCAAGATTTGGCTAAGTATTCAAGTCCAAGACCTAGCCCTACAAGTTGGTTAAGTATACCAAGAAGCTCGTGACTTAACCCTATTCAATCATCAAGTCAAATTGGTTAAGTATTTGTTTATCTTAACCCTATCAGATTATCGTGTTAGATTGGTTAAGCATAGATTATCTTAACCTCATCGGATTATCGAGTCGGATTGGTTAAGTATAGGTTAACTTAACCCCATCCACTAATCGTATTATAATGGTTAAGTATATTTAAACGGTCTTGTGACTTAACCCTATCAAGTTCTCATATTAGATTGGTTAAGTATGGTTGCTTAACCTCATCAAATCATCATGTATAATTGGTTAAGTATAAGTTACTTAACCTCATTGAATTATCAAGTTTAGATTGGTTAAGTGTTTAACTTAACCCCATCGAATTACCGTGTTTAGATTGGTTAAGTGTAAGTTACTTAACCTCATCTAATTACCGTGTTTAGATTAGTTAAGTGTAGGTTACTTAACCCCATCTAATTATCGTGTTTAGATTAGTTAAGTATATATTAGTTAACCCCATCTAATTACCGTGTTTAGATTAGTTAAGTATAGATTACCTAACCCTATCTAATTACCAAGTTGGATTAGTTAAGTGTGGATTAGCTTAACCCCATCCCCTAACTGTATTTTACGGTTAAGTGTCATTGAGAAATCAAGTCTAGTTTCACTTAACCTACCCATTCATGTCATATCGGTTAAGTGTCATTAGTCAAGTTTACTTAACCTTATCATGTGGCATTAATTAAATTAATGCACTCTCAACCTCTCACATTAGACCTTGTTGTGGTTACTAGTTAAGCCGAGTGTGACGGCCCGCCCCGCACCAACCGACATTTACTCCAAAAGTGCGTTGTACACGTGTCCAGTTAGCACGGAACGGGTCATCAGAAGGAAAAGGAAGAAGGAAATGAACATACAAAGAACCTGTAGAATGTCTCACAGCGCATGGAGTAAAATATAATATTAATAATATATTTGACATAAAACAGGTGTGACAGTGCATAAGCTGATAACTAAAATCAACATCAACATCAGAGCAGCGGAAATCCAAATACAGCTTATTACAACTTTCCAAATTTACTGTCTCTAAACAAAAGAAAGCTAAAGTAGAAGATGCACCACTAATGCCCAAGCAGTGATCTTCAACAACACAGGGAGAATACTATATATATATTACGTGGAAGCCTCCTACTCGTCTCCGGATCATCAACCCGTGCATCTCCAGCTAACATGTCTCTAGTCTGCTCGTGTGAGCACCCAGAGTAATAAGAGGAGACATAAAACTCTAGGTCAGACATAAATCCTGGTATGAGCGATAAGCATCTAAACAGAACAATAACAGGTATATTAAACCATACCTGGACCCGCAACCAAAGAGTTAGTACCACATACCGTACAATACTCTAAGATGCCATAATAAATAGTGTAAAGAATACGGGGGTGGGGTGTGCATGTCATAATGATAACAAACAAATCAACCATAGCAACCATCCTCACATCCCTCACTCAGTGCGTAAAGCATACGATGTCCACCACTGTCAATCACCAGACCCATTGAAGTAGTGACGGAGTTCGACTTGTACAACTACTGCTACTACCAAGCTTACCACGTGGAGTCATGACCAAATCTTTACAAATGACCCCACTTCCTTGGTTTATAGCCCTTTAGTTGTACCTAGGCCATTGCAGCCCTGAATCCGTTCACGTACTTCCCATGCATAGTGATCCAAAGTCATAGACAACGATAGCCCCTTGGCACACGTCCCGCAGCAAAGCCCAATCATGAAGCGAACCCATTGGTTCCCAAATAGATCCTGAGCTCTAACTTCCCATATTGGGCTACCTTTGCATCTCGGGTTTTGGTCATCATCTTCATCCGGATCGGTCTCCATCATTCGGGTCGAATCGCGCCTCCTGCATCGGATCGGGTCGAGGTTCCCCAGACGACCGGGTCGTGCTCCTCTATTTCCTCGTGAATCCAGTCTCCATCGGATCGGATCGGCCATCACTTCAAGTGCACCGGATCGGGTCGCCCTACAAGCTCCGGGTCGGATCGTGTGACTCCCTTCGGTTCGGATCGTCCTTCAGGCTTCAAGCTCCAGTGCGTTGCTTCGGATTGGTTCGTGGTAAGAGGCTCGGATCGGATTGCATCATCGGATCGTGGTCTTCAAGCATCGGCGGATCGGGTCGTGCCATCGGTTCGGATCGCCTTTGCTTCCACCGATCCGGTCTGGTTCGGGCTGATTTCCTGCAGTTCTTCCAGCGAGCAGATTACGCCATTCGACGGCGTTTTTGACAAATCTAACACTTCTAATCAATCATAAAACACACCATAAAGTCATAGCAACATGTAACAGCAACCACAAACACCAAACAACAATTCAAATGAAGCAAAATGGATCAAAAGTGGCCAAAACTCCTAATTTTCCCTTAAGCATGTTTAAGTAAAACTATAGGGTTAACGAAACTTAATCAAATCGAACCAAATTTCCAACAGTAGCATAAAATATTATTTAAGAATTTCTAAACATTTTTCCAGATTTTATTTGTGTATAAATTCGCTAATTAACACTAATTACCCCTTAATCAACCGTAATTAGTGAGAAATCATGCAAATCACTCACCTTCGCCACAAAATAAAACACCAAATCTGAAATACTCTCTGTTTGGGTCGAATTTCTATGTATAGCAGCAGCTCCAACCTTGCTCTGTTGCTATTTGGCCTTGTTTTGATGTAGTTTAGGCTTAATCTTCACTAAAAATGTGTTTTGGAGTGGTTTTAGAGGATGGAAGCCATTACTAAAGTCTCAAGAAGGTTTGTGGCGGCTCAAAACTGAAATGAAAGTGACTTCCTAACCCTAATCAGCCCTCCTATGCCTCTAAACCCGAAATTCCCCTCTGGGCCTAGCTGCTAATCACTCGGTTAAGCCCAATTAAGCTGTTTTTCGCCATCTGAAACTTGTTTCAGCCATATCTCCCAAACGGTGAGTCCGTTTGGCTATTATGACCACTCTAGGGAAAGAGAAACCATCATCCGGAGCCAATGGAAGTAGTTTCAGGTCAAAATTCCTTTCCAGTCAAAAGTTATGGCCAAAACAGTACCAACTAGGGTTAAAATGGTCATTTAAAAATCGGGAAAAATCATGGACATGGGAAATGATCCTAATAGTCGTCTCCCAAAGTTACATGACCATACGACTTCGTATGTGACAAAAATAAATATTCTACGATCCTATGATGCTTAGAATGCGGGTCGTTACACCGGGCGGGTCCGGGTAGTTTTACACCACAACCTAGTCTAACCTCGGGTTTCCAAGCGCTATATGACCAACTTCTCGCATTGGGTCCTATTGTTTGTAGCCACTGGATTTGCCGGGCGGGTCCCGGCAGATTTATGCTACAAACTCAACCCAACCTCGAGTTGGCCACTTCCATGTTTTTCTACGTGTCATGTTCATGTCAAATTTAGACCCCTTTTTAAGTCCATGTTTTCATGTAGCCCCATGTCAAGTTTTCGTGTCATATTCACGTTATTTATCATTACATGTTACATGTAATTTCATGTCACGATCATAGCCAATTTTCAAGTTTGCCTCAACCACCCAAAGCGTATCCCCAACGCACATGAAAGCGAATCAACATATTTGGGATAATATGACAAAGATGGGTACAAGACGGCAAAGATGAATCCCAAGTTAAACATTGTGAAAATTGAGGCGAAGGTGTTCACATAACTAGCATACTGCATATTGGCCTTTAAACATGCACGATGTCATAAAGGGATTGGCCACAAACGTGAATAATATCATAAAGGATTTGGCCTCAAGCATGCAAAGTGTCATAAGGGGTTTTGGTCTCAAACATGCATAATATCATAAGGGGTTTGGGTTCATTTATATGCATACGCCCCAAGTCATGTTCATGCACATATTTCACAAGTCAAAGTGGTTCCAAATGTTCATGCCAACATCCACAAGTAAAGGTTCAATCTTGCATGGCAAACTAAGTCCAATGCAACATGAGTAACTTGATTTAGTCACTAAACATAGCCTAAAGTCATAGGTTCAAGCAAAAGAGACATGACAAGGTTCATATAGGCTAGCATACTTAGTTTAATCTCGTTTTATTCCATGCCATCATTAAAACTACCGTTTAGATCTAGAAGTAGCTAGAACTTACATAGCGTGGCAAGAGAGCTAGGAGCATGAATCGTCTTGATGATGAAAGGTGGCTCCTTTGTTGAAGAATCGTCATGACTACCCTCGATTTGACATAGGAAGCTTGCACCTTTTGCTTCGGATCTAGTTTGAATGCATAGTCTCTAGGAATTGGAGATGGAGGCCATGATCAATCGACATTTGGGCAGCACTTCGTGGCATGAGTGATTTGTGAGGGTTTAGGGTAGGCTTAGGGGTGATTTTATAGAGATTAGGACTAGTTTAGGCCCTTAGATTAACCCTAGGATAGATCTGAACCCTCAAAATCTGCCACAGGCCATCAGAACAGAGCACAAGGCCAAGCAGGTGCACCCAGGCCAAAGTGGTCGGACCACCCAGGTCGACACCTATGTCGACTGGGCAGTCGACCTGCCCCCTGGGCGTGTCGACTCCCCAGTCGACCTAGGGCTTGGGCGGGAATTTTCCCGCCCAATCTGTTTGGCTCCAGATTTGAATTTTCGAGCTGTTTTTGAACTTGAATTTTTCTGAAAACTTTGACGGGCCATAACTGGGTCATATGGACTCCGATTTTCGAAAACTCGGACTCTATTTCGCGTATTTTTCCGAGACGAACACAATGGAACAGTCTGTTTCCCCTGATTCAGATTTTATAATTAAATTCTGCCTTGATTCTTGTCTTAACACGTTATTAAAATTCGGGTTGTTACATTCTTCCCTCCTTTAAGGATTTCGTCCCCGAAATCTCCAAGTTAGGAAGAACGCATCCTACCATCCGTCATCCATCTACTCAAAACATCATCCACAGGCAACCATTGTCCTTAGGCGATTTCTAATGCCATATGAACATATGTAGAACGTGTGTGTATATGCTCCTTAGCTAATGCTAATGATCAGGCCTGAATGATCTTTCTAATGCAAAAATATGTTTAGTGCCATGAATCCAACATGTATCAAATAGCCCTACTCATATAAGTACTATATGCGTGCACAAACATTCATTCATATGCCACATCCACATGATAACATATTAAATTTCATCCATAACAAGTATAAACACTCGTGCATATGCAACGTGAAATGTGACTGAGTCGATCTAGTGTCTAATGTGTATTCGCGCATCCACGAGCAACCACTTGCAACCATTTGCAACCATATCAATCATAACATGTTTCAAATACATGTTTACATACATAGAGTTCTACCTAAAGTTCCCAAGATAGGATCGAGGAGATAAACAAGATAAACTCCTTACAGGGTTTGCAACGGAAACAGGATCGAGAGGATATCCACCAAGCGATAGCATGCAAGCAAGCCCTACAGGAGAACCAGGGATCAACGATATAATCTTAAAAAGAGATATGATGCGCGTGTCTAAGCCGCATTTCCTTGAGCTTAATTCCATTGTGCCTTGACCACCTTTTGACTTCATGATTCTCGTAGCCCCTTGATTCCTATTTCCAAGGTATGAGTCGAAACTCATTTCACTGTCGCCTCTCGTTCCTTTTTCACTTATTATTTTCTATAATACTTGGCTCAACCATAACTGCGTACTCATGGTTTCATGCAAGCTTTCCAACCATTCACTAGCGAATCTTGGATCTCGTTTACCTACTAAGAGGTATTCCACGCAGAAGAACTTTCCCTTGAAAACAACTGATGCCAGCCATGTTGCCCGGTGTACTTACTAGGGTGATTCCTACAACCCATGCTTAAGCAGAATGAACCATCCGCCTTATTGGCGAACATTACTCGATCGGATTAGAGATTTCCGATAAATGCATCAAGAGATTCTAGGTAACTAACCATGACAGAACTCATAAGGTTACACGAGACTTCGAGGGTATTACCAAGGCAAGTTAAGAGTTTAACTACCCTCCTTTCAAAACCGAGAATGGTATCCCTTACTGGATAACCACTTCATCCCTAGAATCCATCCATAGCTCAACAATAGAAGCATTGTGAGACGACCCGAATTCCCGTTCAGACGGAAACAAGGTTATCTTTGGAATATAACACAGAAACATATAATAGCAGAACAGAATTAAATAAATACACCAGAATGAACAACAAAATATACTGGATAAAAGTAATCATCAGAGTTACACAGTATACAGGATCTTACTTAGTACAAATACAGTTCAGCTATACATAAATGTCTACAGCGGAAATAAACAAAATATGTACAATAGGAGCTGAACAGCATAAAAAGAGATAAATGATAGAATCCATCTTCAGCTCCAGCTATCCTGAAAGAACCAGCTAAACCTGAATACAAGGCTGCCCGTGTAGAAAAAGGGGCACCTGAGTTTGAAAGTGAAACAAACTACGAGTCAGTCATGGGACTGGTATGAGAAATCCACTCAACACATATATAATTGGCTAATCACAGGACCACGCCACTTTCGTGGAACGGGTTTACTCCATTGGATTGCCAGTGCTTTAAAACAAATATTTCTTTTAAACATCGCTATGCTTTTTATAAAAATGAAGCCGTTATAAGACTCAGTTCCCATCACACAATGCAACGCAAACCGGAGGATAGAGTTTTACCTTATAATGGCCAAAATATGCTTGATACGAATAAAACAAAGGCAATTGATATTATTGCTAGTGTCTATATGTTTTGAAAACACTTTCAAATCATAACTATCAATCATAGACGGCATGGGTACCATATCTCATGTCGCCATATATATATACAATCAAAACCGCACGATGCTGTATTTGGAAATTGGATTTCCGTCATGAACCAAGGCAAAAGATGGTCCTTACCGAATTCGTGACTCTCTAGCCCGAGCCACAGGACCCAGACTCAGGTGGGCACTTGGAGCGACAGGGCCGGTCCACCGATGTGGATTAAAATGCCTGAACAACACGTTTCCCCGCCCTTTGGGGCGTAAACGAGCCAACGAATGACTCCATCGGACCTGGATCGTCCGATCAAACCGAGGCGCCTCGCAACAGCAACAACCACATAGGTGAAAAGTATATAAATGTCAGGGCTGGTAGGTCACTAACACCACCCTAGCTAGAAAGAAACGCATGCCCTCCCTGAGGTCCTTCTCCCGTTTTAGGTTCATACCGGGGTGTGAGGCTCGCGAATTCACGTTATACACAAAGCTACGCCACACAGGCGGTGCTTTGATCATCACCACAAGACTTTGCTTTTCAACAGAAGCCCTGATCACTGCATCTTAGCATGCCACACAGGCAATTCACGCCATGCGATTGATGTCCATCGATATACAACCTCTGAGCTTGTACGTCTCAGAGGAGGGCGTTAAGCAAAAGAATAAATTCTCCGCCGCCAAACAGATGTATATTTAACAGAGATCAATCAACACAGAATAAAATCCAATGTCGGACACACAGTCCATTTACAAGTCCGTTCTGGGTCTGAACGAAACCGGAGGCACTAAATACCTCGCAAACCCATCGATCACCACGTACGTCTGGACGATCACCACTCATTATCCATATTTCGGGATGCCTCCCAATCAGGACCTCGGTTACCATCCAAACGAGGTGAAGATCTCCGGTCTTCGACCATCTTCTTCAACTTCGACTTTCAATCGTCGGTCAATTATTTGAAATGAGAATTAACTCGGCCTTCTCAAATAATTCACGTATATTTAGAATTTCAAATCAATTTATTTCAATGGTTAAATTATTCGACAACACCAATATTGTTCTTTAATGTAATTTTCACACCAAACACATTCAACCATCAAAAGCCACACAAATCAAGCAAATTTCAGTTTATTTCCATCCCATATCGCCTATGATATTTTATAACTATTTATCGCTATTTTTATTTATTTTAAAATAGCATTTTATTCAAAACGACGCTTCGGGCCATAAGGCGGCCGTGGCGTTGTTTTTCTTCAGATTTGATTTACACATATCTGAAAATCTAACCGTTGGATCTTCACAAAATTTACATCATTAGAAAGGTCTTTTCAAAACGAATCCAACGGTTCCAGTTTCGGGAAATTCCGACGGTCGGATCTCCCGGTACAATCGTTTGAAGTTTCGATTTCAAAATACGAACTGCAGCGTCGTTATTCGATTAAATATATAATTATATATATATATAATCGCTTCTGGCGCTGTTTTTCTTTAGATTTGAATTAAACATTCCAGACAATCCAACCGTTGGATTTTTACAAGGTTGGTGCCGTTGGAAAGATTATTCCAAGGCGAACCCGACGGTTGAGGTTTCGGGAAAATCCAATGGTCGGATTTCCCGCATTAGTTGTTTGAAATCACGGTTTCAAAATACGAACTGCACGGCTTCGTTTCGTTTTAATTTTATTTATATTTATATATATTTATATAAATATAGTTCATTCAATAATTTCCATATCGTTTTCACTTCAAATATTTTTCTAACACCTTAAAATTTTGGAAAATTTCGCCATAACCTCCCCTGCACCGGGAGCATCGGGAAATCGCAAATAGCGTTCCCGGTCCTTCTAATCTCAAAAAGAAAAAGAAAAAGCCAAGCGGCTAGCCAACAGGCTCATAAAATCATCACCCAAACAAAGCAGTAAATGTGTACCTATTTGTCGGGCACAAAATTTTATTCCTCTTCTCTAGCCCCTTTGCTATAACCTGTTCAATGAATATGTATGTACATATATACACAGTTCTTATCATTTATCATTTTCTATTCGACTTCATATTTGATTTCTATTTGGTTTAAAAACACCATTCATTCTAATGTTACATAAATAGGTGCAAATCATTTCATTAGCTAATTAATGAATATTTCAACTCATATATGTTTATTTTGAACAAGTGGCTATTTTTAACACTTCACACTTCAACGATTTATGCATACAATAAAAATGTGATTTTTATTGTAAAACAATTCATTCCAAAACACTATTTTTCTATATAGTTCAAGTTGGTGATAAAATAGGATTTTTATCATCAAATATTTTATTTCAAAATATGAATACCATTCAACACATGAATTTCTAATCAACGAATGAATATCAATTCAACACACGAATGTTTCTATAGTTTTTATATATAGATAAAAATGTGATTTTTATTATCGAACAATTTATTCAAAATATGAATACCATTCAACACATGAATTTCTAATCAACGAATGAATATCAATTCAACACATGAATGTTTTCTATAGTTTTTATATATAGATAAAATGTGATTTTTATTATCGAACAATTTATTTCAAAATAGGAATACCATTCAACACATGAATTTCTAATCAACGAATGAATATCAATTCAACACATGAATGTTTTCAATAGTTTCTATATATAGATAAAAATGTGATTTTTATTATCGAACAATTTATTTCAAAATATGAATATCATTCAACACATGAATTTCTGATCAACGAATGAATATCAATTCAACACACGAATGTTTCTATAGTTTTTATATATAGATAAAAATGTGATTTTTATTATCGAACAATTTATTTCAAAATATGAATACCATTCAACACATGAATTTCTAATCAACGAATGAATATCAATTCAACACATGAATGTTTTCTATAGTTTTTATATATAGATAAAATGTGATTTTTATTATCGAACAATTTATTTCAAAATATGAATACCATTCAACACATGAATTTCTAATCAACGAATGAATATCAATTCAACACATGAATGTTTTCTATAGTTTTTATATATAGATAAAAATGTGATTTTTATTATCGAACAATTTATTTCAAAATAGGAATACCATTCAACACATGAATTTCTAATCAACGAATGAATATCAATTCAACACATGAATGTTTTCTATACAATGAATAAATATAGTTTAAGCATATGAAAATAATTCAAACACAAGAATATTATTCAAAATTTCGGCAGCATAACGGCAGGGTAGTTAAACCGGGACCGTCCCTAGTACGGCTCCTCGCTCTACCTTAAAACCTCGCGGTTTTTGACAATGGGGATCATGCATCTAGTTCGCACGCAGGCGGCATGTATATATTTATTTCATTTCCACAAACTAATCCTATGTGGTTTCAACCAAATATTTCTCAACCACAAATGGGTATTTTTCAACCACAATCAACCAATATCAATCACAAACAATCCCAAACAATCATTCGCTATCAATCAATTTTCACAACAATTTCAATCAATAAATATCGTCCATGGTTTGTGGACGAGGGGCGTATATATATATATTTATATATGGCAATTCACTTTTATTTCACACATATATAATATATTTTTTTTCAGAAATCTCACCAATAGCTATCCAACTTCACTTAGAGAAATCTTCGCCTTTACGACTCTGTCGCTTCGTTGCCTTTATTCTCTACATATGTAAAAATCGAATTTTTACTATGTTATTCAATATATAAAAATCGAATCTTGACTTCACTATTCAATAAATAAAAATCGAATTTTGACTTCGCTATTCAATATATAAAAATCTGATTTTGACTTCGCTATTCAATATATAAAAATCTGATTTTTCCTTTTAAAGTTCAAATCTTTTTTTTTTTTTTGAAGTTTAAACCTTTTCCAAAAAATCAGTTTTTATATGCTTTTGAAAATCAGTTTTTATTCTTTAAAAAAAATCAGTTTTTATTCTTTTTAAAAATCAGGTTTTTAATTCTTTAAAATCAGTTTTTAATACTTTTTTTAAAATCAGTTTTTACTTTTAATTGAAATCAGTTTTTCCTTTTAATTAAAATCAGTTTTTACTTCCTATAAAATCAGTTTTTAAATCCTATAAAATCAGTTTTTTTATCTAATTAAAATCAGTTTTTAAATCCTATAAAATCAGTTTTAAAATCTTATAAAATCAAAATTCAAAGATGAAAATAAAATAAAATATAAACAATTTACCTGCGAAGAAAAAAAGGGGGGGGGAAGGAAGAAGGCGTCGGCGGCAGGCGGTCTTCAGTGGTGGTGGCGTCGCTGCTTCGGGGGGGGCTGCTCGATGTCAGGGTCGGCGGCTTCGAGGATTTTGGGTCTTCAATCGAGGGAGGGAGGACAGGCGGTGATGGGCGGCGCTTCCCGGGGCTGCGGCGCGATAGTTTTAGGGTTTTTTTTCTGTTTAACTGAATCGAAATGAACGGGGGGGGGGGGGGGGCAGAACGAAGATAAAGGGGGGAGATTATATTTTATTTTTTTTATTTTATTTAATTATTTATATTTTGCAAAAAGGTTGACTTTTACATACGACCTCGAAACGAGGCCCACCGCCTGTCGTCCATAGCGTTTCACCCCCATTCCGAACACAATGGGATATGTATCGCAAGCTGATTCGATTGTTACAATCAGTTTCCTTTTGAATTTACATTTAAATTACTATATTGAATTTTAAACGTACATTTCAAATTACCGGGGCCACATACTGACTAGAAAAATTCCAGAAAAAATATTTTCTAGCTTCGTATTGACGATACGGTCCTAACAAAACTAGTTTCGTCGAATTCTGAGACCGTTTGAAAAATGGCCAATTTCCAGTCGATTAAAATCAACTGAAACTGGTCAAACGCGTTTTCCTTTGCCACGCTCACATATTGATTCGAAAAATCATGAAATTTGAAACCTAACAATAACTTGACACTGCGGATCTATCAAAAGTGGTTTCATCCAAATCCGAGGTCGTTTGCAAAATGTCAATTTTTAAAGGCCTGAATTCCATAGCGACTATTCAGAATTTTCAACTGGACATATCTTTTGATTCCCGCTATCAAATTTCGATTGGTCGGATTCGTTGGAAAGATATCATCAATTAGATCCTAATGTTTTTGGTTTCACTAAAATCCGGATTGTTTTGCATCCGGTATATTCAATTGAAGTTTGAAATCGAATTATCGAACTACCGCGCCATTTTCAATTCTATATATAATTATAATTAATTATATTCGTTTTCAAATGTCGATTCAAACTCAGTTTTCATTGCCATTATTTAAAATATTTATTTTAAATATTTAAAATCCATTATTTTAGCCAATTTAAAATTTTTAAATTGGTTCAGATTTTCTGGGTCATTACAATCTCCCCTACTTAAAACTTTTCGTCCCCGAAAAGGAATAAAGTCGAAAGTGGTTTGATAAATCTACGATCACACAACACAACAACCAATCCAATTGTTTTTAGCCTTTCAAAGCCATACAAATTAATTCCTATTTTTCTTCTAAAATCATTCAAACAATTATAATAGAATAGAGAATTAAATGGTGAGGTAAAGTATGGTAAATATACCTTGCACCGGAGTCAATCAGAGATATCTACTCGGCATCTGGGATAAGCTTTCTGAATGCTCTCCTCGGTTTCCCAAGTACAATCTCTCGGATCTCCACTCCATTGCACTTTGACTAAGTGAACCTTCTTGTTCCTCAGCTCTTTGGTTTCTTTGTCGATGATCTTCAGCGGCTCACGCCTCACGGCTAATTTTGGAGTAATTTCAATATCCTGTTGAGCTGCTTCTTCCACGATCAAGTCTGGATCATGAACGTGCTTTCGAAGTTGAGATATATGAAATACATCATGAACTCCAGGCAACCAGTCAGGCAGTTTGACCCTATAAGCGAGAGTTCCAATCCGTTCCAGAATAGGAAACGGACTAATGAATTTGGGTGCTAACTTTCCAGTTTTACCGAACCGGATAACTCCTCTCATCGGCGATACTTTCAAATATACATAGTCGCCAACTTCAAAGGATATATCTCTTCTTCTTCTATCGGCATAGCTCTTTTGTCGGCTTTGAGCGGCGAGTAATCGCTTCTTAATAAAATCGACTTTGTCGGCAGCTTCTCGAATCATATCAGGACCCAACACAAGTCTATTTCCTGGCTCGACCCAACAAGCAGGCGATCGGCACGGTCTACCATATAATGCTTCGAATGGCGACATTGTCAGACTCGCCTGGTAGCTGTTGTTATAAGAGAATTCAGCCAAATGCAGATGGTCTTCCCATGATCCACCGAAATCTAGAATACAAGCCCGCAATAGATCTTCTAAAATGCGATTCACCCTCTCAGTCTGACCGTCTGTCTGAGGATGATAAGCGGTGCTCATGTTTAACTTCGTTCCCAGCTCGACTTGAAATGCTTCAAAGAATTTGCTAGTGAATATTGTATCTCTATCACTGACTATACTGAGCGGCACTCCATGTAGTCTAACTATTTCCCTGAAGTATATCTGCGCCAGACTCTAAGCAGTTCTGTTTGATTTGACAGGTATGAAATGGGCGGTCTTCGTGAAGCGATCTACGATCACCCAAATACTGTCATTTCCTTTTCTGGTTCTGGGCAGACCATCGATGAAATCCATAGAAATATGTTCCCACTTCCAGCCAGGAACTTCTAGCGGTTGTAATAATCCGGCTAGTTTCTGTTGGTCGCTTTTGACTAGCTGGCAAGTAGGGCATCGGCTAACATATAAGGAAATGTCCCTCTTCATTGACTTCCACCAGAAAGTGCATTTGATGTCATTATACATTTTGCTTACTCCCGGATGGATACTGAGTTTTGACTTGTGGCATTCATCCAGTACTTCCTTTCGAAGTTCAGGAATGTTAGGAACGCATATTCGACCTTTGAGCCTTAAAATCCCATCATTATCAACTTGAAAACTCGAGGGTTCGCCTTGTTGAATTATCCCTCTGATCTTCTGAATGAAGTGATCATCCTCCTGAAGAGTAGATATCTTATCTAACAATGAAGTCGTGATAATAAAACTGGCGATCATTACATTCTTTCTGCTTAATGCATCAGCCACGACATTGGCTTTCCCTGGAGTATATATAATTTCAAAGTCATATGCTGCAAGAAACTCCAACCAACGCTGCTGCCTCAAATTCAAGTCTTTCTGAGTGAACAGATATTTTAGCGACTGGTGATCTGTAAACAGTTCAAATCTCTCGCCCAGAAGATAGTGTCTCCAGATTTTCAAAGAGAATATGATAGCCAATAACTCAAGATCATGAGTTACGTAGTTTTTCTCGTGCGGTTTCAGTTGACGGCTAGCATAAGCAATCACTTGACCTCTTTGCATTAACACTGCCCCAAGGCCTTCTCTAGAAGCATCAGTCCAGACTTTTAAATCTTGGTTGCCATCGATGATGGTTAACACTGGAGCTGTCGTTAATCTCAACTTCAGCTCTTCGAAAGCCTCCTCACTCTCTTGAGTCCATTTGAATTTAGAATGCTTCTTTGTAAGCTTTGTTAAGTGACCAGATATCTTCGAAAAGTCTTTAAAGAACTTCCGATAATAGCTAGCCAATCCGAGAAAACTGCGGACTTCAGTGGGGGTACTGGGCTGTTTCCAATTCTGAATAGCTGTGATTTTGCTTGGATCCACAGCGATTCCATCTTTCGATACGACATGGCCCAGAAATTTCACTTCATCCTGCCAGAATATACATTTGGAAAATTTGGCTTTTAATACATTCCGTCTGAGGATTTCTAACACCTGTTCCAAATGTTTTTCATGTTCGGCCTTTGATTTAGAGAAGATTAGAATATCATCAATAAAAACCAAAACAAATTTATTCAATACTCCTCTGAATACCCTGTTCATTAGATCGACGAAGTAAGCAGGGGCGTTACATAAGCCGAACGGCATTACTAACCACTCGTAGAATAAGTCGGGGCCTCTGAACGCTGTCATTGGAACACACTCTTCGGCAATTCGAAGTTGATGGAAACCTGTAGCTAGGTCCATTCGTGAGAATACTTGTGCTCCATTTAATCGATCTAACAAATCATCAATCCGCGGCAATGGATACTTGTTCTTTATTTTCTGTTTGTTCAAATCACGATAATCCACACATAGACGTAGAGTACCATCAGATTTTGGGACAAATACCACTGCTGCACCCCAATCAGAGAAACTAGGCCTGATCAGACCTTTCCATACTAGCTGTCGTGTTTGATTGTCTAATTCCTCCTTCTCTTTCAAGGACATTCTTCGAATAGCGTGAACTACCGGCCTTGCATTGGGAATCAAAGCAATCTTGAAATCTATTTCTCTTTGCGGAGGTAAGCGAACAACTTCTTCGAACACATCCGCATAGTTTTTGACAACAGGAATGTCTTTGATGAGGTCAGGAATATTCTCTGTGATTTCAGGGACATTTTCTATTTGGGCTGGAGAAACATCGAGAGCTGACCAGAAATCTTTTCTATTTGAAGTCGGGCCTTCGCATGGTATGGTTATATAATTTCCCAATTGTGCTTTTGCCTTTACAACTCTCTCGGCGCATCTAACCTCCGCTTCATATTTGGTTAGCCAGTCCAATCCCAGAATAAGATCGAATTCATTAAAATTCATGACGATAGAGATAACAGGGAATTTATAGCAAGAAAAAGAGACAGGTACTGCACAAATCCAACTAAGATTAATGGAACCCCCAACTGGATTTTGGACTGTCATTGGTTCTTTGAGCTTTTTCAATCTCAAATCCAACTTCTTGACTGCACTCTTTGCAATAAAGCTTCGTGACGCGCCTGTGTCAAACATCACTTTAACTGGAACTTTTTTGACATTGAGCGTGCCTTCTAAAACATCAGACTTTTCCTGAGTAGACGAGGATGCAAGTACTTCCACCACTTCATTTATATTTACTTCTTTAGGTTTCTGAGGTAGCGGGCAGTTTTTCGCAATATGCCCGGCTTGGTGGCACTTATGGCATCCTCTTTTCTCTTGTAACCTCTTACCGGATTTAGACCCATCCTTTACTTGTTTCCTTAGAGATCTGCAACTTATCGAAAGATGTCCTTTCTTATTGCAGTTATTGCATACGGCGGTCGTTACGGGTTCTTTCCCAGATTCAGCCCTTTTCCTCTTAGTACCGGGCTTTTTACGGATCTCAGACGTTGTACTTGCCTCAGGAATATCAATTTCTGACTCTGTTTTGTCACTACAACAAACTTCTTCTTCGTCGCGCAACATTCCTTTCTTGTCTAGATCTTCGTATTGATAAGCCATATAAATCATTTCTGAGAAAGGAAGCTTCACATGCCCCAATACTTTATTCCGGTATTTCCTTTGAAGCCCGTGAATAAATCTCAGATTTTTCCTCTTTGGATCTTGAATTAGATGAGGAGCAAAGTGAGAAAGTTCATTGAATTTCTTATGATATTCGAGAATTGTCATGTCTCCTTGTATCAGATAAGAAAATTCATCGCATAATCGCTCAGTTGCTTCGGGAGGAGTAAATCTTTCTAAGAAAATCACTTTGAATCTGCCCCAGGTGATATCACCTTCTGGATTATCTTTAATAACCGAATCCCACCAGAACAAAGCTTCATCTTTGAGAGCCCAGGAGGCCAGCAATCTTTTCTGGTCATCCCTAAGCTTTAATGCTTCGAAGATTTTCTCAGCCGAACGAATCCAAGCTTGCGTCTTCATAATAGATTCTTCACCAGAGAACGGTATTCCACCCATATTTCGATATTTGATTAATAGGGCCTCAATATCCGGTTCTGCATTCCTTCTGTTTCTGACACTCATTTTCTAGTACTTCTGCAAATGGCAGATCAAGTGTCAGGTCACAGAAAAGGTATTTTAAAATATAGAAACACATACTTCAAATGTAAATGTGTCTATCAAGGTGTAATTTCATTCTGCTTTACTCATACTAGGATATTACTGATCCTATCTGTATAGAGTTACCCGTCCTAGAACACTACTGGTTCTATTTCTGACGAGTTCGTTCAAATGTTATATTCCAGAACTAAGCTTAACCAAAGCTCTGATACCACGATGAGACGACCCGAATTCCCGTTCAGACGGAAACAAGGTTATCTTTGGAATATAACACAGAAACATATAATAGCAGAACAGAATTAAATAAATACACCAGAATGAACAACAAAATATACTGGATAAAAGTAATCATCAGAGTTACACAGTATACAGGATCTTACTTAGTACAAATACAGTTCAGCTATACATAAATGTCTACAGCGGAAATAAACAAAATATGTACAATAGGAGCTGAACAGCATAAAAAGAGATAAATGATAGAATCCATCTTCAGCTCCAGTTATCCAGAAAGAACCAGCTAAACCTGAATACAAGGCTGCCCGTGTAGAAAAAGGGGCACCCGAGTTTGAAAGTGAAACAAACTACGAGTCAGTCATGGGACTGGTATGAGAAATCCACTCAACACATATATAATTGGCTAATCACAGGACCACGCCACTTTCGTGGAACGGGTTTACTCCATTGGATTGCCAGTGTTTTAAAACAAATATTTCTTTTAAACATCGCTATGCTTTTTATAAAAATGAAGCCGTTATAAGACTCAGTTCCCATCACACAATGCAACGCAAACCGGAGGATAGAGTTTTACCTTATAATGGCCAAAATATGCTTGATACGAATAAAACAAAGGCAATTGATATTATTGCTAGTGTCTATATGTTTTGAAAACACTTTCAAATCATAACTATCAATCATAGACGACATGGGTACCATATCTCATGTCGCCATATATATATACAATCAAAACCGCACGATGCCGTATTTGGAAATTGGATTTCCGTCATGAACCAAGGCAAAAGATAGTCCTTACCGAATTCGTGACTCTCTAGCCCGAGCCACAGGACCCAGACTCAGGTGGGCCCTTGGAGCGACAGGGCCGGTCCACCGATGTGGATTAAAATGCCTGAACAACACGTTTCCCCGCCCTTTGGGGCGTAAACGAGCCAACGAATGACTCCATCGGACCCGGATCGTACGATCAAACCGAGGCGCCTCGCAACAGCAACAACCACATAGGTGAAAAGTATATAAATGTCAGGGCTGGTAGGTCACTGACACCACCCTAGCTAGAAAGAAACACATGCCCTCCCTGAGGTCCTTCTCCCGTTTTAGGTTCATACCGGGGTGTGAGGCTCGCGAATTCACGTTATACACAAAGCTACGCCACACAGGCGGTGCTTTGATCATCACCACAAGACTTTGCTTTTCAACAGAAGCCCTGATCACTGCATCTTAGCATGCCACACAGGCAATTCACGCCATGCGATTGATGTCCATCGATATACAACCTCTGAGCTCGTACGTCTCAGAGGAGGGCGTTAAGCAAAAGAATAAATTCTCCGCCGCCAAACAGATGTATATTTAACAGAGATCAATCAACACAGAATAAAATCCAATGTCGGACACACAGTCCATTTACAAGTCCGTTCTGGGTCTGAACGAAACCGGAGGCACTAAATACCTCGCAAACCCATCGATCACCACGTACGTCTGGACGATCACCACTCATTATCCATATTTCGGGATGCCTCCCAATCAGGACCTCGGTTACCATCCAAACGAGGTGAAGATCTCCGGTCTTCGACCATCGTCTTCATCTTCGACTTTCAATCGTCGGTCAATTATTTGAAATGAGAATTAACTCGGCCTTCTCAAATAATTCACGTATATTTAGAATTTCAAATCAATTTATTTCAATGGTTAAATTATTCGACAACACCAATATTGTTCTTTAATGTAATTTTCACACCAAACACATTCAACCATCAAAAGCCACACAAATCAAGCAAATTTCAGTTTATTTCCATCCCATATCGCCTATGATATTTTATAACTATTTATCGCTATTTTTATTTATTTTAAAATAGCCATTTTATTCAAAATGACGCTTCGGGCCATAAGGCGGCCGTGGCGCTGTTTTTCTTCAGATTTGATTTACACATATCTGAAAATCTAACCGTTGGATCTTCACAAAATTTACATCATTAGAAAGGTCTTTTCAAAACGAATCCAACGGTTCCAGTTTCGGGAAATTCCGACGGTCGGATCTCCCGGTACAATCGTTTGAAGTTTCGATTTCAAAATACGAACTGCGGCGTCGTTATTCGATTAAATATATAATTATATATATATATATAATCGCTTCTGGCGCTGTTTTTCTTCAGATTTGAATTAAACATTCCAGACAATCCAACCGTTGGATTTTTACAAGGTTGGTGCCGTTGGAAAGATTATTCCAAGGCGAACCCGACGGTTGAGGTTTCGGGAAAATCCAATGGTCGGATTTCCCGCATTAGTTGTTTGAAATCACGGTTTCAAAATACGAACTGCACGGCTTCGTTTCGTTTTAATTTTATTTATATTTATATATATTTATATAAATATAGTTCATTCAATAATTTCCATATCGTTTTCACTTCAAATATTTTTCTAACACCTTAAAATTTTGGAAAATTTCGCCATAACCTCCCCTGCACCGGGAGCATCGGGAAATCGCAAATAGCCTTCCCGGTCCTTCTAATCTCAAAAAGAAAAAGAAAAAGCCAAGCGGCTAGCCAACAGGCTCATAAAATCATCACCCAAACAAAGCAGTAAATGTGTACCTATTTGTCGGGCACAAAATTTTATTCCTCTTCTCTAGCCCCTTTGCTATAACCTGTTCAATGAATATGTATGTACATATATACACAGTTCTTATCATTTATCATTTTCTATTCGACTTCATATTTGATTTCTATTTGGTTTAAAAACACCATTCATTCTAATGTTACATAAATAGGTGCAAATCATTTCATTAGCTAATTAATGAATATTTCAACTCATATATGTTTATTTTGAACAAGTGGCTATTTTTAACACTTCACACTTCAACGATTTATGCATACAATAAAAATGTGATTTTTATTGTAAAACAATTCATTCCAAAACACTATTTTTCTATATAGTTCAAGTTGGTGATAAAATAGGATTTTTATCATCAAACAATTTATTTCAAAATATGAATACCATTCAACACATGAATTTCTAATCAACGAATGAATATCAATTCAACACACGAATGTTTCTATAGTTTTTATATATAGATAAAAATGTGATTTTTATTATCGAACAATTTATTTCAAAATATGAATACCATTCAACACATGAATTTCTAATCAACGAATGAATATCAATTCAACACATGAATGTTTTCTATAGTTTTTATATATAGATAAAATGTGATTTTTATTATCGAACAATTTATTTCAAAATAGGAATACCATTCAACACATGAATTTCTAATCAACGAGTGAATATCAATTCAACACATGAATGTTTTCTATAGTTTCTATATATAGATAAAAATGTGATTTTTATTATCGAAAAATTTATTTCAAAATATGAATACCATTCAACACATGAATTTCTAATCAATGAATGAATATCAATTCAACACACGAATGTTTCTATAGTTTTTATATATAGATAAAAATGTGATTTTTATTATCGAACAATTTATTTCAAAATATGAATACCATTCAACACATGAATTTCTAATCAACGAATGAATATCAATTCAACACATGAATGTTTTCTATAGTTTTTATATATAGATAAAATGTGATTTTTATTATCGAACAATTTATTTCAAAATATGAATACCATTCAACACATGAATTTCTAATCAACGAATGAATATCAATTCAACATATGAATGTTTTCTATAGTTTTTATATATAGATAAAAATGTGATTTTTATTATCGAACAATTTATTTCAAAATAGGAATACCATTCAACACATGAATTTCTAATCAACGAATGAATATCAATTCAACACATGAATGTTTTCTATACAATGAATAAATATAGTTTAAGCATATGAAAATAATTCAAACACAAGAATATTATTCAAAATTTCGGCAGCATAACGGCAGGGTAGTTAAACCGGGACCGTCCCTAGTACGACTCCTCGCTCTACCTTAAAACCTCGCGGTTTTTGACAATGGGGATCATGCATCTAGTTCGCACGCAGGCGGCATGTATATATTTATTTCATTTCCACAAACTAATCCTATGTGGTTTCAACCAAATATTTCTCAACCACAAATGGGTATTTTTCAACCACAATCAACCAATATCAATCACAAACAATCCCAAACAATCATTCGCTATCAATCAATTTTCACAACAATTTCAATCAATAAATATCGTCCATGGTTTGTGGACGAGGGGCGTATATATATATATTTATATATGGCAATTCACTTTTATTTCACACATATATAATATATTTTTTTCAGAAATCTCACCAATAGCTATCCAACTTCACTTAGAGAAATCTTCGCCTTTACGACTCTGTCGCTTCGTTGCCTTTATTCTCTACATATGTAAAAATCGAATTTTTACTATGTTATTCAATATATAAAAATCGAATCTTGACTTCGCTATTCAATAAATAAAAATCGAATTTTGACTTCGCTATTCAATATATAAAAATCTGATTTTGACTTCGTTATTCAATATATAAAAATCTGATTTTTCCTTTTAAAGTTCAAATCTTTTTTTTTTTTTTGAAGTTTAAACCTTTTCCAAAAAATCAGTTTTTATATGCTTTTGAAAATCAGTTTTTATTCTTTAAAAAAAATCAGTTTTTATTCTTTTTAAAAATCAGGTTTTTAATTCTTTAAAATCAGTTTTTAATACTTTTTTTAAAATCAGTTTTTACTTTTAATTAAAATCAGTTTTTACTTTTAATTAAAATCAGTTTTTACTTCCTATAAAATTAGTTTTTAAATCCTATAAAATCAGTTTTTTTATCTAATTAAAATCAGTTTTTAAATCCTATAAAATCAGTTTTAAAATCTTATAAATTCAAAATTCAAAGATGAAAATAAAATATAATATAAACAATTTACCTGCGAAGAAAAAAAAGGGGGGGAAGGAAGAAGGCGTCGGCGGCAGGCGGTCTTCGGTGGTGGTGGCGTCGCTGCTTCGGGGGGGGGGGGGTTGCTCGATGTCAGGGTCGGCGGCTTCGAGGGTTTTGGGTCTTCGATCGAGGGAGGGAAGACAGGCGGTGATGGGCGGCGCTTCCCGGGGCTGCGGCGCGATAGTTTTAGGGTTTTTTTTTATTTCTGTTTAACTGAATCGAAATGAACGGGGGGGGGGGGGGGCAGAACGAAGATAAAGGGGGGGAGATTATATTTTATTTTATTTAATTATTTATATTTTGCAAAAAGGTTGACTTTTACATACGACCTCGAAACGAGGCCCACCGCCTGTCGTCCATAGCGTTTCACCCCCATTCCGAACACAATGGGATATGTATCGCAAGCTGATTCGATTGTTACAATCAGTTTCCTTTTGAATTTACATTTAAATTACTATATTGAATTTTAAACATACATTTCAAATTACCGGGGCCACATACTGACTAGAAAAATTCCAGAAAAATATTTTCTAGCTTCGTATTGACGATACGGTCCTAACAAAACTAGTTTCGTCGAATTCTGAGACCGTTTGAAAAATGGCCAATTTCCAGTCGATTAAAATCAACTGAAACTGGTCAAACGCGTTTTCCTTTGCCATGCTCACATATTGATTCGAAAAATCATGAAATTTGAAACCTAACAATAACTTGACACTGTGGATCTAACAAAAGTGGTTTCATCCAAATCCGAGGTCGTTTGCAAAATGTCCATTTTTAAAGGCCTGAATTCCATAGCGACTATTCAGAATTTTCAACTGGACATATCTTTTGATTCCCGCTATCAAATTTCGATTGGTCGGATTCGTTGGAAAGATATCATCAATTAGATCCTAATGTTTTTGGTTTCACTAAAATCCGGATTGTTTTGCATCCGGTATATTCAATTGAAGTTTGAAATCGAATTATCGAACTACCGCGCCATTTTCAATTCTATATATAATTATAATTAATTATATTCGTTTTCAAATGTCGATTCAAACTCAGTTTTCATCGCCATTATTTAAAATATTTATTTTAAATATTTAAAATCCATTATTTTAGCCAATTTAAAAAATTTAAATTGGTTCAGATTTTCTGGGTCGTGACACATTGCTTCTAATCTCAACACTTGGCATAGATGTTCTCAAATCCAAACAAGTCATGAATAAATGGACCGACTCTCCAACCAGATTTTTGGGACAAAAGTGGGATCTTCTACCATGCTAGTACTAAGGTGCAGAGACTTAACTATCGAAGCAGACTTAAATGATTCGATGATCAAAACAAAGTCTGGACGGGATGATAGAAAAGAAAGGCTAAACCTTTAACAGAAACGATACCATCCCTCTTAGGTACACTAGGAGTGAGAGCATACAATTACCCTCTCGCTGATCTTGTCCTTGTCTTCCTTCGTGGACTAATCCATACCAACAAGTTGCTTATCCTTACGTACGTGTCCTTTATCCTTGATCTTATTACCCTTCCTTGTAACACGGTAATAGGCCTCTCGAGAACCACCTCCATCTCACGGAAAACACTTCGTAGCTAGACAAGGATTAGTCGCAGTTAAAACTACTGTGACTATGGATGGAGGAAAGAAAGGAAAAGAGATTCAATCAAGGAAACAAAGGATAGTGCTAATGGCTTTTGGGGAATGTTTTCTTACCATGAACTATCGCATGTTCACTTAGGATTTATGCCACCGAGGACCACTAGGGATTATGCTACCTAATGAACGTTTCCGTGTCTTGGTTTGGGTTCAAGCCACCTAGGGCCACTAGGGATTATGCCACCTGTCAACCATGCCCTTTATCCCACGTATGTATCGTGAATCGTTTTCCATGTCTAGACGCACATGTATCTCAATGTGCCATCAGAGTTCCGTGCCAGGGCAAATCAAAAAATACGGAACTCGATCGGGAGATTTAAGTCATCTGCCGATGTAGATATCAAGATCTGTTTTTGTATCCGTGGCTATGGTCCCTCGTGACCCCTCCCTCAACTACTGAAAGGCAATCCAAGAAAAATCATGTATGAGAACTACATCCCGGCCCCACTATAGCCCCACTTTCCTATTGGCCAACCTCACCCATAACTCGATAGCAAGTATATGGACTGTTGGGAGTTCTCTGCCTTTCCGTACGTACACGCTTGACTAAAGATGGTAGGTAGTCGACGACGCGCTATCCAGGGCATAAATCATGTATCGTCGACTCCACACTAATCCATCCCCGTCTTTAGGTTGCTCGCACAGCAACCAAGGCATACTCTTGGTTCTTCTATCGCAGACCTTAACCTCTGTGGGCCCAGGCGGATCATCTGCAACCTCACAGAGGGATACCAAGAGTACCCTCACCTCCCCCGAAGCTACTGCTTCGTCACCCAGTTCATTGGAGCCTTTATCTAAGTCAGATAATTTTCTCCTCCTCGTGTGTCTAAGCGATGACCTACCGTATCGGGTTACTCATCTATCTGTGAACTGGTCCAAATCCCTTGACTAAGAATTATTACTTAGTTTCCTAAACTAAGGTTTACCACTTAGTCTCCTTTCCCGTTATCCTTGTTAATCCCGGTTTTCCACCTAGTCCCCTGAACTAGGGTTTTGTCTAATGGGTTAAGTATTGTCATTTAAGTTCATGACTTAACCTGCCTACGAATCATGTCAAGATTTGGCTAAGTATTCAAGTCCAAGACCTATCCCTACAAGTTGGTTAAGTATACCAAGAAGCTCGTGACTTAACCCTATTCAATCATCAAGTCAAATTGGTTAAGTATTTGTTTATCTTAACCCTATTAGATTATCGTGTTAGATTGGTTAAGCATAGATTATCTTAACCTCATTGGATTATCGAGTCAGATTGGTTAAGTATAGGTTAACTTTACCCCATTCACTAATCATATTATAATGGTTAAGTATATTTAAATGGTCTTGTGACTTAACCCTATCAAGTTCTCATATTAGATTGGTTAAGTATGGTTGCTTAACCTCATCAAATCATCATGTATAATTGGTTAAGTATAAGTTACTTAACCTCATTGAATTACCAAGTTTAGATTGGTTAAGTGTTTAACTTAACCCCATCGAATTACCGTGTTTAGATTGGATAAGTGTAAGTTACTTAACCTCATCTAATTACCGTGTTTAGATTAGTTAAGTGTAGGTTACTTAACCCCATCTAATTATCGTTTTTAGATTAGTTAAGTATAGATTAGTTAACCCCATCTAATTACCGTGTTTAGATTAGTTAAGTATAGATTACTTAACCCTATCTAATTACCAAGTTGGATTAGTTCAGTGTGGATTAGCCTAACCCCATCCCCTAACTGTATTTTACGGTTAAGTGTCATTAAGAAATCAAGTCTGGTTTCACTTAACCTACCCATTCATGTCATATCGGTTAAGTGTCATTAGTCAAGTTTACTTAACCTTATCATGTGGCATTAATTAAATTAATGCACTCTCAACCTCTCACATTAGACCTTGTTGTGGTTACTAGTTAAGCCGGGCGGGTCCGGGTAGTTTTACACCACAACCTAGTCTAACCTCGGGTTTCCAAGCGCGATATGACCAAATTCTCACATTGGGTCCTATTGTTTGTAGCCACTGGATTTGCCGGGCGGGTCCGGGCAGATTTATGCTACAAACTCAACCCAACCTCGAGTTGGCCACTTCCATGTTTTTCTACGTGTCATGTTCATGTCAAATTTAAACCCCTTTTTAAGTCCATGTTTTCATGTAGCCCCATGTCAAGTTTTCGTGTCATTTTCACATTATTTATCATTACATGTTACATGTAATTTCATGTCAAGATCATAGCCAATTTTCAAGTTTGCCTAAACTACCCAAAGCGTATCCCCAACGCACATGAAAGCGAATCAACATATTTGGGATAATATGACAAAGATGGGTACAAGATGGCAAAGATGAATCCCAAGTTAAACATGGTGAAAATTGAGGCGAAGGTGTTCACATAACTAGCATATTGCATATTGGCCTCTAAACATGCACGATGTCATAAAGGGATTGGCCACAAACGTGAATAATATCATTAAGGATTTGGCCTCAAGCATGCAAAGTATCATAAGGGGTTTTGGTCCCAAACATGCATAATATCATAAGGGGTTTGTGTTCATTTATATGCATATGCCCCAAGTCATGTTCATGCACATATTTCACAAGTCAAAGTGGTTCCAAGTGCTCATGCCAACATCCCACAAGTAAAGGTTCAATCTTGCATGGCAAACTAAGTCCAATGCAACATGAGTAACTTGATTTAGTCAATAAACATAGCCTAAAGTCATAGGATCAGGCAAAAGAGACATGACAAGGTTCATATAGGCTAGCATACTTAGTTTAATCTCGTTTTATTCCATGCCATCATTAAAACTACCGTTTAGATCTAGAAGTAGCTAGAACTTACATAGCGTGGCAAGAGAGCTAGGAGCATGAATCGTCTTGACAAAGAAAGGTGGCTCCTTTGTTGAAGAATCGTCATGACTACCCTCGATTTGACATAGGAAGCTTGCACCTTTTGCTTTGGATCTAGTTTGAATGCATAGTCTCTAGGAATTGGAGATGGAGGCCATGATCAATCGACATTTGGGCAGCACTTCGTGCCATGAGTGATTTGTGAGGGTTTAGGGTAGGCTTAGGGGTGATTTTATAGAGATTAGGACTAGTTTAGGCCCTTAGATTAACCCTAGGATAGATCTGAACCCTCAAAATCCGCCACAGGCCATCAGAACAGAGCACAAGGCCAAGCAGGTGCACCCAGGCCAAAGTGGTCGGACCACCCAGGTCGACACCCGTGTCGACTGGGCAGTCGACCTGCCCCCTAGGCGTCTCGACTCCACAGTCAACACCCCAGTTGACCTGGGGCTTGGGCGGGAATTTTCCCGCCCAATCTGTTTGGCTCCAGATTTGAATTTTCGAGCTGTTTTTGAACTTGAATTTTTCTTAAAACTTTGACGGGCCATAACTGGGTCATACGGACTCCGATTCTCGAAAACTCAAACTCTATTTTGCGTATTTTTCCGAGACTAACGCAATGGCACAGCCTGTTTCCCCTGATTCAGATTTTATAATTAAATTCTTCCTTGATTCTTGCCTTAACACGTTATTAAAATTCGGGTTGTTACAATCAGTTTATTAATATATTAAAATATTCATTTTCATTAATTAACCATTTAAATTGAATTCTACGGTTTATAAATATTATACAATCAAAATAAAATTCATGTAAACTTATAAATCAAAATTTATTATTGCGACAACAATTATTATTAATTTAAACAATTCAATTTCGGTTTTCAACATAGAATTTCAAAAAATTAAATTAATAATTATTATTTACAACCATATAATATCAAAATCATATTAAATTAAATAATATAATTTATCGCAAAAACTTGGGATGTTACAAGTCTTCCTCCATAGAAGTTCACTTCGATTATTATCAAATCGAATTCCATTCAATTCCAATTTAATATATTAAATTGGAAAACTTTACTTTTGAAATTTTTCATTAAATCTTAATTAAAAGATTTATAAATTCTAAATTTCATTTCACTGTGAATCGGGTTAAAGAACGAATGTCGTTAAAAACACAGTTCATAATAAACCCAATTCACATTCCATTTTATTCGACTTAAATGTTACTTAACTGGAAACACTAATAATCTTAATTAAAAGATTTATCCTTTTCACACGGGGTTTAAAAACAGTGTTATTTAAGACACCATTCACGACAAACCCAAAATCCAATTCAGTATTAAATACAAGGCTTTGAATAGAAATTATATCGGCTTATATTCAATATCAAATTCTGAAATCAACAAATATCGTATTGGGAATAACGATATATATATATATATCTTCCAAATTCCTCCACAATATCCGTATAATCACGGAATACAATATCGAAATATTCCGATGATAATTTCGATTCATATCCATTTTAATTCATATATTGGAAATTCTGGTTATTTTTAAAACCCTTTTCAAATCCAATTTATTTATTTAAAAATATTGGATTTATAATTCTACTTCATTTCTATAAAAATATATTTTTATCCTTTCAAATATGGAATTTTTCATCCTAATTCTTTCCTAATCATTTATTATGATTTTACACAAATTATTGATATTTTTAGTAATTCTGTCAAGGCCCGTACAGTCGATTTCCATAAACGGTCATCGAACTACACTTACAACGACCTTTTCCAAATTTGATTTGGATATAATTCCAAATCCAACTATTAGATTTCAAATATGTTATATTCGTTGGAAAGCTCTTTTCGATACGAACCCAACCGTTCTGGTTTTAGGAGAATCTGACGGTCGAATCTCCCGTAATGTCAATTCGAAGTCAATGGTCGAAATTCGCGAACTACCGCGGCGTAGCGCGTTCTATTCAGGCCATTAAATTTATATAATATATATATATATTATATATTTCATCGATTTCCATTTAAAACGTATTTTATAAATCGTTTTAAATTCGTTTTACAAACGATTTCAACCTCATATTCAATTTTAAATCAAAATTGAATATTCCATATCATTAATATATAAATGATAATATTTTCAAAACATAAGATTTTGAAAACACTTCCTTTTCGATATTCATTATAAAAATGAATAAAATAGATATAAATATCGTTCACGTCAACATGGCGTTAATCAAATCAACACGGCTTCATATATTTCAATATTTTTGTTTCCATCTTAAATCGTACATCAAAATCATATTCTGATCAATTACTGAATATTATTTTAAAATATTCTATATTCCTTTATTTGAAACATTCGTTAATTTAAAATATTCGTTCTTTTCGAATTGGAATCAAACACAGCCAATTACCATATAATTTTATTTATATGGATTTCATACACACATGTACACATCAATAATCAAACACAGTCAACCATCATCAACAGTGCATTACACAACTGCATAAGCATTAAATATAATTAATTAACGCTTACTGTAATGGCCCGAAACTTCCCCGGTAAGGAAAGCACGGATGGCGTTAAGAACAACACACATCATAACGCAAACAGAAGAACATTTCATTGTTATTTACAACAATTCCATCAGATTACAAGAATATACAGAGTATGAATAAATATTATACAACAGAAAAATATCAGAGATTACAATAAATTACATAGCAGCGGAAAAACAATATAAAACACAACTGAAAGTAATACACGGATACAGAGCTTTCCGAGCATCGTTCCAGCTGTAAATCAGGATCCTGTGAATATAAATCTGCAAAACCAAAACTACTAGCTGCCCGTGTTGAAAATAGGGGCACCCAGAGTTTAGGTTAAAACAATAAACTCCAGGTCAGTCATGTGACTGGTGTAAGAACTAAAACAGTTATTTAAAACTTTACTTTAAAAGAGACTAATTCAAGGGACCACGCCATATAACACGGAACGGGTTTCCTCCCAAGAACATTAGTGCATATAACAAAACGGCGAATGCTTTTTCGAAAAATGAAGCTATTATAAGACCCAGGTCCCATCACACAATGCAACGCAAGTCGGAGGATAGGGTTTTCCCTTATAATAGCCAAACATGCTTGGTACGTTTAAAACAAATCATTTGATACTATTATAAGTGTATAGTGTCAAAACAATTTCAATCATAAATATCAATCATAGACGGCATGGGTACCATATCATGTCGCCATACTAGGCTCTACAAATAAAACCGAAATTTCTCGTATTGGAATTTGGATTTCCGTCATGAGTCGAGGCAAGGGGCAAGCTCCTCTCCGCTTCGATACACTCTAGCAAATGTCTCAGGACTACTCTCTCTGGGTAGCCTCTCGGATGCTTCAGGGTCGGTCCACACTTACGTTAGTGGATTAATTATTCCTGAACACACGTTTCCCGATCCTAACAGACCTAAAATCAAGGCGCCTCGCATTCCAACAACCACATAGGTAAAAATAATATAAATGTCAGCCAGTTCAAGCACAGACACCACCCATAGCTAGAAAGAAACGTCGTGCTCTCCCTGCAGTCACTATCCCGTTTTTGACTCATACCGGGGTGTGAGGCTCGCAAATTCACGCTATACACAAAGCTGTGCCACATAGGCCGTGCTTTGATCATCAACCACAAGACTTTGCTTTTCAACAGAAGCCTTGATCATCTGCCACTTAGGCATGCCACACAGGCAATTCACTCCATGCGATTGATGTCCATCGATATACAACCTCTGAGCTCGTACGTCTCAGAGAAGGGCGTTAAGCAAGAGAATAAATTCTCCGCCGCCAAACAGATGTATATTTAATAGAGATCAATCAGCATAGAATAAAGTCCAATGTCAGACACACAGTCCATTTACAAGTTCATTCTGGGTCTGAACGAAACCGGAGGCACTTTCCTTGCATATCCATCGATCTCTAAGTACGTCTGGACGATCACCAACTGATTCCCTCCTCTTGGGTGTACAGCCCAATCAAGATCATCAGTAATCACCCAAACGATGTGAAGACTTCCGGTCTTCAACCACCGTCTTCATCTTCGAATTATTGTCAAATCGGTTATTCAGAATGGGTATAAAGCCGACCTTTCTGAATAACCCGCGTATATAATAAACAAATGTTACACAAACACAACATACGCCTCATTCCAATTCATTGGTCATTAAAAGTAAATTAGCAAGAGAACAACTCCCCAAATATTAACCCCGAAGGCCGAAACCAACATCAGATCAATACCCAGGAAACCATCCTTCTTAGCTAACCTACAATTAGTTTCTAAATTTCACATTCTTAGGGAAAGGTTCCCATTAATTTTATCAAAGATAAATTCTTCTAAATTTATTCTTTAATCTTCCTTTGGATATCATTTCAAACCATGTTAAGGTTTTCCAAACTAGTCGGGATTAGCGAACTACACCGAAGTAATTATTTATTTTATTTCCCAATCTCAACCTATTCATCCCATGAAGCAAAACTGGTAATACTCCATATCTAACACCACGATGTTATCGGTAAAATTAATTACAGTTTCATGTTCAAATCTAATTAAAGATTTAACTATCGCTTGGGAGCAAAACTGGCGATACTCCATTCTCGCTCACTTTCAAAATTTGATAATTTAAATTGTCAATTCACATTTCAATCTAATTACTGATTCATTAAAACTCCTTTTACTGGGTTAAAGAACTATTGTCATTTAAAACACAGTTCACAATAAATCCAAATCACATTCTATTTATTATCGGGTTAAAGAACAGTGTTATTTAAAACACCGTTCACGATAAACCCACAAATCAATTCTAATTCAATTCCAATTAAATATATTAATTTATTGGTATACTTCATTAAATCTAAATAAAAAGATTTAATCTTTTCTCAACGGGGTTTAAGAACAGTGTCGCCATTCACGACAAACACAAATCCCATTTGATATTAAATACAAGGCTCTGAATAGAAAATATATCGGCTTATATTCAATATCAAATTATGAAACCCACAAATATCGCTTTGGAAATAACGATATAAAATATATCTTCCAAATTTCCTCCAAAATATCTGTATAATCGCGGAATCTAATATCGAAATATTCCAAAGACAATTTCGATTCATATCCATTCCTATTCATATATTGGAAATTCTGGTTATTTAAAACCCATTTCAAATCCAATTTTTTTATTTAAAAATAATTGGATTTTAATTCTAGTTCAAAACTAGTTCATTTCGATAAAAATTTATTTTTATCTTTTCAAATATGGAGTTTTTCATCCCAATTCTTCACAAATCATTTCTTATGATCTTACACAAATTATTGATATTTTATTTTATCAAGGCCCGTACAGTCGATTTCCAATAACGTCCATCGAACTGCACTTACAACGACCTTTTCTGAAATTGATTTGGACGTATATCCAAATCCAACCGTCAGATTTCAAATCTTTTGTATTTGTTAGAAAGCTCTTTTCGATACGAACCCAATGGTTCTGGTTTTAGGAGAATCCGACGGTCTGATCTCCCGTAATGTCCTTTCAAAGTCAATGGTCGAAATTCACGAACTGCCGCGGCGCGGCGCGTTCTATTCAGGCCATTATATAATATATATATATATATATATATATTATATATTTCGTCGATTCCCTTTTAAAACGAATTTTATAAATCGTTTCAAATTTGTTTCAAAAACAATTTCAACCTTCATTTCAAATTCAAATCAAAATTGAATTTTCCATTATAAATTCTTTTTACATTCATTTCTATTTGATTTCAATTCAAATCGATTTCAATTTAATTTCAGTTCATTTTCAATTCGATTTGAATTCATTTCAATTCGAATTCACTTCGATTTCCCATTGCATTTCTATTTAATTCAATTTCAATTCGATTCGAATTCATTTCAATTCGAATTCATTTTATATTCAATTCAATTCGAATTCATTTTATATTCAATTCAATTCGAATTCATTTTATATTCAATTCAATTCGAATTCATTTCTAAACATTCGATTTTTTAAATCTCTTTTCAATATTCATTATAAAAACGAATATAATCGATATAAATATCATTTGCGTCAAAATAGTGCATCTCTAATCAACACGGCTTTATATTTCTCAATAACTTCGTTATTCTATTCAACAAATGAATATTTATTCTATTCAACACATGAATCTATATTTCTTTCAACACATGACTAATCTCAACACATGAGTACTGCCAACACATGAATCTTTATTTTATAATATTCTTTATTTTCCCAATTGGAATGAGGCCCAATCAATTTCCATATAATGTTAATTATATGGATTCCATACAACAAATGTATATAATAGCAACGATAAATAATCAACCATCATCCAAAGTGCACCACACAACTGCATAAGTATTAAATATAAATAATTAATGCTTACACAGTCTGCCGACCAATCGATCGACATACAATTAAATAATTGGGATTAGTGTATGCCAAATATCATCCCAATACCCGTGTGGGGTTTCAAACAATCAAGCGCATATTATATTTGTGCAGTTGGGCGATGTGTAAAATTTATCGTCCTAATCAATATCGGTCAAATCAGTGTATACAAACAAATTGTCCGATTTGTTTATAAATATTTATTTTATATACACGTTAAAAATTATATTTTTAACTATAAAATATTTTATTTCATTCCACGTCACACAATCAACTACACATCAAAATCAAATAAACAAGCATACAAGCCGTCCATGATCTGTGGACGCCGGGTGTCGGGTGCTACTAAACACCGTCTGCATCCTAGTATATATTTTTAACTAGAAATTTAAATTAAAGGCGAGGAGTTCTCACCGACTAGCTATACCAAACGCCACGACTCTTCTTGTGTAGAAATCTTCGTCGTGTTCGCCTTTTGTCTATTTCCTTGTCCGTAGCCACTACATATATAAAAATTACATTTTTATACCGCTACTATATAGATAAAAATTCTATTTTCACACCGCTACTATATAGATAAAAAAATTATTTTTATAACGGTGGTCATATAATAAAGATTATATTTTTATCACGATATTCTCTATATAAAAAATTACATTTTTATATCGTTCTTCTTCCAATATAGATTATTTTTATAGCGCTCCTTCCTATATAAAAATTATATTTTTATTTCACTTCATATATTGTGAAGATTATATTTTTTAAAACGCTTTCTTCTATATAAAAATTCGATCTTTCACTATATAAATATACGATCTTTCATTATATAAAAATACGATCTTTCACTATATAAAAATATTTCTATTTCGCTAACAATTTTATTTTTTCAAAGCTAGTATATATATAAATATCGAATTTTCGTCACGAGAAAAACATTATAAAAATCGAACCTTTCTATTTATAAAAATCAAGTCTTTATATTTCCAAAGATCTAATCTTTTTCAAATAAAAAATCAAACCTTCTTCATGTTAAAAAAATTATATCCTTCTCTATGTTAAAAATCAACTCCTTCTCTTGCTATTTCATATAAAAAACTGATTTTATACTTTCCTATAATTAAATACATTAAATTAAAATAAAAATAATTAATAAAAACTTACAGTAGGAGGAGGGGGCGAGAATGGGCGACGCTGGGTGTTGTCAGGCGGCGGCAGGCTGAGTTGGTGGTGGGTGCATGTTTTGAGGGTCTCGAGGGTGGCGGTTTGCTGTTCGCGAGATAGAAAAGGGGAAGAGTAGCAGAGAAGGAGGGAGGAGGAGAAGAAGGTGGCGGTGGAGCGAGTGACGGAGGGGGGGTGGCCGAGGTCAGGCGCGGTGGTCGATGAGGGTGGCGGCTAGGGCTCCGCCCTTTTTTTTCAATTTTGAGAATAGACGAGGGGGAGGCTGAGGGATATAAGGAGATGAAGGGTTATTATATTTTTTTAATTAATTAATTTCAAAAAGCAACCGTTCATTTCGACTTCGAAATCGAACTCACTGCCTGTCGTCCATAGCTAATTACCCCCATTCCGAACACAACGGGATATGTATCGTAGGCCGATTCGATCGTTTCGATCAATTTTCGTCAAAGTCAACATATAACTCTATATATTGAATTTGAACGCGCATTTCAATTTACCAGGGCCACATCCAGCCTCTAAAAATTCACAAAAAATATTTTCTAGCTTCGTATTGACGATACGATCTTAACAAAACTAATTTCATCGAAATATGAGACCATTTGAAAAATGGCCATTTTTCAGTCGATTAAAATCAACTAAAACTGATCAAATGCGTTTTCCTTTGCCACGCTCACATATTGATTCGAAAAATTACGAATTTTGGAATCTAGCAATAATTTGACATCACGGATCCAACAAAGTGGTTTCGTCGAAAACCGAGGTCGATTGCAAAATTTCCATTTTTAAGGGCCAGAATTCCATAGCGACTATTCTGAATTTTCAACTGGACATAACTTTTGATTCCCGCTATGAAATTTCGATTTTTCGGATTCGTTGGAAAGATATTCTCAATTAGATTCAAATATTTTTGGTTTCGCTAAAATCCGGTTTATTTTGCACTCGGTACATTCATTTGAAGTTTGAAATCGAATTATCGAACTACCACGCCATTTTCAATTCCTTTTAAAATTATAAATAAAATATTTATATTCTAACGATGCTTCAAATATATTTATACTTCTACTTCTATTCAAAATAGATTTCTTTTCGATATTATTTAAAATAATTCATTTTAAATATTCAAAATTCGTCAAAATTGCCAAAATAAAAAATTTAAACTGGCTCGCATTTCCGGGTTATTACAATCTCCCCCACTTAAAAATTTTCGTCCCCAAAAAGGAACGAAGTTGAAAGTTGTTTTACAAACCAACTCAACTTCCGTTATTTCCTCTACGGCTAAAGTTCTTCAACTTTTCAGTTTCTAAGAACTTTTCAAATTTTTCAAAAATTTGGCTAACACCCTAAATTTTCGAAAAATTTCGCCATAACCACCCCTGCACCGGGGACTTCTGGATATTTCATATAGCCTCCCATGGCCTTCTTCAATCCAAAATAAAAAGAAAAAGCCAAGCGGCTAGCCAATCGGCTCATAAAATCATCCAAACCCAATAAATTTGTAAACATGTACCTATTTGTCGGGCAAACAATTTTATTCTTCTGCTCTAGCCTCCTTGCTATGAACTGTTCAATGTAAGCACATGTATATGCATTCATTTTCAAACAATTTTCCATACAGTTCAGTATTCGGTTCAATTTGGCATAATGGTTCAAAATTTCAAACAAATAAACAAACAACACAACCATCAATCAATTAGTGGACTATCGTTTAAAACTCATAATTTTGATATATATACAAAAATCACGTTTTTGATGCCAAATCACAACAATAAACCTATGTAAGTTTTGGTTCTCACACCAGTCTAATGGAAATATATAGATATCACACCTTCGAAATTCGAACATAAATTCTGATGATGATCGATCAATCATCAGAACCACCTCTCGGCGGCTAGAGTGTGATTCTATATCTATCCAGTATATTAAAACTTCGAATATACGTTCATGACGCGTATACGCAAAAGCTTTATATACTCGATTGTCCTAGTTCAAAATAAATTAATATTCAAATACGTATAAAATGATTTAAATTTCAAAACAAAATTTGTTTTCATTTTAAAAATATACTCATCACACTCGTTCTAGGATACTACTGATCCTATCTCTAACGAGTCATTCTAATTGGATATTACTAATCCAATATCTAATGGATTCTTTCGTTCGGTTCTAATGTGTCCTGTTCTCGAGCTCTGTAAACCAAAGCTCTGATACCAAATGTAACGGCCCGAAACTTCCCCGGTAAGGAAAACACGAATGGCGTAGAGAACAACACACATCGGAACGCAAACAGAAGAACATTTCATTGTTATTTACAACAATTCCATCAGATTACAAGAATATACAGAGTATGAATAAGTATTATAGAACAGAAAAATATCAGAGATTACAATAAATTACATAGCAGCGGAAAAACAATATAAAACACAACTGAAAGTAATACACGGATACAGATCTTTCCGAGCATCGTTCCAGCTGTAAATCATGATCCTGTGAATATAAATCTGCGAAACCAAAACTACTAGCTGCCCGTGTCGAAAATAGGGGCACCCAGAGTTTAGGTTAAAACAATAAACTCCAGGTCAATCATGTGACTGGTGTGATAACTAAAACATTTATTTAAAAATTTACTTTAAAAGAGAGTAATTCAAGGGACCACGCCGTATAACATGGAACGGGTTTCCTCCCAAGAACACTAGTGCATATAACAAAACGGCGCAATGCTTTTTCGAAAAATGAAGCTATTATAAGACCCAGGTCGCATCATACAATGCAACGCAAGCCGGAGGATAGGGTTTTCCCTTATAATAGCCAAACATGCTTGTTACGTTTAAAACAAATCATTTGATACTATTATAAGTGTATAGTGTCAAAACAATTTCAATCATAAATATCAATCATAGACGGCATGGATACCATATATCATGTCGCCATACTAGGCTCTACAAATAAAACCGAAATATCTCGTATTGGAAATTGGATTTCTGTCATGAGTCGAGGCAAGGGGCAAGCTCCTCTCCGCTTCGAGACACTCTAGCAAATGTCTCAGGACTGCTCTCTCTGGGTAGCCTCTCGGATGCTTCAGGGCCGGTCCACACTTACGTTAGTGGGTTAATTATTCCTGAACACACGTTTCCCGGTCCTAACAGACCTAAAATCGAGGAGGCTCGCATTCCAACAACCACATAGGTAAAAATAATATAAATGTCAGCCATTTTAAGCATTGACACCACCAATAGCTAGATAGAAACGTCGTGCTCTCCCTGCAGTCACTATCCCGTTTTTGACTCATACCGGGGTGTGAGGCTCGCGAATTCATGCTATACACAAAGCTGCACCACATAGGCCGTGCTTTGATCATAAACCATAAGACTTTGCTTTTTAATAGATGCCTTGATCATCTGCCACTTAGGCATGCCACACAGGCAATTCACTCCATGCGACTGATGTCCATCGATATACAACCTCTGAGCTCATATGTCTCAGAGAAGGGCGTTAAGCAAGAGAATAAATTCTCCGTCGCCAAACAGATGTATATTTAATAGAGATCAATCAGCACAAAATAAAGTCCAATGTCAGACACACATTCCATTTACAAGTTCGTTCTGGGTCTGAACGAAACCGGAGGCACTTTCCTCGCATATCCATCGATCTCCAAGTACGTCTGGACGATCACCAACTGATTCCCTCCTCTTGGGTGTACAGCCCAATCAAGATCATCAGTAATCACCCAAACGATGTGAAGACTTCTGGTCTTCAACCGCCGTCTTCATCTTCGACTTATCTTAGAATTGGTTATTCAGAATGAGTATAAACCCGGCCTTTCTGAATAACCCGCGTATATAATAAACAAATGTTACACAAACACAACATACGCCTCATTCCAATTCATCGGTCACTAACCGTAAATTAGCAAGAGAACAACTCCCCAAATATTAACCCCCGAAGGCCGAAACGAACATCAGATCAATACCCAGGAAACCATCCTTCTTAGCTAACCTACAGTTAGTTTCTAAATTTCACATTCTTAGGGAAAGGTTCCCATTAATTTTATCAAAGATAAATTCTTCTAAATTTATTCTTTAATCTTCCTTTGGATATCATTTCAAACCATGTTAAGGTTTTCCAAACTAGTCGGGATTAGCGAACTACACCGAAGTAATTATTTATTTTATTTCCCAATCTTAACCTATTCATCCCATGAAGCAAAACTGGTAATACTCCATATCTAACACCACGGTGTTATCGGTAAAATTAATTACCATTTCACGTTCAAATCTAATTAATGATTTAACTATCGCTTGGGAGCCAAACTGGCGATACTCCATTCTCTCTCACTTTCCAAATTTGATAATTTAAATTGTCATTTCACATTTCAATCTAATTACAGATTCATTAAAACTCCTTTTACTGGGTTAAAGAACTAATGTCATTTAAAACATAGTTCACGATAAACCCAAATCACATTCTACTTATTATCGGGTTAAAGAACAAGTGTTATTTAAAACGCCGTTCACGATAAACCCACAAATCAATTCTAATTCAATTCCAATTAAATATATTAATTTACTGGTATACTTCATTAAATATAAATAAAAAGATTTAATCTTTTCTCAACGGGGTTTAAGAACAGTGTTGATGAAGACACCATTCATGACAAACCCAAATCCCATTTGATATTAAATACAATGCTCTGAATAGAAAATATATCGGCTTATATTCAATATCAAATTCTGAAACCCACAAATATCGCTTTGGAAATAACGATATAAAATATATCTTCCAAATTTCCTCCAAAATATCTGTATAATCACGGAATCTAATATCGAAATATTCCAAAGACAATTTCGATTCAAATCCATTCCAATTCATATATTGGAAATTCTGGTTATTTAAAACCCATTTCAAATCCAATTAATTTATTTAAAAATAATTGGATTTAAATTCTAGTTCAAAACTAGTTCATTTCGATAAAAATCTATTTTTATCTTTTTAAATATGGAGTTTTTCATCCCAATTCTTCACAAATCATTTCTTATGATTTTACACAAATTATTGATAATTTTATCAAGGCCCGTACAGTCGATTTCCAATAACGGCCATTGAACTGCACTTACAACGACCTTTTCTGAAATTGATTTGGACGTATCTCCAAATCCAACCGTCAGATTTCAAATCTCTTGTATTCGTTAGAAAGCTCTTTTCGATAGGAACCCAACGGTTCTTGTTTTAGGAGAATCCGACGGTCGAATCTCCCGTAATGTCCGTTCGAAGTCAATGGTCGAAATTGATGAACTGCCACGGCGCGGCGTGTTCTATTCAGGCCATTATATATAATATATATGTATATATATATATATATATATATATATATATTGTCGATTCCCTTTTAAAACGAATTTTATAAATCATTTCAAATTTGTTTCAAAAACAATTTCAACCTTCATTTCAAATTCAAATCAAAATTGAATTTTCCATTATAAATTCTTTTTACATTCATTTCTATTTGATTTCAATTCAAATCGATTTCAATTTAATTTCAGTTCGTTTTCAATTCGATTTGAATTCATTTCAATTCGAATTCACTTCGATTTCCCATTGCATTTCTATTTAATTCAATTTCAATTCGATTACAATTCGATTTGAATTCATTTCAATTCGAATTCATTTTATATTCAATTCAATTCGAATTCATTTTATATTCAATTCAATTCGAATTCATTTTATATTCAATTCGAATTCATTTCTAAACATTTGATTTTTTTAAATCTCTTTTCAATATTCATTGTAAAAACGAATATAATCGATATAAATATCGTTCGCGTCAAAATAGCGCATCTCTTATCAACACTGCTTTATATTTCTCAATAACTTCGTTATTCTATTCAACAAATGAATATTTATTCTATTCAACACATGAATCTATATTTCTTTCAACACATGACTAATCTCAACAAATGAGTACTGTCAACACATAACTATTTTTGTTATGTAATATATTTTATAAAATTTTGATTTCTATCGTTTAATTTTTAATCAAACTCTAACCGTAAATTAGTAGGAGAGCGATTCCCTAAATATTAACCCCGAAGGCCGAAACCAACATCAGATCAATATCCAGGAGACCACTCATCTTATCTATTTTCCAGTTAGTTTCTAATTTTATATATGATAAAGATGTAAATTTTATTGTTAAAATATTTCGTTCAACTCATGAATCTATATTTCATTCAACACATGACTAATCTCAACACATGAGTACTGTCAACACATGAATCTTTATTTTATAATATTCTTTATTTTCCCAATTGGAATGAGGCCCAATCAATTTCCATATAATGTTAATTATATGGATTCCATACAACACATGTATATAATAGCAATGATAAATAATCAACCATCATCCAAAGTGCACCACACAACTGCATAAGCATTAAATATAAATAATTAACGCTTATACAGTCTGTCGACCAATCGATCGACATACAATTAAATAATTGGGATTAGTGTATGCCAAATATCTTCCCAATACCCATGTGGGGTTTCAAAAAATCAAACAAAGATTTTATTTGTGCAGTTGGGCGATGTGTAAAATTTATCGTCCCAATCAATATCAGTCAAATCAGTGTATATAAACAAGTCGTCCGATTTGTTTATAAATATTTATTTTATATACACGTTAAAAATTTTATTTTTAACTATAAAATATTTTATTTCATTCCACATCACACAATCAACTACACATCAAAATCAAATAAACAAGCATACAAGCCGTCCATGGTCTGTGGACGACGGGTGTCGGGTGCTACCAAACACCGTCTGCACCCTGGTATATATTTTTAACTACAAATTTAAATTAAAGGTGAGGAGTTCTCACCGACTAGCTATACCAAACGCCACGACTCTTTTTTTAGAAATCTTCATCGTGTTCGCCTTTTGTCTATTTCCTTGTCCGTAGCCACTACATATATAAAAGTCGCATTTTTATATCGCTACTATATAGATAAAAATTCTATTTTCACACCGCTACTATATAGATAAAAAAATTATTTTTATAACGGTGTTCATATAATAAAGATTATATTTTTATCACGCTATTCTCTATATAAAAAATTACATTTTTATATCGTTCTTCTTCCAATAAAGATTATTTTTATAACGCTCCTTCCTATATAAAAATTATATTTTTATTTCACTTCATATATTGTGAAGATTATATTTTTAAAACGCTTTCTTCTACATAAAAATTCGATCTTTCACTATATAAATATACGATCTTTCACTATATAAAAATACGATCTTTCACTATATAAAAATATTTCTATTTCGCAAAAAATTATATTTTTTCAAAGCTAGTATATATATATAAATATCGAATTTTCATCACGAGAAAAACATTATAAAAATCGAACCTTTCTATTTATAAAAATCAAGTCTTTATATTTCCAAAGATCTAATCTTTTTCAAATCAAAAATCAAACCTTCTTCATGTTAAAAAAAAAATTATATCCTTCTATATGTTAAAAATCAACTCCTTCTCTCGCTATTTCATATAAAAAAATTGATTTTATACTTTCCTATAACTAAATACATTAAATTAAAATAAAAATAATTAATAAAAACTTACAATAGGAGGAGGGGGGCGAGAATGGGCGGCGCTAGGTGTTGTCAGGCGGCAGGCTGAGTTGGTGGTGGGTGCGGGTTTTGGGGGTCTCGAGGGTGGAGGTTTGCTGTTCGCGAGGTAGAAAAGGGGAAGAGCAGCGGAGAAGGAGGGAGGAGGAGGAGAAGGTGGCGGTGGAGCAATTGACGGAGGGGGGGTGACCGAGGTCAGGCGCAGTGGTCGATGAGGGTGGCAGCTAGGGCTCCGCCCTTTTCTTCTTATTTTTTTTTATTTTCAATTTTGAAAATAGACCGGGGGGGCTGAGGAGTATAAGGAGATGAAGGGTTATTATATTTTTTTTAATTAATTAATTTCAAAAAGCAACCTTTCATTTCGACTTCGAAATTGAACCCACCGCCTGTAGTCCATAGCTAATTATCCCCATTCCGAATACAATGGGATATGTATCGTAGGCTGATTCAATCGTTTCGATTAGTTTTCGTCGAAGTCAACATATAACTCTATATATTGAATTTGAACGCGCATTTCAATTTACCGGGGCCACATTTAGCCTCTAAAAATCCCCAAAAAATATTTTCTAGCTTCGTATTGACGATACGGTCTTAACACAACTAATTTCGTTGAAATATGAGACCGTTTGAAAAATGGCCATTTTTCAGTCGATTAAAATCAACTAAAACTGGTCAAACGCGTTTTCCTATGCCACGCTCACATATTGATTTGAAAAATTACGAATTTTGGAATCTAGCAATAATTTGACATCACGGATCCAACAAAAGTGGTGTCGTCGAAAACCGAGGTCGTTTGCAAAATTTCCATTTTTAAGGGCCAGAATTCCATAGCGACTATTCTGAATTTTCAACTCGACGTAACTTTTGATTCCCGCTATGAAATTTCGATTTTTCGGATTCGTTGGAAAGATATTCTCAATTAGATTCAAATATTTTTGGTTTTGCTAAAATCCGGTTTATTTTGCACCCGGTACATTCATTTGAAGTTTGAAATCGAATTACCGAACTACCGCGCCATTTTCAATTCCTTTTAAAATTATAAATATTTATATTCTAATGACGCTTCAAATATATATATACTTCTACTTCTATTCAAAATAGATTTCTCGTCGATATTATTTCATTTTAAATATTCAAGATTCGTCAAAATTGCCAAAATAAAAAATTTAAACTGGCTCGCATTTCCGGGTTATTACAAAAAAATAAATTCCAAAACATTGCCAATATAAGTTCCAAAAAAATAAATCTAGCTATGTTTTGACGATACGGTCTTAACAAAACTTATTTCATCGAATTTAGAGACCGTTTGAAAAACGGTCATTTTCCAGACGATTAAATTCAAACTGAATTGACCAAACACGTTTAAATTCACCAAGTTCACATATTGATTGCAAAAATTATGAAAATTGGAATCCTGAAATAATTTGACATTCCGGATCCAACAGAAGTGGTGTCGTCGAAAACGGAGGTTGTTTGCAAAATCGCTATTTTTAAGGGCTATATATTATATAAATTCCATAGCGACTATTCTGAATTTTCAACTGGACATAACTTTTTATTCCCGTTGTGAAATCTGGATTTTTCACATTCGTTGGAAAGATATTTTCAAACGGATTCTAATATTTCTGGTTTCACTGAAATTCGGTTTATTTTGAATCCTGTACATTCATTTGAAATTTGAAATCGAATTTTCAAACTACTGCGCCATTTCCAATTCCTTTTATAATTAAAATAAATATTTATATTCTAACTTCGATTTAAATAAATTTATACATTCTAATTCTATTTAAAATAAATTTCTAGTCGTTATTATTTAAAATAAATCATTTTAAATATTCAAAATTCATTAAAATTGCCAAAATAAAAATTTTAAATTGGTTCTGATTTTCCTGGTTGTTATAGTCATAGGAGCCGAACACTACAATAGAGAATAACATTGTTGAAAAGAAATCATCAACCATACTCCAATAAGGGACCATAGCAAACGATTGACAAGATCCTAGGACAGCAAGGAACAAATAACACAAGGGATGACCGTGTCACGATAACAAGCTAATGTGTGTATATTTATAATATTAAAGAGCAGCTACGTGAGGCTTGACAAATGCTGATAAATACTCATGACTGCATCAATGAATAGGTAAAGGACCGAACAGTGAGCAACAGGGTTAACAAACATGTAACACCCCGTGTATTCTATAACTGTGAAATTCACAATTTAAAGTATAACTAATTCCAATCAAAGAACTAAGGGAAACAGGATATGCCATTGCGTTCGTCTCGGAATTCTGCTTGAGATAGAGTCCGAGTTTGCGTAAAATGGACTCCGTATGAAGAAGATATGGCCTCCGGAAGTTTCAGAATTCAGTTTAAAATTCAAACAGACAGAAACATCTCAAAAATTAGATTCGAATTTCAAAAATTGGGCCGGATTGGCCAGGGCGGGAATTTTCCCGCCCAAGGCACCTAGGTCGACTGGGTAGTCGACCTGGGCTACCCAGGTCGACTGGGTAGTTGACCTGGGGCACCCAGGTCGACTGCCAAGTCGACACGGGGGTCGACTGGGGAGTTGACCTGGCCCCTGAGCCAGGTCGAACCCAGCCCCCCTGGCTGGCCTGGTCTGTGCTTGGTCGATTTTCTGAGCCTTGCCTTGTCACTAGGGCTAGGTGTCAACTCCTGATTGGTCTCTCCTTCAAATGAACGGCTATTATTAATCCAAGCTCCATCAACGGTCCTAATCAATTCACAAACTCTATAAAAAGGACCTAAGACTCACCCAAATTCATACAAATAAAAATGAGAATGAGACCGTCATGCTGCTGAGGAGAGACAAGGAGTAGCCGTCAAAATTGAGAGACGATTAGGAGATAATTCAAAAGCTTAAAGCAATGACAACTAAATCAAAACAACGTCAACAACAAAGGATAGCATCTCCAAATTCAGAATTCAGATTCCTGAATTGAAGATTCATCATACGTTGTAAGTAGAGTGCTATTCCGATGTGAATAAATAATTGTATTTTGATTTGTGTAAAATGAGAAATAGAATTGTACTTGATTTGTGGTGATATTAATTCATATTTGTATGTTGCTATGATTCTAAGCGATTTGGGATGTTGTGATATAACGATTGGATATTTCCAAGTATGTGATTCATGTTGAAAGTTAACAACTACATGTTTGTGGTTGTTTATTACAACACCTATTGGATAATTGCAAGTATATGATTCATGTTGAAAAAAATGACTATATGTTTGTGGTAATTTATTTGAGATTCATGCAAGTATATGATTCACTATTATGCCAACATAATATATATTATAACCACTTTTAGTGTAGTTGGATCCATTTGGGTATTATGACTTATGTGAATTTATATTGGAATTTGGCATCATGATTCACGTGTAAAACCATACTTTTGTATTAGAGACAAAAGTAAGCATCTTTGTAAACTTATGTTGACTCTATGAACATGACTAAACTATGTTTGGTGTTATACCTAATTGAAAAACATGTTTTAGGCCTATGTTGTTATCAAAATCATATGATAATATATGTGACACATAATTAAGTTAGATTTACATTCCAATTGCAAGGTTGCATGAATAGATTAAAAACCATGATTTCATGTTTAGGTATGTTTATGCCATGATTATATGAATAGATCAAAAACCATGATTTCATATTTAGGTATGTTTATGCCATGATTATATGCTATTACAATGCAAGTTCACAAGTGCCAAATTTATGATAATTAGTTCGCTATGTTGCAAGTTCAAGCGTTCACACTCCCCTTTTTATGTTACTTAGAATATATAAACACCATGTTCTGAGCCTCCCCTTTTTCATGTGGCTAAGTTGGGTTTAAATGTTAAACCCAACATATGTTATATTGTAGCGAACGTATAAAACGGGGGTAATGACGTTTAGGTTAAAATATAAAACATATGTGTTGGCATGTTTGATGCATGTCAATGACCTTGAAAACAATTAAGTGGTATAAATTAATTTTACCCAATAAAGATGAATTTGAATAATGGGCCGCAAATATTTACATATAAAAAGAAAAGAGACAAAATATGTAAATTTAGAAAATACGATGTGTTTAACCTGAGGTTGGATTGAGTTGTGATGTAAACCTGCCCGGAACCGCCCGGCTGTCCAGTAGTCACAACAATACCTATCCAATGTGGGTGGTTAAACACGGAGCCCAATAAAGACCCGAGGTTAGACTGAGTTGTGGTGTAAGACTGCCTGGATCCAACCGGCAACAGGCAGCCACAACAATACCTGTCTAATGTGAGAGGTCGAGGCTTTAATAAGACAATTAAGGCTGAGTCAGGATTGATAGGATTAAGTAAATTGAATTAATAATTAATCAAAATGGAACATGCTAAACTATATAGGCTGATTGGGGGTTAGGCAACTTAGCATGTTGGCTAGAAATAGAAAAACCTAGTAGCGGGGGACCCTTTTCAGCAGTAACCCTACAAGGTGTATCAGGATACCCTGAACTAGGCAGAGTGGGGCACGATTACTGGGCTGACTGTAAGAGGTCAAATCAACGGCGGTGGTGCAGCAGTGTAGGTTCTAACGGGGTGCGGGCGTGCACACAATCCGACGCAGAAAAATAAGGCACTGGGCACCAGTAGTATACCTGTGCATTCTAGAATTGTGTCGGGCCGCCACCATGGGACTTGATACACCCCGTGGTGGGACCAGCATAGGTAACTACAACATCGGGGGCTGTAAGACACATGTAACTATGCGAGTAGGAGCCGATCATCAGAAATGGATCACTTTACCCTGATTATGGGGTGCCTGTTGGGAACTAGTTTATATGGGTACAGAGATTAATATGGGGTACGATAGTACATTCGACTCTAGACAACTTAACCTAGTTTATAGTGCTTTCCCATTTCCAGTTTATACTTATCATGCTCATTTCTTTATTCATAGACTGAATAGTCCTAGACTTACTTAGGCTTTATGTCTGACTCTACTTTTCTTTCGTCTTCTTTTCTTCCGTGCCCCCCCCCCCCAAGGTCCACAGGGAGGGAATACCGCAGCTTGAACAGTTTTTACATCCAGCTTGAAGAGAAAGAATGTATTGCTTGGATCTTTTTCATTTTGGACTATGGCTTTGGACAGCAATTATGGGACTTATGTAGTTTACATATGTTTTTATGCTTCTTTAAATAATGTAATCAAGACAGTTATGAAGATGTTATGTTTTTGGAAGTATTGTAAGACAATTATGGCAATGGTTTGTGTAACACGTATTTTAATGAAATAAAAGCTGTTGTTGTTTTCCGCTGTTCAAAAATATGTGTTCTTATATCTGTCTTGTGTATCTGTGACTTATACTTATAAACCTCCACCAAAGTTAGGGCATTCCCTTTGAGAGTGACCCTAACGGAGGTGGGGTGTTTCACTTGGTATCAGAGCATAGGTTTACCAGATAAGATAAAAAGTTTTGAAAATTCATTTCCAAAAAGAAAATTTAAAGAAGCATTTCTAAAAATAAAATATTATTTTATTTTAAAGGCATATTCCCCCAAAGCCATAGGTACTATCTTTTATCCTTCGTCTTGAATCTATCCTTTTTGTTTCTGCATGTCCGAAGAACTTAACTTGCCAGAGGGTATACCAATACCTGGTTGGTTCAGACGATTCTTAAAAGCAAGGGCCACTCAGCCAGGTCCTACCGTTCCTCCTCCCACAGCTGCGGGAAATCATCCAGCTGCAGCAGCACCTCTTCCTCCACCTCCTCCGCGGAGTAATACTTTTGCTAAGATATGTAAAGATTTTAATGCTATGGGAGGAAAGGACTTTCATGGAACCGAGTCCTTCGTGGCAGCCAGGAATTGGCTGAAGGAAACCGAGGACTTATTCGTCATCTTTGAGGTAGAAGATAGGCAAAAGGTACAACTGGCAGTATGGCTACTTAAAGACGAGGCTTCCTACTGGTGGGAAGTCACCAATGCAGAAAGACCAGTGGAAACATGGGAGGACTTTAGGGCAAGGTTTGAGGCTAAATTTCTCTCAGAAGCTGAAAGGAGTCTTCAGTTAGAAAAATTCTTATTTCTTAAGCAAGGGAATATGACAGTCAAAGAGTATGTTAATCAGTACGATCAACTGGCTAGGTTCGGACTGGACCTAGTCAACACTCCTCACAAGAAGGCTCTCCTCTTTGTCAAAGGGTTGAATGAGCCATTACACAGTTTGGCCATGACCCATATACCCATGGGAGCTACATATGAAAGGTTGATGCAGATGGCATTGCTGAACGAAGAGGATAAGGGCAAGAAGGAGACAAAGGCAGAAAGCTCTCAAGGGAAGAAAGAGGGATTACAGCCTAAGAAGACAGACTTTAAGAAGGGCGGGAAAGACAACAAAGAGAAGAGGAAGTGTAATTTCTGTGGCAAAGTGGGGCACTTAGTGAAAGATTGCCAAAAAAAGAAGGCCAAGATGAGTGGTGGTTGCTTTTCTTGCGGTGAGACAGGCCACATGGCTAAGGATTGCCCAAAGAAACGAGGGCAAGGGCAGAGGGCTGGATCCACCTCCGGGGCACAGGTTCATGTGCTAGAAGCGCCACCTTTGCAACAACGAGGTATAAATACTTCTGTAGAAAGTGTAGTTTATCTTTATGATCACCCAGTTCGCACTTTATTTGATTCTGGCGCATCACACTCCTTTATCTCATCTGCTTTAGTAGAATCTCTGCACCTAGAAACTAGTATGGTAGATGACCCCTTAATTGTTTCAAATCCAATTGGGGGCCCAGATCATTTGTCTATGATCTATGTGGGGTTGAAAATTTCTATTCTAAGCGTAGAATTTAGATGTAGTGCCTTTGTTTTCGGCTTCTCGGGATATGGTTTGATTTTGGGCATGGATTGGCTATCTAGTAATGGTGCCATCCTGGATTGTGAGAAAAGGATGGTTAGGCTTCTGACCCAACTCAATAACACTTGGGAAATTACTTGTAATCCCTCGTATGCGGTTATGCTTATTTATCTTGAATCGCTAGATGCCTCTGTTGAAAGTTTGCAATCGGTTAGAGTGGTCCGGGAATATCCGGATGTCTTCGAAGAGGTGAAGGGCTTGCCTCCGAAGCGGGAGATAGACTTCCACATATATCTTGTAGATAATGCAAAGCCCGTTGCGTTGCCCGTCAGACACATGGCTCCACGGGAATGGAAGGAGCTCAGTAAACAGATTAAAGAGCTTCTAGAAAAGGGGTTCATTAGAAGGAGCATTTTAGAATGGGGCGCTCCAGTGGTGTTCGCTACAAAGGCAGATGGTTCACTCCGTCTGTGTGTTGATTATAGGGAGCTCAACAAGCTAACAAAAAGAATAGGCACCCTCTCCCCAGAATTGATGATCTATTTGATCATCTTGTAGGAGCGTCTGTTTTCTCCCAACTCGATTTGGCGATCGGTTTTCATCAGCTAAGGGTGGCTGAAGATAGCATCGATAAGACGGCATTCAGAACCCCAGACGGCTTCTTTGAATGGCTTGTCCTGCCTTTTAGCTTGACAAACGCACCTGCTTACTTCGTGGACCTGATGAGTAGGGTGTTCAGAGAATTCCTCAACAAGTTCGTGGTTGTCTTCGTAGACGATATCTTGATCCTCTCAAAGTATGAAGAAGAACATGCTCAACACCTAAGGGCAATCATGGAAACTCTGCGAGTCAACCAGCTAAAAGCCAAATTCTCCAAATGCCACTTTTGGAGAGAGGAAGTAAGGTTTCTTGGGCACATAGTATCCAAAGAAGGGTTAGCCGTGGACCCTGCTAAGGTAGTAGCGGTGCAGGACTGGAAGACACCAAAGAACGCAACGGAAGTCCGAAGCTTTCTCGGGCTAGCAGGCTTCTATTGGAAATTCATCAGATAATTTGCAAAAATATCAGCTCCGCTCACAAGGCTGACAAAGTAGAACCTAGTGTTCAATTGGGACTTGGATTGCGAGTTTGCTTTCCAACGGCTGAAAAGGGCTCTTACAACAGCCCCGGTTTTGACGTTGCCAGATGGAAGCAAGATGTTCACAGTTTATACAGATGCATGTGGAACAGGGCTAGGCGCTGTCTTAATGCAAGAAGGAAGGGTAGTAGCTTATGGTGGGAGACAATTGAAAGTTCATAAAAAGAACTACCCGACCCATGATCTTGAGTTAGCTGCCATCGTCTTTGCACTCAAGTCTTGGCGACACTATCTCCTAGGTGAGAAGTTCGAACTTTACACTGACCATAAATCATTGAAATATCTTTTTTCGTAGAAGGACCTTAACTTGAGGAAAAAGAGGTGGATGGAGTTTCTTGCCTCATACGATTTCGAGATCTCCTACACTCCGGGCAAAGGCAACGTAGTGGCAGACGCGTTGAGCCGAAAGAAACTGACCCTAAACCCGTTGTTTGTTGAAAGACAAAGCCTAGAGTTTATAGCCAGCTTTGACTTTAGGCCCTCCTCTGATTTAGTACCGGGCTTGCTAGCATCTCTCGAAGTACGCCCGATTTTGGTGGACTTAATAGGGACAGCACAACGCAAAGACCCTCAGCTTGTGGAAATGATTGATAGGCTAATTAGGGGTGAGACTTCAAGTCACCTCAGCAGATACTCCATCGACGATAAGGGTTGGCTAAGGCGAGACGGAAGGCTATGCGTCCCATAGACAAGGGATTTAGTAAAGAAGGTTCTCGAGGAAGCACATCACTCCAAGATGACGATACACCCAGGCGGAGATAAAATGTACAAGGATATAAAGAGAACTTTCTTTTGGAACGACATGAAGAAGGACATGGCAGATTTCGTTTCTACGTGTATGACCTGCCAACAGGTTAAGGCAGAACAGAAAAAGCCTGGCGGTCTGCTCCATCCTCTAGAGGTCCCACAGTGGAAGTGGGATAGCATCTCAATGGACTTCATTGATGGGCTGCCTAGGTCTAGAAGGGGCAACACTAGCATTTGGGCAATAGTGGATAGGCTTACTAAAAGCGCCCACTTTTTACCTGTCAAGAGTAAATGAACTGCCTCATCCCTAGCATCTCTTTACCTCAAGGAAATTGTTCGACTCCATGGAATACCCTCCAGCATTGTTAGTGACCGAGACCCTATCTTCACAAGTGAGTTTTGGCGGAGTCTGCAAGAAGCGGTAGCCACACAGTTATGCTTGAGCACAGCCTATCATCCCCAAATCGACGACCAGACAGAAAGAGTGAATAGAGTTTTGGAGGACCTTTTAAGACTGTGCGTCCTTGACTTCGGTGGGACGTGGGAAGACCATCTTCCTTTGGTGGAATTTGCCTACAATAACAGCTACCAAGCCACCATCGGAATGGCGCCCTTCGAGGCTTTATATGGAAGACCGTGCCGATCGCCTACTTGTTGGTGGGAGTCTACTGACAAGCTCATACTTGGACCAGATATGATCCGAGAGACTTCAGAGAAAGTAGACATAATATGAAGAAGGATGAAGACAGCCCAAGACAGACAAAAATCCTACGCCGACAAGAGGAGGACCGACCTTGAGTTTGAGGTTGGGGACAGAGTTTTTTTAAGGTATCTCCACTAAGTAACATTGTTCATTTTGGAACCACAGGAAAGCTAGAACCAAGGTTCGTAGGACCATTTCCTATTATCGAGAAGATTGGGAAAATGGCCTATAGATTAGAGCTACCCGAAAAGCTGGCCGGAGTTCACAACGTCTATCACATTTCGCACCTCCGAAAATGTCTACATGAATCTGCTGAAGTGGTAGAGCCAAATATCCTAGAAGAAGATGAAGTGGAACGTGAAGCAACCGTAAGGAAAGTTCCAACTCGCATATTAGGGACGGAAGTGAAAAAGCTACGCAACCGCGAAGTCAAACTCGTCAAAGTTCAGTGGAGCGACGCCGAGGGAGACGCAACTTGGGAAAATGAAGCTAGGATATGCGCAGCCTACCCTTTTCTTTTCGAGGGTACATCTTTGATCTTTCTTTCTCCTTAAGTTGCGCTTTTATCTATTTTTTTTAGGTATATCTCCTTGACCTTAACGTTTAGGTAGAAACTCTTTGAATGAAAACATGTAATTGAAACATGTTATGGATGATGGTTGCAAGTGGTTGCAAGTGATTGCTAGTGGTTGCTCGTGGTTGCATATACACACACAATCTAGGTATTAGATCGGCTCAGTCACCTCATATTGCATATGCATATATATGTTTGCATTTGTATATGGTTGAAGTTTAATGTGTTGTCATATGGATGTTGCATTTATATGAATGATTGTGCACTCATGTAGAATCATGAATAGGAAAATTTGCATAAATAATGGATTCGTGACACTTACATAATTTGCATTAAGGAGGTCAACTGAATCAGTAGACCGACTGATTTTGCATTAGATAAGTACATGTACACTTCGCATATGATCATGAAGCATTAGAAATCTTTTAAGGACAATGGATGCTCGTGTTTGATGGATGAGTAGATGGATGTTTGGACGTTAGGATGTACATTCTTCCTGAACTTGAAGATTTCGGGGACGAAATCCTTTTAAGTGGGGAAGAATGTAACACCCCGTGTATTCTATAACTGTGAAATTCACAAATTAAAGTATAACTAATTTCAAATCAAAGAATTAAGGGAAATTGGATACGCCATTGCGTTCATCTCGAAATTCTGCTTGAGATAGAGTCTGAGTTTGCGTAAAACGGACTCCGTATGAAGAAGATATGGCCTCCGGAAGTTTCAGGATTCAGTTTAAAATTCAAACAGACAGAAACAGCTCAAAAATCAGATTCGAATTTCAAAAATCAGGCCGGATTGGCCAGGGCGGGAATTTTCCCGCCCAAGGCACCCAGGTCGACTGGGTAATCGACCTGGGGCACCAAGGTCGACTGCCAAGTTGACACGGGGGTCGACTGGGGAGTCGACCTGGCCCCTGAGCCAGGTCGAACCCAGTCCCCCTGGCTGGCCTGGTCTGTGCTTGGTCGATTTTCTGAGCCTTGCCTTGTCACTAGGGCTAGGTGTCAGCTCCTGATTGGTCTCTCCTTCAAATGAACGGCTATTATTAATCCAAGCTCCATCGACGGTCCTAATCAATTCACAAACTCTATAAAAAGGACCTAAGACTCACCCTAATTCATACAAATAAAAATGAGAATGAGACCGTCATGCTGCTGAGGAGAGACAAGGAGTAGCCGTCAAAATTGAGAGACGATTAGGAGACAATTAAAAATCTTAAAGCAACGACAACTAAATCAAAACAACGCCTACAACAAAGGATAACATCTTCAAATTCAGAATTCAGATTCCTGGATTGAAGATTCGTCATACGTTGTAAGTAGAGTGCTATTCCGATGTGAATAAATAATTGTGTTTTGATTTGTGTAAAATGAGAAATAGAATTGTACTTGATTTGTGGTGATAATAATTCATATTTGTATATTGCTATGATTCTAAGCGATTTGGGATGTTGTGATATAACGATTGGATATTTGCAAGTATGTGATTCATGTTGAAAGTTAACAACTACATGTTTGTGGTAGTTTATTACAACACCTATTGGATAATTGCAAGTATATGATTCATGTTGAAAAAATGACTATATGTTTGTGGTAATTTATTTGAGATTCATGCAAGTATATGATTCACTATTATGCCAACATAATATATATTATAACCACTTTTAGTGTAGTTGGATCCATTTGGGTATTATGACTTATGTGAATTTATGTTGGAATTGGCATCATGATTCAAGTGTAAAACCATACTTTTGTATTAGAGACAAAAGTAAGCATCTTTGTGAACTTGTGTTGACTCTATGAACATGACTAAACTACGTTTGGTGTTATGCCTAATTGAAAAACATGTTTTAGGCCTATGTTGTTATCAAAATCATATGATAATATATGTGACACATAATTAAGTAAGATTTACACTCCAATTGCAAGGTTGCATGAATAGATTAAAAACCACGATTTCATGTTTAGGTATGTTTATGCCATGATTATATGAATAGATCAGAAACTATGATTTCATGTTTAGGTATGTTTATGCCATGATTATATGCTATTACAATGCAAGTTCACAAGTGCCAAATTTATGATAATTAGTTCGCTATGTTGCAAGTTCATGGGTTCACACTCCCCTTTTTATGTTACTTAGAATATATAAACACCATATTCTAAGCCTCCCCTTTTCATGTGGCTAAGTTGGGTTTAAATGTTAAACCCAACATATGTTATATTGTAGCGAACGTATAAAACGGGGGTAATGACGTTTGGGTTAAAATATAAAACATATGTGTTGGCATGTTTGACGCATGCCAATGACCTTGAAAACAATTAGGTGGTATAAATTAATTTTACCCAATAAAGATGAATTTGAATAATGGGCCGCAAATATTTACATATAAAAAGAAAAGAGACAAAATATGTAAATTTAGAAAATACGATGTGTTTAACCCGAGGTTGGATTGAGTTGTGATGTAAACCTGCCCGGAACCGCCTGGCTGTCCAGTAGTCACAACAATACCTATCCAATGTGGGTGGTTAAACACGGAGCCCAATAAAGACCCGAGGTTAGACTGAGTTGTGGCGTAAGACTGCCCGGACCCAACCGGCAACAGGCAGCCACAACAATACATGTCTAATGTGAGAGGTCGAGGATTTAATAAGACAATTAAGGTTGAGTCAGGATTGATAGGATTAAGTAAATTGAATTAATACTTAATCAAAATGGAACATGCTAAACTATACAGACTGATTGGGGGTTAGGTTTACAAAACACTTAACCAACTTAGCATGTTGGCTAGAAACAGAAAAACCTAGTAGCGGGGGACCCTTTTCAGCAGTAACCCTACAAGGTGTATCAGGATACCCTGAACTAGGCAGGGTGGGGAACGATTACTGGGCTGACTGTAAGAGGTCAAATCAACGGCGGTGGTGCAGCAGTGTAGGTTCTAACGGGGTGCGGGCGTGCACACACTCCGGCGCAGAAAAATAAGGGACTGGGCACCAGTAGTATACCTGTGCATTCTAGAATTGTGTCGGGCTGCCACCATGGGACTTGATACACCCATACTGGGACCAGCATAGGTAACTACAACATCGGGGGCCGTAAGACACATATAACTATGCGAGTAGGAGCCGATCATCAGAAATGGATCACTTCACCCTGATTATGGGGTGCCTGTTGGGAACTAGTTTATATGGGTACAAAGATTAATATGGGGTACGATAGTACATTTGACTCTAGACAACTTAACCTAGTTTATAGTGCTTTCCCATTTCCAGTTTATACTTATCATGCTCATTTCTTTATTCATAGACTGAATAGTCCTAGACTTACTCAGGCTTTATGTCTGACTCTACTTTTCTTTCGTCTTCTTTTCTTCCGTCCCTCCCCCCCCAGGTCTACAGGGAGGGAATACCGCAGCTTGACCTGTTTTTACATCCAGCTTGAAGAGAAATAATGTATTGCTTGGATCTTTTTCGTTTTGGACTATGGCTTTGGACAACAATTATGGGACTTATGCAGTTTACTTATGTTTTTATGCTTCTTTAAATAATGTAATCAAGACAGTTATGAAGATGTTATGTTTTTGGAAGTATTGTAAGACAATTTTGGCAATGGTTTGTGTAACACGTATTTTAATGAAATAAAAGCTATTGTTGTTTTCCGCTGTTCAAAAATATGTGTTCTTATATCTGTCTTATGTATCTGTGACTTATACTTATAAACCTCCACCAAATTTAGGGCATTCCCTTTGAGAGTGACCCTAACGGAGGTGGGGTGTTTCAAAACACCACCAAATATCAATATAGCAACCAATTACTACTATTTTCAGCATTGAATTGAAATTAAGACTTGCACAGAGAAAAATCGTGAGCCGAAACTCACCTATAGCAGTGGAAAAGGCACAGGCAGTGGGATCGAGCTGCTCGGTTTGGATCTGAGGTCCGGAAATGTGGCGGTTGCAATTTCCAATGGCGTATTTTTGATAGCAAACAGTGGAGGAGGAAGGAATGAAGACCGATTTGGTGCTATACATATTGTGGTGGAGCCATTATTCATGATTTTGGGAGAGAAATCAACTTTTGCTGAGGAAGGGAAATAATTTGGTCCACCATTTTTTGGAGAGGAGACGAATTGATTTTTTTTATTTTTTTTGGATATTTGGTTTTGGCTGGAAAATGGAAGTGTGAAAAGGGAACGGTGTAGAGGAAAACAAATTTAAGGGGAACGGAAAAAGAATAGACAGTGGAGAAGTCAAACAAAGACAAGTGCAAGAGATCACAGCCAAATTTGTACAGGTGTTAGATTTTTTTTCAACAAAATGGGCAAGTGTAAAATTTCACTTACACAGCTAATATCTCAAGTATATACCAATGATTATACTATGTAACAAACACAAATGGATATTATTTTTTCAAATACACTCCAATATATTTTCAAAAACCAAAATTCAACTATATAAATTATTTAAATATGATTCCTAAAAAATCAAATGAAAAATCAAATTCAAGTATAAAATTAAATAAGTAATTCTTAAGCTAAATTAAAAGTCAAAATCAAAAATTTTCTCTTAACAATATAATTTAATTTGTTTTAAAATATCAACATTGTTAATTTTAACGAAACTATTTTGATTAAACACTAAAATTTAGATTTTAACCTACAAAAATCAATTCAAAACAAGTTAATTAGACTAAAATTCAAAATCATAAACAAATATCAAATTCTTAATTACTAAATCCAAATAAATTTCATAATTTTAAAGCGTTATAAAATCTGGTTTGTTACAGTCTCCCCCCTTAAAGCTTTTCATCCTTGAAAAGGAGAGATTGTTAAAACCATACATATATATGAAACAAAATATCTATCAATACTAGATTAAATTTTAAAACAAAATAAGCAATAGAATTTAAATTTTTAAATCAAAGCATGGTATCTTTCTTCGACTTAAATCCCAGTTTTTCAAATCATTTGAAATCTATCAATTTCATACCGGATCATATTTGCTTCGGGATTTTAAAACCAAAATTATTTCAATTTTTTTAAGAAAAATGATATAAAACATTTATGTCCCAAGTCAAGAAGTTTCTCCCAATGACAAGGCCACTAGGCACGGCCTGCGTTCGCATCGATATCAAATAATGATGTCTCTCCGGACCCCAAAGCAGACCATCATCAAGGGCTTTCACCCATGTCATTCCTTTCTTTAGTCACAGGTTACTCAAATCTTAGTAACAAATCATTTCATTTCATATCCCGAAGTTTAAAAATCATTTTAAAATAATACTTTCCAATTCATATTTTGTTTTCAAATATTTCAAAATCTCGGGACTAAAGTCATCGAACTTTCTATGTTTATAAACCATTTCCATTTTCAAACAGATCGAGTTTCCATAAATTTCAATTTATTTCGAAATATCATTGATATAAGATTTCCAATAATTTCACATAAAATAATATTGTAACGTCCTAGATTTTTTTGCCATTTAAATTAGAATATTTAAATGTGTTATATATATTATATTGGAAATATAATGGATTTTATATCGAATTTATTTTTTTATAATGGAGTTTGAATATATATATTTATAATATAATTAAAACGAGCTAGAAACGCTGCGGTAGTTCGTAATTTTCGAATTGAAATTTAATTGAATAGACCGGACCCGATATAAGTCGGAATTATGTGAAACAAGACCGTTTGAATTTATTTTATTATATTTTTATAATGTAAGACAAAAATGGAGATTTCATGTTATAGATTGTGAGTTATGTCCAATTTAAAATTTAAAATAGTCGTTATGGAACTTCGTTAATAACCGACAATGTTTATTTAATAAATATAAGGGGATTTCTATATATTTGGATTTCGTTTTAAACTGAATTTCTGAATATTGGATTTAAAATATATATCGGTTATTCTGTTTGGATAAATACAACAATAATAATTTATTATTTATTTAAATTGAAATGTTTTGAATTTAATTGTATTTTAATCGATATTATTTAGTCCTTAGAAATAGTTTTCTTTTCAAACAATCTCCATTTTTGACGAAACAAGTTTTATTGGAATACGTATCGCTGATTGTTGTTAGATTTCTAGTTTGGAGCCAATTGGAGTTATTTTGTCGGTAGACGAAATTTAGAGGTGAACCGATAAATTAAATTAAGGTCATTTTTGCAAACAGAGTCCGTTTTACACGAAATTGGTTTCGTTGGAACCATAACATTGAGACGTAGTGGTGTATTTATTTCCATTGAATTTGGAGTTGGGGTTTAGTGGTATGTATATTTAACAATAGCATAAAATAGTGGTATCCTATAAAATCTAACGTACCCTAAATCTCGTGTGATGGCCGTGAATTTCGCTCGATCCGAATCAGTTGTTAAACCGATCTAGACCGTTCGAAACCCCTGATCGTTTGAGAACAGGACAAAACAGAACACAAACAGAAGAACATTTCATTGCTATTACAACAATTCCATCAGATACAAGGATATACAGAGTATAATTGAATAAATTACATTCGATAAATATCAGAGATTACATAGCAGTGGAAAAATAATACAAAGCGCAACTGAAGGTGATACACGGATACAGAGCTTTCCGGATATCATTCCATCTGTAAACCAGGATCCTGTGAATATAAATCTGCAAAACCAAAACTACTAGCTGCCCGTGCGGAAAATAGGGGCACCCAGAGTTTATGTTAAAATAATAAACTCCAGGTCAGTCATGTGACTGGTGCGAGAACTAAAACGGTTATTTAAAATTTTAATTTAAAAGAGAGTAATTCAAGGGACCACGCCGTATAACACGGAACGGGTTTCCTCCCAAGAATATTAGTGCATAGAAAAAAACAACGCAATGCTTTTTCGAAAAATGAAGCTATTATAAGACCCAGGCCCCATCACACAATGCAACGCAAGCCGGAGGATAGGGTTTTCCCTTATAATAGCCAAACATGCTTGGTACGTTTAAAACAAATCATTTGATACTATAATAAGTGTATAGTGTCAAAACAATTTCAATCATAAATATCAATCATAGGCAGCATGGGTACCATATATCATGTCGCCATACTAGTTCTACAATTAAAACCGCAATACACGTATTGGAAATTGGTTTTCCGTCATGAGTCAAGGCAAGGGGCAAGCTCCTCTCCGCTTCGAGACACTCTATCAAATGCCTCGGGACTACACACTCTAGGTAACCCCTGGATGCTTCAGGGCCGGTCCTCACTTACGTTAGAGGATTATTTATTCATGAACACACGTTTCCTGGTCCTTACATACCTATAATCGAGGCGCCTCATCCAACAACCACATAGGTGAAAAGTATATCAATGTCAGGGCTGGTAAGTCACTGACACCACCAAAGCTAGAAAGAAACGTCGTGCTCTCCCTGCAGTCTGTATCCCGTTTTTGACTCATACCGAGGTGTAAGGCTCGCGAATTCACGTTATACACAAAGCTACCACGTAGGCCATGCTTTGATCATCAACCACAAGACTTTGATTTTCAATAGAAGCCTTGATCTATGCAACTCAGCATGCCACACAGGCAATTCATGCCATGCGATTGATATCTATCGATATATAACCTCTAAGCTCGTACATCTTAGAGAAGGGCGTTAAGCAAAAGAATAAATTCTCCACCGCCAAACAGATATATATTTAACATAAATCAATCAACACAGAATAAAATCCAATGTTAGACACACAATCCATTTACAAGTCCGTTCTGGGTCTGAACGAAACCGGAGGCACTTTCCTCGCATATCCATCCATCTTCAAGTACGTCCGGACGACCACCAACTATTTCCATCCTCTTAGGTGTACAGCCCAATCAGGATCGTCAGTAATTATCCAAATGATGTGAAGACTTCCGGTCTTCGACCACCGTCTTCATCTTCGACATATCGTCGAATCAATTATTTAGAATGGGTATAAACCCGGCCTTTCCGAACAACCCGCGTATATTAAAAACAAATGTTACATAAACACAACGTACGCCTCATTCCAATTCATTAGTCACTAATCGTAAATCAGCAAGAGAACAATTTCCCAAATATTAACCCCGAAGGCCGAAACCAACATCAGATCAATATCCAGGAAACCATTCTTCTTGACTAACCTACAGCTAGTTTCTAAATTTCAATTCTTAGGGAAAGGTTCCCATTAATTTTATCCAAGATAAATTCTTTAAAATTTATCATTTAATCTTCCTTTGGATGTCGTTTCAAACCAAATTATGGTTTTTCCAAACTAGTCGAGATTAGCGAACCGTACCGAAGTAATTATTTATTTTATTTCCCAATCCCAACCTATTCATCCCATGAAGCAAAACTGGTAATACTCCATATCTAACACCACGGTGTTATCGGTACAATTAATTACCATTTCACGTTCAAATCTAATTAAAGATTTAACTATCGCTTTGGAGCAAAACTGGTAATACTCCATTCTCGCTCAATTTCTAAATTTGATAATTTAGATTATCAATTCACATTTCAATTTAGTTGCAGATTCATTAAACCTCCTTTTATTGGGTTAAAGAACTAATGTCTTTTAAAACACAGTTCACGACAAACCCAAATCACATTTTATTTATTATCGGGTTAAAGAACTGGTGTTATTTAAAACCCCGTTCACAATAAACCCACAAATCAATTCTAATTTAATTCAAATCAAATATATTAGGAATTTCGATTATTTAAAACCCCTTTTTAAATCTAATTTATTTACTTAAAAATAAATGGGTTTTAATTTTAGTACAAAACTAGTTCATTTTGATAAAAATCTATTTTATCTTTTCAAATATGGAGTTTTTCATCCCAATTTTTCCCAAATCATTTCTTATGATTTTACACAAATTATTACTATTTTTAATAATTTTATCAAGGCCCGTACAGTTGATTTCCATCAACGGCCATCGAACTGCACTTACAGCGACCTTTTTCAAATTTGATTTGGACGTATATCCAAATCCAACCGTTAGATTTCAAATTTCTAATATTCGTTAGAAAGCTCTTTTCGATACGAACCCAACGGTTCTGGTTTTAGGAGAATCCGACGGTCGGATCTCCCGTAATGTCCGTTTGAAATAAATGTTCGAAATTCGCGAAATGTCGCGGCGCGGCGTGTTCTATTCAGGCCATTATATTATATATATAATATATATTTCGTCGATTACTATTTAAAATGAATTATATAAATAGTTTTAAATTCGTTTCAAAAACAATTTCAACCTTTATTTCAAATTCAAATCAAAATTGAATTTTTCATTATAAATTCAATTCTATTCAATTCAAATTTCAATTCAATTTGAATTCATTTCAATTCGTTTTCAATTCAATTCGAATTCGTTTTCAATTCAATTCAAATTGGTTTTCTATTCGATTCAATTCAAATTGGTCTTCTATTCGATTCAAATCAAATTGGTTTTCTATTCGATTCAAATCAAATTGGTTTTCTATTCGATTCAAATTCATTTCTAAATCGTTTTATATTCAATTCATTTCGAAATCGCTTTATATTCAATTCATTTCGAAATCGTTTTGTATTCAATTCATTTCGAAATCGTTTTGTATTCAATTCATTTCGAAATCGTTTTATATTCAATTCATTTCGAAATCGTTTTATATTCAATTTATTTCGAAATCGTTTTATATTCAATTCGAATTCAATTGATTTCTATTCGAATTCAATTGATTTCTATTCTATTCAAATTCAATTTCATTTCAAATTATTCGATTTCGAAATCACTTTTCAATATTCATTTTAAAATGAATAAAATCGATGTAAATATCGTTCACGTCAAAATGGCGTCAATCTAATCAACATGGCTTCATATACTTCTATTTTCAAATATTCTATTTCAAATATTTCCTTTTTAAACATTTCTATTTCAAATATTTCGTTTTCAAATATTTCTACTTCAAATATTTCGTTTTCAAATATTTCATTTTCAAATATTTCTACTTCAAATATTTCTACTTCAAATATTTCGTTCAACACATGACTAATCTCAACGGATGAGTACGGTCAACACATGAACCTTTATTTTATATTGATAAAGATGTAAATTTTATTATTAAAATATTTCGTTCAACACATGACTAATCTCAACGGATGAGTACAGTCAATACATGAACCTTTATTTTATAATATTCTTAATTTTCTAAATTGGAATGAGGCCCAATCAATCACCATATAATGTTAATTATATGGATTTTCATACATCACACGTATATAATAGCATTGAAAATAATCAACCATCAACCAAAGTGCACTACACTGCATAAGCATCAAATATAGATGTCTAACGCTTATAACAGCCTGTCAATCAATCGATCGACATATTTATTCAATCAGGATGAGTGAACTTCAAATTTCATCCCAACACCTGTGTGGGGTTTCAAACAATCAAACACAGATTTTAGTTGTGCAGTTGGGCGATGTGTAAAAATTATCGACCCAATCAATATCTGTCAAATCAGTGTATATAAACAAATCGACCGATTTGTTTATAGATATTTATTTATTCACTTTCACGTTAAAAATTATATTTTTAACGACCAAAATATTTTATTCAAACTATGAATATTCTATTCGGTTCATTTACTAAATAAAATGATATCTTTATTTTTCTAACTTATTTTAGAAAATTTCGGCGGCGTAACGGCGCGATACTAGAAACAGGATGAGGCCTAGCCTTATCCCCGGTCTAGTGAAGGCCCACGCCATTCACACATCAATCAATCCATTCATTTCACCAAACAATTCAAATTTCAACCAAATAATCTAACTAATTTTTGCAATCAAACAAACAAGTCCATGGTCTGTGGACGATTGTGTCGGGTGCTACTAAGCACCGTCTGCATCCTAGTATACAAATATAACTAGAAAAGAATTTGAAAGGTGAGAAATTCTCACCGATAGCTATCCAATACCACGACTCTTCACTGATAGAAATCTTCGTCGTCATCGCATCTTTTTGTCATCTTCGTTGCTGTAGCCACTACATATGTAAAAATCGAATTTTTACTTCGCTATTCAATATATAAAAATCGAATTTTTACTTCGCTATCCAATATATAAAAATCGAATTTTTACTTTGCTATCCAATATATAAAAATCGAATTTTTACTTCGCTATCCAATATATAAAAATCGAATTTTTATACCGCTACTATATAGATAAAAATTATATTTTCACATCGAAGTTCATATAGTAAAGACTATATTTTTATCACGCTATTCTTCATATAAAGATTTCGCCTATTTATTCTTAAAAATCTAATCTTTTGCATTTTAAAAATCTAATCTTTTGCCTTTTAAAAATCTAATCTTTTGTATGCTAAAAACTGATTTTCCTACTATGTAAATACACACAAAAACTGATTTAAATTAAATTTAAGGGAAAGAACTTACTTTTTGAAGAGAGGGGGTGGTCTCAGCAACGTCGCGGTGGAAGGGGGAAGGGGTAGCGGTCGATGGTGGGGTTCGCTTCAGGGGGGTCTCGGGAGTCGCGCAGCAGGCTTCGGCGAGGGGGGGCTTCGCGGTTGTCGCGCCGCTTGGGGGGGCTCCGATGGTGGTGGGAACGGGGAGAGCGAGAGAGGTCGGAGAGGAGAGGCGGTGGGCATCTGACGTGGCGCGACGGCGGAGGGCGCCTCTGAGGGGGGCAACGATGTGGATCGATTGGAGGGTTTTTTTCTTTTTCTTTTTTTTATTTTGAAAAACTGAATTGAAAATATCGGGGGGGGGGGGCAGAGTATGAGGAAAGGAGAGAAAGGGGATTTTTTAATTAATTAATTAATTTAATTTCTCTCTCCTAAGTTGACTTTTCATAAGACCTCGAAATCGAACCCACCGCCTGTCGTTCTTAGCGTTTTACCCCCATTCCGAACACAATGGGATATAAATCGTAGGTTGATTCGGTCGTTTTGATCAGTTTCCGTTGAAATCAACATATAACTCTATATATTGAATTTGAACGCGCATTTCAATTTACCGGGGTCACATACGAACTCTAAAAATTCCCGAAAAATATTTTCTAGCTTGGTATTGACGATACGGTCCTAACTAAACTAGTTTTGTCGAATTCCGAGACCGTTGGAAAAATGGCCAATTTCCAGTCGATTAAAATCAACTGAAACTGGTCAAACGCGTTTTCCCTTGCCACGCTCAAATATTGATTCGAAAAATTATGAAATTTGGAATCTAGCAATAACTTGACATCACGGACCCAACAAAAGTGGTTTCGTCGAAATCCGAGGTCGTTTGCTAAATTTCCATTTTTAAGGGCCTGAATTCCATAGCGACTATTCAGAATTTTCAACTGGACATATCTTTTGATTCCCGCTGTGAAATTTTGATTTTTCGGATTCGTTGGAAAGATATTATCGATTAGATATAAATGTTTTTTGTTTCACTAAAATCCAGATTATTTTGCACCCGGTACATTCAATTGAAGTTTGAAATCGAATTATCGAACTACCGCGCCATTTTCAATTCTATTTATAATTATATATAAATATTTATATTCTAACGACGACGCGTATAATATATACGTTCTAATTATATTCAAATTAAATTTCTTGTCGATATTATTTAAAATAATCTATTTTAAATATTCACAATTCGCTAAAATTGACAAAATAAAAATTTTAAACTGGCTCAGAATTTCCGGGTTATTACAATCTCCCCCACTTAAAACTTTTCGTCCCCGAAAAGGTACAAAGTCGAAAATGGTTTGATTAATCAACTCTACGTTCGATCTGGCTTCCATTCTCCAACTTTTCAGTTTCTGAGAATTTTCAAATTCTTCAAAAATTTGGCTAACACCCTAAATTTTCGAAAAATTTCGCCATAACCTCCCCTGCACCGGGAGCCACGGGAAAATCCCGAAATTGCCATACAGGCCTTCTGATCTCAAAAAGAAAAAGAAAAAGCCAAGCGGCTAGCCAATAGGCTCATAAAATCATCATCACCCAAACAAAAGAGTAAATTATATAGTAAACATATACCTATTTGTCGGGCAAACAAATTTTATTCTCTGCTCTAGCCTCCTTGCTATGACCTGTTCAATGTAAGTACATATATATGCAAGCAAATGCGACCAATTTTCAATACAATTCAATATTTGGTTCAATTAGGCTAAATGGTTCAAAATTATCAAACAAGTAAACAAACAACACAAACATCAATCATTTAGTGGATTAGAGTTCCAAATTCATAATTTTGATATATAGTCAAAAATCATGTTTTGATGCCAATTCACAACAATGTGTTATAGCTATATTGGTTTTGGTTCTCACACCAGTCTAATGGAAATATATAGATATCACACCTTCGAAACACGAACATAAATACTGATGATGTCATGACAATTATCCGTACCATCTCCGGACGACTAGAATGTGATTCAATATCTATCCAATATATTAAAACTTCGAATATACGTTCATGACGCGTATATGCAAAATCTTTATATATTGGATTATCCAAATTCAAAATAAATAAATATTCAAATACGTGTAAAACGATTTAAATTTTAAAACAAAATTGTTTTCATTTGAAAAATATACTCTTCACACTCGTTCTAGGATACTGCTGATCCTATCTCTAACGAGTCATTCTAATTGGATATTACTAATCCAATATCTGATGAATCCTTTCGTATGGTTCTAATGTGTCTTGTTCTCGAGCTCTGTAAACCAAAGCTCTGATACCAAATGAAGCGACCCGAACTTCCCCGGTCTCCGAAGAGATGAGAAAGAACGAATTACTGTGAGGACAGGACAAATCAGAACGCAAACGGAAGAACATTTCATTGCTATTACAACAATTCCATCAGATACAAGGATATACAGAGTATAATTGAATAAATTACATTCGATAAATATCAGAGATTACATGGCAGCGGAAAAATAATACAAAGCACAAATGAAGGTGATACACGGATACAGAGCTTTCCAGATATCATTCCAGTTGTAAACCAGGATCCTGTGAATATAAATCTGCAAAACCAAAACTACTAGCTGCCCGTGCGGAAAATAGGGGCACCCAGAGTTTAGGTTAAAACAATAAACTCCAGGTCAGTCATGTGACTGGTGTGAGAACTAAAACAGTTATTTAAAATTTTACTTTAAAAGAGAGTAATTCAAGGGACCACGCCGTATAACACGGAACGGGTTTCCTCCCAAGAATATTAGTGCATAGAAAAAACAACGCAATGCTTTTTCGAAAAATGAAGCTATTATAAGACCCAGGTCCCATCACACAATGCAACGCAAGCCGGAGGATAGGGTTTTCCCTTATAATAGCCAAACATGCTTGGTACGTTTAAAACAAATCATTTGATACTATAATAAGTGTATAGTGTCAAAACAATTTCAATCATAAATATCAATCATAGGCGGCATGGGTACCATATATCATGTCGCCATACTAGTTCTACAATTAAAACCGCAATACATGTATTGGAAATTGGATTTCCGTCATGAGTCGAGGCAAGGGGCAAGCTCCTCTCCGCTTCAAGACACTCTAGCAAATGCCTCGGGGCTACACACTCTGGGTAACCCTTGGATGCTTCAGGGCCGGTCCTCACTTACGTTAGAGGATTATTTATTCCTGAACACACGTTTCCCGGTCCTTGCAGACCTATAATCGAGGCGCCTCATCCAACAACCACATAGGTGAAAAGTATATCAATGTCAGGGCTGGTAAGTCACTGACACCACCAAAGCTAGAAAGAAACGTCGTGCTCTCCCTGCAGTCTGTATCCCGTTTTTGACTCATACCGAGGTGTAAGGCTCGCGAATTCACGTTATACACAAAGCTACCACGTAGGCCATGCTTTGATCATCAACCACAAGACTTTGCTTTTCAATAGAAGCCTTGATCTATGCAACTCAGCATGCCACACAGGCAATTCATGCCATGCGATTGATATCTATCGATATATAACCTCTAAGCTCGTACGTCTCAGAGAAGGGCGTTAAGCAAAAGAATAAATTCTCCACCGCCAAACAGATATATGTTTAACAGAAATCAATCAACACAGAATAAAGTCCAATGTCAGACACACAATCCATTTACAAGTCCGTTCTGGGTCTGAACGAATCCGGAGGCACTTTCCTCGCATATCCATCCATCTCCAAGTACGTCCGGACGACCACCAACTATTTCCATCCTCTTGGGTGTACAGCCCAATCAGGATCGTCAGTAATTATCCAAACAATGTGAATACTTCCGGTCTTCGACCACCGTCTTCATCTTCGACATATCGTCGAATCGGTTATTTAGAATGGGTATAAACCCGGCCTTTTCGAACAACCCGCGTATATTAAAAACAAATGTTACATAAACACAACATACGCCTCATTCCAATTCATTAGTCACTAACCGTAAATCAGCAAGAGAACAATTTCCCAAATATTAACCCCGAAGGCCGAAACCAACATCAGATCAATATCCAGGAAACCATTCTTCTTTACTAACCTACAGCTAGTTTCTAAATTTCAATTCTTAGGGAAAGGTTCCCATTAATTTTATCCAAGATAAATTCTTTAAAATTTATCATTTAATCTTCCTTTGGATGTCGTTTCAAACCAAATTATGGTTTTTCCAAACTAGTCGAGATTAGCGAACCGTACCGAAGTAATTATTTATTTTATTTCCCAATCCCAACCTCTTCATCCCATGAAGCAAAACTGGTAATACTCCATATCTAACACCACGGTGTTATCGGTACAATTAATTACCATTTCACGTTCAAATCTAATTAAAGATTTAACTATCGCTTTGGAGCAAAACTGGTAATACTCCATTCTCGCTCAATTTCTAAATTTGATAATTTAGATTATCAATTCACATTTCGATTTAGTTGCAGATTCATTAAACCTCCTTTTATTGGGTTAAAGAACTAATGTCTTTTAAAACACAGTTCACGACAAACCCAAATCACATTCTATTTATTATCGGGTTAAAGAACTGGTGTTATTTAAAACCCCGTTCACAATAAACCCACAAATCAATTCTGATTCAATTCAAATCAAATATATTAGGAATTCCGATTATTTAAAACCCCTTTTTAAATCTAATTTATTTATTTAAAAATAAATGGGTTTTAATTTTAGTTCAAAACTAGTTCATTTTGATAAAAATCTATTTTTATCTTTTTAAATATGGAGTTTTTCATCCCAATTTTTCCCAAATCATTTCTTATGATTTTACACAAATTATTACTAATTTTAATAATTTTATCAAGGCCCGTACAGTCGATTTCCATCAACGGCCATCGAACTGCACTTACAACGACCTTTTTCAAATTTGATTTGGACGTATCTCCAAATCCAACCGTTAGATTTCAAATTTCTAATATTCGTTAGAAAGCTCTTTTCGATACGAACACAACGGTTCTGATTTTAGGAGAATACGACAGTCGGATCTCCCGTAATGTCCGTTTGAAATAAATGGTCGAAATTCGCGAACTGCCGCGGCGCGGCGCGTTCTATTCAGGCCATTATATATATATATATATAATATATAATATATTTCATCGATTACTATTTAAAACGAATTATATAAATAGTTTTAAATTCGTTTCAAAAACAATTTCAACCTTTATTTCAAATTCAAATCAAAATTGAATTTTTCCTTATAAATTCGTTTTAAAATTCATTTCTATTCAATTCAAATTTCAATTCAATTTGAATTCATTTCAATTCATTTTCAATTCAATTCGAATTCGTTTTAAATTCAATTCAAATTGGTTTTCTATTCGATTCAATTCAAATTGGTTTTCTATTCGATTCAATTCAAATTGGTTTTCTATTCGATTTAAATCAAATTGGTTTTCTATTCGATTCAAATCAAATTGGTTTTCTATTCGATTCAAATTCATTTCTAAATCGTTTTATATTCAATTCATTTCGAAATCGCTTTATATTCAATTCATTTTGAAATCGTTTTATATTCAATTCATTTCGAAATCGTTTTATATTCAATTCATTTTGAAATCGTTTTATATTCAATTCATTTCGAAATCGTTTTATATTCAATTCATTTCGAAATCGTTTTATATTCAATTCATTTTGAAATCGTTTTATATTCAATTCATTTCGAAATCATTTTATATTCAATTCATTTCGAAATCGTTTTATATTCAATTCATTTCGAAATCGTTTTATATTCAATTCGAATTCAATTGATTTCTATTCGAATTCAATTGATTTCTATTCTATTCAAATTCAATTTCATTTCAAATTATTCGATTTCGAAATCACTTTTCAATATTCATTTTAAAATGAATAAAATCGATGTAAATATCGTTCACGTCAAAATGGCGTTGATTGACATAGAAATGTGTTTATTTTATGCTCTAATATCTCGTCTTTTGTATATAAATAAATATTACTTGGGTATTGTTTTGTTACTTTTACAGATATTCCAACCCAGCCCACATGCAACCAGAAATGTAGAGAAATAGAGTTCAATTTGCTGTGTATTTGCATTTTGAAGAATTGTAGATGAAGATATCACATCTAGTTGCTGTTGGACAAGAAAAGGATTAATAACAAGGATTGGCACATCACAAATCAATGAAGAAATGTCAAGGAAGCAAGAGGAAAAAGAGAAAAGGTCCAAATTTGCTTTATTTATCTAAGGCCCATTTATGTTTCTCATTGTAAACTAATTAGTGGTGTAATGACCAGGCCCATTTACCATTAGGGTTAGGGTTAGGGTTTGGCTATCTACCCTATATATACCCTTGTAATGGCATTGTAGCCACCATCCTATCATATATCTCAGTCTATTCTCTTCTTCATCAATAAAACTCATTTTTTTTATGCAATTTTCTATTTTTCTTAGCAATTTGTGTTGTCTACACGATTAGATTCGGTAGAACACTATTTTGTCTTTTGCATTTCTTTCCATTAGCGATTGACCGTCTGATTAGATTCAGCGGTAATCCTAATTGTTATTTTATGTTCGTTTAATTATGTTCTGCAATTTTATTTCCATTGTTCTATTTTATCTTTAATCGTTGAATTTATTATAGATCTGATTAGATTCGAATCTGCAGTAAATTTAATTGCATCTTTTAATTGTAGTTTCACTTTTTATTTTGTTTTGCAAAATCAACCTCCAGCTTCGTCTAACACGCCCAAGAAAAAAATAAATAATAAGTTTTAATTAAACCTCCCTGTGTTCGACCTGTATGCTACACGCCTGTATGCTTGCAGAGTTTATTACAAATGTCGCGCTTTTCTAATTCATATATTGGCGACGACCAAGTTTTTTGGCGCCGTTGCCGTGGAGGTAACGATTAAATTTTATTATTTATTTAATTTCTGATTCGTGTTAGTTTTCATTTTTTTTATTTTCTCATTTTTGTTTTCTTAAATATATAGAAAATATTCTCAATTAGATGATTTGGTATTGATTGTTCATACCGTAATCTTCTACACATGAGAGAAAAAAAGGTTGCCAATTTTCTTTTGTTTCATTCCTTCTCACAATTCTTTCCCTCTTTTCAATAATTTAATTACAAAAAAAAAAAGACAATTCTCTATTGTTGTTTCTGGCCTGCCTTGATTTTCTTCCCTTTCTAAATTGTTTTTCCTTTTTATACTTCTGCCGTCAATCTTCAAAAAAAAAAAAGAAATCTTGATTGGCAGATTTGATATTACAATCTCCCAAAAACAAGGAAAAAAATCTTGCCCCTTTTTCTTTTAATTTTCCTTCTTTTTATTTTCATTTATTTCGTTCTTTTTTTGTTTGCATTTCTTCCAATCTAATTCCTTCTTCAAAAAGAAAAAAATATATACAAAAAAAGAAACTTGCTAATTTTTCTTCAATTTCTTTCCATCTTTCTACCACCTCGCTGATTTTCACAATTTTCTTTTCCCTTTCCTTTTCTTTTTATTTGTTTCCATCTTTTGTCTACAACTTTCTAAAAAAAAACTTTTGCAATTTCTTCTCTGTCTACTTTGATTTCTTTTTTTGTTTTTGTATTCTTTTATTTCATTCCTCAATTCCTTCTACCCTTCCTCTCTACTCAAAAAACCTTGCTTTTTTTCTTTTATTTCCTTCCTCTTTTAATTTTTTTTTCTTTTTTGTTTTGGATTTTCCCATTCATTTCTTTCCCTTTCTTCTTGTTCAAATTTTCATAAAAAAAAACTTGCATTTTATTTATTTATTTATTTATTTCACTTGCATTTCACATTCACCTCCTACAATCTCTCTTTCCATTTTTTTCATTTATTTCTTTCCGTCTCTCTCCTTCATTAAAAAAACAACTTTCAATTTTCCTTTATTCTTTCCATCTTTCCACTTTCTTTCCAATCATCTACATTTTTTTTCTTTTTACAAATTTCAAAAAAAAAAAAAAAAGATTCCTCTTTTGCAATTTTTTTTCCTTTCTTCTTTAGTCTTTCTTGTTCTCAATACATTTGATTTCTTTTCTTCTCTTACAAATTCCCTTTCTTTTAAAAAAAAAAAAAATCCTCTTCTAATTTTACAACAATAAACAAAAGAAAAAAAATCTTTCTGTTTTTGTCTTCTCTTTTATTGCTTTCCCTTCTCAATTTCTTTTCCAAATCTTTTATAATTACTTTCCTTCCTTCCTTTACAATTCTCTTTTTTTCCTGAAATCTCTCTTCCCTTTTTTTTTTTTGGTCATTTGTTTCTTTCCTATTTGTCCACTTTTTCAATAATAATAAAAAAAAGGGAAGGTCATAAAAAGATTCATTCTTTTTTTTTCAATTATTTTTCCCTGCTTCATTTCTTCCCTCTGATCAAATACCCACACGCTTCAAAGGCGAGCAAAGCAAAGCAAAACAGTGAAGTTGAATTGTCACCACTACTCAATATTCTCTGGATGGACTGCCATACACCGCTGTAAAATTTCTTTAACTCTACAGGTGCTCTGCTGAAAAGAAAAATATATAGCAATTGCTTGTAAAAATCTTCTGCAGGGGCAGCGGCTTGCTTGTACAATATTTTAATTTTCTGTTATTATTCTGTGACTGTTCTATGACTGATATTTCTAAATCTGTTTGGGAGAAACGAATTTCCATAACTAATCACTCTCGTCGATTGTCAATTTTAACGCTTGATTTGATTTGCAAAATAATATAATTGAAAAGTGTTGCTTTGTGAAGTTAACTGTCTCGTATAATTGGATCGCGGATATATAGTAGTTCAATTTATTGAACTATTAGCAAAAGAGGTTGCATACTACCCGTAAAACATTGGTCGTATCCCTTAGTATCTATACTATACGTGAACGGCCATAAGACCCTCTTCCTCCTTCTAATTGAGTCAGTTAATTAATAGAGCAAAGCTTATTATTTTATATTATTTTGAAGTGAGAATACTTTCTGTTCTGCCGTGACTTCTTTAAAATGTCTAATTCAAAAAAATCATTGAGAGAAATGTGGGATAATAATCGGAGTAGACGTCCGCTTGAAGAGTATGATTTTGAATTACAACTCATGAAGCAAGATCTTCCAAAATTTCGCGACCCAAATGTCAACAATTTTCAAAATTTACAAAATGACCAACATTTTCAAAGTTATGATCGAAATGCTGACTTCAATTCAAATTTCAATAATTTCGATTATGGGCCACATCCACATGAAAATAACTTTGAATGTCAAGATAGCTTTGATCAACATCAATATGGGGTTGTAAACAAAAATTTCCAAAGTTATAGCTCATATCAACATCTTGAAAATAACCAAAATTGCAATTTTCTGCCAAATTTCAACAGTTTTGGTTACGAACATAACTTTTATGGTCAAAATGATTTCCAATATCATTGTCATTTTTCTGAATATTCAAACAACCACCACATTGGGAATGATATTGATCGTGAAATTGATGTGGACTATAATTTTGAGAATCAAGAACTCCAGAATGAGAGCTTTCAAATCAACGATTCTGAAGAATATCATCTTAACATTCTTAGAGAGAGGGTAGAAAAGCAAGATAGACAGCTTAGTGAAAAAGATAGACAGCTTGAAGAACTTCTTTGTTTAATGACATCTTTTAAAGAACAACTTGAACAACAAAATCAAATTCAAACATGCGATGATCTGGAAAACAATCCATTCTTTGCTGATAGTGAAAATTTTCAGATAACAACTTTCGAAACTGAGAATAACGATCTAAATGAAGTTGTTCAAAATTCAAGAAATGATCTGGACTTCGATTCTTTTCAGGAAGAAGATTTAAGTTTAGATTTTGATCTTCCTCTTCCGGGCTGTGAGAAAGTTGAAATTCTAGGAATTGAACAGAATAAAAATGTTGATTTTTTTAATTCAAATTTGGAAAAGGATTTTAAGGAACATGAATTCTTTGGATTGTACGAGGATGAGTTGCCAAATCAGGAAGAAGTGGATTCACGTCACGAGTTCGAAAAATTTAACTTTGAGAAAATTTCAAACAAACTTGAAATTGTCAGTGTCGAAAATACGTTGTCGGTTAATGATGAGAAATGTGATCACATAGTCTTGAACAACACTCGGATTTCAAATTTCACTGAATTTATATACGATCACAAATTTTTGAATAATTACACTGATAAATTTGTTGAACACATGAACCATTTTTGGAATGTTAGCTTGATTGAAAAACTTCATGTTAGGATGACCCTAGACATTTATCTTCTGGACTATAAATCTAGGTTTAAAGATGAGATGGTTTTCAAAAACCTTCGCTTATTAGAAAACATGCCTAGACATAGTGGGAATGGGACTCATAGGGCTAGAACCAAGTGTGGGGGAAAAAGAAAAAGATGGTGGTATTATTTGCATCGCGTGCACCGCAAACACATATATCATTGTATATATGATCCATTCTTACATATAGTTAGATTGCATTTCATTCTACAAATAATTTTGCATCTCATTCACCTTTGGGTACGATCTTTCAAATTTAGGAAACGTTCACAGTGTGGACACTGTTTAGTTCTAGTGTGGGGGGGAGTCTGCATTTCACTCATTTTCGTTTTTTTCTTTATTTTTCTTTCTTTTCAATTTCAGCCACTTAAATAGGACCATCATGCATTTTAGACTGTACTAACATGCCATTTTTTTTTTTTTTTGAAACATGACTCGTTTTAGATTGATATGGCAAAATAAGTTAAGGATTATTAATCAGTTGATAGTATTTTTTCTCTCAACTTAGATCGAGTAAGAAATATAATGAAAAGATTAATTTTGAGGGATAATAGTGTAACCGGTATATAGGGAGATTCTTAGGTGATGGCCATGAAATCTATTCTATATTGTAGACTTTGTTTAAATAAGTGGAGGACTTAAAATACATATATTGGCTTTTCAAATCTTTAAAACTAAGTTGTGCTAAGTTGAATTCGCGTAACTCTCTTTTGTGCTTATATTTTCAAATAATAGTAATCCAAGGGTATCCAACATTGCTTGTGTATCAAGCGTTGGTGTGCAAACCCGCTAAGCTCTATTCGACATGTTGTTGTCAAAGTCAGCGTTGGAATATCTTGGTCTCATTTTATGAGATTGGACACCTAAGGATTACCGACACGTTGTTGACAAAGTCAAAGTCGGCCTGCACAATCCGCCAAGCTCTTTACTTACTCTCTGTTAGTCCGCGAGGCAGTGCATGGGTGGTAAACCTTGGTCTTCTAAGTTAGGTGTATGTACTTAATCATAAATTTTAAAATTTTATAGAATAAAGAATAAGCGATGATGCCCAAACACTTCTTGACCTTATTGATTTGACTAGCCATACATGAGAAAATTAGAATACCACTTTGCAAACTGTGCCAAGCAAACTAAGAATTTATTTCATGGCTGCACTATGTTATCAACCGAACTAACTGGCCAAACTGGAATTTAACATTTGAAAACTTGATTTATATTGAAAATTTGTGACAAGTTGAGGTATCTAAAATAAAATCAACTGATTAGAAATTATTAACTTAATTTGTTGTACCACTTTCCTGAAATAAGTCGTGTTGTCATTTTTCGTTTTTATTTTTGCATATGTCCATTGCATTCATGTAGTTTCATTAGAATCATAGCATACTGCATTTGGATTTTGTGGGTAGTATCCGCTGAAAACCCTCACGAGACACCACTCGTCCTACTAGGGACACCTAGAGTTTTAACGGCTTGTTGCATGCGCTCAATGCAATCATGTTTCCTACGAAAGTGTGACCCATCTAGTTAGTTTTTCATTTTCTTTTTACTCGAGGACGAGTAAAAGATTAGTGTGGGGGTATTTGATTGACATAGAAATGTGTTTATTTTATGCTCTAATATCTTGTATTTTGCATATAAATAAATATTACTTGGGTATTGTTTTGTTACTTTTACAGATATTCCAACCCAGCCCGCATGCAACCAGAAATGTAGAGAAATAGAGTTCAATTTGATGTGTATTTGCATTTTGAAGAATTGTAGATGAAGATATCACATCTAGTTGCTGTTGGACAAGAAAAGGATTGATAACAAGGATTGGCACATCACAAATCAATAAAGAAATGTCAAGGAAGCAAGAGGAAAAAGAGAAAAGGCCCAAATTTGCTTTATTTATCTAAGGCCCATTTATGTTTCTCATTGTAAACTAATTAGTGGTGTAATGACCAGGCCCATATACCATTAGGGTTAGGGTTAGGGTTTGGCTATCTACCCTATATATACCCTTGTAATGGCATTGTAGCCACCATCCTATCATATATCTCAGTCTATTCTCTTCTTCATCAATAAAACTCATTTTTTTTATGCAATTTTCTATTTTTCTTAGCAATTAGTGTTGTCTACACGATTAGATTCGGTAGAACACTATTTTGTCTTTTGCATTTCTTTTCATTAGCGATTGACCGTCTGATTAGATTCAGCGGTAATCCTAATTGTTATTTTCTGTTCGTTTAATTCTGTTCTGCAATTTTATTTCCATTGTTCTATTTTATCTTTAATCGTTGAATTTATTACAGATCTGATTAGATTCGAATCTGCAGTAAATTTAATTGCATCTTTTAATTGTAGTTTCACTTTTTATTTTGTTTTGCAAAATCAACCTCCAGCTTCGTCTAACACGCCCAAGAAAAAAATAAATAATAAGTTTTAATTAAACCTCCCTGTGTTCGACCTGTATGCTACACGCCTGTATGCTTGCAGAATTTATTACAAATGTCGCGCTTTTCTAATTCATAGATTGGCGACGACCAAGTTTTTGGCGCCGTTGCCGGGGAGGCAATAATTGAATTTTATTATTTATTTAATTTCTATTCGTGTTAGCTTTTATTTTTTTAATTTTTTTTCTTTTAATTTTCTTGTATATATAGAAAAAAAAATCTTGCAAATTTTTGTTTTAATTTGTTTCCTCTTCCCCCATCTATTTGTTTCCTTCCTTTCTTTGTATAATTATTTTTTCCCTCTTTACAGTTTTCTATAAAAAAAAAAAGTTGCCAATTTTCTCTAGTATTTTTTCCTTTTTATTTCTCAATCTTGTTCTTTTCTTTTACGAATTCTTCTTCTTACCAACTTTTTGTTTATTACTTTCTTTTTCTTTCCCAACTTCTTTCCAATCACGGATACATAGCTTTCTTTCCTTTTCTTTTTATACAAGTCTATAAAAAAAACAAAAATTTCCTTCTACAATTTATCTTCTTCTTGCATTCTTCTCTGCCTGCACTGCCGTTAACCACAATCAAAAGTCCCATCGAAAACACCACTGTACAGCCAATTTCTGTGCCACCGAAATTGTTCTTCCCCGGCAACGGCGCCAAAAACTTGATCGACGCTAGAAAAGCGCGATATTTGTAATAAAATTCTACAAGCGCACAGGTGTGTAGCATACAGGTCGAACACAGGGAGGTAAATTAAAATCAAATTATTTATCCAATCTCTTGGGCGAGTTAGACGAAGCCTGGAGATTTTGTTGAAATAAAAACAAATTGAAATTGCGAACTTAGGATTATCGTTGAATCTAATCAACGATTAATCACTAAAGAAAGTAAATTGCAAAACAAGAACAACAATGCAGAAATTAAAATTGCAGGAAAAGAAGAACAACAAAAAGTAAATTAGGATTGTCGTTGAAACTAATCAAACGACTAATCACTAACAAAAAAAAATGTAAAAGACAAAATAGTGTTCTACCGAATCTAATCGTATAGACAACACTAATTGCTAAGAAAAATAGAAAATTGCATAAAAAAAATGAGTTTTATTGATGAAGAAGAGAATAGACTGAGATATATGATAGGATGGTGGCTACAATGCCATTACAAGGGTATATATAGGGTAGATAGCCAAACCCTAACCCTAACCCTAATGGTAAATGGGCCTGGTCATTACACCACTAATTAGTTTACAATGAGAAACATAAATGGGCCTTAGATAAATAAAGCAAATTTGGGCCTTTTCTCGTTTTCCTCTTGCTTCCTTGACATTTCTTCATTGATTTGTGATGTGCCAATCCTTGTTATCAATCATTTTCTTGTCCAACAGCAACTAGATGTGATATCTTCATCTACAATTCTTCAAAATGCAAATACACAGCAAATTGAACTCTATTTCTCTACATTTCTGGTTGCATGCGGGCTGGGTTGGAATATCTGTAAAAGTAACAAAACAATACCCAAGTAATATTTATTTATATACAAAAGACGAGATATTAGAGCATAAAATAAACACATTTCTATGTCAATCAAATACCCCTACACTTATCTTTTACTCGTCCTCGAGTAAAAAGAAAATGAAAAAACTAACTAGATAGGTCACACTTTCGTAGGAAACACGATTGCATTGAGCGCATGCAACAAGCCGTTAAACCTCTAGGTGTCCCTAGTAGGACGAGTGGTGTCTCGTGAGGGTTTTCAGCGGATACTACCCACAAAATCCAAATGCAGTATGCTATGATTCTAATGAAACTACATGAATGCAATGGACATATGAATTAGAAAAGCTTATTTCTTTCTTTATTTTCTTTCTTAGCAATCGGTGTTGTCTTCACAATTAGTTTTGGAAGAACACCAATTGTATTTTACATATTTTTTTGTTAGTGATTAGTCGTTTGATTAGTTTCAACGACAATCCTAATTTACTTTTTGTTGTTCTTCTTTTCCTGCAATTTTAATTTTTGCATTGTTGTTCTTGTTTTGCAATTCACTATCTTTAGTGATTAATCGTTGATTAGATTCAACGATAATCCTAAGTTCGCAATTTCAATTTGTTTTTATTTCAACAAAATCTCCAGGCTTCGTCTAACTCGCCCAAGAGATTGGATAAATAATTTGATTTTAATTTACCTCCCTGTGTTCGACCTGTATGCTACACACATGTGCGCCTGCAGAATTTTATTACAAATATCGCGCTTTTCTAGCGTCGATCAAGTTTGTTGCATACGCTCAATGTAATCGTGTTTCCTACGAAAGTGTGACCTATCTAGTTAGTTTTTAATTTTTTTTTACTCGAGGACGAGTAAAAGAAAAGTGTGGGGGTATTTGATTAGCACAGAAATGTGTTTATTTTTATGCTTATATCTTACCTTTATTTTATATAAATAAATGCTACTTTGGGTATTTTGTGTGTTTTTACAGGTCATTGATTAATTGTCTCCTTCATTAAATAAAAGACCACTGATAAGAAAAAGAAGCTACTTTCCCATCAAACTCTCTTTTTGCTGAAGAATGGAACGCGTTCACACTGCCTCCCTTGCTTTGAAGAATTTATGGATTAGTGATTTATGGTGTATATATATATTCATATGTATGAATATATGATATACACTAATAAATATTTCAAGAATTGGAAGTATTCTTCATAGATAAATCAAAGGGAATCTTTCATTTTTTACTCTCCATAAAGATGAAGATTTGATTAGATAGATGCCAATCATGATGCCAATCAATTTGCCACATGACCAATCAAAAGAGGAAAGCTGCATGGAATATTTCAAGTTTATCTTATCTCTTTTATTTGTGAAGATATTATTTTCAAGAGGTTGAGTCATGGCCCATTAGAGGATTAGGGTTTTTCAGTTCACCTATATAAGCACATGTATACCCATTGTAACGACCATCTCATTTCTGTATTCCATTACTCTAATAAAAATTCTTCTTCTTCTTTTATTTTCTGCATTTTTCTTTCTTTGCAATCGGTGTTGTCTTCACAATTAGTTTTGGAAGAACACCAATTGTATTTTACATTTTTGTTTGTTAGTGATTAGTCGTTTGATTAGTTTCAACGACAATCCTAATTTACTTTTTGTTGTTCTTCTTTTCCTGCTATTTTAATTTCTGCATTGTTGTTCTTGTTTTGCAATTTACTTTCTTTAGTGATTAATCGTTGATTAGATTCAACGATAATCCTAAGTTCGCAATTTCAATTTGTTTTTATTTCAACAAAATTCCAGGCTTCGTCTAACTCGCCCAAGAGATTGGATAAATAATTTGATTTTAATTTACCTCCCTGTGTTCGACCTGTATGCCACACACCTGTGCGCTTGCAGAATTTTATTACAAATATCGCGCTTTTCTAGCGTCGATCAGGCGTCAATCTAATCAACACGGCTTCATATACTTCTATTTTCAAATATTCTATTTCAAATATTTCCTTTTTAAACATTTCTATTTAAAATATTTCGTTTTCAAATATTTCTACTTCAAATATTTCGTTTTCAAATATTTCTACTTCAAATATTTCGTTTTCAAATATTTCTACTTCAAATATTTCGTTCAACACATGACTAATCTCAACGGATGAGTATGGTCAACACATGAACCTTTATTTTATATTGATAAAGATGTAAATTTTATTATTAAAATATTTCATTCAACACATGACTAATCTCAACGGATGAGTACAGTCAATACATGAACCTTTATTTTATAATATTCTTAATTTTCTAAATTGGAATGAGGCCCAATCAATCACCATATAATGTTAATTATATGGATTTTCATACATCACACGTATATAATAGCATTGAAAATAATCAACCATCAACCAAAGTGCACTACACTGTATAAGCATCAAATATATATGTCTAACGCTTATAACAGCCTGTCAATCAATCGATCGACATATTTAATCAATCAGGATGAGTGAACTTCAAATTTCATCCCAACACCCGTGTGGGGTTTCAAACAATCAAACACAGATTTTAGTTGTGCAATTGGGTGATGTGTAAAATTTATCGACCCAATCAATATCAGTCAAATCAGTGTATATAAACAAATCGGCCGATTTGTTTATAGATATTTATTTATTAACTTTCACGTTAAAAATTATATTTTTAACGACCAAAATATTTTATTCAAACTATGAATATTCTATTCGGTTCATTTACTAAATAAAATGATATCTTTATTTTTCTAACTTATTTTAGAAAATTTCGGCGGCGTAACAGCGCGATACTAGAAACGGGACGAGGCCTAGCCTTATCCCCGGTCTAGTGAAGGCCCACGCCATTCACACATCAATTAATCCATTCATTTCACCAAACAATTCAAATTTCAACCAAATAATCTAACTAATTTTTGCAACTAAACAAACAAGTCCATGGTCTGTGGACGATTGTGTCGGGTGCTACTAAGCACCGTCTGCATCCTAGTATATAAATATAACTAGAAGAGAATTTGAAAGGTGAGAAATTCTCACCGATAGCTATCCAATACCACGACTCTTCACTGATAGAAATCTTCGTCGTCATCGCATCTTTTTGTCATCTTCGTTGCTGTAGCCACTACATATGTAAAAATCGAAATTTTACTTTGCTATTCAATATATAAAAATCAAATTTTTGCTTCGCTATTCAATATATAAAAATCGAATTTTTACTTCGCTATCCAAATATAAAAATCGAATTTTTACTTTGCTATCCAATATATAAAAATCGAATTTTTACTTCGCTATCCAATATATAAAAATCGAATTTTTATACCGCTACTATATAGATAAAAATTATATTTTCACATCGATGTTCATATAGTAAAGACTATATTTTTATCACGCTATTCTTCATATAAAGATTTCGCCTTTTTATTCTTAAAAATCTAATCTTTTGCATTTTAAAAATCTAATCTTTTGCCTTTTAAAAATCTAATCTTTTGTATGCTAAAAACTGATTTTCCTACTATGTAAATACACACAAAAACTGATTTAAATTAAATATAAGGGAAAGAACTTACTTTTCGAAGAGAGGGGGTGGTCTCAGCAACGTCGCGGTGGAAGGGCGAGGGGGTAGCGGTCGATGGTGGGGTTCGCTTCAGGGGGGGTCTCGGGAGTCGCGCAGCAGGCTTCGACGAGGGGGGCCTTCGCTGTTGTCGTGCCGCTGGGGGGGCTCCGATGGTGGTGGGAACGGGGAGAGCGAGAGTGGTCGGAGAGGAGAGGCGGTGGGCATCTGACGTGGCGCGACGGCGGAGGGCGCCTCTGAGGGGGGCGACGATGTGGATCGATCGGAGGTTTTTTCTTTCTTTTTTTTTTTTGAAAAACTGAATTGAAAATATCGGGGGGGTAGAGTATAAGGAAAGGAGAGAAAGGGGATTTTTTATTAATTAATTTAATTTCTCTCTCCTAAGTTGACTTTTCATACGACCTCGAAATCGAACCCACCGCCTGTCGTCCCTAGCGTTTTACCCCCATTCCGAACACAATGGGATATGTATCGTACGTTGATTCGGTCGTTTTGATCAATTTCCGTTGAAATCAACATATAACTCTATATATTGAATTTGAACGTGCATTTCAATTTACCGGGGTCACATAAAAACTCTAAAAATTCCCGAAAAATATTTTCTAGCTTCGTATTGACGATACGGTCCTAACAAAACTAGTTTCGTCGAATTCCGAGATCGTTGGAAAAATGGCCAATTTCCAGTCGATTAAAATCAACTGAAACTGGTCAAACGCGTTTTCCCTTGCTACGCTCACATATTGATTCGAAAAATTATGAAATTTGGAATCTAGCAATAACTTGACATCACGGACCCAACAAAAGTGGTTTCGTCGAAATCCGAGGTCGTTTGCTAAATTTCCATTTTTAAGGGCCTGAATTCCATAGCGACTATTCAGAATTTTCAACTGGACATATCTTTTGATTCCCGCTATGAAATTTTGATTTTTCGGATTCGTTGGAAAGATATTATCGATTAGATCGTAATGTTTTTGGTTTCACTAAAATCCGGATTATTTTGCACCCGGTAGATTCAATTGAAGTTTGAAATCGAATTATCGAACTACCGCGCCATTTTCAATTCTATTTATAATTATATATAAATATTTATATTCTAACGACGACGCGTATAATATATACGTTATAATTATATTCAAATTAAATTTCTCGTCGATATTATTTAAAATAATCTATTTTAAATATTCACAATTCGTTAAAATTGCCAAAATAAAAATTTTAAACTGGCTCAGAATTTCCGGGTTATTACATCTCGGCTATTTATTTCTAAATCGACCTAAACAATTTGCCTACTCCATATTCTATCGTCCCCATTTAGTTGCTACAGCTTATATTTCTTTTCACCTTTCAGCCGACGCCTATTTCACAGCTAGCATTTGTTTCGCAGCACTTCATTTTTTTTTTTAAAAAAATCTACTGCTAGTTCTTCACTAGATATTGAAAAGAAATTGCAGCTGACTCTCATGCATATGCTAACTCAGAATCATGTTTCATTACGTAGATCTAAACGATCAGTTTTCATTTCAGCCGACCTATCTTGCCTTCCCTTATCTCCTACGCAGTAACAATCGTGTGATGGACGCCATTCTTATCCCAAAACCTTTCAACTATAAATATGGGTGCTTCGTCATTTTCTCGGAAGACATGTCTCAATCCTCTTCATCATTCAAACATAGAAACTGAATTCTCCTCTGTCTTCTCCACTATAGAATAAAACCCGCAAACAAATAACCTCATTTGAACGGAATAAATAGTGATGAGGGGAGCATGCTATCGCGGTTTACCGGAGCATGGAGGAATGAAGCTATGCACCTGTTTTGAGCTTTTGGGATCTAGGTTGTTTCTAGTGGGTCCGGTTTATGTTCAGGTGACAGCGGTTGGTGGCGGTGGCCTTCGATCTTCGGTGAGCAGCTGTTTGTGGATGGAAGCTTAATGGCGAAGTGAGGAGGATATGGGGCAACGTTGATCCGGAGTGGGGCGTTTTCATTTGCATGAGGCATTAAGATTTTTATAGGGATGTAGTTGTACTATTGGATTTATATGGCGTGAGTTGAAGACATGGAGTAAGATCTTGAAATAGTGGAGTGGGCGAGCAATAATGGGGATGTAGCGCTGATGAAGGTGGTGGGTTCAATAAGGAGTATGGTGCGGTGTACTGTTTGCGGGAAGAAAGTGGCTAGGTGGTGAAGTCTCACAACAACAGCTAGTTAGCGAGGAAAAAAAACAATATGGGAAGGAAAATCTGAAACAAGAGGGAAGGGATAGTAATTGGGTAAACCAGTGCCTGCAAATCAAAATGTTGGGGATATTTTCGAATGTGGAGGTGTATGGGATAAAGACAGTGCGTGGGGTTCATTTTTTAACTAGGCATGAAGAATTGCGTGTGGTTCCACTGGGAAGAAGAAAATGTTGAGCAAAAAGGCGGAAGAAGATAGTAGTCACCTGGTATCATTTCTACCCGTGCCTAATCCTTATTTAGTTCATGCCTAATCTAATGTTAACCAAAGTAAGAATTAGTTAATAATATTGTTAAGTATAACACTGTATAGGTATATAAATTTTAAATGTTGCCTATATATTCGGATGCCCTTATCTGAAACTTAGTTTACATTTTGCCTAATCATGTTATACACGTGGAAGTTTAGGCTAGTGAATATATATTGCCAATGTGTTCTTATCGTGTCTGACCCTTTACGAATTTTCCTGATTGTAATTAGGTTTCCTAATTTAGGTTTAATAACATCCCCAACTAATGTTATTATGAATCATTTTTCAGCTTAACACTCACTGTTTATAAACAGAACATGAGTGTAATATACAGCCTAGTGTCTATAATGGTAATCGTTTCATGTTATATCATAAGTGAAGGAAAAAAAAGAAAAGAAAGTAGACAGTAGTATAACATGCCATGCCGGTAGGTGAAGTTTCGATTATGCTATCATGTGTCTAAACCCTTTTTTCAGCGTGTCTAACCAGTATGTGACGTGGTGATTTATGTGATTAAAATAATGTTGCCTGGGGGACCAAATCAAATGAACGTAAGGGTTTTAGATTCAACATATATATTGTTAATATAGCACATGACCTGGTATGTTATAATATGTCAAAATCCCGTACGGTGTCTAATTAGTTAGTAATGTAAACAAGTGTAATCCGATTTAGATTTGATAATACAGATACTCTAACGATTTGTAAATTTTCCAACTGTTTACTATGATGAAACCAATCTCGTTTTATAAAACTGTTTATTGTTCCATGTAATAACCCGAAAATCCGAGCCAATTTAAAAATTTTATTTTGGCAATTTTGATGAATTTCGAATATTTAAAATGAATTATTTTAAATAATAATGATGAGAAAGTTATTTTGAATAGAATTAGAACGTATATATTTATTTGAATCATCGTTAGAATATAAATAATTATTTTTAATTATAAAAGGAAATGAACATGGCGCGGTAGTTTGAAAATTCGATTTCAAATTTCAAATGAATGTACAGGATTCAAAATAAACCTGATTTTGGCAAAACCAAAAATATTAGAATCTATTTGAAAATATCTTTCCAACGAATCCGAAAAATTGAAATTTCATAGAGGGAATCAAAAGATATGTCCAGTTGAAAATTCAGAATAGCCGTTATGGAATTCGGGCCCTTAAAAATGGAAATTTTGCAAACGACCTCTGTTTTCGACGAAATCACTTTTGTTGGATCCGTGATGTCAAGTTATTGCTAGGTTTCAAAATCCATAATTTTTTGAGTCAATATGTGAGCGTGGCTAAGTAAAACGTGTTTTAACTGTTCCAATCAATTTCGATCGACCAGAAAATGGCCATTTTTCAAACGGTCTCAGAATTTGACGAAATTAGTTTTATTAAGACCGTATCGTCAATACAAAGCTAGAAATATTTTTTCGGGAATTTTTAAAGTTAATATGTGGCCCCGGTAATTTGAAATGTACATTCAAATTGAATATATATATATATATTTATATTTTAATGATCGTAACGACCGAATTGGCTTACGGGTTCTTATATTCCACCTCTAAATATAAAAGATGGTGATGAGGGAAATCACGTTTTAAAAAGAATAATGTAACTAAGAATCTAGATATTTATAATATTATATAAAATCGACGTATTAAAATTGTAACTTTGTCCTACAGTAACGGAATCAGAGGAAATAAAGGACGTTGAGACCATATTGATAGACGTCATATTTTGGATCTGGTATGAACAAAGTTGGGCGCAGCTACGAGTTATTAAAACGAATTATTTCAACATCGAACGAGACATATTATTGTTATTTTGCAAACGACCTCCGTTTTCTACGAGACCACTTTTGTTGGATCCAGAATGTCAAATTATTGCTAGATTCCAAATTTCATAATTTTTGGAATTAATATGTGAGCGTGGTAAATTTAAACGTGTTTGGTAATTTCAATTTAAATTTAATCGACTGTAAAATGGCCATTTTTCAAACGGTCTCCGAATTCGACGAAATTGGTTTTGTTAGGACCGTGTCGTCAAAACATAGCTAGATTTGTTTTTCGAGAATTTTTGGAGTCAGTATGTGGCCCCGGTAAATTAAAATATGCATTCAAATTCAATATATATTGATTTATATTTTAATTTAAATGAAAACTGATCGTAACGGTCGAATTGACTTATGGGACATATCCCATTGTGTCCGGAATGGGTGTAATTAGCTAGGGACGATAGTCGTTGGGTTTGATTTGGAGTTCGTGACGATTTTGGCTTTTAAAACGAATTAATTAATTAAATAAATATTATTATAAATATATAAACCCCCCTATTTTCGAAACGCTAGTTCCTCATAAACCAGAGCCGCCATTAGTTTAAAACATAAGGTCAATTTCATCCGATTTTCTCTCCCCAAATTCTCCACATCCACTTCATGATATTAGATGATTCCAACTGAAAATCGAAGGTTCAAGGAGCACTTGAAGATTAACGGTGGAGATCGCCTCTAGTTTAGCGGAGGCACTAAAATCGCAGCTCGATGGCTGGACTTTTACAAGCAGATTGAAGCGGGATAGGGGTGTGGGTTTCGAGTGACTAGGCACAGAAGGAGGGGGCGGCTTGGTGCTTCGATCGCCAGTGGTGGATCGACCTCCGGTCACCTGTACGGTCGCGCGCAAGGAGGGGATCACGGTGAATTTTGGGTTCGTATGTCATCCTATAGAAGAACGAAGAGGAAAGGCAATAGTATTAACAACGCTTGTTAAGTGTAATTAAAAATATAATTGGTATTTTAATTAGTGAATTAGTTGTTTAATTAATGTGTTAAATGTATAAAGCGCTATATCTTTTTCATACGAGGTCCAAATCGCGCGAAATTGGATTCATTGCGATCGTGGAGCCGAGAGCTTTGCAACAAAACTGACCGGGTCCAATTTGGAGCACGTTAGAATTTCGGGCAAATTCAAATCCAAACTGTTTAGAAATTCAGAAATAAAACCGATGAAGTGGAAACCGATAGTGAGAACTCCTTCCCACTCTAATTACTTTACAGTCAAATATATACTAGGTTGCAGACGGTGCTTAGCAACACCCGACAATATTTATTGTACAAACCATGGATGATTTGTGTGATTTGATTGTGAAATTGATTGTGTGTGATTAAAAATATTCATGTGTTGAATAAAATATTTGATCAATAAAAATATCATTTTTATTTCATATATGTATTATATAAAATATTCATGTGTTGAATAAAATATTTAAACAATTAAAATATCATTTTTATTGTATATATGAACTGTATAAAATATTCATGTATTGAATAAAATATTTGATCAATAAAAATATCATTTTTATTGTATATATGAACTGTATAAAATATTCATGTGTTGAATAAAATATTTGATCAATAAAAATATCATTTTTATTGCATATATGAACTGTATAAAATATTCATGTGTTGAATAAAATATTTGATCAATAAAAATATCATTTTTATTATATATATGAACTATATAAAATAGTCATGTGTTGAAATAAATATTCATAAACAAATTTGACGATTTGTTTATGTGCACCCAATTATCTGATACTGATTGGGACGATAAATTTTATACATCGCCCAACTGCACAAATAATAATCAGTATTTGTTGTTTGAAAACCCCACACGGGTATTGGGACAATATAATCACAATATTTAGTTGTATGTCAAACAATGGGTTGACAGGCCGTGATGAGCGTTAATCATATATTTCTAACGCTTATACAGTTGTAAATTGCAATCCGGATGATGGGTGATTGTGTATCATTATTGTTATATATATGTGTGGTATGAAATCCATATAATGGTAATTGATTGTGTCTGATTCCAATTCAGAAAGAACGAATATTTTAAAATAGCCAATATTTTAAAATAAGGAATATTTTAAAATAATATTCAGTAATGGATTAAAATATGATTTTGATGTCCGATTTGGGATGGACACGAAAATATTGAAATATATGAAGTCGTGTTGATTAAATATGCGCCATTTAGACGCGAACGATATTAATATCAATTTTGTTCATTTTTATAATGAATATCGAAAGACAAGTGGTTTCAAAATCTAATGTTTTGAAAATTTTATCAGTTATATTTTATAACGATATGGAATATTCAATTTTGATTTAAAATTAAAAATGAAGTTGAAATCATTTTTAAAACGAATTTAAAATGATTTATAAAATAAATGGAAATCGATGAAATATGTATATTATATATATTATATGGCCTGAATAGAACGCGTCGTGCAGTGACTGTTCGTGAATTTCGACCATTAATTTCGAATTAACATTACGGGAGATCCGACCATCGGATTCTCCTAAAACCGGAACCGATGGGTTCGTATCGAAAAGGGCTTTCCAAAGAATATAAGAGATTTGAAATCTAACGGTTGGATATGGAATTATGTCCAAATCAAATTGGGTAAAGGTCGCTATAAGTGCAGTTGGATGACGTTTATGGAAATCGACTGAAAGGGCCTTGATAAAATTATTAAAAATATTAATAATTTGTGTAAAATCATAATAAATGATTTGGAAAGAATTAGGGTGAAAATTCCATATTTGTAAAGATAAAAATATATTTTTATCAAAATGAACTAGTTATTAACTTTATTTGAAATCCAATAATTTATGAATAAAATAAATTAGATTGTGAATGGTTTTAATATAACCAGAAATTTTCAATGAATAAATTGGAATGGATTTGAAATGGGAATCACCTTCGAAATATTTCGATATTGGATTTCGTGATTATACGGATATCATTATGGAAATTTGGAAGATATATATGTGTGTATATATATATATATATATATATGTATATCTTTATTTCTAATATGATATATGTTGGTTTCAGAATTTGATATTGAATATAAGCCGATATAATTTCTATTTGGAGCCTTGTATTTAATATCAAATGGGATTTTGGGTTTATCGTGAATGGTGTCTTTAATAACACTATTCTTAAACCCAGTTGAGAAAAGAATATATCTTTAATTTAAGATTTAGTGAAGGTTTTCAATTAATTAATATTTAATTGGAATTGAATAAAAGAATTGGATTTTGGGTTGGTCGTGAACGGTGTCTTAAATAACACTGTTCTTAAACCCTGTGTGAGAAGAATAAATCTTTTAAATAAGATTATTAGAGTTCCCAGTTATATTTAGTAACTGGAATAAAATGGAATGTGAATCTGGTTTATTGTGAACTTTGTTTTTTACGACATTCGTTCTTTAACCCGATTTACAGTGAAATGTGATTGCGAATTTCAACCATTAACTTCGAATTGACATTACGGGAGATTCAACCGTCAGATTCTCCTAAAACCAAAACAGTTGGGTTCGTATCGAAAAGAGATTTCCAAATAATATAAGAGATTTGAAATCTAACGGTTGGATTTGGAATTATGTCCAAATCAAATTGGGAAAAGGTCGTTGTAACTGTAGTTCGATGACCGTTTATGGAAATCGACTGAAAGGGCCTTGACAAAATTATTAAAAATATTAATAATTTGTGCAAAATTATAATAAATGATTTGGAAGGAATTGGGATGAAAAATTCCATATTTGTAAAGATAAAAATATATTTTTATCTAAATGAACTAGTTATTAACTATATTTTAAATCCAATAATTTTTTAGTAAAATAAATTGGATTTGTGAGTGGTTTTAATATAACCAGAAATTTTCAATGAATAATTTGAAATGGATTTGGAATGGAAATAATCTTCGAAATATTTCGATATTGGATTCCGTGATTATACAGATATGGTTATGGAAATTTGGAAGATATATATATATATATAGCGTTATTTCTAATGTGATATTTGTTGGTTTCAGAATTTGATATTGAATATAAGCCGATATAATTTCTATTCAGAGCCTTGTATTTAATATCAAATGGGATTTTGGGTTTGTCATGAACGGTGTCTTTAATAACACTGTTAATAAACCCAGTTGAGAAAAGAATAAATCTTTAATTTAAGATTTAGTGAAGGTTTCCAATTAATTATTATTTAATTGGAATTGAATAAAAGAATTGGATTTTGGGTTGGTCGTGAATGGTGTCTTAAATAACACTGTTCTTAATCCCCGTGTGAGAAGAATAAATCTTTTAAATAAGATTATTAGAGTTCCCAGTAATATTTAGCAACTGGAATTAAATGGAATGTGAATCGGGTTTATTGTGAACTGTGTTTTAAATGACATTCGTTCTTTAACCCGATTTACAGTGAAATGTGATTTGGAATTTATAAAACTTTTAATTAAGATCTAACGGGAATTTTTCCAAAGTAAAGTTTTCCAATTTAATATATTAAATTGGAATTGAATGGAATTCGATTTGATAATAATCGAAGTGAACTTCTGTGGAGGAAGATTGTTAATGTGTGTGTATATATATATATATATATATATTTATATATATATATATATATATATATGGAATTTAAAAGGCTTTGTTGTTATTCCATTTATATTATTAGTCGGATACGGAAATTGATATTGATTATATATATATATATATATATATTGATCTGTTTTCCGTGAAGATTCCATAATTAATGGAATGTGATTTGGGTTATCGTGAACTGTATTTTAAATGAAATTAGTTCTTTAACCCAGTTTAAGACAGGATTACATGTCCAACATTGTATTTCGAACTGTATGGTTGATCTCTGTTAAATATATGTTTGGTGGCGAGGAATTTATTCTCTTGCTTAACACCCTTTTCTAAGATGTATGAGCTTAGAGGTTATATATCGGCAGAAAACAATAGTACGGTGTAGATTGTCGATGCGGCATGTTTGTGTTTCCAAAGTTAAATAATCATTAATATTGATTTTTGGAAAGATTAAAACTAAGTGGAGTTTTAATGAATCTTTAATTAGATTGAAATGTGAAAGTGGCTATTTAAATTATTAAATTTGGGAAATGATCGAGAATGGAGTACAAACAATTTTACTCCAAGTGATAGTTAAATCTTTAATTAGATTTGATTGTGAAATGGTAATTAAATTTACCGATAACACCATGGTGTTAGGTATGGAGTATTACCACTTTTGCTTCATGGGATGAATAGGTTGGGATTGGGAAATATAATAAATGATTACTTCGGTAAGGTTTGCTAATCCCGACTTGTTTGGATAAACCTTAATTTCGTTTGAATTGATATCCAATGGAAGATTAAAGAATAAATTTAAAGAATTTATCTTTGATAAAATTAATGGGAACCTTTCCCAAAGGATATGAATATTTAAATAAAAGAATATTCAGAATTGGAATGGGGCGTATGCTTTGTTTTTATAGCACTCGTTTATAAGATACGCGAGTTACTCAGAAAGACCGAGTTTATCCCATTCTGAATAACTAAACCGACGAAAAGTCGACGATGAAAACGGTGATTGAAGACCAGAGGTCTTCACATCGTTTGGATGATTATCGATGTCCTTATTGGGATGTGCACCCAAAACAAGGTAATAAGTGGTGATCATCCAGACGTACTTGGAGATCGACCGGATATGCGAGGACCTCTCTCATGTATTGGACATATGGGACGAGGAATAAGGTGCCTCCAGTTTCGTTCAGACCTAAAACAGACTTGTAAATGGTTGTGTGTCTGACATTGGATTTTATTTTATGTTGATTAATCTCTATTAAATATATATTTGTTTGGTAGCGGAGAATTTATTCTCTTGCTTAACACCCTTCTCTGAGACGTAGACATCAGTCGCATGGCATGAATTGTCAGTGTGGCATGCTACGATGCAAATGATCAAGGCTTCTAGAAAAGCAAAGTCTTGTGGTTGATGATCAAAGCACGGCTTTAATATAGCATAGCTTTGTGTATAGCGTTAATTCATGAGCCTCACACCCCGGTGTGAACCAGAAACAGGAGAGGACCTCAGGGAGGACATGCGTTTCCTTCTAGCTAAGAGATGTGTCATGGTATGGAGCCCAGACATTTTTACTTATGTGGATGATGGAAAGCGAGGCACCTCGGTTATATCAGTCACTACGGGGCCGATGGATGACATGGTCGATATATTGACCAGATTTACGCCCCATAGGGCAGGGAAACATATTATTTAGGCATTTTAATCCACTCTGTGTGGACCGGCCCTGATGATCCAAGGGTCACTCGAGCTCTGATCCTGAGACACGGGCTAGACAGCCTCGAAGTGGTAAGGACGATCCCTTGCTTTGGTTCACAGATGGAAATCCAACTTTCAATACGTGACTTTGCGGTTTTAAATTGTAGAACTAGTATGACGACATGATAGATGGTACTCATGCCATCTATGATTGATACATTTTTATTTGAAGTTGTTTTTGACACTATACACTTATTATAGTATCAAATGATTTGTTTTAAACGTACCAAGCATGTATGGCTATTATAAGGGAAAACCCTATCCTCCGGCTTGCATTGCATTGTGTGATGGGACCAGGTCTTCTAATAGCTTCATTTTTCCAAAAAGCATTGCGTTGTTTGTTATATGCACTGGTATTCTTAGGGTTAAACCCATTCCGTGTTGTACGGCGTGGTCCCTTGATTTATCTAACTTTAAATCAAATTAATAACTGTTTTAATTCTCACACTAGTCACATGACTGACCTGGAGTTTATTGTTTTAACCTAAACTCTAGGTGCCTCTATTTTCCACACGGGCAGCTAGTTGTTTGGTTTTGCAGATATTATATTCACAAGATCCTGGTTTACAGCTGGAGCAATATTCGGAACGCTAAGTATCTGTGTATTTCTTTTAGTTGTGTTTTTGTATGATTTTCCGCTGCAATGTAATTTGTAAATCTCTGATATTTATCAAATGTATATTATTTGTTCATACTCTGTATATTCTTGTACTCTGATGTAAATTGTTGTAATAAGCAATGAAATGTTCTTCTGTTTGTATTCTGATTTGTTGTGTTCTCAACTCATTCCGGGCTTTCCTTTAAAGGGAAGTTTGGGTAGTCTCAGTTGGTATCAGAGCTTTGGTTTACAGAGCTCGAGAATAAGGCACATTAGAACAGAATGAAAGAATTCATCAGAGATTAGATTAGTAATATCCAATGAGAATGACTCGTTAGAGATGGGATCAGTAGTATCCTAGAATGAGTCCGAAGAGTGTTATTCTTAAAATAAAAATGAAAACAAATTTTTGTTTCGAAAATTTATATTATATTATATGCATTTGAATATTTATTTTAGATTGATTTGGACAATCGAGTATATAGAGATTTTGAATATACGCGTAATTAACGTGTATTCGAAGCCTCAAATACACTGGAAAGATATAGAATCACACTCTAGTCACCCGGGGATGATTCTGATGATGTGGCAACATCATCAACATCTGTGCTCGAATTTTGAAGGTGGGATGTCTATAAATTTCTAATTGACTGGTGTGAGAACCAAAACTAGATAGGATTTATTTGTAATGATTTAGCATCAAAAATGAATTTTTAGTATATGTAACAATTTATGTGTTTGGAACGATAACCAACTAATTGATTGTTGATTGTGTTGTTGGATTATTGGTTTGATTAATTAAATTTTGAACCATTAGGCTAAATAAAAATTTAATGATTAAATTAAATTGAAAGTTGATTGAAACTTCATGCAGTACATATATATGTGTGAACAGGTCATATCAAGGAGGCTAGAGAAAAGGAATAAAATTGCATGCCCGACAAATAGGTACAAGTTTACAAATTTATTGGGTTTTAATGATTTTATGAGCTGATTGTTTGGCCGCTTGGATTTTTATTTTTCTTTTGGATGGGTGAGGGCCTTGCGTGGCTAGTTGCGGTTTTAAAGGTCTCCCCGTACAAAGGAGGTTATGGCGAAATTTTTCGAAAATTTAGGGTGTCAACCAAATTTTTGAAAAATTAGAAATTCTTAGAAACTGAAGAGTTGAAGAATGAACGCCATAATGAAAGTTGAGTTGATTGGTTAAACAACTTTCAGCTCCGTTCCTTTTCGAGGATGAAAAGATTTTAAGTGGGGGGAAATTGGAACAACCCGGAAAATCAGAACCAATTTAAAAATTTTATTTTAGCTATTTTAATGAATTTTGAATATTTAAAATAATTTATTTTAAATAACAGTGACTAAAAATTTATTTTAATCGAAGTTAAAACGAATAAATTTAATTTAATTATAAAACGAGCCTGAAATGGTGCTGTAGTTTGAAATTTCAATTTCAAATTTCAAATGAATGTACATGATTCAAAATAAATCGGATTTCAGTAAAACCAGAAATATTTGAATCTGTTTGAAAATATCTTTCCAATGAAAGTGAAAAATCCAGATTTCATAACGAGAATAAAAAGTTATGTCCAGTTTAAAATTCAAAATAGTCGCTATGGAATTTATATATTTTAATATAATAAATAGCCATTTTGCAAACGACCTCCTTTTTCGACGAGACCACTTTTATCGGATCTAGAATGTCAAATTATTGCTAAATTTCAATTATCACAATTTTTGGAATTAATATGTGAGCATGGTAAATTTAAACGTGTTTGGTAATTTCAATTTGAATTTAATCAACTGGAAAATGGACAATTTTCAAACGTTCTCCAAATTCAACGAAATTAGTTTTGTTAGGACCGTATCGTCAAAATATAGCTAGATTTATTTTTCGGGAATTTTTGGAGTTAATATGTGGCCCCGGTAAATTAAAATGTGCATTCAAATTCAATATATATTGATTTATATTTTAATTTAAATGAAAACTGATCGTCACGGTCGAATTGACTTACGGGACATATCCCATTGTGTTCGGAATGGGGGTAATTAGCTAAGGACGATAGTCGTTGATTTTGAGTTGGAGTTCGTGACGATTTGGGCTTTTAAAATGAATTAAAGAAATAAATATTATTATCAATATATAACCTCTCCCCCCTAATTTTCGAAACCCTAGTTCCTCATAAACCAGAGCTGCCGTCGGTTTAAAACGTAAGGCTGATTTCATCCGATTTTCTCTCCCCAAATTATGCACATCCACTTCATGATATCTGATGATTCCAACTGAAAATCAAAGCTCTCAAGGAGCTCTTAAAGACTGACGGTGGAGATCACCTCTAGTTTAGTGGAGGCGCTGAAATCGCAGCTCAAAGGATGGTCTTTTACACGCAGATTGAAGTGCATATGGGGGTACTGGTTTCGAGGGACTGGGCACAGAAGGAGGGGGCGGTCCAGCGCTTCGATCACCAGTAGTGGATCGACCTCCGGTTACCTGTACGGCCGCGCGCAAGGAGGGGATCACGGTGAACATTGGGTTCGTTTGTCGGCCTGTAGAAGAACGAAGAGGAAAGGTAACAGTACTAACAACGCTTGTTAAGTGTAAATAAAAATATAATTAGGATTTTAATTAGTGAATTAATTGTTTAATTAATGTGTTAAATGTATAAAGCACTATATCGTTTTCATACGAGGTCCAAATCGCGCAAAACTAGATCCATTGCGATCGTGGAGCCGAGAGCTTCACAACAAAACTGACCGGGTCCAATTTGGAGCAAGTTAGAATTTCGGGCAAATTCAAATCAAAACTGTTCAGAAATTCAGAAATAAAACCGATAGAGTGGAAACTGACAGTGAGAACTCCTTCCCACTCTAATTACTTTATAGTCAAATATATACTAGGATGCAGACGGTGCTTAGCAGCACCCGACACTATTTACTGTACAAGCCATGGATGATTTATGTGAATTGATTGTGAAATTGATTTTGTGTGATTAAAAATATTCATGTGTTGAATAAAATATTTGATCAACAAAAATATCGTTTTGATTGCATATATGAACTGTATAAAATATTCATGTGTTGAATAAAATATTTGAACAATAAAAATATCATTTTTATTGTATATATGAACTGTATAAAATATTCATGTGTTGAATAAAATATTTTATCAATAAAAATATCATTTTAATTGTATATATGAAAAGTATAAAATATTCATGTGTTGAATAAAATATTTGATCAATAAAAATTTCATTTTTATTGCATATATGAACTGTATAAAATATTCATGAGTTGAATAAAATATTTGAACAATAAAAATATCAATTTTATTATATATATGAACTGTGTAAAATAGTCATGTGTTGAAATAAATATTCATAAACAAATTGGACGATTTATTTATGTGCACCCATTTATCTGATGCTGATTGGGATGATAAATTTTACACATCGCCCAACTGCACAAATAATAATCAGTATTTGTTGTTTGAAAACCCCACATGGGTATTGGGATGATATTGGACATACACTAATCCCAATATTTAGTTATATGTCAATCGATGGGTTGAATGGCTATGATTTAGTTTGAATTGATATCCAATGGAAGATTAAAGAATAAATTTAAAGAATTAATCTCTGATAAAATTAATGGGAACCTTTCCCAAAGGATATGAATATTTAAATAAAAGAATATTCAGAATTGGAATGAGGCGTATGCTGTGTTTTTATAGCACTTGTTTATAAGATACGCGAGTTATTCAGAAAGACCGAGTTTATCTCATTCTGAATAACTGAATCGACGATAAGTCAACGATGAAGATGGTTGTTGAAGACCGGAGGTCTTCACATCGTTTGGATGATTACTGATCTCTTGATTGGGTTGTACACCCAAAACAAGTTAATAAGTGGTGATCGTCCAGACGTACTCGGAGATCGACCTGATATTCGAGGACCTCTCTCTTGTATTGGACATATGAGACGAGGTATTAGATGCCTCCGTTTTCTTTCAGACCCAGTACGAACTTGTAAATGGATGTGTGTCTGACATTGGATTTTATTCTGTGTTGATTGATCTCTATTAAATATATATTTGTTTGGTGGAGGAGAATTTATTCTCTTGCTTAAAACCCTTCTCTGAGACGTACAAGCTCAGAGGTAATATATCAATAGACATCAGTCGCATGGCATGAATTGTCAGTGTGGCATGTTAAGATGCAAATGATCAAGGCTTCTGTTGAAAAGCAAAGTCTTGCGGTTGATGATCAAAGCACGACTTTAATATAGCATAGCTTTGTGTATAGCGTTAATTCGCGAGCCTTACACCCCGGTGTGAACCAGAAATGGGAAAGGACCTCAGGGAGGACATGCATTTCCTTCTAGCTAAGAGAGGTGTTATGGTATGGAGCCTAGACATTTTTACTTATGTGGATGATGGAAAGCGAGGCGCCTCGGTTATATCAGTCACTACGGGGCCGATGGATGACATGGTCGATATATTGACCAGATTTACGCCCCATAGGGCAGGGAAACGTATTGTTCAGGCATTTTAATCCACTCCATGTGGACCAGCCATGAAGATCCAAGGGTCACTCGAGCTCTGATCCTGAGACACGGGCTAGAGCGCCTCGAAGCGGTAAGGACGATCCCTTGCCTTGGTTCACAGATGGAAATCCAACTTCCAATACGTGACTTTGCAGTTTTAAATTGTAGAACTAGTATGGCGACATAATAGATGGTACCCAATCCGTCTATGATTGATACATTTATATTTGAAGCTGTTTTTGACACTATACATTTATTATAGTATCAAATGATTTGTTTTAAATGTACCAAGCATGTTTGGCTATTATAAGGGAAAACCATATCCTCCGGCTTGTGTTGCATTGTGTGATGGGACCTGGGTCTTATAATAGCTTCATTTTTTCAAAAAGCATTGCGTTGTTTATTATATGCACTGGTATTCTTGGGGTTAAACCCGTTCCGTGTTATACGGCGTGGTCCCTTGGTTTATCTAACTTTAAATCAAATTAATAACTGTTTTAGTTCTCACACCAATTACATGACTGACCTGGAGTTTATTGTTTTAACCTAAACTCTAGGTGCCTCTATTTTCCACACGGGCAGCTAGTAGTTTGGTTTTGAAGATATTATATTCACAGGATCCTGGTTTACAGCTGGAGCTATATTCGGAATGCTCTGTATCTGTGTATTTCTTTCAATAGTGTTTTGTATGATTTTCCGCTGCATTGTAATTTGTAAATCTCTGATATTTATCAAATGTATATTATTTGTTCATACTCTGTATATTCTTGTACTCTGATGTAAATTGTCACTATAAGCAATGAAATGTTCTTCTGTTTCTGTTCTGAATTGTCATGTTCTCAACTCAATCCGGGTTTTCCTTTATGGGGAAGTTTGGGTCGTCTCAGTTTATATATATTTTATATAAACTGGATTTTAATTTTGTGTGCAATGTTTGTTAATGGTTGATGATTGGATGATTGTTTGTTTCTACGTTGAATACTATTTAATATTCATGGATTAAATTAAGCGTTTGTTTAATTTAATCAGATTAAATCGTTATTTTAACGATTAATTTCCAAACAAGGTAACTTACCTTGTTGGTTACGTTTATAATAATATACACATATTAAATGAATAATTGAATGCTTAGTTGGATGTTATAAATTGTTTGTTGACTGTTATTAGCTGAACTATTTATTTTTGGTTATCGTAATGAATAAATATATTGTTGTATTAAATAATAGGTAACCCATTGTGATGCAGGGAAGGACAGGTTGGATGAATCCAACCGGATTCCTCTAATATGTTGTTTATTTATATGAAATGTTAATCATTTTGATTGATTTTTTTATTATTGAACCCAAATATAACACTCGTGTGCCATTAACCAGTGGGTGATATTGCTTGGTTAATTATCGGCAAATGGCCTGTAAATGGATCGTTTTATAGAAATTGATTTACCATAAGCTAAATCAATAGAAAATGAAGTTATAAAATTTGTTTTATAACTAGAGATAGATTTGAAATCTATTTTATATAGATTATTTTTAAATGAAGTTATTAAAAGAAATAAATAATTATTTTTATTATAAACGAGTGTATAAAGCGAGATTCGTGGATTAAGGAGTTGTGTAAGCAAGTAAACAGAGATTAACAAAATGATCAAGGGTTAAATTAATAATGAAATCAAATGATATTATTTAAATTAATTACTAATTCAAAAGTAATAATCCAAGTGGAAATGGTTAATAAAGTAACCTTGTTTGAGATGAACAATATTTGATTATTAAAAACAATTATTGGGTTGTTAATTATTAATAAAGTATCATTTTAAAATAACCTTTTAGAAAGATTGATTATTTTATTAATAGTTGTTAAGGAAGTAAACTATTTGACGTAAAAGATATTAGACAATTATCGAGGAGTTGACCTATAAACGAGATTTTTAAAAGGTATGGTATGAATATGAATTCATAAAGTGTCTCGATATACAAGATTCAAATATAATAATGTGTGCGAATGAGACCAAGTTGTTTTGATATATCGAGTCCAAATTTGAAATGGAAATGGCGATAAAGGGGATTGGTTGAGTAAAACCTTGTTTATAACTAAAAGGGATTATAATAAGTTTACTCATATTTATATGAGCTAGATTTTGGGTTTATTTCTGAAAAGTAATTATATAAAAAGAGAGTTTAAACAAGATTTATGTGAGTTGAGATCGAATAGAAACCGTAGTGGATTGAACTGGGTAATAAAATGAGAACCTAACGATAAAGGCCTAGAAATGAATATTTTTAATGTGAAAGGAGTTTATTTGAATAAAACTAAGATATATAGTTATTTAAAAAGGATTCTAAAATAGATAGAAGTATTGAGATATTAATGGAATAAAATTTCATTTATAAACTTATATATACTCCGAAGATAAGAGTGTTGTTGGCTCAAGGTCTGAGAGGTAAATAAAATACCCCAACTTGCAAGACTTCATGATTATTCAGGGATGATGTTAGTTTATAAACGATGATGAAGGTTATTATAAATTAAAATTCGAAAAGCTATAAGAATGAATAAATTTGATTTGGAAATAAGAATTGAAAGCGGGATTCCAAGTATTGGAAGATGTAAAAATTTAATTAACGAATGTTTAACTAAAGAAGCCAAGTGATGTTGTATACTAAACCAGTGAATTCACTTTATTTTTCTGTGGATGATGGTTGTTTATTTTGATAGTTAAATCACCGACTATCAAAATCTGGTCAAATCGATTGCGGTATGGAAAGATCGGGATCGAATTTATATTTGCTAACCATTTTGACCAGCAAGTACGTAAATGTTGAAGATATCAAAAGATGGTCGAGATGGAGCATTGAAGACCATGAATCTTCATAAGCGGAAGGATTACTGTTGAATTTCTCTAACTAGCTACCAGATGTTTTTAAACTATGATTCGGTCATGGTTGAGATTTTGCGGATTGCAAGGAATACTCGCTACTGATCCTTTGGATGATTGGTAAGAGGGTGCCTTCGGTTCCTCCTGTTCCTGGATGACTTGTATGGACAATGCGAATGGTGTCCAGATGTTCCAAAAGTCGATTATAACCTCAAGCCTCGTCAACCGGGAAATGACAAAAATCAGTCAGGCAACATAGCTATGTAGGTCGCTCCCATTAAGGTGTATGATCACCTATCTAGAGAAATTCCTTTTGGTTCTTTAAACTATCGATGTTGTCCCTTTCGGGAAACGGTTGCTGATCCCAACAGTTGGTGATATACATTCGATACACTCAAGTGAAATGAGTGGTCGGTCATGTGTGGGCCGGGTTGCAAGACGTTCTTGTTAAACCCAGTGTATTCTCCTCTAGAGATACACTATCGGCAGATGGTTCAATTCCTTATCATAGTCAGAATCAAATCTCCAATAAGAGCCCGCGGTTTTGATTGTATATTATACATGTGGTGCGTGAGATGCAAGCGTTCCCCTAGATTGCTATTTACTTGTATTTAGACACTATTATAATATCAGAACATATATACGATTTCAAAATGATTTGGGTTATAGTAAGGTAAAAACAATCCGTGTTTATGTGGGGGCTGGTCTTACTATTATCCTTTTCCTTCAAAAAGATTTTGAACTTAAAAATCAAGTTGGATGATTCCCCTTAAACTTTGCGAGTTTTTCTCACTCTGGTTCACCAGACTGACCCGGTATTTGTAATGCTCGGGTTAGATCGGGTTGTACAGGTTCAGGTCATTGGATAATACGAAGTTCAGAAGACGTGCTAGAGGAGTTCAGATGTATGATTTTATCTAGTATATTCCGTTGTGTGTTTTATTTGAGGACAGGTTGTTATAACTGTCCAGATTCGTCTGTTGTACTCTGATGTATGTAAGTATATTACTTCAAGCTTTCAATAAAGTTATTTATGTATTATATTTTGTTCCGCTGCGATGTGAGACTATGTGTTGTGTTGATTCTTCTCCTTCTACTACTCTAATATTTCTTTCTTTCTTATCTCACCCTCTAATTTCTTTCTATTGACATCTAGGTTTCCAGTACCGTTTAGGTTGGATTGGGGTTATTTGATTAGCTTAAAAGGTACCGGAAATTTGTGTCGTCGCATTTGGTATCAGAGCTATTGGTTGAGTAGTAACCTTGGCTCTGTAGCCTAACTCAGCAGTGATAGGATTTAGATTGAGTTGGAGTTAATATACGAGAGAGCGTACTTGTAGATTTTATGTAAAAATGTTTTGTATTGTGTTGATTGATCGGTTCAAGTGTTGGGAAACCATATTAAACTGGCAATTGACACGATATTGTTTTATACAGAAGGTGAATGAAATGATTTTGCCTAAAATATATTTTTATAAAAAAATGAAATAATTTTCTATAGTATAGTAATATTGGTTGTTTGGTTTTTTTGGTTGATTTGATTGGAATTCAGAATGAATAGTGAAATGAAATTGAACCGATTAGAAAAATTAATAGTCAATTGAATTGGATGTCGAAATGAAACTTAACCTAGTTAAGTAGAATTAATTTAAGAAATTAGATTCAAATGGATTGAAATTAAATAAATTGACATTTTGAAATTGAATGGATAATAATGGAAATTAATAGAATATTAATCAATTGATATTAATGTATGTTAAACCGAATTGAATGTAGACCAGAAGTATCGATGTTGAATATAATTCAAATGATTTGATTTTTTATTATTTGAATGTTGGATTGATTGAATAAAATCCATCGAATGGATCAATATAGGAGTTTAATGTATTGAAACTAAACCCTAGCATAGTAGATTGGCAATAAAATCGGTTATAAAATAAAACAAAATTTATTTTACTCTGCATTGGTTTTTGGCATTGTAAGTTGAGTTAAGTGCAGATTTCGGAAGACTATGGAATTGGCTTGATTGCACAGACAGGAAGTGCAAGTGGGAAAATAAAGAGATGTTAATTGATTTGGGTAAAAAGTGGAATTAAGTTGGCTGACAAATAGGTAAACCTTGATATATATTGATAGGAGTGATTGATTTTATATCCCTAAGTGGGATGGAACATTTGGCTTTTGGTTTTATTTTGGAGAAGTTGAGGCCTATAGGGGCAGTTGTAGTTGTTCTGAACGATCTGTGCAGAGGAGGTACTGGCAAAAAATTTAGAAAATTTTAATAGTTTGTATATGTTTAAATGATAATTAAAAGTAATTATTTTAAATACTTGGGTTCAGAGCATTCTTGTAATAACTCGGAAAATCCGAACCAATTTTAAAATTTTATTTTGGCAATTTTGATGTATTTTGAATATTTAAAATGAATTATTTTAAATAATAACGACGAGAAATTTATTTTGAATAGAATTAGAACGTATATATTTATTTGAATCATCGTTAGAATATAAATATTTATTTTTAATTATAAAAGGAATTGGAAATGGCGCGGTAGTTTGAAAATTCGATTTCAAATTTCAAATGAATGTACCGGATTCAAAATAAACCGGATTTTAGCGAAACGAAAAATATTTGAATCTATTTGAAAATATCTTTCCAAAGAATCTAAAAGATAGAAATTTCATAGCGGGAATAAAAAGTTATGCCCAGTTGAAAATTCAGAATAGTCGCTATGGAAAATATAGCCCATAAAAATGGAAATTTTGCAAACGACCTCCGTTTTCGATGAAACCACTTTTATTGGATCTGAGATGTCAAGTTATTGCTAGATTCCAAAATTCATAATTTTTCGAATCAATATGTGAGCGTGGCAAAGGAAAACGTGTTTTGTCAATTTCAGTCAATTTGGATCGACCAGAAAATGGCCATTTTTGAAACGGTCTCCAAATTTGATGAAATTAGTTTTGTTAGAACCATATCGTCAAAACGAAGCTAGAAAATATTTTTCGGAATTTTTAGAGTCCGTATGTGACCCCGGTAAATTGAAATATGCGTTCAAATTCAATATATAGATTTATATTTTGATTTTGATGGAAATTGGTCGAAACAGCCAAAATGGCTTACGATACATATCCCATTGTGTTCGGAATGGGGGTAATTAGCTATGGACGACAGTCGTTGGGTCCGGTTTTGAGTTCGGATGCGAAAGCACATATTAGGAATTAAAATATTAATATATATATATATATATATAAATAAACCCCCTTTTTTCTTTCTCTCTCACCTCCCTTGCCGTTGACCAGGAAAGAAAAAAAAGAAAACAAAAAAACCCAAAACCGCGATCTGGCTTCCCTCCTCTAGACGCTGCGCGCCACCGCGACCCCCCTCTCCCCCCTCCCCCCGATGGTCGGAATCCGCCTCCCCATCCGATCTCCGCCTTTCCTTCTCTCCCATGCCCCAATTCGAGACCCTACCCGAAACCGCCTAGATCAGCACGCCTCCTCCCTAGCCCGCCTGCGCCGCCGTTCGAGGTACTGCACCTCCCCACGCCGCCACCGCGAGCCCAACCACCCACCTCCGTCGTTGCTCGCCACCACCCCCTTTTACATCGCAACCCCTCAGCCAATCGACCGCGAATTTCAGCACCATCCGCAGCGCCTCTTCCCTCCAAACCCCGCTTCAAACTTGAAGTCAACCGCCGCCTTCTGGTGAGCCTGACGAGGAAAGATGATGGAGGAGCAAAGGTTCGGCTACCCCAGGAAGAAGGGCTGTGATTTTGCTAACGAGATTAGCGAGGTAATTAATTAACTTAATTAATTTAGTTTAGAAAAATGTTAGGTTTTTATTTTATAAAAACATGATTTTTATCAATAAGAAAAATATGATTTTTATATATGTAATGAAATAAAAATATGATTTTTATATATGTAGCGATATAAAAATATGATTTTTATACATGTAGCGATATAAAAATATGATTTTTATATATGTAATGAAATAAAAATATGATTTTTATATATGTAGCGATATAAAAATATGATTTTTATATATGTAATGAAATAAAAATATGATTTTTTATATATGCAAGCATCGTCATAGAAAAATATGATTTTTCATCGTATAAAAGAAATATTTTTAGATTAGATAAAAATGGGATTTTTATCATATGTATGAAATAATTTTTAATTCTATAAAAATATGATTTTCAGAGTATACATGTGATGAATAAAATAAAAGCGATTGGGTTGATTCTCTAAAGCTCGAATTAGAGTTGCGCTAGCATTAAATAAAGTACGGCGGAGTGGAACCCAATGGTGAGAACTTCTCACTTTTAATTTTATTTCTAGTTAAAATATATACTAGGATGCAGAAGGTGCTTAGCAGCACCCGACACCCGTCGTACACAGACCATGGACGACTTGTTTGTTTGTTTGATTGTGTGGTGAAAATTGATTGTATGATGTGGAATGGAATAAAATATTTTATAGTTAAAAATATAATTTTTAACATGTATATAAAATAAATATTTATAAACAAATCGGACGATTTGTTTATGTACACACATTTGACTGATATTAATTGGGACAATAAATTTTACACATCGCGCAACTGCACAAATAAAATTCATTATTTGTTGATTGAAACCCCACACGGGTATTGGGATGATATATGACATACACTAGTCCCAATAATTAGTTGAATGTTGATCGATTGATTGACAAGTTGTGGTAAGCATTAAATATTTATATTTGATGCTTATACAGTGTTGAATGCACTCTGGATGATGGTTGACTGTGTTTGATTGTTGTTGTATACATGTGTGTATGAAATCCATATAAATCACATTATATGGTAACTGACTGTGTCTGATTCCAGTTCCGAAAGAGTGTATATTTTTAAAATAACAATCATTTTAAAATAATGAATATTTTAAAATAATATTCAGTAAAAGATCAAAATCTGATTTTGATGTCCGATTTGGGAAGGACACGAAAATATTTAAATATATAAAGCCGTGTTGATTAGATTAACGCCATTTTGATGTGAACTATATATTTATCGATTTTATTCATTTCTGTAATGAATATCGAAAAAATCTAATGTTATGAAGGTACTAACATTTATATATCGATGATATAGAATGTTCAATTTTGATTAGAAACTGAATATGAAGTTGAAATCGTTTTGAAAGAGAATTTAAAATGATTTATAAAATACATTTTAAAAGGAAATCGACGAAATATGTATAATATACATTATATATATATAATGGCCTAAATAGAACGCGTCGCGCTGCAGTAGTTCGTGAATTTCAGTCATTGACTTCGAACGGACATTACGGGAGATTCGACCGTCGGATTCTCCTAAAATCGGAACAGTTGGGTTCGTATCGAAAAGAGCTTTCTAATGAATACAAGAAATTAGAAATATAACAGTTGGATTTGGAATTATGTCCAAATCAAATTTGGAAAAGGTCGTTGTAAGTGCAGTTCGATGGCCGTTTATGGAAATCGACTGTACGGGCCTTGATTAAATTATTAAAAATATCAATAATTTGTTTAAAATCAAAATAAATGATTTGGAAAGAAATGGGATGAAAAATTCCATATTTGAAAAGATAAAAATATATTTGTATCGAAATGAACTAGTTTTGAAATAGAATAACAAATCCAATATTTTTAAAATAAATAAATTGGATTTGAAATGGTTTTAAAAATAACCAGGATTTCCAATATATGAATTGGAATGGATTTGAGTCGAAATTATCTTCAGAATATTTCGATATTGGATTTCGTGATTATACGGGTATTGTGGAGGAATTTGGAAGATATATATATATATCGTTATCCCAATACGATATTTGTTGGTTTCCGAATTTGATATTGAATATAAGCTGATATATTTTCTATTCATAACCTTGTATTTAATATCAAATTGGATTTTGGGTTCATCGTGAAGGGTATCTTTAATAATACTGTTCTTGAACCAAATGTAGTTAAGAAATTAGAAACTGACTGGAGATTAGCTAAGTTGAATGGTTTCCTGGGTATTGATCTGATGTTGGTTTCGGCCTTCAGGGTTAATACTTAGGGGATTGTTCTCTTACTAATTTACGGTTAGAGGCTGATGTGAATTGGGTTTATTGTGAACTGCGTTTTTAATGACATTCGTTCTTTAACCCGATTTACAATGAAATGTGATTTGGGATTTATAAATCTTTTTATTAAGATTTAACGGGAATTTTCCAAAGTATCGTTTTCCAATTTAATATATTAAATTGGAATTGAATGGAATTCGATTCGATAATAATCGAGGTGAACTTCTGTGGAGGAAGACTGTTAATACGTATGGAATTTGAAAGGCGTAGCGGTTATTCCATTTATATTATTGGTCAGATATGGAAATTGATATCGATTATATATTGATTTGTTTTACAGTGAAGATTCCATAATTAATGGAATGTGATTTGGGTTGTCGTGAATGGTATCTTAAATAATACTATTATTAAACCCAATGGAGTTAAGAAAATCAGAAACTAACTGGAGATTAGCTAAGTTGAATGGTTTCCTGGGTGTTGATCTGATGTTGGTTTCAGCCTTCGGGGTTAATACTTAGGGAATTGTTTACTTGCTAATTTACGGTTAAAGGCTGATGGAATGGAATATGATTTTGGGTTTATCATGAATGGTGTTTTAAAGGACATTGGTTCTTTAACCCAGTTAATGAGAGGATATGATTTCCCAAGTTAAACAGTCGTTAATATTGATTTTTAGGAAGATTAAAACTAAGTGGAGTTTTCATGCATCTTTAATTAGATTGAAATGATATCCAAAGGAAGATTAAAGAATAAATTTAAAGAATTTATCTTTGATAAAATTAATGGGAACCTTTCCCAAAGTATAAGAATATTTGAATAAAGGAATATTCTAGATTGGAATAAGGCGTATGTTGTGTTTTTGTAACACTTGTTTATTATATACGCGAGTTATTCAGAAAGACCGGGTTTATCCCATTCTGAATAACTGAATCGACGATGTGTCGTGGATAAAGACGGTGGTAGAAGACCGGAGGTCTTCACATAGTTTGGATGATTACTGATGTCTTGATTGGGCTTTACACCCAAGGCAAGGTAATAAGTGGTGATCGTCCAGACGTACTTGGAGATCAATGGATATGCGAGGGCCTCTCCCCTGTATTGGACATATGGGGGAGGAATAAGGTGCCTTCGGTTTTGTTCAGACTCAGAACGAACTTGTAAATGGATGTGTGTCTGACATCGTATTTCATTCTGTGTGATTGGTATACATTGGTTGCATAGTTTGAATTTTCTGTGTGGCATGCTGAAATGCAAATGATCAAGGCTTCTGTTGAAAAGCAGACTCTTGTGGTTGATGATCAAACCACGGCTTTAATATAGTGTAGCTTTGTGTAGCATTAATTCGCGAGCCTCACACCCCGGTGTGGACCAGAAACGGGAGAGGACTTTAAGGAGGACATGCGTTTCCTTCTAGCGAGGAGTGGTGTCAGCATTTTGCATGCCCTGCCATTTTACTTATATGGATGATGGATATCGAGGCACCTCGGTTATATCAGTCATTCCGGGGCCGATAGTTTGGTCGGGATATGACCAGTTTACGCCCCATAAGGCGAGGAAACTCATTTTTGGGCATTTTAATCCACTCCGTGTGGACCGGCCCTAACGATCCAAGGCTTGCCTACGCGCTTGCCTGACGCTCGGGCTAGACAGTCTCGAAGCGGTAAGGACGATCCCTTGCCTTGGTTCACAGATGGAAATCCAACTTCCAATATGACATTTTGCGGTTTTAATTGTAAACCTATATATGGCGACATAGTGGAATGGGGCACTTATGTCGTCTATGATTGATACTTATGATTGAAATTGTTTTGACACTATACACTTATAGTAATAATAAAACATGAAATTTTACGTACCAAGCATTCTTGGCTATTATAAGATGAAAACTCTATCCTCCGGCTTGCGTTGCATTGTGTGATGGGACCAGAGTCTTATAATAGCTTCATTGTTCTTTATTTAGCATTGCGTTGTTGTTTTATGCACTGGTATTCTAGGGAGGAAAACTGTTCCGTTTTATAAGGCGTGGTCCCTGGATTTACCTAACTTTAAAATAACGATTATTGACTGTTTTAGTTCTCACACCAGTCCTTGTTTGGCATGCCTGGTAATAGGGTGCAGCATGATAGGGGGTTCTCGCCATGTGGTTTGGTGGCGAACATTGGGCTCTTACCCCTACATATCCCTGTTTAGGGTTGGTTGTTGTAGTTGAGAGGCTGGCCGTAAAACAAGACAAACTAGGGGATTAGGTGGGAGCCACGGTGGGTATTACCTGCTGCTATGGGGGATGAAGGGATGGTTGTAAAGCCTACCGGATTTCGTTTGGCTGTCTCAGTTTGGTATCAGAGCTTTGGTTTACAGAGCTCGGACACATTAGAACCGAATGAAAGAATTCATCAGAGATTGGATTTGTAATATCCAATGAGAATGGCTCGTTAGAGATGGGATCAGTAGTATCCTAGAACGAGTGTGAAGAGTAGTGTTTTTAAAATAAAGTGAAAACAAATATTGTTTTGAAAATTTAAACCTTATTCAATGTATTTGAATATTTATTTGTATTGAATTTGGACAATCCAACATATAAAGATTTTGCATATACGCCTTGCAACCGTGTATTCGAAGTTTTAATATACTGGATAGATATGGAATCACGCTCTAGTCGCCCGGACATGATTCTGGTGATGCTCGGGCATCATCAATAAATGTGTTCGAGTTTTAAAAGTGGGATTTCTATATGATTCCAATTGACTGGTGTGAGAACCAAAACTAGATAGGGCTATTATGTGAATCGGCATCAAAAACATGATTTTCTGTAAATATATCAAAATTATGAATTTGAAATGTTAATTCACGAATTGATTGATGGTTGTGTTGTATGAATATTTGTTATGTAATAAAAACATTATGTGAATGAACGGTAAATATAACCAAATTGTGTTGAATGTTGAACTGTATTGAAAATTATTTGAAATTGCATGCATATACATGTATATACATTGTACAGGTCATTGCAAAGAGGCTAGAGCAGAGGAATAAAATTGTTTGCCCGATAAATAGGTACATGTTTATTGTATTTATTGGGGTTTTTGATGATTTTATGAGCCGATTGGCTAGCCGCTTGGCTGTTTCTTTTTCTTTTTGGACTGGAAAGCCTGTATGGCGATTTCGGGATTTTCCCGGTACTCCCGTACAGGGGAGGTTATGGCGAAATTTTTCGAAAATTTAGGATGTTAGCCAAATTTTTGAAAATTTGAAAAGTTCTTAGAAACTGAAAAGTTGAAGAACTTAAGCCATAATGAAAATAATAAAAGTTGAGTTGGTTTGTAAAACTGTAACACCCCATATTTTCTGTGAACGTAAAAGTAACAAATCAGAGAATAATTAAATTTTAAAATAAGAATCAAGGGAAACGGGTTGAGCCATTGCGTTCATCTCAAAATTCTGCTTGGAAACGAGTCCGAGTTTTCAGAAACGGAGTCCGTATGAGGGAGATATGACCCTCCGAAGTCTCAGGAATTTTCAGAATCGAAAACAGCTCAAAATTCGAATTCAAAATTCGAATTCAGACCCAGAAGCGGGCTGGGCAGGAAATTTCCCGCCCAGGACCCAGGTCGACTGGGTAGTCGACCCCCCCCCCCCCAACCAGGTCGACTGGGTAGTCGACCCCCCCAGACCAGGTCGATTGGGTAGTCGACCTGGGGGTCGACCTGCCTCCCGAACCCACTTCCTCAACCTGATGCATTCTGATCTTTTTGGCCGATTTTCTGACCAGATTCATGACTCTAAACCTATATAAACAGCCCCCTAGTCTCATTCTCTCTACACCATTTCATTCTGCCTATGCTCTGCCTCTGTTCAAATTAAAATAAAAATGGCGTCGCTACTTTGTTGAGATCTGAACTAGAACTAGGCCTAAAGCATCTTCTTCCAAACTGAATAAAATTAAGAGAGAACAACTGCAACTCTTCTTCTTCTTTAATCCAATCAAGTCAAGTACAGTTATTTTCCGATATAAACGTTAATTATGATTGTGACATGAATTGTAAATCTGAATCTGAGGTTATGTCTGTTCTGTTCTGTTTAAATCTATCTTATTCTGTATCTCTTTCTTCTTTATGTTCTATAGCCAGGCTACCACGAGCCTGCGCCAAATCTCATAAGAGATTAACGCATAAAAGCTAAACTTTGGGACAAATAACGAACGATGGCATAATTGGACATAGCTAATCTGTGACTAAAAGGACATATGTTGTAAACTAGATTTAGATCTATGCATATTTTGTGGATTGGAAGAAGAGGAACCATTGTATGTTAACATGTGACTTGAGACATTGGACATAACGCATATTTTGAATTAAGATCTGTTATAATTTAAAGTTCTAGATTGTTGGGCATATTGTTTATATAATAATTCATGACTTGAGATAAAAAGAGAATATGATTTAGGTGTGAAGATCTATATTAAGATTTGATAACTATTAGATGTGAATAACACCTAAGTGGGAGATTTTTGAATATATGACATGCATTGAAATCGATGGCTATATTTGGTATAATTTATATGTGAATATTTTGTACTAGGCAAGTTTAACTAAATTTGGGGCATGTGTTATATGGTAAATTATGACCATAATTTGTGCCATGTAAATTCAATGCAAACGTAGGGTATATGATCATATTGTGAATCATGACAATTATTTAGGCATGTGAACTTAGTCCAAATTTATAGTTAGGCAAGATATATCAATGAAACTTTAAGGAATGATTAAATCTGTTATATTGCCTAATTTGCTAGTTCTGCTATATTGCCTAATCTGCTAGATCTGTTCATCTGCTAAATCTGTCATCTGCTAAGTCTGTTGAAAATGCCTAATTTGTTATATGCTAAATCTGTTAAATTGCTTAATCTGCTAAATCCGTTAAGTCGCCTAATATGCGAAATCTGTTGTCTGCTATATCTGTTGAGTTGATATATTTAGTCTGTTATTGACATAATCTGAATTGGTTATAGTTATGAATAATTGACATGTATATTAGGCATGGGCATAAATGGTAAATTATTAATTAATTGGCCGCAAAGATAAACATGGCTAACACGAGGTTAGAATGAGTTTGCGGCGTAATCCTGCTCGGAACCGCCCGGCACATCCAGTGGTCGTAAAAAATAGGTTCTAATGTGAGAAGTTAGTCATAACGTGCTTGAAACCCGAGGTTAGACTCAGTTTGTGCAAGAAACCTTCCTGGAACCAACCGGCCTAACCAGTAGCCGCAAACTGTCAGTCTAATGTGAGAGGTCTGGGCATTAATAGTTAATTAATGAAAATATGAATATGATGTCTAAAACGTGTTGGGTGGATAGGGTTAAACCAACTGGACTAATGAAATTAATAAACCCGTTTCATGAATCTATAGGCCCAGTACAAAGTTAGACAAGTCTGTAAATCTGTATGTCTGATCCGTTAGTCTAAAAACTTATTAACTTGATTTTCTGATCTGTGAACTAGTTGACCTGAACTCTGTATGTCTGAACTTGTAAACAAGTTAATCTGAAATCTGTTAGTCTGGGGACACAAGGTTAGGAGGGAAATTACTTGTGTCATCTGTTGTTTGGGACCCATATTAGTCAGTAACCCTTTCTAGTATCAAAACTTCGACCCAACAGTAGGTAGGGTCCGAGCATGCTTACTGAACTAATTATAAGCGGTTCATTCTGATAATGGCGAGGGGTGTTGATGGTGCGTTCCAACCGGGTCATATGCGTGCATGGATCCCGGCCTGCCTCTGTGGATGTAAGACGCCGTGACATCTGTAAATAGGTCTGTTCCAATTGGTCATCACTTTAGGGAGTGATACACCCTACTGTGGGACCGACACAAGGTATTTCTGTATTAGAGAGCCGATCGCTTGGGGTAGGGTTTTAGGGTACACTTAGTTTTGTATTTTTCTGTTGGTACCATTTGTTTCTGTTGGGTGGTAACACCTGTCTGTTTCTGCGTGGTACCGTCTGTTCGGGTGGTAAAGGCCCATTTACTAGTGTACACCTAATTCTACATTTTGTTTCCGTAGGGATTAATCTGTTTCTGTTTCTGTACCCTCTGATCGGGTGGTAAAGGCCCATTATTAGCATTCTATTTCTGTCTGTTTCTGTTGGGGTGGTAAAGGCCCACTAGTTGGGTGGTAAAGGCCCATTATTAGTATTCTGTTTCTGTACCTTCTGTCTGTTGGGGTGGTAAAGGCCCATTATTAGTATTCTGCTTCTGTACTTTCTGTCTGTTGGGGTGGTGAAGGCCCATTACTAGCATTCTGTTTTTGTAAAGATTATTCTGTTTCGATTCTGTTTCATTTTAGACATTAGGGTAACACCTAATCCTGTTATACTAGTATTAGTGCAGAGAGGAGAAAAGCAATAGCTTACATCATTCTATTCTTTTTCTGTTTAACCTAAGTATATATGCTACTCCTGTTACTGTTATCTCGCATCCAGTTTTATTTTCATGTCATAATTATTATTATCTGTTCATATACTGAAAGTCACTGGACTTGCCAGACTTTATGTCTTACCTTGCTTGTTTTCACCCCTTTTTCTTCCGTTTCCCCCCAGGTTATCCAAGGAGGGAATACTTTAGCTTAATCCGGATTTCTTCTGCTTGAAGTACTTAAAGTGCTTAAAGTATGGCTTGACTCCTTATGGCAGCTTCTGTGGGGATTATGATTTTAAAAACTATGCATTCTGAAGGCTTTTGTACAAGACTGATATTTTGTACTTGAATTCTAATATTGTGATTTGAAAGGATGTAACCAAACTTACTTCGGTCTCTGTTGTAATAAAGCTATAAATTTTTCAAGTACTAGTTTATTTGTCTTGTAAGTTTCTGTTCTATCTACTAAAACGCTCTATCGAAGTTAAGGCATTCCCTTTGAGAGTGACCTTAACGGAGGTGGGGTGTTACACTTGGTATCAGAGCTGAAGGTTACCAGATTGGGTAAGTTTTTGAAAACTATTTTCAAAAAGGTTTTAAAAGGAAGTATTTTCGAAAGTAAAGCCTATTTTTGAAAAAAAAAACATAATCCCCAAAAGACATATATCTATCTTTTGATCCTCCGTTTGAATCTTTGTTTCCTTCTTTCTCCGGGGCTCCCGGCTTTCTGGGAGGTAACCTCATCGCGGCATGGTTCTGTAGGCTTGTTAAGACTACGACACCGGTCAAAGGGCAAATAAATGCCCGACTTCCATCTGTAGCCGCAGTAGTCTCGCCTACGGCTAATTTTCTTTCGAGCTTTGTAGGATTTTACGTGCGATGGAGGCAGCTTTCGAGGGACTTGTCAAATAGTAAAGATGAATGAGGGAGATTGGCTAAGGAGCACAACCCAAGGATGAGAAACTCATGGATATGGACTTGGTTCACAAAGGAAGCAAAAAGGAAACACAAAAGAAGGAAGAAAAGTCTAAAGATAAAGGAGAAGAAAAGTGCTTTACTTATGGAAGCTTGACTCATCTGGACAAGGATTGCCGGAAGAGGAAGGACACTCACTTCAACTGTGGTGAGATAGGACACTTCACTAGGGACTGCCCGAAGAAGCGTGAGCAAGGACAAAGGACATGACCTACTTCGGGAAGGCAGGCGAATGCTCTCATAGTTGGTAGATAGGACAGAAGTAGGAAAATTTCCATAGAGAGTTTAGTTTCCTTATCTGATTATTGAGTTAGAACTTTTTCCGATTATGGCATTCTGATTTCGTAGTCGAGTCTCTGCACTTTAATACTAGTCTTGTTTCTGATCTGGTTATAGTCTCAAACCCCATATGGGTTATGACTCATTTGCTTGTGATGGATTGGGGTTTGAGAGATATCTGTGTTAGGCATTAAGTAGGACGCATAAATTCTGGGTTTTATCATGCTTAGTTTCCTAAGAATCATTTGGTAATCTGATCTGTACTAGTAGTCTGTAAGCATCAGGATATTTCTGAAAAGGTTAAGATTTCCAGTTTTGACATTGTCTAAAGAGGGTAATCTTCTGGGTATCAATCTGATGTTGATTTCGGTCTTTGGGGCCGATACTTAGGGGAATTATTTTCTCAACCAAGGTCTAATGGGAACTAAGATTTTATTTTATCTGTGCTCGCTTCCATCATTCGACTATATCCTATCGATCGAATCTTCGACCTTTAGGTAGAAACCAATGGGTGTAAACATGTGTTTGAGACATGTTATGTTTGATGGTTGCAAGCAGATGCAAGTGGCTGCTAGTGGTTGCTCGTGGATGCATATACACACACTAGGCACTAGATCGGCTCGAAAACACTCCCATACTGCATATGGATGTATGAGCATTTTAAATTTTTGTGGATGTAAAATGATTGACTCAGCACATGGATGTTGCATATGACTGAATGGTTATGCACTCATATAGAAATGATATGTATCAAATAGGAAAATAGCATACGTGTTAGACTCATGGCACTGGCATAATTCGCATTAAGGAGGCCAACTGAATCAGTGGACCGCCTGATCTTTGCATTAGATATGGAACATATACACACACTTTTGCGTATGTTCATACAACATTAGAAGTTTCTAAGGACAATGGACGCCAGTGATAGATGATTGAGTAGATGGATGTTGGATGGTAGGACACATTCTTCTTAACTTAAAGATTTCGGGGACGAAATCCTTTAAGGAGGGGAGAATGTAACACCCCGTATTTTCTATGAATGTATAAGTATAAAATCAGAGAATAATTAATTTTTAAAATAAGAATCAAGGGAAACGGGTTGCGCCCTTGTGTTCATCTCGAAATTCTGCTTGGAAACGAGTCCGAGTTTTCAAGAAACGGAGTCCGTATGAGGGAGATATGACCCTCCGAAGTTTCAGGAATTTTCAGAATCGAAAACAGCTCGAAATTCGAATTCAAACCCAGAAGCAGGCTGGGCGGGAAATTTCCCGCCCAGGACCCAGGTCGACTGGGTAGTCGACCCCCTCCCCCCCGACCAGGTCGACTGGGGAGTCGACTGGGTAGTCGACCCCCCCTCCCCCCCGACCAGGTCGACTGGGTAGTCGACCTGGGGGTCGACCTGCCTCCCGAACCCACTTCCTGAACCTGATGCATTCTGATCTTTTTGGCCGATTTTCTGACCAGATTCATGACTCTAAACCTATATAAACAGCCCCCCTAGTCTCATTCTCTCTACACCATTTCATTCTGCCTATGCTCTGCCTCTATTCTAATTAAAATAAAAATGGCGTCGCTGCTCTGCTGAGATCTGAACTGGAACTAGGACTAAAGCATCTTCTTCCAAACTGAATAAAATTAAAAGAGAACAACTGCAACTCTTTTTCTTCTTTAATCCAATCAAGGCTAGTACAGTTATTTTCTGATATAAATGTTAATTATGATTGTGACATGAATTGTAAATCTGAATCTGAGGTTATGTCTGTTCTGTTCTGTTTAGATCTATCTTATTCCGTATCTCTTTCTTCTTTCTTTTCTATAGCCAGGCTACCACGAGCCTGCGCCAAATCTCATAAGAGATTAACTCATAAACGCTAAACTTTGGGACAAATAACGAACGATGGCATAATTGGACGTAGCTAATCTGTGACTAAAAGGACATATGTTGTAAATTAACAAGATTTAGATCTATGCATATTCTGTGGATTGGAAGAAGAGGAACCATTGTATGTTAACATGTGACTTGAGACATTGGACATAACGCATATTTTGAATTAAGATCTGTTATAATTTAAAGTTCTAGATTGTTGGGCATATTGTTTATATAACAATTCATGACTTGAGATAAAAAGAGAATATGACTTAGGTGTGAAGATCTATATTAAGATTTGATAATTATTAGATGTGAATAACACCTAAGTGAGAGATTTTTGAATATATGACATGCATTGAAATCGATGGCTATATTTGGTATAATTTATATGTGAATCTTTTGTACTAGGCAAGTTTAACTAAATTTGGGATATGTGTTATATGGTAAATTACGACCATAATCTTTGCCATGTAAATTCAATGCAAACGTAGGGTATATGATCATAATGTGAATCATGACAATTATTTAGGCATGTGAACTTAGGCCAAATTTATAGTTAGGCAAGATATAAAAATGAAACTTTAAGGAATGATTAAATCTGTTATATTGCCTAATTTGCTAGTTCTGTTATATTGCCTAGTCTACTAGATCTGTTCATCTGTTAAATCTGTCATCTGCTATGTCTGCTGAAAATGCCTAATCTGTTATATGCTAAATCTGCTAAATTGCTTAATCTGCTAAATCCGTTAAGTCGCCTAATCTGCGAAATCTGTTATCTGCTATATCTGTTGAGTTGATATATTTAGTCTGTTATTTACGTAATCTGAATTGGTTATAGTTATGAATAATTGACATGTATATTAGGCATGGGCATAAATGGTAAATTATTAATTAATTGGCCGCAAAGATAAACATGGCTAACTCGAGGTAAGAATGAGTTTGCGACGTAATCCTGCCTGGAACCGCCCGGCACATCCAGTGTTCGCAAACAATAGGTTCTAATGTGAGAAGTTAGTCATAACGTGCTTGAAACCCGAGGTTAGACTCAGTTTGTGGCAGAAACCTTCCCGGAACCAACTTGCCTAACCAGTAGCCGCAAACTGTCAGTCTAATGTGAGAGGTCTGGGCATTAATAGTTAATTAATGAAAATCTGAATATGATGTCTAAAACGTGTTGGGTGGATAGGGTTAAACCAACTGGACTAATGAAATTAATAAACCCGTTTCATGAATCTATAGGCCCAGTACAAAGTTAGACAAGTCTGTAAATCTGTATGTCTGATCCGTTAGTCTGAAAACTTATTAACTAGATTTTCTGATCTTTGAACTAGTTGACCTGAACTCTGTATGTCTGAACTTGTAAACAAGTTAATCTGAAATTTGTTAGTCTGGGGACACAAGGTTAGGAGGGAAATTACTTGTGTCATCTGTTGTTTGGGACCCATATTAGTCAGTAACCCTTTCTAGTATCAAAACTTCGACCCAACAGTAGGTAGGGTCCGGGCACGCTTACTGAACTAATTATAAGCGGTTCATTCTGATAATGGCGAGGGGTGTTGATGGTGCGTTCCAACCGGGTCATATGCGTGCATGGATCCCAGCCTGCCTCTGTGGATGTAAGACGCCGTGACATCTGTAAATAGGTCTTTGCCAATTGGTCGTCACATTAGGGAGTGATACACCCTACTGTGGGACCGACACAAGGTATTTTTGTATTAGGGAGCCGATCGCTTGGGGTAGGGTTTTAGGCTACACTTAGTTTTGTCTTTTTCTGTTGGTACCATTTGTTTCTGTTGGGTGGTAACACCTGTCTGTTTCTGCATGGTACCGTCTGTTCAGGTGGTAAAGGCCCATTTACTAGTGTACACCTAATTCTACATTCTGTTTCCATAGGGATTAATCTGTTTCTGTTTCTGTACCTTCTGTTCGGGTGGTAAAGGCCCATTATTAGCATTCTGTTTTTGTCTGTTTCTGTTGGGGTGGTAAAGGCCCATTAGTTGGGTGGTAAAGGCCCATTATTAGTATTCTGTTTCCGTACCTTCTGTCTGTTGGGGTGGTAAAGGCCCATTATTAGTATTCTGCTTCTGTACTTTCTGTCTGTTGGGGTGGTGAAGGCCCATTACTAGCATTCTGTTTTTGTAAAGATTATTCTATTTCGATTCTGTTTCATTTTAGACATTAGGGTAACACCTAATCCTGTTATACTAGTATTAGTGCAGAGAGTAGAAAAGCAATTGCTTACATCATTCTGTTCTTTTTCTGTTTAACCTAAGTATATCTGCTACTCCTGTTACTGTTATCTCGCATCCAGTTTTATTTTCATGTCATAATTATTATTATCCGTTCATATACTGAAAGTACTGGACTTGCCAGACTTTATGTCTGACCTTGCTTGTTTTCGCCCTTTTTTCTTCCATTTCCCCCCAGGTTATCCAAGGAGGGAATACTTTAGCTTAATCCGGATTTCTTCTGCTTGAAGTACTTAAAGTGCTTAAAGTATGGCTTGACTCCTTATGGCAGCTTTTGTGGGGATTATGATTTTAAAAACTATGCATTCTGAAGGCTTTTGTACAAGACTGATATTTTGTACTTGAATTATGATATTGTGATTTGAAAGGATGTAACCAAACTTACTTCGGTCTCTGTTGTAATAAAGCTATAAATTTTTCAAGTACTATTTTATTTGTCTTGTAAGTTTCTGTTCTGTCTACTAAAATGCTCTATCGAAGTTAAGGAATTCCCTTTGAGAGTGACTTTAACGGAGGTGGGGTGTTACACTTGGTATCAGAGTTGAAGGTTACCAGATTGGGTAAAGTTTTTGAAAACTATTTTCAAAAAGGTTTTAAAAGGAAGTATTTTCGAAAGTAAAGCCTATTTTTGAAAAAAAAACATAATCCCCAAAAGCCATATATCTATCTTTTGATCCTCCGTTTGAATCTTTGTTTCCTTCTTTCTCTGGGGTTTCCAACTTTCTGGGAGGTAACCTCATCGCGGCATGGTTCTGTAGGCTTGATAAGACTATGACACAGGTCAAAGGGCAAATAAATGCCCGACTTCCATCTGTAGCCGCAGTAGTCTCGCCTACGGCTAATTTTCTTTCGAGCTTTGTGGGATTTTACGTGCGATGGAGGCAGCTTTCGAGGGACTTGTCAAATAGTAAAGATGAATGAGGGAGATTGGCTAAGGAGCACAACCCAAGGATGAGAAACTCATGGATATGGACTTGGTTCACAAAGGAGGCAAAAAGGAAACACAAAAGAAGGAAGAAAAGTCTGAAGATAAAGGAGGAGAATAGTGCTTTACTTATGGAAGCTTGACTCATCTGGACAAGGATTGCCGGAAGAGGAAGGACACTCACTTCAACTGTGGTGAGATGGGACACATCACTAGGGACTGCCCGAAGAAGCGGGGGCAAGGACAAAGGACATGACCTACTTCGGGAAGGCAGGCGAATGCTCTCATAGTTGGTAGATTGGACAGAAGTAGGAAAATTTCCATAAAGAGTTTAGTTTCCTTATCTGATTATTGAGTTAAAACTTTTTCCGATTATGGCATTCTGATTTCGTAGTCGAGTCTCTGCACTTTAATACTAGTCTTGTTTCTGATCTGGTTATAGTCTCAAACCCCATATGGGTTATGACTCATCTGCTTGTGATAGATTGGGGTTTGAGAGATATCTGTGTTAGGCGTCAAGTAGGACGCATAAATTCTGGGTTTTATCATGCTTAGTTTCCTAAGAATCATTTGGTAATCTGATCTGTACTAGTAGTCTGTAAGCATCAGGACATTTCTGAAAAGGTTAAGATTTCCAGTTTTGACATTGTCTAAAGAGGGTAATCTTCTGGGTATCAATCTGATGTTGATTTCGGTCTTTGGGGCCGATACTTAGGGGAATTATTTTCTCAACCAAGGTCTAATGGGAACCAAGATTTTATTTTATCTGTGCTCGCTTCCATCATTCGACTATATCCTATCGATCGAATCTTCGACCTTTAGGTAGAAACCAATGGGTGTAAACATGTGTTTGAGACATGTTATGTTTGATGGTTGCAAGCAGATGCAAGTGGCTGCTAGTGGTTGCTCGTGGATGCATATACACACACTAGGCACTAGATCGGCTCGAAAACACTCTCATACTGCATATGGATGTGTGAGCATTTTAAATTTTTGTGGATGTAAAATGATTGACTCAACACATGGATGTTGCATATGACTTAATGGTTATGCACTCATATAGAAATGATATGTATCAAATAGGAAAATTGCATACGTGTTGGACTCATGGCACTGGCATAATTCGCATTAAGGAGGCCAACTGAATCAGTGGACCGCCTGATCTTTGCATTAGATAAGGAACATATACACACACTTTTGCGTATGTTCATACAACATTAGAAGTTTCTAAGGACAATGGACGCCAGTGATTGATGATTGAGTAGATGGATGTTGGATGGTAGGACACATTCTTCTTAACTTAAAGATTTCAGGGACGAAATCCTTTAAGGAGGGGAGAATGTAACACCCCGTATTTTCTGTGAATGTATAAGTAACAAATCAGAGAATAATTAATTTTTAGAATAAGAATCAAGGGAAACAGGTTGCGCCATTGTGTTCATCTCGAAATTCTGCTTGTAAACGAGTCCGAGTTTTCAAGAAACGGAGTCCGTATGAGGGAGATATGACCCTCCGAAGTTTCAGGAATTTTCAGAATCGAAAACAGCTCGAAATTCGAATTCAAAATTCGAATTCAAACCCAGAAGCAGGCTGGGCGGGAAATTTCCCACCCAGGACCCAAGTCGACTGGGTAGTCGACCCCCCCCCCCCGACTAGGTCGACTGGGGAGTCGACTGGGTAGTCGACCACCCCCCCCCCCCCCGACCAGGTCGACTGTGTAGTCGACCTGGGGGTCGACCTGCCTCCCGAACCTGATGCATTCTGATGTTTTTGGCCGATTTTCTAACCAGATTCATGACTCTAAACCTATATAAACAGCCTCCCTAGTCTCATTCTCTCTACACCATTTCATTCTGCCTATGCTCTGCCTCTATTCTAATTAAAATAAAAATGGCGTCGCTACTCTGCTGAGATCTGAACTGGAACTAGGCCTAAAGCATCTTCTTCCAAACTGAATAAAATTAAAAGAGAACAACTGCAACTCTTTTTCTTCTTTAATCCAATCAAGGCAAGTACAGTTATTTTCCGATATAAACGTTAATTATGATTGTGACATGAATTGTAAATCTGAATCTGAGGTTATGTCTGTTCTGTTCTGTTTAGATCTATCTTATTCTGTATCTCTTTCTTCTTTCTGTTCTATAGCCAGGCTACCACGAGCCTACGCCAAATCTCATAAGAGATTAACGCATAAACGCTAAACTTTGGGACAAATAACGAACGATGGTATAATTGGACGTAGCTAATCTGTGACTAAAAGGACATATGTTGTAAATTAACAAGATTTAGATCTATGCATATTCTGTGGATTGGAAGAAGAGGAACCATTGTATGTTAACATGTGACTTGAGACATTGGACATAACACATATTTTGAATTAAGATCTGTTATAATTTAAAGTTCTAGGTTGTTGGGCATATTGTTTATATAACAATTCATGACTTGAGATAAAAAGAGAATATGACTTAGGTGTGAAGATCTATATTAAGATTTGATAACTATTAGATGTGAATAACACCTAAGTGAGAGATTTTTGAATATATGACATGCATTGAAATCGATGGCTATATTTGGTATAATTTATATGTGAATCTTTTGTACTAGGCAAGTTTAACTAAATTTAGGATGTGTTATACGGTAAATTACGACCATAATCTTTGCCATGTAAATTCAATACAAACGTAGGGTATATGATCATAATGTGAATCATGACAATTATTTAGGCATGTGAACTTAGGCCAAATTTATAGTTAGGCAAGATATATAAATGAAACTTTAAGGAATGATTAAATCTGTTATATTGCCTAATTTGCAAGTTCTGTTATATTGCCTAATCTGCTAGATCTGTTCATCTGCTAAATCTGTCATCTGCTAAGTCTGTTGAAAATGCCTAATCTGTTATATGCTAAATCTGCTAAATTTCTTAATCTGCTAAATCCGTTAAGTCGCCTAATCTGCGAAATATGTTATCTGCTATATCTGTTGAGTTGATATATTTAGTCTGTTATTGACATAATCTGAATTGGTTATAGTTATGAATAATTGACATGTATATTAGGCATGGGCATAAATGGTAAATTATTAATTAATTGGCCGCAAAGATAAACATGGCTAACTCGAGGTTAGAATGAGTTTGCGGCGTAATCCTGCCCGGAACCGCCCGGCACATCCAGTGTTCGCAAACAATAGGTTCTAATGTGAGAAGTTAGTCATAATGTGCTTGAAACCCGAGGTTAGACTCAGTTTGTGGCAGAAACCTGCCCGGAACCAACCGGCCTAACCAGTAGCCGCAAACTGTCAGTCTAATGTGAGAGGTCTGGGCATTAATAGTTTATTAATGAAAATCTGAATATGATGTCTAAAACGTGTTGGGTGGATAGGGTTAAACCAACTGGACTAATGAAATTAATAAACCCGTTTCATGAATCTGTAGGCCCAGTACAAATTTAGACAAGTCTGTAAATCTGTTAAATCTGTATGTCTAATCCGTTAGTCTGAAAACTTATTAACTTGATTTTCTGATCTGTGAACTAGTTGACCTGAACTCTGTATGTCTGAACTTGTAAACAAGTTAATCTGAAATTTGTTAGTCTGGAGACACAAGGTTAGGAGGGAAATTACTTGTGTCATCTGTTGTTTGGGACCCATATTAGTCAGTAACCCTTTCTAGTATCAAAACTTCGACCCAACAGTAGGTAGGGTCCGGGCACGCTTACTGAACTAATTATAAGCGGTTCATTCTGATAATGGCGAGGGGTGTTGATGGTGCGTTCCAACCGGGTCATATGCGTGCATGGATCCCAGCCTGCCTCTGTGGATGTAAGACGCTGTGACATCTGTAAATAGGTATGCGCCAATTGGTCGTCACTTTATGGATTGATACACCCTACTGTGCGACCGACACAAGGTATTTTTTATTAGGGAGCCAATCGCTTGGGGTAGGGTTTTAGGGTACACTTAGTTTTGTCTTTTTCTGTTGGTACCATTTGTTTATGTTGGGTGGTAACACCTGTCTGTTTCTACGTGGTACCGTCTGTTCGGGTGGTAAAGGCCCATTTACTAGTGTACACCTAATTCTACATTCTGTTTCCGTAGGGATTAATCTGTTTCTGTTTCTGTACCTTCTGTTCGGGTGGTAAAGGCCCATTATTAGCATTCTGTTTCTGTCTGTTTCTATTGGGGTGGTAAAGGCCCATTATTAGTATTCTATTTCCGTACCTTCTGTCTGTTGGGGTGGTAAAGGCCCATTATTAGTATTCTGCTTCTGTACTTTCTGTCTGTTGGGGTGGTGAAGGCCCATTACTAGCATTCTGTTTTTGTAAAGATTATTCTGTTTCGATTCTGTTTCATTTTAGACATTAGGATAACACCTAATCCTGTTATACTAGTATTAGTGCAGAGAGGAGAAAAGCAATAGCTTACATCATTCTGTTCTTTTTCTGTTTAACCTAAGTATATCTGCTACTCTTGTTACTGTTATCTCGCATCCAGTTTTATTTTCATGTCATAATTATTATTATCTGTTCATATAATGAAAGTCATTGGACTTTACAGACTTTATGTCTAACCTTTCTTGTTTTCGCCCCTTTTTCTTCCGTTTCCCCCCAGGTTATCCAAGGAGGGAATACTTTACCTTAATCTGGATTTCTTTTGCTTGAAGTACTTAAAGTGCTTAAAGTATGGCTTGACTCCTTATGGCAGCTTCTGTGGGGATTATGATTTTAAAAACTGTGCATTCTGAAGGCTTTTGTACAAGACTGATATTTTGTACTTGAATTCTGATATTGTGATTTGAAAGGATGTAACCAAACTTACTTCGGTCTCTGTTGTAATAAAGCTATAAAATTTTCAAGTACTATTTTATCTGTCTTGTAAGTTTCTGTTCTATCTACTAAAACGCTCCATCGAAGTTAAGGCATTCCCTTTGAGAGTGACCTTAATGGAGGTTGGGTGTTACAAAAACAACTTTCAGCTCCGTTCCTCTTCGAGGACGAAAAGATTTTAAGTGGGGGAGATTGTAATAACCCTGAAAATCTGAACCAATTTAAAAAATTTATTTTGGCAATTTTGAATATTTAAAATGAATTATTTTAAATAACAACTACGAGAAATTTATTTTGAATAGAATTAGAACGTATATATTTATTTGAATCGTCGTTAGAATGTAAATATTTATTTTTAATTATAAAAGGAATTGGAAATGGCGCGGTAGTTTGAAAATTCGATTTCAAATTTCAAATGAATGCACAGGATTCAAAATGAACCGGATTTTAGCAAAACCAAAAATATTTGAATCTATTTGAAAATATCTTTCCAACAATCCGAAAGACAGAAATTTCATAGCGGGAATAAAAAGTTATGCCCAGTTGAAAATTCAGAATAATCGCTATGGAAAATTTATCCCGTAAAAATGGAAATTTTGCAAACGACCTCCATTTTCGACGAAACCACTTTTGTTGGATCCGGGATGTCAAGTTATTTCTAGATTTCAAAATTCATAATTTTTCGAATCAATATGTGAGCGTGGCAAAGGAAAATGTGTTTTGTCAGTTTCAGTCAATTTGGATCGACCAGAAAATGACCATTTTTCAAACAGACTCCAAATTTGATGAAATTAGTTTTGTTAGAACCATATCGTCAATGCGAAGCTAGAAAATATTTTTCGGGAATTTTTAGAGTCCGTATGTGGCCCCGATAAATTGAAATATGTGTTCAAATTCAATATATAGATTTATATTTTGATTTTGATGGAAATTGGTCGAAACAGCCGTACTGGCTTATGATACATATCCCATTGTCTTCGGAATGGGGGTAATTAGCTATGGACGATAGTCGTTGGGTCCAGTTTTGAGTCCGGATGCGAAAACACATATTAGGAATTAAAATATTAATAAAATAATATATAAACCCCGTTTTTTCTTTCTCTCTCCCCTCCCTTACCATTGACCAAGAAAGAAAAAAAAGAAAAAAAAAGAAAATCGCGATCTGCCCTCCCTCCTCTAGGCGCTGCGCACCACCGCGACGCTTCCTCCCCCGATGATCGGAACCCGCCTCCCCCCTCCGATCTTCGCCTTTCCTTCTCTCCCAGGCCCCAATTCGAGACCCTACCCAAAACCGCCCAGATCAGCACGCCTCCGCCCTAGCCCCCCTGCGCCGCCGTTCGAGGTGCTGCACCTCCCCACGCCTCCACCGCGAGCCCAACCACCCACCTCCGCCGCTACTCGCCATCACCCCCTTTTACACCGTAACCCCTTAGCCAATCGACCGCGAATTTCAGCCCCATCCGCAGCGCCTCTTCCCTCCAAACCCCGCTTCAAACCTGAAGTCAACTGCCGCCTTCTGGTGAGCCTGACGAGGAAAGAGGATGGAGGAGCAAAGGTTCGGCTACTCCAGGAAGAAGGGCCGTGATTTTGCTAATGAGATTAGCGATGTAATTAATTAACTTAATTAATTTAGTTTAGAAAAATGTTAGGTTTTTATTTTATAAAAACATGATTTTTATCAGCAGAAAAATATGATTTTTATATATGAAATGAAATAAAAATATGATTTTTATATATGTAGCGATATAAAAATATGATTTTTATATATGTAATGAAATAAAAATATGATTTTTATATATGTAGCGATATAAAAATATGATTTTTATATATGTAATGAAATAAAAATATGATTTTTATATATGTAAGCATCATCATAGAAAAATATGATTTTTCATCGTATAAAGAAATATTTTTAGAATAGATAAAAATGGGATTTTTATCGTATATATGAAATAACTTTTGATTCTATAAAAATATGATTTTCAGATTATACATGCAATGAATAAAATAGAAGCGATTAGGTTGATTCTCTGAAACTCGAATTCGCGTTGCGCTAGCATTAAATAAAGCACGGCGGAGTGGAACCCAAAGGTGAGAACTTCTCACTTTTAATTTTATTTCTAGTTAAAAAATATACTAGGATGCAGACGGTGCTTAGCAGCACCCGACACCCGTCGTCCACAGACCATGGACGACTTGTTTGTTTGATTGTGTTGTGAAAATTGATTGTGTGATGTGGAATGGAATAAAATATTTTATAGTTAAAAATATAATTTTTAACGTGTATATAAAATATATATTTATAAACAAATCGAACGATTTGTTTATGTACACACATTTGATTGATATTGATTGGGACGATAAATTTTACACATCGCCCAACTGTACAAATAAAATTCATTTTTTGTTGATTGAAACCCCACAAGGGTATTGGGATGATATATGACATACACTAGTCCCAATAATTAGTTGTATGTCGATCAATTGATTGACAGGCTATGGTAAGCGTTAAATATTTATATTTGATGCTTATACAGTGTAGAATGCACTCTGAATGATGGTTGACTGTGTTTGATTGTTGTTGTATACATGTGTGTATGAAATCCATATAAATCACATTATATGGTAAGTGACTGTGTCTGATTCTAGTTCAGAAAGAATGGATATTTTTAAAATAACAATCATTTTAAAATAACGAATATTTTAAAATAATATTCAGTAAAAGATCAAAATCTGATTCTGATGTCCGATTTGGGATGGACACTAAAATATTTAAATATATAAAGCCGTGTTGATTAGATTAACGCCATTTTGACGTGAACGATATATTTATCGATTTTATTCATTTCTGTAATGAATATCGAAAAGGAATTGATTTCAAAATCTAATGTTTTGAAGGTACTAACATTTATATATCGATGATATGGAATGTTCAATTTTGATTAGAATTGAATATGAAGTTGAAATCGTTTCGAAAACGAATTTAAAACAATTTATAAAATACCTTTTAAAAGGAAATCGATGAAATATATATTATATATATAATGGCCTGAATAGAATGCACTGCGGTAGTTCGTGAATTTCGACCATTGACTTCGAACGGACATTATGGGAGATCCGACCGTCGGATTCCCCTAAAACCAAAACCGTTGGGTTCGTATCGAAAAGAGCTTTCTAACGAATACAAGAAATTAAAAATCTAACGGTTGGATTTGGAATTATGTCCAAATAAAATTTTGAAAAGGTCGCTGTAAGTGCAGTTCGATGGCCGTTTATGGAAATCGAATGTATGGGCCATGATAAAATTATTAAAAATATCAATAATTTGTGTAAAATCAAAATAAATGATTTGGAAAGAATTGGGATGAAAAATTCCATATTTGAAAAGATAAAAATATATTTTTATCGAAATGAACTAGTTTTGAAATAGAATAATAAATCCAATATTTTTTAAATAAATAAATTGGATTTGAAATGGTTTTAAAAATAAACAGGATTTCCAATATATGAATTGGAATGGATTTGAATCGGAATTATCTTCGTAATATTTCGATATTGGATTTCGTGATTATACGGGGGAGGAATTTAGAAGATATATATGTATCGTTATCCCAATACGATATTTGTTGGTTTCAGAATTTGATATTGAATATAAGCCAATATATTTTCTAATCAGAACCTAGTATTTAATATCAAATCGGATTTTTGGTTCGTCGTGAATGGTATCTTTAATAATACTGTTCTTGAACCAAATGGAGTTAAGAAAATTAGAAACTGACTGGAGATTAGTTAAGTTGAATGATTTCCTTGGTATTAATATGATGTTGGTTTTGGCCTTCGGGGTTAATACTTAGGGGATTGTTCTCTTACAAATTTACAGTTAGAGGCTAATGTGAATTTGGTTTATTGTGAACTGTGTTTTTAACGACGTTCGTTCTTTAACCCGGTTTACAGTGAAATGTGATTTGGGATTCATAAATCTTTTTATTAAGATTTAACGGTAATTTTCCAAAGTAACGTTTTCCAGTTTAATATATTAAATTGGAATTGAATGGAATTCGAATCGATAATAATCGAGGTGAACTTCTATGGAGGAAGACTGTTAATACATATGGAATTTGAAAGGCGTAGCCATTATTCCATTTATATTATTGGTCGGATATGGAAATTGATATCGATTATATATTGATTTGTTTTTCTGTGAAGATTCCATAATTAATGGAATGTGATTTGGGTTGTCGTGAATGGTATATTTAATAATACTATTCTTAAACCAAATGGAGTTAAGAAAACCAGAAACTAACTGGAGATTAGCTAAGTTGAATGGTTTCCTAGGTGTTGATCTAATGTTGGTTTCGGCCTTCGGGGTTAATACTTAGGGAATTGTTTACTTGCTAATTTACGGTTAAAGGCTGATGGAATGGAATGTGATTTTGGGTTTATCGTGAACAGTGTTTTAAAGGACATTGGTTCTTTAACCCAGTTAAAGACATGATATGATTTCCTAAGTTAAACAATAGTTAATATTGATTTTTGGGAAGATTAAAACCAAGTGGAGTTTTAATGCATCTTTAATTAGATTGAAATGATATCCAAAGGAAGATTAAAGAATAAATTTAAAGAATTTATCTTTGATAAAATTAATGGGAACCTTTCCCAAAGTATAAGAATATTTGAATAAAGGAATATTCTGGATTAGAATAAGGCGTATGTTGTGTTTTTGTAACACTTATTTATTATATACGCGAGTTATTCGGAAAGACTGGGTTTATCCCATTCTGAATAACTGAATCGACGATGTGTCATAGATGAAGACGGTGGTCGAAGACCAGAGGTCTTCACATCGTTTGGATGATTACTGATGTCTTGATTGGGTTGTACACCCAAGGCAAGGTAATAAGTGGTGATCGTCCAGACGTACTTGGAGATCAACGGATATGCGAGGGCCTCTCCCCTGTATTGGACATATAGGAGAGGAATAAGGTGCCTCTGGTTTTGTTCAGACCCAAAACGAACATGTAAATGGATGTGTGTCTGACATCGGATTTCATTCTGTGTGATTGACACACATTGGTTGCATAGCGTGAATTGCCTATGTGGCATGTTGAGATGCAAATGATCAAGGCTTCTGTTGAAAAGCAGAGTCTTGTGGTTTATGATCAAAGCATGGCTTTAATATAGTGTAGCTTTGTGTAGCGTTAATTCGTGAGCCTCACACCCCAGTATGGACCAGAAACGGGAGAGGACTTCAGGGAGGACATGTGTTTCTTTCTAGCCAGGAGTGGTGTCAGCGTTTTGCACGCCCTGACATTTTACTTATGTGGAAGATGGATAGCGAGGCGCCTCAGTTATATCGGTCGTTCCGGGGCCGATAGTTTGTCAGGATATGACCAGTTTACGCCCCCACAGGGCGGGGAAACGCAATGTTCAGGCATTTTAATCCACTCCGTGTGGACCAGCTCTGACGATCCAAGGCTTGCCTGCACACTTTCCTGAGGCTTGAGCTAGATGGTCTCGAAGCGGTAAGGATGATCCCTTGCCTTGGTTCACAGATGGAAATCCAACTTCCAATACGACATTTTGCGGTTTTAATTGTAAACCTATATATGGCGACATAGTGGTATGGGGCACTTATGCCATCTATGATTGATACTTATGATTGAAATTGTTTTGAGACTATACACTTATAGTAATAATAAAACATGAAATTTTACGTACCAAACATTCTTGGCTATTATACGGTAAAAATTCTATCCTCCGGCTTGTGTTGCATTGTGTGATGGGACCTGAGTCTTATAATAGCTTCATTGTTCTTTATTTAGCATTGCGTTGTTGTTTTATGCACTGGTATTCTGGGGAGGAAACCCATTTTATACGGCGTGGTCCTTGGATTTACCTAACTTTAAAATAAAGATTAATAACTATTTTAGTTCTCACACCAGTCACATGACTGACCTGGAGTTTATTGTTTTAACCTAAACTCTGGGTGCCCCTATTTTCCACACGAGTAGCAAGTAGTTTTGGTTTTGCAGATTTATATTCACATGATCCTGGTTTACAGCTGGAATGATATTCGGAAAGATCTGTATCTGTTTATCTCTTCAGTTGTGTTTTGTATTATTTTCCGCTGCTATGTAATGTAATTTGAATCTCTGATATTTTTCTAATGTGTAATATTTATTTATACTTTGTGTATTCTTGTATTCTGATGAAATTGTTGTAATAAGTAATGAAATGTTCTTCTGTTTGTGTTCTGATTCCTCTTGTCCTCAACTCAATCCGGGATTTCCTTCACGGGGAAGTTCGGGTCGTCTCAATTCTTCTTACCGTATAATTTAGGAGACGAAATTCTTTTAAGAAGGGAAGAATGTAACGTCCCATATTTTTCTGCCATTTAAGTTGGAATATTTAAATGTGTTATATATATTATATTGGAAATATAATGGATTTTATATCGATTTTTTTTTAAATAGAGTTCAAATATATATATATATATATATATATATATATATTAAAAATATAATTAAAACGAGCTTGAAACGCCGCAGTAGTTCGTAATTTTCGATTTGAAATTTAATTGAATAGACCGGACCCGATATAAGTCGGAATTCTGTGAAACAAGACCGTTTGAATTTATTTGATTATATTTTTATAATGTAAGAGAAAATTGGAGGTTTCATGTTATAGATTGTGAGTTATGACCAATTTAAAATTTCAAATAGTCGTTGTGGAATTTCATTAATAAACGACAATGTTTTTTTAATAAATATAAAGGGATTTCTATATATTTAGATTTTGTTTTAAACCAAATTTCTGAATATTGAATTTAAAATATATATTGGTTATTTCGTTTGAATAAATACAACAATAATACTTTTTTATTTATTTAAATAGAATTGTTTTGAATTTAATTATATTTTTATCGAAATTATTTAGGCCTTAGAAATAGTTTTCTTTTCAAACAATCTCCGTTTTCGACGAAATAAGTTTCATTGGAATACGTATCGCTGATTGTTGTTAGCTTTCCAGTTTGGAGCCAATAGGAGTTATTTTGTCGGTAGACAAAATTTAGAGTTGAATCGATAAATTAAATTAAGGTCATTTTTGCAAATGGAGTCTGTTTTACACGAAATTAGTTTCATTGGAACTGGAACATTGAGACGTAGTGGTGTATTTATTTCCATTGAATTTGTAGTTTGGGTTTAGCGGTACATATATTTAACATTAGCATAAAATAGTGGTATCCTATAAAAATCTAACGTAGCCTAAATCTCAGCCATCTATTTCTGAATCGACCTAAACAATTTGCCTACTCCGTATTCTATTTTCCCCAGTTTGTTACTGCAGCTTATATTTCTTTTCACCTTTCAGCCGATGCCTATTTCACAACTAGCATTTGTTTCACAACACTTCATTTTAAAAAAAAAATATTGCTCGTCCTTCACCAGACAATGAAAAGAAATTGCAGTTGACTCTCATGCATATGCTAACTCTGAATCAAGTTTCATTACGCAGACCTAAATGATCAGTTTTCATTTCGGCCAACCTACCTTGCCTCCTCTTGTTTCTTATGTTGTAACAATCGTGTGATGGACACCATTCTTATCCTAGAACCTTTCAACTATCAATATGGGTATTTCGTCATTTTCTCGGAAGACTTGTCTCAATCCTCTCAATCATTCAAACATAGAAACCGAATTCTCCTCTGTCTTCTCCACCATAGAATAAAACCCGCAATCAAATAACCTCATTTGAACGGAATAAATAGTGACGAGGGGAGCTTGCTATCGCGGTTTACCGGAGCACGAAGGAATGAAGCTGTGCACCCAATTTGAGCTTTTGGGATCTAAGCTATTTCTAGTGGGTCCGGTTTATGTTCAGGTGACGGCGGTTGGTAGCGGTGGCTGTCGATCTTTGATGAACAACAGTTTATGGATGGAAGCTTGATGGCAGAGTGAGGAGGATATTGGGGAAGCATTGATCTGGAGTGGGGTGTTTCCATTTGCATGAGGCATTAAGATTTTCATGGGGATGTAGTTGCACTGTCAGATTTATATGGCGTGAGTTGAAGACATGGAATAGGAGCTTGAAACAGTGGAGTGGGAGAGCAATAGTGGCGATGTAGCACTGATGAAGGTGGTGGGTTCAATAAGGAGTATGGTGTGGTGTACTGTTTGCGGGAAGAAAGTGGCTAGGTGGTGAAGTCTCACAACAACAGCTAGTTAGCGAGGAAAAAAAATACTGTGGGAAGGAAAATCTAAAACAAGAGGGAAGGGATAGTAATTGGGTAAACCAGTGCCTGCAAATCAAAACGTTGGGGATATTTTCGAATGTGGAGGCGTATGGGATAAAGACAGGGCATGGGGTTCATTTTTTAACTGGACATGAAGAATTGCGTGCGCTTCCACTAGGAAGAAGAAAATGATGAGCAGAAAGGTGGAAGAAGATAGTAGCTGCCTGGTATCATTTCTACCCGTGCCTAATCCTTATTTAGTTCATGCCTAATATCTTGTTAACCAAAGTAAGAATTAGTTAATAATATTATTAAGTATAACGCTGTATAGGTATATAAGTTTTAAACATTGCCTGTATATTTGGACACCCCTAATTGAAACTTAGTCTACATTTTGCCTAATCATGTTATACACGTGGCGGTTTAGGCTAGTGAATATATATTGCCAATGTGTTCTTACCGTGTCTGACCCTTTTCGAATTTTCCTGATTTTAATTAGGTTTGCCTAACTTAGGTTTAATAGCATGCATAACTAATGTTATTATGAATTGTTTTTCAGCTTAATACTCACTGTTTATAAAAAGAAAATGAGTGTAATATATAGCCTAGTGTCTGTAATGGTAGCCATTTCATGTTATATCATAAGTGAAGAAAAAAAAAGAAAAAAAAGTAGACAGTAGTATAACATGCCATGCCGGTAGGGGAAGTTTCGAATATGCTATCATGTGTCTAAACCCTTTTTTCCGTGTGTCTAACCAGTATGTGACATGGTGATTTATGTGATTAAAATAATGTTGCCTGGGGGACCAAATCAAATGAACGTAAGGGGTTTAGATTCAACATATATATTGTTAATATAAAACATGACCTGTTATGTTATAATATGTCTAAATCTTGTAGGGTGTCTAATTAGTTAATAATGCAAACAAGTGTAATCCGGTTTAGATTTGCTACAGATAATTTAACGATTTGTAAATTTTTCAACTGTTTACCATGATGAAACCAATCTCGTTTTATAGAACTGTTTATTGTTCCACCTCAAAATATACAAGATGGTGATGAGGGAAATCACGTTTTAAAAAGAATAATGTAACTAAGAATTTAGATATTTATAATATTATATAAAATAGTCGTATTAAAATTGTAACTATGTCCTATAGTAATGGAATCAGAGGAAATAAAGGGCGTTGAGACCGTATTGATAGACGACATACTTTGGATCTAGTCTGAACAGAGTTGGGCGCAACTACGAGTTATTAAAACGAATTATTTCAACATCGAACGGGACCAAGGTGAGTTCAACTCACTCAGTTTATCCCATTTATATATTTTATATAAACTAGATTTTTATTTTGTGTGCAATGTTTGCTAATAGTTGATGATTGGATGATTTTTTGTTTATACATTGAATATTATTTAATATTCATGGATTAAATTAAGCATTTGTTTTATTTAATCAGATTAAATCGTTATTTTAACGATTAATTTCTGAACAAAGTAACTTACCTTGTTGGTTACGTTTATAATAATATACACGTATTAAATGAATAATTGAATGCTTAGTTGGATGTTATAAATTGTTTGTTGACAGTTATTAGCTGAACTGTTTATTTCTGGTTATCGTAATGAATAAATATATTGTTGTATTAAATAAGAGGTAACCCATTGTGATGCAGGGAAGGACAGGTTGGAGGAATCCAACCGGATTCCTCAAATATGTTGTTTATTTATATGAACTATTAATCATTTTGATTGATTTTTTTATTATTGAACCCAAATATAACACTCGTGTGCTATTAACCAGTGGGTGATATTGGTTGGGTAATTATCGACAGATGGCATGTAAATGGATCGTTTTATAGGAATTAATTTACCATCAGGTAAATCAATAGAAAAAGAAGTTATAAAATTTGTTTTATAACTAAAGACAGATTTGAAATCTATTTTATATAGATTATTTTTAAATGAAGTTATTAAAAGAATTAAATAATTATTTTTATTATAAACGAGTGCATAAAGTGAGATTCGTGGATTAAGGAGTTGTGTAAGCAAGTAAGCAGAGATTAACAAAATGATCAAGGATTAAATTAATAATGAAATCAAGTAAAATTATTTAAATTAATTTACTAATTCAGAAGAAATAATCCAAGTGGAAATGGTTAATAAAGTAACCTTGTTTGCGATGACCAATATTTGATTATTAAAAACAATTATTGGGTTGTTAATTATTAATAAAGTATCATTTTAAAATAACATTTTAGAAAGATTGATCATTTTATTAATAGTTGTTGAGGAAGTAAACTATTTGATGTAAGAGATATTAGACAATTATTGAGGAGTTGACCTAAAACGAGATTTTTAAAAGGAATGGTATAAATATGAATTCATAAAGTGTCTCAATAGACAAGATTCGAATATAATAATGTGTGCGAATGAGACCAAGTTGTTTTGATATATCGAGTCCAAATTTATATGATATTAACTTTTAAAGGGAATAATATTTGAAAGAAACCAGATTTGAAATGGAAATGGTGATAAAGGGGATTGGTTGAATAAAACCTTATTTATAACTAAAAGGTATTTTAATAAATTTACTCATATTTATATGAGTTAGATTTTGGGTTTATTTCCGAAAAGGAATTATATAAAAAAGAGAGTTTAAACAAGATTTATGTGAGTTGAGATCGAATAGAAACCGTAGTGGATTGAAATGGGTTTTAAAATGAGAATCTAACGACAAAGACCTAGAAATGAATATTTTTAATGTGAAAGGAGTTTATTTGAATAAAACTAAGATATATTGTTATTTAAAAAGGATTCTAAAATAGATAGAAGTATTGAGATATTAACGGAATAAGATTTCGTTTTTAAACTTATACTCCGAAGATAAGAGTGTTGTCGACTCAAAGTCTGAAAGGTAAATGAAATACCCTAACTTGTGACGACTTCATGATTATCCAGGGATGATGTTAGTTTATAAACGATGATGAAGGTCATTATAAATTAAAATTCGAAAAGTTATAAGATTGAGTAAATTTGATTTGGAAATAAAAATTGAAAGCGGGATTCCAAGTATTGGAAGATGTAGAAATTTAATTAATGAATGTTTAACTAAAGAGGCCAAGTGATGTTGTATATTGAACCAGTGAATCTGCTTTATTTTTCTATGGATGATGGTTGTTTATTTTGATAGTTAAATCACCAACTATAAAAATCTGGTCAAATCGATTGTTGGTACAGAAAGACCAGGATCGAATTTATATTCGAAAACCATTTTGACCAGCAAGTACGTAAACGTTAAAAATATCAGAAGATGGTCGAGATGGAGCATTGACAATCGTGAATCTTCATAAGCGGAAGGATTACTGTTGAATTTCTCTGGCTAGCTACCAGAGGTTTTTAAACTGTGATTCGGTCGTGGTTGAGATTTTGCGGATTGCAAGGACTACTCGCTTAGGAGGTGCCTTCGGTTCATCCTGTTCCTGGATGACTTGTATGGACGATGTGAATAGTGGCCAGATGTTCCAAAAGTTGATTATAACCTCAAGCCTCATCAACTGGGAAATGACAAAAATTGGGCAGGCAGCATGGCTATGTTGGTCGCTCCCATTAGGGTGTATGATCACCTTTCTAGAGAAATTCCTTTTGCTTCTTTAAACTATCGACGAGCCCCCTTTCGGGAAACGGCTGCTGATCCCAACTGTTGGTGATATACATTCGATACACTCAAAGCGAAATAAGTGGTCGGTCATGTGTGGGTCGGGTTGCATGACGTTCTTGTTGAACCCAGTGTATTCCCCTCTAGAGATACACTATCGGCAGGTGGTTCCATACCTTGTCATAGTGAGAATCCAATCTCCAATAAGAGCCCGCGGTTTTGATTGTATACTACATATGTGGAGTGTGAGATGCAAGCGTTCCGCTAGATTGCTATTTACTTGTATTTAGACACTATTATAATATCAGAACATATATACGATTTCAAAATGATTTGGGTTATACTAAGGTAAAAACCATCCGTGTTTATGTGTGGGCTGGTCTTACTATTATCCTTTTCCTTCAAAAAGATTTTGAAATTAAAAATCAAGTTGGATGATTCCCCTTAAACTTTGCGAGTTTTTATCACTCTGGTTCACCAGACTGACCCGGTATTTATAATGCTGGGGTTAGACCGGGTTATACAGGTTCAGGTCATTGGATAATACGAAGTTCAAAAGACGTGCTGGAGGAGTTCAAATGTATGATTTTATCTAGTATATTCCGCTGTGTGTTGTATTTGAGAATAGGTCGTTATAACTGTCCAGATTTGTTTGTTGTACTCTGATGTATGTAATTATATTACTTCAAGCTTTCAATAAAGTTATTTATGTATTTTATTTTGTTCCGCTGCGATGTGAGACTATGCGTTGTGTTGATTCTTCTCCTTCTACTACTCTAGTATTTCTTTCTTACTTATCTCACCCTCTAATTTCTTTCTATTGACATCTGGGTTTTTGGTACCATTTAGATTGTGTTTGATCAGCTTAAAAGGTACCGGAAATTTGGGTCGTCACAAATATTCCTCAAGGGATTCATACAATCATAAAATTTCCTTTTCAAATTTCTTTCCGTAATCATTTGCACAAAATAATATAGAATTTACTCATTCTGGTTTCAAACATTTAAATCTCATTTGGAAAGTGACATTAGTCAAATATTCGGAAATCTCTTGAAATCATTTATTCAAAAATATTTTCACACTTTCATTGCGCTACTCTGATCAATTATAAACATATTCCAGACTAATTTGTTTCCAAAATATTAATAATTGATTTCAAAATTTGGAAACCAAACTCTCAAATAACAATTCTTTCCAAAATCCCACTTGCCCATAGTTTGTCGATGCAGGGAAATGGATGCAGGGATAAGATTCAGACAGTTTCATAAATTCATGCACGAATGATTCGAATCGATAAGCGAAAAGTGACGGCAAGTCAAGGGAAAACAAAGTACAACAACAAGCGAAGGGATAATATTATATTTTCAAAATATCCGTTTCTATTCAAATTATTCTTTATTCCAACTTATTAAAACAAAATAATTTATGAAATTTTAGTACTTGAAATTTTTTATAACGCCTGAATTTACGGAAAATTTCGGCAGCACCTCCTCTGCACGGTTCGATCGTCAAAAATTTCCCATACACAAAAACAACAAAACACAAAATATACATCTCATTTATGTGATGAGGCATTCCTAAACAGGGGAAACAACAAAAAAAAACACCAAGTACGGTATTAAATCAATATGTGTACCTTACATTAGAGTTTATAAGCATGTTTGCTTAAATTTTAAATATTTAGTGCAAAAGCGAGCTCTCACACAAAGCGCACGCCATGGCCTCCTACTAAAACACTTAACAAATAATGAGAATCATATATATACATATATATATATTAAAATATAAATCATAAGCAAGCACAATATGTAAACTTCGGTATACATGAAACAAGATTTATCTACAAAAGCAAATGTTCCATTTAAATACAACACTTATTTCAATTTGTTTTTAAACATTTTTATTATCGTTATTTATTCCAATTTCACATATCTTACCATTTCTATATCATCATTCTATACCCATGTCAACATATTAAATTTCTCTTACAATCAATATATTATCATACAAATCATTTATATGCCTACGTATCTCGATTTAAGTTGAAATTCGAACATTCGGACAACCATATGTGCACCCGTATATTTCTGATAACATTTTATATTTGGCTAATAAATGCCTACATATTCTCATGAATGCATGTGTTTCATATTTTTTCCAAAAACCAGAATACTGTAACAACCCGCTTTTTTTCCCGATTCTCGCCGGTAATTAAACCAACTTAAATCGTTCATAAAGACAGATAGTTATGGGTATAGACGTATTTGAACACAAAGAACAAAAATTTTCATTTTATTAAAAAAAATACATCAGAATTATTGATAACCAGAGTACAATACAAACTCAGCAGAAAACAAAAAGGGCTCACAACAGAAGAAGTAAAACCAAACAAGACTCTAGCTTCGATCTATATCCAGCTCTGAAGACTAACCCTACAAACTAAACTACTAGCTTCCCGTGCAAAATATGGGCACCCAAAGTTAAGGTGGGAATAATAAACTCTAGGTAAGTCGTAGGACAAGTGTGAGAACTCAAAACAGTTATTATTGAGTTTTTATTTTAAAGTTGGGAAATTCACCGGACCACGCCGCTAACGCGGAACGGGTTTACTACATGTGAATTCCCATGCATAGAAATTCGCAATGACTTTGGAAAATGAAGCTATCATAAGCTCGTCCCATATCACACAATGCAAGCACACACCAAATGGGCGAGTTTTGCCTTATGATAACCAAAAATGATTTAATACGTGAAATCCTCTTTTAATACTATCATTAATGCATAGTTTTGAAACCATATCACAAATAAATATATAAATCCTAGCAACCATAGTAATTATGCCTACATACATAGTTTCCAAACAAATCGAAAGGCTCATATTGGTTATTGGGTTTTCCAACATGATGGTTCCTAGCACAAAATATCAATTGAGGACACAAAGCTAAGTATCTCCCGGTTATTATCCAGACACGGAGACCGAATACAGAGTGCGAAGTATATATCCCGGTTTTCGTCCGGACATCGGATACCGTATATACTTTATTTCCGCAGGTTTTGAGGTAGGTCTACCGCCGCAGCTTTTGATTTTCACTAGAGATTATGTATACAACCTACTACCAGTTTACCACCAATCCGGGGGTGAGTTTCCTCGATGTCATTATATACACAAATCTACGCTTCAATAAGCCATGCTTTGATCATCACTAGCTCATTTCATAACTCGAGTATGACACATTGACGATTCACGACATGTCATTGATTTTTATCAATACATAACCTCTAAGTTCGTATATCTTAGAGATGAGGATAATTTATTGCCACAAATTTGATATATATTAACAAAAATCAGTGCTACGCAATTAATTTTAATGTCAAACACACAATCCCTACAAGTCCGTTCTAGGTTCCGAAAATCTCTAAATGTATTCAGATCTCATGTCACTTATAACCTCTTATTGGTCGATCGGCCTAAACGAGACATCAGTAGTCAATCCGAATAATTCGATGATTTTCAATCTTTATTTATCGATTTCCAAGTCCTCAGTTTCTTTGTAGCGTCGTATTATTACTTGGAATGGTTTCGAAATATTCGATCCCAGGTCTTTCCAAGTAATAAGCGTACTTTTAGAGCCATGGTTGTGGATCATTCCGGATTTCCAATTTAAATCTCCTTCCCAAATCATTACTAATATACTTAATCAAGACTGGACTTATTCCAGTTTTCATAAAACCTGTTATCACCTTAACTGTTTCTTGAAATTCGATATTCATTTCAAATCTTATATTTCAAACATATTTCTTTTATTTGCGTATATCCTTTCCATAAGTTTTCAAAATTTCCAAACCTTAATTTGGTTTAAATTCCATTTACGCCAATTCAACCAATTTATATTTCAAATAGAGTGGAATCGACTTATTATTCAATATCACTTCTCCAACCCAAGCACATATTAGATTATCATTCCCATAATATATATTTTTCATATCGAATATTCGACTAAATCTAACCAACTCATTTTCTTTACAATTTCAAACCTCCAATCTCTTATTTAAAATCAGCTATATTTAAATACATTTTATACAAACTAATTTCAAGCTCTTTCAAATCCTTCAAAATATTAAACAATTCTTTCCATATTTTTAAAACGATAAATCATGGTTAATTTTTTCTTTTAAAACCAAATCATTTTCAGTGAACAAATTATAATAGCGTTAAAAGCGTTACCTAAAGCACTGAAAATGACTATTTACAATAAATAGATTCAAAATTATTCAAATTTCACATATTCCAACTCACATCACTTTTAAATAACAAACATGATTTATCATAAATTTTTAATAATTTACATAAGTCCATTTTTATTCGAACTTTCTTTACGGTCACCCAACTGCACGTATAGCGACCCTTTCTAATTTTGTTTTAAACATTTCTTGAAAATCATGCGTTAGAATTTAAAAATTTCTTTTCTATTCAAAAACTATTATTAATAGAATCCTGACGTTTCTCATTTTATGTCAATCCGATTTAAAACGTTCAAGTTATATTCATTTAAGAATTATAATCGATATTAACGAACTGTCGTTGCGCGACGCGTTCGATTCAAGATGTATAACCGTTAAATATAAATCGTCTAAACCTTATACAAAGTAAACTTAAATTTCCGTAACTAGATTTTAAAACCATATTTTTAAATGATATTTTATATTTAAGTTTGAGTTCCAAAATCACTTATTTCGATTTATCGTTTTTAAATTTTTGAATCACCATTTCAAAATAAATCAAATAGTAATTCCAAAAGAACTCATTTGATTACTATCACAAATTCAACTATTTGCTTAAAAATCCAAAATTTGGGTAAATAATTCAAAATCCCATTTCTACCAAATCCAAAACAGTTTCTTTCAAAATCGCTATCTCTTGTGGACAAGGTTTAATAATTTTCGACTCCCAAGCAAATTAAATGAAATTCAATGTTTAATTTTAAATTTTAATTTGAATAATAACATAGTTATTTGCATGGAACGGAGATTCAAATTATTATCCGCACAATTCCACAACTACGGTGTGTGATGCAACCATAAATACACAAATAAAACAACCATACGAACAATGAATCCATCCATCATAAACATACAATTAAAACAACCCATCCTGTTGTGCATAAGCATTACGTTAATAACGCTTCGTGTCCAATGTGGTAACAACATAAGTGTCCATCCAATCGTCACGTACAACAATCAACATCCATAAGCCATTAATTAACGCTAATAAATTATAATTTTCCGCAAATTATAATTAACCATTTAAATTAGATGTTCTCACCTTCAAGCCTCCAATCTCTTCACCGTAAAAATCCATATTTACAGCAAACCCAGTCTTCAAATAATCACATACAAAACTTCATGGACGTCGCTACCGATACACACCCTTTTTCCACAACTCACGTGTGTATATATAATATACATATACACTTCTGCCCCGCACATGTTTTGGCTTTCGATCGGGCTTCGCATCATGAACGGGTAACAGAGGATCAGTGGAGCGGATTTGGTTGGTGGTGGCTCTGGGCATGGTACGGTGAACACTAAGAGAGGAGAAATATGGTAGGAAGGTTGTGCGTGCGGTCTAAAAAAGGGGAAGTCGATCGTGCAAAAGAGGAAAAAGGAGTAGTTGTTGCGTAAATGTAGGAGGTAGACGCTGTTCAGGGGAAAGGGATAGAACACATATTTGTGGAAAGGAACAATGTTACGGAATGATGGTATGCACGCTACAGTTGCACGTGCTTATGATAATTTGACCACTGCTACAAGACCCAAGAGGCAAATACAAATGGCTAAAAGAATCTTGGACTAGAAGAAAAGGAATAAGCTGCAATGTTGGAAGGTCAACTGGGGAAGCTTGAGTCAGTATTTTATTTGACACAAGTAATAGTTTGGATGATTAAAACCATCATGCTGGAAACCCAATAACCAATACGAACCTTTCGCTTTCTTTGTAAACTATGTATGTGGGCATAGTCACTATGCTTGCTAGACTTGTAAATTTATATGAGAAAAGTTTTAAAGTGTTATTAGTAGTAATAATACGCACTGTCGACATATATCATTGATTTGGCATTATAAGGCTAAAAATCGTCCATGTGTGCGCTTGCATTTGCATTTATTGTTTGGTGTGTATTGGGGCAAGCCTTACAATAGTCTCATTTTCGAAACTCATGTACGACTTATGCACTGGTAATCATAGAAGTAAACCCGTTCCGTATTATATGGTGTGGTCGTGTGATTACCTTAATCAAAGTATTTGTTTTATGTTCTCACACCAGTCCCATGACTAACCTAGAGTTTATTGTTCCCTCCTAAACTCTAGGTGCCACAAATTTTCATACGGGCAGCTAGTGGTTTAGTTTTACAAATATAGATCCTTGGAGCATGATTCAGAGTGCTTTTGGGTTGCGGCTTCGAGCTAGAGTTAGAGTTCTTCCACTATATCGTATTGTTTCTTCTGTTATAGTTTCCTTTTCCGCTGTGTATTTTATTGTAACTCTGATAATGTAAACTTTGTTGTAATTACATGTTGTGTAATAAAATCTTATTTTATTCTATTCTAATGTGTACCACCCTAGCGAATCCGATTTTCAAACATCTGTAGTTGGTTTAAACATCAACTCTAGTGATTGGAAGTTGGGTCGTCACATGTGGTAAGACCTGCCATTTTGACCACTCCAAATCGGTAATTTAACCAATTCAGAACGTCCAAAACGACAGCACGTTATTAGCTTATAGGGTTTAAGCAGAAAAAACATAGAATCACAATACAAAAAATATACAACATTATATTTCACAATCCGAATTTTATTACAAAAATTATCAGAGTTAACAAAATTTATTATACAGCGGAAGGGTAAAATATATACAAATAATAGTTCAAAAGCAGTTGAAATATATACATGTGACCATAATATACAATGATTACCAGAGTTACACATATACAGATATACACAACAAGGCAGCGGAACCAAAGTAAAGCGGGAAATTCATATATAAATATAATAGATATACACCAAATCTTCGCATTTATTCTCCAGGGCAAAGAAATCTTCGCTAACTGCAACTTGAACCTGACCTAAGCGTATTGCATAAAAAGAAGCATAACAAACTCTCAGATCAAAACTAATTCATTCTCATATTAGTCAAATTATAATATGAAATAACTTGAGTGTTATGGGTGCAGTAATCAAAAGAAATGTTGTGTGAAATTCACCGGACTACGTCGATAATGCGGAACGAGTTTACTCCATGTGAATTTCCATGCGTAGAAATTTGCAAATGATTTTGGAAAAATGAAGCTACCATAAGTTCGTCCTATATCACACAATGCAAGTGCACACCAAATGAGCGAGTTTTGTCTTATGATAACCAAAAAAGCTTTCATACGTGAAAATCCTCTTTTAATACTATTATTAGTGCATAGTGTTGAAAACCATTTCATAAATAAATATATTAATCTTAGCAAGCATTGTGACTATGCCCACATACGTAGTTTACAAACAAATTGAACGACTCATATTGCTTATTGGTTTTTCTAACATGATGGTTCCTGGCATGAAAGATCAATGGAGGATACGAAGCTAAGTATCTCCCGGTTAACATCCAGATAACGGACACTGAAGACATAGCGCAAAGTATATATCCTGGTTTTCATCCAGACATCGGACACCGTAAATACTTTATTTCCTCAGGTTTCGTGGTAGATCTACCGCCGCAGCTTTTGATTTTCACTAGAGATTATGTATACAACCTAACTACCAGTTTACCATCAATCCGGGGTGTGAAGTTCGACCTTGTCATGATATACACAAAGCTACGCTTTTAGCAGCCAAACTTTGATCATCACTAGTTCACTTTATAACTCGAGTATACCACATTGACAATTCACGACGTGTCACTGATTTCTATCAATACATAACCTCTAAGTTCATATGTCTCAGAGACGAGAATGATTTATTGCCACAAATTTGATATATATTAACAGAGATCAGTACTACGCAATCAATTCCAATGTCAAACACACAATCCATACAAGTCCGTTCTAGGTCCAAACGGAATAACAATCCGAAAATGTCTAAATATATTCATATCTCTTGCCACTGGTAACCTCATATCGGGTGATCGGGTCAAACGAGACATTAGCAATTAATCCAAACAATTCGAAGATTCTCGGTCTTCACTTATCGATTTCCAAGTCTTCAATTTCTTTATAACGTCGTATTACTACTTGGAATGGTTTTCGAACAAATATTTGATCCCGGTTTTTCCAAGCAATAAGCGCATTTTTAAACAATATTATGGATCATTTCGAATTTCCCATGCAAATCTTCTTCCGAGTTGTTATTGATTCAGTTATCATCAAGGTTGGATTTATCCAGTTTCCATAAACCCCATTATCGCTTTAACTCCTTTCATGAAATTCAATATTCACTTTCTGGACTTATTCCAAACCAGTTTATTCTCAAAATATAATATATTTTATATCGAGGTATCATAAAAAATTCAAAATCGACCTTATATTCAAAAAAGAATAAAATTTCGTTTTAAAATATCATAATCATTTCAGAATCAATTCACATTCAAATTAGAATGAAATTTCATATTAGTATTGTGATCATATTAAACGTCAACTTTTATTCGAAGAAGGATATATTTTTATTTCAAATCTTAATCTGAATCAAACAGATTAAATCAAGAACAATTCCAATTTAGGAAGAAGTTACAAATATTTAACTAACTTGAAAATTAGATAATTATAAATAAAACCCTTTTATGAAAAATATATATATATATTAAAATAATTGCAGTATAATAAAAATAATTTAAGTCACCACGTACATATATATACATATATTAAATGCTTTACTACAATAATTTTTAAATAATAACTAATATAATATAATTTATTTCAAAAATTATAGGCATATATATATAGTTAGCAAATTTTAAAACCAAATTTATTTCTTTCTTCCAAATTTCAATAACTTAAAATTTTATATTCCAGCTTTGATAAAATTTATTTCATTTCCATATCTCGATTTCAAACAATATTCAAATCCGACCTTTCAAGTTAAAAGGATTTAAATTCATATTTAATCCAAATCTCGAACACTTCCAAAAATTGTCGAATACCCTTATTTTAAATCAAATTTAAAGAGAATTATTAAATTCATCTTTAAGCAAATTAAAATTTGAGTAATCAAATAATATTTAAATCACATTTCCAAATTCCCAATTTATTTTGGAATAACTGCCTTACCAACTTCAATAAACATTCTGGTTCCGATTTTAAAAGAAATATATATAATTCCAATCTCGTCATATTTCTTCCAAATATATTTTCACAAAATATATTTCCAAATATCTAAAATCATTATATTCAATCAATGTTCGTATAAAATTGTAATAACACAGGAATCTGAGCCAATTTAAAAATTTTATTTTGGCAATTTTAGCGAATTTTGATTATTTAAAATAAATTATTTTAAACATAATCGACGAGAAATTTATTTTGAATAGAAATAGAACGTATATTTTTATTTGAATCGTCATTAGAATATAAGTATTTATTTTTAAATTATAAAAGGAATTGAAAATGGCACGGTAATTTGAAAATTCGATTTCAAATTTCAAATGAATGTACAGGATTCAAAATGAACCGGATTTTAGTGAAACCAAAAATATTTGAATCTAATTGAGAATATCTTTCCAAAGAATCCGAAAATCAAAATTTCATAGTGGGAATCAAAAGTTATGTCCAGTTGAAAATTTAGAATAGTCGCTATGGAATTCTAGCCCTTAAAAATGGAAATTTTGCAAACGACCTCGGTTTTCGACGAAACCACTTTTGTTGGATCCGTGATGTCAAGTTATTGCTAGGTTTCAAAATTCATAATTTTCTGAATCAATATGTGAGCGTGGCAAAGGAAAACGCGTTTGACTAATTTTAGTTGATTTTAATCGACTGGAAAATGGCCATTTTTCAAACGATCTTAGAATTCGATGAAATTAGTTTTGTTAAGACCGTATCGTCAATACAAAGTTAGAAAATATTTTTGGGAATATTTAGAGTCTGTATGTGGCCCTGGTAAATTGAAATGTGCGTTCCAATTCAATATAAAGATTTATATTTTGATTTTGACAAAAACTGATCGAAATGATCGAATCTACTTACGGTACATATCCCATTATGTTCGGAATGGGGGTAGTTAGCTATTGACAACAGTCATTGGGCCTCGTTTGGGGTTCAAATGAAAAGTCGGCCTTTTAGGGATTAAGTAGAAATTAAATTAAATAATATAAATATTAATATCCCTCCCCCCCTCTATACTCTCTCTCACCGTTCATTTTCAATTCAGGAAAAAAGGAATAAAAAACAAACAAAATTACAATCGCCCCCCCCCCCAAGAAACCACGCCTCCGCCGCCGCCACTGGTGGCTAGCGCACCACGCCACCCTCCCCCCCCCCCCCCCCCCCGCTTATTCGATCTCCCCTTCTCCTTCTACTCCATCTCTACTTCCATCGTTCAGCCCAAACACCCCCAAATCTCCTGGAAACCACGCGCCACCAACGTCCCACCCACCTGCCGCGACTCCAGCGCCTCCCCTCCTTGCTCTCCGCCCCTCCTCCACTTCTTGCTTCCCCGTCCTCTTCTCTATCGAGCCTCAGTAGTCAGCCGCCCCCTTTAAACCCCAGAAACCGCTCCCTAAACCCCCTTCCCCTACCCTCCGTCAGCCACTCCGCCACCAAACTGAACGAAGGTGATTTTTATTTATTTATTTATGAATTCAGTTCTAATTTAAATACATTGTTTTAAATTAGGTTTTTATTATTTTTATAAAAAGGCTTGATTTTTAATCGCATGAAAATTTGATTTGTGATGATATAAAAATTTGATTTTTATGTATAAGTTAGCGAATTAAGGATTAGATCTTGATGAATATAAAAGCGACATGATAATGGGATTTTTATTTTTAATGTAGCAGGTTAAAAATATAATTTTTATATCACGGAGAGGTTAAAAATATAATTTTTATATATGTATGATAATAAAGATTTGATTTTTATGCTTGTAGCATATTAAAGGTATGATTTTTATACTGGTAGCATGTAAAAGAAGTGATTTTTATTCTGTAAAAGAAGTGATTTTTATTTATATGATAGCATAATAAAGATATGATTTTTATATAAAATGAAAATCTGATTTTTTTATTTGGGTAGAGCTATAAAAATATAATCTTTATTAGAAGAAGAGAGATATAAAAATATAATTTTTATACATGAAGTGATAAAAAATGCGATTTTTATATATATAGCGAATACGAATGGTGAAAACGACAAAAGGCGAGCACGATGAAGATTTTCTACATTCGAAGAGTCGCGGTGTTTGGTTTAGCTAGTCGGTGAGAACTCCTCACTTTTATTTTGATTTCTAGTTGAAATATATACTAGGATGTAGACGGTGCTTAGTAGCACCCGACACCCGTCGTCCACAAACCATGGATGACTTGTTTGTTTGATTGCTGTGTTGTGAAATTTGATTGTGTGATGTGGAATGAAATAAAATATTTTATAGTGGAAAATATTTTATAGTTAAAAATATAATTTTTAATGTGTATACAAAATAAATATTTATAAACAAATTGGACGATTTGTTTATATACATTGATTTGACTAATATTGATTGGGACGATAAATTTTACTCATCACCCAACTGCACAAATAAAAATCTGTGTTTGTTGATTTGAAACCCCACGCGGGTATTGGGATGATATTTGACGTACACTAATCCTGATTGTTTAGTTGTATGTCAATGGATAGGTTGACAGACTATGTAAGCGTTAATTATTTATATTTAATGCTTATGCAGTTGTGTGGTGCACGCTAGATGACGGCTGATTATTTATTGTTGCGAGTATATACATGTGTTGTAGAAAATCCATATAATTAACATTATATGGTAATTGATAGGGCCTCATTCCAATTTAGAAAGTAAATTCATGTGTTGAATAGAAAGTAAATTCATGTGTTGAATAAAAAAATAAATTCATGTGTTGAATAGAATAAAAATATATATTCATGTGTTGAATAAAAATATAAATTCATGTGTTGAATAGAAAATAAATTCATGTGTTGAATAAAAAAATAAATTCATGTGTTGAATAGAAAGTAAATTCATGTGTTGAATAAAAATATAAATTCATGTGTTGAATAGAATAAAAATGTATATTCATGTGTTGAATAAAAATATAAATTCATGTGTTGAATAGAAAATAAATTCATGTGTTGAATTGAAAATAAATTCGTGTGTTGAATAGAAAATAAATTCATGTGTTGAATAGAAAATAAATTCATGTATTGAATTGAAAATAAATTCATGTGTTGAATAGAAAGAAAATTCATGTGTTGAATAGAAAGAAAATTCATGTGTTGAATAGAATAAAAATATACATTCATGTGTTGAATAAAAATATAAATTCATGTGTTGAAGAAAATATTCCTTTGTTGAATAGAATAACGAAGCTATTGAAATATATAAAGTCGTGTTGGTTAGATATGCGCCATTTTGACGCGAACGATATTTATATCGATTATATTCGTTTTTATAATGAATATAGAAAAGGAAGTGATTTCAAAATATAACGTTTTGAAAATATTATCATTTATATATATATATATATATATATATCGATGATATGGAATATTCAATTTTGATTAGAAATTGAATAGGAAGTTGAAATCATTTTGAAAACGAAGTTAAAACGATTTATAAAATACGTTTTGAATTGAAATCGATGAAATATATATTATATATATAATATAATGGCCTGGATGGAACGCGCCGCGCTGCGGTAGTTCGCAAATTTCGACCATTGACTTCGAATTGACGTTGCGGGAGATCCGACCGTCGGATTCTCCTAAAACCGTTGGGTTCGTATCGAAATGATCTTTCTAACGAATATTAGAAATTAGAAATCTAACGGTTGGATTTGGAATTATGTCCAAATCAAATTTGGAAAAGGTCGTTGTAAGTGCAGTTCGATAGCTGTGGATGGAAATCGACTGTATGTGCCTTGATAAAATTATTAAAAATAGTAATAATTTGTGTAAAATCATAAGAAATGATTTAGGAAGAATTGGGATGAAAAAATTCATATTTGAAAAGATAAAAATAGATTTTTATCGAAGTGAATTAGTTTTGAACTAGAATTAAAATCAATTTATTTTTGAAATAAATAAATTGAATTTGAAAAAGGGGTTTTAAATGTAACCATAATTTCCAATAAATGAATTGGAATGGATTTGAATCGAAATTGTCTTTGGAATATTTTGATGTTTGATTTCGTGATTATACAGATATTGTTATGGAAATTTGAAAGATATATTTATAATGTTATTTCCAATATGGTATCTGTTGGTCGTAGAATTTGGTATTGAATATAAGCCGATATATTTTCTATTCAGAGCCTTGTATTTAATACCAAATGGGATTTGGGTTTGTCGTGAATGGTGTCTTCATTAACACTGTTCTTAAACCCAGTTGAGAAAAAAGATTAAATCTTTTTATTTAGATTTAATGAATTGTACCAATTAAATGGTATTTAATTGGAATTGAATTTGAATTGATTTTTGGGTTTATCGTGAATGGTGTTTTAAATAACACTTGTTCTTTAACCTGATAATTAATGAATATGATTTTGGGTTTATCGTGAACCATGTTTTAATGGACATTGGTTCTTTAACCCAATTAAGGACATGATATATGGTTTCCCAAGTTAAACAATTGTTGATATTGATTTTTGGGAAGATTAAAACTAAGTGGAGTTTTAATGAATCTTTAATTAGATTGAAATGGTCGAGAATGGAGTATCACCAGTTTTGCTCCAGGCGATAGTTAAATCTTTAATTAGATTTGAACGTGAAATGGTAATTGAATTTACCGATAACACCGTGATGTTAGATATGAAGTATGACCAGTTTTACTTCATGGGATGAATAGGTTAGGATTGGGAAATAAAATAAATGATTACTTCGGTGTGGTTCGCTGATCCCGACTAGTTTGAATTGATATTCAAAAGAAGATTAAAGAATAAATTTTTAAAAAAAAAAATCTTTGATAAAATTAATGGGAACCTTTCCCAAAGTATTAGAATATTTGAATAAAAGAATATTATGAATTGGAATGAGGCTTATGTTGTGTTTGTGTAACACATGTTTATTATATATGAAAACCGGGTTTATCCCATTCTGAATAACTGATTCGACGTGGTGTCGAGGATGAAGACGGTGGTTAAAGACCGGAGGTCTTCACGTCGTTTGGATAATTACTGATGATCTTGATTGGGTCGTACACCCAAGAGGAGGTAATCAGTTAGTGATCGTCTAGACGTACTTGGAGATCGATGGATATGCGGGGTACTAGATGCCTCCGGTTTCGTTCAGACCCAGAACGAACTTGTAAATGGACTGTGTGTCTGACATTGGATTTTATTCTGTGTGATTGATTTCTATTAAATATATATCTGCTTGGCGGCAGAGAATTTATTCTCTTGCTTAACGCCCTTCTCTGAGACGTACGAGCTCAGGGATTATATATTGATGGATATCAAACGCATGGAGTGAATTGCCTGTGTGGCAAGCCTAAGTGGCAAATGATCAAGGCTTCTGTTGAAAAGCATGGTCTTGTGGGTGATTATCAAAGCACGACCCGTGTGGCATAGCTTTGTGTAGCGTTGATTCACGAGCCTCACACCCCGGTAGTGGACCAAAAATGGGAGAGGACTTCAGGGAGGGCATGCGTTTCCTTTTAGCTAGAAGTGGCGTCAGTGGTTTTACACACCCTGACGAGTTTGACTTATGTGGTTGTTGCTGTTGCGAGGCGCCTCGGATATATCGGTCGATCCGGGACCGATGGATCATTGGACTCATTGACACCCCAAAGGGTGGGAAACGCAGTGTTCAGGCATTTTAATCCACATTGGTGGACCAGCCCTGACGATCTAAAGGCTTGCCTGCGCGCTTGCCTGAGACATGGGCTAGAGCGTCTCGAATTCGGTGGAGGACGATCCCTTGCCTCGGTTCACAAATGGAAATCCAGCTTCCAATACGTGACTTTGCGGTTTTGATTGTTTGGCCTAGTATGGCGACATAGTAGGATGGGGCACTTATGCCGTCTATGATTGATACTTATGATTGAAATTGTTTTGACACTATACACTTATAGTAATAATAAAAGATGAAATTTAGTGTATCAAGCATTCTTTGGCTTTTATAAGGTAAAACCCTATCCTCCGGCTTGTGTTGCATTGTGTGATGGGACTTGGGTCTTATAATAGCTTCATTGTTCTTTATTTAGCATTGCGCTGTTGTTTTATGCACTGGTATTCTTGGGAGGAAGCCCATTCCGTGTTATACGGCGTGGTCCCTTGATTTACCTAAATTTAAAATAAAGATTAATAACTGTTTTGGTTCTCACACCAGTCACATGGCTGACCTGGAGTTTATTGTTTTAACCTAAACTCTGGGTGCCCTTATTTTGACACGGGCAGCTAGTAGTTTTATTTTTCCAGATTTATATTCACAGGAACCTGGTTTACAGCTAGGATGATATCCGGAAAGCTCTGTATCCGTATATCTCTTTCAGTTGTGTATTGTATTGTTTTTCCACTGCGATGTATTTAAATGTAATTTAAATCTCTGATATTTAGTGAATGTGTAATATTTATTTATACTCTGTATATTCTTGTATTCTGATGAAATTGTTGTAATTAACAATGAAATGTTCTTCTGTTTGCATTCCGATGTGGCTTGTTCTCACTTCAATCCGGGCTTTCCTTACCGGGGAAGTTCTGGTTGTAATAGCTTGGTATCAGAGCTCTGGTTTATAGAGCTCGAGAACAAGACACGTTAGAACCAAACGAAAGGATTCATCAGAAATTGGATTAGTAATATCCAATGGGAATGACTCGTTAGAGATGGGATCAGTAGTATCCAAGAACGAGTGTGAAGAGTATATTTTTAAAATGAAAACGAATTTTGTTTTGAAAATTTAAATCAATTATTCGTATTTGAATATTATTTTTATATTGATTTGGACAATTAGGTATATAAAGATTTTGCGTATATGTCTGATCCGCGTGTATTTGAAGTTTTTATATACTGGATAGATATAGAATCACACTGTAGTCGCTCGGGGATGATTCTGATAATGCTGCAGCGTTATCAGTATTTGTGTTCGAGTTTCGAAAGTGGGATTTCTATATGATTCCAATTGACTGGTGTGAGAACCAAAATATAGTCAGAATATACAGTCATGATTTGGCACCAAAAATGTGATTTTTTGACTATGTATCCAAATTATGAATTTGAAACGTTAATCAACTAATTGATTGCTGGTTGTGTTGTTTGATTAATTAAAATGTTGAACCTTTAGCCAAATTGAACCAAATAGTGAATTGTATTGAAAATTAGTCGCATTTGCATCCATATACATGTACTTACATTGAACAGGTCATAGCAAGGAGGCTAGAGAAGAGGAATAAAATTGTTTGCCTGACAAATAGGTACATGTTTATTGTATTTCTTGGGTTTTTGATGATTTTATGAGCCGATTGGCTAGCCACTTGGCTATTTCTTTTTCTTTTGGATTGATGAGGGCCATGGGATGCTATTTGAAATATCCCGAAGTCCCCGGTGCAGGGGAGGTTATGGCGAAATTTTTCGAAAATTTAGGGTGTTAGCCAAATTTTTGAAAAATTTAAAAAGTTCTTAGAAACTGAAAAGTTGAAGAACTTAAGCCGTAATGGAAATAGTGAAAGTTGAGTTGGATTGTTAAACAACTTTCAGTTTCGTTCCTTTTCGGGGACGAAAAGTTTTAAGTGGGGGAGATTGTAATAACCTGGAAATCTGAGCCAATTTAAAAATTTTATTTTGGCAATTTTAGCGAATTTTGATTATTTAAAATGAATTATTTTAAATAATATCAGCGAGAAATTTATTTTGAATAGAAATAAAACCTATATTTTTATTTGAATCGTCATTAGAATATAAATATTTATTTTTAAATTATAAAAGGAATTGAAAATGGCGCAGTAGTTTGAAAATTCGATTTCAAATTTCAAATGAATGTACAGGATTCAAAATGAACCGGATTTTAGTGAAACCAAAAATATTTGAACCTAATTGAGAATATCTTTCCAACGAATTCGAAAAATAAAAATTTCATAGCGGGAATCAAAAGTTACGTCCAGTTGAAAATTCATAATAGTCGCTATGGAATTCTGGCCCTTAAAAATGGAAAATTTGCAAACGACCTCGGTTTTCGACGAAACCTCTTTTATTGGATCCGTGATGTCAAGTTATTGCTAGATTTCAAAATTCATAAATTTTTTGAATCAATATGTGAGCGTGGAAAAGGAAAACACATTTGACCAATTTCAATTTATTTTAATCGACTGGAAAATGGCCATTTTTCAAACGGTCTCAGAATTCGATGAAATTAGTTTTGTTAAGACCGTATCGTCAATACGAGGTTAGAAAATATTTTTCGAGAATTTTTAGAGTCCGTATGTGGCCCCGGTAAATTGAAATGTGCGTTCCAATTCAATATATAGATTTATATTTTGATTTTGATGAAAACTGATCGAAATGATCGAATCTGCTTACGATACATATCCCATTGTGTTCGAAATGGGGGTAGTTAGCTATGGACGACAGTCGTTGGGCCTCGTTTGGGGTTGAAATGAAAAGTCAACCTTTTTGGGATTAAATAGAAATTAAATAATATAAATATTAATATCCCTCCCCCCCCCTCTATACTCTCTCTCACCGTTCATTTTCAATTCAGGAAAAAGGGGGGAAAATTACAATCGCGCCCCCTAACGAAACCACGCCTCCTCCGCCGCCGTTGGTGGATGGCGCACGACCGCCACCCTTCCCCCCTTCTTCGATCTCCCCTTCTCCTTCTCCCCCCCCCTCTACTTCCATCGTTCAGCCCAAACACCCCCAAATCTCCTGGAAACGGCGCGTCACCAGCGTCCCACTTACCTGCCGCGACTCCAGCGCCTCCCCTCCTTGCTCTCCGCCCCTCCTCCACTTCTTGCTTCCCCGTCCTCTTCTCTATCGAGTCTCAGTAGTCCGCCGCCCCCTTTAAACCCCATAAACCGCTCCCTAACCCCCCCCCCCCCCCCGGTCAGCCACTCCGCCACCAAACCGAACGAAGGTGATTTTTATTTATTTATTTATTTATGAATTCAGTTCTAAGTTAAATACATTGTTTTAAATTCGGTTTTTATTATTTTTGTAATTTAAAAAGGTTCGATTTTTAATCGCATGAAAATTTGATTCGTAATGATATAAAAATTTGATTTTTATGTATAAGTTAGCGAATTAAGGATTAGATCTTGATGAATATAAAAGGAACATGATAATGGGATTTTTATTTTTAAAGTAGCAGGTTAAAAATATAATTTTTATATCATGGGGAGGTTAAAAATATAATTTTTATATATGTATGATAATAAAGATTTGATTTTTATGCCTGTAGCATATTAAAGGTATGATTTTTATACTGGTAGCATGTAAAAGAAGTGATTTTTATTCTGTAAAAGAAGTGATTTTTATTTATATGATAGCATAATAAAGATACGATTTTTATATAAAATGAAAATCTGATTTTTATTTAGGTAGAGCTATAAAAATATAATCTTTATTAGAAGAAGAGCGATATAAAAATATAATTTTTATACATGAAGTGATAATATAAAAATGCGATTTTTAAATATGTAGCGAATACGGATGGTGAAAGCGACAAAAGGTGAGCACGATGAAGATTTTCTACATTAGAAGAGTCGCGGTGTTTGGTTTAGTCTAGTCAGTGAGAACTCCTCACTTTTATTTTGATTTCTAGTTGAAATATATACTAGGATGTAGACGGTGCTTAGTAGCACCCGACACCCGTCGTCCACTGACACGGCCCGAACTTCCCCGTGAAGGAAAGCCCGGATTGCGTTGAGGACAAGACAAATTAGAACGCAGACGGAAGAACATTTCATTGTTATTACAACAATTCCATCAGATACAAGAATATACAGAGTATAAATGAATAAATTGCATTCAACAAATATCAGAGATTACAATAAATTACATAGCAGCGGAAAAAAATATATATAACACAACTAAAAGTGATACACGGATACATAGCTTTCTGAGCATCGTTCCAACTGTTAATCAGGATCCTGTGAATATAAATCTGCAAAACCAAAACTACTAGCTGCCCATGTGGAAAATAGGGGCACCCAGAGTTTAGGTTAAAACAATAAACTCCAGGTCAGTCATGTGACTGGTGTGAGAACTAAAACATTTATTTAAAACTTTGCTTTAAAAGAGAGTAATTCAAGGGACCACGCCGTATAACACGGAACGGGTTTCCTCCCAAGAATACCAGTGCATAAAACAAACAGCGCAATGCTCTTTGGAAAAATGAAGGTATTATAAGACCCAGGTCCCATCACACAATGCAACGCAAGCCGGAGGATAAGGTTTTCCCTTATAATAGCCAAATAATGCTTGATACGTTTAAAACAAATCATTTGACACTATTATAATTGTATAGAGTCAAAACAATTTTCAATCATAAATATCAATCATAGACGGCATGGGTACCATATATCATGTCGCCATACTAGTTCTACAATTAAAACCGCAATATCACGTATTGGAAATTGGATTCCGTCATGAGTCGAGGCAAGGGGCAAGCTCCTCTCCGCGTTCATGACACTCTAGCAAATGTCTCAGGACCCCACTATGATCCTTGGATCTTCAGGGCCGGTCCTCTCTTACTTTTGAGGATTAGTTATTCCTGAACACATGTTTCCCGGTCCTTACTGACCTATATCCGAGGCGCCTTGTATCCAACAACCACATAGGTGAAAAGTATATAAATGTCAGGGCTAGTAGGTCACTGACACCACCCTAGCTAGAAAGAAACGTCGAGCTCTCCCTACAGTCACTATCCCGTTTTTGACTCATACCGAGGTGTGAGGCTCGCGAATTCACGTTATACACAAAGCTACGCCACACAGGCCGTGCATTGATCATCAACCACAAGACTTTGATTTTCAACAGAAGCCTTGATCAATTGCTACTTACGCGTGCCACACTGGCAATTCACTCCATGTGACTGATGTCCATCGATATACAACCTCTGAGCTTGTATGTCTCAGAGAAGGGCGTTAAGAAAGAGAATAAATTCTTCGCCGCCAAACAGATGTATATTTAATAGAGATCAATCAACATAGAATAAAATCCAATGTCAGACACACAATCCATTTACAAGTTCGTTCTAGGTCCAAACGAAACCGGAGGCACTTTCCTCGCATATCCATCCATCTCCAAGTACGTCTGGACGATCACCAACTGTTTTCCTCATCCTGGGTGTACAGCCCAATCAAGATCATCAGCAATCACCCAAACGATGTGAAGACTTCTGGTCTTCAACCACCTTCTTCATCTTCGACATCTCGTCGAATCGGTTATTCAGAATGGGTATAAACCCGGCCTTTCTGAATAACCCACGTATATGATAAACAAATGTTACACAAACACAACAAACGCCTCACTCCAATTAAGAATGTTCTTTCATTCACAAAATCACATTATTAGGGTAAGGTTCCCATAAATTTTATCCAAGATAAATTCTTCTAAATTTATTCTTTAATCTTCCTTTGGATATCATTTCAAACTAGTCGGGATTAGCGAGCCACACCGAAGTAATTATTTATTTTATTTCCCAATCCCACCCTATATATCCCATGGAGAAAACTGGTAATACTCCACATCTAACACCACGGTGTTATCGGTAAAATTAATTACCATTTCACGTTCAAATCTATTTAAAGATTTAACTATCGCTTTGGAGCAAAACTGGTGGTACTCCATTCTCGACCACCTTTCAGATTTGATAATTTAAATTATTAATTCACATTTCAATCTAATTAAAGATTCATTAAAACTCCACTTAGTTTTAATCTTTTCAAAAATCAATATCCTGCCTCTAACTGGGTTAAAGAACCAATGTCATACAAAACACGATTCATGATAAACCCAAATCACATTCGATATTAAATACAAGGCTCTGAATAGAAAATATACCGTCTTATATTCAATATCAAATTCTGAAACCAACAAATATCGTATTGGAAATAACGATATAAAATATATCTTTCAAATTCCCATAACAATATCTATATAGTCACGAAATCCAACATCGAAATATTCCGAAGATAATTTCGATTCAACTCCAGTCCAATCCACGTATTGGGAATATTGATTATTTTTAAAATCACTTTCAAATTCAATTTATTTGTTTCAAAAATAAATTGATTTTAATTCTAGTTCAAAACTAGTTCATTTCGATAAAAATCTATTTTTATCTTTCAAATAAGGAATTTTTCATCCCAGTTCTTTCCAATTCATATATTATGATTTTACACAAATTATTAATATTTTTAATAATTTTATCAAGGCCCGTACAGTCGATTTCCAACAACAGCCATCGAACTGCACTTACAGCGACCTTATCTGAAATTGATTTGGACATAACTCCAAATCCAACCGTTAGATTTCAAATTTCTAATGTTCATTGGAAAGCTCTTTTCGATATGAACCCAACGGTTCCGATTTTAGGAGAATTTGACGGTCGGATCTCCCGCAACGTCAATTCGAAGTTAATGGTCGAAATTCACGAACTACCGCGGCGCGGCGCGTTCTATTCAGGCCATTATATAATATATATATATATATATATATATATATATATATATATATATATATATTTCGTCGATTTCCTTTTTAAAACGTATTTTTAATTCGTTTTAATTCGTTTCAAAAACAATTTCAACTTCATCTTCAATTTCAAATAGATTTGATTTCAATTTGATTCGAATTCATTTCAATTTTATTTAATTCGAATTCAAATTCGTTTTAATTCAATTCAATTTGAATTTACCTTCTATTTAATTCAATTCGAATTCATTTCAAATTGATTTCAATTCAATTTTAGTTCGTTTTAAATTTCATTTAAAACGATTTCAATTCGTTTTTAATTCAATTTCAATTTAATTCAATTTGAATTCATTTCTATTCAGTTCGAATTCAAATTCACTTTCTATTCAATTCGAATCGAATTCATTTTCTATTCGATTCGAATTCATTTCAAATTGATTCAATTCAATTTTAGTTCGTTTTAAATTTCATTCAAAACGATTTCAATTCGTTTTTAATTCAATTTCAATTTAATTCAATTTGAATTCATTTCTATTCAGTTCGAATTCAAATTCACTTTCTATTCAATTCGAATCGAATTCATTTTCTATTCGATTCGAATTCATTTCAAATTGATTCAATAAAATTTCAATTTGAATTTTAATCTACTTTAATTTGAATTTCATTTCAAAATATTAAATTTTGAAATCACTTTTCAATATTCATTATAAAACGAATAAAATCGATATAAATATCGTTCACTTCAAAATAACGCATTTCTAATCAACACGGCTTTATATGTTTCAATAAATTCGTTATTCTATTCAACAAATGAATATTTATTCTATTCAACACATGAATCTATATTTCTTTCAACACAAGACTAATCTCAACACATGAGTACTGTCAACACATCACTATTTTTTGTTATGTAAAATATTTTATAAAATTATGGTATCTATCGTTTGATTTTTAATTAGACTTCAACCGTAAAGTAGTTCTAATTTTAAATATGATAAAGATGTAAATATTATTATTAAAATATTTTACTCAACTCACGAATATTTTCAACGCATGAACATCGTCAACACATGACTATTTTTATATTCAACACATGAATTTTTCTTTTATAATATTCATTATTTTCCCGATTGGAATGAGGCCCAATCAATCACCATATAATGTTAATTATATGGATTCCATACAACACATGTATATAATAGCAATGATAAACAATCAACCATCATCCAAGGTGCACCACACAACTGCATAAGCATCAAATATAAATAGTTAACGCTTACACAGCTTGTCGACCAATCGATCGACATTCAATTAAATAATTGGGATTAGTGTACTCAAATATCATCCCAACACCCATGTGGGGTTTCAAATCAATAAACACAGATTTTTTTTTATTTGTGCAGTTGGGCGATGTGTAAAATTTATCGACCCAATCAATATCAGTCAAATCAATGTATATAAACAAATCGGTCGATTTGTTTATAAATATTTATTTATTCACATTCACGTTAAAAATTATATTTTTAACGATAATTAATTTATTTCAATACATCCACATTTTATTATCGATTTCACATCAACATCACAAACAATTTTCACAACACATCAATCAAACAAACAAGCCATCCATGGTCTATGGATGACGGGTGTCGGTTGCTACTAAGCACCGTCTGCATCCTAGTATATATATATATATATAACTAGAAAAAGAAATTTAGAGTGAGAAGTTCTCACCAATAGCTATTCCAATCATCTCGACTCTTCTTTTGTAGAAGTCTTCGTCGTTCTCGCCTTTCTTCACTTTCGTTGCCCGTAGCCACTACATATATAAAAATCGAATTTTTTATTTCACTATTCAATATATAAAGATTTCGCCTTTTTAATTCATCACTATAAAAATCACATTTTTATTTTGCTACTTATATAAAGATGATACTTTTACCATCTATAAAATATAAAAATCGTATTTTTATACTTTCCATACTGTAAAATCATATCTTTACATTGCTACTACTATAAAGATCACATCTTTATCACTCTACATTACATAAAATCATATTTTTATTCTTCTAAATCATATGAAAATTATTATTATTATTATCGCCATTTCAACAATAAAAATCCGACCTTTCTATATTTAAAAGTACGATCTTTCTATGTTTAAAAATACGATCTTTCTATGTTTAAAAATACGATCTTTCTATGTTTAAAAATACGATCTTTCCCATTCACAATCACTACCCTTTCCTAAACAAAAATCATAGCTCTTCGCTTTTACACTATAAAAATCATACCTTTATAAAATATAAACCTTTTTAATGCTATATAAAAACTGAATTATTTATATATGAAAACTAATTACTTTATATAAATAAAAGTAAATAAATACAAATAAAAACTTACAGGGGGAGGGTTTTCTTGCGAGGCAGTGGCTGAAGGAGGAGGTCAAGGTGAAGGGGGAGGGTGCGGCATGGTTCAGGAGGGCACGGAGGGTTGAAGGGGGTTCACTGGCCAGGTGGAGGCGGTGGGTGGTGCTCGCGCGTGCCTCGAGGTAAGGGGGGTCGGGTCTGGAGTCGGTCGCGGGGAGGAAGGAGAAGAAGGGGAAGATGGAGGGGGGCGCGACGCTCGACTGGAGGGAGGGGGAAGGAAGAAGCGGCGGCGGCACATCTGGGGAGCGGCAGCGCGTCGATTGGAGGAGCGGCAACTCCTCCGTCTTCGTTCTTTTTTTTATATTTTTTTCTGTTCTGAATCGAACTGAAGGGGGGGCAGAGGAATTTAAGGGGAGAGAGGTTTTAATTTTTTTTATTATTATTATTTTAATTTCAAAAAGTTGACTTTTACATACAACCTCTAAACGAGGCCCACCGCCTGTCGTCCATAGCGTTTCACCTCCATTCCGAACACAATGGGATATGTACCATAAGCTGATTCGACTGTTTCGATCAGTTTTCGTCAAAATCAACATATAACTCTATATATTGAATTTGAACATGCATTTCAATTTACCGGGGTCACATACGAACTCTATAAATCCCAGAAAAATATTTTCTAGCTTCGCATTGACGATACGGTCCTAACAAAACTAGTTTTGTCGAATCCTGAGACCGTTGGAAAAATGGCCATTTTCCAGTCGACTAAAATCAACTGAAACTGGTCAAACGCGTTTTCCTTTGCCACGCTCACATATTGATTCAAAAAATTATGAAATTTGGAATCTAACAATAATTTGACATCACGGACCCAACAAAATTGGTTTCGTCAAAATCCGAGGTCGTTTGCAAAATTCCCATTTTTAAGGGCCTGAATTCCATAGCGACTATTCAGAATTTTCAATTGGACATATCTTTTGATTCCCGCTATGAAATCTTGATTTTTCGGATTCGTTGGAAAGATATTCACAATTAGATCCTATCATTTTCGGTTTCACTAAAATCCGGTTTATTTTGCACCCAGTACATTCAATTGAAGTTTGAAATCGAATTATCGAACTACCGCGCCATTTTCAATTCCTTTTATAATTATATATAATTATTTATATTCTAACAATGACGTATATAATATATACATTCGATTCTATTCAAAATAAATTTTCCGTCGATATTATTTAAAATAATTCATTTTAATTGATCAAAATTCGTTAAAATTGCCAAAATAAAAATTTCAAACTGGCCCGCCTTTCCGGGTTGTTACAATCTCCCCTACTTAAAACTTTTCATCCCCGAAAAGGAACAAAGTCGAAAGTGGTTTGATTAATCAACTCTACGTTCGATCTGGCTTCCATTCTCCAATTTTTCAGTTTTTGAGAACTTTCAAATTCTTCAAAAATTTGGCTAACACCCTAAATTTTCGAAAAATTTCGCCATAACCTCCCCTGCACCGGGAGCCACGGGAAAATCCCGAAATTGCCATACAGGCCTTCTGATCTCAAAAAGAAAAAGAAAAAGCCAAGCGGCTAGCCAATAGGCTCATAAAATCATCATCACCCAAACAAAACAGTAAATTATAGTAAACATGTACCTATTTGTCGGGCAAACAAATTTTATTCTCTGCTCTAGCCTCCTTGTTATGACCTGTTCAATGTAAGTATATGTATATGCAAGCAAATGCGACCAATTTTCAATACAATTCAATATTTGATTCAATTAGGCTAAATGGTTCAAAATAATCAAACAAATAAACAAACAACACAAACATCAATCAATTAGTGGATTAGAGTTTCAAATTCATAATTTTGATACATATACAAAAATCATGTTTTTGATGCCAATTCACAACAATGTATTCTAGCTATATTAGTTTTGGTTCTCACACCAGTCTAATGGAAATATATAAATATCACACCTTCGAAACACGAACACAAATACTGATGATGTTGCAGTCATCATCAGAATTGTTCCCGGGCGACTAGAGTGTGATTCTATATCTATCCAGTATATTAAAACTTCGAATATACGTTCATGACGCGTATACGCGAAATCTTTATATACTTGATTGTCAAAATTCAAAATAAATAAATAATCAAATACGTATAAAGTGATTTAAATTTTTTAAAACAATATTGTTTTTCATTTGAAATATATACTCTTCACACTCGTTCTAGGATACTACTGATCCCATCTCTAACGAGTCATTCTAATTGGATATTACTAATCCAATATCTGATGAATTCTTTCGTATGGTTCTAACGTGTCTTGTTCTCGAGCTCTGTAAACCAAAGCTCTGATACCAAACTGACACGACCCGAACTTCCCCGTGAAGGAAAGCCCAGATTGCGTTGAGGAAAAGACAAATCAGAACGTAGACGGAAGAACATTTCATTATTATTACAACAATTCCATCAGATACAAGAATATACAGAGTATAAATGAATAAATTACATTCAACAAATATCAGAGATTACAATAAATTACATAGCAGCGGAAAAAAAAATATAACACAACTGAAAGTGATACACGGATACAGAGCTTTCCGAGCATCGTTCCAGCTGTTAATCAGGATCCTGTGAATATAAATCTGCAAAACCAAAACTACTAGCTGCCCGTGTGGAAAATAGGGGCACCCAGAGTTTAGGTTAAAACAATAAACTCCAGGTCAGTCATATGACTGGTGTGAGAACTAAAACAGTTATTTAAAACTTTGCTTTAAAAGAGAGTAATTCAAGGGACCACGCCGTATAACACGGAACGGGTTTCCTCCCAAGAATACCAGTGCATAAAACAAACAGCGCAATTCTCTTTGGAAAAATGAAGGTATTATAAGACCCAGGTCCCATCACATAATGCAACGCAAGCCGGAGGATAGGGTTTTCCTTTATAATAGCCAAATAATGCTTGATACGTTTAAAACAAATCATTCGATACTATTATAAGTGTATAGTGTCAAAACAATTTTCAATCATAAATATCAATCATAGACGGCATGGGTACCATATATCATGTCGCCATACTAGTTCTACAATTAAAACCGCAATATCACGTATTGGAAATTGGATTCCGTCATGAGTCGAGGCAAGGGGCAAGCTCCTCTCCGCGTTCGAAACACTCTAGCAAATGTCTCAGGACCCCACTATGATCCTTGGGTCTTCAAGGCCGGTCCTCTCTTACTTTTGAGGATTAGTTATTCCTGAACACATGTTTCCCGGTCCTTACAGACCTATATCCGAGGCGCCTCGTATCCAACAACCACACAGGTGAAAAGTATATAAATGTCAGGACTGGTAGGTCACTGACACCACCCTAGCTAGAAAGAAACGTCGTGCTCTCCCTGCAGTCACTATCCCGTTTTTGACTCATACCGAGGTGTGAGGCTCGCGAATTCACGTTATACACAAAGCTACGCCACAAAGGCCGTGCTTTGATCATCAACCACAAGACTTTGCTTTTCAACAGAAGCCTTGATCAATTGCTACTTACGCGTGCCACACTGGCAATTCACTCCATGCGACTGATGTCCATCGATATACAACCTCTGAGCTCGTATGTCTCAGAGAAGGGCGTTAAGCAAGAGAATAAATTCTCTGCCGCCAAACAGATGTATATTAAATAGAGATCAATCAACACAGAATAAAATCCAATGTCAGACACACAATCCATTTACAAGTTTGTTCTAGGTCCGAACGAAACCGGAGGCACTTTCCTCGCATATCCATCCATCTCCAAGTACGTCTGGACGATCACCAACTGTTTCCCTCATCCTGGGTGTACAACCCAATCAAGATCATCAGTAATCACCCAAACGATGTGAAGACTTCCGGTCTTCAACCACCGTCTTCATCTTCGACATCTCGTCGAATCGGTTATTCAGAATGGGTATAAACCCGGCCTTTCTGAATAACCCACGTATATGATAAACAAATGTTACACAAACACAACAAACGCCTCATTCCAATTCAAAATGTTCTTTCATTCACAAAATCACATTATTAGGGTAAGGTTCCCATAAATTTTATCCAAGATAAATTATTCTAAATTTATTCTTTAATCTTCCTTTGGATATCATTTCAAACTAGTCGGGATTAGCGAGCCACACCGAAGTAATTATTTATTTTATTTCCCAATCCCACCCTATATATCCCATGGAGAAAATTGGTAATACTCCAAATCTAACACCACGGTGTTATCGGTAAAATTAATTACCGTTTCACGTTCAAATCTAATTAAAGATTTAACTATCGCTTTGGAGCAAAACTGGTGGTACTCCATTCTCGACCACCTTTCAGATTTGATAATTTAAATTATCAATTCACATTTCAATCTAATTAAAGATTCATTAAAACTCCACTTAGTTTTAATCTTTTCAAAAATCAATATCCTGCCTCTAACTGGGTTAAAGAACCAATGTCATACAAAACACGATTCACGATAAACCCAAATCACATTCGATATCAAATATAAGGCTCTGAATAGAAAATATACCGTCTTATATTCAATATCAAATTCTGAAACCAACAAATATCGTATTGGAAATAACGATATAAAATATATCTTTCAAATTCCCATAACAATATCTGTATAGTCACGAAATCCAACATCGAAATATTCCGAAGATAATTTCGATTCAACTCCAGTCCAATCCTCGTATTGGGAATATTGATTATTTTTAAAATCACTTTCAAATTCAATTTATTTATTTCAAAAATAAATTGATTTTAATTCTAGTTCAAAACTAGTTCATTTCGATAAAAATCTATTTTTATCTTTTCAAATAAGGAATTTTTCATCCCAGTTCTTTCCAATTCATATATTATGATTTTACACAAATTATTAATATTTTTAATAATTTTATCAAGGCCCGTACAGTCGATTTCCAACAACGGCCATCGAACTGCACTTACAGCGACCTTTTTAGAAATTGATTTGGACATAACTCCAAATCCAACCGTTAGATTTCAAATTTCTAATATTCATTAGAAAGCTCTTTTCGATACGAACCCAACGGTTCTGGTTTTAGGAGAATCCGACGGTCGGATCTCCCGCAACATCAATTCGAAGTTAATGGTCGAAATTCACGAACTCCCGCGGCGCGGCGCATTCTATTCAGGCCATTATATAATATATATATATATATATATATATATATATATATATTATATTTCATCGATTTCCTTTTTAAAACATATTTTTAATTCGTTTCAAAAATAATTTCAACTTCATCTTCAATTTCAAATCGATTTGATTTCAATTTGATTCGAATTCATTTCAATTTTATTTAATTCGAATTCAAATTCGTTTCAATTCAATTCAATTTGAATTTACCTTCTATTTACTTCAATTCGAATTCATTTCAAATTGATTTCAATTCAATTTTAGTTTGTTTTAAATTTCATTCAAAACGATTTCAATTCGTTTTTAATTCAATTTTAATTTAATTCAATTTGAATTCATTTATATTCAGTTCGAATTCAAATTCACTTTCTATTCAATTCGAATCGAATTCATTTTCTATTCGATTCGAATTCATTTCAAATTGATTCAATTCAATTTTAGTTCGTTTTAAATTTCATTCAAAACGATTTCAATTCGTTTTTAATTCAATTTCAATTTTATTCAATTTGAATTCATTTCTATTCATTTCGAATTCAAATTCACTTTCTATTCAATTCGAATCGAATTCATTTTATATTCGATTCGAATTCATTTCAAATTGATTCAATAAAATTTCAATTTGAAATTTTTATCTAATTTAATTTGAATTTCATTTCAAAATATTAAATTTTGAAATCACTTTTCAATATTCATTATAAAACGAATAAAATCGATATAAATATCGTTCACTTCAAAATAACGCATTTCTAATCAACACGGCTTTATATGTTTCAATAAATTCGTTATTCTATTCAACAAATGAATATTTATTCTATTCAACACATGAATCTATATTTATTTCAACAGACGACTAATCTCAATACATGAGTACTGTCAATACATCACTATTTTTGTTATGTAAAATATTTTATAAAATTATGGTATCTATCGTTTGATTTTTAATTAGACTTCAACCGTAAAGTAGTTCTAATTTTAAATATGATAAAGATGTAAATTTTATTATTAAATTATTTTACTCAACTTAAGAATATTTTCAACACATGAACATCGTCAACACATGACTATTTTTATATTCAACACATGAATTTTTCTTTTATAATATTCATTATTTTCCCGATTGGAATGAGGCCCAATCAATCACCATATAATGTTAATTATATGGATTCCATACAACACATGTATATAATAGTAATGATAAACAATCAACCATCATCCAAGGTGCACCACACAACTGCATAAGCATCAAATATAAATAATTAACGCTTACACAGCCTGTCGACCAATCGATCGACGTTCAATTAAATAATTGGGATTAGTGTACTCAAATATCATCCCAACACCCGTGTGGGGTTTCAAATCAACAAACACAGATTTTTTTTATTTGTGCAGTTGGGCGATGTGTAAAATTTATCGACCCAATCAATATCAATCAAATCAGTGTATATAAACAAATCGGTCGATTTGTTTATAAATATTTATTTATTCACATTCACATTAAAAATTATATTTTTAACGATAATTAATTTATTTCAATACATCCACATTTTATTATCGATTTCACATCAACATCACAAACAATTTTCACAACCCATCAGTCAAACAAACAAGCCATCCATGGTCTGTGGATGACGGGTGTCGGGTTATAACACCCCATATTTTCTGGGAATATAAAAAAAATGATTAATTATGAAGAAGTTATTAAGCCTTGAAGTTTGTATGCATATGAGAGAAATATATATAGATATATATAAAAATTAAATAAATAAACATGCAAAAAAGGTTCAAAATAGCAAATTGGGAGGGGGAATAACCGAATCGGCCCATTTTTGAGGTCGACCCGAGCCTCGCTGGATCGACTAGGGGTTAATCTAGGGTGTTTGGCTGTCATCCCGTGGGTCGATTCGCTCAAATGCAGATTTTGCATTTGAATGGTTCTCATGATTCAGGGTTAATCTAATGGTCCTAAATAACTTCCTACACCTATATATACATCCCTAACCTAAACCTAAATCTCATATACAATTCTCTAGCCTCCATTGCTCTCTTCCTCTCTAAAAATAAATAAATCAATGGCATCTCTACTCTGCTGAAACCTAAGCTAGGACTTGTGCTTCTTCTTCCTCCAATTCTGATTAAGATTAAAAGAGAACAGCTACAACACCTTTTTCTTTTAGAATCCAACCAAGGCAAGTGCAGTTATTTTCCGATATAAACTTTAATTATAATTGTGACATGATTGTAAATCTGAATTTGAGATTGCTTATGTTCTGTTCTGATCTATTTTATTCTATATCTCTTTCTTCTTTCTGTTTTATAGCCAGGCTACCCCGAGCCTGCGCCAAATCTCATAAGAGATTAATGCACGAACGTTAAACTTTGGGACAAATAATGAATGATGGCATAATTGGACATGGCTAATTTGTGATTAAAAGGACATAGTGGGACGACCCGAATTCCCGTTCTCACGGAAACAAGGTTATCTTTTGGAATATAACACAGAAACAGATAATAGCAGAACAGAATTAAATAAATACACCAGAATGAACAACAAAATATACTGGATAAAAGTAATCATCAGAGTAACACAGTATACAGGATCTTACTTAGTACAAATACAGTTCAGCTATACATAAATGTCTACAGCGGAAATAAACAAAATATGTACAATAGGAGCTGAACAGCATAAAAAGAAATAAATGACAGAATCCATCTTCAGCTCCAGCTATCCAGAAAGAACCAGCTAAACCTGAATACAAGGCTGCCCGTGTAGAAAAAGGGGCACCCGAGTTTGAGAGTGAAACAAACTACGAGTCAGTCATGGGACTGGTATGAGAAATCTACTCAACACATATATAATATGGCTAATCACAGGACCACGCCACTTTCGTGGAACGGGTTTACTCCATTGGATTGCCAGTGCTTTAAAACAAATCTTTCTTTTTAACATCGCTATGCTTTTTATAAAAATGAAGCCGTTATAAGACTCAGTTCCCATCACATAATGCAACGCAAACCGGAGGATAGAGTTTTTACCTTATAACGGCCAAGATATGCTTGATACGAATAAAACAAAGGCATTTGATATTATTGCTAGTGTATATATGTTTTGAAAACAATTTCAAATCATAACTATCAATCATAGACGACATTAATGCCCCATACCACTATGTCGCCATATATAGGTATACAATCAAAACCGCACAGTCACGTATTTGGAAATTGGAATTCCGTCATGAACCAAGGCAAAAGATAGTCCTTACCGAATTCGAGACTGCCTAGCCCGAGCCTCAGGCAAGTACTCTGTCAAGCCTTAGGATCGTCAGGGCCGGTCCACCGATGTGGATTAAAATGCCTGAACCATACGTTTCCCCGCCCTTTGGGGCGTAAACGAGCCAACGAATGACTCCATCGGACCCGGATCGTCCGATCAAACCGAGGCGCCTCGCGACAGCAACAACCACATAAGTCAAACTCGTCAGGGCGTGTAAAACCACTGACGCCACTTTTAGCTAGGAGGAAACGCATGCCCTCCCTGATGTCCTCTCCCGTTTTAGGTTCATACCGGGGTGTGAGGCTCGCGAATTCACGTTATACACAAAGCTACGCCACACAGGCGGTGCTTTGATCATCACCACAAGACTTTGCTTTTCAACAGAAGCCCTGATCACTGCATCTTAGCATGCCACACAGAATAAATCCTATGTCAGACACACAGTCCATTTACGAGTCCGTTCTGGGTCTGAACGAAACCGGAGGCACTAAATACCTCGCAAACCCTTCGATCACCACGTACGTCTGGACGATCACCACTCATTATCCATATTTCGGGATGCCTCCCAATCAGGACCTCGGTTACCATCCAAACGAGGTGAAGATCTCCGGTCTTCGACCATCGTCTTCATCTTCGAATTTCAATCGTCGGTCGATTATTCGAAATGAGAATTAACTCGGCCTTTCCAAATAATTCACGTATATTTAGAATTTTAAATCGATTTATTTCAATGGTTAAATTTCTCGACAACACCAATTGTGTTCTTTATATAGTTTTCACACCAAACACATTCAACCATCAAACATCACATAAATCAAGCAAATTCAGTTTATTTCCATTCCATATCGCTTACGATATTTTATAACTATTTATCGCTATTTTTATTTATTTTTAAAATAGCCATTTTATTCAAAACGACGCTTCGGGCCATAAGGCGGCCGTGGCGCTGTTTATCTTCAGATTTGATTTACACATATCTGAAAATCTAACCGTTGGATCTTCACAAAATTTACATCATTAGAAAGGTCTTTTCAAAACGAATCCAACGGTTCCAGTTTCGGGAAAATCCGACGGTCGGATCTTCCGGTACAATCGTTTGAAATTTCGATTTCAAAATACGAACTGCAGCGTCGTTATTCGATTAAATATAATTCTATTTATATTTATATATAAATAAAATCGATTCTGGCGCTGTTTTTCTTCAAATTTGAATTAAACATTCCAGACAATCCAACCGTTGGATTTTTACAAGGTTGGTGCCGTTGGAAAGATTATTCCAAGGCGAACCCGACGGTTGAGGTTTCGGGAAAATCCAATGGTCGGATTTCCCGTACCAGTCGTTTGAAATCACGATTTCAAAATACGAACTGCACGGCCTCGTTTCGTTTTAATTTTATTTATATTTATATATTTATATAAATATAGTTCATTCAACAATTTCAATATCGTTTTCACTTCAAATATTTTTCTAACACCTTAAATTTTGGGAAAATTTCGCCATAACCTCCCCTGCACCGGGAGCATCGGGAAATCGCAAATAGCGTTCCCGGTCCTTCTAATCTCAAAAAGAAAAAGAAAAAGCCAAGCGGCTAGCCAACAGGCTCAAAATCATCACCCAAACAAATCAGTAAATGTGTACCTATTTGTCGGGCACAAAATTTTATTCCTCTTCTCTAGCCCCTTTGCTATAACCTGTTCAATGAATATTGCATGTACATATATATATACAGTTCTTATCATTTATCAATTTCTATTCGACTTCATATTTGATTTCTATTTGGTTTAAAAACACCATTCATTCTAATGTTACATAAATAGGTGCAAATCAGTTCATTAGCTAATTAATGAATATTTCAACTCATATATGTTTATTTTGAACAAGTGGCTATTTTTAACACTTCACATTTTAACGATTTATGCATACAATAAAAGTGTGATTTTTATTGTAAAACGATTCATTTCAAAACACTATTTTTCTATATAGTTCATATAGTCGATAAAAGGTGATTTTTATTATCAAACAGTTTATTTCAAAATATGAATACCATTCAACACATGAATTTCTAAACAACGAATGAATATCAGTTCAACACATGAATGTTTTCTATAGTTTTTATACATAGATAAAAATGTGATTTTTATTATCAAACAATTTATTTCAAAATATGAATACCATTCAACACATGAATTTCTAAACAACGAATGAATATCAATTCAACACATGAATGTTTTCTATAGTTTTTATATATAGATAAAAATGTGATTTTTATTATCAAACAATTTATTTCAAAATATGAATACCATTCAACACATGAATTTCTAAACAACGAATGAATATCAATTCAACACATGAATGTTTTCTATATAAGGAATAAATATAGTTTAAGCATATGAAAATAATTCAAACACACAAATATTATTCAAAATTTCGGCAGCATAACGGCAGGGTAGTTACACCGGCACCGTCCCTAGTACGGCTCCTCGCTCTACCTTAAAACCTCGCGGTTTTTGACAATGGGAATCATGCATCTAGTTCGCACGCAGGCGGCATGTATATATTTATTTCATTTCCACAAACTAATCCTATGTGGTTTCAACCAAATATTTCACAACCACCAATGGGTATTTTTCAACCGCAATCAACCAATATCAATCACAAACAATCCCAAACAATCATTCAAATTTCACAACAATTTCAACCAATAAATATCGTCCATGGTTTGTGGACGAGGGGCGTATATATATATATATATATATATATATATATATATATATATATATATATATTTATATATAGCTATTCACTTTCATTTCACACACATATATCATATTTTTAAATCAGAAATCTCACCAATAGCTATCCAACTTCACGACTCTTCTTAATAGAAATCTTCGCCTATTTGTCGCTTTCACCCGTATTCTCTGCATATGTAAAAATAGAATTTTTACTACGCTATTCAATATATAAAAATATGATTTTTTTTCTTTTGCTTTCACATATAAAAATATGATTTTTACTTCTGCAAGTTCAAATCTTTTTCTACTAAAAGATTAAACCTTTTTCCTATTTTAAAGTTCAAAATAAAATTAGTTTTTCTCTTTTATAAAAATTCAGTTTTTGAATCTTTTAAAATTCAGTTTTTAACTGTATAAAAAATGCAGTTTTTATTATTTATTTTTTTATAGATCAGTTTTTAACTTTTTAAAACAAAACAGTTTTATACTTTTAAAAATATCAGTTTTATACCTATAAAAATATTTCAGTTTTTATACTTTAAAAAAAATTTCTGTTCTAACTTTTAAAAAAAAATCAGTTTTTAATTTTAATTAAAACCAATATTCAATTCTTTTTAAACAAATCGGTTTTTTAAATCTTTTTAATAATCTGTTTTTTTTTCCTAAAAACAAATCAGTTTTTAAAGAATAAAATAAAAAAGAAAAAAAAAAAAAAAAAAGTTTACCGATGTAGCTGCGAAGGGGGGGGGGGGGGGAGCGATGCTTGTCTTCGTCGGCGGCAGGAGGAGCAGGCGGTGGCTTCGAGCTTCGACGGAGGAAAGGCGGTGGGCGACTTCGAGTCTCGAACGCGATGGAGGGAGGCGATGGCTTCAAGGGGGGGGCTCTTCGTCGGCGTTCGAGGTTAGGGGGGGCGGCGGCTCTTCGTCGGCGCTCGAGGGATCGAGGGGAGGCTGGCGATTTAGGTTTAGGGTTTGGGTTTTTTTTTCTTTCTGTTATGTTTTATAATGAACGGGGGGGGGGGCAAGCAGAAGATAAGAGGGAGGGAGGGAATAAAAATATATATATATATATATATATTTTAATTATTCAAAAAGTTGACTTTCACATACGACCTCTAAACGAGGCCCACCGCCTGTCGCCCATAGCGTTTTACCCCCATTCCGAACACAATGGGATATGTATCGCAAACTGATTTGATCGTTACAGCCAGTTCCCTTTTGAATTTTCTTTTAAATCATTATATTGAATTTTAAACGCACTTTTCAAATTACCGGGGCCACATACTAACTAGAAAAATTCCAGAAAAATATTTTCTAGCTTCGTATTGACGATACGGTCCTAACAAAACTAGTTTCGTCAAATTCTGAGACCGTTTGAAAAATGGCCAATTTCTAGTCGATTAAAATCAACTGAAATCGGTCAAACGCGTTTTCCTTTGCCACGCTCACATATTGATTCGAAAAATTATGAAATTTTAAACCTAGCAATAACTTGACACTGCGGATCCAACAAAAGTGGTTTCGTCGAAATCCGAGGTCATCTGCAAAATATCCATTTTTAAGGGCCTGAATTCCATAGCGACTATTCAGAATTTTCAACTGGACATATCTTTTGATTCCCGCTATCAAATTTCGATTGGTCGGATTCGTTAGAAAGATGTTCACTAACAGATTTAAATATTTTTGGTTTCACTAAAATCCGGATTGTTTTGCACCCGGTATATTCAATTGAAGTTTGAAATCGAATTATCGAACTACCGCGCCATTTTCAATTCTATATATAATTATAATTAATTATATTCGTTTTCAAATGTCGATTCGAACTCAGTTTTCATCGCCATTATTTAAAATATTTATTTTAAATATTTAAAATCCATTATTTTAGCCAATTTAAAATTTTTAAATTGGTTCAGATTTTCTGGGTCGTTACAATCTCCCCCACTTAAAACTTTTCGTCCCCGAAAAGGAATAAAGTCGAAAGTGGTTTGATAAATCTACGATCACACATCACAACAACCAAATTGTTTTTAATATTCAGAGTTTAGAATAAATAATGCACATCCATGGGAAGAAAATAGCAACAGAATAGAGAATTAAATGGTAATGCAAAGTAGGGTAAATGTACCTTGCACCAGAGTCAAACAGAGATATCTACTCGGCATCTAGGATAAGCTTTCTGAATGCTCTCCTCAGTTTCCCAAGTACAATCTCGCGGATCTCCACTCCATTGCACTTTGACTAAGTGAACTTTCTTGTTTCTCAGCTCTTTGGTTTCTTTGCCGATAATCTTTAGCGGCTCTCGCCTCACAGCTAATTCTGGAGTAATTTCAATATCCTGCTGAGCTGCTTCTTCCACGATCAAGTCTGGATCATGAACGTGCTTTCGAAGTTGAGATATATGAAATACATCATGCACTCCAGGCAACCAGTCTGGCAATTTAACTTTATATGCGAGAGTTCCAATCCGTTCCAGAATAGGAAACGGACCAATGAATTTGGGTGCTAACTTTCCAGTTTTACCGAACCGGATAACTCCTCTCATCGGCGATACTTTAAAATATACATAGTCGCCAACTTCAAAGGATATATCCCTTCTTCTTCTATCGGCATAGCTCTTTTGTCGGCTTTGAGCAGCGAGTAATCTCTTCTTAATAAAATCGACTTTGTCGGCAGCTTCTCGAATCATATCGGGACCCAACACAAGTCTATTTCCAGGCTCGACCCAACAAGCAGGAGATCGGCACGGTCTACCATACAATGCTTCGAATGGCGACATTGTCAGACTCGCCTGGTAGCTGTTATTATAAGAGAATTCAGCCAAATGAAGATGGTCTTCCCATGATCCACCGAAATCTATAACACAAGCCCGTAATAGATCTTCTAAAATGCGATTCACCCTCTCAGTCTGACCGTCTGTTTGAGGATGATAAGCGGTGCTCAAGTTCAACTTCGTTCCTAGCTCGACTTGAAATGCTTCCCAGAATTTGCTAGTGAATATTGTATCTCTATCACTTACTATACTGAGCGGCACTCCATGTAGTCTAACTATTTCCCTGAAGTATATCTGCGCCAGACTCTGAGCGGTTCTATTTGATTTGACAGGTATAAAATGGGCGGTCTTCGTGAAGCGATCTACGATCACCCAAATACTGTCATTTCCCTTTCTGGTCCTGGGCAAACCATCAATGAAATCCATAGAAATATGTTCCCACTTCCAGCCAGGAACTTCTAGTGGTTGTAATAATCCAGCCAATTTCTGTTGGTCACTTTTGACTAGCTGGCAAGTAGGGCATCGGCTAACGTATATTGAAACGTCTCTTTTCATAGCCTTCCACCAGAATGTTCTTTTGAGATCGTTATACATTTTGGCCACGCCAGGATGGATACTCAGCTTGGACTTGTGACACTCGTCTAACACTTCCCTTTTTAGCTCGGGAACGTCAGGAACACAAATCCTTCCTTTTAACCTCAAGGTCTCGTCGTTATCTATTTGAAAACACGAGGGTTCGCCTTTCTGAATCCTTTTGATCATTTCCTTAATAAAGTTATCCTCCTTCTGAAGAATAGATATTTTGTCAATCAAGGAAGTCGTGATAATAAAGCTGGCGACCATTACATTCTTTCGACTCAGCGCATCGGCCACGACATTGGCTTTTCCTGGAGTATATATTATTTCAAAGTCATATGCTGCAAGAAACTCCAGCCAACGTTGCTGCCTCAAATTTAAGTCCTTCTGAGTGAACAGATACTTTAACGACTGGTGATCTGTAAACAGTTCGAATCTCTCGCCCAGAAGATAGTGTCTCCAGATTTTCAAAGAGAATATGATAGCCAATAACTCAAGATCATGAGTTACGTAGTTTTTCTCGTGTGGCTTCAGTTGACGGCTAGCATAAGCAATTACTTGGCCTCTTTGCATTAACACTGCGCCAAGGCCTTCTCTAGAAGCATCAGTCCAGACTTTTAAATCCTGGTTGCCATCAATGATGGTTAACACTGGAGCTGTTGTTAGTCTCAACTTTAGCTCTTCGAAAGCCTCCTCACTTTCCTGAGTCCACTTGAACTTAGAATGCTTCTTTGTAAGCTTCGTTAAGTGACCAGATATCTTCGAAAAGTCTTTAACGAACTTTCGGTAATAGCTAGCCAATCCGAGAAAACTGCGGACTTCAGTGGGAGTACTGGGCTGTTTCCAATTCTGAATAGCTGTGATTTTGCTTGGATCCACAGCGATTCCATCTTTCGATACTACATGGCCCAGAAATTTCACTTCATCCTGCCAGAATATACACTTGGAAAACTTTGCTTTCAATACATTTCTCCTGAGGATTTCTAACACTTGTTCTAGATGCTTTTCATGTTCGGCCTTTGATTTAGAGAAGATTAGAATATCATCAATAAAAACCAGAACAAATTTATTCAAAACCCCTCTGAACACTCTGTTCATTAGATCGACGAAGTAAGCGGGAGCGTTACATAAGCCGAACGGAATTACTAACCACTCGTAGAATAAGTCGGGGCCTCTGAACGCTGTCATTGGAACACACTCTTCGGCAATTCGAAGTTGATGGAATCCTGTAGCTAGGTCCATTCGTGAGAATACTTGTGCTCCATTTAATCGATCTAACAAATCATCAATCCGCGGCAATGGATACTTGTTCTTTATTGTCTGTTTGTTCAAATCTCGATAATCCACACATAGACGTAAAGTACCGTCAGATTTTGGGACAAATACCACGGCTGCACCCCAGTCAGAGAAACTAGGCCTGATCAGACCTTTCCATACTAGCTGTCATGTTTGATTGTCTAATTCCTCTTTCTCTTTCAAGGACATTCTTCGAATAGCGTGAACTACCGGCCTTGCATCGGGAACTAAAGCAATCTTGAAATCTATTTCTCTCTGCGGAGGTAAGCGAACAACTTCCTCGAACACATCCGCATAATTCTTGACGACAGGAATGTCTTTGATGAGGTCAGGAATATTCTCTGTGATTTCAGGGATATTTTCTATTTGGACTGGAGAAACATTTAGAGCCGCCCAGAAATCTTTTCTATTTGATGTTGGGCCTTCACACCGAATGGTTATATAACCCCCTGATTTAATCTTAGCCCTAACAACTCTCTCGGCGCATCTAACCTCTGCTTCATATTTGGTTAACCAATCCAATCCCAGAATAAGATCGAATTCATCAAAATTCATGACGACAGAGATAATGGGGAATTTATTGCAAGAAAAAGAGACGGGTACTGCACAAACCCAACTGAGATTGATGGAACCTCCAACTGGATTTCGGACAGTCATTGGCTCTTTGAGCTTCTTCAAATTCAAATCCAACTTCTTGACTGCACCCTTTGCAATAAAGCTTCTTGACGTGCCTGTGTCAAACAGTACTTTAACTGGAATGTTTTTGACATTGAGCGTGCCTTCTAAAACATCAGACCTTTCTTGACTAGCTGAGGGCTCAGAAATTTCTGCTACTTCATTTATATGTACGGTTTCAGATTTCTTTGAGAGTTGGCACTCCCGTGCAATATGACCTGCTTGATGACACTCATGGCATGTCCTTTCACCATGTGGGTTCCTTTTCTTAGTGGATTCAGATTCATTCTTCTTCTGCTTCTTTAAAGATTTACATTTTCTGGATAAATGGCCTTTCTGATTGCAGTTTAAGCACATAGCGGTCATTGCTGATTCTTTCTCAGGTCTGGCCCTTTTCCAACTTACTTTGGGCTTCTTATTGACCTCCGACCTCGTACTGTTTTCAGGAATATCAGTTTCTGACTCTGTTTTGTCACTAGAACAGACTTCTTCTTCGTCGCGTAACATTCCTTTCTTATGGAGGTCTTCATACTGATAAGCCATGTATATCATTTCAGAAAAAGGAAGCTTCACATGCCCCAATACTTTATTCTGGTATTTCCTTTGAAGCCCGTGAATAAATCTCAGATTCTTCCTCTTCGGATTTTCAATTAGATGAGGGGCAAAGTGAGAAAGTTCATTGAATTTCTTGTGATATTCTGGGACGGTCATATCACCTTGTATTAGATAAGAAAATTCATCACATAATCTCTCGGTTACTTCGGGAGGAGTAAATCTTTCTAGGAAAATCACTTTGAATCTGTCCCAGGTGATATCACCTTCTGGATTATCTTTGATGATTGTTTCCCACCAGATTAAAGCTTCTTCTTTGAGCGCCCAAGATGCTACTAACCGTTTCTGGTCATCTCTCAGCTGGATATGCTCAAAGATTCTTTCGACAGAACTCAACCAAGCTTGAGTTTGAATAATAGATTCATTGCCCGAGAATTGCGCTCCGTTCAGATTTCGATATTTCTTTAATAGAGCCTCTAGATCGGGTTCTGTATTCCTTCTGTTTCTGGCACTCATTTTTCTAGTACTTCTGCAATTAGCAGATCAAGTGTCAGGTTACAGAAAAGAAAATTTTCAAACATAGAAACATATACTTTAAATGTAAATGTGTCTATCAAGGTGTAATTTCATTCTGCTTTACTCATACTAGGATATTACTGATCCTATCTGTATAGAGTTACCCGTCCTAGAACACTACTGGTTCTATTTCTGACGAGTTCGTTCAAATGTTATATTCCAGAACTAAGCTTAACCAAAGCTCTGATACCACGTTGGGACGACCCGAATTCCCGTTCTCACGGAAACAAGGTTATCTTTTGGAATATAACACAGAAACAGATAATAGCAGAACAGAATTAAATAAATACACCAGAATGAACAACAAAATATACTGGATAAAAGTAATCATCAGAGTTACACAGTATACAGGATCTTACTTAGTACAAATACAGTTCAGCTATACATAAATGTCTACAGCGGAAATAAACAAAATATGTACAATAGGAGCTGAACAGCATAAAAAGAAATAAATGACAGAATCCATCTTCAGCTCCAGCTATCCAGAAAGAACCAGCTAAACCTGAATACAAGGCTGCCCGTGTAGAAAAAGGGGCACCCGAGTTTGAGAGTGAAACAAACTACGAGTCAGTCATGGGACTGGTATGAGAAATCTACACAACACATATATAATATGGCTAATCACAGGACCACGCCACTTTCGTGGAACGGGTTTACTCCATTGGATTGCCAGTGCTTTAAAACAAATCTTTCTTTTTAACATCGCTATGCTTTTTATAAAAATGAAGCCGTTATAAGACTCAGTTCCCATCACACAATGCAACGCAAACCGGAGGATAGAGTTTTTACCTTATAACGGCCAAGATATGCTTGATACGAATAAAACAAAGGCATTTGATATTATTGCTAGTGTATATATGTTTTGAAAACAATTTCAAATCATAACTATCAATCATAGACGGCATTAATGCCCCATACCACTATGTCGCCATATATAGGTATACAATCAAAACTGCACAGTCATGTATTTGGAAATTGGAATTCCGTCATGAACCAAGGCAAAAGATAGTCCTTACCGAATTCGAGACTGCCTAGTCCGAGCCTCAGGAAAGTACTCTGTCAAGCCTTAGGATCGTCAGGGCCGGTCCACCGATGTGGATTAAAATGCATGAACCATACGTTTCCCCGCCCTTTGGGGCGTAAACGAGCCAACGAATGACTCCATCGGACCCGGATCGTCCGATCAAACCGAGGCGCCTCGCGACAGCAACAACCACATAAGTCAAACTCGTCAGGGCGTGTAAAACCACTGACGCCACTTTTAGCTAGGAGGAAACGCATGCCCTCCCTGATGTCCTCTCCCGTTTTAGGTTCATACCGGGGTGTGAGGCTCGCGAATTCACGTTATACACAAAGCTACGCCACACAGGCGGTGCTTTGATCATCACCACAAGACTTTGCTTTTCAACAGAAGCCCTGATCACTGCATCTTAGCATGCCACACAGAATAAATCCTATGTCAGACACACAGTCCATTTACGAGTCCGTTCTGGGTCTGAACGAAACCGGAGGCACTAAATACCTCGCAAACCCTTCGATCACCACGTACGTCTGGACGATCACCACTCATTATCCATATTTCGGGATGCCTCCCAATCAGGACCTCGGTTACCATCCAAACGAGGTGAAGATCTCCGGTCTTCGACCATCGTCTTCATCTTTGAATTTCAATCGTCGGTCGATTATTCGAAATGAGAATTAACTCGGCCTTTCCAAATAATTCACGTATATTTAGAATTTCAAATCGATTTATTTCAATGGTTAAATTTCTCGACAACACCAATTGTGTTCTTTATATAGTTTTCACACCAAACACATTCAACCATCAAACATCACATAAATCAAGCAAATTCAGTTTATTTCCATTCCATATCGCTTACGATATTTTATAACTATTTACCGCTATTTTTATTTATTTTTAAAATAGCCATTTTATTCAAAACGACGCTTCGGGCCATAAGGCGGTCGTGGCGCTGTTTTTCTTCAGATTTGATTTACACATATCTGAAAATCTAACCGTTGGATCTTCACAAAATTTACATCATTAGAAAGGTCTTTTCAAAACGAATCCAACGGTTCCAGTTTCGGGAAAATCCGACGGTCGGATCTTCCGGTACAATCGTTTGAAATTTCGATTTCAAAATACGAACTGCAGCGTCGTTATTCGATTAAATATAATTCTATTTATATTTATATATAAATAAAATCGATTCTGCCGCTGTTTTTCTTCAAATTTGAATTAAACATTCCAGACAATCCAACCGTTGGATTTTTACAAGGTTGGTGCCGTTGGAAAGATTATTCCAAGGCGAACCCGACGGTTGAGGTTTCGGGAAAATCCAATGGTCGGATTTCCCGTACCAGTCGTTTGAAATCACGATTTCAAAATACGAACTGCACGGCCTCGTTTCGTTTTAATTTTATTTATATTTATATATTTATATAAATATAGTTCATTCAACAATTTCAATATCGTTTTCACTTCAAATATTTTTCTAACACCTTAAATTTTGGGAAAATTTCGCCATAACCTCCCCTGCACCGGGAGCATCGGGAAATCGCAAATAGCGTTCCCGGTCCTTCTAATCTCAAAAAGAAAAAGAAAAAGCCAAGCGGCTAGCCAACAGGCTCAAAATCATCACCCAAACAAATCAGTAAATGTGTACCTATTTGTTGGGCACAATATTTTATTCCTCTTCTCTAGCCCCTTTGCTATAACCTGTTCAATGAATATTGCATGTACATATATATATACAGTTCTTATCATTTATCAATTTCTATTCGACTTCATATTTGATTTCTATTTGGTTTAAAAACACCATTCATTCTAATGTTACATAAATAGGTGCAAATCAGTTCATTAGCTAATTAATGAATATTTCAACTCATATATGTTTATTTTGAACAAGTGGCTATTTTTAACACTTCACATTTTAACGATTTATGCATACAATAAAAGTGTGATTTTTATTGTAAAACGATTCATTTCAAAACACTATTTTTCTATATAGTTCATATAGTCGATAAAAGGTGATTTTTATTATCAAACAGTTTATTTCAAAATATGAATACCATTCAACACATGAATTTCTAAACAACGAATGAATATCAATTCAACACATGAATGTTTTCTATAGTTTTTATACATAGATAAAAATGTGATTTTTATTATCAAACAATTTATTTCAAAATATGAATACCATTCAACACATGAATTTCTAAACAACGAATGAATATCAATTCAACACATGAATGTTTTCTATAGTTTTTATATATAGATAAAAATGTTATTTTTATTATCAAACAATTTATTTCAAAATATGAATACCATTCAACACATGAATTTCTAAACAACGAATGAATATCAATTCAACACATGAATGTTTTCTATATAAGGAATAAATATAGTTTAAGCATATGAAAATAATTCAAACACACAAATATTATTCAAAATTTCGGCAGCATAACGGCAGGGTAGTTACACCGGCACCGTCCCTAATACGGCTCCTCGCTCTACCTTAAAACCTCGCGGTTTTTGACAATGGGAATCATGCATCTAGTTCGCACGCAGGCGGCATGTATATATTTATTTCATTTCCACAAACTAATCCTATGTGGTTTCAACCAAATATTTCACAACCACCAATGGGTATTTTTCAACCGCAATCAACCAATATCAATCACAAACAATCCCAAACAATCATTCAAATTTCACAACAATTTCAACCAATAAATATCGTCCATGGTTTGTGGACGAGGGGCGTATATATATATATATATATAGATATTTATATATAGCTATTCACTTTCATTTCACACACATATATCATATTTTTAAATCAGAAATCTCACCAATAGCTATCCAACTTCACGACTCTTCTTAATAGAAATCTTCGTCTATTTGTCGCTTTCACCCGTATTCTCTGCATATGTAAAAATAGAATTTTTACTACGCTATTCAATATATAAAAATATGATTTTTTTTCTTTTGCTTTCACATATAAAAATATGATTTTTACTTCTGCAAGTTCAAATCTTTTTCTACTAAAAGATTAAACCTTTTTCCTATTTTAAAGTTCAAAATAAAATCAGTTTTTCTCTTTTATAAAAATGCAGTTTTTGAATCTTTTAAAATTCAGTTTTTAACTGTATAAAAAATGCAGTTTTTATTATTTATTTTTTTATAGATCAGTTTTTAACTTTTTAAAACAAAACAGTTTTATACTTTTAAAAATATCAGTTTTATACCTATAAAAATATTTCAGTTTTTATACTTTAAAAAAAATTCTGTTCTAACTTTTAAAAAAAATTCAGTTTTTAATTTTAATTAAAACCAGTATTCAATTCTTTTTAAACAAATCGGTTTTTTAAATCTTTTTAATAATCTGTTTTTTTTTTCCTAAAAACAAATCAGTTTTTAAAGAATAAAATAAAAAAGAAAATAAAAAAAAAGTTTACCGATGTAGCTGCGAAGGGGGGGGGGAGCGATGCTCGTCTTCGTCGGCGGCAGGAGGAGCAGGCGGCGGCTTCGAGCTTCGACGGAGGAAAGGCGGTGGGCGACTTCGAGTCTCGAACGCGATGGAGGGAGGCGATGGCTTCAAGGGGGGGCTCTTCGTCGGCGTTCGAGGTTAGGGGGGGCGGCGGCTCTTCGTCGGCGCTCGAGGGATCGGGGGGAGGCTGGCGATTTAGGTTTAGGGTTTGGGTTTTTTTTTTCTTTCTGTTATGTTTTATAACGAACGGGGGGGGCCAAGCAGAAGATAAGAGGGAGGGAGGGAATAAATATATATATATATATATATATATATTTTAATTATTCAAAAAGTTGACTTTCACATACGACCTCTAAACGAGGCCCACCGCCTGTCGCCCATAGCGTTTTACCCCCATTCCGAACACAATGGGATATGTATCGCAAACTGATTTGATCGTTACAGCCAGTTCCCTTTTGAATTTTCTTTTAAATCATTATATTGAATTTTAAACGCACTTTTCAAATTACCGGGGCCACATACTAACTAGAAAAATTCTAGAAAAATATTTTCTAGCTTCGTATTGACGATACGGTCCTAACAAAACTAGTTTCGTCGAATTCTGAGACCGTTTGAAAAATGGCCAATTTCTAGTCGATTAAAATCAACTGAAATCGGTCAAACGCGTTTTCCTTTGCCACGCTCACATATTGATTCGAAAAATTATGAAATTTGAAACCTAGCAATAACTTGACACTGCGGATCCAACAAAAGTGGTTTCGTCGAAATCCGAGGTCATCTGCAAAATATCCATTTTTAAGGGCCTGAATTCCATAGCGACTATTCAGAATTTTCAACTGGACATATCTTTTGATTCCCGCTATCAAATTTCGATTGGTCGGATTCGTTAGAAAGATGTTCACTAACAGATTTAAATATTTTTGGTTTCACTAAAATCCGGATTGTTTTGCACCCGGTATATTCAATTGAAGTTTGAAATCGAATTATCGAACTACCACGCCATTTTCAATTCTATATATAATTATAATTAATTATATTCGTTTTCAAATGTCGATTCGAACTCAGTTTTCATCGCCATTATTTAAAATATTTATTTTAAATATTTAAAATCCATTATTTTAGCAAATTTAAAAATTTTAAATTGGTTCAGATTTTCTGGGTCGTTACACATAGCTTGTAAACTAGATTTAGATCTGTGCATATTCTGTGAATTGGAAGAAGAGGAACCATTGTATATTAACATGTGACTTGAGACATTGGACATAACGCATATTTTTGAATTAAAGATCTGTTATAATTTAAAGTTCTAGACTGTTGGGCATATTGTTTATATAGAGATTCATGATTTGGGATAAAAAGGGAATATGACTTAGGTGTGAAGATTTATGTTAAGATTTGATAACTATTAAATGTGAATAACACCTAAGTGGGAGATTTTTGAATATATGACATGCATTGAAATCGATGGCTATATTTGGTATAATTTATATGTGAATCTTTTGTACTAGGCAAGTTTAACTAAATTTGTAACAACCCAAATTTTAACAACGTGTTAAGACAAGAATCAAGGCAGAATTAAATTATAAAATCTCAATCAGGATAAATAAGTTACGCCATTGCGTTCGTCTCGGAAAAATACGCGAAATAGAGTCCGAAATTTCATAAATCGGAGTCCGTATGACCGAGATATGGCCTCGCGAAGTTTCACGAAAATTCAAATCTGAAAACAGATTTGAATTCAGCCCAAAAGGAGAAGGCGGGAAAATTCTCGCCAGACACATAGGGTGTCGACACCCATGTCGACATGGGTGTCGACCCCCCTCCAGGGGGTCGACATGGGTGTCGACCCCGGGGTCGACCCCCCTCCAGGGGGTCGACATGGGTGTCGACCCCTGGATCGACCCCCCCCCCCCCGGTCGAACCAGCAACCTGGTGCACCTGCTTCTGGGTTTGGCTCGGTTTTGGAGGCTTGTGACGAATTTCAGTGGTTCAAATCTATCCTAGGGTTTATCCTACGGCCTAAATTACTCCAAATCTCTATAAAAAGACCCCTAAGCCTACCCTAAACCCTCACAAATCACTCATGCCCCGAAGTGCTGCCCAAATGCCAAGTGATCATGGCCTCCATCTCCAACTCCAAGGGCTTATGCATTCAAATCGGATTCAAATCAAAAGGTGCAAGCTTTCTACACCAAATCGAGGAGGGATCAACGTTGCTACGCAAGTTTCATGAAGATTCTTCAACAATGGAGCCACCTTTCTTCGTCAAGACGATGCATGATCCTTCCCTAAGCCTCGCTAAGTAAGTTCTAGCTACTTCTAGATTTAAACGGTAGTTTTAATGATGGCATGGAATAAAACGAGATTAAACTAAGTATGCTAGCCTATACGAACCTTGTCATGCCTCTTTTGCTTGAACCTATGACTTTTGGCTATGCTTAGTGACTAAATCATGCTATTCATGTTATGATTAACCTAGTTTATCTTGCAAGTTTGAATCTTTATCTATGGAATGCTAGCATGAACCTTTGGGAACCATTTGACTTGTGAAACATTGGCAAAGACTTGACTTTGGAGCTTATGCATGTAAATGAACCCAAACCCCTTATGTTATCATGCATGCTTGTGGTCAAATTCTCTTATGATGCTATGCATGTTTGTGGCCAAATTCCCTTATGATACTATGCATGTTTATGGTCAAATTCCCTTATGATACTATGCACGCTAGTGGCCAAATTCTCTTATGATGCTATGCATATTTTGAGGCCAAACCCCTTATGATACTATGCATGTTTATGGCCAATATGTTGGCATAATACCCTACTATGTGACTCGCTTCCACTTGGGTTGGAAATACGTTTGGGTAGCTTAGGGAAAAATGTGGGTATGACATGAAAAACTTGACATGGGGTTTATATGAGAACATGACATTCATGGTACATTTAAATATGGTCATGACACGTGGGAAAACATGGAACTTGAACTAGACATGGGTGGGTTGTAAGTGTAATAAGACACTAGACCAAACGTGAAAGTGGCCAACTCGAGGTTGGGTTGAGTTTGTAGCATAAATCTACCCGGACCCGCCCGGCTTAACTAGTGGCTACAAACAATAGGATCCAATGTGAGAAGTTGGTCATGTCGCGCTTAAGACCCGAGGTTAGACTAGGTTGTGGTGTAAAACTACCCGGACCCGCCCGGCTTAACTAGTAACCACAACAAGGTCTAATGTGAGAGGTTGAGAGTGCATTAATTAGATTAATGCCACATGATAAGGTTAAGTAAATTAGACTAATGACACTTAACCGATATGACACGAATGGGTAGGTTAAGTGGGACCGGGCTTGATTTCTTAATGACACTTAACCATACAAGACAATTAGGGGATGGGGTTAAGTAATTTACGCTTAACTAATTCGACTTGGTAATTAGATGGGGTTAAGTAATTTACACTTAACTAATCCGACTTGGTAATTAGATGGGGATAAGTAATTTAGACTTAACTAATCTAAACACGGTAATTAGATGGAGTTAAGTAACCTAAACTAATCTAAACACGGTAATTCGATGGGGTTAAGTTAAACACTTAACCAATCTAAACTTGGTAATTCAATGAGGTTAAGCAACCAATACTTAACCAACTTAACATGATAATTTAAAGGGGTTAAGTAACTTATAATTAACCAATTATACATGATGATTTGATGAGGTTAAGTAACCTATACTTAACCAATCTAACATGTGGACTTGATAGGGTTAGGTCACAAGACCTTTTGAATATACTTAACCCTTGTAGTATGATTAGTGGATGAGGTTAAGCTAACCCATACTTAACCAATCCGGCTCGAAGATCTGATGCGATTTAGATAATTTATGCTTAATCAATCTAACACGATAATCTGATAGGGTTAAGACAAACCAATACTTAACCAATTTGACTTGATAGGGTTAAGTCATGCGCTTCTTGGTATACTTAACCAACTTGTAGGGCTAAGCCTTGAACTTAAATACTTAGCCAATCTTGACATGATTCGTAGGTGAGCTAAGTCATGAACCCGAATAACAACACTTAACCCAATAGACAAAACCCTAATGAGAGGAACTAGGTAGAAAATCGTGGTTAATCAAGGGTAACGGGGAAAAGAAGCTAAGTGGTAAACCTTAGTTAAGTATAACTAAGTAATAATTCTTAGCAAAGGACATGGGACTAGTTCATGAATGGATGAATAACCCGATATGGTAGGTCATCGCTTAAACACACGAGGAGGAGCAAATTACCCGACTAGGATAAGGGCTCCAACGAACTAGGTGGCGAAGCGGTAGCTTCAGGGGACGTGAGGGTACTCTTGGTATCCCTCTGTGAGGTGGCAGGTGGTCCATGAAACCCGGCCTCACAGAGGTTAAGGTCTGCGATAGAAGAGCCAAGAGTATGCCTTGGTTGCTATGCGAGCAACCTAAAGACTGGGATGGATTAGCGTGGAGTCGACGATACTTGATTTTGCCCTGGATAGCACGTCGCCGACTACCTACCATCTTTAGTCAATCGTGTACGAACGAAAAAGCAGGGAACCCCCAACAGACCATGTTCTTGCTATCGAGTCATGGGTGAGGTTGGCCCATAGGAAAGTGGGGCTATAGTGGGGCCGGGATGTGGTTCTCATACATGATTTTTCTTGGATTGCCTTTCAGTAGTTGAGGGAGGGGTCACGTGGGACCATAGCCACGGATACAAAAACAGACCTTGATATCTGCATCAGCAGACGACTTAAAGCTCCCGACCGAGTTCCGTATTTCTTGATTTGCCCTGGCACGGAACTCGGATGGCACAGTGAGATACATGTGCGTCTAGACATGGAAAACGATTCACGATATATACGTGGGACAAAGGGCGTGGTTGACGGGTGGCATAATCCCTAGTGGTCCTAGGTGGCCAAAACCCAAACCGAGACACGGAAACGTTCATTAGGTAGCATAATCCCTAGTGGTCCTAGGTGGCATAAATCCTAAGTGAACACGCGATAGTTCATGGTAAGAAAACATAACTAGATCAAGGGTAGCAGTCCAAAACAACTTCAAGGATAAAATGGTAATACGTTGAGGTGGTATAGATTTACATAGGAAAGCCCATACCGCCTACGGCAAAGGACTGAACTTATACATGGAAAGAAACATACGAGTTGGGAAAACCTACATATGTTATATATTAGGTTGATGTGGACCATTACATGACATTGGGCAAGGGACATTCATAGTTAACACATTATGAGGGTTGGGATACTAGTACGAGAGGTGCAGAGCAAACATACATGATAAATACCTTGGGATGTTGTACATGATAGATACCGTGGGATGATATACATGATAGATACCTTGGGATAGTATACTTGATAGAAACCTGACGATGTGACACCTTGATTTAACTTGACATCGTAGTTTATCATGACACCTTAGTTTACCTTGCTACAGTAGTTCATCCAGTTATCTTGGTTTAGCTTATCTATCTTGTCGTCATCCTTATGTTTACTTTCAGTTTATGCATGTCATGTTACCTTTACCGTTTTTATACTGGAAGTAGATAGGACTTACCAGTCTTTATGACTGACCCCGTTTTCTTTCGCCTCTTTGTCTTCCGTTCCCCCCCCCCCCCAGGTTTTCAGGGAGGAAACAATGTTATTTAGTTTGGACTTCCTCTGCTTGAAGGTCATCATGCATGGCTTGGACTTTTCTTAGCTATGGCTACTTCACTGTTTTATTTAGGGAATAATTTATGAAAAGGTTTTATGCTTCTTTACTATTGCAAGATAGGTATTCTGATGTAAAAGGCTTTAGACCTTATTTTATAAGGTAATGAAATTTGTTTTACTTCCGCTGTTTTATATATATGTTCTGTCTTGTAATATTTATATCCATGTTTACCTCGATAATGCTTCACCAAACCTAGTGCATTCCCTTTGTGAGTGACCCTAGCGGAGGTGGGGTGTTACATTTGGTATCAGAGTAGAAGGTTACCAGACTAGGAAAAAGTTTTTAAAACCTTCTGAAAACTATTTGAGAAACCGTTTTACAAAGAAGAATTTTTTTTCAAGAAAAGTTTTTAAAGGCTATTCCCCAAAAGCCATTAGCACTATCCTTTGTTTCCTTGATTGAATCTCTTTTCCTTTCTTTCCTCCATCTGTAGTCACAGTAGTTTTAACTGTGACTAATCCTTGTCTAGCTACGTAAGTGTTTTCCCGTACGATGGAGGAAGTTCTCGAGAGAACTGTTACTGAAGTTATAAGAAGGGATAAAGGACACAAGCTTAAGAATAAGCAACTTGTTGGTATGGCTTGATCACAAAGGAAGATAAGGACGAGATCAGCAAGAAGGCAATCGTATTCCCTCACTAGCGTACCTAAGGAGGATGGTACCGTTTCTGTTAAAGGCTTAGCCTTTCTTTTCTATCATCCCGTCCAAACTTTGTTTTGATCATCGCATCATTTAAGTCTACCTCGATAGTTGAGTCTCTGCACCTTAGTACTAGCATGATAGAAGATCCCATTTTTGTCCCAAATCTTGTTGGACGATCGGTCCATTTATTCATGACTTGTTTGGATTTCAGAATGCCTATGTTTCTAGGCCGTGGATGGATTCCAGGGATAAAGTGGTCATCCAGTAAGGGGTGCCATTCTCGGTTTTGAAAGGAGGGTAGTTAGACTCTTGACTTGCTTTGGTAATACCCTCGAAGTCTCGTGTAACCTTCTAGGTTCTGTCATGGCTAGTTACCTAGAATCTCATGATGCAGTTGTTGGTAATCCGTTCGAGTAGAATTCGCCGCTAAGTCGGATGGTTCGTTTCGCTTATGCATGAGTTATGGGGATCACCCTAGTAAGTACACTTGGCAACATGGATTGGCATCGGCAGACAAGATCCAGAATTCCCTAGTGAATTTTGGAGAGCTTGCATGAGTAAGTGGATATGTTTGAGCTAAGTATACTAGGAAAAGGATAAGTGAAAGTGGAATAAGAGGCGACAATGAAATGAGTTCTAACTCATATCTTGGAAATAGGAATCAAGGAGCTACGAGATCATGGAGTTAAAAAGATGGTCAAGGCACCGAGGAATTAAGCTCAAGGAAACGCGACTTAGAAGACATAAGGCTAGACACGCGCATCGTACCTCTTTTTAAAGAGTGTATCCTTGATCCCTGGTTTTTCCTGTAGAGCGTGCTCGCATGTTATCTTTTGGTGAATATCCTCTCGGTCCTGTTTCTGTTGCAAACCCCGTAGGGAGTTTACCTTGTTTATCTCCTCGATCCTATCGTGAGAACCTTAGGTAGAATCCTATGGATGTAAACATGTGTTTGAAACATGTTATGATTGATATGGTTGCAAGTGGTTGCTCGTGGATGCGCGAATACACATTAGATACTAGATCGACACACTCACATTTCATATTGCATATGCACGAGTATTTATACCTGTTTATGGATGAAATTGAATGTGTTATCATGTGGATATTGCATATGAATGAATGGTTGTGCACACATATAGTGTTTATATGAGTAGGACTATTTGCATACATGTTGGATTCATGGCACTAATCATAATTTGCATTAGAAGATCATTCATGCATGATCATTAGCATTAGCTAAGGAACATATACACACACTTTCTGCATATGTTCATACAGCATTAGAAATCTTTTAAGGACAATGATTACCTGTGGATGATGTTTTGAGTAGATGGATGATGGATGGTAGGATACATTCTTCCTAACTTGGAGATTTCGGGGACGAAATCCTTAAAGGAGGGGAGAATGTAACAACCCGAATTTTAACAACGTGTTAAGACAAGAATCAAGGCAGAATTAAATTATAAAATCTAAATCAGGATAAACGGGTTATGCCATTGCGTTCATCTCAGAAAAATACGCGAAATAGATCCAAAATTTCGTAAATCGGAGTCCATATGACCGAGATATGGCCTCGCGAAGTTTCACGAAAATTCAAATACGAAAACAGATTTGAATTCAGCCCAAAAAGAGAAGGCGGGAAAATTCCCGCCAGACACACAGGGTGTCGACACCCATGTCAACATGAGTGTCGACCCCCTCCAGGGGGTCGACATGGGTGTCGACCCCGGGGTTGACCCCCCTCCAGGGGGTCGACATGGGTGTCGACCCCTGGGTCGACCCCCCCTGGTCAAACCAGCGACTTGGTGCACCTGCTTCTGGGTTTGGCTCGGTTTTGGAGGCTTGTGACGAATTTCAGTGGTTCAGATCTATCCTAGGGTTTATCCTACGGCCTAAACTACTCCTAATCTCTATAAAAAGATCCCTAAGCCTACCCTAAACCCTCACAAATCACTCATGCCACGAAGTGCTACCCAAATGCCAAGTGATCATGGCCTCCATCTCCAACTCCAAGGGCTTATGCATTCAAATCGGATTCAAATCGAAAGGTGCAAGCTTTCTACACCAAATCGAGGAGGGATCAACGTTGCTACGCAAGTTTCATGAAGATTCTTCAACAAAGGAGCCACCTTTCTTCGTCAAGACGATGCATGATCCTTCCCTAAGCCTCGCTAAGTAAGTTCTAGCTACTTCTAGATCTAAACGGTAGATTTAATGATGGCATGGAATAAAACGAGATTAAACTAAGTATGCTAGCCTATACGAACCTTGTCATGCCTCTTTTGCTTGAACCTATGACTTTTGGCTATGCTTAGTGACTAAATCATGTTATTCATGTTATGACTAACCTAGTTTATCTTGCAAGTTTGAATCTTTATCTATGGAATGCTAGCATGAACCTTTGGGAACCATTTGACTTGTGAAACATTGGCAAAGACTTGACTTTGGGGCTTATGCATGTAAATGTACCCAAACCCCTTATGTTATCATGCATGCTTGTGGTCAAATTCTCTTATGATGCTATGCATGTTTGTGGCCAAATTCCCTTATGATACTATGCATGTTTATGGCCAAATTCCCTTACGATACTATGCATGCTAATGGCCAAATTCTCTTACGATGCTATGCATATTTTGAGGCCAAACCCCTTATGATACTATGCATGTTTGTGGCCAATATGTTGGCATAATACCCTACTATGTGACTCGCTTCCACTTGGGTTGGAAATACGTTTGGGTAGCTTAGGGAAAAACGTGGGTATGACATGAAAAACTTGACATGGGGTTTATATGAGAACATGACATTCATGATACATTTAAATATGGTCATGACACGTGGGAAAACATGGAACTTGAACTAGACATGAGTGGGTTGTAAGTGTAATAAGACACTAGACCAAACGTGAAAGTGGCCAACTCGAGGTTGGGTTGAGTTTGTAGCATAAATCTACCCGGACCCGCCCGGCTTAACTAGTGGCTACAAACAATAGGATCCAATGTGATAAGTTGGTCATGTCGCGCTTAAGACCCGAGGTTAGACTAAGTTGTGGTGTAAAACTACCCGGACCCGCCCGGCTTAACTAGTAACCACAACAAGGTCTAATGTGAGAGGTTGAGAGTGCATTAATTAAATTAATGCCACATGATAAGGTTAAGTAAATTTGACTAATGACACTTAACCGATATGACACGAATGGGTAGGTTAAGTGGGACCGGGCTTGATTTCTTAATGACACTTAACCATACAAGACAATTAGGGGATGGGGTTAAGTAATTTATGCTTAACTAATCCGACTTGGTAATTAGATGGGGTTAAGTAATTTACACTTAACTAATCCGACTTGGTAATTAGATGGGGTTAAGTAATTTAGACCTAACTAATCTAAACACGGTAATTAGATGGAGTTAAGTAACCTATACTTAACTAATCTAAACACGGTAATTCGATGGGGTTAAGTTAAACACTTAACCAATCTAAACTTGGTAATTCAATGAGGTTAAGCAACCAATACTTAACCAACTTAACATGATAATTTAAAGGGGTTAAGTAACTTATAATTAACCAATTATACATGATGATTTGATGAGGTTAAGTAACCTATACTTAACCAATCTAACATGTGGACTTGATAGGGTTAGGTCACAAGACCTTTTGAATATACTTAACCCTTGTAGTATGATTAGTGGATGAGGTTAAGCTAACAAATACTTAACCAATCCGGATCGATGATCTAATGCGATTTAGATAATTTATGCTTAATCAATCTAACACGATAATCTGATAGGGTTAAGACAAACCAATACTTAACCAATTTGACTTGATAGGGTTAAGTCATGCACTTCTTGGTATGCTTAACCAACTTGTAGGGCTAAGCCTTGAACTTAAATACTTAGCCAATCTTGACATGATTCGTAGGTGAGCTAAGTCATGAACCTGAATGACAACACTTAACCCAATAGACAAAACCCTAGTGAGAGGAACTAGGTAGAAAATCGTGGTTAATCAAGGGTAACGGGGAAAAGAAGCTAAGTGGTAAACCTTAGTTAAGTATAACTAAGTAATAATTCTTAGCCAAGGACATGGGACTAGTTCATGAATGGATGAATAACCCGATATGGTAGGTCATCGCTTAAACACACGAGGAGGAGCAAATTACCCGACTAGGATAAGGGCTCCAACGAACTGGGTGGCGAAGCGGTAGCTTCGGGGGACGTGAGGGTACTCTTGGTATCCCTCTATGAGGTGGCAGGTGGTCCATGAAACCCGGCCTCACAGAGGTTAAGGTCTGCGATAGAAGAGCCAAGAGTATGCCTTGGTTGCTATGCGAGCGACCTAAAGACTGGGATGGATTAGCGTGGAGTCGACGATACTTGGTTTTGCCCTAGATAGCACGTCGCCGACTACCTACCATCTTTAGTCAATCGTGTACGAACGGAAAGGCAGGGAACCCCAACAGACCATGTTCTTGCTATCGAGTCATGGGTGAGGTTGGCCCATAGGAAAGTGGGGCTATAGTGGGGCCGGGATGTGGTTCTCATACATGATTTTTCTTGGATTGCCTTTCAGTAGTTGAGGGAGGGGTCACGTGGGACCATAGCCACGGATACAAAAACAGACCTTGATATCTGCATCAGCAGACGACTTAAAGCTCCCGATCGAGTTCCGTATTTCTTGATTTGCCCCTGCACGGAACTCGGATGGCACAGTGAGATACATGTGCGTCTAGACATGGAAAACGATTCACGATATATACGTGGGACAAAGGGCGTGGTTGACGGATGGCATAATCCCTAGTGGTCCTAGGTGGCCAAAACCCAAACCGAGACACGGAAATGTTCATTAGGTAGCATAATCCCTAGTGGTCCTAGGTGGCATAAATCCTAAGTGAACACGCGATAGTTCATGGTAAGAAAACATAACTAGATCAAGGGTAGCAGTCCAAAACAACTTCAAGGATAAAATGGTACTACGTTGAGGTGGTATAGATTTACATAGGAACGCCCGTACGGCCTACGGCAAAGGACTGAACTTATACATGGAAAGAAACATACGAGTTGGGAAAACCTACATATGTTATATATTAGGTTGACATGGACCATTACATGACATTGGGCAAGGGACATTCATAGTTAACACATGACGCGGGTTGGGATACAAGTACGAGAGGTGCAGAGCAAATATACATGATAAATACCTTGGGATGTTGTACATGATAGATACCGTGGGATGATATACATGATAGATACCTTGGGATAGTATACTTGATAGAAACATGACGATGTGACACCTTGATTTATCTTGACACCGTAGTTTATCATGACACCTTACCTTGCTACAGTAGTTCATCCAGTTATCTTGGTTTAGCTTATCTATCTTGTCGTCATCCTTATGTTTACTTTCAGTTTATGCATGTCATGTTACCTTTACCGTTTTTATACTGGAAGTAGATAGGACTTACCAGTCTTTATGACTGACCCCGTTTTCTTTCGCCTCTTTGTCTTCCGTTCCCCCCCCCCCTCCCCCCTAGGTTTTTAGGGAGGAAACAATGTTATTTAGTTTGGACTTCCTCTGCTTGAAGGTCATCATGCATGGCTTGGACTTTTCTTGGCTATGGCTACTTCACTATTTTATTTGGGGAATAATTTATGAAAAGGTTTTATGCTTCTTTACTATTGCAAGACAGGTATTCTGATGTAAAAGGCTTTAGACCTTATTTTATAAGGTAATGAAATTTGTTTTACTTCCGCTGTTTTATATATATGTTCTGTCTTGTAATATTTCTGTGCATGTTTACCTCGATAATGCTTCACCAAACCTAGTGCATTCCCTTTGTGAGTGACCCTAGCGGAGGTGGGGTGTTACAAAATTTGAGACGTGTGTTATATGGTAAATTATGACCATAATCTGTGCCATGTAAATTCAATGCAAACGTGGGGTATATGATCATAATGCGAATCATGACATCTATTTAGGCATGCAAACTTAGGCCAAATTTATAATTAGGCAAGATATGTTTATGAAACTTTAAGGAATGATTAAATCTGTTATATGGCCTAATCTGCTAGTTCTGTTATATTGCTTAATTTGCTAGTTCTGTTATATTGCATAATCTGCTAGTTCTGCTATAATCTGCTATATCTGTTCATATACCAAATCTGTCATCTGCTAAGTCTGCTGAAGATGCCTAAACTGTTATATGCTAAATCTGCTAAACTGCTTAATCTGCTGAATCCGTTAAGTCGCCTAATCTGCTAAATCTGTTATCTGCCATATCTGTTGAGTTGATATATTTAGTCTGTTATTGACATAATCTGAATTGGCTATAATTATGAAAATTGACATGTATATTAGGCGTGGGCATAAATGGTAAATTAATAATTAATTGGCCGCAAAGATAAACATGGCTGACTCGAGGTTAGAATTAGTTTGCGGCGTAATCCTGCCCGGAACCGCCCGGCACATCCAGTGGCCGCAAACAATAGGTTCTAATGTGAGAAGTTAATCATAACGTGCTTGAAACCCGAGGTTAGACTCAGTTTGCGGCAGAAATCTGCCCGGAACAAATCGGCCTAACCAGTAGCCGCAAACTGTCAGTCTAGTGTGAGAGGTCTGGGCATTAATATTTAATTAATGAAAATCTGAGATGAATATAATGTCTAAAACGTGTTGGGCGGATAGGGTTAAACCCACTAGACTGATGAGTTTAATAAATCTGTTCAGTGAATCGGTAGGCCCAATTACAAAGTTAGACAAATCTGTAAATCTGTTAAATCCGTATATCTGATCCGTTAGTCTAAAACTTGTCTGACCTGTGAACTAGTTGATCTGAATTCTGTATGTCTGAACTTGTTAATCTGAAATCTGTTAGTCTGAGGACACAAGGATAGGAGGGGAATTACTTGTGTCATCTGTTGTTTGGGACCCATATTAGTCAGTAACCCTTTCTGGTATCAAAACTTTGACCCAACAGTAGGTAGGTTCCGGGCACGCTTACTGAACTAATTATAAGCAGTTCATTCTGATAATGGCGAGGGGTGTTGATGGTGCGTTCCAACCGGGTCATGTGCGTGCATGGATCCCGGTCTGCCTCTGAGGATGTAAGACGCCGTGACATCTGTAAATAGGTCTGTGTCATTCAAAGGTTGCCACTTTAGGGAATGATACACCCTTCGGTGGGGTTGGCACAGGGTATTTATGTATTAGGGAGCCGATCGCTTGGGGTAGGGTTTTAGGGTACACTTAGTTCTGTCTGTTTCTGTTGGTACCGTCTGTTTCTGTTGGGTGGCAACACCTGTCTGTTTCTACGTGGTACCTTCTGTTCGGGTGGTAAAGGCCCAATTACTAGTGTACACCTTATGCTACATTCTGCTTCTGTCTGTTTCTGATCGGGTGGTAAAGGCCCATTACTAACGTGGAAATTATTCTGTACCTGTTTCTGTTTCAGTTTAGACATTAGGGTGACACCTAATTCTGTTATACTAGTATTGGTGCAGAGAAGTGTAAAGCAATAGCTTATATCATTCTGTTCTTCTGTCATATCTGCTACGTCTGTTACAGTTATCTCTCATCCAGTTTTATTTTCATGTCATGTTATTATTATCTGTTCATAACTGAAAATCACTGAACTTGCCAGACTTTTGTCTGACCCTTGTTGTTTCGCCTCCTTTCTTCCGTTTCTCCCCCCTCCCCCAGGTTTTGTAGAAGGGAATACTCTAGCTTGATCCAGATTTCTTCCGCTTGCAGTGCTTAAAGTATGGCTTGTCTTCTTCTGTGGGGATTATGATTTTAAACTATGCATTCTGAAGGCTTTTGTACAAGACTGATATTTTGTACTTGAATTCCGATATTGCGATTTGAAAGGATGTAACCAAGCTTCTGTTGAAATAAAGTTATAATTTTTTCAAGTACTGTTTTATCTGTCTTGTAAGTTTATGTTCTGTTTACTAAAATGCTCCACCAAAGTTAAGGCAGTCCCTTGTGAGTGACCTTAATGAGGGTGGGGTGTTACACGGGTGCTACTAAGCACCGTCTGCATCCTAGTATATATATATAACTAGAAAAAGAAATTTAGAGTGAGAAGTTCTCACCAATAGCTATTCCAATCATCTCGACTCTTCTTTTGTAGAAGTCTTCGTCGTTCTCGCCTTTCTTCACTTTCGTTGCCCGTAGCCACTACATATATAAAAATCGAATTTTTACTTCGCTATTCAATATATAAAGATTTTGCCTTTTTAATTCATCACTATAAAAATCACATTTTTATTTTGCTACTTATATAAAGATGATATTTTTACCATCTATAAAATATAAAAATCGTATTTTTATACTTTCCATACTGTAAAATCATATCTTTACATTGCTACTACTATAAAGATCACATCTTTATCACTCTACATTACATAAAATCATATTTTTATTCTTCTAAATCATATGAAGATTATTTTTTTCTTTTTTTCGCCATTTCAACAATAAAAATCCGACCTTTCTATATTTAAAAGTACGATCTTTCTATGTTTAAAAATACGATCTTTCTATGTTTAAAAATACGATCTTTCTATGTTTAAAAATACGATCTTTATATGTTTAAAAATACGATCTTTCCCATTCACAATCACTACCCTTTCCTAAACAAAAATCATAGCTCTTCGCTTTTACACTACAAAAATCATACCTTTATAAAATATAAACCTTTTTAATGCTATATAAAAACTGATTTATTTATATATAAAAACTAATTACTTTATATAAATAAAAGTAAATAAATACAAATAAAAACTTATAGGGGGAGGGTTTTCTCGCGATGCAGTGGCTGAAGGAGGAGGTCAAGGTGAAGGGGGAGGGTGTGGCATGGTTCGGGAGGGCACGGAGGGTTGAAGGGGGTTCGCTGGCCAGGTGGAGGCGGTGGGTGGTGCTCGCGCGCGCCTCGAGGTAAGGGGGGTCGGGTCTGGAGTCGGTCGCGGGGAGGAAGGAGAAGAAGGGGAAGATGGATGGGGCGCGGCACTCGACTGGAGGGAGGGGGGAGGAAGAAGCGGCGGCGGCACATCTAGGGAGTGGCGGCGCGTCGATCGGAGGAGCGGTAGCTCCTCCGTCTTCGTTCTTTTATTATTATTATTATTATTATTATTATTATTATTTGTTCTGAATCGAACTGAAGGGGGGGCAGAGGGATTTAAGGGGAGAGAGGTTTTATTTTTTTTTATTTTAATTTCAAAAAGTTGACTTTTACATACAACCTCTAAACGAGGCCCACCGCCTATTGTCCATAGCATTTCACCCCCATTCCGAACACAATGGGATATGTACCATAAGTTGATTCAACAGTTTCGATCAGTTTTCGTCAAAATCAACATATAACTCTATATATTGAATTTGAACGCGCATTTCAATTTACCGGGGTCACATACAAACTCTATAAATCACAGAAAAATATTTTCTAGCTTCGTATTGACGATACGGTCCTAACAAAACTAGTTTCGTCGAATTCTGAGACCGTTGGAAAAATGGCCATTTTCCAGTCGATTAAAATCAACTGAAACTGGTCAAGCGCGTTTTCCTTTGCCACGCTCACATATTGATTTGAAAAATTATGAAATTTAGAATCTAACAATAATTTGACATCACGGACCCAACAAAAGTGGTTTCGTCGAAATCCGAGGTCGTTTGCAAAATTCCCATTTTTAAGGGCCTGAATTCCATAGCGACTATTCAGAATTTTCAACTGGACATATCTTTTGATTCCCGCTATGAAATCTTGATTTTTCGGATTCGTTGGAAAGATATTCACAATTAGATCCTATCATTTTTGGTTTCACTAAAATCCGGTTTATTTTGCACCCGGTACATTCAATTGAAGTTTGAAATCGAATTATCGAACTACCGCGCCATTTTCAATTCCTTTTATAATTATATATAATTATTTATATTCTAACGACGACGTGTATAATATATACATTCGATTCTATTCAAAATAAATTTTCTGTCGATATTATTTAAAATAATTCATTTTAAATGATCAAAATTCGTTAAAATTGCCAAAATAAAATTTTCAAACTGGCCCGCAATTTCGGATTGTTACATCCACAGACCATGGATGACTTGTTTGTTTGATTGCTGTGTTGTGAAATTTGATTGTGTGATGTGGAATGAAATAAAATATTTTATAGTGGATAATATTTTATAGTTAAAAATATAATTTTTAACGTGTATACAAAATAAATATTTATAAACAAATCGGACGATTTGTTTATATACACTGATTTGACTGATATTGATTGGGACGATAAATTTTACACATCGCCCAACTGCACAAATAAAAATTTGTGTTTGTTGATTTGAAACCCCACACGGGCATTGGGATGATATTTGACGTACACTAATCCCGATTGTTTAGTTGTATGTCAATCGATAGGTTGACAGACTGTGTAAGCGTTAATTATTTATATTTAATGCATATGCGGTTGTGTGGTGCACTCTAGATAACGGATGATTATTTATCGTTGCGATTATATACATGTGTTGTAGAAAATCCATATAATTAACGTTATATGGTAATTGATTGGGCCTCATTCCAATTTAGAAAATAAATTCATGTGTTGAATAGAAAGTAAATTCATGTGTTGAATAAAAATACAAATTCATGTGTTAAATAGAATAAAAATATATATTCATGTGTTGAATAAAAATATAAATTCATGTATTGAATAGAAAATAAATTCATGTGTTGAATAAAAAAATAAATTCATGTGTTGAATAGAAAGTAAATTCATGTATTGAATAAAAATATAAATTCATGTGTTGAATAGAATAAAAATATATATTCATATGTTGAATAAAAATATAAATTCATGTGTTGAATAGAAAATAAATTCATGTGTTGAATTGAAAATAAATTCATGTGTTGAATAGAAAATAAATTCATGTGTTGAATAGAAAATAAATTCATGTGTTGAATTGAAAATAAATTCATGTGTTGAATAGAAAGAAAATTCATGTCTTGAATAGAAAGAAAATTCATGTGTTGAATAGAAAGAAAATTCATGTGTTGAATAGAATAAAAATATATATTCATGTGTTGAATAAAAATATAAATTCATGTGTTGATGAATATATTCCTTTGTTGAATAGAATAACGAAGTTATTAAAATATATAAAGCCGTGTTGGTTAGATATGCGCCATTTTGACGCGAACGATATTTATATCGATTATATTCGTTTTCATAATATATATAGAAAAGCAAGTGATTTCAAAATATAATGTTTTGAAAATATTATCATTTATATATATATCGATGATATGGAATATTCAATTTTGATTAGAAATTGAATAGGAAGTTGAAATCGTTTTGAAAACGAAGTTAAAACGATTTATAAAATACGTTTTGAATTGAAATCGACAAAATATATATTATATATAATATATATAATATAATGGCCTGAATATAACGCGCCGTGCTGCGACAGTTCGTGAATTTCGACCATTGACTTCGAATTGACGTTGCGGGAGATCCGACCGTCGGATTCTCCTAAATCCGGAACCGTTGGGTTTGTATCGAAAAGAGCTTTCTAACGAATATTAGAAATTAGAAATCTAACGGTTGGATTTGGAATTATGTCCAAATCAAATTTGGAAAAGGTCGCTGTAAGTGTTGTTCGATAGCTGTGGATGGAAATCGACTGTATGGGCCTTGATAAAATTATTAAAAATAGTAATAATTTGTGTAAAATCATTAGAAATGATTTGGGAAGAATTGGGATGAAAAACTCCATATTTGAAAAGATAAAAATAGATTTTTATCGAAGTGAACTAGTTTTGAACTAGAATTAAAATCAATTTATTTTTAAAATAAATAAATTGAATTTGAAAAAGGGGTTTTAAAAGTAACCAGAATTTCCAATAATTGAATTGGAATGGATTTGAATCGAAATAGTCTTTGGAATATTTCGATGTTGGATTTCGTGATTATACAGATATTGTTATGGAAATTTGAAAGATATATTTATATCGTTATTTCCAATACGGTATCTGTTGGTCGTAGAATTTGGTATTGAATATAAGCCGATATATTTTCTATTCAGAGCCTTGTATTTAATATCAAATGGGATGTGGGTTTGTCGTGAGTGGTGTCTTCATTAACACTCTTCTTAAACCTTGTTGAGAAAAAAAATTAAATCTTTTTATTTAGATTTAATGAAGTGTACCAATTAAATGGTATTTTATTGGAATTGAATTTGAATTGATTTTTGGGTTTATCGTGAATGGTGTTTTAAATAACACTTGTTCTTTAACCCGATAATTAATGAATGTGATTTTGGGTTTATCGTGAACCATGTTTTAAAGGACATTGGTTCTTTAACCCAGTTAAGGACATGATATATGGTTTCCCAAGTTAAACAATCGTTGATATTGATTTTTGGGAAGATTAAAACTAAGTGGAGTTTTAATGAATCTTTAATTAGATTGAAATGGTCGAGAATGGAGTATCACCAGTTTTTCTCCAGGCGATAGTTAAATCTTTAATTAGATTTGAACATAAAATGGTAATTGAATTTACCGATAACACCGTGGTGTTAGATATGAAGTATGACCAGTTTTACTTCATGGGATGAATAGGTTGGGATTGGGAAATAAAATAAATGATTACTTCAGTGTGGTTCGCTGATCCCGACTAGTTTGAATTGATATTCAAAAGAAGATTAAAGAATAAATTTAAAGAATTTTTCTTTGATAAAATTAATGGGAATCTTTCCCAAAGTATAAGAATATTTGAATAAAAGAATATTCTGAATTGGAATGAGGCGTATGTTGTGTTTGTGTAACACTTGTTTATTATATACGCGAGTTATTCAGATAGACCGGGTTTATCCCATTCTGAATAACTGATTCGACGTGGTGTCGAGGATGAAGACGGTGGCTGAAGACCGGAGGTCTTCACGTCGTTTGGGTAATTACTGATGATCTTGATTGGGCCATACACCCAAGAGGAGGGAATCAGTTAGTGATCGTCCAGACGTACTTAGAGGTTTATGGATATGCGGGGTACTAGGTGCTTTCGGTTTCGTTCAGACCCAGAACGAACTTGTAAATGGACTGTGTGTCTGACATTGGATTTTATTCTGTGTGATTGATTTCTATTAAATATATATCTGTTTGGCGGCGGAGAATTTATCCTCTTGCTTAACGCCCTTCTCTGAGACGTACGAGCTCGGGGGTTATATATTGATGGATACCAAACGCATGGAGTGAATTGCCTATGTGGCATGCCTAAGTGGCAAATGATCAAGGCTTCTGTTGAAAAGCAATGTCTTGTGGGTGATGATCAAAACACGTCCTTTCTGGCATAGCTTTGTGTAGCGTTGATTCGCGAGCCTCACACCCCGGTAGTGGACTAGAAACGGGAGAGGACTTCAGGGAGGGCATGCGTTTCCTTCTAGCTAGAAGTGGCGTCAGTGGTTTTACACGCCTTGACGAGTTTGACTTATGTGGTTGTTGCTGTTGCAAGGCGCCTAGGATATATCGGTCGATCCGGGACCGATGGAGTCATTGGAGTCATTCACACCCCAAAGGGTGGGGAAACGCAGTGTTTAGGCATTTTAATCCACATCGGTGGACCGGCCCTGACGATCTAAAGACTTGCCTGCGCGCTTGCCTGAGACACGGGCTAGAGCGTCTCGAATTCGGTGGAGGACGATCCCTTGCCTCGGTTCAAAGATGGAAATCCGTCTTCCAATATGTGACTTTGCGGTTTTGATTGTAGAGCCTAGTATGGCGACATAGTGGGATGGGGCACTTATGCCGTCTATGATTGATACTTATGATTGAAATTGTTTTGGCACTATACACTTATAGTAATAATAAAAGATGAAATTTAGTGTATCAAGCATTCTTTGGCTATTATAAGGTAAAACCCTATCCTCCGGCTTGTGTTGCATTGTGTGATGGGACCCGGGTCTTATAATAGTTTCATTGTTCTTTATTTAGCATTGCGCTGTTGTATTATGCACTGGTATTCTAGGGAGGAAACCTGTTCCGTGTTATACGGCGTGGTCCCTAGATTTACCTAACTTTAAAATAAAGATTAATAATTGTTTTAGTTCTCACACCAGTCACATGACTGACCTGGAGTTTATTGTTTTAACCTAAACTTTGGGTGCCCTTATTTTGACACGGACAGCTAGTAGTTTTGGTTTTGCAGATTTATATTCACAGGAACCTGGTTTACAGCTGGGATGATATCTGGAAAGCTCTACATCCGTATATCTCTTTCAGTTGTGTATTGTATTGTTTTTCCGCTGCGATGTATTTAAATGTAATTTAAATCTCTGATATTTAGTGAATGTGTAATATTTATTTATACTATGTATATTCTTGTATTCTGATGAAATTGTTGTAATTAACAATGAAATGTTCTTCTGTTTGCGTTCCGGTGTGGCTTGTTCTCACTTCAATCTGGGCTTTCCTTGCCGGGGAAGTTCTGTATGTAATAAAAATTCTCAATCTTATTGCCAAGTGATATTTAATTTAATTCTCGATATTTCGAGGATGGATATATATCATTTCAATCCAGATCATTTCAACCCGTGTTCTTAATTTATTTTAAATCGATTAATCCCAGGTTTATTTGATGCTCGTGACATCTAGCGAAAAATGGGATTAATTGGCACAAATAAACTTGTAGTAATGATATACATAATGACAGAACATTCCAGTGTCAATATCAGTTTAACAGTTAATTTCAAATCAAGGCGTTCATCACAACCATTTCATTCAAATGGTAAATACTAAATCGTATCACTGGTTATAAGGTTCGAGATTTTCAATTAGAGATTTAATTTAATTAAAATAGCTAATTTTCAATCTAAATTTTTACATTAACACATTTGAAGGTCAGTTTAAGCAACAGATCAACAATAAATCACAACCCGACAACCAAAATTATTTCATAATTTAATTTAATAAATATGAGAACAATTCAGTTAACTCTGAGCGAGAAATTCACTCACCTTTGGATTTTTAATTGATCGAACATCCAACCAAAGCCCAAAAGTTTTCAGTCTCCAAACGCATCCAAATCAGTACCAAAACGTCAGCGATTTCATCACGATCCCAACGCAACAAACTGCGCCCAAATCTGAGTTCATATGCATAAGTTATTAGCATTAGAAAATACTATATATATATATATATGTATATAATTTAAATAAAATATTAATATAATTATCACGTCAACACCCAAAATCCTTCTACCCGTTCCCCTTCGAATTTTCTACAGTACGAATGCGTAGAATCCATATACATCGCGCCTTTGACCACCAATTGCCATCAACTCCGTCCATGATAGCCACTCCAACCACCAGCATTCAGAAGCCCTACTCCAGGCGCACCTACCCCGCCAAGCACGGCACCTCTGGTGACCTCCTCCCCAGCCGGCGACGAGGTAAAAAAATGGGTTTTTCGAACCCAAAACTTGATTTTCAGGCAATCTAATTGATGATAGATGACAAGACGAAGCTCGTTGCGCTCCAAGCAGTGATCCGAACAATACCAAGATTCTGGTTTCTTTGATTAAGCCCTAAATCAAAAAAACCCCAAGTCGACGACTAGGGTTTCGCAATTTCAGATCTTTGACCACAAATTCTGGAAAATCTGGTTACTACATGTCTAAATAAATCATAACAGAAGTTTCGTGTTATTTAGAGCTTCGAATTGATATATAATTTGCTAGGTTTCATGGATATTTGAATTTAAAGTTAGAATTTTTATTTGAACTAGGGTTTGGGAATTTGATTTCTACCAATAAAGGAAAAAAAAATTGACTGAGGAAAATTATACGTAGTAAAGAATGGGCTGAGGAGGAGGAAATGAATTTTATTTATATTTATATAGAAGGTCCAATATGAAAAAAAAATTATCATATTACATTGATTCCTTTCACGTTTTATTCCGTATGATCAAATGAGAAGTTCGATTTTAACGAAATTTGAAACTCTACAATAATTCACCGTTCCGGATCAGATGGAACTGATTTCGTCGAATTCCGAGATAGTCGCCAAAATAGCTAAATTTTGCAGTTAATTAATAAATAAAATATTCAGTTATTTGTTTACTCATTTTAATTCAGTTTAAATATTTATAAAACTCCATTTTAATCCAATTACACTTAAATAAATTTTTTAATAAATCGATTTAACAAATTTTAAGTTCCCAAATTTGATTATTTTGAATTTAAATTTCAAATGCAATTACGGATAAATGAACACAATTTATCTTCAATTATTCTAATATTTACTCAAAATTCCACCATTTAACAAGTAAATTTTGAATTCCAATTATAAATTAAACAACTAAAATTTATTTAGTTATTAAATATTAAATTCCAAATTATGACATTGCTGAATATAAACTCAGTTTAAAATCCGTCTATACTAAATTCAAGCCATCATCATTATTAAAATCAATCAATTTTGTTTTTTTAACCAATATTATAAAATTTATATATTTAAATGTGAATTTAAATATACAGAAAATTATTGGGTGTTACATTCTCCCACACTCAAATCTTTTCATCTCGAAAATGGAATGAAATAAGGTATTGAGCACATATATACTTCCAAATCCATAACTTATAAAATAGCATTTATGAAATAAGTTATCGATATATAAAATCTCATAAATTTTCTAACTCCTGAAATCATAGAAAATTTCGGCAGCATCTCCTCTATACGGAGAGGTCCTGAAAATCACAATATCAGTATATAAACTCAAATATACATCTCATCACACGATAAGGCATCCCAAATAATGGGGAATAATATACGTATAACCACAAAACTATATAACACAAATATTCAATGTATGAGAGTTACAAATTTCAAACAACAATAACTATGGTCAAATTATCAAAACTAAACTAGCTCAAAATCATCCATATTTATATCAAGATTCGGGTCATTTTAAATTGAGCTCTGATACCAACTGTAACGACTCGGCATTTTGACTGCCTCGAATCGGTAATTAAATCAACTCAAGATGCTCAAAACGGCGACTCATTATATAGCTTACACGGGTTTAACTGAATAATTACACACAATCACATGCACGAAAGAAACAACATAGGAAATTATATTCGAAATATCAGAGTTTTATACAAAATAGAACTTTGCTATACAGCAGAAGTACTCGTACATAACTTTCAAATGGATAAAACTCTGATATTTTGAATAAAAAATCTGACATTATTTCTTTCGTGTATGTGATTCTGTGTAATTATTCTGCTAAACCCGTGTAAGCTAAATAACAAGTTAAACAAATTTTATTCATGTGATTTTATCGAGATTTGCTAACATGAAATAAGTTTAATCCTGACTTGGGTGTTTATTGTTTTGCATGGAACGCTCGGGTCAGGTCCTAAGTGTTCCAGATTAAAGATTTTCAGCTCGCAAAACTGGAGAGGAACGTGAAGACACAACACGCATACACGCGTGCAAGCCCGACTACAACTATGAACTTGTATTCTTTTAAAAATTCATGTATATATTTTATATTCCTCCGCTGTATAAAAATAAAAATATTGTATTAACTCTGATATTATTTTGTATAAATTCCGCTGTAAGTTATGGTTATCTTTTCTGTGTCTGTGATTTTGTGTATATTTTCTATTTAAACCCGATAAGCTAATAACAAGCTGTCGTTTTGAACGCTCAGAGTTGGTTTAATTATCGACTTGGAGCAGTCAAAAAGGCACATTATTTGTCGCTTGAAAATAATTCTGGGGATGATCGCGACATCACAGATATTTATTTTCAAGTTTTGGAAATGGGATGACTATATCTATCTAGTATATATCGGTCTTCATATATACGTTGATTAGGCATATATTCAAAATCCGTACATATTAAATAGTCTGATCTCGACATCAATAAAGTACTCAAAACGCTTATCATAAATTGTATTTCAAAAATAATTACGTTTTTCAAAATGATTTATTAAATTCCAAAATAATTTATAATTTCAAAATACGCTCTCTCTTCAGTAATCCTTGTGATAATTTCATTCATTCTAGAGTATTTCTACTCTATCTCTAATGAGTTTCTAACCCCGATAAGCCAAGCTTTGTCAAACCAAAGCTCTGATACCAACTGTAATGACTCGCTATTTTTAACGTCTCGAATCGATAATTAAACCGACTCCAGACCCTCAAAACGTCGAATCGTTATTTAGCTTACATGGTTTAATGGAAATTACACACAGAATCACATAACAGAAAATAATTAGCAGAAAAATTATCATATAAGTATATCAGAGTTTACAAAATTTTCTATACAGTAGAAGAATAAGTTATATACAAGAATTTAAACGAATAAAAAGTTTATGGTTTGTCGAGCCTTGCGCGCACATATGCATCTTCACGTTCCTCTCCAGTTTTGCGAGTTGAAATCTAAAATCTGGAACGCTCGTATCTAACCCGAGCATTCCATGCAAAACATAAAACACTCGAGTCAGGATTAATCTTTATTCAAGTTAAACAATGTCAATAAAACTGAATATAATAATTAATTCTAACATCAAATGTAAACAGTTGTGTAGTATTTGTTCTTACCAATGTGTAGTGTTTGTTCTATATCGTCCTAAGTCTAAGTATAACATTTGTTCAATCTAGTTTAACTAGGTACAATCTTGTGTAGTATCCGTTCAAAACAAGTTAATATCGGTGCTTAACAATATTTCGAAATGCATACAATATACATATACAGCACAGGTTTATGTGTATTCGTACCTAGGTTGCATGAAGCAAGAAGTTATATCATCAAAAATCAAGACATTATTATATCATGGACAAAGATCGGCGAATAAAACACCAAGTACATAGCTGAAAGTAGTACTAAGATATGCACAACATGGACATGTGACAAGGGCTTAAGTGCACAGTGCACCAAAAATATACAGCATAGGCAATGGATGCTACACCACTTTAAATGGTAATACGACTAAATATGCAAGACCATTTTGTCCATATTAAAAGCCAGTACGTGTGGAAAGGACCAAGAATTTAGTGGTTAACAAAAGACCATATACCACATGCAAGTGGAACCAAAAATGCAGACCAAACCACATCAGGCAATGGTATAAACATAATTATTGTGGTCTAATTGAAATGCATGTTTTCAGTTATAAGGAAAAGAAGTGGCTACAAGTTCACAAGAAGGGGCTGCATACATAAAACAACAAGCAACAGTGACAAGAACACAAATAGATAATCAAGATATATGAATATATGTTCATATACACATAGACATCAACTGCATGTCATGTTTCAAGGCAAGCAACAAAAGAAACAACACAAAGCAACCAAGATTCAATTATTATACTAGTTTATATTGATATCAATCAACTTGAGCAGAGTTTAATCATGAGAAAATATCACCTTTGGTGACGTCGAAAGGGGGCGCAGCTGTTGCGTTGGCTCCGATCGACGGTGCTGGAAAGTGTAACACCCCACCTCCGCCAGGGTGACTCTTGCAAGCACTCTGACTTTGGAGGGGTGTTTGAATCAGGTAAACATGCATAATGATATATCAAGGCAGAACAAGAACATATGTATATATGTAAACAGAGTAAATATCATAGATAAAACAGCGGAAGGTTTTTAAACCATTTCAAAACAAGTCTGTTACATCATAATGTCACCTTTCCAAATAAACAAGTCTAGATAAAACCACATCAACTGAACAAAAACTGAAATACATAAATACTAATCCCCAAAAGAAGTGATCATGTCCAAACCGTACATGGGCTAAATCCCACAAGCAAGCAGTCAGAAATCCAGCTAAGCTCCCGTATTCCCTCCCTGAGAAACTGGGGGGGGGGGGGACGGAAGAAAAGAGGCGAAAGAAAACAGGTCAGTCAAAAAGACTGAGTAAGCCCTACTACAATCAATGTAAACTGATAAAGTTAACTGGTATGAGCAGCAGGGATGAGCATAAGGATAACAACATACTAGCATGATGATTAACTAACAAGGTAGAAAAGGTGTCATCGCATAATCAGGATTAAGGTTTTGCACCACAGGTGTACTAGCAAACTAACATGACTTGAATAAACAAGTATTGATCCCTTGGCCCATGCTTTGGCCCAATAACTTGAAATGACCCTAATACAAGGTCCAACCCCATGGTTTAGTCGATCGGCTCCCTAAGCCTAACTCATCACGTGTTGGTGTCAATACGGCCCAAACATAACTGTAGTCGAACTGTGCCGGGTCCACCCTTCGGGTGTATCAAGCCCTAGGGTGTCAACCCCTGGACACCATGAACATGAGTGCACAGTCCCGATCTACTGGTACCCGTGCATGTTTTCTCCGGCTACGGACTATGTGCACGACCAGAGTCCGCCCGGAACTACACCGGCGTACCACCCTGCCGTCGCTTTTGGTCGCTTACCTCCAGCCCAGTAATCGTGCCCCCACCCTAGCCTAGTCCCTAGGGTCATGATGATACTAACTTGGGATTACTGTTGGAGTGGGCCCCCATTGCTAGGATTTTCTAGTGGGTTAAATACGGTTTAACCCTCTTGCTAATCATGGATTAACTTGGTTAAGTGTAACGATGAGTTCACGACTTAACCCCGATTAATCTACCGAGCCCAAATTGGTTAAGTACTAAGTGGACCATGACTTAACCCTAATCATGAAGCATTAATTAATTTAATGCGCCTTAACCTCTCACATTAGACCTTGTTGTGGTTACTAGTTAAGCCGGGCGGGTCCGGGTAGCTTTACACCACAACTTGGTCTAACCCCGGGTCCAAGGTACAACATGACCAACTTCTCACATTGGGTCCTATTGTTTGTAGCAACTAGTTAAGTCGGTCGGTTCCGGGTAGATTTACGCTACAAACTCAACCCAACCTCGAGTTGGCCACACTTATCTTTTCTAAGTGTCATGTCCATCATGTTTCCAAAACATGTTACAAATTTTCAAGCAATTGGGTAGAACTAACTTAATAGGTAAATTCCCAATGGGTAGACCTAACTTAATAGGTAAATTCCCAAGCTTATGTTTTTATGTCTTTTACTTTTACCCAACCCCAAACGCAATCCCATCGCTTACATATCGCAATAGCGCATAAAGGATAGAAAGAGGGAACTTGGCATAATCATGACATAAAAGGTGTTGAAGCCACAAGTTTAACATGGTGACATATGAGATGTTCATGTGTTCATACACTTGCATATTACATTCTTAGGCCTCATAAAATGAAACTTGGCATATTCATGATACATGGTGCTAAATGACATGTAGAAATGGCCATAAGTTCGCATTTAGCCTCACATGCAAGTTATCCTAAGTGATATGATAACTTACATGTTGCCAAAATGCAACCTTTGGCATAAAGCTTAAAGCTTTATGTTCACATACTCAAGTTAAGCTTGCATAACATGATAACATGAACCATATGATCATCCCAAACTTGCATAACATAACTTGCATATCATATGACAACTTGCATATCAAACTTGCATAACATAACATGATGAACTTGCATATCATATCATAGCATACTTGCATAACATGATAAACTTGCATATTATAACATAACAAGCTTGCATAACATGATAATCTTGCATTTCACAACATAGTAAACTCGCATATAAACTTGCATATCATACATTTAACTTTAGAGTTTAAGTATGAAAGTAGAATAGGGCTTACAATGCTTATGAGAACTCAAATGAGTGTAGCAAATGTAAGAACACCCTTATGCAACCAATTAAACCCCAAAATGCAAGCAAAATTGATCAAAACTCTCTCTTTATGATGCAAAGATAGAAACTTGACTTGAATGCAAGCTAAAGATGATCATACAAGTCTAAAAACACTTGTATGCATGGAAAAATCTCATAAGAATTTGTTTAGGAATTTTATGAAGAGAGTGGAGGCCATGAGAGGATTGATTTTGCCATAATTTAGTTGTAGGATAGATTAATGATGATTTAGGGTAGGTTAGGGTCTTATTTATAGATTAGGCAAGTGTTTTAGGCCATAGGATTAAACCCTAGTTCCAATCTCAGCCCTCAAAACCGAATCTGGCCCCCAAGCTCAACACAAACCCAAAATGGTGCACCAGGCTAAACAGCCCGTCTGAGCCAAGTCGACAGCCCAGTCGACAGGGCTGTCGACTTGGTCTAACCAAGTCGACTCCCAAGTCGACAGGGCTGTCGACTTGGGGTGTTCTGGCGGGATTTTTCCCGCCTGGCCCAAACTGGCCCAATTTTTCAAATTCATGTTTGAATTTGAAATCTGTTTTTACTTTGGAATTTTCTGAAAACTTCGTTGGGCCTTAATCGGGTCATACGGACTCCGATTTTCGAAAACTCGGACTCTATTTCGCGTATTTTTCCGAGACGAACGCAATGGCATAGCCCGTTTCCCTTGATTCAGACTTTAGAATTAATTTCTGCCTCGATTTCTGTCATAACAGGTTATTGAAAATACGGGTTGTTACATTCTTCCCTCCTTAAAGGATTTCGTCCCCGAAATCTTCAAGTTAGGAAGAACGTATCCTACCATCCAACATCCATCTACTCAAAACATCATCCACGAGCAATCATTGTCCTTACAAGATTCTAAATGTTGTATGAACATATGCAAAGGTGTGTGTATATGTACCTATCTAATGCAAATATCATCAATGCAGATTATGTTAGTGAAATGAATCCATATGTATGCAATTCCTAACATAATGTATAACATCTATATGTGTGCACATCACATACATCCATATGCAACATCCATGTGATAACACAAAAATTTCCATCCATGAATAAGCATAAACACTCATGCATATGCAATATGAGGAGTGTGTGAGCCGATCTAGTGCCTAACGTGTATAATGCATCCACGAGTAACCACTTGCAAACACTTGCAACCACTTGCAGCCATCAAGCATAACATGTTTCAAACACATGTTTCATCCAAAGGGTTTCTACCTAAGGTTCTCATGACAAGATTAACACGATAAACTAGATAAACATGGATAGCAAAGAGAAAGATATGCTAATCAAAGAAAAGAGATTGAGAGTGTACCCTCAAAAAGGAATGGATAAAGCCCACGCATCTTCTCCTCGGTTTCCCAAGTTGCGTCTTCTTCGGCTTCACCCCATTGAACCTTCACCAATTTGACCTCTCGATTCCTTAGCTTCTTGGTCTCCGTTCCCAAGATACGAATCGGAGCTCTCCTTAAGGTAGCCTCTTTCTCCACTTCCACATCTTCCAGAACACTCGGCTCAACAACCTCTGCTGATTCATGTAAACACTTCCGGAGATGCGAGACATGAAAAACATCGTGTACTCCGGCAAGCTTCTCGGGCAACTTCACTCTATAAGCCATTTGCCCGATCCTCTCTATAATAGGGAATGGTCCAACAAACCTCGGTGCCAACTTCCCAACGGCTCCAAATCGGACCACATTCCGCAAAGGAGAAACCTTCACGAAAACCATATCCCCAACATCGAACTCCAAATCAGTCCTTCGCTTATCAGCATAGGATTTCTGTCGGTCTTGGGCCGCTTTCATCCGTCTCCGAATCAACTCGATCTTCTCGGATGTATCTCTGATCAGATCAGGCCCAAGTATAAGCTTATCTGTAGTCTCCCACCAACATGTAGGCGACTTGCACGGCCTCCCATATAAAGCTTCAAATGGTGCCATCCCTATGCTTGCCTGATAACTGTTATTATATGCAAACTCAACAAGAGGAAGATGGTCTTCCCAAGTACCACCAAAATCCAGAATACAAAGCCTCAACAGATCCTCGAGTACCCTATTCACCCTTTCGGTTTGACCGTCCGTCTGTGGGTGATAAGCAGTACTTAGATTCAACCTCGTGCCCATAGCTTCTTGCAAGCTATTCCAGAATTGACTTGTAAAGATTGGGTCACGGTCATTGACAATACTAGAAGGGACTCCATGAAGTCTCACAATCTCACGAAGATATACAGACGCTAGCCAAGATGCGGTCCTCTTGCTCTTCACCGGAATAAAATGAGCACTCTTCGTAAGTCTATCCACAATAACCCAGATGCTCGTATTTCCTTTCCTTGACCTCGGTAGCCCATCAATAAAGTCCATGGAAATACTCTCCCACTTCCAAAGTGGAACGTCTAGAGGATGCAATAGCCCACCGGGCTTCTTCGACTCGGCCTTAACTTACTGGCAAATGATACATCTAGAGACAAACTCTGCCACATCCTTCTTCATCCCAGGCCAAAAGAAAATGCGCTTCATATCTTTATACATCTTATCTCCGCCTGGATGTATAGTCAACTTAGAGCGATGCGCTTCCTCAAGAACTTTTCTTACCAAATCTTCTACCATGGGAACACATAGCCTTCCGTCTCTTCTCAGCCAACCCTTGTCATCAATAGAATATCGAGCGAGATGACTAGACGTCTCTCCTCGAATCATCTTATCCATAATCTCAACTATCTGAGGGTCTTCTTTCTGCGAAGCCCCAACTTGATCAAGAAGGGTAGGTCTGAGTTCCAGAGATACTAAAGAACCGGTCATCGACTCAACCGCCAAAGAGAAATCAAAGGTTGCCACATACTCTAAATTCTTCATCTCAACGAATAGAGGACTTAGGGTCAACCTTCTTCTACTTAATGCATCAGCTACCACATTTCCCTTGCCAGGGGTATAAGCTATCTCAAAATCATAGGACGCCAAGAATTCCATCCATCTTTGTTGCCTCAGATTCAGATCCTTCTGAGAAAAGAGATACTTCAATGACTTGTGATCGGTATAAAGCTCAAATCTTTCACCCAGAAGATAATGGCGCCAAGCCTTGAGTGCATATACTATTGCTGCCAACTCTAAGTCATGAGTGGGATAATTCTTCTCATGCACCTTGAGTTGTCTACCGCCAAAGCATATCACTCTTCCTTCTTGCATCAGAACAGCTCCTAACCCCGTGCCACATGCATCGGTGTATACTGTAAATAACTTCCCTCCATCGGGCAAAGCTAGAACAGGTGCTGATGTGAGGGCTCTCTTGAGCTTTTGAAAAGCAAGCTCGCATTCTATGCTCCAAGCAAAAACTAAATTCTTCTTCGTCAATTTAGCGAGAGGAGCGGAAATCTTCGCGAAGTCCTTGATGAACTTCCGGTAAAAACCTGCAAGACCTAGAAAACTTCTCACTTCGGTTGCATTCCTTGGAGTCTTCCAATCCTGAACTGCAACTACCTTAGCAGGATCCACCGCTAAGCCTTGCTTAGATACTATATGCCCAAGGAATCTGACTTCCCTTCTCCAAAAGTGGCACTTGGAGAACTTGGCCTTCAACTGATGCGCTCTAAGTGTATCCATCACCTCCATGAGATGCCTTGCGTGCTCTTCCTCATCCTTAGAGAAGATCAGAATATCATCTACGAAGACCACGACAAACTTGTTCAAGAACTCCCTGAACACCCTACTCATCAAGTCTACGAAATATGTGGGTGCATTAGTCAAGCCGAACGGCATGACAAGCCATTCGAAGAATCCATCTGGAGTCCTGAACGCAGTCTTGTCTATACTATCTTCAGCTACCCTGAGCTGATGGAATCCAGTAGCAAGATCAAGCTGAGAGAAAACAGAAGCACCTACAAGCTGGTCAAAGAGATCATCGATCCTCGGTAACGGGTGGCTGTTCTTCTTAGTCAGCTTATTCAACTCTCGATAGTCAACACAAAGTCGGAGAGAACCATCTGCCTTGGTAGCAAATACCACAGGCGCTCCCCATTCAGATATACTTCGTCTAATGAAGTTCTTTTCAAGCAACTCTTTCACTTGCTTACTTAGCTCCCGTCTTTCACGCGGAGCCATGTGCCGAACAGGCAAAGAAACAGGCTTTGCATTATCCACCAGATAAATGCGGAAATCAATCTCTCGCTTAGGGGGCAACCCCCTAACTTCATCGAAAACATCCAGATACTCTCGAACCACTCTCACAGACTGAAGAGTCTCCATTGACGAGTCGAGTGATTCAAAATAGCACAACATGACGGGACCTCTCGGATCACAAGAAATCTCTAGGGTGTTTCCGAGGCGAGTCACGAGCCTCACAACCCTATGCTCACAATCAAGAATGGCTCCATGTCTGGACAGCCAATCCATGCCCAATATCAATCCGTATCCCCTAAAACCAAGAACATAAGCACTGCACAAGAACTCTACACTCAGTATAGAGATCCTCAAATCCCCACATATCATAGACAAATGGGCGGAACCCCCAATAGGATTTGAGACACAGACGGGATCATCTACCAAGCTAGTAATAAGGTGCAAACTATCAACAAGATCAGATGAGATAAAGCTATGCGACGCACCAGAATCAAACAAGGTACGAACTGGAAAATCAGAAATATATACAAGGCTCTCAACAGAAATACTACCTCGATCGGGAACTGGAGCGGTACTGAGAGCATGAACTTGCCCTCCCGGAGGTCCAACACGCTGAGCCTGTCCCTGGCCTTGCCCCCGCTTCTTCGGGCAATCCTTACTGAAATGTCCAGTATCACCGCAGAAAAAGCATTCGCCATTCTTCCTTTTTCTCTTCTTACAATCTTTAATAAGATGCCCAACTGAACCGCAGTAATGGCACTTCCCCTTGACGTTCTTGCCCTTGTTGTTGTTCCCCTTGTTGCCTTGGCCCTTGTTCTTGTTCTGATTGCCTTGACTGCTTTGACCACTTGGATTTCCCTGATTTCCTTTTCCCTGGGAATCAGTCTTCTTGGCTTGAGTATCATTCCCCTTGATCTCTTTCTTGACATCTCCCTGAAGTAACGCCATATCAACCAGGCTCTCAAACGTGGCCCCATGGGGAATATGTGACATAGCCAGTCCCTGCAACGGCTCATTCAATCCTCTAGCAAAACGAAGGGCCTTCTTCTGAGGAGTATTCACCATATCCAAGCCAAAACGAGCTAACTGATTGAACTTGTTCACATATTCTTTGACAGACATATCTCCTTGTCTCAAAGTTATGAACCTCTCCATTTGCAGATTCTCCTCAGCAGAAGATAGAAACTTAAGCATGAACCTTGCCCTGAAATCGGCCCAAGTCTCAACAGGCCTAGTACCATTGGTGACTTCCCACCAATAAGCGGCTTCATCCTTCATGAGCCAAACTGCCAACAAGACCTTCCTCTGATCGTCTATCCCAAAGATAGCAAATAAATCCTCGGTCTCTTTCAACCAATTTCTGGCCTCTACAAAAGTCTCAGTGCCTTGAAAATTCTTGCCACCCATTGCTTTGAAATCTTTGCAAGTCTTTGTGAAGCCAGCTTGAGGATGCTGAGGGGGAGGAGGAAGAGGAACCTCAGCGACAGGAGGAGGAGGAACATTAGCAACAGGAGGAGGAATATTAACTATTGGAGGAGGAGGAGGAGGGACATCTGCGGGGCCGGCTTCGGTCGCCCTAGCCTCCAAAAGTCTCCTATACCAAACAGGTACGTGCACTCCCTCCGGAATAGCAAAATTATCGGCCATGCTGAAAACGAAGCCGGCCCCGCAGATGTCCCTTGGCCCATGCTTTGGCCCAATAACATGAAATGACCCTAATACAAGGTCCAACCCCACGGTCTAGTCGATCGGCTCCCTAAGCCTAACTCATCACGTGTTGGTGTCAATACGGCCCAAACATAATTGTAGTCGAACTGTGCCGGGTCCACCCTTCGGGTGTATCAAGCCCTAGGGTGTCAACCCCTGGACACCATGAACATGAGTGCACAGTCCCGATCTACTGGTACCCGTGCATGTTTTCTCCGGCTACGGACTATGTGCACGACCAGAGTCCGCCCGGAACTACACCGGCGTACCACCCTGCCGTCGCTTTTGGTCGCTTACCTCCAGCCCAGTAATCGTGCCCCCACCCTAGCCTAGTCCCTAGGGTCATGATGATACTAACTTGGGATTACTGCTAGAGTGGGCCCCCATTGCTAGGATTTTCTAGTGGGTTAAATACGGTTTAACCCTCTTGCTAATCATGGATTAACTTGGTTAAGTGTAACGATGAGTTCACGACTTAACCCCGATTAATCTACCGAGCCCAAATTGGTTAAGTGCTAAGTGGACCATGACTTAACCCTAATCATGAAGCATTAATTAATTTAATGCGCCTTAACCTCTCACATTAGACCTTGTTGTGGTTACTAGTTAAGCCGGGCGGGTCCGGGTAGCTTTACACCACAACTTGGTCTAACCTCGGGTCCAAGGTACAACATGACCAACTTCTCACATTGGGTCCTATTGTTTGTAGCAACTAGTTAAGCCGGTCGGTTCCGGGTAGATTTACGCTACAAACTCAACCCAACCTCGAGTTGGCCACACTTATCTTTTCTAAGTGTCATGTCCATCATGTTTCCAAAACATGTTACAAATTTTCAAGCAATTGGGTAGACCTAACTTAATAGGTAAATTCCCAATGGGTAGACCTAACTTAATAGGTAAATTACCAATGGGTAGACCTAACTTAATAGGTAAATTCCCAAGCTTATGTTTTTATGTCTTTTACTTTTACCCAACCCCAAACGCAATCCCATCGCTTACATATCGCAATAGCGCATAAAGGATAGAAAGAGGGAACTTGGCATAATCATGACATAAAAGGTGTTGAAGCCACAAGTTTAACATGGTGACATATGAGATGTTCGTGTGTTCATACACTGGCATATTACATTCTTAGGCCTCATAAAACGAAACTTGGCATATTCATGATACATGGTGCTAAATGACATGTAGAAATGGCCATAAGTTCGCATTTAGCCTCACATGCAAGTTATCCTAAGTGATATGATAACTTACATGTTGCCAAAATGCAACCTTTGGCATAAAGCTTAAAGCTTTATGTTCACATACTCAAGTTAAGCTTGCATAACATGATAACATGAACCATATGATCATCCCAAACTTGCATAACATAACTTGCATATCATATGACAACTTGCATATCAAACTTGCATAACATAACATGATGAACTTGCATATCATATCATAGCATACTTGCATAACATGATAAACTTGCATATTATAACATAACAAGCTTGCATAACATGATAATCTTGCATTTCACAACATAGTAAACTCGCATATAAACTTGCATATCATACATTTAACTTTAGAGTTTAAGTATGAAAGTAGAATAGGGCTTACAATGCTTATGAGAACTCAAATGAGTGTAGCAAATGTAAGAACACCCTTATGCAACCAATTAAACCCCAAAATGCAAGCAAAATTGATCAAAACTCTCTCTTTATGATGCAAAGATAGAAACTTGACTTGAATGCAAGCTAAAGATGATCATACAAGTCTAAAAACACTTGTATGCATGGAAAAATCTCATAAGAATTTGTTTAGGAATTTTATGAAGAGAGTGGAGGCCATGAGAGGATTGATTTTGCCATAGTTTAGTTGTAGGATAGATTAATGATGATTTAGGGTAGGTTAGGGTCTTATTTATAGATTAGGCAAGTGTTTTAGGCCATAGGATTAAACCCTAGTTCCAATCTCAGCCCTCAAAACCGAATCTGGCCCCCAAGCTCAACACAAACCCAAAATGGTGCACCAGGCTAAACAGCCCGTCTGAGCCAAGTCGACAGCCCAATCGACAGGGCTGTCGACTTGGTCTAACCAAGTCGACTCCCAAGTCGACAGGGCTGTCGACTTGGGGTGTTCTGGCGGGATTTTTCCCGCCTGGCCCAAACTGGCCCAATTTTTCAAATTCATGTTTGAATTTGAAATCTGTTTTTACTTTGGAATTTTCTGAAAACTTCGTTGGGCCTTAATCGGGTCATACGGACTCCGATTTTCGAAAACTCGGACTCTATTTCGCGTATTTTTCCGAGACGAACGCAATGGCATAGCCCGTTTCCCTTGATTCAGATTTTAGAATTAATTTCTGCCTCTATTTCTGTCATAACAGGTTATTGAAAATACGGGTTGTTACAGAAAGGTTTGGGACAAAGGCAGTCTACATACACTATGCCTGTAATGACCCGCCTTTTTGCCTGATTCTCGCCGGTAATTAAACCAACTTAAATCGTTCATAAAGACGGATGGTTATGGGTATTAACATACTTAAACACAAATAATATAACTTTTTATTTCATTGCAAAAAAATTTACATCAGAGTTACAAAGAATTAGAGTATACCACAAGCTTACCAGAAACAAATTTGCTCTCAGCCGAAGAAGTAAAACCAAACAAGGCTCGAGCTCTAAATAGAATCTAGCTCTAAAACTAAACCTGCAAACTAAACTATTAGTTGCTGCCCATTTTTTTGCACGGATAGCTAGTAGTTTAGTTTGCACATTTAGCCTTTAGAGATGGATTCAGGTTTGGAGCTAGAGATATGTTTTGAAATTTTACATCTTCCACTGTGAGCCCTTTTGTTTTCTGCTGAGCTTATGTTTTAGTCTAACTAATTGTAACTCTGATGTAAAATTTTTGTAATGAAACGAAAAGTGTTGCTCTTTGTGTTCAAATATGTCTATGCCCACAATTATCTGTCTTTATAAACGATTTAAGTTAGTAAATTACCGGCGAGAATCGGACAAAAGGACGGGTCGTTACAGTTGGTATAATTAGTGTATAGTGTTGAAATCATTTCACAAATAAATATATTAATCTTAGCAAGCATAGTAACTATGCTCATATACATAATTTACAAATAATACGAAAGGCTCGTATTAGTTGTTGGGTTTTCCAATATGATGGTTCCTGGCACGAAAGATCAATCAAGGACACAAAGCTAAGTATCTCCCGGTTAACATCCAAACACGGACACCGAATACATAGCGCGAAAGTATATATCCCGGTTTTCATCTAGACGTCGAACACCGTATATACTTTATTTCCTCAGATTCCCAGGCAGATCTACGTTGCAGCTTTCAATTTTCACTAGAGATTATGCATACAACCTAACCGCCAGTTTACCATCAATCCAGGGTGTGAGGTTCGTCGATGTCACGATATACACAAAGCTACGCTTCAAAAAGCCATTCTTTGATCATCACTAGCTCATTTCATAACTCGTTTATGCCACATTGACAATTCACGACATGTCAGTGATTTCCATCAAGACATAACCTCTAAGTTTGTATATCTTAGAGATGATAATAACATATTGCCACAAATCTGATATATATTAACAGAAACCCGTGTTACGCGGTCAATTCCAATGTTAGACAACCATCTATACAAGTCCGTTCTGGGTTTGAATGGAACAACAATCTGAAAATATTCAAATATATTCAAATCTCATGCCACTTATAACCTCATATCAGGTGATCGGCCCAAATGAGGCATCATCCATCAATTTGAATAATTCGAAGATTATCGGTCTTCACTTATCTATTTACAAGTCTTTGGTTTCTTCATGATGTCGTATTATTACTTGGAATGGGTTTCGAACATATATTTGATCCCAGTCTTTCCAAGTAATAAGCGCATTTTAAAACAATAGTTACGGATCATTTCAGATTTCGACTTTAAAACTCCATCCAAATTGTTATTAATTTATTTGCAAACCAAGTTGGATTCACTAAATTTTCGTAGGACCCCGTTATTGCCTTAACCCTTCCTTGAAATATAATCCGTTCGACCATGGTAATTGGGACTGAGGGAAAGGAGAAAACGAAGAAATTGATTATTTAGGGATAATAACGGCTAAAGAAAGTGGGATGAAAATGTGGTTATTCGTAGTTAGTGCTTGTAAAAGGGGGAAAAAAGAGAACAATTGTTTATGTTGTATATAATAATTTTATGATTTTTATTTGATAACAACAAACATATATATATTATAAATGTGTTTGCTATTATACTATTCTACTCCATCACAAATAGAATTAAAATTTATATTTAAATAAAATACTACTACACAAGAATTTAAATATTCAAACAGTATTTTATTATTATATAATATTTCATTTCAACATTTGAATAGTAAAGATTTCATAACTTCACTATTTGTGCATATCACTGTAATACAATACATACAAATTCTTTTATTACATATATTCCTCACTACAACTCTGAAACACTCAATTACATTCCACTATGTTGTACAAACTCACTCTCAGTCACACATACATTCATTGGCACATACACTGACACTGTCACACTTGTCTTTTGTCAGTCTTCTTAAGTCAGTCCAGTCAGCTGCTTACCTATCACAGAAACACACACGGTAAACTGGAACAAATATATTTTTATATTCTTGCAGATATTCTTTTTATTTTAAAAATTTATTTGCCTCTAAATTTTGGTGTGTATCTCATAATATTTCATGACTTGATCTGATATGTATATCCATCTATGTTTAGACAGTTTGTGATATTTCACAATGATTCACTGTAAATACCATAAGGTAGACAGTATTTTTAGTGCTCACATATATAAACTGCATGTGCACGATACATGCATACACATACATTACATGTGTATGTATGAACACATATTTTCCGTGTAGGGGTAATATGGTCAGGGGTAATATGGTCATTCATTGAAACAGCAGGGACAAATATATCATGTTTGATATGTTCAGCAAATCCACACACACAAATATATATATATATATATATATACATACATACATACAAGTTCGTGTATACATACATACATATATATATATATATATATATATATATATGGTTGAGCATGCACATATGCAGCTGCATGGAGTGGCACCATACAAATCAACTTCAAGCTCAAATCAAACAAGTTACAATGCACATACGAAGCTACATGTATATTCAAACATACACACACACACACTCACACACACACACACACACACATATATATGTATATACACACACATATGTATACATGGAAACATGTAAATACGCAACATGGTTAAGGCAGACCAACATCTCAATCAAGGCAGCAACAAAAAGGGGACAGCACACAAGTTTCAAGTGCCAAATGCTTCCAGCATGCCAAGTCAACACAAAAGAATGGACTAATATTCAAGCAATCAAGTACAAGCCGAAGACCATGTTTAGGAATGCAGCAATGAGAAGTGCAACAACCAAGTACACTGAGAAGATTCAAGTGTTCTTGTCCATATAGCAATGCAAATGAAAGATGGAACTCAAGTTACAATAACTCAATGCAAACTGATCGAGTCAGTTCAACATTGCCAAAGCAAATAACAAACACGCAAGGTAAAATAAAAAGCATAGACAACAGCAAAATGTACACAGTGTACAATGATAGGTGCAAGACAGTCAACGCAACAAGGCCGAGCATGCATACAAGCCAAGTTAAATCCGAAAAGGAAGTGACTCAAAAAATTCAAGAATACCAGGTGCAAGTGTACACTACATGCCATATATGTATATGCTGCATATATGTATACGACAACAAAACAGTGCAACATGATTAGGACAGAGCAGCGCACACACACACATATATATTTACATGTTTTGTGTGTGTGTATATATATATGCATGATATCTCATCAAGTCAGAAAAATGTTCGTAGACAAGTCGAAACCCCTCCAAGTATTCAAGCCCAAATGCATGAAACCAATGGCAGAAACAACATGGAAATAAAATATACATATATACATACATGTGTATGTGTGTGTGTGTGTGTGTGTGTGTGTGTATATATATCCATGTGTTTGTAGTCATGTGGCAATACACAATCGTTCATAACAAAGTTAGAAATGAAACAGTGCAAGTAGATACAAAATGCCTTGATTCGAAATGAGTGTTCACAGTAAAAGAAATGCATATATGGCATGCAAGACTTCCAGAAATTACAGTATCGATTTAGTGTAAGAAACAATTCAAATCCTTCGAGAAAATCAAACAAGAGGCTCTCGACAACAATTAAAATGTTTCCATATTTTCAAGTGTTTATATATGGCAAGTGTTCAACACATTCCGTAAATGGAAAATTCAATCAACATTCCAGAAAGCAACTGAGGATACATTGTAGTAAATCATGAATTTTTAAAGCCATGGGAAATCAAGTTTTCGAGAAAATAATTCATGTCCGTAAAAATGTTGAATTCATTTTAGGCCAGAAAACATTTAAATCTTTCCAGAAATCCACAAGTTTTCTTAGAAAGAATTGTTTATGAATTCGATTAGAAAATGGATTCAAATCAGCACGCAAGAAACAATTCAAACTTGACCATATAAATTTCTAGTGAAATGTTTCCAGGAATTAAAAGAAAGTACTCACGGGTTTAAAAATATTTCCAGATTTCGAAATTAGCAAGCAACTTATTTTGATTCCAGACATTCCAAAATTGGCCAAAATATTTGCTTCTAGGATTAAATTTGGTAAAACATTTTGTTTGGAAATGTTTTTTTTCAATCGAACTGTTTTTTCTTAACAAAATCATAGTTCGATTTTGGGCAATGATATATTACAAATAAATTCGCAAATCTAAAAATTATTTCCAGAAATCATCAAGCAAATTCATGGCATTCAATCAAGGAAACAAAGGGACTCAAAGTTGTTCCAATCCAAATAAAGACAACAAAATCACGCAACAATCAAAATCAAATCATTGAGGAAATCAGAGATGTTTAAGGGTTTGTTTACCCTATATAAACTACACCAAATCATCACAGGCAATTATATTTAAAAAAGCAAGCATCATTTCGAGAGCAGGAATCAAAACTCACAATTGTTTTTCGATCGCCAGAAAGACCAAATCAATCGACAAGAAAAGCAACAAAAATTAAAAGCTTCAGAGAAAATTTCCATAGAAAACTTTTTAATCGTGATTTGATTTAGGGGAGAACCCTAATTCTTTTTGATCAGCCGACATTGAAGTATAAAAGAGCAGCCAAGGGTTTTGAGCAAAAATATAAGGCCTGACTAATATTTTGTCTTAGTTTATAAACTAGGGTTTTCTCTTATGTTTTTTTTTATTGTATTGTTTTATTATTCCTTTTGTAACCATCTCATTGGTTTATTAGTTTGTCTGCAAAACAACGGGTTTTCTAATTTGTCTGTAAAACTAGGGGTGTTCTAGTTTTGTTTGTAAAACTAGGGGTTTACTAGCTATATGATTTATAGTTAGGGTTCATGGATTACAGGTTTGTAATTTAGGAAAAATCTGATCTTGGGGATAAAGATCAGTTCCGGGTTTTGAGCGTGGGATTAGAGCGGGAGCAGGGTTTGCGATTTTGCTGAAAGCGGGATCTGTTTTAATACCTAGTAGAAATCTTGGGAATCCGGCATTAGGTAGGGTTTGCCGAAACTGGGTAAAATCTGTGTTATTTTAGTTTTGCATTTATTTTCTCTACTAAAATATGTGGTGTGATAATTTTTAATATCTCGTTAAAATCCTATGAACCCTATTTACCCCCCTCTAGGGTTAATCTAGATCCAACAAGTGGTACTGGAGCCTGGTATTTTCATTAACTCTAGAGTCATGGTTTCTAGTTGTCAATCCAGCGAGGGTCAGTCCAGTCGTATTCCAACTACTTTTAATGGTACAGATTTTTTAAAATTGGAAATTAGAAATGGAATCCTATTTAAATTTTGTTAATATTAAATGTTGGGATAGTGTTATTAATGGGTATGATATGATAGATAGGGATGACATTGGATTTATTTCTCATGCTACTCATATTTTATATTCTTATATTAATGATGACCAATATAGCCTTATCTCCCATTGTTTAGCTGCACAGGAAATCTGGAAAACTCTCGATACATTGCATGGAAAAAAAGACAACAACTGCTTAAAACCCCAGAAGGCCAACTCAGATTCAGATATATGCTTGAAGGGAGAAACAAATGAAAATTCAAATAGATCAGATAACAGAGACTCAACAGACAATGAGACAAAAAAATTCTCTTACGAAGATTTAGTTTATATGTGTACCGATTTAACTAATTATGTTGATAAATACCATCGGAAAAACAAATTTCTAAAATCTGGAAATCGTGAGTTGACCAGCAAAATTAATGGTTTGGAATTAAAACTTGAATACTCTAAAATTTATTCAAACTCTGATTCCAAAATTTATTTTAATTTGAAAAACAATCTTGTTCATCTCAACAAAAATATTCAAAAGCTTGAGAATGAAATTCTGATCTTAAAAGAGAACAAGATTGGGCTTGTAAGTACAAACATTTTTTTGCAAAAGGAATCAGGTAATTTTAAGACATTTGAAAATTCCAAACTTGGAATTTTTAAAAAGGAAAAGTTGGTTAAAACTGAATCTATTTTGAATGAGCTTGAAAATGAGATTGAAAAATTCAAGAATTTTGAAAAACTTGAAACTGAAAAACAAAAATATTTTGAAAATGAAATTTCTGTGTCACAAGCCGAAATTAAATTTCTTGAAAACGAGAATCTAGTTTTGAAATAATCCAATGCTGAAAAGAAGATCGCTATAAATCATTGCTCAAATTTGATAAAAGACAATAGCGATCTTAAATCCAAAATTCAACGACTAGAATCAACTTTGGATAAATTTTCTAATGGGGAAAAAGCATTTAATATGTTGTTACAAAACGAAATATCCATTGGAAATAAAAATGGTCTTGAATTTGGAAAATTTGATAATTTTGAAAAACTGAATCCAAGTGATTTTAAAAAACCTTCAAATTGCTTTGAAAATTTGAACTCTGATAATTTCAAAGAATTTTTAAATCATAAAATGAATTTATTTTATAACAAACCATTTAAATATATTTGGATCCTAAAAGGAAATAAAATGAATTCAAGAAAGTTCAAATAGATTTGGGTTCCTAAAGGTACAATGGTAAATTCTGATGGGTTATTCTACAAACAAGTATGGATACCAAAATGGGTGAACAAAATTGTGAGTGGTTTTATAAATTTTGTTAGACCACTCGATCCTCTAAATGCTTAGGCACCGGAGGCTGGATGAGGAACGAACTTTTAGAAGAATCAAACAATGTTCCATATTTGAATTGAAGTTATTTGGTATATATTCCTTAGCCAAGATTGTCGTGTTAGAGATTCATTGACTCACATGGATTTCAGGTTTGATCTCTAACATCATTTTTCTTGCTTGTTTATATTCTCTGTTCTTTATTTTTCTTCCTCTTTCTACTCCTTTTATTCTTTATTTTGTTTGTGTTAATTTGATTTGTCACTGCCACATTTTTTGAGCTTATTAACTTCAAATGGCAGAACTCATGGTTTTCTGGAAATTTTCTTCATTTGTATAAAACTCTCATGTTTTAACGATTTCCAAATCTTGAATTTAAATTTGTAATTATCTGAATTTGTTTTGAAGTTTTTTTTTTTTTTTGAATTCCTAATAGTGCTGAAGCATTCTTGTTATATCTTGAACATTGTTAATTAGAATTCTACATTTTTGAAGATCTAAAAATATATGAAATTTCACACATCTCCGCTGTTTTGAGTTTCTTCTAATTCATTTTGGAAAGATTTAAAAAATTATACTCATTACAGCACACTACTATTTTTCAGTTATGATAATTTCATTGCTTTTTGGATTGGCTTGATTATTGTGAGTTGAAAATCATTTGGCTTGAATCATTGTGTTACATCTTGAAATTCATTTTTGTTCATGATCGTTTGGGCTGGATATTTGATTGTTTGAAATCATTTGAATTTTTTATATCTTGAATCTCACACACTTCTTGGATTTGAAATTAGTAATCTTGTGTGATCGATTCTTTGAATCTTGAAGTTTTCACATCCTTTCAAGTGATTTCAAATAAACTGTTTCTAAGCTTGGATCATGAATCATCTTTTAGGCTTGATGCAAATAATCTGATTTTTTTCTTTGAAAATCTTGTTTTGAAACTCATTGTCTTGCCGCTCTAATAAAAGTAACTGGATTATTAAATTGTCTGCTTGGGCTTGATGATTGGATATTGTTGTCTGAGATACCTTTGTTAGCCACAAGGGTGGTATTAAAATACCCGTTAATGGAGATAACAAGTGGTATTAGTACTAGAAGTGTTTGATTTTTTTTCACATTCATCTGTTTTTTTTTTTGATTGATCTGATTTTCAAACTGTATAGATCTTTCAAATCCCTCTTATAATTGATTTTCAATTTTAAAATCATTTCTTAATTATTTATTCAGAAATTGAAATCAATAACCAAATTGATATGTATGTAGAATTCATCAAAATTAATATCAGATTTTTGAAACTGTGATGAGTTGTGACTACAATATATTTCACAATAAGAGGAAATTCTATTAAAATCTCATGTTGTTTTGAACAATCTTTATAATATCTTTGAATTAGCGCTTATTTCACGACCATCTTCTTTTTCTATCATCCATCATGATTTTATATTAATGTGGAGAGTTTTTTTTTTAAAAAACATCTTAAATATACTATTTCAAAATGTGCGATGGAAATGTGACTATATTATTTTTTTAGAAATAAAGATAATTGAAAATTTTCAAAGATTAAGTTGAGCATATTTTATAATATGAATAATTTAGAAGTTTTTACACAATCATTTTTGTACCTACCATATTTCCATCATCCATTTTGGTTTTATATACTAAGGAGTTTTCTCTTTAAAACCGGAAAATGATAAATATATTATATACATAAGTGTTTCTCTAATCTCATTTAAAAATCCAAGATCTGGTCATGCGTGGTTAAGAGATTACTTGTAATTTAAGTTGCAATTGACCTCGTTTAAAAATCCAAGATCTGGTTATGAATGGTCAGTGTGCTCTTAAATGCAAAGAAAAGGAAAAGAAAATAATTTGATTAAATAAAAATATATATGAAATTCTCCTTGGTGTGTAAAAACCAGCCTACCAATCCATTTTCTAATTTGTAAAAAGTGTTAATATTTTATGATAAACTATGACTTGTTGATTGATAGCTATTGAGATTTTAGATTATTTGATTGCGTCACATATTTTGAATATGTAATTGTAGTCTAATCCATTACTGTTTTTGTGCTCATTTTTAAAATTTTACTGGAAAATAATTGGAATCAATATGTTTTTAAAACTCTCTCCATTTTTATAAATTTCATCGTAAATCAATCATTCTACAATGTGAAATTTGCCACTAGTTCTTAGAATATTATGATTTTTGTTTGATTGAATGAGATTTATGATGACAATTCTCTCTTTTAATCTGATTTTTAAATTTCTAGTCATTTTTCATCACTGTTTTATTTTCTGTATTCTTTTGATGATAACAAAAGGGGGAGAATGGTTAAGATTTTGATCGATGAGTGAATATGTTATGAATGTTTTAATACTGAAATTTCATTCGATTTATTCTTTTCGCTCATGCACATACAGCTAGGGGGAGTTGTTGTAGGGAGGGCATACATATAGGAGGAGTTAAAAGATTCACTGTCAAACACATTTATTATATTCAAAATCTTATATTTGTTTGTCATCATCAAAAGGGAGAGACTGTTGTATATAACAATTCTATAATTTTTGTTTGATAATAACAAACATACATGTATATACATGTATATTATAAACGCGTTTGCTATTGTACTATTCTACTAAATTACAGACAGAATTAAATAGTTATATTTAAAAGTGGAGTGCTACAAGGGTGCTCAAATTTGGAGGTGCCACTGAGCCTAGCTCTTCAAACAGTATTTTATTAAAATATACTATTTCATTTCAACATTTGAATAGTGCAGATTTCATAACTTCACTATTTGTACATCTCACTATAATACTGTAACACCCCGCATTTTTTAATGCAATTACAGAATGTACATATAGTATGCGCATAAACATAATTAAGAATGAATTAATAAATACATACACTGATGGTGCATTTATAATAAAATAAATAAATGCAGAATAAAAGAAGAAGAAGAAGAAGACAAATAAGAGAATGCAGAGTGAGTAATTAATTAATAAATATAAATGCATAAAAATAAGGAAGATGTGTGTGTGCGTGTATATATATATATATATATATATATATGTGATGATTAAAAAGTTTAATGCCTACAAGATAAAAAGTTGAACAATAAGTTGATGAATATTGGCACATGGATAGCAATAGTAAAAGGGAACGCTATAAATTGAGTGCATAAAAATAGAATGCATTAATGGTAAATTACAATGAATAAATAAAATCAAAGGAAAGAGGTAAACTGCATCCAAAAATATATATAAAGGGAAATTTAATTGCACAAAAGAAATAATGGCATATATAGCGGAGCAATTAATAAAGAGAGGATATAAATGAAATGGGTGCATTAAAGATAGTATATCAACACATTAATAAGATAGTAAGCAATCAGTGCATGCGGCCTAGTGTGAAAGCAGTTTTAATTAAAAATCGGTTTAGTGTGAAAAAGGTTTAATAAGAGGTTTAATCAAAAGGATGTTTAAAAAAGAGAATTAATTGATGTAATTGATTTGAGAAAGTTAGATTTGGAATAAAATAAAGAATTGTTCACGTACAAAAGCTTAGCATACGCATAAGAGTTGAATGCAAACAAATATGATTTAGATTAAGGATTGCGCGCGAACAAAAGGAATGTTTGAAATTTAATTTATGTGCAAGAATTATATGTAGTATAAATAAATCAAATTTCAAACCAAAATTATATATAGTGGGGGTGTCGACACTATGTCGACACCCAAGCAGGGGTGTCGACACCCCTGCGCGTGGGCACGTGGGTGCAACGCACCCTTGGCAATTCTGGAGTGTTCTTTTTTTTGAGTGAGGTGGTTGGTTCAGATGGGCTTTAAATTAGATCTAAAGGACCAAGTTCATTTAGCACGCCTAAAAATAAGATGGTAAGGTTTACCTTTATCCTTATAATTTCTGAGGCGATGCCAAAACTTTGCCCTTTACTCTTCTTCTCCAAACCTGTTCTAAAAATAAAATTTAGATCTAGGCCTCTTCTGCTTAAAAGTTTGAGATAAGAATTTAGATCTACGATATATGCACTAGATTTACGCTACATGAGAGGTAAGTTCTTAATTTGATCTATTTTAGTTCCTCTTCTCTTTTCTTCTTCTTTTCTCTTTCTTTTTGGGGTTAATTTATAGATTCATAATTATTTAGGTCCTAAATTCAGTTAGGAAAACCATGGAAGAATAAGCCTGGATCCGATTAAAGATTTGGAAGGCTTCTAGATGAGTGGATTTAAGCCATATTATTTTAGATGATGGTATATTACTGTTTAGCATTCCCCATTATGACGAATTGGAATATAACATATTAAGATTCCTAAACATATGCTAATAATGATTAAAGTGGTGCAAATGACATGTGGGAATGATTAGCATGATATAACGTCAAATTGTTAATATGAATAATTCATATATTGAATCGGTTGGAATGTTTACATGTTATAATATTAATTTAAACATGCGGGAAAAATTCATATATTGGATTAGTTGGAATGCTAAAAAGTTTACATGTAAATTTGTCCCAATTATACAGGGAATAATTGGAGTAATTATATGATTATATGGATTCATGATAACATAGAATTGAATAAATAAATATGGGTTTGGGGCATCGACCAAATTATGTTTAAAGATCTTAAATTAGATCATAAGTATAAAAAAAAAAAGGTTTGGGCGCAAATGGGATCTTATGTAAAATATGAATTTGCATAATTTGAATAATATGAATTTGGACATAAATCCATCATGAATATAATTGGGTAAATGGGCATAAGCACCCATAAAGACATAGGTATGATTGATTGATTAATAATGAATGCCTAGGGTTACAATTAGAAATTGTAATTGTACTTATGACACGAGGTTAAGTTGCATTAGTGGTGGAAGTCTGCCCTGACCCGACCGGCATATCCAACAATCACTAATGTTGAACCTAATGTGAGAGGTCCAAGTGCGCAAATACGAGACGCGCTATGACACGAGGTTAGGCCCAACTTGTGGAAGAAGTCTGCCCAGACCCGACCAGCATATCCAGCATCCATAAGTTGTAGGCCTAATGTGGGAGGTCTAGCCCATTATAAACCATAAATGGACTTGGTAACGAATTGAAATACTTAACCTAATCTAATCCATAGGGGTTGTATGAATATGAACTAAAATTAGGGTTAAGTAAAATTGGTTGGACAGAGCTAAGCAAATCTGAGGGGGTGGGTAATATTTATATATAGGCCCGCAAACTTAGCCTGATAAGGTTATGTAATTAAAGACACCTAGTGGTATACATAACCAGTAAAAATAATAAAGTTATGTAATTAAAGACACCTTTAAGGGTAAGTATAACTTGTAGAAATAATTAAATTTAGACATGCATAATAAACTAACAAGGAAATGGGGTAACTAGTGAAATGAGAAAAGGGACACTTAATTGTAAATTAAGTAATCAGAAAAGCGGAAAACCTGAAACCAATTAAGAAAAAGGGGGAAAATATATTGTACTTAATTATAAATTAAGTAATCCGTAAACTTGGAGGTCAGAAACCCGTTGATAAGAATAACATGTTCAGAATTGTCCTAGGGACAAAGGGAAATTATAACATAGGTTATAATAAATGGGTAGAGAAACTTATTAATGGGCCTTAGTTAATAGAACTAAGTTTATACGTAAACAATGATAAGTTATATTGACGATGTAAAGAGGAATTATCATTAAAAGAGAAAGAATGAGGAAAACTCATGAAATAAGTTATATTTAATCATAAATGGTAAGTGACATGTTAATTGGAAAACATATGAATTGAGATATACTTAATTACATATTAAGTAAAACATGTTATTGTAATCAAACAAGAATATAAGAGAAACTGTGGATTACAGACCTTGGGCCACAATCAGAGAATAACATGTTGTGGGCTTATTAATAAACTTAAATGGGTTAAGTTATATGACTGAAATTAATAAGCAAGAGAAACTTGGTAGTTTGAATAAGAATTCAATATGAATGGGGAATAACCAAGTTGACTGGAAACCCGATGAGGGGGGCAAACATGTAAAAGAATGTTTAGACATAGGGTCTAACAACATATTAAATTGAGGCGCTTGGACCAGTCCACACGTTGAGGCTGAATAACCCAACGGGGTAGATCATCGTGGTGTTATAAGGTACGAGGGGAGCGTACGTTCATCTGATTGTTCTGATGGGTCCGAAGGACTGGAAGTGGAAGCACGCGGCTTCCTGAGGTACGTAAGGTGCTCCTAGTAGTCCTTTGTGCGGTGACATATGACTTAGGTTGTACTCGCAGAGGTTGGGTCTGTGTGTAACTACTAGGTGGGTGGGCCTTGACTATAGAAGTAGTTATGCAGTCAGAATGCCGTGACGCAGTGACACCAGGGTGATTTGGCGGTTGCCTGAACGAGGAGGCGGAGGGTCAAGACCAAGGATAGTAAATCGTCGGATACCGGTCATCGACAGCCAGTGGGATGCGAAAAGACTAGAGCTAAACCCAAGATACCATTTCACCCTTCACTATCGGGGTAAGGGGTTGAGGGGAGACATCACATGGATGTTTAGATTGTTTGCGTAGGGGCGGTCGCTTAGCTCTTTTAGTCTTTACTAGTTGAGGGAGGGGCTGAGGTAGGGCCATAGCCATCGCGGAAACAGACCCTAGGTATATCTGTATATAGAGGCTCTTTAGAGACGGGCCTGTACAGATATGGAAAAGCTCCCGACCAAGTTCCGTGTTTCTTGTATCGCCCTGCCATGGAACTCGATGCACATTAGAGGACGTGCGATTAAGGTATCGAGCTACAATCAACAGTACGTAAGGTGGATAGTCTACATACATGCATGTTGGCTCTGGGTGGTGTATCGTAGACTTGAGGGCATTACCTCGGTATGAATTCTGAATCGAACAAAGGTGACAGTCAGTACGATTATGTAGCATAGTAATGATAGATATATGCGGAATGTAGTATTCTTATCCGTACGTCACTACGGCGTAGGATGAGGGACTGCGTATATTTCGATGGTGTTACGGTGGAGACCGTGCGAGTAGGGTACCATAGGGTGTACCTCAATATTGGGGTTAGCTACATATATACTATATTAGGTTAATCCACTAAGAAGTAAATGGGTGTGACGTGTGTGTAAGCCTTGAGTGCTGCTAACCCAAGTAAACTAATAAATAAGAAAATATGATTGAACGATATATATAGGATTATCCAAAGTGTATATTTTAAATCTAGTCACCAGAACTTGTGTTCTGACCCCCTCCTCACAACATACTCGCAGGTTAGATTTGTGGCAGGGACATGATATCCTTGGATACTGGTTAGGCGGTATTATTAATACGGTAAGACTATATTTTGATTATACTATATTTTATCCATTCCGCTATGAGATATCTTCTGAGCTCTGACATATTTTATATCTCTGACTTTTCTGCAGGATACCAGAGCAACTCAATCCAAGTTTCGATATATTGGAGTTTTCGAAAAAAATCGGTCTGTCAAAATTGGAGTTGTCACATCTGGTATCAGAGCTTAGGTTTAGGATTCCTATATAAATAGTGAGTGAACGTATTTGTATTTTAAAAAAACAAAAATATTATATATATACCTAGATCCATGGACTGACCCACTAAATAGAAAGAGCGTAATATGGTAAGAATTGGGATACTTGTTTTGTAAGGAAAGAATAAGGAAATCTGAGACCCTTAGGTAATTCGGGTGGAGAGTGTACAATGTACTTTGTATGGAAGGAAAGTAAATCCCATATGATTAGTATTTTGGGTTAGTGGGTTTGGCAGTAAAGCCTTATAGATTGGAAAATGTTAGAAAGAGAAAAATGGGTTAAGAATATATATAGTAGGGAGAACTGATATTGGGGAATGTCTAGGAAAGCCTAGAAAATTGGAAACCCGCTTAAAGTCTAACCCCATTGTTAACTTTTAAGAACTTGAGATTATAAAAGTTTTGAAAAAATGGTTTATGGTGTTTTTAAGTTTTAATTTTAAAAGTTATAGTTTTAAAATATGTAAAGAAGTACATATTGAGTTTTAAAGTAAAATTCTCTCAGTAAAAGGTGCATATTATAGAGCATGTATAGCTTGCTAGTTTTCTTGTTATGTTTCACAACAAGAAGTTTTATAAAAGAAAGATTTTAAATCCCTATCCTTATGACAACCCTTTTTGATAAATTATTTTAAGATAATTTTGTGGGTGGACAAAATAAGTTATAGAAAATAAGAATAGAGTGGATGTTGGCACCTTGTAGTAAGAGATTAAACCGACCTTATAGGTAAGAACAATTCATAAACCCGATGGAGAAAATAGTTGTCCGTATCAACTCCAGTTTTGTGATTTGAAAAAAAATGATGATTTACATTTTTAAGACGACATGTTTTATGGTTTGGCAAAAGAAAATTTTCATGAGGAAAATAAATTTTTGGCACTTTTAATTTTTGAAAGGAAAAGGGCCAAACCATGTTTTAAAAAGTATGGAGTAACTAAGAATTAGTGCCTAGGAAAGGCGGGAAAAGTTTTGAGGCTATAAAGTAAATAGCGAGAATTATCTTGGAATAATAGTGAGTTCCCGTAGAATGCATAAGTATTGTGAAGCCTAGGATTGTTGCTTAAAAAGAAAACAATAAATTAAGTGAAGCAACAAAACATGACGACAAAGGAAAATGAAAATTTTCCAAGATAAGTCGAAAAAAAAGGAATTTTCTTACGAAGTTTTGCTTGGATAGGAAAATAGGGAATCTTTATAAAGTAGTTACATAAAATCCAAGTACAATTAGAAAAGGTACATAAAAGAAAAACGGAAGATGCGAATTTTTCCGTTTTTACCTTTTTGTAACATAAGAAATCGAAGTTGGAAAATTAGATTTTTCTAAAAATTCGAAATTTAGTGATGGTTGGTAGGGTTTTGGATGTAACAATTGGATAAACTATGCTCTTATTCTGTAAGAGTGTGGGAAAATTTGGATGAAAAGCTATTTTGATTTTCAAAATATTGCATTCATATAAAACTAACTGCCAGTATGTTTAGGATGTGAACATCATGTTTTAAAAGAATTTTTGAAAATTTGACATACACATAGGAGGTACCACTTAGGCATACATGCATTACCATGATGTATTTCACTCTGCACATATGCACAATGTTTGCAAAAATTGGATGCATACATGATGGATGGATATTATGCAAAGGATGATCTATTTTACCCTTATCAAATTTAAGGGATGAAATTTCCTAAGGGTGAGAGAACGTAACACCCCGTATTTTTTAATGCAATTAGAGAATGTACATATAGATATGTGCATAAACATTATTAAGAATGAATTAATAAATACATACACTGATGGTGCATTTATAATAAAAGAAATAAATGCAGAATAAAAAAGAAGAAGATAAATGAGAGAATGCAGAGTGAGCAATTAATTAATAAATATTAATTGCATAAAAATAAGGAAGATGTGTGTGTGTGTGTGTATATATATATATATATATATATATATATATACACACACACACACACAAACATGACGATTAAAAAGTTTAATGCCTGCAAGATAAAAAGTTAAACAATAAATTAATGCATATTGGCACATGGATAGCAATAGCAAAAGGGAACGCTATAAATTGAGTGCATAAATATAGAATGCATTAATGGTAAATTGCAATGAATAAATAAAATTAAAGGAAAAAGGTAAACTGCATCCAAAAAAAAATATATAAAGGGAAATTTAATTGAACAAAAGAAATAACGGCATATATGGCATAACAATTAATAAAGAGAGAATGTAAATAAAATGGGTGCATTAAAGATAGTATATCAACACATTAATATGAGAGTAAGCAATCAGTGCATGCGGCTTAGTGTGAAAGCAGTTTAATTAGAAAGCGGATTAGTGTAAAAAAGCTTTAATAAGAAGTTTAATTGGAAGGATGTTTAAAAATGAGAATTAATTGATGTAATTGATTTGAGAAAGTTAGATATTTGGAATAAAATAAAGAATTGTTTGCGTACAAAAGCTTAGCATACGCATAAGAGTTGAATGCAAACAAATATGATTTAGATTAAGGATTGTGCGCGAACAAAAGGAATGTTTGAAAATTGATTTATGTGCAAGAATTATATGTAGTATAAATAAATCAAATTTCAAACCAAAATTATATATATATATATATATATATATATATATATATATATATATAGTGGGTGTGTCGACACTATGTCGACACCTCCATAGGGGTGTCGACACCCAAGCAGGGGTGTCGACACCCTTGCACGTGGGCACGTGGGTGCAACGCACCCTGGGCAATTCTGGAATGCTCTTTTTCTTAAGTGAGGTGGTTGGTTCAGATGGGCTTTAAATTAGATCTAAAGGACCAATTTCATTTAGCACGCCTATAAATAAGATGGTAAGGTTTACCTTCATCCTTATAATCTCTGAGGTGACGCCAAAACTCTGCCATTTTCTCTTCTTCTCCAAACCTATTCTAAAAATAAAAATTAGATCTAGGCCTCTTCTGCTTCAAAGTTTGAGGTAAGAATTTAGATCTACGATATATGCGCCCAGATTTACGCTACATGAGAGGTAAGATCTGAATCTGATCTATTTTAGTTCCTCTTCTCTTTTCTTCTTCTTTTCTCTTTCTTTTTGGGGTTAATTTATAGATCCATAGTTATTTAGGTCCTAAATTCAGTTAGGAAAACATGGAAGAATAAACCTGGATCCGATTCAAGATTTGGAAGGCTTCTAGGTGAGTGGATTTAAGCCATATTATTTTAGATAATGATATATTATCGTTTAGCATTCCCCATTATGACGAATTGGAATATGACATGTTAAGATGCCAAAACATATGCTAATAATGATTAAAGTGGTGCAAATGACATGTGGGAATGATTAACATCATATAACATCAAATGGTTAATATGAATAATTCATATATTGAATCAGTTGAAATGTTGGAAAGTTTACATTTACAATATTAATTTGAATATGTGGGAAAAATTTATATATTCGACTAGTTGGAAGGCTAAAAAGTTTACATGTAAATTTGTCTCAATTATATACAGGGAATAATTGGAGTAAGTATATGATTATTTGGATTCATGTTAACATATAATTGAATAAATAAATATGGGTTTGGGGCATCGACCAAATTATGTTTAAAGATATTAAATTGGATCATAAGTATAAAAAAATGATTAGGGCGCAAATGAGATTTTATGTAAAATATGAATTGGCATAATTTGAATAATATGAATTTGGACATAAATCCATCATGAATATAATTGGGTAAATGGGCATGAGCACCTATAAAGACATAGGTTTGATTAATTGATTAATAATGAATGCCTAGGGTTACAATTAGAAATTGTAATTGTACTTATGACACGAGGTCAAGTTGCATTAGTGGTGGAAGTCTGCTCGGACCCGACCGACATATCCAGCAACAACTAATGTTGAACCAAATGTGAGAGGTATAAGTGCGCAAATACGAGACGGGCTATGACACGAGGTTAGGCCCAACTTGTGGAAGAAGTCTTCCCAGACCCGACCGGCATATCCAGTATCCACAAGTTGTAGGCCTAATGTGGGAGATCTAGCCCATTATAAACCATAAATGGACATGGTAATGAATTGGACTACTTAACCTAATCTAATTCATAGGAATTGTATGAATATGAGCTAAAGTTAGGGTTAAGTAAAATTGGTTGGACATTGGATGCGTTAAGCAAATCTGAGGGGGTGGGTAATATTTACATATAGGCCCGCAAACTTAGCCCGATAAGGTTATGTAATTAAATACACCTAGTGGTATACATAACCGGTAAAAATAATAAAGTTATGTAATTAAAGACACATTCTAGGGTAAGCACAACTTGTAGAATAACAGAATTTAGACATGCATAATAAACTAATAAGAAAATGGGATAACTGATGAAATGAGAAAAGGGACACTTAATTGTAAATTAAGTAATTAAAAAAGGGGAAAACCGGAAACAAGTTAAGAAGAAGGGGGAAAATATATTGTACTTAATTATAAATTAAGTAATCTGTAAACTTGGAGGTCAGAAACCCGTTGATAAGAATAACATGTTCAGATTTGTCCTAGGGACAAGGGGGAAATTATAATATAGGTTATAATAAATGGGTAGAGAAACTTATTAATGGGCCTTAGTTAATATAACTAAGTTTATAAGTAAACAACGATAAGTTGTATTGACGATGTAAAGAGGAATTATCATTAAAAGAGAAAGAATGAGGAAAACTTATGAAATAAGTTATATTTAATCATAAATGGTAAGTGACATGTTAATTGGAAAACATGTGAATTGAGATATACTTAATTACATATTAAGTAAAACATGTTATTGTAATCAAACAAGAATATAAGAGAAATTGTGGATTACAGACCTTGAGCCACAATCTAGAGAATAACATGTTGTGGGCTTATTAATAAACTTAAATGGGTTAAGTTATATGACTGAAATTAATAAGCAAGAGAAACTTGGTAGTTTGAATAAGAATTCAATATGAATGGGAATAACCAAGTTAACTAGAAACCTGATGAGGTGAGGTAAGAGCGTAAAAGAATGTTTAGACATAGGGTCTAACAACATATTAAACTGAGGCGCTTGGACCAGTCCGCACATTTGAGGGTGAATAACCCAATAGGGTAGATCATCGTGGTGTTGTAAGGCACGAGGGGAGCGTACATTCATCTGATTGTTCTGAGGGCTCCAACGGACTGGAAGTGGAAGCACGCGGCTTCCTAAGTTATGTAAGGTGCTCCTAGTAATCCTCTGTGCGGTGACAGATGGCTTAGGCTGTACTCGCAGAGGTTGGGTTGTGCGTAACTACTTGGTGGGTGGGCCTTGAGTGCAAAAGTAGCTATGCAGTCAGAATGCTGTGACACGAGGGTGATTCGGCGGTTGCCGCAATAGGAGGCGGAGGGTCAAGACCAAGGATAGTAGATCGTCGGATACCCGTCATCGACAACCAGTGGGATGCGAAAAGACTAGACCTAAACCCAAGATACCATTTCATCCTTTACTATCGGGGTAGGGGGTTGAGGGGAGACGCCATGGATGTTTAGATTGTTTGCGTAGAGGCAGTCGCTTAGCTCTTGTAGTCTTTACTAGTTGAGGGAGGGGCTGAGGTGGGGCCATAGCCACTGCGGAAACGGACCCTAGGTATATATGTATATAGATGCTCTTTAAAGACGGGTCTATACAGATATGGAAAAGCTCCCGACCGAGTTCTGTGTTTCTTGTATCGCCCTGTCATGGAACTCGGTGCACATTAGAGGACGTGCGATTGAGGCATCGAGCTACAATTAACACTATATATGGTGGACAGTCTAGATACATGCATGTCGGCTCTGGGCGGTGTATCGTAGACTTGAGGGCATTACTCCGGTATGAATTCTGAATCGAATAAAGGTGACAGTCCATATAATTACGTAGCATAGTAGTGATAGATATATGTGGAACATAGTATTGTTATTCGTACGTCACTACGGCGTAGGATGAGGGACTGCGTATATTTCGATGGTGCTACGGTGGAGACTGTGCGACTGGGGTACCATGGGGTGTACCTCAATATTGAGGGTAGCTACATATATATTGTATTAGGTTAATCCACTAAGAAGTAAATGAGTGCGACGTGTGTGTAAGCCTTGAGTGTTGTTAACCCAAGTAACCTATTAAAGAAGAAAATGTGATTGAACGGTATATGTAGGATTATCCAAAGTGTATAGTTTAAATCTAGTCACCAGAACTTGTGTTCTGACCCCCTCCTCATAACATACTCGCAGTTAGATTTGAGGCAGGGACATGATAGCCTTGGATACTAGTTAGGCAGTATTATTAATACGGTATGGCTATATTTTGATTATACTGTATTTTATCCATTCCACTGTGAGATATTTTCTGAGCTCTGACATATTTTATGTCTCTGTCTTTTCTGCAGGGGACCAGAGCAACTCAATCCGAATTTCGATAGATTGGAGATTTAAAAAAAAAAAAAAAATCGGTCTGTCGAAATTGGGTTATCACAAAACAATACATATAAATTCTTTTGTTACATATGTTCCTCACTACAACTCTCAAACACTCAATTACATTCCACTCTGTTGTACTAACTCACTCTCAATCACTCATACATTCATTGACACATACATTGACAATGTTACACTTGTCTTATGTCTGTCTTCTTCAGTCAGTCTAGTCACCTGCTTGCCTGTCACAGAAACACACATAGTAAACTGGAATAAAAATATTTTTATATTTTAGAAGATATAATTTTTATTTTAAAAATTTATTTGTCTCAGAATTTTGGTGTGTTTCTCATCATATTTCATGACTTGATCTGATATGTATATCCATCTATGTCTAGACAGCTTGTGATATTTCATAGTGATTCACTGTAAATACCACAAGGTAGACAGTATTTCTAGTGCTCACATATATAAACTGCACGTGCACGATACATGTATACACATACATGTGTATGTATATACACATATTTTCCGTCTATGGGCAATACGGTCATTCATTGAAACAACAGGGACAAGTATATCATGTTTGATGTGTTCAGCAAAGCCCCCCCATATATATATATACACACACAAATTCGTGTATATATATACATATATATAGACCTGGTTGAGCATGCACATATGCAGCTGCATGGAGTGGCACCATACAAATCAACTTCAAGCTCAAATCAAACAAGTGACAATGCACATATGAAGCTACATGTATACACACACACACACACACACATATATATATATATATGTTTGTGTATGTGTGTGTGTGTATATATACACATATGTATATATGACAACATGTAAATACACGACATGGTCTAGGCAGGCTAACATCTCAATCAAGGCAGCAACAAAAATGGGACATACTACACCATATCAATGAATTTGGCACACAAGGATGCGGGTATAAAATTCGGCTAAAAGCCATATCAAATTTGATAATGCTCAGATCTGTATCAAACAACAGTTTACGACCCGCACCACCCCATACACCCCAAATCTGACTGTCCGTCGCGAACGCTTCGGATCGGTTAATTTGATACGGCTTAGAGCCAAATCGAATGCGTATCATATTATGCATCCCACTAGGCATTTCGATTTAAAATTTTGGCCTATCCTCATTCCCTCTGTTTTACTTCAATGGTGACTGAAAACACAAATTAGGGTTTTTGGTCACTAAAACGTGCCTCCGCCTTTCTCTGGAATCACCTCCTCTTACATCCTGAACACAAGATTCCTGCCGTTTTGCTTCCTCTGTTAATCATCAATCAGCAAAAGTTTCAATTCAAGGTGTTGTTTTCATCAATTTATATTTGCAGTGAATTTTGTTTGCCGCTAAGTTTATTTGTATGAATTTGCCTGTGTAAATTTGTCGATATGAATTGTATTTGTATGTGAATTTTATTTGTAGGTAGAAATTGCCTGTTTGGTTGTTCGGCTGTTTTGATTGTTTGTTTTATGCTTAATTGTATCAAATACATTATTCTCATTTCCTAGTCTTCCTCTGAATTCGAGGGCAAATAGCTCAGTTCACTTAGTGTATTGCTGTATTAAATTGGGTTGTCTTAGGGTTTTAACAGGTATGTATTACTGTTACAAATGATACCGGTTTTAATTGATACGTCTTAGTGTAATTATGTATTAGTGTACAAGTGATTGCTACTTTTTTTTGAAAGATAACAAGTTTATTGAAAATATATTAACAGGTTTGCTGAAAATTTTGGTAGATGGATGATTACTCGACTTTATGGTTACTATTTTAATGGGGGATCCACTAGGTGAACGCATTTTAGCTCAAGCGTAGGTCGGGTATCCATGCTTATTATCTTTATCCAAATGTCGGATGCTGTTGCACTTAACCTTAGTAAAAAGCTGCTTTCATTAACAACCTTCCCCTGCTTTGTAGCAGAGACTATAGTGTAAGTTGCACTACACAGTTTGCTTCAAAGAAACCGAATGTTACAAGCGAAAGCAGTTTTTTCCAAAGGTTAAGTGAAGCGTCATTCGATATTTGTATAAAGCTAATAAGCATGGATTACTGACCCTACCGTGAGCAAAAATGCATCCACCTGGTGGATCGCCAAATAAATTCTTAATCAGAAAGTCAGTATGTGTGTCATTCGAAGATGATGATTCGAGATCTTTAGATCTGGAGCAGGTATATATTATTTTACACTTAACTCTACATAGTATCTTACATAAGAATTGAATGCACATGTTGTGTGCACATGCTGAATATTCCTTTGGTTTATTTATTCCTTTTTGTGTGTATAGGAGGATGTTCTGTATGCTAGGGTATGAACTACCGGTATTGCAGATCGACTACAATTCAGGTGATTCTTCTTTTGGGTTTTCATTTTTAATGACTATCAATTTTCCACTCCTATGTACAGTTAATTTCATTTAAAAGCCTATAGTCATAGCCAAACCAGTTTACAATGTGTATTCATTCATTTTTGAGACATATACTGATCGACTACACAAACACATGGATGAGGCTTAAAGTAGAAAACTTGTTTTCGAACCGAATGTTATTTAAGTTTCTCTATATTCATGTGTACAATGTCGATTTCCTATATACAATGTTGGAGGTCATGTTAAACCACAAAGCATGTGAGAAGCTGGTATTTTTCTAGGTTGTCTACGCAAATTTATGAAATCATGTCATTAGCATCATAAACATGTTAAGATATATACAATTGACTAATATGCACACACGAACACAAAGACACGATATGCCCTTTATTGTTATCAGTACGGCGCTCGACTAGTCGTTGACTAGTCTACTAATCGAGATCAAACCATCGACATGAAGCCTCAACGCACTTTTTGTATGAATTTCGGGCGCATGGGTAGAAATTAATCGACTAATCGGCTAGTCGATTCGACTAGGTTGTTATTGGTGTCGACTGGTTTGGTATTGACCCATTTTAGAAAAACAAATCTGAACCCCTTACAGTGATCGACTACCGCACAAACACATTGATCGACACACACTTATCTCTGTATTCATGTTTACATCTCAGTCACAGTGAGTTAAAATGTCAATCTCCTGTCCAGTGAAGTATTTGCAACTTGTTTTTTGTATTTTAAAGGCAGTCCTGTTGAAGAAAATAGAAAATAGAAAAATTTTACTTCTTTTTTCCTGTAGATTTTGGTGCTTTTGTGCTGCTGGAACTCAGGCTGGCTATCCGATTCAGTTTTGCTGCCAATCGAAGAAACTTAAACTCAGGCCGGCGATCACGCTCAATCTTCCCGGCCTCGACTGAAGTTTTATCAGGCTGATATGGTTTTACCTTTTTTTTGTTAGTTTACAGTGTGATGAAAATCTTTGACAGTTTCCTTTTATTGTATATGTTTGTATGTACATTGTGTTCATGTTATGAAAAATCTTGTAATGCTTTGAGTGTGTGTGTGTGTGTATATATGTATATATATATATATATATATTGTGCTATTCATGTGTATAAATTGTGGTATATATTCTTTGTGTTATGAAAAATATGTGCTATAGCTTCTATTATATATACATATACATATACATATATATATATATGATATATACATATATATATATACATGTATATACATATATATATGTATGTACACACACATATAATTAGATACGGTCAAAGGCCATGTCTGAATACACTTTAGATACGGCTAAAAGTCGTATGTTATTAGTAGTGAGATACGGTTTATAGCCATATCTAATAATTTAACACGCCATTTTTTGATAGGGCTTATTACCGTGCCTAACTGCTTTAGATACGGCTAGAAACACAGCCTAATTAGCATATATGGTGTAGCGATAATGCACAAGTTTCAAGTGCCAAGTGCTTCCAACATGCCAAGTCAACACAAAAGAATGGATTAATATTCAAGCAGGCAAGTACAAGCCAAAGACCAAGTTTACGAATGCAGCAATGAGAAATGCAACAGCCAAACACATTGAGAAGATTCAAGTGTTCATGTCCACAAAGCAATGTGAATGAAAGATGGAACTCAAGTTACAATAACTCAGTGCAAACTGATCGAATTAGTTCAACAATGCCAAAGCAAATAAGACACATGCAAGGTAAAATAAAAAGCATGGACAACAGCAAAATGTACACAGTGTACAATGACAAGTGCAAGATAGTCAACGCAACAAGGCCGAGCATGCATACAAGCCAAGTGAAAGCCCAAGAGGAAGTGACTCAAAAAATTCAAGAATAACAGGTGCAAGTATACACTGCATGACATATATGTATATGTTGCATATATGTATATGTTGCATATGTGTATATGTTGCATATATGTATACAACTACAAAACAGTGCAACATGGCTAGGACAGAGCAACGCACACACACACACACACACACATATATATATATATATATACACACATGTTTTATGTGTGTGTGTGTGTGTTGTTGGAACTAGATTAACCCTAGAGAGGGGTGAATATGGTTTATCACAGTTTTTAACTGAATCAAAAATCTAAAGAGATATATAATAATAAACAGATCGCAGAATATAGCAGAAACAGAAATGCAGAAAATAAATCACACACAGATATACCCGGCTTCGGCAAAACCCTGCCTACTGCTGCATTCCTAAGGTTTCTACTAGGTGATAGAACAGATTCTGCTTACAAACCATGTAAACTTGCACTCCCTGCTCCTGTACTAACCCTACGCTCAAAACCCTAGACTGGTCGATATCCCCTCGACCAGATTTTCACGTATTACAAACCCGTAACACGTAACCCGGATTTTACAGACTCTGTCAACTGCCAGTCAACACCCTAACTGATTCTCCTAGTATTTTACAAACACAATAACTGTTTGAATCGTTTTACAAATCAAATTAAAACTATACAAAAAAAACAAAAGTAAAACGCTAGAATTTAAAAAGAATTTAAAAAGAATTTAAATTCTCCCTTTAGACCAAAGAATAGGCCGACCACTTGTATAATGTGTTGCACCCTTATTTCTTTTTCCCGATCTCTTTACTTTAGAAAAATGGTGGCGGCTCTGAAAGAAAAAACTAGGGTTTGCCAATTCTTCCCCAATTCGATCGATTGCTTGTGGAAAATTGAATCTCTGATGGCTTAGTAACTTGCGGCTTGCTTCTCTTCGATTTGGGAATTTACCTGATCGAAAAACAGTGAGTTTTCTGAATTTTCTTGCTTTGAATTTCTTGCGAGTTGTTTATGGTTTTCGATATTCATGCCGATGATGATATGGTGTTATTTATAGGGTAGAATCGAAACCCTAATGTCTCTGATTTCACTTGTATGGCTCGTTCTGATTTGGCCTGGTTTCCTCTTTTGAAATTCGCGAATTTAATTGACGAAATTATGATCTTTTGTTGTCTGATTTTAAGCCAGAAAATTGAGTAGAAAATTTGACAGTTTAACTTCAATTATATCAAGAAACAAATTGCTAGAATTTTGATTTTCTTGCCGAGTTTGCATTCTTTGATTGATTAGAGAAAAAAAACCCGCCTTGAAAGAAATCGGATTTCCTGTAAACTGCTGTAGTTTAATTCTCCAAACAATCCCTGCATAACTTCTGGAATCATTTATAAAAATTGCCAAATATGAATTGAAATTTTCTGGAAATGATTTCCAGACCAACTAAGAAAGGATGATTTCTGGAAAGAGTTGGATGCTGAATTTTCTTGTTCACATTCAATTTCTTGTGCACCATTCAAAATGATTTCTACCTTGTCACCATTTCATTGTCATTCATGTTCATCTTGATTGCTCACATGTATACTACATATGTCACTGAAACATATATGATTGTTCATACTGTACATGAAATCACTAATGCTTCACTACAGTCATGTTCATGTTTGGTCACCCATATATGTATCAGCAGCATTCAGTTATTGTTCCTCTAGGCTTGGCTTGATCACTATATTCTCTTTACTGAACCATGCTTGATTTTAGTTGTTGCATATATCATTTTGACTGTATTTGAAACCTGGGGTTTGTAGAATCATACTGCTGCTTGATTTTGAGACTGCTGCATCACTATGAAACCATGCTTCATGCCTTATATGATTGTTCTGATCATGTCTGCATGCATTTGAATCTTTCTTGAGCTTGTTCATTCTAATTTTGTTTGACCACTGTTCTGATCATGTCTGCATGCATTTGAATCTTTCTTGAGCTTGTGCATGCTAATTTTGCTTGACCATATTTCTGAAACATGCATATACTGCTGAACCACATCATGCTTGGACATTTCTTTCCCATGCCTTTGCAGTTGATTTTACAAAGCTATGTTGTGCTTTGACATGTTTGCACTTGCACTTGCACTTCTCTTGACCACCGATGCTCACATTTGCACACTTGTTCACTTGACCCATGTTGCACTACAATCAGTTTGCCATGAATTGTTTTGCTATGTCCACCACATGCTTGATGATCCACTGTGTTGGTGATGTGAACTATTTGTTTCATGCATATGAATCCATTATAAACTGAAGTGTGCTTCACCCTTAATTGGTGCTCTTGTAACTGCTGCACTTATATTTGGCTTGAGTTTGCATCTTGAACCTGACTTGAACAATGTAAAATGATTGTGCACGGGCTTCATATTTGTGTGGCTATATTCATGCACTTGTTCCACCTAACTTGGCTGTCCATTTGCTTATGCACACTGCTCCACTTGCTTGAGCATATTCACTACTGCACTATTGTATCTCACTTGAGCAATTGCATGCTACTTGACCTGTCATGATTTTGCTGTGTACACCAAAGTCTATACTGCATGTAATTCCTGCCATGTTGTACTTTGTCACACCCCATGCAACCCTGAACTTGAGTGTGGCCTAACTGCCTCGACCTGTCTTGATCTTTCTTCATGTATTTTCTGCTTGATCACCTGCATTTACACATGCAGATTTGTTGTTGACTTTGTTGCTCTACTCATGGACTTGCTGTTTTGACTTTTACATTGAGTTGTTTTTCATGAATGCACTGAGTCGAGTTGGTACACGTGGCTGCTCCTCAGTTGCTGACTGATTGGCGTGGCAGTGCACACGTGTATATCTATACACGTGTGTATATGCAGTCGATCAGAAAATTTCCTGTCCTTGTACATATACAAACTGTGTGCCTAGACACAGATGAATCAGATCAAGTCATGAAAAATGATGAGAAACACACCAGAAATCTGAGGCAAATAAAATTTATATTTATATGCATTCAGTTTCATTTCTATTGCAGTGTACTGTGTGCGTGTTTCTGTATGTGATAGGTATGAAGATGATGACTGGACTGACGGTGAAGATGTTGTGAAGATAGAAGACTAAGAGACAGTGTCAGTGAATTGTATAAGTGTCAACGTATCTGTATAGCAGATTGTATGAAACAGTGAAAGAAGGTATATATGAAATGAGTGACAGAGTGATAGTGTATATGAAATCTGATATGACATGAAATGTAATACAGAGATGTACAAATAGTGGAGTATAAAATTTGTGCTGTTTGATATTGAAATAAAATATTCTATTTAAATAAAATACTGTGAATATTTAAATTCCTGTGCAGTTGTATTTTATTTAAATAGAAATATTATATTCATGTATGCTGTGTAGTATATGAAACAGTACAATTACAAACACATATATAATATTATATATTTGTTTGTTATCATCAAACAAAAATCATATAATTGTGTATACAACACCGTTATATACAAGATGTGTGTGTGTGTGTGTGTGTGTGTGTATGCATTATATCTCATCAGGTCAGAAAACTGTTCATAGACAAGTTGAAGCCAGTCCAAGTATTCAAGCCCAAATGCATGAAACCCATGGAAAAAACAACATGCAGATATAATATACATATATACACACATGCGTGTGTGTGTGTATATATATATATGTGTGTGTGTGTGTGTGTGTATCCATGTGTTTGCAGTCATCTGACAATACATAGTGGTTCATAACAAAGTCAAAAATGAAACAATGCAAGCAAATGCAAAATGCCTTGATCCATAATGAGTGCTCACAGTAAAAGAAATGCATATATGGCATGCAAGACTTCCAGAAATCAAAGTATGGATTTAGTGCAAGAAACAATTCAAATCCTCTTAGAAAATCAAGCAAATGTTTCCATTTTTTTCAAGTGTTCATATATGGCAAGTGTTCAACACATTCCAGAAATGGCAAATTCAATCGACATTTCAAAAAATCAACCGAGGGTACATGGCAATAAATCATGAATTTTAATTCCATGGGAAATCAAGTTTTCGAGCAAATAATTCACGTCCATAACAAATGTTGAATTCACTTTAAATTAGAAAACAATTAAATCTTTCCAGAAATCCCCAAGTTTTTTTGGAAAGAATCATTATGCACTCAACTGGAAAATGGATTCAAATCAGCACACAAGAACCAATACGAACTCGACCATATAAGTTTCTAGTGAAATGTTTCCGGGAATTAAAAGAAAGTACTCATGGGTTTAAAAGTATTTCCAGATTTCGAAATTAGCAAGCAGCTTATTTTGATTCCAAACATTCCAAAATTGGCCGAAATATTTGCTTCCAGGATTAAATTTGGTAAAACAATTTTTTTTTTTTGAAATGTTTTTTCAGTCAGACGGTTTTTTCTTAACAAAATCACAGTTCGATTTTGGGAAATGATATATTGCAAATCAATTCGCAAATCTGAAAATTATTTCCATAAATCATCAAGAAAATTCACGGCATCCAATCAAGGAAACAAAGGGGACTCAAAGCCGTTTCAATCCAAATCAAGGCAACGTAATCATGCAACAATCAGAATCAAATCATTAAGGAAATCAGAGATGTTTAAGGGTTTGTTTTACCCCATATAAACTACACCAAATCATCACAGACAATTATATATAAAAAAAACAAGCATCATTTCGAGAGCAAGAATCAAAACCTGCAATTGTTTTTCGATCGCCAGAAAGACCAAATCAATCGACAAGCAAAGCAACAAGAATTCGAAGCTTGGGAGAAAATTTCCGAAGCTAACTTTTTAATCGTGTTTTATTTGGAGGAGGACCCTAATTCTTTTTGATCGGCCGACATTGAAGTATAAAAGAGGAGCCAAGGTTTTTGAGCAAAAATATAAGGGCCGACCAATATTTTGTCTTAATTTATAAACTAGGGTTTTCTTTTGGATTTTAATTTTTTTGTATTGTATTGTTTTTTTATTCCTTTTGTAACTGTCTCATTGGTTTTCTAGTTTGTTTGTAAAACTAACGGTTTTCTAGTTTGTTTGTAAAACTAGGGGTTTTCTACTTTTGTCTGTAAAACTAAGGGTTTACTAGCTATATGATTTATAGTTAGGGTTTACGAATTACGGGTTTGTAATTCGGGGAAAACTGATCTTAGGAATAAAGATCAGTCCACGGTTTTGAGCGTAGGATTAGAGTAGGAGCAGAGTTTGCGAGTTTACAGAGTTTTGTAAGCGGCATCTGTTTTAGTACCTAGTAGAAATATTGGGAATGCAGCTGTATGCAGAGTTTGCCGAAGCTGGGTAAAATCTGTGTCATTTTATTTCTGCATTTATTTTCTCTACTAAAATATGTAGTGTGATAATTTTTAATATCTTGTTAAAATCCAATAACCCTGTTCACCCCCCTCTGGTAGGGGTGAGCGTTGATTTTAGGGTAAAATTTTTTTAAACACTTTTCTATTTTCAGGAAAATCCTTCTCAGCTTTCAGCCTGCAACGTAAAGCCCGAACACCCACCGCTGTCGCGTGCGATCTGTCCAATTAACACCCCTGTTCGAAGCCCTGCTGCAATCAAAGTAACAATATTGCTCCAACAAATTACTGCGCTGCACTACCTCAAGCCAGTCGCCGCCACTAATTGAGCGCATACTCGCTCTACGCCTTTGCCTCTCGCTTCCCTGCTTGGCTGCTTGGAGATTGCTGCCCCTTGCCCACTCGCAGACTGAGGTAATTCGTTGAAGGTATCGTCATTGATCTTTTTTTGTTTGCTTGATTTGGATTATTATCCCACTGTTTGCGCCATTGATTCTATTGATTACTTAATGTGGATGCTGCTGCTTCCTTTGTCAAGAAGGATTTCAATTTGGAGATTTGAATAATTGGAGAAACAAGGACAAAGATACCTAAATTGAACTGTTTGCCTATTATTATTTGAATGTGTTTAAACTGATATAGTTAAAGCTTATTTTCTTCATTAAATTGAAAATGTATAGGACATATGACGAAGAATGAAAATGATAAAAATCTGAATTAGATTTCAAAAACAAAATCCTAGATTTTACAGTAGAAAAGTTGAAGAAAAAAAAACGAAGATGAACTAGCAGAATCACTTTTGCCTTAGTCTCTAACATGTTTCAAAGAAAAATTCGAACATCCCAATCTTCATGTCCAACGGGAAGAAGCTTTTGTAAGTTAAAGTTGGTAAAAAAATGTCTTCCAGTAACTATGTCGCTAGAAAGATTGAGTGATTTGCGATGGTTTCAACTGGAAAACAAATATTTGGAAGCTTTAAAATATGAAGATATAATTGAAGAGTTGACTTCTAAAAACCCAATAAAAACTTGTTGTCATTAGATAGATTGAAGATCTTCTTTTGTATGTGAAGCTAAAGAAAAATATATATTCATAGTATTATATTACTATTTTTTCTGTATGCTTATTCATTGCACTCTTTCTTACTTGCTCATCATATAGGGTGTATTTGTTCAGGGAAATTCCTCTAATAACTGATGGTGGTTGTGCTAGAAACTATGACTGTATTTGATGCTTTTGTTTGGTGTTATGAATCATATTGTACATGCTTGAATTTATTGGTTGTTTATACGTTGATACTTGGGTATCAACGCATCTGATAGTTTAGCAATCAAACATGTTGTCTGGAGTAGTTATTACGAAGTGAATGCACATGATTATAAATTATTATAGACTAATGTGTTTTCTCTTACAAGTCTGTATGTATACCTCTCGTTCTGTTGTAATGGAGGTTCTTTTCTTCCCTGCTTGGTTTTTTCTGGATGTCATGTTTTACATTTTGGGTTAATAGATTGATTGGTGGAAGTTGTACTATAAATTATTATATATGATGCTTTTAGCATGTCATGATTTGCATTTAGAATTAAAGGAAACTGATTTAACATTTTTTCACACTTTCTTTGACTTCTATGAGTTTCAATGTGGAACCAGAAGAATATTCACCAATAGTTTACTATACTCTTTTAGTTATGTACATGTTCAATTGTATACATCAATTTGTCAGCAAGTCATATGTATAGGCCAACACTCACGTATTGTTTTCATTTTATGTATTTGTATGCGTGTGTACATATTTATATATTTTGTCCTTCATATTTGTGTATTTTAATTTTTACACGCGTGTGTACATACTTTTATTTTAACTTTCACATTTCGAATTAAACATAATCGAGGCTATTATATAATCATATACATATTTATATATTTTGGGTCAGCATTACTTACATATTCTGATATTCATAAATTCCACACAAATTTGAACTTGTTATTTTTGTTTTGATATTTGATTTTCAGTTTAAAAGCTATTTTTCGAAACTGTAAAACCACATATATTTTACAAAATATTAAAAACATTAAAAATAATAAATTGAAAATGAGCTTCAAAAACTAAAAGCTAAAAATGAAAACAAACAGGGCTTAAGTTATTTACACCAGGGTCTTTATATTTCATTCTTGCATATCGGATCTCTGTATATTATCTGAAAAGAGAAAATCCGGAACTGAATTTACTGCAACAGAAGAGAACTCGAATAGGAAAGCTAAGGCGATGAACGACACACAAACTGATGCTGCACCGGTGGTGATGAATGGAGGTGGAGGAGTGCCACCTGAGATCGATGAGGATATGCATAGTCGGCAGCTGGCTGTTTATGGATGGAAGAGGATGAAGAGGTTATTTGCTTCTAATGTTTTTGATGTCCGGATTCAATGGTTGAAATTTGTATGTTCTTATCCTATGAGAATTCTCAGTCTCTGTCAGTTTGACTTGCTTCCTGAATGATTTTTTTCTGGTTATATCATGTTTTGATATGAAGCTGAAAAATACTGCTGTAGATTGATTTGGTTTTCCAGTGATGTTCAGATTTGCGTTGATTTGGATTAGCTATGCAGTGACATATACCAAAGAGTTGTGGGGTGTGAAGTTATAAAAATATAAAGAACTTTGATTGAAGATTAAGAACAATCCACAGTTTACAGCGATGTCACATATCTTCTCTATCGATATGTCTGTATTATAATGAAGACACTAGTTCAATGTGGTAGAGTCTTAGGAATTATCAGAAAATTAACATGGGTTTTAAAATCAAACCTTAATATTAGTCAATCAGGAGTGTTTTCGTCATTTGTATTATAGAATCTCGTTGTGTGGTAGCTGCAGATGATGGCATAAATGATAATTTTAATGTAAAATTACAAATACCTCCATTGCATGTGTAGAAATATATTGGTATGTCAAACAACCTTTTCTTATCGATAACTAATGTTTGTGATTTTTAACCCAAGATTTCCTGTTTCACTCATTTGCGGATCTTGAATACAGGTCTGTCAACGAGTATTTTTTGATGCAAATAGTATCAAATTCGTATTTGCGTCTGAAATCATTTTAAATATTGGATATCCACATTGGTGATACTGAAGATAGACTATATAATTGTCACATCTGCCAATGACTAATAAACAAGAAACATAAATGTAAAATTTGGGTTTAACACAAATTGTTTTCAATATCACTAATTACAAAAATATGCAAAATCAATAAATATGATGCTAATACATATTTTGGAGCAGCTAATATCCATTAAATGCATATAATATAAGTTATGAACTTGCTTAAAAAATAAATGCATATCTTCTGTTTTACTAGAATCCACATAATATAAACAATAAACTTGATAAAGTTGGACGGATAATTTTTGGATGCAGATGCCTTTACTGGATATTAGATGTTTGTCCGCTTGTCGGATGTATTGGTGCGGTCGTATTTTTTCAGAGCCAGCTTTCTGAAACGATGATTGATGACAAAGAAGAATAGATCTACATTCATAATTTTTTCACACTTTCAAAGCTTGTTCTGATCTCACTATGTTGACTTCTACCATTCTCATTGTTTGCTGATTCGTCGTCAGGAATGCTTACCAATATACCAATGGTCGTAGACATATCATAAACGAACACTATAGATCCTTTTCATTTGAATGTTTGTTCATATCCTTTAACTGTCCTGTTGGAAATGAAATTGATTAAAATAATTGTCTGGACTCAGATGCTTGATTTGTTCTATGGTATTTTTCTTGTTTAACGCATATTTAACTTCAAAAATAATTGTACGATCCAAAATTTGTGAAGTTTGGATGAAAATGATGAAAAGCGGAACATGAGGGAGGGATTTTCAGAGTAGAAACAGTGTTTTTGAAATCGAAAAGTCAATTTTTGTCATAATGTGTCTCTTATTATTTATTGTTATCAGTATTGTCATTGTTTTTCTAAATGCCTAGCCTATAACGTTTTTGTTCTTTACTCCTTTTTTCTTAACAATTTTTAGAGCCAACTTTTTCAATAATGACAAAAGTAAAATAGATCTATAATTATTTGTTCATTGCAGTCCTTTATTCTACTCTTTTATTCCTCATGTTTTCACTTGTGTTGTATTCATTGTAAACTATAGTTATGCAGCTAAAAACAATTCCAGAGAACATAGTTCATTCCTTCTATCATTATCATTTGTAACTGCTTAATTATTTCAATCTGAATTTTAATGGTAACGAGGGTTTATTAATATGTCAGTATGCTCCTTTATGATCAAATCCGTCAACCATTTCAGTAACCTGTGAAATTCCACCTCAATAATTCAATACAATTTATTAGTTTATAAAGAACAGTATATGTTCTGCAAATATTCTTCTGTTCGACTTTTCATTATAAGCCGAAAATGCCAACTATTATTATTACATGTCCTTGAACATCGATTGTCTTGATTTTTTTTTTAATCTTTTCTAAATATGCTTCCATGTATTGACTAAACTTTTTGCTTTTTTCCTTCATTTTTTTTCTTCAGTTTATTCCAATTATGTGATACATATGTACATACATACATATATGTTCGCTAAATGTGCATCGAGTCAGTTCAGTACTATGAAATTGGATCAAATTGATCCAGTGGATTTTTGTTTTGTTTCAGTCTTGATCGGACAGTCTGCAGGAATACATTAATACTATGTGACAAAACTAAATATACTGACTGCCTTTTGTTTTTGTTTCTGATCAGGTAGTAAAAATGTAATATATGGTGGTGAAATTTCAAACCTAAACCATCAATATCAATGTGATATGCACATTCTCCATTTGAATCTTTTTTTAAACTCTTGTAAATATTTGTTCATTATTGTTCTCATTCATTGTCCGTTTAATTATAAACAGCATGTCAGCTTGATACATAATTGTTTTGAAATTTTACGTTCTTATGATTTTTATATTTTAAGTCATGTTTATCTTATTAACTCTCATCGTCTATTGTAGCATGACATGAAGTCTCTTCGTTCCGACTGGATGTTCTTTTTTCACTAAAAATATAAATATATTTTGGTTAAAATATGTTGAAATAATTTGGTAGATTAATTTTTGGTAATATGTAAAATTCGGTACACATACTATTTTACATATTTTGTTTGACTACTAATGTGTGTTTCAGTATTTGCAAACTAAGGTGTATTTCAGTATTTAGAAACGTGGATACTTAGATGTGCAATATTCATTCTTATGGTGCAATAATAACCATCACTCATTATCTACAATACATAAAACATAATACTATTTCAGTTAATAATGTGATTATTGGAAAAGGATATCATAATAGCCATATGTTGAATCAAACATAATTAGCAGTCAATTGAAAAACCAACTTATTCATACCATTAATCTTTATATAATCCCATCATCAATCAATTAATATTTAGAGCCACACAATTCACAATCATGCATTGATTTGTGGATACACTTTCACATGGCTCAAAAACATCTTAACAACTTTCTTGTTAATTTGGATAGTGCCAGCATATTTAAAACAATATTTCAAATCAATGGTTAAAATAAATGCCATAATGGTTGAAATTTATTTAACATTTTAATTGGGCTTGAAGTTTTTGAATGATCTTGTTTTCTTAAAGATGATGTTCATATTGTGGATTGAACATCCTTAAAGTTTCATTTGATTTCAGACTGTAAAATTCTTAAATTCAATGTTTACGAGAAATGTGCTGCAGCGAAAGATCGGCTAGAATCCACTTTTGCAGCATCATATTCACACTTTCACAACTTTGCGCTGCTAATTATACATTATTTTTTTGGAAACTGTTTAATCTGCATATCCAATTCAAAAGTCCAATTATTTTGAAATATCATATCGTTTCAAAATTATATGTCAAAATATCTCTCCGGTTCTATTAGAACTCTATGAATCGTTTTTTTTCAAAGATGAATTTATATATCACAAAACATATCTTTAGTATTAAATTGTAGCTGAAATCGGATAATAGAAAAATGATGGATCAATGGATCCCTGAACTATATGTTTATGCTTACATGTGTACACACACATATGTGCATGTATATATGTATGACAATAGTGTTAGTTTGAAGGTTTCTTACAATCAATATAGGAAGGGGGATTGGGTGAAGCGTCATTTTGGTTGTTAAAATTACATCTTCACTTTAATAGTCAACAGAAGGTGGATAAATATGGGTGCTCACCAAAATTTGAGCAGCTTTCTCGCCAATGTTTTTCTGTATGCGTGTCCTTTCTATATCATCGTATCTTAAAAAGATATTTGCTGCTTTTATGTATCTTAAATTTTTTGACACACACATGGATCATTTTCTTTTGATAGGTAAGTAGTCTTAAACTAGTTCAGAACTTTGTAATTATGTTTTATAATAATAAGACAGTATTGAAATATTTGCTCAGACTCGATACAAAAACAAATGAACACCAAAAGAAAGTTGAGGATAGTTGAGGGATTGTTAGGATGCAGTTACCCAATTATATACAGATAAAAACCCCTTATACACGCCCTCGCACAGGAACATGATTTAAGAGAATATTATAAAAGCTCTTTATAGTCTAATGTTGCTCTCGTACATGTTTTAATTTTCTTGATTTTAATTGTTCATATAAACATTCAGTTTTCGATTGATTTGTTTAGTTTGTCTTTCTACATTTGTGCTAAAATATTTTCATTTTATGTATATAAGCTTTAGCTTGCGTAACTTTTAAGTTTTGACCTTTCATTGTTTATTTATTCTTCTGCTTTTCATAATCATTTTCAGAAAAATGAAAATAAGAAGACGTTATGTTGGAAATATAGTTTCAGTAGAAGTAAACATTTGCATTTGCAGGGAAGTACTAGAATGTACATATAAAATTAATTGTTGCAAGAATTGGCTTTTTTTAGTGCTTGCTAATTTTTTATCTTAACTAGGTTTGTTGAGGAAAAAGAAGAGGTTATCACTAGGGCAATCAAAATCAGCACAACTGAGATCGGCATATTACAACAATAAAAAATGCTTCGCCTCATCCGTCAGGCATGCTCATTTCAAAACCCTAATCAGCTCCTCCTCAGCCGTCAAGTCAGCGGCACGGCAAAAGGCAAGGGGAAGCTAAAAGACGGCCAGCCACTGAAACGCTCTGTCATCACTCGCAAGAAGCCTGAACCCTCTGGCGGTCGGAAACGTGAGGGATCGGAGCGTCTGTCGCGCTTGGTTGAATCCTGCCTCACTGCCCCCTCACCAGTCCGTCACCTCACCCAGAAGCAGCGTGATCGTGAAATCGAGCGTGAGAAGCTTGGCCTCATCTCCAAAGATCGCCAGCTGGAGATCGACCAAGCTAAATTGAAAAGCAAGAAGAAAGCCGAAGAAGGCGATGAAGTTGTTATGGGGACACCAGGTCTGGATTATATAAGTCTCGGGCTGGTGGATGCCGAGAAAATTCCGACGTACGAGCTGACTGTGGAGGATGGGAGGAGGTTGGCGAAGGAGTATAGCAGAGTGATGATGAGGAAGCATAGGGAGAGGCAGAAGGTGGAGACTCAGCTACTGAAGTTGAAGAAGGAAGCAATTGAAGCGCTGCCTGAGAGTTTGAGAGCGAAGGCATTGGAGATTGATCTGAAACCGTTGCCAGAGGACAGGCTTATGGCAACTCTCACGCCACCGATTGAAGGGTATGGTGAGAAGGTCAAAGAGGCAGCTGAGAAATTTAGTGGCAAGGAGAAGTTGAGGTGATGAACTTTGAGGTTAGTTTTTACTTTCATTTTGAGTTCTGAAATTATTTTTGATGAGTTGGTTTTCTTATTTTGTCACATGTTTAGTACAAACTTGTTTGATATTGATGCTTTGTAAGATGTCTAGCTATCAAATTGAAATCTTAAGGATGATTCTTATATATTACGGAATAAAATTTTCTAGCTGATTGCAATCCTCTATGAAATTTGACTAATGTGTTATTTGTTTGAATTTCATGATAAAAAGATTGAAGAAGTGCTCAAAACATTTAACCTAAATGTTCTTTATATCACACGCCAAACTGAGGTTGATCAGAGTGAAATTTTTTCGTTGTCTTTTATTTTGCTTCTAAATGCACCCATTAAGCCTTTTTCTAATACCATACTTCGTAATAGAAATTAACATCACTGTACCATATCCAATTTTTCATTGTGTTGCTGATCAGCTGAGTCCATTCGATTTCCTCTTATCCCGTCTCCATAAGCTATCATTGACTACCTAAAATTCATAACTATACCAAGTTAAATTCGTAGCATTAAATTTTAACTTGAATTTAAAACAAAACCTAACTCAAATTCAGAACCAATGCCAGTGAAAATGCATCTAAATGCTTAAATTCACTTGATAAATATAGAATTCAATATGCAAAATCGAAAACGTGAATGATATTATCAAAAATAATCTGTAAAGGAGCTATTTGCAATTAGGGGTGAGTTCGGAAAATTTCAGTACCAACCGATATTGTTTTCCTTTTCTTCCAATCGTTGATGGAATGAAAATCAATGTTTCAATTTCCGTTCCACTAACTCTGACGGAAACTGGAAAAAGTGGAACGGAACATGAAATTCCATTTTTTTCCTGTCAAAGCAATCAAAAGTACAGAATTTGCAGCAGGTCAATACAAAATAAACTGAGAACTATGAAGTATGAACAGAATACAATGACTTGCATTGCTTTACAGTGCAAACACGCGGTTTTACAAAATATGGTATCACAAAAAGTGGGACGAACTTGGATACAATTTTACAGAACAAGTGCGTTGACATTGTTGTACAGAATACATTGAAAATATTCAAGAAATTTACCAGCAGGAACAAAGGTACACTGAAAATATGAATCGAATAAATTTTACAGAACTAACAATTAACACAGTACGCTGACCAAGTGCAAATTACATTGAAATTCAGAAAGAGAACTCAACTTAAAAATCAACGTTGATTTACAGATCAATGTCCAATAACAAATGGAGAACTAATTACACAGCAATAAAATTCATCTTTGAATAATAGCTTTTGCTAACAACTTTGTTGGATTAAATTTTACTTCCAATTTCAGTGTTCAGCCTTGAAATATGTACATACAAAATGCAGTATATCCTTAGTTGTCCCTGGCTCTTTGAAGTAAACTCATGGCAAGGAAAAGCAAGAACCTCCAAGCCTATAATTCGATCCACAGTTTAAATTACTGAATTTTAAGCCATACAAAAGATTCCTAACTCCAAAACCATACAAAAGATAAAGAATGATATATAAATCAACTAAACAACCATAAAAAAAACTTATCAATCAAAATGTATATCAGAAAAAGAACAGTTAAACTGGCATTTAAAGCTGATCTGAAGTAAAATTTTGAACAATCAACGAGTCAGCCCATATTACATATACTATCCCTAAACAAATTTCATCTTTAATGTCATATATACATCAAGTCATTCAATAAATATTTAACAAGATTACCGTAAGTGCGCACATTTGAAAAAAAGTATACACGAATTGCAGTAGAATATGTGCGTTATAAGTATATTATTAGTTTTAAACTTTAGCTTTGTACTTGATTACAACAGTATTTTCTATGTGCAACTAGAGTACCTGTTGATTTACCTGCTCTGTGGTTGATCAATACAGGCCAGTACAACAATGAACACGCTTTCCCCTACCTCAACAAATACGTTATTCAGTTTTCCTCCTTTAACATTGACCATGAACATTGAAATAATCAAACCGACCGTTAGGGAGGTTTGCTTACTGTCACTGGCCAAAATCAATTTCTCTGAAGCCAAAAAACATGCGCCCGTGTTTTGTCGCATTTCTATTTCTTCATCTTCCCCCTTTCCGTGTTCCTCTCTCAGTAAATTTCCCAAAAAAATTCCTCTTTTTAATCCCGCTTCCGTGTTTCTCTCCCGAGAAGTATCGTAGTTTCTTCTCTTTCCAAACTTATGACATAAATTCCCAAATTAGCATTGCCAATCTCAAATTCCTTGGATTCGACTGTCACCGGACACTTCTGGATCGTCAACCGATGAAGGAGCACTACCTGACACCTCCATCTCGACAGTAGCAGCCATAATCATCTTCGCCGATCGCTGTCACCATTGGAAATTGGCCACTAAAACCCATAGGTATGAAAATTAGGTTTTTCACAAATCTTCTTCAATTACTTATTGAATGCGTTATAAATAATCTGGAAACTGTAAACGGTTTAAATTTCAGATTATTGGATTGTAAATCTGATTAGTGGAATTGAAAATATAAAATCAATAGGGGCTCCCATCAATAGGTCCTAAACTACACGATTATTGCTATTGTAATGTTTGATAAAATAATAGATGATCCAGATCTATCATCTATTTTACTAGAACAAATGAATTTCATTATTTCATTTTCGGTAAGCAGTAGAGCTATGGTAACCAAAAAGCTCACTGTTGATTAAACCGCTTGAATAGTTTAAGACCTCATGATGTTTCCCTTGAATCGTTGCTAAGGTTTCAGGCATAACTTCATTCTGCAAGATCTAATGCTTGTAGCTAGCTCATTTTCTGATGCTAAAATAAATAAAATTCAACTCAAAACTTCTTATATTTCATTATGACACATAGAGCAGAAGAAAAATAACACAAGTTGTACTCTATGTTGTGGAATATACAGGAACCAAAATAGGCTATCACTTAGGCATCATTCATAGTATTCCTAGCTTTTTACTATAAAAAATATCCAAAAATTTGTGGATTATGTTTAAAAGTTATATTATTTAGGGTGTCGCTAAGTAATTAGTCATTAATTGAAACTACTTTGTCATCTAATCGAACATGATTGATACTTGTTTCCTTAATTGCTTTGCTAAACTCAATTTTTTTAAAGATGTTTCAAGCCAAATTTTCCATGACATTAAGATGTCAGAGAGGAAAATTAAGCAAAATGGCCCCAAAAGAAGAGCAATCAGTGGAGTTTCCAATTACTTATCAAGTTCTTGAATCTTTTGTTCCTTCAATTGCATGTTCAAATGCTTTCCAGTTACCTTTATTTTTATTTGTTGTATTGGATAGTTCCCTTTGTTGTATAGGAAAAAACTGCAATGGTAACTCAATTAATGGGAAACTCAACTGAAGCATATTAACCATATACACAGTGTTAGATGGTTGATGAATAAAAGTAAATTTCTTGATGCATATTGCTTTAAATGTTTTCTCTGAATGAAGCTGTGTGGATATTAACGTGAAAGTAAAAGGGCTTAAGGAAGTGGTGTAATTATGACTATATATGTACCTGTAGTTATAACATTATGTAGCATGTATAGCATGTACTTACTAAACTTGAGCTAGTTTTAGAGCATTACATTCATGAAAACCGGATTTGTTGAACACTTATATTATGGATTTCAAGCTTGAAATTTGTATTCTTAATGTACCACGTTGGATGAGTATTCTCTTTTAGATAGTTAATATGACTGTTTTGCTTGGTGTTTTTACCTCAATGTATTTTGAAAATTTTGTTTGACACCTGATATATCATTAATTGTCTTACTCTTAACTTTATCATGGCTAACCAGCTTACTACATGATTTTGCCAATACACATATTTGTCTTATATCCTACAAACCTGTATGTGTATCGGTAAATAATGCTTCTACTGTTCAAGAAGTTAGTATATTTATTTTGATCGATTAATGCTAATATGTACATAATTTACCTGCACATTAAATTTATCCACAAGTATGATACTTCCCTGATCCAACAGCCAATTTAAACATGTAGATATTCTTATTAATGTATAGCAAATGGCTTGTGGTACTATTCATCTTCTGGGCTGAAATCAAACTCATAAAAAAGCTTATTATATTCTTATTCGAGATACTGGACAATATCAGTTTTATTAATTTGTTCTCATTTACCTCTGAATCGTATAGGACTTTTAAAGCCTAATAGTTATTACTATCAATATAGACTTTCGTGCTCGACTTCGAAACCATTTAAAATATACAATGCAAGTAATTTGAGTGAGTTACGTTGAACCAGGTGATACATAATGCCCAATTACTGAGCAAGTCGACAACTTAGTGTTTTATCATTTGTTTCTTCTTAACACTCTTTTGGACTTTAAGGCATAAACTAATATTATAACAAGATGTAGAAATGAAAGATTGTTTTAAATAAATAAACCGGGAAAAGAATGATGTATAGATTAGGGAATCTGGATAAGTTATATGCCTTTTAGCAATGATGTAGATGTTTGATCCTTGATTCTTAACACATTTTATAATGTGTACATGATACAAGTTTGGTAAGTAACAATTTATGTTTTTATTGCAATAGCAGAAACACGATTGGGTCAATTTAGATGATAGTAAAAGCTAATCTGGCTGAGTGTAAAAAGCTTGATTGGCTGGGTATAAAAAGTTTGTCTAGCTGGGTGTAAAAAGCTTGACATGTGGAGAAAGATGAAGCTTGTCGTGGTGACCTCAAGAAGAATGAATACTGAACTATTATATTTTTTTTCAACTTTAGTTGTTAGCTTGAGTAACTTCGGTAACCAGACAACAATTTGCAACAAAACGATGTAAGCAAATGTAAAATTTGTAGCTTCAGCTGTTACCCTATTTACACAAAAAGATACATGCAGTAAGCATTTGATATAAAATGTAATAACCACATTATTTATTTTCAGCTCTTTCAATATCATGTTAATTATGTTTAGGTGACCAAGTTGCAAGGCCTGCTAAAGCTTCCGGGTGGCATGATCCTGGATTCATTATTCAATAGTGATGTCTACACTTCAACGATTGCATTTTCTAATTTCTAAAATTGAAGAAATTTGTATTTTTTCTGGTGGTTGAAACTGAGAAATAATGTGGAATTGAATGCTACCAATTTCTATTTGGCAATGTATATGCTACCAATTCTGTTGATTTTGGGTTTATCTTGATTTCTTACCTTTTGCATGTTAATGCTACCAATTTCTCCTCGCGTTTTTTCCATTATATAAATTTTCTATTTATTGTTCATCCTTTTTTATTATTACATAGTTGTACATGTACGACAATTTATATACTTACTGGTTTATATTCTATTATTCTTTACTATACATTTCTCATAATATTCTTAGTTTGTTTTTTAGTACCGCAAGTCCGCAACTAAAATTTTGTTATGTTCAATTGGAATTGATGTAACACCAGAATAATTTTTTTAAAATAATTCAATCAAACGGTCGGTTTTCCACCGTTGTGCGGTGATACTAGTAAAGCCTACAGTATGAAGGACAAACTTTGAAAAAGAATAAAACCGAAAGATAGTGCTAAATAAAACTTGGATGAAGCCTACAGTTTTATTTAGCACTATCTTTCAGTTTTATTCTTTTTTAAAGTTTGTCTTTCAGTCTAACAATGAAAGTTGGATGTCCTTTAGTTTTTTTTTTTTTTTTTAAAGTTTGTTCTTGTTGCCATTTTGCACTTCTAAGAATTCGTGGACGGACAAGAAATGTACACTTCTAAGCCAACTATTAATAGAAATCGTGACAATTATTAACAAAGACAAAAACAAAAATAAATTTGTAAATGATATTTATTTGTTTAAATTGTGTTTACCGTTAGATCCTAATTTTAAGCATGGAGGGGTATTCTGAATTGATAAATTTGTTTAACAATTAGATCTTATTTTTGAGCATATATAGATATTTTGAAATTTCAAAAAAAAATTAACTATTTAGATTCTACTTTTAAGGTATATTTAATTTGCTTTATTTTCGGTAGTTCACTTTAACACAAAAAATGTATGACATCAAAGGTATTACAACTCTTAATAAATATATCTTATTTAGGATGCTTGAATTTGGGAATATCGATGAAGATCGATCTTTGTGGTAATTTATGTTTTTGATTGATTTATTTAAAGGCAAAATTTTGATTTTCTTTTTTTATTCAAGCCCACACAGTGTAAGCTCTAGGGTTTTCCTTTTGGTTTGTTTATTTCGCGTGTCTATGTTGTCCTTCCTTTTTTTTTTTTTTTTTTTTACCGGGATGGGACTTTGACTTAATCCTGTCCCGCCTCTGGCCGGTACCGAGTCGGTCCGATCCTCAAACCATGATTTAAACTATGTACTTTGTCTCAAACATTGCTATTATCACTTCTGCTCTGATGTGATCACGTTGGAACTTTACCCGTCTCACCATCTTTGGATTGCTGTAGCTAAACAACTGGATTTGCCAATGTCACTTGGTCTTTGACATGAATCAAAACCCAGTTCTGCTACTTATCACCGTGCTTGCTCAACTCTTGTTGCCGTTTCAAATTTCAGTCATCAATAGGCTTGACTGGCGGTTCATCGTTTCCTGCAATGTTTACTTAGAAATAAACAGTTTATTCTTCAGTGCACCTGCAAATCGGTACTAGTTTCCCCTTGATTCTTTTCAGCCTCGCTTGTTTCCTGTTAAGTGAAATCATTTGGTATGTCAGTATACTTTCCATAACATTCAGGGTACTCTTTGGTTAGTTGCTACCATGCCTTATCTCAGATCGTACTATCAACGTACATTATTGTGCATTCAGGGAATACCATGCTCTCAGGTTGTTCTACTAAATACTTAAAAACTACATGGCTGTGCTTTCCAATGCATTCAGGTTCATAGCTGTTACACCATGTAATCTTTCTTGTAATATTTATTCATGGAAACAAATGACATAGCTTAAAAGTCTCTTTGGTCTTATTAAGCTGCTTGGATTCTTCCACTTCGAATTCAGCTGAAAGGAAGGATAAATAGAAGAAAAGTATATTTTAGAGTTCCATGTCCACGATGGATATATCATGGAGGATATCATTGCTATGGGTCTTCATGCTACTGAAATGAAACCAGGATCTTTTGGATATGTTGTGGCAAGATGGACTATAAAAATTGTGTAGAAGTAGTTATCAGGTTTTTTGAAACATATCATTAGGTTTATCAGTTACGTCATGGTGCTATTGCTTATATTGTAAGCCTGTGTCTATTAGAGCGACTTTTTAATAGAGGATACTTTAACCAAGGTATGAGGTTCCAGACGAAACCACAAGATTCCGGCCATCTCGAATCGGTTCGGACCGGAGGCGGGACAGGATTAGATCAAAATCTCGTCCTGCTGCCCGTAGATGAAGAAAGAAATCAAAAGTTTTGCAATTGCTGCTTTAATTTAAAAAAAAAAAAAAAAAAACCATCCAAGATCAAAGGAGAACAAAATTTAATTAAAGATATGGCTCAGGAATCGACTTCGACCAATTGAGCATCTTCCTGCGTTTCGACTTCAACTACATGCGATGAAAAGTTCACATCTGACTTTCAATTTTGACTACATGCGATGAGATGTTTACCTTTGATCTTCCACTTCGAACTTGAAATAGTTTTTCTTTTGTTCGTTTTCTCATCTCGTTTTTGTTTGTTTGGCTGAAGTGGTTTGAGCGATGGATTATGTGAGGATCATTATTGGTTAGGGTTTTAAATGGACTGAACAATAGTGGGCTCGAGTATTTTAGTTTAGGCCTTCATAAGTTGTGTTGGCTAATATAAAATAGGGTTATCTTGTTTTAAATATTTAGGCAAGATGAAATGCGCAACCATATTTGTCTATTTATCTATTTAACGAATATCAAGACCGAAACCGAAACTTCCGAAATTGACCTAATCTTATAAAATTTTAAACCCTATAAAATGTACTTTGAATTATATACCAGCCAGTCCAAATAAAGTTAAGAATATATTTGTATTTCATTAAATGAGTACTACCTTCATATAACACAGGTATACAAATAATGTATAAATTATAACTAATTATTAATTAATCCTGTGCTGAGCTGAAATGTTTTTGAATTCACTTATTCCAGCGTTTGGCTTAATGTTATCTAGAGTAAATTAGCTCCTACTGGCCCTTCTAAATCCTCATACGCAAGGTAGGATTGCTCATTGGCTATATCTATTTGCATCCCTCTAATTTCTCTTCCCACCTCGATTATTTCAAAATAAGTTCTCATCCCGGTTTTTACTTTACCCACCCCGTTTATTCCAAAATTGCCCTTTTTCACTTTCTTTCTCTTATTTTTACTCTCTTTATTTCACCGTTTTGAATTTTTCTAGGTTTTTCTACATTTAAATACAACGCTATAAATACAGTTTTCATGTTAGTTTTAGTGTTATTTATGTTTTTTTGACATTAGTCATTAGTTAGTTTTTTTTTTTTAGTTCTCACATTTGCATTGCGCGTTGTTATTTTTGTTCGTGTTCGCTTTCATTGTTGTAAGTAGAGTTTGTGATCGATAAACTGCATCTCTTCCTCAAAAAAAATTTGGTTTCAACAATTCATACATAAAGTAGTTAATTATATCGTAAGAGGAGACATAATAGAATTTAATTATTTATTTAAGGGTAAAAGCAACATTAGTTTTCTTTTTGTTATAACCGGGGTATGAAAAGTAATTGCAGGGATACAAATAGATGAAGCCTTGCTCATTTGCCATATAAGCTGGATATAGAAGGATTTGATTTTTTGGCGTTGGATGCTCCATGCCTTGCTTTTAATGCCAAATTGGCATGTTGTGCAATTTTACATGCTGCAAGTCAATTTCTTCGACCCAAATGGTAGCCTGAAGGGACTTATTTAGGGTGCGTTCTTAACTAACGTGAGCGTGGTATTTGAGCGGGGAATGTGAGCGTGGTACTGTAGCGAGCGTGGAATGTGTTTTTAGTTACGAACGGGGTATTTGAGTGTGGTGTTTAATTGTTAAACTAATTGTTTTGAATTAATTAAATACTAATTACATAAAACAAAACGACTACATTTTTCAGTACACGATCAGAAATACAAACATACAGAACACAACAAGACTGAAATTAAAACAAGTACATGAAAATCTAAAATAAACGACGATGAGGTAATAAGCTCAACTCCGCTATAATAAATCCACGTATGCCCTCATCGGTAAGCTCCTGAACAATATCCACATTCCGCGGATCATTGCGGAAAATCGTCAGAATCTCCCAAAGCTCCACACGCGTATCCGGTTCCTGAACAAGCTTCAAGCAACGAGCAATAAGCTGTCTCAGCTGGTCGGTCATAAACGAGTGGGCAAGCTCTACCTGTCTGCGCCTAGATGACTGACCAGAAGGGGGATCGCCCGAAGCCATCCAACCAGTATAGTAACCCGCTTCGGCAAGGGAGAACGAAGCAGCTGGCACAGGAGCTGCTGGAGGTGGAGGTGCAGGTGCAGTATGAGGCGCAACCTCAGGAATCAGATACGCACAAGTATCTTTGCGCAAAGAACCCTCGAACATATTGTCTTGCCGTCGGAACTTCAACGGCGAGTTCTTCCTGAATCGTCTGTATGGTCTGCCACCGCTGATACTCCAAAAAATTATCTGGACCGTCCAGAAAATCGAACTCTACATTCCATACACCGCCAGGTGTTGTTAGCAGTCTGTCCCAATCGCGAAAAGAGAGCTTCAAGTTGTCCCATTTATTTTTGATCTGGGTTTCTGTGAACTCCAGATTAAAACGGTCGTTCATTACTGTCGCGACTGTCGAGTAGAAGTGACTGACGCCTGTATCGCGCTCGGCTAGAAACTCAACGCAAATATCTATGAAAGCGGACTCTCGGTCCTCCGTCCAATTCGCAAATGGCTGCGAGGTAGCAGAGGTGGAAGAGGAAGCCATCTGCATAACCAAAAAAAAAAATCCAGAAAAATTCGAAAAAAAACATGTTATAGAAAATTGAGAAATAAACACAACGGTATAAAAAATACCTTTTTTACACTTGAAATTGCTCGAAAAAATCAATTTTTGGAGGTTTAGAGGGGTGGTTTCGGGTTTGGATGGGGGAGAATGAGGGGTGTGCGTGGATTTATACGGGATGAATCGGTACGTTGGAAAATTAACTGTTGGCGTCGGACGCGTCGGACGCCAACAGCTACTTTTTGAACGTTCGAGAATCGTGGAATCTGAAAGGGGTAAAAGTTATTGCCGTCCGACGCGTCGGACGCCACCAAAAAATTGAGCGTGCCAATTTTTAACTGCGAACGCACCCTTACCTTAATACAACGTACTTTATTCAGAGTGTTGTACTATTTATTTAGCAATATAAATCAACGTAGAGGTAAAATATATATAAGAACTTACACGATGCGACATACAATAAAAAAGATTTATGATACGATAAATATTAAGAATGTTTTCATCCCCTTTCACGGTAATTGACTTTATTGAAATATTTTACACATTGCCAACTGCCAATGTTTTTTTATCTGGCTGCTAATCTATTGTCTGTCAGTCGTATCTAAACTTTGTTAATTCTAGAGACATCAATGTGTTACTCGAAGAACCATACGTCATACAGTATATGTAGGGCTGTAAACAGATACTTTCAGATACAGATAGTGCTATCTCCGTATCCGTATCTGAAATCATTTTACGATATCGAATATCTGTATCCGCGAATACAGATGGATATCGGATAATTATCCTATCCGCTAACGATCGTTTAAAATAAGAATATATGATGGATATATATTTATCAGTTATACTATCCGCAAATTATCCTATCCGCTAACGATCGTTTAAAATAAGAACCATACGATCGTTTAAAATTTATCAGTTATTTAATCATACATCTTACCGTTTCAATATATATATATATATATATATATATATATATATATATATATATATATATATATATATATATATATATATATATATCAATGGCACCCCAAATAGTGCAACACCCCTTTAGCCTCCTAATTTCCACCACATATTCCCGTTTCTCTCTCCTTCCGCTAATTCTCTCTCCACCCACTAACTTATTTAACAATAAATGGGTGGCTCTCCTTCGGGTGCAAAAGGGGTGCCAAGAATTTGGGGTGCCATATAACCCTCCTCTCTCTCTCTACACACACACACACACACACACACACACACACACACACACACACACATATATATATATATATATATATATATATATATATATATATATATATATATATATATGAGGAGCGTTCAAGAGCACCCCAAATAGTGCAGCACCGCTTTAGCCCCCCTGATTTCTACCACACATTCTCGTTTCTCTCTCCTCCCACTAATTCTCTCTCCCTCCACTAACTTATTTAACTATAAATACTTGGCTATAAATGAGGGACAAAAAGGAGGCTAAAAACATGGGGTGCCATTTAACCCTCATCTCTCTCTCTCTCTCTCTCTCTATATATATATATATATATATATATATATATATATATATATATATATATATATATATATATATATATATATATATGGCTTTCGAAAGCTATTTTTTTGAAAGAAAGGCGAAAGGAATATAATCTTTAAATCAATGAACATGCTAAGGAAATAACACTTAACACTTACGAGGTCGGTGGTGTAGCGAAGGTGAAGAAAGGTTGGTAATCGTTTGTTATAAAGGATGATTTCTTCATTAGTTGTCGACTTAGATTACCATCGAAGAAAGAAAAGGAAAAATATAAAATAGTAGCTTTTAATTTATTTTTTCGATGAAAATAACATCTTGTCGTTAAAATCATTACTTATAACCCGAATTTTTACGTGTTAGCAAATCTGGATAAAAGATGGAGAAAAAACACAACTGGAGGAACTGAAATTGAATTTGTCATGTATTTGATTGAGTTGTTTGATGATAAAATTAAACAAGATTAGCGTTCTGTTGTTGTGTGAAGAAGATCAAATTAGGGTTAGATTTTTTTTCTAACGAGGGTTGAGTTTTCTTTTTAAATTTCGACTAAAATGCAAGCATGAGGAAAGATGTTTTGTGAATCTTGGTATTCCATGGTTAAATTTTATTTCGGAAGGAATGGAACACCATGAAAATTGCGGAAATTTTTCGACTTTCTCCGCTATTTATCGGAATTCCTTTCGAAATTATTTTTTTGGAAGAAAGCGGAATCTGAAAATTTTGGAAATAGTCGGAAGAAAATTGACGAAAAAATGGGAAAATACCCAGCTCTACATTGCAATGATGGTGGTTGTGATGTGCCTTGCTGCACTGAGATGTTGGTGCTTTTTTGGATGAGTTTGAAAGATTCTCTCATTGCTCGATACGTAGTGTTTTGTAGTATCCATTAAATATGAACGTAGAGATCAACACTCTAATTTGTTGCCTCGTGTCGTCTTATAGGGACCCTCCCGCACGTCATTTGTCATTTTCTTTTTCCAAGATTCAAATAATAAAGACAGTTGCACGTATGTTACATGCGTTATATCCTATGACAATTTACCGATAACCGTTCAAGTTTCCTCTTCATCGGTTGTGATTCACAAATATGAGAATTAATAGTTGGCTAAATCCTCTTGTATGGTGATTGTATTCAAACTAATGAAGCCGTAATCGACCTTAAGAAAAAAAAAATATGGAGGCACAATTGGCAATCACTTTGATGAGGAGCCTCTTTCTTAAACTAGTATTACGCACAACGTTGGAAAAACCGACCGTTAAGTTGTTTAATGTAAAATACAAAATTATTTGTTAATACTTAATTTAAGCCAAATTTTAGTGAAAAAGTAATAGCATATTTTATGAGAAAATGACAAATAATTTAAATAGTGTAAATTCAATTAGACTGAATTGTACATGTAAATGTATTTATTTGAATAATTTACAAGCACATACATTTTTATTATATACTAAGTAAGATCAATGTAATCTTGATGTTTGGTTGTTTTGCAACTTTAAACCATTAATGGGTTGATGACATAAAAAAAAATGAAACAAATATAATCCAATAATATATCATTATACTAGTGAATATTTAATTGAAATAAGAAATGCAACAGTAATATAATAAATAAATCATAAATTATCGAATTTATTTATTTAAATAAATCATATAAAAGTACTACTGTTATTTGAAAAACTATAACTGCTGAAATAAATATACCGAAGACAAAACTAAATGTTGACTCTGTCGTTGTTGGTATTTCTTCCAACAAAATGTTTGCGTGTTATTACCCCATACAGCGTTATTAACTCCTCCGTCTACGTAAAATTTCTAACAAATAGCGGTTTCAAGCTCAAAAAAGGAAGCTCTCTATTGTTCCCTAAAACTGTGTTATTTTTCTTCAGTTTCATAACAATGGGGTTAGAGAACTATTTTCAATTATTTTAAATGTAGTATAAATATACAATGTAAAAACAACGTTTTAATATCTGTTTTAACAAATTTATGGTGACCAAATACCCTGTTTTTATCTAGCAGATGACGTTTTTATCTAGCAGATGACTACTTTGGTTTACTTAATCTTTCCTCTACATCATTGACAAGCTTGTCCTAGGTATATCCAAAGGTTATACAACTCAATATTCAACTGCTAATCCTCATGAAATCAGCAAATAATAGAAAGTTAATTTTCAGTTCAAATCAGTAGGGTTTCCATTCATGTTTTCTACGCCAAGGCCAGGGTAAGAATAAACAAACTATCACATGAACAAGTAATAACAATAAATCTAGTTTACAACTACAAAATGATAACATAACATATGGCATGTATTTTTCTCGATAAATTTAAAATGCATATAAAAAACACACGTAAGCATACACACACGCTGTCGTACACACAAACATATACAGAAAGATTCCTCAAGCTGTTTTCAAGCTTGATTCTGTTCTCAAATCCCATGGTATTGTCGTGGAAATCACCAAAAGCATCACACCGAATGGCTAGAGCAGTTTTAGCTGCAAGGGAACGAGATATTTTACCCTTGATTTAGGGGATGCTTGACCAACAAGAGATGCATGGAAAATAAGGTCATACTTAGGTGTGGCATGCTTTGTTTTGAGAGTTCTGAAGATGGCCTTTTCAGCACCAAGAATCTGAACAACACTTCCAGGTTGTTTTGCCAAATTCATTAAGCTACCACAATGAGCAATGAGACGAGCTCCAACAAGCTCTCCAACTAGAGCAGTCAAGTTTGGAGCAACTGTATTCGTCCTACTTTTCAATTAATCATACAATTGAGCACCATACTCAGAAAGAGAGAAAATTTGGTCGTAAAAATCTTTTATGTTCATCAAGTCAAGATCACTAACTTCAGTTCCCATAGATATAACAGCCGCTTCTTTTAGTTCTGCCTCGGCTTCTTCAGACAACACCTCAGAGAAATAAAGGCTTGTCGCATTTACATGATTGCCAATCAGCTTCACTACCTTTGCATATTTAATATTGCCTTGAACATTTTTAGCAGGCTCAAGGGAGTGCCATCCATACCACTGATGACTCTCGTGGCATAAGTGTTTAGTTCTTTGTCAAGATCATCAAGCAAGCCAATGTCTTGAATGATCATAGTATCCACCTTACCAGGGCTAAATTTCAGCTTATATCTAGAGAGACTGTGGGACAAACCCAAACTCATTGGAGCCAAATCTTCTACGCCCAAACCAGAAATTAGCTCAGTTAACTGGTTCCCCACTCCCATCATTAACTCCATAACCACATCGTTCTGTACACGGTCAATTTGTAGTTGCTTTGATTGCGTTTCCAAGTTTAGAACCTGCTAATTATTGAAATATCAAAACTTAAAAAGATTAATTATTGAAATATGAAATTATTCAGCTTAAAAATAATTTTCTATAAGGACATAAAATACCAAAAGTCAAATATGAATACTCAGCTTGAATCGTGCTGTAAAATCAAACAAGCTGGAAATATGATCAACACTATTGAATTTCTATTTGAATGTTATTTACTTCTCATCCCAAAAATCCTATGCACTTATTAAACATATTTACTTTTCAAATCGAAGTTCAAGCTGAATCATACATAGAATCGGATTTTTTTTTTTTTTTTTTTTTTTTTTTTTTTTTTTTTTTGCTACAACTGGATGTAGGGTCAAGATTTCTATCAATAACTACATGTAGGTGTATCAGGCTTTTTATTTCTAAACGTAATTTATGTGCAACCAAAAGCAATTATTCATGAACCAATTCAGGCATAACAGAGATTGTCAAAGATAAAACAATGGGACTAATAATTATCTAATTCATACAGAGCAATGGTCAAATCCAGAAACAAATGTCATAATTGGTAATGGTTTATTCAAAGTAGTAGTTATCCTTTTCCATAAGTTATATCTATCAGGTAAAATTTTATTTTTTGATTGAGCGAAATAAATTTAAGCATACATCCATAATGAACATTAATAATTAAAAAACATACAGTCGTTGGTAGGTGCAGGAGCAGGGGCCTAAGCATGAACGACAAGTAAAGCAATTCCAGTATTGGCGGCAATAATTACTAACATTCCAAATGAAACCCTCATATTGCTGTTGCTATATTTTATTTATTCGATTTGAAATTTCAAATGAACAGAATCAATGTGCGTTCTTACATCGCATGTACTTATGAGCGATTAAGATGTCACACAATGCTCGGAATCCATATAAAACACCTCCTTCTGGAATTTTGTTTTCTTTAGGATTGACCAATTTGGTTGCATATCCATTAGTCTGATTAAAAAATAACATATCAGTTTAATGAAATAATTACACTGTATTTCTCATGGATAAAGTAAGTACACCTTAAGACGGACCAATTTTGCTTTCTTATAGAATTTTTAAAGAATTATTATCAAGAAAAAAAGCAAAAAATAAAATTGAATTTAAACCAAAATATAAGCCACTGATCCATAATGCAGCAAATTACAGTGTGCTATGTTACTTTGCAGTCAGTGACCAAGAGTTTAGCTAAAACAAATGATGTCAGTTATCAACTATCATGTTGTAAATAAAACACAAATGAATAATGAGCCTACCACACAAGATACATAGAAAAACCGTCACAGTAGTTATGATAAACAACCCAACCCATAAAGAGAAGTTGGAGAAGACAACCACAATAATCAATCATACCTTCCACCAACAAAATGATCTCATCACCAATGCAGTGTACAAACAAGAACATAACCAGCTACAAATGATGTCTCAGGTTTGTGACCTTTTATGATAATCAGACCATAAAACTTGTGAAAATTTGAAATATCACGAAATATATAAGAATAGTATAAGAAAATAAAATGAAGTAGCTTTGATGAGACATAATTTTGTTGCTACCTACAAATTATATTATAACACTCAGGTTACATAGCATTGGGTATGGTTTTCATTGCTTGGCTAACATGTATTATCAACGTTGATAAGAACCGTTAAAGGCATGTGTAGTACTTTTCAGAAGACAAAGGTTTGTTTGGTTGTTGAGGTCAAAATTCAATACTGTACCACGAATTGAAGTGTAATAAGATGGAGAACTTCAGTAGGGACTAACTTTCAATCAATGCCCAAATTTTCCTACTTTAAAATACAGTTGAACAAGAAAATAACATCTTAACTAACAAAATCAAGTAATCATACAATATCTAAGATATTCACAAAAGTCTAGCACTTGAAATAACCGTCTAGTTCATTTTTGTGAAAATAAACAACTCTTCACTGTGAGCTAAAAAGATGCATACAAGTTCATTGTCTAACAACAAATATTTCAAAATAATTAGAATATTCTTAGTTGCAACGTAAATGTTACCAAGGTATTTCAGAAGTTTTCCTTCTTTTGTGCACGAAATTCAATAGGATCCGAATATCCTTTCGTGCTAATTTCTTTAGTATACTGCAGGACGACATATAGATGAATAAAGTTATTGAATGCATATTTGGTATCTGCATCTTTATCATTTCATAAGCACTTTTCAGCATTTCCAGATTTAAATGTTTCTGGATATTAATAGAATGCGATGCTAAAATTAATCAATTTCCAAACCTGATGTATAAATTAGAAGAAGAAAAATATCAAAATTACACTGAGAAGGAGCAGCAATCAAAGGCAACAGCGGTTTAATTTTACCACTTTTCGATTCATCTAGGGTTGGAACGAGGTCTTGGGTGGAATCTGAAGCAGATGGAGTATGAACGATTTTTTTTAGGATGGAGGTAAATTTGTACAGCGAAATTAGGGATGAGGAAACATAGGTGGAAAAGGACGGAGAATTTGTGGCGGATGAAATAGATGCGTGAAAATGCGAGAAAGAGTCTCCGCGTTTTAGGAAGAGAGCGAGATGAGGAGTGTGGTTAGATAAAGATGAAGGGAAGAAATCGCGGAGGAAAAAAATGGTGTTTGTGAAAGAGTCGGAGTTGATAGATTTGAGGAAGGAAGAAAAATGCAGAGCAAATATTTGAGATGTGAACATGATGCCGAATTTGATTGGCATAGACAAATTGATTTTGGCTCTCTGTGACAACCCCAAACTTCCGTAGTACGAAAGCAAGGATAATGATAATCATAGGAGCATAACATAATTACAACAATAGCAGATCTCAGATAACATCATAACACATAAATCATTGCAGTGGAAATAGAAAATGTCATCACATCATAACATCAAAGACATCAGTGTACGCAGTTACAAAATACACTTAGCAAATAGAAGTCTCAACAAAAAGAGAAATAAGTCTCAACTCCATCAAATACATCATAGATAAATAATGTCTAAATGTATCAAAGGCAAATAAAAGATAAAAGAGAAAATGTTCTTTAACTTCTTTCCTTAAGCAAGCTCCACTCCAGAATGTATCCATACCTAATGCTCAGTTTGATTATGTACGAGTGTCTGTCATCCTTCCATGTCCGTTACTGTAAAATGGCTATTCAAAATTATTCGATTTTCATTTAGAACATGAATTATGACACCAAATTTGTACGGAAAAAAAATTCTAGTTCGGCCTGTCTTCGTTCGTATTCATCCAAACTTCTTCTAATTCAATATATCCATTGTATTTTTCAAAATATTTATGACAAATGTTTGATTATTGGTTGAGTTTCGTAAAATACTTAAACTTTAGCATATAATGATAAAAATAATGTAATTGATAGAAACATTATTGAAAAGCTTAAAATATAATGCAAATGGCAATATCCGATCATGTCCATAACCAAAAACCATCCGTTCGTATTCATCTGATTTTATTTAGGGCACGAGTTAGGGCAATAAAATTTGCATGAACATAATTTTTGTTTGGTCCGTATCCGTTTCAATTTCTTTTAGGATTCGGTTGGACCAATTTATGACCTATGGGTTAGGGCTTTCAATTTCTTATAGGACCAAAAACCCGACCCGAAATTAGAGGTTAACCCGACCCATTTAGTTGGCGGGTCATTCTCAGATCAACCCGAATTTGACCCGTTTATAAACTGGTGGGTTTAAGGTTGATCCGCTAACTCGATTTTGACCAGTCAAACCCGATTATATGTTGCATCTCTTCCATATTGTTATTTTTGTATATGATGTTAGTGTTAGTCTTTTATGTATGCTCATATATTCTTGTGTAAGCTGTTATATTTTACTAATTTGTTCTTGTATGCTATTAGTTATATTTTGCTTATAACAACCGTATCTCTTCCATATTGTTAATCTTTTATGTATGCAGTATGCTCATATGTTCTTATGCATGGAGAATATGATGATTTCATGCTTTATGTATGTGCTGCCAGTTGGTGATTTTGTAATTTGTTTCCTGTTGGTGATTTTGTAACTTGTTGCATGTTGGTGATTATATAGTCGCGTTGTCTATTAGTGATTTGGTGTTTTTGTTGTTTATATTAGTTGACAATATTTTCCAATGGGTTAAATGGGTAAACCCAACCCAACAAGACCCGACACGACCCGTTTAGTTAAACGGGTTAGACAGGTCGGGTCAACCCGTTTATAAACGGGTCGGGTTATGGTTGGGCAAAAAATGACCCATTTAATAAACGGGTTGACCCGACCCGTTTATTAATCAACCTGAACCCGACTTGACCCGACCCGACATGAGTGGTATCATGCCTTCTCAACTATTAGTGTAAAATCACTTCCAACAGTTTTCTCTATTTTTTTTCAATACGTTCTATTTCCTTATTTTTGTGAATTTAGGATTATGTTATTATGGATTTGATTTAGGACATTTAAATTGCTGACTTTGAGTGGATCATTTGTTGATGTTTTACTCAATAGTTGTTGGATTTGATTCATTTGCGATACTAAAGTCTGAAGATATAATGACAATGGTAACCATTATCGCTCTATATTACCAAAATCACAGAATGTTTCATGTATATATTACTGCAGTTTAATTGTGATTATTCAATTATGATTGTTTGATGCTTAATAGGTTTATAGTTAAATGCATTTCAATTTCATTGGATACAACTAAATACAAAAAACTAAGTAGCATTCATGTATTTTGTGTCTGTGTTCCTAGTAGGAAATCTAAGGAATTGTTTGAGCCGATATATTCTGGCCATTGGATTTCAATTTACCTTTTTATAGGAATGTGTTGATACATTTTAATTTTCAATTGTATAATTGCTTCGTCGTGTTTAATACTTTAGTTTCCTTTTGGTAAAGTTTATTTGTTTATGCTTTGTTACTATCTCGTGTTGTAATTAATGAGCTCTTTGCAAATGTTTCCTCACTGTGTGTATGGAGAAATCTTCTTAATTCATTGTAATATTATGAAATAACTACATAAATGAGTATTTTCTTATTTGTTCTTAATTTGTTGAAATGTTATTGCATCAGTTAAAGAAACACATGCCACATATGCCTTGAACTTTGTTATTTAATAGTGAATCAGTAGCTTGTTGGTCCTTAAAATGTAAGTTTTTGGTGTATGTCTGATTCATAGATAACACAATAATATTTCTTATCTTGGTTCTCTGTTTGTGTTCGTTTTTGCCATGAACACCAGTTTGGCCTCATGAGTGTTTAGAGAATTTTTGGTCGTTAGTAATACACCACTTGGTTCTCTTTTCAGCAAGTAGACATCATTAAAAGCTAAGCTTACTATATCCTCTGACAATTCGTGCACCGACTTATCATAGGAATGGTTTGAATGTTAACAGTACTGCCGAGTTTGTCCTGAACTTAGTTGTCCCTTTAAACCTAGATTTTGGGATCTCAAGTCTACTATATGAGATTCTCCATTGAGGAAAACTTTTAGTTTATAGGCCTTAACCCCATTCTCATCGATAATGTTTGAAGTTTCTTTCAATTGCAAGCCTTTTGTTAGTGGATCCGCTGTGATATCTTTTGATTTTATGTAGTCTATAGTGATAACTCCATTAGAGAGAAGTTGTCTTACAATTTTGTGTCTATGACGAATATATCTAGACTTTTCATCATAAAGTTTGCTATTTGCTCTACCACTAGCAGTTTGGCTGTCACAATGTATACTTATTGGCGGTATTGGTTTTTCCCAATTTGGAACATCTTCTAAAAAACATTGAAGTCATTTAGCTTCTTTCCGGCTTTGTCTAATGCAATGAACTTTGATTCCATTGTAGATCTTGCTATGCAAGTTTGTTTGGAAGGTTTCCAAGATACCGCCTGATTAGCCAAAGTACATATCCACTTGTGGATTTTGTGTCCATTGATCCAATTTGCATTACAATATCCTTCTACCAAAGATGGATATCCTGAATAATGCAGTTCATAATTCTGTGTATATTTTAGATATCCCAATACTTGAATTATTGCTTTTCAGTGATTCTTTCCTAGGTTGCTCATATACTGGCTAAGTTTGCTTACAGCTTATGCTACGTCTGGTCTTGTACAATTCATAATGTACATAATATTGCCAAGCATAAGAGAATACTCAAGTTGATAAATACTATCATCACTATCTTTGATCCAATTCTGACTTAAGTCTATAGGAGATTTTGCAACAATTATGTTATGTTGCTTAAATTTTTCTAATATTTTCTTATTGTAACGTGATTGAGACACTACATATCCTTGTTGGAACAACCCGTATTTTTGGAATAAATTTAAATTTTTTTAATTGATTTTCATAAAAAATAAGTATTTTAGATGAATTATTTTAAGAATGAATGATTTAAAATTTATTTTAAATCAAAGTTAGAACGTATAAATTTAAAATTTAATTAAAACGAACTTGAAATGGCACGGTAGTCTGAAAATTTGATTTTAAACTTTGAATGAATGAATGGAATTCAATACAAGTCAGAATCTGGTAAAACAAGAAACATTGGAATATTTTGAATTGTAGTTTTCTAACGAATGCAAGAAATTGAGATTTCACTTTATAAATCGTGAGTTATGTCTAAATTAAAATTAAGAATAGTCGCTGTGGGGTTTATATTTTAGTATTATATATAGCCCTAAAAGTCACATTTTGCATACGGATGAATTTGGACTCGAAACCACTTCCAATGAGTGCAAAATGTCGTTTATTTGCTCGAAAACTATAAACATCGATACCATTTGAGTTAGTGAGATTTGCTCTTTTTCATTTGGGTGTATGACCAAAATATCACTTTTTACACGTGAGTGAATTTGGACTCGAAACCACTTCCATTGAGTTCAAAACGTCGTTTACATATTCGAAAGCTATAAGCTTCGATGTGTTTCGAGTTTGTGAAAATTGGGACATGGGTTGGGTCTTGGTTGGGTAAACCTAGCCACTCACTTAAGAGCCCCAAATGAGCCTCTCCTCTTCATTCACTCTAACACTTAGAAGAAATATAGAAAAAAAGGGGAAAGGAAAATAGAAATTCCTAAGCTAGGGTTCTTGATTCCAAGCCCAATTCTTGTTTAAATCAAGTGTATAAGCTTAGGTAAGCTCCTCTTCATCTTTTCCATCTTCTCTAGCTTATCTCCTCTTTGATTTTTGATAATTCCTATGAGCTAACTCTTAGGAAATCTACTTATATGTGCTTAGATTGGATATTTGCATGCAACATTGGAAGAGAGGGTGATTTTGCTTGCTATTGGATATATTCCTTGTTTGAAAACAAGTAAAGGTGAGATTTTCTATTGTAATATTTTTTATGAGAAACAAAAAGGGCTAGTACTAGTTAAATATGAAGTAGTTGATTAAGTTTGGGTTGACGAAATGACTATTGATAGATCATATGAGTTTAATATGAGGATAAATGTTAAGTATTGCAATAAAAATCGTTTTTAAGGTGAGTTGTTCATGAACTCACAACTATGCCACAAGCTATTGGCTTATAAAAGAGCAACTTAATGTTCATTTGGGTTTTGCATATGCTAATGGAATGGATATGCTAGTGTAACTTAGACGATTTCATGTATTTGTGTTGCATTGAGTTGAAAATTATGATGAGGATTGTCCATATGATCTAATTCATACGATATGAGTGGATTTGGTGATCTTGTGAAGCTCCATTGCTGCCTCGGCAAAGTCTTAAGTCTTCACAAGTCATTTGAATCGCTTTTGCATGCTTTGGTTTGGAATTTAGTTCACCTTTGAATTTATAGTCAAAGCCATTACAAATCTCTAGTATGAATGTTTTTGCATGTGGATTTGGGTATTGTAAGTTGTTTCGGCAAGTCTTAGAAGCCTCATATACATGTATACAACATCATAGGTCTTCGGGCATTTGTCGATATCGTTTTGAACATGTTTTCTAGGCAAATTGTGCTTTGAAAAAGGATTCAGGCGTCTGAATTATTTAGGTCAGACGTCTGACCTGCTTCAAATAATTATGTAAACAAGCGGAGCAATTCAGACATCTGAATTTTTTAATTCAGATGTCTAAATTTTAATCTAGACATCTGACCAAAAAAAATTAGACGTTTGAAATAGCTAAAAAATGAACTGAATCCTTACTATTTCAGGAAATTGCAAATTCAGATGTCTAAATTTTAAATTCAGACGTTTGAATTCTTTTTTTGGGCTGTTTACCGGTGGAGACCACGGTCAACAGTTTGGATCCATCCAAGCTCTTTCCTGGCCGAGTTTCAGCCAATTTCAACTTCGTTTGTGACTTGTTAGTTTCGCTAATTCGCAAATTTCAGTAACCTCTATTCAAAATCATTTGATAAATCATTTTCAACTTATTTTAAGCGATTTGAAATGTGTGCAAACCAATTTTACTTGGTTTGGAAAATAAAAATGGTTAAATAGATTTGGCATGAAAACGTATAAAATGAATATTGGATATGATATGACTTAAGAATCTAATGCGTTGACCGAATTAAATTCTCAACTAAACCTTTTTACATACGGTAAGTAATGGTGAAGTCAAATGATTTAACCAAGGGAAAGAATTTGATTGGAAATTTATGCGAGAATTATTTGAAAAGATCAATTTAAATCTCATTTCAAATAATTAAACGACAAGTAAAGGTCAAAGATAATAAATATGGTGCAAGACCGACAATCTTCACATCGAATGGATTGCTACTGATGCCCTTGATGGGAGTTGCTGCCTTGAAGGGGTTATAGTGGTAGCTGTCGGGACATACTTGTTGATTGTTCAGATGTGTGAGGACCTCTCTCTAGTATTCGACATATGGGACGAGGAATAAGGTGTCTCATAAAGTGGATTCATCAACCTCGGTCACTAGTAACTCATACCAATCAAGTGCACGATCTTGTAGCATGCTCGATGCTATAAGAATGCGGTTATTCTTAGAAATATCAATCCACATAAAAATACGCTCACATGTGCGAAGCCATGCTTGAATCTTTAGAACAGATTCAGTGCCTTTAAATGGCTACCCATCAATATGTGTGAAATCGCTACACATTCGGACAAATGCATATTTTCACGGAGGAGAAGATTGGGGGGTGCGGTAGGCTGAGTGTGCGTGATAAGCTCAAGAATCTGATTTATAGACATATATACCCATTCTGACTAAGGATCGCTAGATGGCTTGGCTCTCTCGTTGGGGTATGATCCATTGGACAACTTAACACCTAAAGTACGACCTCTGCATTGGGAAGACATAAGCTAAAAGTTGAAATAAGAAAGGATTATTCACTTAAATAAGATATTATCAATGAATTTAAACACAAAAGAAATATTACGGAATTTAAAATTCACATTCCTAGACTTATTCCACTTATACAATTGAATATGCTGCAAGGAGGGTTAAGGGCATAACAAAGACCACTTTAGTCGGGGGTAAGATGCTTGTACTAGTATTATACATCGATGTATCATAGTGTGCAAACTATTCTATATTTATATTGCATTTTGTTCTGAACACCGCTCTAATACCAAGCTGTTACGTCCCACCCCGAAATCCATATTTACAAAGAGTATTAACTAGTAATACTATATGTTAATACATAGAATATGGCTTGCTTAGAGTGACCACCAATAATACTGTACCAAATAAGTATTAAATATGTCGAGATTTTTTTTCTTACACGTGTCGACATACTTAATCCTTATCTAATACACTATAATGGTGGCTACAGAATCTATCCAGAACAAAATACAATATAACAATATACATAGATTATAGAACAACAAACACAGAATACATACATACAAATACATCATGCACAATACCTCATACATCACATATGGTCTGATAAGTCACTACACCTATATATACATCATAACCCTCACTAAAGAATATACATCGTCATGTCCAACAAGAACTACAAAACTATGCGATCCAAAAATGGGAAGAACATGGTATCCACAGATGTATAGATAAGCATGAGGAAAAAGAACCTAACCAGCAACTCCGTTTAACCCCAAGGAATAATCACATAGGGCATTCTAACTTGAATCAGGTAATTATTATAAAGTGAGATAAGTGAAATAAATCTACAAGGGAGACATTCCTCTAGGTCGTAAAGGAATGAATAATGTTGTTTATCATAAGGATTTCTTCACTAGAGAATATAATTAATAATGCAAAAACCACATGAAGAGGCATAAGAATTATCTCGAAAATTACACGAATGAAACATAAAACCCACAAGTATCACTGAAACACAAAAACTTTGTTAAGAGTTTAGTCCATAGAAATTAATTCAACATATACAAACATTAAAACCTTCACACAACTCGAAGATATGTATATATTTCCCAATAACCATCTCAAAGTGTTAAAACCAACAATAAACACGAAATCATATAAATAACATGATTTGGGCCCAACCCCAAAATTGGCTGGTTGAAACCATGCATGCACGTGCTATCAACATGATGGCTCGAGGTTATATCCAGTACTTATATCAACATGAGTGGTACCCTGTACAAAATGATTTGGATCTACCTAGAACTACAACATTATTGACCCGACAGTTAAGATTTTTGATCTATCTAGAGTTACAAAATGATTGACCCAAAGGTCTAGTGTTGGCTCAACTACAGAATGTGCCATAACTACTCAGATAGTAACCTGAAAAATGGTAATCGTAAGTCTCATACCACACGTTCTCACTTAACGGTTTACACACCACTAGTCAAATCCATATTTGAAATCACATGAAACAATGGAAATCAAAAGAACACCGGAACAAAAGCTCCAGTTAGACAAGTCTCTGTTGTGCTATACCATGCGTGAGATTTACTATATCGTTTAGTCATGAACACGACTTCTTAAATTCTGCAAAAAGTGTGGTTTTATATTAATAAATACACTTTAGAAAACGGTTAAAAAAACAGCTTCTCGAAAATTATTTGAAACTCACCAAGTTATAAAATTTCTTATATAGATAAAATTATTTGTTAGTTTATAAAATCTTATTATACAAATAATCCTTTCCTAACCATATTACGTTACACAAAAGCGTTTCGAAAACAATTTAAAAATATGTTTACGTGTATTCGAAAACCCAATAGAAACATAACTAAAAATGCAAACTAAACACGTCAATAAACTACTAGGTATTCACATATATAATGCTTCTTCACTATTGAAGCAAACAACAAAATTATCAAAAAAAAAAAATCATAAAAATAACATTTAATCATTAGAGCATGAAATGGCACTTGAATCGTATCAACAACAGGCTCAAAATTGCCAAAAAAAAAAAAACAATTGAAAATGGAATTGGAACACACTAGGAAGCACAAGAATCAACTTGGACATTTCTGTCCAGGTTAGCTTGACCAATTAAAAGCTTGGGTCGACACATGGGTCGACCCAGCTCCATTATGGGTTGACCCAGGCAAAGCGCCTAGGTCAAAATCATGACAAAACCTCAACTTTTAGGCCACTTTATGTCCATCAAACCAACTTAGATTTTGATGAAATTTTACAGAAATAAACTAGTACTATATTAAAAAACATAAGAAAAGAGTTGTACATTTTGTTGAAAAATGAAGAAACTACACAACCACAAATGAGGATACGCGGCCTATTTTGTTGCCATAGAGATTTACAATAAAACCATGAGCAAAAACTAACTATAACCAGCACGAATTCACTGCTTTCTTATTGAAACAATTTAGAGAGTGTGAGGGGCACCTCGCCTTGATATGCGACAAAACTTTGGTGGAAACGTGCTTTACAAGAGATGGACTTCGTAGCTCCTTCTAGAGCTTCAGCAATGTAGAATAATCTATAGAGACATGCAGTAAAGACAGTGAATAGTATTCAACATGAATCAAAATTTAGATCGAATTGAGATGAATGATTAGTCTTAAGATGGATTACCTATTATTAGCACTTGATTAATTCCTTAATTTCACTTTAAATTTGAATTAGAAGACTAAGAAATCAAATTTGCCAGAGGTGGCCAATTTTTTTTGTTGTTGTTAGGAGGAAGATGAAGTTTCCTTCTTCTGGAAAATGATAAGTATGTACTTCTCTAGAGAATTCTTTATTAGTCCCTCCTAACAACCCATTTAGGCCCTAATATAGTAATTAACCTAAGGTTTGGGCTTAGGGAAAGTAGTTAAAGCTTTATGGTTAAGTTTTATGCACTTTCTTCTTTAATTGCACTAAATTAAACTAAAAAATCACAGAAATTTTGTACTAAGCCTTTAGTGAAAGTATCAAAGCATGTTTTAACATATTTATAGCCATTTTTATTGACATTAACTCAATTTTACTTAAAATTTACATTTTTTATTCAGAATGTACGTTTTATACTTGATTTGAACAAAGTGAACATATTTAAAGTGTTAATTAAACACAATATTTCAACCCAAGAAAATTCCTAAACACCAAATTTTCATAAGCTTAATTTCACTCAACAAGTTTCCTCAAATTTTCACTTTTGTATTTAATTGTTTAATATTCTTTTGATTAAATCACCATCCAAATAAATAATTAACACTAGACTTATAATTTATAATCTTGTTATAATTCATTGCTACAGTTTAAACATGATCACATAAGATCAGGTTGTTACATCGTAGTTTCCTGCATACTGGTCATCATCAATTAGTGAGAGCACGGGGAAGGGCTTGGGTCAGACCTTTATAGGCCACTGTCTTTCTCTGTTGGGATCCTGGATTGGGATGGCAATGCCACATGATTGCTTTAGCTTGCTTGTTTTATGGAAAATCCATTAACCTATGAAAATGCCTTCCAGTTAGTTAAGGGGTGGTTGCATGGGCCGTGGCCGCATTGAGAAACAGATAGACCATAGAGGGCGTCTATATTTTATGTCTTATGAAGCGGACCGTTACCAATGTAGTAAATCTCCACTCAAGTTCTGTATAGAGTGGGCATTTGTGCCACCTGTGGGCAGGACTCATATGTATTTACAAAACGGTTACGAGCAAGTTCACAACGTAGGAATTGGAGCGGTCCATTATGGATATCCATAATATAGGCATTATAGAAGTCAATTACGGATGATATTTGCACATTTTCTTATTAAACGTTGGATCATCAGTATTCTAGGCATGATTGGTTGTCCTTTAAAGATGTGGTTTTAGCTTCTCCGAACATCTATATTGTATGCATCATTTTCAGTCCTTTATAGACATAGTTTAAGTATTCGCATGGAGATAAGGTGGAATCCTAGTGAGGAGGATACGAAGGGTGCTATGGGTAGTACGTAGGAAGAAGGCAGTCGAAAGGGTATATATACATATTGTTTATTAGGTCATATCTAGTAGGGAGTAGATGAGTGTGATTTACACGCAGAGACAAGGGAAAGGTAACCTTAATAAAATTAATATAACAAAGATGGTAATAAAACGGTATATGTAGTATTATGCTTAAAATGCTTATAATTTTCCAATCATCAAAACATTAGCTCTGTCCTTCTCCTCACAAGAAACCATAGATTAGATATAAGGTAAAGGTTTTTCAACTAGGAACACTTGTTTAGAAAGTGTCATTCCCTTAGTGAGTATTTATTTACTATTATATTTTAATCATTTCCGTCATGAGTGTTTTTACTTGAGCTCTGATGTATATATATATACATATATCTTTGCCTATTTATAGGATACCAAACAACAAAATGGAACTTCAACGAACTTAGATTTGAGCATTTTGCAAAAATATGAGACCGTTAGGGTTTGGGTTGTTACATAAGTGGAATGAGAAATAGTAATTGTTGGAATGAAATACCATAATATATTAAGGATAAATAAGAATCAAGTTTTAAAAGAGGCGAGGCTTGGCAACAACATTAGGAATGTGAAGGCTCCACTTGGATAGTAGATTAACTTATGAAAGCCAAAGGCAAAGTGCATTAACGGTAGTAGTTAATAGATTTTATTGATAGTGGTTCATATACAGAGAGAAACTAATGGAAAAAGCGGGTGAAAAAGACGTCAATGCTATCTTGCTTAGGCATTTCGTTTCTGAACAGAAGAACCGTTTTCAAGTAGCGGGGTCTTCTGCTCCCAAGACCGGAAGGAAGAGTTTCTATGCACCCCTAGGCATGACTTAAAACAAACCAAAACCGATTGTTTATTGGGTAGGTTTGACGCCTTCAGGAACAGTCGACCTTAGTGGTTGACCACCCAGAAGAATAGTCAACCATTCCAGCGCTTTTGCTCGTATGCATATGAAATGATGCTTTGTTTCATTTATCCCTCATTTTTCTTCCTCCTGAAACAAACGTGTAAACTTAGATTTCTTTGGCCAAAATCAGAATTCAGCCCCTCCACTACCAAATCACCTCAGTCACCACCAACCTTTACAAAGAAAAGAAAGCACACAAAAATCTATCCAAAAATTTAACTTTTTAGGTCCAGATCTGATTAATTTTTCAAGCCTCCTAGATGGCCCCTAGTTGGCCACTACTTTCTCCTAGTTGACACTATAACAGTTGGCATGGTGCCATAATAGGAGAGCTATTGTTATGGTGTGTGTTTTAACTTCCCATTGTAAGATTCTTTAGGTAGGTTGACTAACTTTGGAGCATTTGTTGCATTAAGACTAGAGGAGTTATTCATAGCAGTAAGGATGGATCAAATTTTGACAGATGATATCTTTGAGCGGACCTAACATCGGCGTTTGATACATCTTTTTTATGCTAACTTGGTTACAGATTTTCATCCCCGTGAGCTTAGATTTATATTAATGGTAAAAGGGTTGGATATTTTTTGCTACCAATGCTCAGTTAGGAGGAATGTTGAACATATAGGGGGTGGGGGGTTTAGATTTGGATAAGGTACAAATGACGGACCATGCCAACCCATGGCAGATATTTCTTCGATAGCATCATGTGTGGCACATTGAGCATTTACGCTTGAGAGCTTGGTAGATTGTAGACCTCTTGCGGTATAATATTCTCCTTAAGATAGGGAGTTTTGATCGAATATACCTGGCAATGCACAAGCCCTCATTCGAGGCATTTAGGAAAACTGGGCTCGAGTGATTATGGTCCATTTTCAAAGACAGAGAGAAACTAATTCGAAGAGGAACTCTCTAACATACTATCATTTATGGACCGGAGTCTTCACACATTTTCAGGTAAGCCTTATGGAAGTGGCACCGTGCTTCTATAGGAAGTTTATTTGGATGGATCCTCTGTGAGGAGGATGGAAATAGATTTGTATAAGCAACCTGAAGGAAACGAGAGTATAGTGAGGAGCAGCTTAGCAATAGGAATAATAGTCCTATGGTTGGCAGCATTAGTAGCCGCCTCAGCTGCAACATTATTTTAATCTATAGCGTGGATAGCAGCAGATGTAGGATGGTGTAGGACTAACACAGACTAAGTGGGACTCCTGACCCGATCAACAGGCAGGGGAATATGATCAACCAACTGATAAGCACTACTAACAGCCTATGTTGTACACTAACATTTTAGAGGCTCGGGATCAATTAGAGGAGGAGGTTCGGAAAGTGAGCCGTAGACAATTGCGGCTGAAGGAGAGGTAACTAGAGATAATGCAGAAGCAGAGGAGATAAGTCATTAGTTATGGCATATAGACTCCATGCTTAGGGTATTCCCCTGTAAGTAGATTCTAGATTCCGCCATCACAGTCATTAACTATTATAGTAGTTATTTGATTATGGTTGTTGTAACACCCCACGTCCATTAATGTCATTCACAAAGGGAATGCATTAACTTCTATGGAGGTTATAAGTGAATATAGAACAGAAAATTACAACAAGACAGATAATAAGTAGTACTTGGAAATCTAAAACTTCATTTTATTGCAGCGGAAATTAAACATGTTTATTACATCACAAAACCATTTATCAGAGTCGAGTACATTATCCATCTTGATAAAACAAAATACATAATCCCATTACATAAATAGCCATGAAAAAGATAACAAGCTGGACTTTACTTCAACGGTCCAAGCTTTCCAAGAGAGATAAAGCAATCCAATCAAACTCCACTAGAGATGGGCCCAACCTGAGGATCTGGAGGGGAAAAAGGATAGAAATGGAGGGGGTCAGACATAAAGTCTGGCGAGTATGATAATTCTAACAATACTACTATTAAAATAACTTGACTAAGGCATAAGCTGGAAGACAAGTAGATGTCTATGTACTATTAGGTATGGAATGAGCAGATAAAGATAACGTTAAAGATAACGGTAAAGGCACACCTAATTACTAACGAATAATTACTACACTGCACCGCACATTACTACACTGCACTGCACCAGTCACCCTAAAGGTTGATCCCACTTGCTTCACACAGAAACAATATAAATAGCCTTACGTACCTCTAGCTGACTACATAGGTGCCGTCTGCCCCTATCTCCACTAGGTGTACCCCACTACCCACTTTCGATCGGCTCCCTACTCGTAGATACCCGTGCTGGCCCCACAGTGGGGGTATCACTCCCCTAAGGTGGCAACCCGATACAACTTGAGAATGCACGGCTTATACCTACACGATGCAACGTCTTACCTACCAGCCCGGGTCCACACACGCATATGAAACCCGTTGGACTTGCGTTGCCACCGCTTCCGTTTTGTCCTCTTATAGTCAAACCAAGTATGCGTGTCCCGTCCTCGACTTGGGTCGAGCCCACAAAGATACGTTTGGGATACTGGTTGAAATGGGCCCCCACAAGCTACCCACCTAAGCTTGTCACCACTAGTATATCCCACTTAACCCTCTTAGTCATGTTTATTTACATGTGTGTTTGGTTAAGTCTTACTAATCGTATTTCACATGCCACAAAGGGCACCCACTATATTCCTCATGCCACCCAAGGCACCTACTTAACCCCCATGTCCCACCTTACATGTTTATCTGGTTAAGTATTTTCTTAATTCATTCAGGCCATAACCTCATAAAGACCTCTTACATTAGACTGGCATTTATGGCAGCTGGATATGCCGGGCGGGTCCGGGCAGTCTTACACCATAAAAGAGTCTAACCTCATGTCTTTACAACTGTTATGCTTTAGTTTAGGCCTAGGACCTCTCACATTGGGCTGACCTTTGTGACCACTGGATTTGCCGGGCGGTTCCGGGCAGGTTTACGTCACAAACGAGTCCAACCTCGTGTCCTAAGCATTGATTATCACTTATAATCTTTTACCCCAGTTTTAATAATTCCCTATTCAAATTATTAATTAAGTCCACTTTTATTGATGTCCATAATTGACTCAATTATGGTCATCCACTCATGGCATGCAAAATCATATCAATTGCACCCCAACTTCTTTATATTAGATCCTTAATATTACCCCTACCCCACGTTTATACGTTCGCTTATTCAACGTAGAATAAGCGTTAGACTCGAATAGTCTAACTCATAGCACAAAAATAAATTATCACAACATATAGTCAATTAAAATGAATCTAGTCATAATAGGGGTGAAACTTGCATAAACTACCCATGTTAAGGATGTAAAGGTGTCAACTTGTTAAATGTCACAATTTACATGATATGATCATACTCAAATTTATGTACAAACTTGCATAAGGGGGTTTTAGGCAACATAATGATGGTGTGAACTAGCATAGAATTTCACATATGTCATAGCATAATTCTAGATGTCATAATTCTAGATCAAAATAGAGGTCATGGCATATGTTCATAATCTCAACCTAAACTTTCATATGTGACTTGTCATATAAATCAACATAACCCAAATAATATCAACATCATGATTTGATTAACATGAACTAGTTAGCATAGATAGTAACATCATGGCTTTTTAACATGTATGATTCATCACAACTTAGCATAGAAACTATCAACATACATAACATCATCATAACATGATTTACAACATATAGGATATCATCACCACATAACATAGAATTTGTAATATACATGATAGCATAAGGTTTACAACAACATATATGACAATTCACATCATCTACTCATAATCCATTCATGACTTAACCTAATTAATTTAATAATAATCTTTTTAAGACTATCATACTCACAATTTAGAGAAGAAAAGAGTTTTGCTTTGCTTTAGAATTGAGTAGAATTAGTATTTGATTAGCTTTTCTTCCTTCCTAGTTGGCGGCGGCTCCACTGAGTTCCATGGCGGCGGTATGACGGTAGCTATTCTATTTTTCTTATGAATTAGGGTGAGAGACTACCTAGATATTTATAGAGTTAGGATTTATTTTAGACCGTCAGATCAACTCAGCACTAATCCCAGCCAACCAGATCAGGTCAGAAACCCTAATGGGTCATTAGTCAATTAAAAACAGGTCAGCCAGAAACCCTAGCCGCCAGACCCAGGTCGACACTATAGTCGACCTGGGGGGGGGTAGGTCGACACTATAGTCGACCTGCCTGGGCGGGAAAATTCCCGCCCTGCCCGCTTCTGCACTTTCTGTTTGAATTTTTAAATTTCCTGCGAGCTGTTTGAATTTTCTGAAACTTCGGATGGCCATAACTTCTTCATACGAAGTCCAAATTACGCAAACTCGGACTCTGTTTCAACCAGAATTCCGAGACGAACATAATGGCGCAACCCGTTTCCCACAATTCTCACGTCTGAGATTAGTTATTTTTTTTATTTGTGAATATTAATATTAATAGAATTACGGGGTGTTACATTCTCCCCTCCTTAAAGAATTTTGACCCCGAAATCTTCAAGTCAAGAAGAATGTATGTCCTAACATCCAAACAACCATCTACTCAACTATCAAACACTGGCATCCATTGTCCTTATGAAGTTTCTAATGCTATCATGTTTAAATGCACAGTGTGTGTATATGTCCATATCTAATGCAAAATCAGGCGGTCCACTGATTCAGTTGACCTCCTTAATGCAAACCATGATAGTGTCATGCGTCCATTATGTATGCAGAAGTTCCCTAATGCAACATATTATCTCTATATGCGTGCACAATCATCATCCGAATGCAGCATCCATATGATAATACAATCGTCATACATCCATTTTACTAAATACATCCATATATATGCAATATGCAATATGAAGTGACTGAGCCGATCTAGTGCCTAATAGTGTGTGTATATGCGTCCACGAGCAACCACTAGCAAACACTTGCATCCACTTTGCACCCATCATACATAACAGGTCTCAAACACATGTTTCAACCATAGGATTATCTTAACTAAAGGTCAAAGATACTAGCGAGAGGACACACTAAGGATAAGATATGTACCAGCTAAACGATAAAGGAGAAATTAAAAGACATACCCTCAAAAAGAAAAGGGTACAACGAACGTATCTTCGCTTCTGTCTCCCAAGTAGCGTTGCTTTCATCATCTTCCCATTGCACTTTGACTAGTCTGACCTCTCGATTCCTCAACTTCTTGATCTCTGACCTAAGGATGCGCGTAGGAGCTCGTCGAATCGTCGCGTCACGCTCGATCTCCACCTCTTTAAGCAAGCTCGGCTCTACCACTTCCGCGGTCTCGTGCAAGCACTTCCTCAAATGCGACACATGGAATACGTCGTGTACACCACTAAGTCTCTCGGGCAACTCTACTCTATACGCCATCCGTCCAATCCTCTCCTTAATAGGAAACGGCCCTACAAACCTTGGTGCTAATTTCCCAACGGACCCAAAGCGAACAACGTTCCGTAATGGAGACACTTTGACAAAGACTATGTCCCTAACATCGAACTCGAGATCTGTCCTCCTCTTATCCGCATAAGATTTCTGCCAATCCTGTGTTGCTTTCATCCTCCTTCGAATCAAATCGATCTTCTCCGAAGTCTCCCTAATCATATCGGGCCCAAGTAAGATCTTATCCGTAGATTCCGACCAACATGTGGGTGAACGACAAGGTCGTCCATAAAGAGCTTCGAAAGGTGCCATGCCAATGCTGGACTAAAAGCTGTTATTATATGCGAACTCCACTAATGGAAGGTGCTTTTCCCATGTACCCCCAAAGTCTAGGATACATAGTCTCAAAAGATCCTCTGGAATGCGATTCACCCTCTCGGTCTAGCCGTCCGTCTGAGGATGATATGCGGTGCTCAAACATAGCTGAGTCCCTACCGCCTCTTGTAAGGTTCTCCAAAATTCGCTAGTGAAAATAGGATCACGGTCGCTCACTATGCTAGAAGGAACACCGTGCAAACGAACTATTTCTCGGACATATACAGAAGCTAACCATGGAGCAGTCCTCTTACTCTTCACGGGAATGAAATGGGCACTCTTAGTAAGTCCATCTACTATAACCCATATTCCCGTATTACCCTTCCTTGATCGCGGTAATCCATCCACGAAATCCATCGAGACACTCTCCCACTTCCATAGTGGAACCTCCAATGGGTGAAGCAATCCACTGGGTTTCTTTTGCTTCGCCTTTACTTGTTGCCACACCAAGCATCTTGCAACATACTCGGCCACATCTTTCTTTATACCGGCCCAAAAGTAAACTCGCTTCATATCTTTGTACATCTTGTCCCCGCCGGGATGAATGGTCATCTTCGAACGATGTGCTTCGTCAAGAATAGTCTTCCTTAGGTCATCGTCTTTTGGTACACAAAGTCTACCGTCCCTACGTAACCAACCCTTATCATCTAGGGTATACCTACGGAGATGGCTTGATGACTCCCCTCCTTTGAGCTTTTCTACTAACTCAACCAACTGTGGGTCGTCTCGTTGTGCCTCGCCAATCCGTCCCAAAAGCGTAGGTCTAACCACTAAGGATGCTAGCAAACCGGGTACAAAGTCAACGGAAGGTCTAAAGTCAAACATCGAAATGAATTCTAAACTTTTCCGCTCAACAAACAAAGGACTTAAGGATAATCTTTTTCTACTTAAGGCATCCGCCACCACGTTACCCTTGCCAGGGGTATATGCTATCTCAAAGTCGTAGGACGCTAAGAACTCCATCCACCTTTGCTGCCTTAAGTTCAAGTCCTTTTGAGAGAACAAGTATTTTAAAGACTTGTGGTCAGTGAATAATTCGAATTTCTCGCCAAGAAGATAATGACGCTAAGACTTAAGCGCGAAAACAATAGCGGCCAACTCTAGGTCATGTGTAGGGTAATTTTTCTCATGCGCCCTCAACTACCTTCCACCATAGGCTATTACCCTTCCCTCTTGCATTAAGACTGCGCCTAGTCCTGTCCCGTAAGCGTTAGTATAAATAGTAAACGGCTTACTCCCGTCTGGCAATACTAAGACTGGGGCTGAAGTCAAAGCTCTCTTCAAACGTTGGAACGCAACATCGCAATCTACGTCCCATGTGAAAACTAGGTTCTTCTTCATCAGGCGTGTCAATGGAGCTGATATATTTGCGAAGTCTTTGATAAACTTCCTATGGTAGCCAGCCAACCCCAAGAAACTTCTCACTTCGGTAGCATTTTTAGGGACCTTCCAATCTTGGATGGCCACCACCTTTGCGGGATCCACGGCTATCCCTTCTTTGGAAAACACGTGTCCCAAGAACCGTACTTCCTTCCTCCAGAAGTGACACTTAGAAAATTTAGCTTTAAGATTATGCGCTCGTAGGGTCTCCAACACTTCCCTAAGATGTAGGGCATGCTCTTCTTCATCCTTAGAAAAGATCAAGATGTCGTCTACAAAGACTACCACAAATTTGTTAAGGTACTCCCTAAACACCCTACTCATCAAATCAACAAAGTATGCAGGGGCGTTTGTCAAACCGAAGGGCATCACTAGCCATTCATAGAAACCGTCTGTAGTCCTAAAGGCAGTCTTGTCTATGCTATCCTCAGCCACTCTCAACTGATGGAAACCAGTGGCTAAGTCCAACTGCGAAAACACTGAGGCGCCAATTAACTGATCGAAGAGATCACCAATCCTCGGCAGTGGGTGTCTGTTCTTCTTAGTAAGCTTATTAAGTTCTCTATAGTCCACACAAAGTCTAAGGGACTCATCCGCCTTCGTGGCAAATACTACTGGAGCACCCCACTCCGTTATACTTCGTCGTATGAACCCCTTCTCAAGCAACTCCTTCACTTGCTTATCGAGTTCCCTCCTTTCACGAGGAGCCATGTGGCGTACTGGCAAAGATACTGGTTTCTCATTATCCATAAGATATGTTCGAAAATCTATCTCTCGCTTCGGAGGCAAGCCCTTCACCTCCTCAAACACATCCTAATATTCTCGGACCACTCTAACGGATCGTAGATTTTCCTCAGATGCGTCTAGCGATTCTAGATAACTTAGCATAACCGAATTTATGGGATTACAAAAGATTTCTAGAGTGTTGCCAAGGCGAGTCACGAGCCTAACTACTCTCCTTTCACAATCAAGAACGGCCCCATTTCTGGATAACCAATCCATTCCTAAAATTAGCCCATAGCCCGTGAAGCCCAATACATAAGCATCACATCTAAATTCAACGCTAAGTATAGAAATTTTCAAATCCAAACACATCATGGACAAATGAGCTGAGCCCCCAATTGGATTCGAAACAACTAAGGGATCCTCCACTAAACTGGTGTTTAAGTGCAGTGATTCAACTAATGATGTAGAGATAAACGAATGCGATGCGCCCGAATCGAATAAGGTACGGACATGATGATCAAACAGAAAAACTAAGCTTTCAACAGAAATGGTTCTACCTCGTTCTTGCAGCGGTGGGACCGCGAGAGCCTGAACTTGTCCCCTTGCCTGCCCTGGTGCCATAAGAGCCTGCACCTGTCCTCCCGAGGTAGCTCCTGCCCTCTGCCCCTTCTTTGGACAGTCCTTCACTAAATGTCCCGCATCGCCACAATGAAAACAGCCAGTCTTCTTTTTCTTTCGGCAATCCTTTCTGAGATGGCCTGGGGTTCCACAGTTAAAGCACTTCTTATTTCCCTTGCCGTTATTGTCTTTTCCACCCTTCTTGTTTTTCTATTGTGGTTTCTTCTGATCTCCTTTCTTCTCGGGTTCCATATTAGCATTAGCGCTTTTCTCCTCATGCATGAGTGTCATGTCTACAAGCTTTTCAAAGGTGGCCCCCATAGGGATGTGGGTCATTGCCAACCATTGCAATGGTTCATTCAATCCATTAACGAAACTCAGAGCCTTCTTCTCCGGCGTGTTCACTAAATCCAAGCCAAACCTTGCTAACTGATTAAATTTGTTGACATATTCTTTTACTGATGAGCTTCCTTTCTTTAATGTCAAGAACATTTCCATATATAGATTCTCCTCTGCCCTTGAGAGAAACTTCGCCTCAAACCTACATCTGAAGTCCGCCCAAGAATCAACAGGACGCTCCCCATTAGTGACCTCCCACCAAAATGAGGCCTCTCCCTTCATTAACCAAGCTGCTAGACGAACTTTCCTCCCTTCTTCTACTTCAAAGATTTCTAGTAATTCTTCCACCTCCTTAAGCCAATCTCTAGCTTCCACAAATGTTTCTGACCCTAGAAAAGGTTTTCCACCCATAGCCTTGAATTCCTTGCACGTCTTTGCAAAAGTATCTACGCGAGGAGGAGGAGGAACGGGTGCAACTGGTGGTGGAGGAACATTGGCCGGACCTGCGGCGGCCCTAGCCTCAAATAGCCTCCTATACCATCCTGGTATCGTTACACCGTCAGGTAGGTTAAGATCTTCAGCCATGCTGAAACAAAAAAGGAAAGATTCAAAATGGAGAATTCGAAAGATAAAGATATGGATATTGGGGATTATGTTTTTCTTAATTTACTCGTTAAAACATGTTTTTTTTTAAAGCACTTCTTTCAAAAAAAATTTAGAAAAATAGTTTTTTCTAAAAAAATTATCTGTTCTGGTAACCTTAAGCTCTGATACCACGTGTAACACCCCATATCCATTAATGTCACTCACAAAGGGAATGCATTAACTTCCATGGAGGTTATAAGTGAATATAGAACAGAAAATTACAACAAGACAGATAATAAGTAGTACTTGGAAATCTAAAACTTCATTTTATTGCAGCGGAAATTAAACATGTTTATTACATCACAAAACCATTTATCAGAGTCGAGTACATTATCCATCTTGATAAAACAAAATACATAATCCCATTACATAAATAGCCATGAAAAAGATAACAAGCTGGACTTTACTTCAACGGTCCAAGCTTTCCAAGAGAGATAAAGCAATCTAATCAAACTCCACTAGAGCTGGGCCCAACCTGAGGACCAGGAGGGGAAAAAGGATAGAAATGGAGGGGGTCAGACATAAAGTCTGGCGAGTATGATAATTCTAACAATACTACTATCAAAATAACTAGACTAAGGCATAAGCTGGAAGACAAGTAGATGTCTATGAACTATTAGGTATGGAATGAGCAGATAAAGATAACGTTTAAGATAACGGTAAAGGCACACCTAATTACTAACGAATAATTACTACACTGCACCGCACATTACTACACTGCACCGCACCAGTCACCCTAAAGGTTGATCCCACATGCTTAACACAGAAACAATATAAATAGCCTTACGTACCTCTAGCTGACTACATAGGTGCCGTCTGCCCCTATCTCCACTAGGTGTACCCCACTACCCACTTTCGATCGGCTCCCTACTCGTAGATACCCGTGCTGGCCCCACAGTGGGGTGTATCACTCCCCTAAAGTGGCAACCCGATACAACTTGAGAATGCACGGCTTATACCTACACGATGCAACAACGTCTTACCTACCAGACCGGGTCCACACACGCATATGAAACCTGTTGGACTTGCGTTACCACCGCTCCCCGTTTTGGCCTTTTATAGTCAAACCCAGTATGCGTGTCCCGTCCTTGACTTGGGTCGAGCCCACAAAGATACGTTTGGGATACTGGTTGAAATGGGCCCCCACAAGCTACCCACCTAAGCTTGTCACCACTAGTATATCCCACTTAACCCTCTTAGTCATGTTCATTTACATGTGTGTTTAGTTAAGTCTTACTAATCGTATTTCACATGTCACTAAGGGCACCCACTATATTCCTCATGCCACCTAAGGCACCTACTTAACCCCCATGTCCCACCTTACATGTTTATCTGGTTAAGTATTTTCTTAATTCATTCAGGCCATAACCTCATAAAGACCTCTCACATTAGATTGGCATTTATGGCAGCTGGATATGCCGGGCGGGTCCGGGCAGTCTTACACCATAAAAGAGTCTAACCTCGTGTCTTTACAACTGTTATGCTTTAGTTTAGGCCTAGGACCTCTCACATTGGGCTGACATTTGTGACCACTGGATTTGCCGGGTGGTTCCGGGCAGGTTTACGTCACAAACGAGTCCAACCTCGTGTCCTAAGCATTGATTATCACTTATAATCTTTTACCCCAGTTTTAATAATTCCCTATTCAAATTATTAATTAAGTCAACTTTTATTGATGTCCATAATTGACTCAATTATGGTCATCCACTCATGGCATGCAAAATCATATCAATTGCACCCCAACTTCTTTATATTAAATCCTTAATATTACCCCTACCCCACGTTTATACGTTCGCTTATTCAACGCAGAATAAGCGTTAGACTCGAATAGTCTAACTCATAGCACAAAAATAAATTATCACAACATATAGTCAATTAAAATGAATCTAGTCATAATAGGGGTGAAACTTGCATAAACTACCCATGTTAAGGATGTAAAGGTGTCAACTTGTTAAATGTCACAATTTACATGATATGATCATACTCAAATTTATGTACAAACTTGCATAAGGGGGTTTTAGGCAACATAATGATGGTGTGAACTAGCATAGAATTTCACATATGTCATAGCATAATTCTAGATGTCATAATTCTAGATCAAAATAGAGGTCATGGCATATGTTCATAATCTCAACCTAAACTTTCATATGTGACTTGTCATATAAATCAACATAACCCAAATAATATCAACATCATGATTTGATTAACATGAACTAGTTAGCATAGATAGTAACATCATGGCTTTTTAACATGTATGATTCATCACAACTTAACATAGAAACTATCAACATACATAACATCATCATAACATGATTTACAACATATAGGATATCATCACCATATAACATAGAATTTGTAATATACATGATAGCATAAGGTTTACAACAACATATATGACAATTCACATCATCTACTCATAATCCATTCATGACTTAACCTAATTAATTTAATAATAATCTTGTTAAGACTATCATACTCACAATTTAGAGAAGAAAAGAGTTTTGCTTTGCTTTAGAATTGAGTAGAATTAGTATTTGATTAACTTTTCTTCCTTCCTAGTTGGCGGCGGCTCCACTGAGTTCCATGGCGGCGGTATGACGGTAGCTATTCTATTTTTCTTATGAATTAGGGTGAGAGACTACCTAGGTATTTATAGAGTTAGGATTTATTTTAGACCGTCAGATCAACTCAGCACTAATCCTAGCCAACCAGATTAGGTTAGAAACCCTAATGGGTCATTAGTCAATTAAAAACAGGTCAGCCAGAAACCCTAGCCGCCAGACCCAGGTCGACACTATAGTCGACCTGGGGGGGCAGGTCGACACTATAGTCGACCCCCCAGTCGACCTACCTGGGCGGGAAAATTCCGGCCCAGCCCGCTTCTGCACTTTCTGTTTGAATTTTTAAATTTCCTGCGAGCTGTTTTGAATTTTCTGAAACTTCGGATGGCCATAACTTCTTCATACGAAGTCCAAATTACGCAAACTCAGACTCTATTTCAACCAGAATTCCGAGATGAACATAATGGCGCAACCCGTTTCCCACAATTCTCACGTCTGAGATTAGTTATTTTTTTTATTTGTGAATATTAATATTAATAGAATTATGGGGTGTTACAGTTGCAGTGTCCTTCCAGTGTTGTTTTTATTTATATATGTTATATGTATTGGTTGTTACTAAAGTCTACATATATTTGTACAAGTGTTCGTTTTTATGTGTTTTCTTGAAGAGACACTATAATTTAAGAAAATGATAAAATGAGAAATTTTATATGAGGCCACTTAACTAATACCAAAGAACAAAATTTTACATTGGAAGGTTGATTATAAAATAAGGTGAATTATTAATATAATTACCAAAATATTAGAAAATTAATTTAGTAAGTTCAAAAAAGGTTAGAATTTTTAGGAAAATAAATTTCAATAAAAGGAGGACAAAAAGGTAACTTCACAAGGCACAGGTCAAATCTCCTACCCCTCGAGGACAGAAATTCAAATTCAACACGGTTTATGGTTGATAAATGAGAAAAGATAAGGTGTTGTTTTTTTAGCGTTTAGTATTTCATTTTTGAAGCTCATTTTTAGTTTTCATTTTAATCTTTTTAAAATTTTGGAAATATATTTAGTTTTATTTTTCTGAAAAATAGTTTTAAATCTTAAATCAAATATATCAAAATAAAAATTATAATTTCAAATTTTTGTGGAATTTATGAATATATACATAATGTTGACCAAAAATATATAAATACGTACATGATTATATATTAACCTTGATTATGTAATTTTAAATGTGAAGGTTCAAAATAAAAATATGTATGCACGCATGTGAAATATATAAATATGAAGGAAAAAATATATAAATATGTACACATGCATACAAATATAGAAAATGACAACAGTACGCGAGGGCGGCCTATATGTATGTCTTGTTGATGAATTGAAATATACAATTGAAAAATGTAAGCAAAAAAGATAAAACATAACTAAAAGAATATAGTAGACTATTTGTAAAAGTATAATTAGTGTTGAAACTCCAAAATGACGTATCAAGAAATATCCAGTTAAAATCAAGTAGAGCTGATATATCTAAGTCAAAAATTCTTATGGTTCCATATTGAAACTCATAGAAGTCAAAGAAAGGGTGAATAAATGTCAAATCTATTTTATTTAATTCTAGGTACAACTTCCGCCAATCAATATATTAACCCAAAAGGTAAAACATGACATTCAGGAAAAAAACCAAGCGAGGAAGAAAAGAACCTCTATTACAACAAAATGAGATATATACACATATACTTGTAAGAGAAAACATGTTCGTACATAATAGATTATAATCATGTGCATTCGCTTCATAATAAATGCTCCAAACAACATGTTTAATTGCCAAACTTTCAAATTTCTTGATACCCTTGGCATCAACGTATAAACAATAAATAAATTTAAGCATATACAATATGATTAATCACACCAAACAAAAGCATCATATACGGTCATAGTTTCTATAGCAACCATTAGTTATTAGAGGAATTTTGTTGAACAAGTCCATCCTTATATAATGAAAAAGTAAGAAATAGTGCAATGAAATAAGCATAGCTTATCCTATGTATTGAATCCTATTTTGGACCCACATTTCAATTAAAAAACAAGCACCTAACATGTACATTCATTTCAAAAATAGGCGCCAAACAGCAAAATGCCTACATTATTCGCTGTAAAGTTTTTATTATTTCGCTCGCCCTAATCTGTTATATTATATGAAAGCACAATCTTTCCTCAAAGTCCCTTCGGTTCCACTTTTTTTCAAAAATATATGATCGTGCCACCTATCCCATCATTTAATTGTTCGGCCTCAGTTTCTTAACGAGTAGAATATCACCGTTTCCATCAATTGTTCGTTTTCATTTTACGCGTTTCGGCTTCCCTTTTCTTCTCATTTTACATCTTTTTTACCCAAAAATCGCTCGCTCCCTCCCCTTCTCATTTTGCCCACATATCTATTGAACCCAAAAATCGCTCCCTTCCCCTTCTCATTCTTGCGACACAGTTGTCGGTCCTCCACGTTTCCATCTCCAAATCTATTTACTTCCGTGGTTTCTCCCGTCCCTCTCGGAACTCTCCCTTATAGTCGACAGCATTGATATTCGTTAAATAGAGAAATAGATAAATATGGTTGAGCATTTCATCTTGCCTAAATATTTAAAACAAGATAACCCTATTTTATATTAACCAACACAACTTATGAAGGCCTAAACTAAAATACTCGAGCCCACTGTTGTTCAGTCCATTTAAAACCCTAACCAATAATGATCCTCACATAATCCATCGCTCAAACCACTTCAGCCAAACAAACAAAAACGAGATGAGAAAACGAACAAAAGAAAAACTATTTCAAGTTCGAAGTGGAAGATCAAAGGTAAACATCTCATCGCATGTAGTCAAAATTGAAAGTCAGATGTGAACTTTTCATCGCATGTAGTTGAAGTCGAAACGCAGGAATATGCTCAATTGGTCGAAGTCGATTCCTGAGTCATATCTTTAATTAAATTTTGTTCTCCTTTGATTTTGGATGTTTTTTTTAGATTAAAGCAGCAATTGCAAAACTTTTGATTTCTTTCTTCATCTACGGACAGCAGGACGAGATTTTGACCTAATCCCGTCCCGCCTCCGGTCCGAACCGATTCGAGATGGCCGGAATCTTGTGGTTCCGGCTGGAACCTCATACCTTGGTTAAAATATCCTCTATTAAAAAGTCGCTCTAATAGACACATGCTTACAATATAAGTAATAGCACCATGACGTAACTGATAAACCTAATGATATGTTTCAAAAAACCTGATAACTACTTCTACACAATATTTATAGTCCATCTTGCCAAAACATATCCAAAAGATCCTGGTTTCATTTCAGTTGCATGAAGACCCATAGCAATGATATCCTCCATGATATATCCATCGTCGACATGGAATTCTAAAATATACTTTTCTTCTATTTATCCTTTGTTTCAGCTGAATTCGAAGTGGAAGAATCCAAGCAGCTTAATAAGACCAAAGAGACTTTTAAGCAATGTCATTTGTTTCCATGAATAAATATTACAAGAAAGATTACATGGTGTAACAGCTATGAATCTGAATGCATTGGAAAGCACAGCCATGTAATTTTTAAGTATTTAGTAGAACAACCTGAGAGCATGGTATTGGTGGCAGTCGAAACTCCCTGAATGCGCAATAATGTATGTTGATAGTACGATCTGAGATAAGGCATGGTAGCAACTAACCAAAGAGTACCCTAAATGTTATGGAAAGTATACTGACATACCAAATGAAATCATGCACTTAACAGGAAACAAGCGAGGCTGAAAAGAATCAAGGGGAAACTAGTATCGATTTGCAGGTGCACTAAAGAATAAACTGTTTATTTCTAAGTAAACATTGCAGGAAACGATGAACCGCCAGTCAAGCCTATTGATGATTGAAATTTGAAACGGCAACAAGAGTTGAGCAAGCACGGTGATAAGTAGCAGAACTGGGTTTTGATTAATGACAAAGACCAAGTGACATTGGCAAATCCAGTTGTTTAGCTATAGCAATCCAAAGATGGTGAGATGGGTAAGTTATCCGCTGTCGACCATAGGGGAGAGTTCCGAGAGGGACGGGAGAAACCACAGAAGTAAATAGATTTGGCGATGGAAACGTGGGGGACCGACAACTGTGTCGCAAGAATGAGAAGGGGAAGGGAGCAATTTTTGGGTTCAATAGATCCAGGGGCGAATCTAGCCAACTCTTTTAGAGGGATCAAGATTTGAGGGGGGCAAGGTTTTAGGCAAAACTGAGCAAAACCAAAGCAAAATTGGGTGAAGTAATATGAGTGAATCAAGGTTTGAGGGGGGTCAGCTGCCCCATGTAACTTGTGTGTAGATTCGCCCCTGAATAGATCTGTGGGCAAAATGAGAAGGGGAGGAAGCGAGCGATTTTTAGGTAAAAAAGATGTAAAATGAGAAGAAAAGGGAAGCCGAAAAGCGTAAAATGAAAACGAACAATTGATGGAAATGGTGATATTCAACTCGTTACGAAACTGAGGCCGAACGATTATATGATGGGACAGGTGGCACGATAATATATTTTTGAATAAAAGTGGAACCGAAGGGATTATGAGGAAAGATTGTGCTTTCATATAATACAATAGATAGATTAGCGCGAGCGAAATAATAGAAACTTTACAGCGAATAATGTAGGCATTTTGCTGTTTGGCGTCTATTTTTGAAATGAATGTACATGTTAGGTGCTTTTTTTTAAATGAACTATGGGTACAAAATAGGATTCAATAAATAGGATAAACTATTCTTATTTCGTTGCACTATTTCTTACTTTTTCATCATATAAGGATGTACTTGTTCAGCAAAATTCCTCTAATAACTAATGGGGTTTGCCATAGAAACTATGACTGTATATGATGCTTTTGTTTGATGTGATTAACCATATAGTATATGCTTAAATTAATTTGTTGTTTATACGTTGATGCCAAGGGTATCAAGAAATTTGAAAGTTTGGCAATTAAATATGTTGTTTGGAGCATTTATTATGAAGTGAATGCACATGATTATAATCTATTATGTACGAACATGTTTTCTTCTACAAGTATATGTATATATATCTCATTTTGTTGTAATAGAGGTTCTTTTCTTTCTCGTTTGGTTTTTTTCCTGAATGTCATGTTTTACCTTTTGGGTTAATATATTGATTGGCGGAAGTTGTACCTGGAATTAAATAAAATAGATTTGACATTTATTCACCCTTTCTTTGACTTCTATGAGTTTAAATATGGAACCATAAGAATTTTTGACTTAGATTTATCAGCTCTACTTGATTTTAACTGGATATTTCTTCATACGTCATTTTGGAGTTTCAGCTAAAATTATACTTTTACAAATAGTCTACTATATTCTTTTAGTTATGTATTATTTTTTTTGCTTATATTTTTCAATTGTATATTTCAATTCATCAACAGGTCATACATATAGGCCGCACTCGCGTATTGTTGTCATTTTCTATATTTGTATGCATGTGTACATATTTATATATTTTGTCCTTCATATTTATATATTTCACATGCGTGCAAACATATTTTTATTTTGAACCTTCACATTTAAAATTACATAATCAAGGTTAATATATAATCATGTACGTATTTATATATTTTTGGTCAACATTATGTATATATTCATAAATTCCACAAAAATTTGAAATTATAATTTTTATTTTGATATATTTGATTTAAGATTTAAAACTGTTTTTCAGAAAAATAAAACTAGATATATTTCCAAAATTTTAAAAAGATTAAAATGAAAACTAAAAATGAGCTTAAAAAATGAAATACTAAACGCTAAAAATACAACACCTTATCTTTTCTCATTTATCAACCATAAACCGTGTTGAATTTGAATTTCTGTCCTTGAGGGGTAGGAGATTTGACTTGTGCCTTGTGAAGTTACCTTTTTGTCCTCCTTTTATTGAAATTTATTTTCCTAAAAATTCTAACCCTTTTTGAACTTACTAAATTGATTTTCTAATATTTTGGTAATTATATTAATAATTCACCTTATTTTATAATTAACCTTCCAATGTAAAATTTTGTTCTTTGCTATTAGTTAAGTGACCTCATATAAAATTTCTCATTTGTCATTTTCTTAAATTATAGTGTCTCTTCAAGAAAACACATAAAAACGAACACTTGTACAAATATATGTAGACTTTAGTAACAACCAATACATATAACATATATAAATAAAAACAACACTAGAAGGACACTACAACCATAATCAAATAACTCCTATAATACTTAACGACTGTGATGGCAGAATCTAGAATCTACTTACAGGGGAATGGCCTAAGCATGGAGTCTATATGCCATAACTAATGACTTATCTCCTCTGCTTCTGCATTATCTCTAGTTACCTCTCCTTCAGCCGCAATTGTCTACGGCTCACTTTCCGAACATCCTCCTCTAACTGATCTCGAGCCTCTAAAATGTCAGTGTACAACATAGGCTGTTGGTAGTGCTTATCAGTTGCTTGATCATATTACCATGCATGTTGATCGGGTCAGGAGTCCCACTTAGTCTGTGTTAGTCCAGCACCATCCTACATCTGCTGTTATCCACGCTATAGATTAAAATAATGTTGCAGCTGAGGCAGCTACTAATGCTGCCAACCCTAGGGCTGTTATTTCTATTGCTGAGCTGCTCCTTCACTATACCCTCGTTTCCTTCAGGTTGCTTTTACAAATCTATTTCCATCCTCCTCACAGAGGATCCATCCAAATAGTCTGCCTATAGATGCATGGTGCCACTTCCATAAGGCTTACCTGGAAATGTGTGAAGACTCCAGTCCATAAATGATAGTATGTTAGAGAGTTCCTCTTCGAATTAGTTGCTTCCTATCATTGAAAATGGGCCATAATCACTCGGGCCCAGTTTTCATAAATGTCTCGAATGAGGGCATAGGCGGACCTGTGCATTGCCAGGTATATTCGATCAAAACTCCCTATCTTAAGGAGAAGATTATACTGCAAGAGGTCTGCAATCTACCAAGCTCTCAAGCGCAAATGCTCAGTGTGCCACAAATGATGCTACCGAAGAAATATCTGCCATGGGTTGGCACGGTCCGTCATCTATACCTTATCCAAATCTAAACCCCCCTCCCCCACCATATGTTCAACATTCCTCCTAACTGAGCATTAGTAGCAAAAAATATCCAACCCTTTTACCATTAATATAAATCTAAGCTCACGGGGATGAAAATCTGTAACCAAGCTAGCATAAAAAGGAAGTATCAAATGCCGATGTTAGGTCTGCTCAAAGATGTCATCTATCAAAATTCGATCCATCCTTACTGCTATGAATAACTCCTCCAGTCTTAATGCAACAAATGCTCCAAAGTTAGTCAACCTACCCTAAAGAATCTTACAATGGGAAGTTGAAACACACACCATAACCATAACTCTCCTATTATGGCACCATGCCAACTGTTATAGTGTCAACTAGGAGAAAGTAATGGCTAACTAAGGGCCATCTAGGAGGCTTGAAAAATTAATCAGATCTGGACCTAAAAAGTTAAATTTTTGGGTAGATTTTTTGGTGCTTTCTTTTCTTGGTAAAGTTTGGTGGTGACTGAGGTGATTTGGAAGTGGAGGGGCTGAATTCTGATTTTGGGCAGAGAAATCTGAGTTTACACGTTTGTTTCAGGAGGAAGAAAAATGAGGGACAAATGAAACAAAGCATCATTTCATATGCATACGAGCAAAAGCGCTGGAATGATTGACTATTCTTCTGGGTGGTCAACCACTATGGTCGACTGTTCCTGAAGGCGTCAAACCTTCCCAATAAACATTTTTTAAATTTCCATTCACCCGCTCTTTCCATTAGTTTCTCTCTGTATATGAACCACTATCAATAAAATCTATTAACTACTACCGTTAATGCACTTTGCCTTTGGCTTTCATAAGTTAATCTACTTTCCAAGTGGAGCCTACACATTCTTAATGTTGTTGCCAAGCCTCGCCTCTTTTAAAACTTGATTCCTATTTATCCTTAATACATTATGGTATTTCATTCCAACAATTACTATTTTTCATTCCACTTATGTAACAACCCAAACCCTAACGGTCTCATATTTTTGCAAAATGCTAAAATCCAAGTTCGTTGAAGTTCCAGTTTGTTGTTTGGTATCCTGCAAATAGGCAAAGATATATGTATATATATACATCAGAGCTCAAGTAAAAATACTCACGACGGAAATGATTAAAATATAATAGTAAATAAAACTCACTAAGGGAATGACACTTTCTAAACAAGTGTTCCTAGTTGAAAAACCTTTACCTTATATCTAATCTATGGGTTCTTGTGAGGAGATGGACAGAGCTAATGTTTTGATGATTGGAAAATTATAAGCATTTTAAGCATAATACTACATATACTGTTTTATTACCATCTTTGTTATGTTAATTTTATTATGGTTACCTTTCCCTTGTCTCTGCGTGTAAATCACACTCATCTACTCTCTACTAGATATGACCAAATAAACAATATGTATATATACCCTTCGACTGCCTTCTTCCTACGTACTACCCATAGCACCCTTCGTATCCTCCTCACTAGGATTCCACCTTATCTCCATGCGAATACTTAAACTATGTCTATAAAGGACTGAAAATGATGCATACAACATAGATGTTCGGAGAAGCTAAAGCCACATCTTTAGAGGACAACCAATCATGCCTAGAGTACTCATGATCCAACGTTTAATAAGAAAATGTACAAATATCATCTGTAATTGACTTCTATAATGCCTATATTATGGATATCCATAATGGACCGCTCCAATTCCTACGTTGTGAACTTGCACATAACTGTTTTGTCAATACACCTGAGTCCCGCCCACAGGTGGCACAAATGCCCACTCTATACAGAACTTGAGTGGAGATTTACTACATTGGTAACGGTCCGCTTCATAAGACATAAAATATAGAAGCCCTTTATGATCTATCTGTTTCTCAGTGCAGCCACGACCCATGCAACCACCCCTTAACTAACTGGAAGGCATTTTCATAGGTTAATGGCATTGCCCTAAAACAAGCAAGCTAAAGCAATCATGTGGCATTGCCATCCCAATCCAGGATCCCAACAGAGAAAGACAGTGGCCTATAAAGGTATGACCCAAGCCATTCCCCGTGCTCTCACTAATTGATGATGACCGGTATGCAGGAAACTACGATGTAACAACCCAATCTTATGTGGTCCTGTTTAAACTGTAACAATGAATTATAACAAAATTATAAAATATAAGTCTAGTGTTAATTATTTATTTGGATGGTGATTTAATTAAAAGAATATTAAACAATTAAATACAAAAGTGAAAATTTGAGGAAACTTATTGAGTGAAATTAAGCTTATGGAAATTTGGTGTTTAGGAATTTTCTTGGGTTGAAATATTGTGTTTAATTAACAATTTAAGTATGCTCACATTGTTCAAATCAAATATAAAACGTACATTCTGAATAAAAAATGTAAATTTTAAGTAAAATTGAGTTAATGTCAATAAAAATGGCTATAAATATGTTAAAACATGCTTTGATACTTTCACTAAAGGCTTAGTACAAAAATTTTGTGAGTTTTTAGTTTAAGTTAGTGCAATTAAAGAAGAAAGTGCATAAAGCTTTAACTACTCTCTAAGCCCAAACCTTAGGTTAATTATTATATTAGGGCCTAAATGGGTTGTTAGGAGGGACTAATAAAGAATTCTCTAGAGAAGTACATACTTATCATTTTCCAGAAGAAGGAAACTTCATCTTCCTCCTAACAAAAAAAAAAGATTGGCCACCTCTGGCAAATTTGATTTCTTAGTCTTCTAATTCAAATTTAAAGTGAAATTAAGGAATTAATCAAGTGCTAATAATAGGTCATCCATCTTAAGACTAATAATTCAACTCAATTCGATCTAAATTTTGATTCATGTTGAATATTATTCACTGTCTTTACTGCATGTCTCTATAGATTATTCTACATGTACTGAAGCTCTAGAAGGAGCTACGAAGTCCATCTCTTGTAAAGCATGTTTCAACCAAATTTTTGTTGCATATCAAGGCGAGGTGCCCCTCACACTCTCTAAATTGTTTCAATAATAAAGCAGTGAATTTGTGCTGGTTATAGTAAGTTTTCGTTCATGGTTTTATTGTAAATCTCTATGGCAACAAAATAGGCCACGTATCCACATTTGTGGTTGCGTAGTTTCTTCATTTTTCAACAAAATGTACAACTCTTTTTCTTATGTGTTTTAATATAGTACTAGTTTATTTCTGTAAAATTTCATCAAAATCTAAGTTGGTTTGAGGGACATAAAGTGGCCTAAAAGTTGCATTTCTAGTTATGTTTCTATTGGGTTTTTGAATACACGTAAACATATTTTAAATTGTTTTCGAAACGCTTTTGTGTAACGTAATATGGTTAGGAAAGGATTATTTGTATAATAAGATTTTATAAACGAACAAATAATTTTATCTATATAAGAAATTTTATAACTTGGTGAGTTTCAAACAATTTCCGAGAAGCTATTTTTTAAACCGTTTTCTAAAGTATATTTTTCAATATAAAACCACACCTTTTTGCAGAATTTAAGAAGTCGTGTTCATGACTAAATGATATAGTAAACCTCATGCATGGTATAGAACAACAGAGACTTGTCTAATTGGAGCTTTTGCTCTGGTGTTCTTTTGATTTCCATTGTTTCATGTGATTTCAAATATGGAGTTGACCGGTGGTGTGTAAATCGTTAAGTGAGAACGTGTGGTATGAGACTTACGATTACCATTTTTCAGGTTACTATCTGAGCAGTTGTGACACATTCTGTGGTTGAGCCAACACTAGACCTTTGGGTCAATCATTTTGTAACTCTAGATAGATCAAAAATATTAACTGTCGGGTCAATCGTTGTCGTTCTTGGTAGATCCAAATCATTTTGTACAGGGTACCACTCATGTTGATATAAGTACCAGATATAACCTTGAGCTATCATGTTGATAGCACGTGCATGCATGGTTTCAACTAGTCAATTTTGGGGTTGGGCCCAAATCATGTTATTTATATGATTTCATGTTTATTGTTGGTTTTACCACTTTGAGATGATTATTGGGATATATATACAAATCTTCGAGTTGTGTGAAGGTTTTAATGTTTGTATATATTGAATTAATTTCTATGGACTAAACTCTTAACAAAGTTTTTGTGTTTCAGTGATACTTGTGGGTTTTATGTTTCAGTGATACTTGTGGGTTTTATGTTTCATTCGAGTAATTTTTGAGATAATTCTTATGCCTCTTCATGTGGTTTCTGCATTATTAATTATATTCCGCAGTGAAGAAATCCTTATGATAAACAACATTATTCATTCCTTTACGACCTAAAGGAATGTCTCCCTTGTAGATTTATTTCACTTATCTCACTTTATAATAATTACCTGATTCAAGTTAGACTGTCCCATGTGATTATTCCTCGGGTTAAACGGAGTCGCTGGTTAGGTTCTTTTTCCTCATGCTTATCTATATATCTGTGGATACCATGTTCTTCCCATTTTTGGATCGCATAGTTTTGTAGTTCTTGTTGGACATGATGATGTATATTCTTTTGTGAGGGTTATGATGTATATTAGGTGTAGTGACTTATCAGACCATATGTGATGTATGAGGTATTGTGCATAATGTATTTGTATGTATGTATTCTGTGTTTGTTGTTCTATAATCTATGTATATTGTTATATTGTATTTTGTTCTGGATAGATCCTGTAGCCACCATTATAGTGTATTAGATAAGGTTTAAGTATGTCGACATGTGTAAGAAAAAACATCTCGACATATTTAATACTTATTTGGTACAGTATTATTGGTGGTCACTATAAGCAAGCCATATTCTCTGTATTAACATGTAACATTACTAGTTAATACTCTTTGTTAATATGGATTTCGGAGTGGGATGTAACAGCTTGGTATTAGAGCAGTGTTCAGAACAAAATGCAATATAAATATAGAATAGTTTGCACACTATGATACATCGATGTATAATACTAGTACAAGTATCTTACCCCCAACTAAAGTGGTCTTTGTTATGCCCTTAACCCTCCTTGTAGCATATTCAACTGTATAAGTGGAATAAGTCAAGGAATGTGAACTTTAAATTCCGTAATATTTCTTTTGTGTTTAAATTCATTGATAATATCTTATTCAAGTGAATAATCCTTTCTTATTTCAACTTTTAGCTTATGTCTTCCCAATGCAGAGGTCGTACTTTGGGTGTTAGGTTGTCCAGTGGATCATACCCGAACGAGAGAGCCAAGCCATCTAGCGATCCTTAGTCAGGATGGGTATATATGTCTATAAATCAGATTCTTGAGCTTATCACGCACACTCAGCCTACCGCACCCCCAATCTTCTCCTCCGTGAAAATCTGCATTTGTGCGAATGTGTAGTGATTTCACACATATTGATGGGTATCCATTTAAAGGCACTAAATCTGTTCTAAATATTCAAGCATGGCTTCGCACATGTGAGCGTATTTTTATGTGGATGAATATTTCTGAGCATAATCACATTCTTATAGCATCGGGCGTGCTACAAGATCATGCACTTGATTGGTATGAGTTACTAGTGGTCGAGGTTGATGAATCCACTTTAGAGTGGAAATAGTTTAAGGAGAAGTTTGAGCTTAAGTTCCTTCCAGAGTTTAAGAAGGAGATTCTTGCCCATCATTTCCTCGATCTTAACCAAAGGAAGTCAACTGTTTTCGAGTATGTTGCATCTTTTGAGGTCTTATTAAATTATGACCTAGAGTATATTTCTACCTTATACCTGAAGAATCTTTAAGTTTGTGAGCAGATTTAAGAAATATCTAAAGAAGCCTCTTATGTTGCAGCTCAAGTTGACTTTTGAAGAATTACTGGATGCAGCTCTTCATCTCGAGGCAGTTGAAAAGGAGAAAGATAGTGATGATGAGGCCATTGTTTGGGGTAGTCCAAACAAGAAGCATTTTCCTTTCTCCAAATCTAAGCATTTTCGTTGGAGTAGGAGAAGAAGCAAAGCGGTTCTAGTTCTCGGTTTCACGAGACACTTCCTTCGACCTCAGTGAAGGGATGTTTCAATTGTGGTTCATTTGATCATTTCACCAAGACATGTCCTAAGCCTCGTTTGTGCGGATATTATAAGAGATAGGGTTATGAGGTCTCTTCTTGTCCTAGGAGTCCAAAGAGGACTAATCCTGGTAACCTTAACATGAAAAATGCATCTGGTGGTTCATATCAACCTAGAGGTATGCCTCCTATTCTTGAGAGATCATTATTGTTTAGAGATCAATCTATTCGAGTTCTATTCGATGCAGGTGCATCACATTCATTCATATCGAAGGAACTCGTTGATGACTTATATTTGGATGTTGCATGCATGTTGATTTCTATTCGGATTGTGGACCCTATTGGAGGATCCAAAATGCTTAATTTGATGTGTGGAGATGTCGAGTTATTTCTATGTGGCTTTCCTTCCATGCGAATTAACACATGATTTATTCTTTGGGGTTTAATATGATTCTTGGTATGGACTGCCTTATGTGATAAGAGCCAAGATTCTTTATGTTGAGAGAGTCTTATACCTTCGACATCCCAACTCTCCTGATCAGTTATCTCTCATACATTGTGACGTCGATCATGACTTTGTGTCATCTTTATCTTCTTTTGAGTCTCGTGACCACGGTGATGAGAATAACGAGTCTTGTTTTCTTATAGTGTGCACTGATTTGTTTAAGAAAGTTTCAGGTTTGCCGCCCAAACGGGTTGTCGAGTTCCATATCGACTTAGTTTCCGGTACTCGGCCAGTGAGTTGGTCTCCAACTAGGATGTCGACTAAAGAGAATGAGGAACTTAAGAAGCAACTTCTAGAGGTTGAAGCTAAGCATTTTATTCGATTTATCTCATCACTATGGGGTGTCACGGTGGTATGCATGAGGAAGTCTGATGGGACTCTTAGTCTATGCATCCATTATCGCAAGCTTAATGAGTTACCATCAGAAAACATTATCCATTGCCTAGGATCGACAATATGTTTGATCAGTTGAGTCAAGAAAAGATCTTTACCCAGCTTGATCTAGCTACAAGATTTCATCGGCTTCGAGTTGCAAAGGATAACATTAATCTCACTGCATTCTGCACTCGATATGATTCTTATGAGTGGCGTGTCATGTCATTCGATTTGGCGAACACCCCCGTGTATTTCGTTGATCTTATGAATTGTGTATTCTAGAAATACCTTGATAAATTTATGCTTGTATTCATTGACAATATTCTAGTATATTCTAAGTTCGAGGCCGAGCATGCTAGCCATTTGAGAATTATTTTGAGTACTCTTCGTCATCATTAACTAAAGGCAAAGATTTATAAGTGTCATTTACGGGTAAGGCAAGTCAAGTTCTTGGGCATGTTGTATCTTTTGATGGTATATCTGTTGACCCTTCTAAAATCGAGGCCATTTAGAATTGGAAGAGGCTGGAGAATGTTTCTGAGATTCATAGCTTTTGGGATTATCGTCGCTTCATCAGAGATTTTCTCATATTTTATTAGCGGATACTCATCTTACTCGCAAGGGTATTCAATTTATTTGATCTGATCGTTGTGAAACTTCCTTTCAATAGCTTAAGGAGCTTCTTACTCATGCGCATGTCTTAGTTGTTCCTAAAGGGACCGAAGATCTTGTTTTTTACACTGATGTAAGCCATAGTGGTCCTGGAGCTATTCTTATGTAGCATGATCGAGCAGTCGCCTATGCTTTTAGGATAATAGGCCCTAATGAAGTTCATTATTCCGCTCATTATCTTGAGCTTGCCGCCATTGTCTTCGCATTAAAGATTTGGTGCCATTATCTTTTAGACGGTCATTTTATTTTCTACATTAATCATAAGTCACTCAAATACCTATTTTCTCATAAGAGCTCAATATACGTCAGCAGTAATGGCTTAAGTTCTTTGCATCTTACGACTTCAATATTCAGTATACTCCTGGTAAGGGTAGTCGTTTAGCCGATCCTTTGAGTTGTATGTAAGCGGTTGGTGTTTCCATGATGATAACTGAATGGAAATATTTGGTGCTTCTATCTTTGTGTGATATTCATGATCATGCTATTCCTTCTGATTCTCCTATCATGTTGTGTAATTTTGAAGCTCGGCTTGTTCTCTTGGATCGGGTTGCTGAGGCTCAATGCTAAGATCTCGATATTTTATCTCTTATTCAGAAGTACAAGACTAGATCCCACAGAGATGTTGTGATGTGGATTTTAGTCTAGATGATCGTGGATGCCTTCATAAAAAAGCAAGACTATTCATTTCATACATCATGTTCCAGAGCTTAGGCAAGACATTTTAGTCAAATGTCATTGTTCTAAGTATACCATCCATCCGGGAAGCAGCAAGATGTATGCTGACATGTATCGCCTCTATCATTGGGATGACATGAAGTGAGATATGGCAAGTTAAGTAAGTGATTGCATGACTTTCCATCTCATGAAAGCCGAATATCCGCGACCTAGTGGTCTTCTTCACCCCTTGAGATCCCGATGTGGAAACGGGATCAAATTTATGTGGATTTCGTGGATGGCTAGCCTCATTCAAGGTTGGGCCATAGTAGCATCTGAGTTATTGTTGATCACCTCACCAAGTCCGTGCATTTCATTTCTATTAAGTTTAATCGGACAACTTCTACTCTCTCATGGCTCTATATTCAGAAAGTGTGACTAAAAGGTGTTCCTTGTTCTATTGTGTGTGGCCATGATCTTCTTTTTAAGAGCCATTTTTGAAAAAGTCTCCAGTTAGCTTTGGACACAAAGCTAAAATTCAGCATTTCTTACCACTCACAGTCTGATGGATAGACTAAGCGGGTGAATCATATATTGGAAGACCTTCTTCGAGCTTGTATTCTTGATTTTAGGGTAGTTGGAGGATCATCATCCATTAGTCAAGCTCACATATAATAATAGCTACTAGTCTTTTATTGGCATAACTTCATTTGAGTCATTGTGTTGTTCTCTAGCTTGTTGGCTTGAGTCCAGGGAGAAACTTCTTTTGGGCCCCGATTCTTTTCGTGAAGCATCTGAGAAGATTTCCCTTATTAGAGAGAGGATGAGAGAGGGTCATATTCACCAGAAATCCTGTGCGAACAATCATAGGAAGCCTCTCGATTTTTCAATTGATGATCTTGTATATATTCGAGCTTCTCCCTTAAAAGGAGTGATATGTTTTAGCCAAATAGGGAAACTGGCGCCGCGCTATATTGGGCCATTTCCTATTTTCCGAGCGTATCTGTCCTATTGCTTATCGTTTGGCACTTCCTGACAGATTCTCTGGTATTCATAACATATTCCACGTCTTTCAGTTAAGGAAGTGCTTGTGTGATCCTGATTTTGTGATTGACATTCGTACCCTAGAGGAACCAGAGATTTCACTTGACTTTTCTATCATGCATCATCATGTGCATATTCATGGAATGGAGGTTAAATGCCTTCATAACAAGAGCGTGTCACTTGTAAAAGTCCAGTGGTCCGAGAATCCCAATAATTGCACTTGAGGGACGAGGGAGTTTATCAAGCAAACTTATCTCGATCTTTTATCTTTACGTGCCATGAGTGAGAAAATCTTTACATCGTAATCTATTTACTTGTGCCTTTGCTTTGGAATGGGATGAAATTGGGTTACATATGACTTTTCCTTAAGGAAATTCAAAGATGCAATTTTTAAGGAGTGGAGACTGTAACAACCCAGTTATATGTGATTACCAGTTTAAACTATAATAATGAATTATAACAAGATTATAAAATATAAGTCTTGGATTAATTATAATTTTTTTTGGTGATTTAATAAAATGAATATTAAATAATTTAAAACGTACAAAAGTGAAAATTTGAGGAAACTTGTTAAATGAAATTAAGCTTATGGAAATTTTGTGTTTAGGAGTTTTATTGGGTAGAAATATTATGTTTCAAGTAATTAAAACTTTAAATATGTTCACTTTGTTCAAATCAAGTATAAAATGTCTATTTTGAATAAAAATGTAAATTTTAAATAAAATTGAATTAAATGTTAATAAAAATGGCTATAAATATGTTAAAACACATTTTGATACTTTAAGTAAAGGCTTAGTATAAAAATTTTGTGAGTTTTTAGTTCAAAATAGTGTAAGTAGAGAAGAAAGTGCATAAAACAAGTGAAAGTAAGACCATAAAGCCTTAACTACTTTCCCTAAGCCCAAACCTTAGGGTAATACTTTATTAGGTCCTAAATAGGTTGGTAAAAAGGACTAGTAACTTCTTTGGAGAAGTACGTACTTCTTATTTTCTAGAAGAAGGAAACTTCATCTTCCTCCCAATAGCAAAAGGAAAATTGACCACCTCTTGCAAAATTGATTTTCGATCCTTTTAATTCAAATCTAAAGTGAAAATAAGGAATTAATCGAATGCTAACAACAGGTAATCCATATTAAGATTAATAATTCATCTAAGTTTGATCTAAATTTTGATTTATGTTGAAGATTATTCATTATCTATATTGCATGTCTTTGTAGTTTATTCTATAAGTGTCGAAGATTAAGAAGGGGCTACAAATTCCATCTCTTGATCTATTTTAAAGCTTATTTCCACCAAATGTCTATTGCAAATAAAGGTGAGGTCACCCTTTCACCATCTCTAACTTTTTCAGTAAGAAAGTAGTAATTTATGTTCATTACAGTAAGTTTTCGTTCATGGTTTACTGTAAATCTCTAAGGCAGCAAAACAGGTGATAGGTCCATGTTTGAGACAACAAGTTTCTTCATTTCTCAATGAATTGATTCAAAAAATTTCCTGTTTGTTGTCAAATAGTTATAGTTTATGCCTGTAAAATTTCATCAAAATCTGAGTTGGTTTGCTGGTTGCGCTTGAAAGTTGCAGTTTCGTCGTCATTTTGATCTAGGCAATTTTGTGTTGCCTGGGTTGACCCATGGGTCGACCTAGGCCCCTATTGGGTTGACCCAACCTAGGCAAAAATGCCCAAATTGATTCTTATGCTTCCTAGTGTGTTCCAGTGCAATTTGTCCTTGTTTTTTTTTTTTTTTTTTTGCATTTTTGAGCCTGTTGAAAATGCAATTCAAGTGCCATTTCATGCTTTAGTAACTAAGTGTTATCTTCATGAGTATTTGTGATAATTTTTTATTTTGCTTCACCAATAAAGAAGCATTTTATATGATGAATTCCTAGTGGTTTGGTGATGTGTTTAGTGTGCATTTCTATTAATGTTTCCATTGGGTTTCCGAATACACATACATGAATTTTTAAATTGTTTTCAAAACGTTTTTGAGAAAAGTAATATGGCTTGGAAAGGATTATTTGTATAACAAAATTTTATGAACTAACAGATAATTTTAACTATATAAGAAATTTTAGAACTTAGCGAGTTTCAAACAATTTTTGAAAAGCTATTTTTCTAACCGCTTTCTAAAGTATATTTTCCAATATAAAACCATAAATTTTTGCACCTTTTGAGAAGTTGTGTTTGTGATTAAACAATATAGTAAAGCTCGTGGTATGGGACATGAAGATATATTTTATCGGTTAATTACAGACTCGTCTAATTGAAGTTGTTGTTTCGGTGTTCTTTCGATTTCTATTTGTTCCTATGACTTCTAATGTGGAGTTCAACATTGATGTGCGCTAGGTGAGAATATATGGTATGGGATTTATGTTTACCACTTTTCGGATTAATTTCGGAGGGTCTGTGACACATTCTGTTGTTAAGTTAGTACTAGACCCTCAGATCAATCATGTTTTAACTCTGAATAGATCCAAAATCTTGACCGTCAGGTCAATCATGTTGTTATTCTAGGTAAACCCAAATCATATTGTACACGGTGCCCCCTCAAAGTATTGGCTATGGCCTCGAGCCATCATGTTGATAGCACGTGCAGGCATAGCTTCGGCTAGCCAATTCGGGGTTGGGTCCAAATCATGTTGTTTCCATGATTTCATGTTTAGTGTTGGTTTTACCACTTTGAGATGATTATTGGGATATATATATGTATATATATACACACATATCTTTGAGTTGTTTGAAGATGTTCATGCGTGTGTATATTGATTTCACTGTGGATTAAATTCTTAATAGAGTTTCTGTGTTTCAGTGATACTTGTGGGTTTTGTGTTTCATTCGTGTGATTTTCGTGATACGTCTTATGTCTCTTCATGTTGTTTCTGTATTATTACTTACAGTCCTCATTGAAGAAATCCTTACGATTAACAACATTGTTTCATTCATTTATGACCTAAAGGAATGTTTCCTTATATATTTATTTCACTTATGTCACTTTATATAAATCACCTAATTCAAGTTAGATTGACCCATTTGTTTGTTCCTCAAGTCATATCGATTCGTGGGTTAGGTTCTTTTGGCTCATGCTTATCAGTACATCTATGGATGCCATGGTCTTCCCTTTTTGGATCACATAATTTTGTACTATGCTTTTGTAGTTCTTCGGGACATGATGATGTATATTCTTTTGTGGGGGTTATGATGTATATATATGTGTAGAGATTTATCAAACTATATATGATGTGTGAGGTATTATACATGATGTATTCGTATGTATATATATTTGTATATCGTTATATTCGATTTTTTTTGGATGGATCATGTAGCGACCGTAGTAGCGTATTAGATAAGTATTAAGTACATCGACACGTGTAAGAAAAAAAATCTCAACATATTTAATACTTATTTGGTACAATATTATAGGTGGTCGCTCCTAACAATCTTTATTCTCTGTACTAACAGACATTATTACTAGTTAATACTCTTTGTTAATATAGGACTTAGGGTAGGGCGTCACATGCTATCCTTAAAACGGGCGTCAAACCATAATTTGTGTGAATACGCAAATTACCCATAAACCTTTAGATTGCTTGTGGGAGTCAAGGCATACTTTTTGATGAACCTTATAGACCCTTCCTCTAATGGACCACCCTGATGCCTACATCGAAGATCCATCCTGGTATATCCTTAATGCCTCTTGAGCCAACTTATTTACCCCAATGGGTTGGTGTATCTAATCTGCCATCGATACAGACTTCCACTATTCTAAAGGATCTTCAATGGATTGCCATGATTGTTTATGTCTGAATTACATTTAGACGGTTCTAAATGCGCCTTATGAGGTTATTATTATGTCCTCGCCCTTTAATTAATCATATGTCTAATCTTTTTCTTATGCGTTTAGTTTATCTTTCTTTTCCCCTTTCTTATTTTATTCTTTAGTTATGGTATTTACCCTCTTTTAGGCTCTTTACCGTTACTTGGTAGTCTCAATCCTAAAACTGTACCTACCTATCAGGGACTATTTATCATAATAAATATCTTATTTTCTTTTGTTATTCGCATGTCTTAACAATGTATATTATTTCTTTTATTTATTTGTCTTTACATCTTTTACCATTCGTGTCTTTTCTCTTTTCTTTGGCTTACTAAATATTCAACTTGATTAGCCCTTTCTTTTCTATCCTCGTCTTAGTTGTTATGTTTTTACTTTTCTCGTTACTATTGTATCTTTAGGAATCCAGTCATACTCTAGTGGGCTTGTTACTAAGGCCTTACTAATAATCTATTTTTGTATATACTATAAACTAATTACTTATGTAATGATTCTTAATGACAAGGCATCTTTTCTTTTGCTTTTTGCTAGATAATACAAAATACATTGACATCTTTATTTTATACTAATCCATCTTTTTTTAAATTTATCCACTTAATTACGTTCATTGCTTCCTTCTAAAACCTATAATATGGAAACCTATTCTTTTCCAACCAACCAAAATATTACTAACTTACAAATCAGGCTATATTAAAGTCCCTTTTTTTATCCAACTTTGGCATATTTAACATTGTTACTGTAAATTTTCTCATACTTAAACTTACACCCTTTTTCCTTTGTTTTAAGCCTAAAGTTACTTATGTGTTCAGATTTATTCTTGTTATAATAAATTTTACACCTGAATCTTCTACCTTTAAGATTTATAGTTTAATGTATATAACTTGAATAAACTTATTTCGGTAACTATCATAAACATAATAATATCCATTTCAATAATCAAACAGGAATCAAACGATATGATATATCGTCATCACAAAAGATATATAATTTAGTCTGCTCGCTTGTTAAAGCATTCCAAATTTCAAATTTGATCTGAATCCAATCCTATTATCTATAATCTTCTCGTTTGTAAACCCAATTTAGAACCACAAACTAGAACTTATACGGATCTACAAATATGGATCTAAATAGTATAAATTAACTAAACATGAAAAATAGATCTGAAATCTTACCTCATACGAATGATCTGTTTTGAATAATGCCTATCCTAGTTCTACGATTTCTTCCTCTAATTTGGGATTTATAAGGCCTAAATCTAAAATATTTTTTTCTGAAAAATTGGAGGAGAAAGAAAAGTGATAAGCTTCTACGTCCATTCATAATTAAATGATTTTAGAGGTTAGCCATATAAGTTTACGTATATGGATTCAAAACTGCAACATTCGTTGCATTTAAAATGGATTAAATTGGTATGTTAAAATGGCCACGCACATTCCACGTTCACGTGGTTTTATCCGTGTTTGGGTTGACCCATAACCATGGCGGTCAATTTATAGGTTGACCTGACCCTAGTGAGGGTCGACCCAACTAGATCGTGGCGTTATATTTCGTGAGCTAATTATGTTTATAGCGTTATATTTATGTAATATTGACATTTTGTTTAGATTCCATTTATTTTTGATTTGTTTCCATTTATATCGTGCGTTAAAAATTTCAAATTCAAATGCACGTTTCTTGCTAGAATTTTCGTGTATGTACATTTATATAAACTAAATATACACATAAGTACACACTTATTTATATAATTATTCCTCTAATACCGAACTTTGAATGTCAATAATTTTTCTACACCAAATCCATTTGATATGTATTATATATGTAAATTGATCAAAAAAACTGCCATGAATGCAATGGTATAAGTCTCAAGGCCAGATTCTGACAATATTGAAAATATTTGTTTCCTCTGTTCATAATTAAACTAAATTATTTATATACTCTGAAAAATGCGAGGGGAGGCGAAGTTATCCCATGCTTTAGGTATTTTGTCCTTGAAATATAGCAGCAATAAAACTATATAATCCCTTGCACACCTATATAGTCATACCTGTGTAGTGCATATCCAATTTTACAACCATTCACGTTATTAAGCAAAGTGTATCACATCACGTATAGTATGAATGTACATGAATTTCTAAGCGATACCTTCTATATGAATGTTCTTTTCTTTAAAAATTCTTCACAAAACATGAAGCAAACATCCTAAATATATAGGCAATTCTATATGAATGTGTTCTTTTAAAAATATAAAATAGCTATTCATCCAATTTCTCCCACGGTTCTACTGAATAGAACCGTAGGTCAATCAATTTCTGCATCGAAAATCCTATTATACAACTTTTAATATTCAAATTTCAGATAAATCTAGTTTTTCAAACTTGATTTCTTATGTTAGAAAATGGAAAACTTTGCATTTCCACTTCGGTTTTATGCACACTTTTCTGGTACTTCGAACTTTTTCTCAATGTTTTATCAAAAAAATATTTTTCCTAAGAACAGTTTACATAACAGAAAATTTTCTTTTAAATCCTCCAAAATTAGTCGGAAGAATTTTATTATCCAAATAGACACAAAAGATAAAAATAAATATACCCAATAGAAATGAAAAACTCACAATTGATTCAAAGAAAAACAGTAAATGGAAAGTTTTCATTCATTATTATGGTAATCTTTATTGCTTTTATTTAGATTTGTTGTTTTCTTTTTGGTTTTTCGGTTTTCTTTAATTTTCATTTTATTAATTATATCATATGCTTGTATTCTTTTAAAGTGATCACTATAGAAAACATATAAAAAGAATATCTTACTAATAAGTACCGAATAACAATAATAAATATATAATGCTTAACATAGGAGTACGTATTAACAATCGGAAGAGAACACAAATCCTACTATAAGATGATACCAAATACACAGGTAAAACAACTAAATACAACTATTATCTTGGGGTAGGAGGCCTAGAATTGGGTCCCCCTTACATAGCAGGGTCCTAATCATATAATCGAGGTATCCAAACACTCTTACTGACTCCTACTACCCTCTACGTGCTTACGCTGAGTACAAATGATCTCCTACTATCCACGGAGGATCTCTTGCTGCTTTCGATCCATCTACTCATGTCTCTCCATGATGATCCTCACCTACTCTCCTATATCCATTGGCTCTACAGGTTGAGAGGATATCTCTCTCCTTGGGGTCTGTGCGGCTCCAACAGACAATGATCTGGTCCATAAGGCTAAGGACCTCACTCTGGATCTGTGGGCCCTATGCTCTCTTCGAATGATGGTGGTAGAAAAGCCTACTTAAGCTCAAAGTACCATGGGACCTTATAGTTTAGGGAATGCTGCTATAGAAGCTGCAGAGCCTTTAACTCTACACCCATCCTTTTCAAATAGAGGCATTGATCAGTGGATAAGGAATCTCAATGTAGATCTCTTTATACAAGTTGACTCCTGCCCATTCGAATATAGTAGTCCATAAGTGGTGAAACGGGAGAGGAGTACGACGGGTACCAGCCGCTCCTACATACTGAGCCATAATTAATCCGACACAGTTTACCTGAATGCCTCCAAATATGGCATAGGTGGCCTGCGTAACAATCAGATATATTTGATCAGAACTCCTTATCTTGAGGATAAAGTTATACTACAGGATGTGTAAAAAGAATCTACCTAAGGGTTTCAACTGTCCAACACGCCAAGCCTGGTATTGGAGGTCAATAAAAATCTACTCTAAGGCGACATCCTTCGTCATATGAATCTGGTCCAGATCCTAACCGACCCCGCTAATTACTAATATAGTACCTACATGGGCATCGATGAATGCTACTGTAATTTTCTTGACCTTCATCTTGAAGGTCATCTCATCACCAGAAAGCTCAGAATGTAAATTAGCATAAAAAACACACTATACTCGGCTAAGCTTTCCGCTCGAAGGTGGCATGTTTGAGAATCTAAAACAATCCTACCTCTGTGAAAAGCTATTGCAGCAGTGTACCCTAAGTGTTGCTGAACTTGATCGCTTTTCCTTGCAATATCTAATAAGCAGTCATCTCCCGATAAGCATCTACAATTATCCTCTTACTCTGACACCAGGCTATCCCTTGTGGTGCCAGCTCCGGAAAATATCAATTAAATCTTACTGTAGAGTCATGGCAAAAAATTTGCAATTATAGAAAAAAATAGTATGAAAATAGTAGCTTTGAGGAAGCGCTTCAATTTAGCATAATTCTTTAGGAAAATGGTGGAGCTTTTGAGTTGATTGGGTAGAGTAGGGGCTGAAAATCTTGGCTATTAGCTAGGTTCAAGAGGAGCAATCTCAAGGAGGAGAAAGTAAACAACGAAGTTTCGCTTTGTTCATTATTATACATGCGAAATAAATGGGTGGGTCGACCACTAGGCTGACCCGCCCGACCCCCTAGGTCAACCTGTCCCGTATACATTTTTTCACATACTTACTTCATCCCATCCTAGTAAATCCTAGAATACACTAATCTACTGTAGATGGCTAGGCCGTTGTAATGACTTCTGCTAAAGATCCTTTTTACTCTACCCTCTAAGTAGAGCCTTCATGTCTTCAACCCTTTCACTATATCCGTATGCCAAATCCATTACTCATCCTTCCCATTTTCAGTTCTTAATCTTTCTTTCCACTTTTATCGTCTAACCACACAACTTATTCTTTCTTGTCAAAACAACTCAGCCTTTTGTGTTTAACCAAGAATTATTTCTGAGAAACTCTTTAATTTTTGATTTCTTGCAGTGGGTTTTAGATTTAAAACTCATAAATTTTTAAAATCTTTTCAAGACTCAAAGTGGTCTATCAATTTCCTTTTCTTGCCTGACATTTGCAAAGACACTTTTCCTCCCATTCCAAGTGTCATTATGCCAATTCTTCCAAGGTTATCCATTTCTATACTAAAATCTGCCTCTAGTACCATCCATATACAATATATACACACACACACGCTTAATCCATTCTCTCTCTCTCTCTTCTCTTATTCTTAGGCACTATTGTCTAACCCACAAATCTAAAATAACTCATGAATTGATTTTAAACATATAAATACACAATGTTACATAAAGTTCATTTTACATCCTATCTTATGGTCATTCTAAGACCAACCGCTCTTAGGTTGCCTTAATCCCAATCTTAAAGTACAAAACCATTCCCAAAAACTCTCTGTAAGTTATTCCCTTGAAAGTATGTTTTTTAGGATCTAGGCATATTCATAATATATTTATATTTTAAAAAAACAAATACATTCATTCTGTTTTGGTTTATGACCTACTAAGCCTAGGCGCTAATACCAATGTAGTAACCCTAACGTTAACGGGTCTAGATTTCAACAAAATGCTAAAATCCAAGTTCGTTGAAGTTTGAGTTGGGTGTTTGATATCCTACAAATAGGAAAAGATAGGTATATCAAAGAAAAAGTAAATAACTAACATCGAAAATGGTTAAAATATAGTAGCAAATAAATACTCACTAAGGGAATGACACTTTCTAAACCAGATGTTTCTAAGATGATTTTTTTTGCCTTTTATCTAACATGCAAGTTGTTGTGAGGAGGGGTTAGGACTAATATTCTAGCGAATAAAAAATTATCTAATTTTTGAGCATAATACCACATACATTATTTTACTACCATCTTTGTTATATAAGGTTTATTTACCCTTCTCTCATATATGCGCGTAAATCACACCCATCTATTCCCTAGTAGATTTGAACTAATAAACAATATACATATGTAGCTATATGCCTTTTGACCGCTCGATCCTAGGTACTACCATAGTACCCTTCGTATCCACCTCGCTAGGATTCCACCTTCTCGTCATGAGGTTACTGAAACTGCGTCTATAAGGGACTACCAGTAATGCTTATAATGCAGATGTTCCGAAACAATGAAGGCACATTTGTAAAGGACTGCCAGTCATGCCTATAATATTGGGTGATTCATTGCTCGATAAGATAACATATGGACGGTATCTGCATAGGACCCCCCCAATTCCTGCATTGCAGATATCTACAGTGAACTACTTCAATGTCTATATTGTGGATTTGCAAGTAATAGTTCTGTCTATGCTCATGAGTCTCGCCTATAGGTGGCACAAATGCCCACTTTGTACGGAACTCGGTTAGGGATCTACTATATCTGTAAATGTTCGCTTCATAAGGCCTACAATACAGATGCCCTCTATGGTCTATCTCTTTCTCAGTGCAGCTGTGGTCCCTCGCGGCCACCCATCAACTAATTGGAAGATATTTCTTATGGGCTGATGACCTTTCCCTAAAGGAAATAAACTAAAGCAACCACGTAGTGTCACTACCACAATCCAACCTCTCAATAGCGAACGATCATTAACATATAGAGGTCTAACCCAAGTTCTGTCCTGTGCTCACCACTGAATGATGATGGCCGGGACCCGAGAGGCTACTATCCTTCAAATAAGCGCCAAACCACAAGTCATATGAATAAATAAATCACACATTAGCCTTTATACTTCCTGTTGTAGTCAAGGCACACCCTCTTAATGAACTCTATATACCCTACCTCCAATGGACTTCTTTTGACGCCTACATCAGAGAGCCATCCTAGGGTATCCTACGTGCCTCCTGAAGCCACTTATTTACCCCCAATCACTTGGTGTTTCTGAATTTCGTTGCTACAGACTTCCTTTATTTCAAAGGATCCATGATGGACCACCATATTTGCCTTCATTTAGATTCCCTTTAGACTATTCTAAACACATCTTACGAAGTTATTATTGCGTCCTCATCCTATTATTAAACCTACGTATAACCTTTTTCTTATGCATTTTTTATCTTTCTTTTCTCCTTTCTTATTTTATTGTTTAATTATGATATTTAATTCTCTTTTAACCTACTTACTGTTGCATGATAGCTTCAGTCTGAAAATTTTACCTACCAATCATAGATTATTTATCATAATAATTATCTTCCTTTCTATCATTATTTACGTGTTTTAAAGATAGATATTAATTATTTTCTTTTTTTGTCTTTAGGTCTTTTATCATTCATTTCTTTTCTCTTTTATTTAGCATATCAAGTATTCATATTCTTTCCCTTTTCTCTCTATCTTTATCTTAGTTGTTATATTTTTACTTTTCTTCTTACTATTGTTAGTGTTATCCTTGGGGAACTAGTCATATTCTAACGGGTTGGTAACTAAGGCCTTACTAAAAATTAATTTACATATTTACAATAAATAATTCCTTGTGCAGTTCTCCTTAATTACAAAATGTCTTTTTTGTTCTTTTCCTTTTTGCTAGGTAGTACAAATTACAGTAACATCCTTATTTTTTTCTTATCCTTCTTCTTTTAATTTCATCCTTTTAATTACTTTCGCTGCTTTCTTCTAAAACTTATGATATAGGAATCTATTCTTTTCCAACCAAACGAAAATTTACTAACTTCCCAAATTAGATTAAATTAATTCCCTTTTTATCCCACTTTTGCGTTTTTCATTGTTACCGTAAATTTTTGTTAGAATAAATTTTACATCTAAATCTAAAACCTTTAAGATTTATAGTTTAGTATGTATAACCTGAATAAACTAATTTCTGTAACTAGCCTAAACGTAACAATGTCCATTTCAATAATCGAAACATGAGTCTAACGATATCATATATCATTATCATAAAAGATATATAATTTAATCCAATCATCTGTAAAAGCACTCTGAATTCCAGATCTGATCAGAATCCAGTCTTATTATCCATAATCTTCCCTTTTATAATCCCTATTTGGAACCAAAAACTGGAATTTATATGCATCTATATATTTGGATCTAAATAGTATAAATTAACTAAACATGAAAATCAAATCTGAAATCTTAACTGATATCAATGATCCATTTTGAATAATCCTTACCCAAGATCTACAATTTCTTCCTCCAATTTGTGATTCAGAAGGCCTAAATCTAGAATATATATTTTCTATGGAATTGGACGAGAAATAAAAGTGATAAAGTTTCTGCACCAATTTTGAATAAAACGAGTTTATAGGTTAAACTACGTCGTTCATCGATTGAAAAACGGATTGAGTAAAAAGTGTTAAAAAGGCCATGCACATGCCACGTTCACGTAGTTTTATCCATGTCTGGGTCGACCCATAACCAGGACGGTCGACCTATAGCTCAACCCGATCCTAAAGTGGGTCGACCCAATTAGGTTAAACACATGAATAATGCATGATGTTATAATTCATGAGTTAATTATGTTTATAACGCTATATTTATGTAACATTAACACTTTATTCAAATTTCATTTATTTTTTATTTGTTTTCTTTTAAATCGTGCGTTAGAATTTCAAATTCAAATGCATGTTGATTATATAATTCCCACATGTATACATTTATATATAATATACATACATACATGTGTTTACACATATAATTGTTCTCCTGAAATTAAACTTCGAACATCAATAACTTTTTCGCATGAATTTTGGTGGCTTGTTTTATATAAGTAAATTGATTAAAAAAATTGCTATAAATACAATGTATACGTATCGAGGCCAGATTCCAATAATTTCAAAAATGTTTATTTCCTCTATTTATAATTAAATCATATTAATGATTTGTTTTGAAAAACACGAGGTGTTACAACTCGCAACTGCCTAAAAGTATACTTCATTTTCAAACATCTAAATTTTGTTCAAACCTAATTTCCTTTTTACATACCTTATTCAAAAATCTTTAGAGGAAATTCAATATTTACATAGATTTCAAAAATATTTTTTTTTTTAAAGTATACTATCATAAATTTTCCCTTTTTGCCTTATAAAAATAGTATATGGGCTTAGACTCAAAGTCCATTTTTAACCTTTTTCTTTGGAAAATTACCTTCCTAAATCATGCTAAAATTATTTATACTAAAATCCTTTTCCATCTAGAATACAATAACTGTTCATCCCACTACCTCCAGGGAATTCCTATATACCACTTCCTATAACATATAGATATTAATCTTTTCCAATAACTAGACTTGTTGTACATCATCAATCGGAAATCACACAGGGACCTCATACCTTTAGGATACCTTAATCCAACTAGAAAATCATGTACAAATCCATCTTTGGAGACTTTCCATATCAACATTTTATAATTGGGATTACTAGGGCCTGAGTATATATTATATTTATACGTTTCACTCTATATATTTTTATGATCCACTAATCTATGCTCTGAAATCAAATGCGGAAACCTGCACCTTATTGGGTATGAATTTTCGCAAAAACTAAATACTTAAGTCTATTGGAAGATGAAACATTTATTTGGTATCTTGGAAATGAACAAAGATATTTAACAGAGCTCTAGCAAATAACTCAGAGTAGAATAATTTAACATATAACATTAAATAAGCACCAACTATAAATTGACGCTTTCAAATTAAGTGTCCATATCAGCTTCAATCTTGCCCAAAATGCCAACGCCTTACTTTTGTCTATTATGTGGGTTGTTTAGATGAAGGGTCAGAATAATGTTTATGTGATCGGTAATTATACATCTTATACACAACACTATTATATGCTGATTGCCCACCATTCATATCATGTTAAGGTTGATTTAAAGTCACCATTGTGTATGAACCGCACCCATCTAATTCCCAAAATTTTTACCTTTAGCATATAACTATATATATATATATCCCTTGGTCCACTTTGGACCTGGATATTGTCCCTTAGTATCTCTCGCAAGCATCTCGCTGGGACCAACCGTCATGTCCTATCACAAAATTCTATCATACATCTTTAGTACGTATAATCTACATTCATAGCGGACCATGCAATGTCTACATCACAAATATGCTAAATTCTGCAAATGGAATTCCCAATGGCCTATATTGCATGGAATCTAGTGAGGTTTTTTTTTATTTTGTCTACTTACTATTTACATGGACCAAGCTCTACTCGCCACCCCATTTTAAAGGAATCTCTATATGGATTAACTAGCCTTACCCTAACAACCATTCTAAATAAAAAACTGTGGCATTGCAACATAACCTACCTGAATGTCGATAGCAAGCACATTCTGCTAAGGTGCAAACTGTGTCCTTCCCGTTAGATAGTTGGAATCGATGATAACCCAACAAATATGCAGTAGCCCCCCTTAATGTTTGGTATCCACGCGTGTCTCAGCTGCATAATTTATTTAGCCAATCCTTGTCCATTTAGGTCACCTAGTATAATCAAAGAAATTCACCCTCGACCTTTGACATGATGCAAACTAAACCACCAATGGACGACCCATGCCTGCATTATAGACTTATTTTATTTAGGGATATTAATCTACACGTGACCACCTTTTTCCATAGGTCCTACGGTTAAATATGTATAATCATCATCGCCATGAGCACTAAGCCTCTTATTGGCTATTCTAATTATACCTATTTATACATTGTCGAGATCGAACTTCTCGTAGTCTCGTCATTAGCCGCTTATTTCCTGCTCCGGTGTATAGTAAAATTTCGTTGTTAGGATGGGCGCTAACCAAATTACAACATCAAACCCTGTATTTAACCACTTTCACACGTAGTATTTGTAATGGACTATCCATGCCTACATTACAATTTACCCAAATTTATGTTAAACACGTATATGAAGCTACGTATGTAATTTCTTCTCATATGTATATTTATTCTTTTCCTTAGCCTTTTCTGATTTGCCTTTTTTCTTTTTATTTAGACTCCTAGTCTACATTCCCACCATTATGCATATAACTTATATTTTAACCAATTCATATTCCTTGGTTATTCATACTATTGTCATTTCCCTTTTTTATTCCATTTTCTTCTTTTTAGTTCATTTTCTTCAGCTACCCATGCTTTCCACTTCTACCATTACGCCAATTCCCAATCTCATTAACCTTTTTAGTTTATTATTTTTCTCAACAATTTAACTCTGAAACCTACCACATTTTAATAAATTGAATTTTGTTTTATTGTTAATTGCAATAAAGCCTATCTGCATATTTTATCTAAAGAGAGAATTTGTGCAATGTTTGTAATTACAAGGAATTCTCCTTTTATATATTGACAAAGACTGTATGAAATATGGTAATCATCCTTATTTTGAACATCTCTTTCTCATGGGGAAATCATATATATGTTCCTCATAATTCCATACATCGCATTTTTGAGGATTTGACTTAAATAAATTGTGGAAGTCAACTGACCTCAAAATATATTCCAACAAATTAAGGCACCAACTATATTACAAAAGACGAGATAAGATTTATTTCATGCCTTAGATTTAAAGAACAACTTTTCCATATTTATTTTTGAAAAAATCGAGTGTGTACGACTTGTGCAGGATCTATAATATGGCTATGCGGAATGTATGTGATAACTTAAGCTATTCAATAGTTATGCGAATAAGTATTTGCAAACAATATATATATCACAAATAACTATAAATGCAGTAAAGTAAAGTAAAGTAGAGTAACGACACCAGGATTTTTATACTGGTTCGGACCTCCAGTCCTACGTCCAGTCCCGAAGCTTCTCTTCGGCTTTTCACTAAACAACACCCTCGCTTCACCCGGAGGAACAGGTTCACAACTACTTGATTTACGGGCTACAAGTTTACCCACTTGATTTCACGGGCTACAAGCTTACCCACTTGATTTACGGGCCACAAGCTTACCCACTTGATTTCACGGGCTACAAGCTTACCCACATAGGACAATTACAAGAGTTTGACTTCTGATTGTGTTCTTCTTTCAACACTGATTTGCCAACGATTGAGTACACCCTTCCTATAATCTTATCCTCAAGTATATGATTTGAATGCAAAGATTTAAGGAAGAAAGATTGCTTGTTGAATCAAATGATATAAAACTGATTCAAGGATTCAACAAGTATTGACTATTTGAGAGAGATTTTAGAATGCAAGAGAGTATAGAGTTAAGATCAGAAAATAGAAGAAGATTCGGTGATTTGAAAGTATGATTTCAAGTCTATTTATAGTGTAGAATAGTTGCATTCCTTCATGAAGAGTTTCTATAAAGAGTTGTGTCCATTTCTCTTGAAATTGAATAGAAATCTCTTCACAAAAAGAAGCATCCTTTCAGAAAAATTTACAGCAAGAAAAAAGGTCGACAGGTAGAAATTAACAGGTCGACAGGTATTTGAAAAAAAATAGCCGTTATGTGAAAAAAACAGCAGGACCGGTCGACAGGTCCTTTTTGGGCGGTCGACCGTTTTCTTGCTGTGGACCAGAGAACCTCGGTCCACAGTCTATATCACTCTGCACTCTTTCCCGGTCGAAGCCTGGACCGTTTGGGCTTTTTCTGTGACTTTTCAATTCTTCAAATATACAGATTTCAGCCCCAGCTAATTTCAATTTCTAAATTGTTTTGTGCATTCGTGTTATACTTTGAGGATAGATTTTAACATAAATCTAACACGACTCCATACCTACATATATATATAATCTTAGCTCCATGTCATGATTTCCATTGATCTTCACTATGATCTTCATTGATTTCCACTTTGATAAATATGAATTCAGCTCGTCAATGATCTCTATTTCTATGTTGTCATTAATCAAAATCTTGTGTATCAACAATTTTAACTTAAGATTAAATAATTTAGGCGTAAACAAATAATATAGGTACATTTATATATACATCTTATAAGGAAAAAGTTTCCTATTTACAATTCTAATTCGTATCATATTATTAATTCACATATTTCGCCAAATAAAATTACTGTTCTTAACTGTACAAATAGAATTAACAATTTTATATAAATGTATAATTTATCCACTCACCATAATTGTAACGTCCCGTATTTTATTGATATAATAATTTATTTATTTAATTATTTAAATAGTGATTTAGAGATTTAAATGGTTGTTTAACTAAATAATATTGAATATTTAATCAATATTAATAATTAAATAATATATTTAATTTTCGTAATTGTCGGATATAGTAGAATTTGCAATTTTGTGTGAATCAGAGGATTTAACTAATTTAATTCAGTTTAGATTTGAATTATATTAATGAATATATCTATAAACGCCATTTGAACGTGTAAATTATATTACAATTATAATCGAGCTCGAAATGGCGCGGTAGTTCGTAATTTGGCGATTCGAACTTTAAATGAATATACAGAATCCGTTTTAAGTCGGATTTCTGTGAAACAAGAAACGTTCGGAGCTGGTGAAGTATATTTTTCTAATGGAAGAGAAAATTGAGATTTCATCGTGTAGATTATGAGTTGTGTCCAAATCAAATTTTCGAAAAGTCGCTATGGAATTCCTTTATAATTTATAACGATTTATTTATATTATGAAAGGATTTTTATTTTATATATTGAATACTGAATAACCTGGATTTGAAATATGGAGTTATAAATCCAGATATGTATATTTTAAAGCCAGATAATATTCTATGTGAATATATATGATAATATTTATTTATAAATATTAAATTTAATTACTTTTAAATATATTAATATTTAAATGAGTTTATTTAGAGCTTTAAAAATAGTCAGTTTTGCAAACAAGCTCCATTTTCGATGAAATTAATTTTGTTGGATCCAGAATATTAAATTATAGTTAGATTTCAATTTTCGTGATTTCTGGAGTCAGTATGTGGCCGTATAGGATTTTAATGTGAAAAAAAGTCAATAATTTGACTTTAAAAATACACTGTGTGAGCAAACGGACTCGGAATTCAACGAAACAAGTTTCATTGGGTCCGTAATGTTGAACTGTAGATGCATGTCCATTTTCATAAAAAACGGGATTCGTATGTGATTACAGGAAATTTTAAACGATGAGCGGAGATAACGATTGGTTTTAAATGAATATAATAATTGATTAAAATAATATTTCTCTAACTCTATAAATAACCTAACATTTCTAAACCTAAGTCAGATCTTCATCGTGGTCAAAAACATGAGCCGCCGTATTTTTCTTATCTCCTGTAAGCGAATTATCTTTGAAAATTCATTTTAATCAGTATAAATTCATATAAATCCCAACTCAAGCATCTTGGAAATCCCGAAAAAAACCCTTTCAATTCGATACCCATCGTGTAAGTTGCAATGACGTTCTAGAGTTCGGGAAAATTACCTGTAGTCTTATGGTTAGTGGTTGAGCGCAAGTTAGTAGGTGCTAGACAAGGTGATGGGTAGCGTTGAGAGGGTTCACGAAGTTTTGGTAGGGTTTTATTGCGAATAAGTTCGCACTTTTTGGCCGTGTTCTACTGTGGAGAGGAGACGCGAATTGGAGTACTGGTTTGAGATTGACAAAAAGACGATGATGGAGTTGAGCTCGCGAAGAGAAGAGTTTTGGTGAATATAATGGTCGTGACTTGTTTCTGTGCGTGGTGGAACTTCCCATGTCGAAACTTACTGTGATTTGTTCGAGTTCAATATGGAGATAACGCAGGTTAAAAATGGTTATGAGGAGATGAACGGAGTGCTTGGTGATTGTTTTAGTGGTCGGTTGAAGGGGGAGCGATGAGCTCGGAAATGGATGAAAGGTTTCCAAGAAAAGCAGCGTGATTTTTGGGTATAGTGGAAGAAGGATTATGCCCTGAGATTAAGGAGTTAATGATGGTTTAAAAAGTGATTAAGGTTATTTTTTTTCTTTAACTATTGAGATAATGACAATATAATGCATACGAAGTTGTAAAATACATAACTTTTGTATACATTGTCCGAGTTCAACGAAACAGGATCGTATGGACGGCGGCTACGCAATGGAACTGACTGGAAGTGAATTGGAGCTCGTCACAATTTATAGGGAAATAAATTGTCTGGTTTGAATTGACGATCGATTATCATTATTTAATGATAACCGTCCAATGTGAGTAAATCTCACTAACTCTCTAAAGTTTATATTTTTATAAATATAATCTAGTATTGATAAATGATGATTGATTGCTATGTGTTGATTATTTGGTTGAATTGTTGATTTATTGGTTGAAATTGTAGATAACGATATATATATAAATCGTTAATCAAATATTGATTCTGTTTATTAGAATATTTCATATTGAAATGAAATCGATGTTATTTATATTGTTTAACATCTATGAATGCAGGGAAACAGGTTGGAGGGATCCAACTAGATTCCTCAATATTTATAATACTGTTCGCTTTCATATATTGTGATATATGATGTCATATATAATCTGTGATTGATTATGGGTGTGTAGATGATGTTGATCATGGTTATTTGGTATTTTAAATACCATAACAATACCGAAATGTGAAAAGGAAATTTTCAAAGTGTAAGTTGAAAATAATATATTTATAAAATCAAAGAATTTTATTAAAGGAATATTTATAAAATCAAAGAATTCTGTAAAAGGAATATTTATAAAATCAAGAATTTTATAAAAGGATTATTTATATAGAAAATAAATAGAAGTATAAAAGGATTGTTTATATAGAAAATAAATAAAAGTATAGAAGGAATATTTATTTAGAAAGTAAATAGAATTATAGAAGGAATATTTGACGAGATATAAAAGAATTATGAGAAGATTGTTTAAAGCGGATATTAAATAGAAATATGTTTTAACAAATAGATTGAGAAGATTAATTTATAAATAATGTTTTATAAATTAAATAAAATATTTATCATTTGATAAACGAATATATAAGACTGGATTTATATAGAGAAGTAGGAATCGGTTTTAACACCGATATTTTAAATGGAATTTGAGCAGCATTTATAAAGGTGATTATAAATGGGATTATAAGTGTTAGAAGAATAAAATGAGATTTTATATGAATAATTCTATAATTAGAAGTATAAATATAAATTGGATTAGGGATATTGTTTTTAAATACGAAATCAAACTGTGTTGATTGCAAAGAAGAAATATTATTCACATTTAATGTGAATAAAGGATTTAAGTAAATATTTTGCAAATAAAATATTATAAAGGAATTTGGGTTTGAATTAGGAATTTAAATGGAATTACTGAAATTAGAAACTGATTGGAAATTAGTTGAGTTGAATGACTTTTTGGGTATCGATCTGATGTTGGTTTCGGCCTTTGGGGTTTATGCTTGGGAAGATGTTCTCTTACTAGTTTACAGTTAGAGACTGATAGAGGTGGGAAGATATTGATGCTGAATCAGAAATGGAAACGTTTTCCAAAGTTAGTAACGTATATTTTCTAATTTTTTAAAATAAGGAATTTATGAATATATGGAAACGATATATTGGAAATTATGGAATGAAATGATGATTGATCGGTAAGATTTCCATTTGGGAATACGACTATTGTTTGTACACATGTTTTCCTTTGATAGTTAAATCGCTGACTATCAAAGATTTTTGACCATTTTTCCGTTGTCAATACGGAGAGACCGGGATCAGATATATTATCTGAAAACCACTCCGTATGGCATTAGCATTGCGAATCAAATATGATGAAGATAATTGAAGATGGAGTTATGCAAGAGTTGTCCTGTTTACAGAATAGTGCCCTCGGTCTGTCCATTCCCAGGGCGACCTGTATGGAAGAATGTCCGACAGAGTATATTTAATAGATCGCGTAAGTTGATCTCTTCAAACGTATTTACGTTTGGTGGCAGAGGAATCCGTTTCTCTTAACTGTATACCCGTGGTATTTTTGGTAAATCAATTTATGATTTGGAAGGTATGACGATGTGGCATTCAAAATGAATACAGGTGTGATCTATACGTTATGGCCTCTAGCCTCACAACCAGGAAATGGTATAAAATTGGGTAGGTCGCATGGCTAAGTGCTTAGCTGCCAATTAGGGTGTATTGTCACCTGATCTAGAGAAATTCCATTTACTTCTATAATCTATTTCAATGTTGTCCCTTTCGGGAAACGGTTGCCGATCCCAACCGTCAGTGATAATACATTAAGTACACTCAAGCGAAATGAGTGACCAGTTATGTTTAGCCTAGGTTGCAAGAAGTTCATTTTGAACCTGGTGTATTCCTCTCTAGAGATACACTGTCGGAAGGTGGTCCCATACCTTTCCAGTTGGAATTCATTACCCAATAAGCGTCGCGGTTTTTGATTATATATTATGTATGTGGAACGTGAGATGAAAGCGTTCTGCTAGATGATTATTATATTGTGGTTGATAGACACTATCATAATATCAAGAGAGTTTTGATATAAAAGATCATTGTTTCTTGCAAAAGGATTTTTGATGTTAAATCAAATGCTTTGGATTCTCATAAGGGAAAAACCCGTTCTGTGTTAAACGGCGTGGTCTTATGAGATATCATTTAATTTCTCAAACTGTTTTAAATTGTTTACTCACACCAGTCCCATGACTGATGATTAGCACATAAATGTGTTTATTTTTATGCTTATATCTTATCTTTGTTGTATATAAATAAATACTACTTTGGGTATTTTGTGTGTTTTTACAGGTCATTGATTAATTGTCTCCTTCATTAAATAAAAGACCACTGATAAGAAAAAGAATCTACTTTCCCATCTTAATAAGTTTTCAATCACAAAGGAAGCCGTAGCACATTGGTTAAGGCATGGAAATCTGTACAGAAAGACCTGGGTTCGATTCCCATCAAACTCTCTTTTTGCTGAAGAATGGAATGCATTCACACTGCCTCCCTTGCTTTGAAGAATTTATGGATTAGTGATTTATGGTGTATATATATATTTATATGTATGAATATATGATATACACTAATAAATATTTCAAGAATTGGAAGTATTCTTCATAGATAAATCAAAGGGAATCTTTCATTTTTTACTCTCCATAAAGATGAAGATTTGATTAGATAGATGCCAATCATGATGCCAATCAATTTACCAATCAACTTCAAATCTCATGGAAAATGCCAATCAATTTGCCATATGACCAATCAAAAGAGGAAAGCTGCATGGAATATTTCAAGTTTATCTTATCTCTTTTATTTGTGAATATATTATTTTCAAGAAGTTGGGTCATGGCCCATTAGAGGATTAGGGTTTTTCAGTTCACCTATATAAGCACATGTATACCCATTGTAACAGGCATCTCATTTCTGTATTCCATTACTCTAATAAAAATTCTTCTTCTTCTTCTTTTATTTTCTAGTATTTTTTAGCAACTAGTGTCATCTACCCGATTAGATTCGGTAGAGTACTAGTTGTATTTTACATTTGTTTCATTAGTGATTAGTCGTTTGATTAGTTTCAACGACAATCCTATTTTTTTTTTGTTCTTCTTATTCTGCACTTTTGTTTTCTACATTGTTGTTCTTGTTTTGCAATTTACTTTCTTTAGTGATTAATCGTTGATTAGATTCAACGATAATCCTAAGTTCGCAATTTCAATTTGTTTTTATTTCAACAAAATATCCAGGCTTCGTCTAACTCGCCCAAGAGATTAGATAAATAATTTGATTTTAATTTACCTCTCTGTGTTCGACCTGTATGCTACACACCTGTGCGCTTGCAGAATTTTATTACAAATATCGCACTTTTCTAGCGTCGATCAACTGACCCGGAGTTTATTTTGTTTTGTTTTCCCTAAACTCTTGGGTGCCCAAATTTGTTCGGGCAGTCAAGTAGTCAGGATTTTACAGATATACTGAGATCTTGGAGCAGGAGGCTTCCAGATTTTTTTAGCAATTGCTTATTTCCACTATGTTGTAAGTGTTGTACTCTAATAAATGTTATTGTATACATATACTAGTTTTATTTCAAAGTTATATTATATATTATTCGTTCTGCTATGAGATTCGTGTTTACTCTGATGTTGTATGTTCTTCTTCTTCTTCTTATATTCTAACTTTCTATTTTATCTATTCTCACCCTCTATTTTCTTTCATTAACTATCCAGTATTTCCGATGCTTGAATAGTCGATATTTAGTTTATATCGATTACTCAGGATCGTGAAAAGCTAGGTCGTTACAGTGGTATCAGAGCTGAAGGTTAAGTAATTACCTTGGCTCTGTGGCGTGACTCAGTAGAGATGGGGTTAGTAATGCCCCAGATTGAGTTTGAGCGTATATATATAGGCGTGTATTTTTTATTTGATATAAAAATGGTTTTATATTGTGGAGATTTATTGGTTGAGTTGTTTATGAGTTCTGGTCGATTAATTTGATCTACTGTATCGGTAAGGGTCTATAAACACTCGAATTCGATGAACCGACATGGTATGTTTTGAAAAGTGGGTAAATTAAATAATTTTACCCAAATTACATTTTGATATAAAGGAATGATTTATATTTGAATTAGTATCATATATAGGATGTGTTGGTTGTTATTATAATCAAATGAGATTATAAAAGTAAAACGATTATGTAAATAACAAATAAAAATTCGTATAAATGTTACGAAATGAATTAAATCAGAATTGAAATTAAAACCCGGGAAATTTGGAAAGGTGTTTGTAAATGGATTTGGAATTAATATATGATAATTTTAAAATCATAGGAGATATTAAATTGTTTTACAAGCATTGTGAATGGTATTTTGAAATGTATTTCAAAATGGAAATGATTAAGAAATGGTTTTGAAAAGTGATATAGTATTGAACTCACTTCGGTCACTGGGAAATAATTCCGATGATGATCCGGACATCAACGGTATTCATTTTCGAGTTTTTAAGTGACGGATCACTACCAAAGTTTTTGATTTCGAATTGTTTTGGAAAAACAAGTTATTTTGAATCCTGAAAGGGAAGTTTGATTTTTCATATGGTAAACTGTTTAAAACCCCCAGGATTGTTTGATTTGAAAAACAAATTAAATTAGAGTTTGTGAAAGCAAATCAAAAAATAAGATATAGAATAAAAATTGGATAGTGAGATAGGAATCTGGAATTTTGTTGAATTGGTATGTTAAAAGTTTGGAATCAAGGATGGAACTCGAGTTTGAAATGTTATTATGGTTTGGATATAAGCGAATAATTGGTTGAGAATAAATTGATTGGTGATCAATTGGAATGGATACATTGGTATATGCAGAATTGGTAGCAGGTAGGAATGATATAATGATATGCCTGACAAAAAGGTACAAGTTTATATTTCTTGTGGGTATGAGATTTTTATGAGCCGATGTGGCAAGCCGCTTGGCTATTTGATTTTCTTTTGGGTTGGAGGAAGCCTAGAGATGTGAGTTGTAGTTGTACCGATTGAGCCGTAGAAAGGAGGTGTTGGCGAAATTTTTCGAAAATTTCGGGTGTTAGAAAATTTTCAAAATTTTTGAAAATTTTAGTTAATAAGAATAAATTAATAATTTAATTGAAATTAAATAGGATCAGTGAAACTGAAGATAAACAATTAATTTTGTAACTCAGTTAATAGGTTTTGTTTTGTACCTTAGCAATTTCGAGGACGAAATTGCTTTGGGGGGGGAAGAATGTAACTCAATTAATATTAATAATTAAATAATATATTTAATTTCCGAAATTGTCGGAAATAGTAAAATTCGCAATGTTGTGTGAATCAGAGGATTTAACTAATTTAATTCAGTTTAGATTTGAATTATATTAACAAATGTATTTATAAATGCCATTTGAACGTATAAATTATATTATAATTATAATCGAGCTTGAAATGGTGCGGCAGTTCGTAATTTGGCGATTCGAACTTTAAATGAATTTGTAGAATCCGTTTTAAGTTGGATTTCTGTGAAACAAGAAACGTTCAGAGCTGGTGAAGTATATTTCTTTAATGGAAGAGAAAAATCGAGATTTCATCGTGTAGATTGTGAGTTGTGACCAAATCAAATTTTCGAAAAGTCGCTATGGAATTCCTTTATAATTTATAACGATTTATTTATATTATAAAAGGATATTTATTTGATATATTGAATATCGAATAACCTGGATTTGAAATATGGAGTTGTAAATCCAAATATGTATATTTTGAAGCTAGATAATATTCTATGTGAATATGTATGATAATATTTATTTATAAATATTAAATTAATTATTTTTAAATATATTAATATTTAAATGAATTTATTTAGAGCTTTAAAAATAGCCAGTTTTGCAAACAAGCTCCGTTTTCGATGAAATTAATTTTGTTGGATCCGGAATATTAAATTAATGTTAGATTTCAATTTTTGTGGTTTTTGGACTCAATATGTGGCTGTACGGGATTTTAATGCGAAAAACAGTCAATAATTTGACTTTAAAAATACGCTGTGTGAGAAAACAAACCCGGAATTCGACGAAACAAGCTTCGTTGGGTCCGTAATGTCGAACTGTAGGTGCATGTCCATTTTCATCGAAAACGGGATTTGTATGTGATCATAGGAATTTTTAAACGATGAGCGGAGATAATGATTAGTTTTAAATGAATATAATAATTGATTAAAATAATATTTCTCTAACCCTATAAATAACCTAACATTTCTAAACCTAAGTCATACCTTCATCGCGGTCAAAAACATGAGCCACCGTATTTTTCTTATCTCCTGTAAGTGAATTATCTTTGAAAATTCATTTTAATCCGTATAAATTCCTATAAATCCTAACTCAAGCATCTTGAAAATCCCAGGGAAATCCCTTTCAATTCAATACCCATCGTGTGTGTTGTAACGACGTTCTTGAGTTAAGGAAAAATACCTGTAGTCTTATGGTTAGTGGTTGAGCGCGAGTTAGTAGATGTTAGACAAGGTGGAGGGTGGCGTTGAGATCGGGATTAGGAGAGATGAGGGTTCACAAAGTTCTGGTAGGGTTTTATTGCGAATAAGTTTGCACTTTTTTGCAGTGTTCTACTGTGGAGAGGAGATGCGAATGGGAGTACTGGTTCGAGATCAACAATAAGACGATGATGGAGTTAAGCTCGCAAAGAGCAGAGTTTTGGTGAATATAATGGTCGCGACTTATTTCTGTGCTTGGTGGAACTTCCCATGTCGAAACTTACTGTGATTTGTTCAAGTTCAATATGGAGATGACGCAGGTTAAAAATGGTTATGAGGAGATGAACAGAGTGCTTGGTGATTGTTTTAGTGGTCGGTTGAAGGGGGAATGATGAGCTCGGAAATGGATGAACGATTTCCGAGAAAAGCAGCGTGATTTTTGGGTACAGTGGAAGAAGAATTATGCGCTGAATTAAGGAGTTCATGATGGTTTAAAAAGTGACTAAGGTTATTATTTTATTTTCTTTAACTATTGAGATAATGACAATATAATGCATATGAAGTTGTAAAGTACATAACTTTTGTATATGTTGTCCAAATTCAACTAAACATGATCCATTGGGATCATGTGGACGACGGCTACGCAATGGAACTGACTGGGAGTGAATTGGAGCTCGTTACAATTTATAGCGAAATAAATTGTCTGATCCGAATTGACGATCGATTATCATTATTTAACTATAACCGTCCAATGTGAGTAAATCTCACTAACCCTGTACAATTTATATTTTTATAAATATAATCTGCTATTGATAAACGATGATTGATAGTTGTGTGTTGATTGTTTGGTTGAATTGTTGATTTATTAGTTGAAATTATAGATAACGATATTTATATAAATCGTTAATCAAATATTGATTCTGTTTATCAGAATATTTCATATTGAAATGAAATCGAAGTTATTTATATTGTTAAACATCTGTGGATGCAGGAAAACAAATTGGAGGGATCCAACTGGATTCCTCAATATTTATAACATTGTTTGTTTTCATATATTGTGATATATAATTTGTGATTGATTATGGGTGTGTAGATGATGTTGATCATGGTTATTTGGTATTTTAAATAACATAACAATACCAAAATGTGAAAAGGAAATTTTCAAAGTGTAAATTGAAAATAAAATATATTTATAAAATCAAAGAATTTTATAAAAGGAATATTTATAAAATCAAGAATTTTATAAAAGGATTATTTATATAGAAAATAAATAGAAGTATAAAAGGATTATTTATATAGAAAATAAATAGAAGTATAAAAGGAATATTTATTTAGAAAGTAAATAGAATTGTAGAAGGAATATTTGACGAGATATAAGAATTATGAGAAGATTGTTTAAAGTGGATATTAAATAGAAATCTGTTTTAACAAATAGATTGAGAAGATTAATTTATATACAATGTTTTATAAATTAAATAAAATATTTATCATTTGATAAACGGAATATATGAGACTGAATTTATATAGAGAAGTAGGAATCGGTTTTAACACCGATATTTTAAATGGAATTTGAGCAGCATTTATAAAGGTGATTATAAATGGGATTATAAGTGTTAGAAGAATAAAATGAGATTTTATATGAATAATTCTATAATTAGAAGTATAAATAGAAACTGGATTTGGGATATTGTTATTAAATACGAAATCAAACTGTTTTGATTGCAAAGAAGAAATATTATTCACATTTAATGTGAATAAAGGATTTAAGTAAATATTTTGCAAATAAAATATTATAAAGGAATTTGGGTTTGAATTAGGAATTTAAATGGAATTACTAAAATTAGAAACTGATTGGAAATTAGTTGAGTTGGATGGCTTTCTAGGTATTGATCTGATGTTGGTTTCGGCCTTCGGGGTTTATGCTTGGGAAGATGTTCTCTTACTAGTTTACAGTTAGAGACTGATAGAAGTGGGAAGATATTGATGTGTGAATCAGAAATGGAAACGTTTTCCAAAGTTAATAACGTATATGTTCTAATTTTAGAAAATAAGGAATTTATGAATATATGGAAACGATAAATTGGAAATTGGGGAATGAAATGATGATTGATTGGTAAGATTTCCATTTGGGAATACGACCGTTGTTTGTACACATGTTTCCCTTTGATAGTTAAATCACCGACTATCAAAGATTTTTGGCCATTTTTCTGTTGTCAATACGGAGAGACCAGGATCAGATATATTATCTGAAAACCACTCCGTATGGCATTAGCATTGCGAATCAAATATGATGAAGATAATTAAAGACGGAGTTATGCAAGGGCTGTCCTGTTTGTAGAATAGTGCCTTCGATCTGTCCAGTCCCAGGGCGACCTGTATGGAAGAATGTCTGACAGAGTATATTTAATAGATCGCGTAAGTTGATCTCTTCAAACGTATTTACGTTTTATGGCAGAGGAATTCGTTTCTCTTAGCTGTATACCCGTGGTATTTTTGGGAAATCAATTTATGATTTGGCAGGTATGACGATGTGGCATTCAAAATGAATAAAGGTGTAATATATACATTATGGCCTCTAGCCTCACAACCAGGAAATGGTATTAAATCGGGTAAGTCGCATGGATAAGTGGTTAGCTGCCAATTAGGGTATATTGTCACCTGATCTAGAGAAATTCCAATTACTTATATAATCTATTTCGATGGTGTCCCTTTCGGGAAACGGTTGTTGATCCCAACCGTTGGTGATAATACATTCGGTACACTCAAGTGAAATGAGTGATCGGTCATGTTTAGCCTGGCTTGCAAGATGTTCTTGTTGAACCCGGTGTATTCCTCTCCAGAGATACACTGTCGGAAGGTGGTACCATACCTTTCCAGTTGGAATTCATTACCCAATAAGCGCCGCGGTTTTTGATTATATATTATGTATGCGGAACATGAGATGAAAGCGTTCTGCTAGATGATTATTATATTGTGGTTGATAGACACTATCACAATATCAAGAGAGTTTTAATATAAAATATCATTGTTTCTTGCAAAAGGATTTTTGATGTTAAATCAAATGCTTTGGATTCTCATAAGGGAAAAACCCTTTCCGTGTTATACGGTGTGGTCTTATGAGATATCGTTTAATTTCTCAAACTGTTTTAAATTGTTTACTCACAACAGTCCCATTACTGACCTGGAGTTTATTTTGTTTTGTTTTCCCTAAACTCTTGGGTGCCCAAATTTGTTCGGGCAGTCAAGTAGTCAGGATTTTACAAATATACTGAGAGCTTGGAGCAGGAGGCTTCAAGAGTTTTTAGCAATTGCTTATTTCTACTGCTTTGTAAGTGTTTTACTCTAATAAATGTTATTGTATACATATACTAGTTTTATTTCAAAGTTATATTATATATTATTCGTTCCGTTGTGAGATTCGTGTTTACTCTGATGTTGTATGTTCTTCTTCTTCTTTTATTCTAACTTTTTATCTTATCTATTCTCACCCTCTGTTTTCTTTCATTAACTATCCGGTATTTCCGATGCTTGAATAGTCGATATTGAGTTTATGTCGATTACTCAGGATCGCAAAAACTCGGGTCATTACAATAATAGCTTTCCAAATATCCAAATTCAATCTAGGTTTGCCCATGTTTTTCCTTTCGTAAATCCCTATTTGGATTTATAAACAACCTTTATACAGATTTATTAGATTGAATTAAGAAGAAAAGATATTTGGATTTAAACTAACGAATTAAAACCATATCCAAGCAGTTACCTTATTAATGTGACTTTTCGATTTGAACCAATTTCGAGTTTGTTGCATCCTTTTCTATAATATTCTCTTCCAATTTAAATCCACGCATTCTAGATCTAAAATTTGGGGTATATAAATTTTCATGGAGAAAGAATACTAGCAAGGCTCCATGCTCAAAATAACAAGTTGAAATTGAATCCCTACATGTTTATTTATTAAGGTTCAAACTAGCGATAACCATTAGATCAAATCTCATCAAATTTGGACCAAGTATGGTTTGTACCCCTTAACATTTCCCAGAGTCGAGTTATGCCAAGGAATGTGAAGCACCCAGGGATAAAGAATCAATCATAGAGGCTAAGATTCACAAGAAATGAAAATAAATGCAACAAAAACATTTAAATTAAAAACACAACTTATAATTCCAAAAACCAAACTTTTATTCTAGAATAAATCATAAAGTCATAACGACCACATTTCTCACAAAAATCTCAAACTCGCAAAATAAATCATAGTACAAAAGCAATCCCCCTCGCCCACACCAGTACAAACCAAGCTAAATGAACACGATGTGAAATAGAAGAACACATCCGAAATGAGGTAAATATTTGGGAATGATCCTCCAAGCTGTTTGAATCAACTAGCCTCAACCCTACAAGTCTAACAAAGGAGAAAAAGGAAGAAATAGGAGTAGGTCAGACATAAAGTCTGATGAGTGGAAGTAATTACTAGAATTCCAAAGCAAAGTAAAAAATAGACATAGCAATAGTTCTAGTGTTACAAGGTAGTGTGTTCGTGCACAACTTAAGATGGTTTCTAAGATAATTAGATTGTCTTCCTAGTTCAAGCCACTTATTTGATTGTTTGCACTGATTCTACTATTATAGAAATCTAATTAGGATAAATTTCTTAATTTTACCCAACAATCATCTTTTCCTATCCACCACTGCTTAGCATAGTAGTCTACCACCTCTTAGCATGATAACATGCCATTATGAACCCATTCGTCGTGAAATTGTATCAACTCAAGTCATCATTCATCGATCCACTAGCAAAAGAAACAATTTAACATTCAGATGCAGTAGTCCTCAATCGATTCCGCATGCACTGTGATCATCGAGTTCCCTAACGGTCACTCCAACTTTTTGATCGCTTATATACCACAATTCAGCATAAGCATGCCCAGTCTCTTTCCTAGATCTGATATCATCAATCATTGACTTGGAAGAGAATGTTGTCGGTATGAGTCCTAACAACCAATATTCTAACCGTGCTACCATCCCATAATCAGTCCATGACTTGAGTTTTATTTATTAACTCAATCCCTGGTCTCGTTTTTATTTTATTAAATTAATCCATAATCTAAGTTTTTTTCTTAACTAAATCCCAGATCTGAGCTGTAACAACCTGTATTTTTAATAACCTGTTAAGATATAAATTGAGGCAGAATTTAATTTAAAAATCTGAATCAAGGGGAAACGGGCTGTGCCATTGCGTTCGTCTCGGAAAAATACGCGAAATAGAGTCCGAGTTTTCGAAAAATCAGAGTTCGTATGACCCAGTTAAGGCCCATTGAAGTTTTCAGAAATTTCCATATTAAAAACAGATTTAAATTTTAAGTTAAAAACAAGGGTTAGGGCACAACAAGCGTCAGGCGGGAAAACTTCCGCCAAGACCCCCAAGTCGACAGGCATGTCGACAGGGGTCTAAGGGTGTCGACTGCCCTGTCGACAGCCCTGTCGACACGGGGTGGCCGGGCAGTTTTGCCTGGCGCACCATTTCTGATCTGGGCCTGGTTGTGTGGCTTGGTTCTGGAGAATTCCGAAATCTGATGGACCTAATTCAACTAAGGGTTAATCCTAAGGCTAATATCACTCTAATCTTCTATAAATATGACCCTAATCCTACCCTAAAACCCCATTATTCATTCTAGCAACCAAACTATGTCAAATTGATTTCTCAAATGGCCTCCACTTAAAAACCCTAGCCTCCACCCTCTTCATAAATCATTCCTATGAAGATTATGATGTTCATACAAGCATTTCTAAGTTGTATGAATGATCATTAGCTTGCATACATCATCAAGTTGCAAGTTTTATTTGCTAAGCTAGAGTTTTTGGGATTTTTGTTAAGGGTGTTTCTTATTGGAGCTTTGTTTTGGGTTTTTATGCTTGCATAAAAGGCTTCTCAATCTTTACTTGTAGATTAGTGTCTTCATAATATTTGTAAGCCCTCTTACCTTCATTTTAGAAACTCTAAAGTTAATATGTGATGAAAGTTGGGATTTATGCATGTTTAATAAGTTATGCATGCTTATGCGAGTTCACTATGCCATGTTACACATGTTTAATAAGTTATGCATGCTTATGCGAGTTCACTATGCCATGTTACACATGTTTAATAAGTTATGCATGCTTATACGAGTTCACTATGCCATGTTACACATGTTTAATAAGTTATGCATGCTTATGCGAGTTCACTATGCCATGTTACACATGTTTAATAAGTTATGCATGCTTATGCGAGTTCACTATGCCATGTTACACATGTTTGATGAGTTATGCATGTTTATGCAAGTTCACTATGCCATGATTTGCAAGTTTAACAAGTTATGCATGTTTATGCAAGTTCACTATGCTAAGTTATGCAAGTCCAACATGTTATGCATGTTTATTATGATATGTAAGATTCATCATGTATGTTGTGCCAAGTTCCCTCTTTCTATCCTTTATGCGTTATGACGAATATGTAAGCGATAGAATGACGTTGGGGGGTTTGGGTAAAACTTAAAATACATGAAAATATAAGATTGGGAATTTACCTATTAAGTTAGGTATACCCCTTGGGAATTTACCTATTAAGTTAGGTCTACCCAAGTATTTGTTAAACTTGTAATTATGTTTTGAAAATAAAGTGGACATGACACTTAGAAAACATAAGTGTGGCCAACTCGAGATTGGGTTGAGTTTGTAGCGTAATTCTACCCGGAACCTACCGGCTTAACTAGTGGCTACAAACAATAGGATCCAATGTGAGAAGTTGGTCATGTGGTGCCAAGACCCGAGATTAGACCAAGTTGTGGTGTAAATCTACCCGGAACCCACCGGCTTAACTAGGTAACCGCAACAAAGTCTAATGTGAGAGGTTAAGGCACAATTAAATTAATTAATGCCTCATGATTAGGGTTAAGTCATGGCCCACTAATACTTAACCAATTTTTGGGGATACGAGGGATTAAATGGGGTTAAGTGGTGAACTGTTGGTTACACTTAACTAATTTAATCCATGATTAGTGAGGGGTTAAACCACACTTAACCCTCTTAGAAAACCCTAGCAACGTGGTCTGTTCCAGCAGTGATCCCAGTTTGGTATCATTCACAACCCTAGAGGCTAGGCTAGGGCGGGGCACGATTACTGGACTGATGTAAGCGACCAAAGCGACGGCTGAGTGGTACAGCGGTGCGGGTCCAGGCGGGCTACGGACGTGCACGTAGTCCGGTGTTGGACAAACTCGAGGCACGGGTACCAGTAGGTTTAGACTGTGCATTATTGCTTAGGTGTCTGGGGTTGACACCCGAGGGCTTGATACACCCGAAGGTGGACCCAGCACAGTCTAACTACAACCATATGTGGGATGTATGGACACCAACACTTGACGTGTTAGGTTTATAGGGAGCCGATCGACTAGACCGTTGGGCTGGACTTTGTATTAAGGTCACCTCATGTTATTGGGCCAAAGTCTGGGCTGAGGGATCAATACCTGTTATGTTAGTTTGCTAGTACACTGTGGTGCAAAGCTTAATCTTCTTTATGTGATGACACCTTTATCTAGTGCCAGTATGTTCATCTCAGTTTCCATCATGATGTTAACTTTATTAGTTTATAGACTGATCGTAGTAGGGCTTACCAGTCTTTTTGACTGACCTGTTTTCTTTCGCTTCTTTTCTTCCGTTTCTCCCCTCCCCCCCCCCCCCAAGGTTCTCAGGGAGGGAATAGTGGTGCTTAGCTTGGATCGCTTGCTTGTTTGCTGGATAGCTCATGTATGTCTGGACATTGAGCTCGCTATGGTTTATCATCTTTATTTTGGGGATAGCACTATGTATTTCAGTATTTCTGTTTATGATGTACTAGACATGTTTATTTTAGCAGTTGACTTTATGATGTACTAGACTTGTTTTGAGATGGTTTGAGATATTCCGCTGTTTTATTCTCACTTACTCTGTTTTACATATATATTTATGTTCTTGTTCTGCCTTGATATATCATTATGCATGCTTACCCAGTTCTAACGCCCCCCAGAAGCTAGTGCCCCCGAAAGAGTGACCCTAGCGGAGGTGGGGTGTTACAAATTTGGTATCAGAGCATATGGTTTACAAGAAAGAACAAAAAGTTTTTAAAAGACTTTTGAAAAATTATTTTCAAAACAAGTATAAAGTATTTTCCAAAGAAAAGTCTAGTATTTTAAAAGGCTATTCCCCAAAAAGCCATTAGCGTTATCCTTCGTTCCCTTGACCTAATCTTATCTTATCTTTCATTTCAGTATGGCTAAGAATCTTGGCATCCCGGATGGAGTAAACGTACCACTCTGGTATAGGAGACTTCTAGAAGCTAGGGCGGCAGCTGGCCCCGCAAACCCTACTCCCACTCCTCCTCCTGTAGTTGATAATCCTCCCCCTAATGTCCCTCCTCCGGTGGTTCCTGTTCCTCCTCCTCCAGTTGCTGAGGCTCCTCTTCCTCCTCCTCCCCCTCAGCATCCTCAGGTTGAGTTCACGAAGGTTTGTAAAGACTTCAAGGCGATGGGAGGCAAGAATTTCCTAGGCACGGAATCTTTTGTTGAAGCTAGGAATTGGCTGAAAGACACTGAGGACTTGTTTGCTATCTTTAAGATTGATGACGAGAGGAAGATCTTATTGACAGTGTGGCTTTTGAAGGACGAAGCAGCCTATTGGTGGGAGGTCACCAATGGGACGAGGCCCGTCGAGACTTGGGCCGATTTGAGGGCTAGATTTGTGGCCAAGTTTCTATCTTCTGCTGAGGCGAATTTACAGATGGAGAAGTTCATTGCATTAAAGCAAGGTGATATGTCTGTCAAGGAGTATGTGAACAAGTTTAATCAGCTGGCCCGTTTTGGTTTGGATATGGTGAACACTCCTGAGAAGAAGGCTCTTCGATTTGCTAGAGGGTTGAATGAGCCGCTGCAGGGTTTGGCGATGTCACATATTCCGCATGGGGCTACTTTTGAGAGTTTGGTCGATATGGCTCTACTTCAGGGAGATGGAAAGAAAGAGGTCAAGTCGAGTGATACTCAAGCAAAGAAGACTGATTCTCAGGGTAAAGGCAATCAAGGTGGTCAAAGTAGTCAGGGGAATCAGAGCAAGAACAAGAAGGGGAACAACAACAAAGGCAAGGGAAAGTGCAATTACTGTGGTGTGCCTGGACACTTTGCTAAGGATTGTAGGAAGATGAAAAGGAAGCTTAGTGGTGGATGTTTTTCCTGTGGTGAGACTGGACACTTCAGCAAGGAATGCCCGAAGAAGAAAGGGCAGGGTCAGACTCAGCGTGCTGGACCTTCAGGAGGGCAAGTTCATGCTCTCAATACCGCTCCAGTTCCCGATCGAGGTAGTGTTTCTGTTGAGAACCTTGTTTATGTTTCCGATCTTCCAGTTCGTACCTTGTTTGATTCTGGTGCATCACATAGCTTTATTTCATCTGATCTTGTTGATAGTTTGCACCTTAGTACTAGCTTAGTGGATGATCCCGTTTGTGTTTCGAATCCCATTGGGGGTTCTGCTCATCTATCTATGATATGTGAGGATCTGAGGATCTCTATACTCAGTGTAGAGTTCTTGTGTAGTGCGTATGTTCTTGGTTTCAGGGGATATGGATTGATTTTGGGCATGGATTGGCGTTCTAGACATGGAGCCATTCTTGATTGTGAGCATAGGGTTGTGAGGCTTGTGACTCGCCTTGGCAACACCTTAGAGATTTCATGCAATCCGAAGGATCCCGTCATGTTGTGCTATCTTGAATCTCTCGACTCGTCAGAGGAAACCCTTCAGTCTGTAAGGGTGGTCCGAGATTATCCAGATGTTTTTGAAGAAGTTAAGGGGTTGCCCCCTAAACGAGAGATTGATTTTCGCATTTATCTGGTGGATAATGCTAAGCCTGTTTCTTTGCCCGTTCGGCACATGGCTCCGCGTGAGAGACGGGAGCTCAGCAAGCAAGTAAAGGAGTTGCTTGAGAAGAACTTCATCAGACGAAGTATATCTGAATGGGGAGCGCCTGTGGTGTTTGCTACTAAGGCAGATGGTTCTCTTCGACTTTGTGTGGACTATAGAGAGTTGAATAAGCTGACTAAGAAGAACAGACACCCATTACCGAGGATTGATGATCTTTTTGACCAGCTTGTTGGTGCTTCTGTTTTCTCTCAGCTTGATCTTGCTACTGGATTTCATCAGCTCAGAGTGGCTGAAGATAGTATAGACAAGACTGCATTCAGAACTCCAGATGGATTCTTTGAATGGCTTGTTATGCCGTTCGGTTTGACGAATGCACCCGCGTATTTCGTGGACTTGATGAGTAGGGTGTTTCGAGAGTTCTTGAACAAGTTTGTCGTGGTCTTTGTGGATGATATTCTGATCTTCTCTAAGGATGAAAAAGAGCACGCGAGGCATCTTGTAGAGGTGATGGATACGCTTAGAGCGCATCAGTTAAAGGCCAAGTTCTCCAAGTGTCACTTTTGGAGAAGGGAAGTTCGGTTCCTTGGGCATATAGTATCTAAGCAAGGCTTGGCGGTGGATCCCGCTAAAGTAGTTGCTATGCAGGATTGGAAGACTCCAAGGAATGCAACCGAAGTGAGAAGTTTTCTAGGTCTTGCAGGTTTTTACCGGAAGTTCATCAAGGACTTCGCGAAGATATCCGCTCCTCTTACTAAGTTGACAAAGAAGAACTTAGTTTTTGCTTGGGATATGGACTGTGAGCTTGCTTTTCAGAGACTCAAGAGAGCCCTTACCTCAGCACCACTTCTAGCTTTACCCGATGGTGGTAAGATGTTTACTGTGTACACTGATGCTTGTGGCACGGGATTGGGCGCCGTTCTGATGCAAGAAGGCAGAGTTATATGTTTTGGTGGTAGGCAACTTAAGGTGCATGAGAAGAATTATCCCACTCATGATCTAGAGCTGGCAGCGATAGTATATGCACTCAAGGCTTGGCGTCATTATCTTCTGGGAGAGAGATTTGAGCTGTATACTGATCATAAGTCTTTGAAGTATCTCTTTTCGCAGAAGGATCTGAACTTGAGGCAGCAAAGGTGGATGGAATTCTTGGCGTCCTACGATTTTGATATAGCCTATACCCCTGGCAAGGGGAATGTTGTAGCGGATGCGTTAAGTAGAAAAAGGTTGACACTAAGTCCTCTATTTGTTGAGATGAAGAATTTAGAGTTCTTGGCAACCTTTGATTTCTCTTTGGCAGTTGAGTCGATGACCGGTTCTTTAGCATCTCTTGAGCTCAGGCCTACCCTTCTGGATCAAGTTGGGGCTTTGCAGAAGGAAGACCCTCAGATAATTGAGATTATGGATAAGCTGATTCGAGGGGATACATATAGTCACCTTGCTCGATATTCTATAGATGATAAGGGTTGGCTGAGGAGAGACGGAAGGCTTTGTGTTCCGATGGTGGAAGACTAGGTGAGGAAAGTTCTTGAGGAAGCACATCGCTCCAAGTTGACTATACATCCGGGTGGAGATAAGATGTATAAGGATATGAAGCGCATTTTCTTCTGGCCTGGAATGAAGAAGGATGTGGCAGAGTTTGTCTCTAGATGTGTTGTTTGTCAGAGAGTAAAAGCCGAGTCGAAGAAGCCCGGTGGGCTATTGCATCCTCTAGAGGTCCCGCTATGGAAGTGAGAGAGTATTTCTATGGACTTTGTTGACGGATTGCCAAGGTCAAGAAAAGGGAATACAAGCATATGGGTCATTGTGGATAGGCTTACGAAGAGTGCTCATTTCATTCCGGTGAAGAGCAAAAGGACCGCATCTGGACTAGCATCAGTATATCTTCGTGAGATAGTACGACTACATGGAGTCCCTTCTAGCATAGTCGGTGACCGAGACCCCATCTTTATAGTCAGTTCTGGAACAGTTTGCAGGAAGCTATGGGCACGAGGTTGAACCTGAGTACGGCTTATCACCCACAAACGTACGGTCAGACAGAAAGGGTGAATAGGGTACTTGAGGACTTGTTGAGGCTTTGCATTCTGGATTTTGGTGGTACTTGGGAAGACCATCTTCCTCTTGTGGAATTTGCTTATAATAACAGTTATCAGGCGAGCATTGGGATGGCACCATTTGAGGCTTTATATGGGAGACCGTGCAAGTCACCTACATGTTGGTGGGAGACTACAGATAAGCTTATACTTGGACCTGACATGATTAGAGATACATCCGAGAAGGTCGAGTTGATTAGAAGATGGATGAAGGTGGCCCAAGACAGACAGAAATCTTATGCTGATAGGCGAAGGACTGATTTGGAGTTTGATGTTGGGGATATGGTTTTCGTGAAGGTTTCTCCTTTGTGGAATGTGGTTCGGTTTGGAGCAGTAGGAAAGTTAGCACTAAGGTTTGTTGGACCGTTTCCAGTTGTAGAGAGGATCGGGCAGATGGCCTATAGAGTGGAATTGCCCGAGAAGCTAGCTGGAGTGCATAATGTTTTTCATGTTTCGCATCTCCGGAAGTGTTTGCATAAGTCAGCAGAGGTGGTTGAGCCAAGTGTTCTAGAAGATGTGGAAGTAGAGAAAGAAGCTACCTTGAGGAGAGCTCCGATTCGTATCTTGGGGACAGAGATCAAGAAGCTAAGGAATCGTGAGGTCAAGTTGGTGAAGGTTCAATGGGGTGAAGCTGAGGAAGACGCAACTTGGGAAACTGAAGAGAAGATGCGTAGGCTTTATCCATTCCTTTTTGAGGGTACACTCTCAATCTCTTTATCTTTCCATGTCTATCTAGTTTATCTAGTTCATCGTGTCTATCTTATCATGAGAACCTTAGGTAGAATCCTTTGGATGAAACATGTGTTTGAGACATGTTATGTTTGATGGTTGCAAGTGGTTGCAAGTGTTTGCAAGTAGTTACTCGTGGATGCATGATACACATTAGGCACTAGATCGGCTCACACACTCCTCATATTGCATGTGCATGAGTGTTTATGCTTATTCTTGGATGAAATTTGTATGCTATCACATAGATGTTGCATATGGATGTATGATTGAGCACGCATGTAGATATTATACATTATGTTAGGGATTTGCATACATATGGATACATTTCACTAACATATTTTGCATTGATCTTTGCATTAGATAAGTACATATACACACACTTTTGCATATGTTCATACAGCATTTAGAATCTTTTAAGGACAATGGTTGCTCGTGGATGATGTTTTGAGTAGATGGATGTTGGATGGTAGGATATGTTCTACCTAACTTGAAGATTTCGGGGACGAAATCCTTTAAGGAGGGGAGAATGTAACAACCTGTATTTTTAATAACCTGTTAAGATATAAATTGAGGCAGAATTTAATTTAAAAATCTGAATCAAGGGGAAACGGGCTGTGCCATTGCGTTCGTCTCGGAAAATACGCGAAATAGAGTCCGAGTTTTCGAAAAATCGGAGTCCGTATGACCCAGTTAAGGCCCATTGAAGTTTTCAGAAATTTCCATATTAAAAACAGATTTAAATTTTAAGTTAAAAACAAGGGTTAGGGCACAACTGGCGTCAGGCGGGAAAACTCCCGCCAAGACCCCCAAGTCGACAGGCATGTCGACAGGGGTCTAAGGGTGTCGACTGCCCTGTCGACACGGGGTGGCCGGGCAGTTTTGCCTGGCGCACCATTTCTGATCTGGGCTTGGTTGTGTGGCTTGGTTCTGGAGAATTCCGAAATCTGATGGACCTAATTCAACTAAGGGTTAATCCTAAGGCTAATATCACTCTAATCTTCTATAAATATGACCCTAATCCTACCCTAAAACCCCATTATTCATTCTAGCGACCAAACTATGTCAAATTGATTTCTCAAATGGCCTCCACTTAAAAACCCTAGCCTCCACCCTCTTCATAAATCATTCCTATGAAGATTATGATGTTCATACAAGCATTTCTAAGTTGTATGAATGATCATTAGCTTGCATACATCATCAAGTTGCAAGTTTTATTTGCTAAGCTAGAGTTTTTGGGATTTTTGTTAAGGGTGTTTCTTATTGGAGCTTTGTTTTGGGTTTTTATGCTTGCATAAAGGGCTTCTCAATCTTTACTTGTAGATTTGTGTCTTCATAATATTTGTAAGCCCTCTTACCTTCATTTTAGAAACTCTAAAGTTAATATGTGATGAAAGTTGGGATTTATGCATGTTTAATAAGTTATGCATGCTTATGCGAGTTCACTATGCCATGTTACACATGTTTAATAAGTTATGCATGCTTATGCGAGTTCACTATGCCATGTTACACATGTTTAATAAGTTATGCATGCTTATGCGAGTTCACTATGCCATGTTACACATGTTTGATGAGTTATGCATGTTTATGCAAGTTCACTATGCCATGATTTGCAAGTTTAACAAGTTATGCATGTTTATGCGAGTTCACTATGCCATGTTACACATGTTTGATGAGTTATGCATGTTTATGCAAGTTCACTATGCCATGATTTGCAAGTTTAACAAGTTATGCATGTTTATGCAAGTTCACTATGCTAAGTTATGCAAGTCCAACATGTTATGCATGTTTATTACGATATGTAAGATTCATCATGTATGTTGTGCCAAGTTCCCTCTTTCTATCCTTTATGCGTTATGACGAATATGTAAGCGATAGAATGACGTTGGGGGGTTTGGGTAAAACTTAAAATACATGAAAATATAAGATTGGGAATTTACCTATTAAGTTAGGTCTACCCCTTGGGAATTTACCTATTAAGTTAGGTCTACCCAAGTATTTGTTAAACTTGTAATTATGTTTTGAAAATAAAGTGGACATGACACTTAGAAAACATAAGTGTGGCCAACTCGAGGTTGGGTTGAGTTTGTAGCGTAATTCTACCCAGAACCTACCGGCTTAACTAGTGGCTACAAACAATAGGATCCAATGTGAGAAGTTGGTCATGTGGTGACAAGACCCGAGGTTAGACCAAGTTGTGGTGTAAATCTACCCGGAACCCACCGGCTTAACTAGGTAACCGCAACAAAGTCTAATGTGAGAGGTAAGGCACAATTAAATTAATTAATGCCTCATGATTAGGGTTAAGTCATGGCCCACTAATACTTAACCAATTTTTGGGGATACGAGGGATTAAATGGGGTTAAGTGGTGAACTGTTAGTTACACTTAACTAATTTAATCCATGATTAGTGAGGGGTTAAACCACACTTAACCCTCTTAGAAAACCCTAGCAACGTGGTCTGTTCCAGCAGTAATCCCAGTTTGGTATCATTCACAACCCTAGAGGCTAGGCTAGGGCGGGGCACGATTACTGGACTGATGTAAGCGACCAAAGCGACGGCTGAGTGGTACAGCGGTGCGGGTCCAGGCGGGCTACGGACGTGCACGTAGTCCGGTGTTGGACAAACTCGAGGCACGGGTACCAGTAGGTTTAGACTGTGCATTATTGCTTAGGTGTCTGGGGTTGACACCCGAGGGCTTGATACACCCGAAGGTGGACCCAGCACAGTCTGACTACAACCATATGTGGGCCGTATGGACACCAACACTTGACGTGTTAGGTTTATAGGGAGCCGATCGACTAGACCATTGAGCTGGACCTTGTATTAAGGTCACCTCATGTTATTGGGCCAAAGTCTGGGCTGAGGGATCAATACCTGTTATGTTAGTTTGCTAGTACACTGTGGTGCAAAGCTTAATCTTCTTTATGTGATGACACCTTTATCTAGTGCCAGTATGTTCATCTCAGTTTCCATCATGATGTTAACTTTATTAGTTTATAGACTGATCGTAGTAGGGCTTACCAGTCTTTTTGACTGACCTGTTTTCTTTCGCTTCTTTTCTTCTGTTTCCCCCCCCCCCCCCAAGGTTCTCAGGGAGGGAATAGTGGTGCTTAGCTTGGATCGCTTGCTTGTTTGCTGGATAGCTCATGTATGTCTGGACATTGAGCTCGCTATGGTTTATCATCTTTATTTTGGGGATAGCACTATGTATTTCAGTATTTCTGTTTATGATGTACTAGACATGTTTATTTTAGCAGTTGACTTTATGATGTACTAGACTTGTTTTGAGATGGTTTGAGATATTCCGCTGTTTTATTCTCACTTACTCTGTTTTACATATATATTTATGTTCTTGTTCTGCCTTGATATATCATTATGCATGCTTACCCAGTTCTAACGCCCCCCAGAAGCTAGTGCCCCTGAAAGAGTGACCCTAGCGGAGGTGGGGTGTTACATGAGCCCAACCTATTGACTCAGTCCCTAAGCTGAGCCTATGTTATTCTAATTTTATCATAATAGGTTTTACTCATTTCCTTCTAATTCATTTTATTATGATACTTCTAAAGATAGTTTTCAATATCATAATAAGCTTTTCATCTTTCTTTTTAAGTTGTAATGTCTATCATAAATTACTGCAAATTCCAACAATTGCCTATTTCAGTCCACTTTCTTTTATTTCATCTCTACAAGTTATTAAATGTTTTTGGTTAATTTAGTGTTCTACAATTTAATCCATGTTTGTGAAATTTCTCTTTCTTTACATTATTTTTCATGTTAAAAGAGGATTAAGTCTACGTTTTAAAGCTAACATTTGCATTCCATCAATCATTAAGAACCTATGTAAATAACTATAGAAAATTTTAATACATGAAGGAAACAAAATATTTGTAAGAAAAAGACCAAAAATAAACTTATAGAAATTAACTTAAAACTATTTAAAAAAAGGAAATATACTTATAAAAAATGACTTAAACTGTAAGAAAATTTAAAACTATTAAAAACCTTATTATTTAAAATTACTCAACGGTCCAAATTAGTTACTAACACTTACCTGTCATCCTTATCTTAAATCTACCATCTTACAGATCCCACTAATAAGTTATTTTATTTGTTTTATATTTTAAAATCTTTCCCTAGAAAATATTTAGATTTATAGTTCTACCTTAGGCATAAAGGAACCCAAAGGGAAAAGATTTGTGTGAGAGAATGACTAGGCCTAAGGTCTTATTTATAGTGGAGTTTAGGGACCTTAGACCGTAGGATTAGCTGATTAAATCTGGTCCAACCACATCATAGACAAAGAATTAACCATCTGATTAAACAAGGAACGTCCAGATTTTAACTAATTAATCTTTTAAATTCCATTGGCTCGTACCTGGACGTTTTCACGTCCAGGACATAAGGTGGGTCAACCTATATTGTTTGAGGGTCGACCTAAGCATAGGTTGAGTTGATCATGGTCATGTTATATATACTTTTGTTTATTTAATTCTAGACTTATATTCTCTTGGTTCTCAATTCCTTCATAACTTCTTTATATAAACTCAGATTCTGATAAATTATATATGGAAATTGCCTAGAAAATGACATGGACACAATGGTGAAACTTCTGTAGCCAAATTCAGACATTTGTTAAAAAATCTTTTGTACCTTCTTTCTATATTTATATTTATCCTGTCTTTTAAAATTAATTTTTCTTTATTAATATTATTATTAGAATATTTGTTTCTATATTATCCTCTCCTTAAAGGATTTCGTCCCTGAAATCTCTGTGACAATCTGGTGGAATAGGCCTAAATCTGGACCCAGAAAAGGCCTATCGGAACTTAGAGCCATTCTAAATGGATCATTGGTTCCTATGAGGATTACATAAACAGCGCCAAACTAAAAACGAAATCAGAATGTTATAGCGGAAGGGATAAAATATAATAATTGAAAAAAGATATACCATTAAATAAAAACACAATAATGTTGATTACATGAAGTTTCAACTGTCATTAAAGGTACATCAATAATAATATTATCCCATGAATTACATTAAATTGCCAAAAATGATGATGATGATGATGATAATAATAATAATACAATATAGGATCTCCTTCAATGGGATCCAGTCTCCTTGACTTCATAAATTAAGCGTTCCCACCTACTAACCTATTAATTGTTATGAGGAGGGAGGCAAAAACAATAAGTTTTGGTGAATGAAAATCATATAAGTTTAAGGAATCGCTATTTCATATACTTTACAATATGAATTCATCAAATTATATCTATACAAATTTAACACACAATTAAACACATCATGCATGTATCAATTTGGCGGACTACCTTACATTCACTTAAGGTCAATATGTTTATATAAGGGAGGTTTTCTATTATCACTTAATACCCTATGAGGTGGATTGCCATTAGGTCACTTAATGCCATTTTCTATTTTCATTTATGGGCAGATTCTCACTATCACTTAATACCCTATGGCAGACCCTAGTCACTTAAGAGCTCATCTTTAAATGGTCATCGCTATTAAATATACTCTCAATGTAATGCGAGAGACAGTAATTTTCCACTTAATATCGGGTTTTAAGTAGACACTCTCATCGCCATTTATGACCCTCCCGGGGAACCCATGCATTACTATCTAGCTGTCATTACAGGTGAACCCTAGCCACTTAATACTTCCCTTAGACAGGTAATCCCATTACATGTTCTTTAGGACTCCTGTTTTCCATCCTTGTGTATTGCCTCACATAACCACTAGATAGGAAGCGGACGACTTCCTAAGAACTACCTTAGTCATATGTTTATCTTTTAATTAGGACCATTTAATACCTTATAAGAGAAAGGTGGATCCAATGACCACTTAAAGTCCTAATAAGGGCGGGTCCTATGACTTGGGTCCAAAACCAAGGAGTGAACCTTAGGAAAGGACACAGTCTTAATCAACTAATGTCCAAATTAGGTAGGTCAGTCGCGTAATACGTTCTCGAGGCAGGCCTACTTTACACAAATATATACATATATGCAAGATATTCCACATTAGACCGACCATTTGTAGATGCTGGACTTGCCGAGTGGTTCTGGGTAGACTTCTACTACAAGTTAGGCCTAATCTCACGTCATTGTGCACCAATTATGATGGCCTATGACACCTAGACCTCACACATCAACTCGAATTACTTGTATATGTTGGATTTTATTGTCAGTTCAGGGCAGGCTTCTACTATAAGTAGGGGTTAACCTCGTGTCTATGTGTCACTAATCTTAATTAATTGCCACTAATACTCACACTCGTACAAATTTTCTACGGGGACATTTAAAATTCTAATTTCCTAATTTAACGTATTTAGTATGCATTATGTGACGACCCTAAACCCCGTTCCACGGTCGCAAGGGTAATCTTTGGAATATAACACATAAACAGATAACAACAGAGAAGAAATAAATAAAAACACCAGATAATGTACAATAGAATACACTGGATAAACATAATCATCAGAGTTACACAGTATACAGGATCATACTTAGTACAAAATAAAGTTCAGCTTTACATAGAATGTCTACAGCGGAAAACAAAACATCATATGTACAATAGGAGCTGAACAGCATAAAAAGAGATAAATGATAGAATCCATCTTCAACTTTAGCTATCCAGAAAGAGCCTGCTAAAACCTGAATACAAGGCTGCCCATGTAGAAAAAGGGGCACCCGAGTTTGTAAGTGAAACAAACTACGAGTCAGTCATGGGACTGGTATGAGAAATCTACTCTACTTACTTTATAATATGGCCAATCATAGGACAACGCCGCTAACGCGGAACGGGTTTACTCCATTGGATTGCCAGTGCTTTAAAATAAGCAAATCTTTTAAACATCGCAATGCTTTTTATAAAAATGAAGCCATTATAAGACTCAGTTCCCATCACACAATGCAATACAAACCGGAGGACAGAGTTTTACCTTATAATGGCCAAAATATGCTTGATACGAATAAAACAAAAGCATTTGATATTATTACTAGTGTTTATATGTTTCAAAAACAATTTCAATCATAAGTATAAATCATAGACGGCATCAATGCCCCATACCACTGTGTCGCCATATATAGGTATACAATCAAAACCGCACGATGTTGTATTTGGAAATTGGATTTCCATCATGAACCAAGGCAAGGGATCGTCCTTACCGCTTCGAGACAATCTAGCCTACCATGTCTCAGGCAAGCGCGCAGGCAAGCCTTGGAGCAACAGGGTCGGTCCACTCAATGTGGATTAAACTTAAACCCTGGACAATACGACTCCCCACCCTATGAGGCGTAAATGTTCCAAATGACTCCACTTCCGAGGTACCTCGCATTCCAACAACCACACAGGTGAAAATAATATAAATGTCAGGGCTGGTAGGTCACTGACACCACCTCTAGGTAGAAAGAGACACATGTCCTCCCTGTCATCCTCTCCCGTTTCTGGTTCATACCGGGGTGTGAGGCTCGCGAATTAACGCTATACACAAAGCTATGCCACACAGGCCGTGCTTTGATCATCAACCACGAGACTTTGCTTTTCAACAAAAGCCTTGATCATCTGCCACTTAGGCATGCCACACAGGCAATTCACTCCATGCGACTGATTTCTATCGATATATAGCCTCTGAGCTCGTACGTCTCAGAGAAGGGCGTTAAGCAAGAGAATAAATTCTCTGCCGCCAAACAGATATATATTTAATAGAGATCACTTAGCATAGAACAAAATCCAATGTCAGACACACAGTCCATTTACAAGTTCGTTCTGGGTTTGGACGAAACCGGAGGCACCTTATACCTCGAACATCCGTACAATCAACAAGTACGTCCGGACGGCTACCACTTCAGCCCCTTCAAGGTAGCTACTCCTATCATGAGCATCAGCAGCACCCCTCCATTCGACGTGAAGATCATCGGTCTTGCACCGTCTTCATATCTTCGACTTCTAATCATCGATCAATTATTTGAAATGAGAATTAACTCGGCCTTTTCAAATAATTCACGCATATTTAGAATTTCAAATCAATTCATTTCAATTGTTAAATTATTCGACATCAATAATTATGTTCTTTAATGTAATTTTCACGCCAAACACATTCAACCATCGAATATCAAATAAACCAAGCAAATTCAGTTTATTTCCATTCCATATCGTTTATAATATTTTATCATGATTTATCGCTATTTTTATTTATTTAAAAATAGCCAATTCATTCAAATGACGCTTCAGGCCATAACGCGGCCGTGGCGTTGTTTTTCTTCAGGTTTGATTTACACATATATGAAAATCTAACCGTTGTGATTATATCATTAGAAAGATCTTTTCAAAACAAATCCAACGGTTCAGTTTTGGGAAAATCCGACGGTCGGATCTCCCGGTACAATCGTTTGAAATTACGATTTCAAAATACGAACTGCAGCGTCGTTATTCGATTTATTTTAATTATATATATATATATATATATAAATATAATCGATTCTGGCGCTGGTTTTCTTCAGATTTGAATTAAACATTCCAGACAATCCAACCGTTGGATCTTTACAAAGTTGGTGTTGTTGGAGAGATATTTCCAAAGCGAACCCAATGGTTTTGCTTTCGGGAAAATCCGATGGTCGAATCTCCCGCACTAATCGTCTGAAATCACGGTTTTAAAATATGAACTGCAGCTTCGTTATTCGATTTATTTTAATTATATATATATATAAATGTAATTCATTCTTCCATTTCAAAACTATATTCACTTCATATATTTGATAAAAATGATATTTTTGTCCAGCAGATATTTATTTCAACACATCACTATTTTTAACAATTCATATATATAATAAAAATGTGATTTTTATTGTAAAACAATTTATTTTAATACACGATTAATTTATATAGTTCATACATAAGGTAAAAATGTTATTTTTATCTTTCAAAAAATTTATTCAACACATGAATTTTTATTCAACACATGAATTTCTATTCAACACATGAATATGGTTTCAACACACGAATGTTTTCTATAGATTATATATAATAAAAATGTGATTTTTATTATAAAACAATTTATTTCAAACACGAACAATTTATATAGTCTATATATGTGATAAAATGTTATTTTTATCTTTCAAAGAATTTATTCAACGCATGAATTTCTATTCAACACATGAATTTCTATTCAACACATGAATACAAATCAAACACAGGAATATTTCTATATAATTTATACATCGTTATTTCCATTTCGTTTATAATTCAGAAATCTCACATTGGGTTCCACTCCTCCAAAAATTGTAGAAGGCTCAGAAAAATATCCGGTCTCTTCTAAAATGTAGAAGACGTCCTCACGGTCCCGGTTTTTCCTGTTTCATCGAATTTCGTTACCGTATGAAAAAGATATGATTTTTATACGATAATCCACCTTTGCAACACTTTAAAGTGTTAAACCTATTTTATTTACAAAGGCCGTTACCTCTCAGAGTTGGTTCAAAATTAGGTCATCAGTTTTCTTCGAATCTGTGGCACGTGACGAAGATCAGGAGGTACCTCGTCGAAGAGGGAAGGAAGGCGCCTCCGCGTGTGGTGGAGCGGTGGCACCAGCTGTCGGCGACGGGGGTTCCAAACTCGAGACTTTGGGAGCTCGATCCAGGCCAAATACACAATGGAAAATCTCAAATCTTATATGGATTTGTAGAGGAGGAGAGGATCTACAAAAAGTTGCAAAGGGGGAGGGTGAAATTCGAAGAGGATCGGCCGGAAAATGAACGGGAAGGGAGGAGCTGGGTTTCGCCATCGATCGTGAAGATAGGCGGGGGGTTTTCTAAATTTTTTATAATTTTAATTTATGATGGAAAAATATGATTGGCCCGTGCTTTATTTAATTCTAAAATAGTGTTTGTCCATATGAACTCCAATCCAAACCCAACGACTGTCGCCCGTAGCTAAATACCCCCATTCCGAACACAATGGGAAATGTTTCGTAGGCCCATTCAACTACTATAGTCAGTTATCCTTTAAACTAAAATATAAAACATTCAACATTTGTTTTGAACGTACATTTCAATTTGCCGGGGCCACATACTGATCCCAAAAATTCTAGAAAAATAAATTCAGCTATGTTTTGACGATACGGTCCCAACAAAACTAGTTTCGTCGAATTCTGAGACCATTTGAAAAATGGTCATTTTCTGGTCGATCCAAATTTTCCTTCGCAACGCTTACATATTAACTTCAAAAATTCTGGAATTTGAAAACTAGCAATAATTTGATATCCCGGATCCAACAAAAGTGGTTTCGTCGAATTCTGAGGTCGTTTGCAAAATGTCTATTTCCAAGGGCTATATATACTCTATAGCGACCTTTCTGAAAATTCATTTGGCCATAACTTTTGATTCCCGCTATGAAACTTCGATTTTTCAGATTCGTTAGAAAGATATTCATAAACAAATTTAAATATTTTTGGTTTCACTAAAATCCATTTTATTTTGCACCCGGTACAGTCAGTCAAAGTTTGAATTCCAATTTTGAAACTGCCGCGCCATTTCAGGCCTTGTTTATAATTTAAAATAATTATATTTATTTTCAAACATCGATTCAAACATACTTTTCGTCATTATTATTTAAAATAGTTTATTTTAAATATTTTAAATCCACTAAAATAGCCAAATTAATTTTTTTTTTAAATTGGTTCAGATTTTCCGGCCTGTTACACATTAAAAATACATTAATTATGCTATAAATAATAATAAATAAAGCGTAAATTAAGCATAAGTTAAAAAACGTCCCAAACGTAGAAATGTCAATCCTAACCACAATATTAAGGTTTACAAGTTTATTTACCTAACTTCATCAACATTGCATAAAATGTTTATATTTACATTCAAATCAAGCATATGGAAATAACGACATACACAAAATAACTTATAATCCAGGTTTAAAAAATTGCTTCAATAATAAAAGGAAGACAAGGTGTAATATACCAAATATATGTATAATCTCTTTTTGGTACCGCTTCACTTTTCATATGATTTTATATGAAAACAAAGACTTTGGTGACTTGCTTGATAATGCATTCAAACTAGTGAAAATTAGGGACACATCCCTAAAATGAAACTTAATTCACGCCACATCCACCCAAAGTATCACTTATGTTTTCGGTCCCTAAAAATGAGATGCCGCCCAACTTTTCTAGCAGGTTCCGCCTTTTTGACTTGTCCTCTTCACGTTTTTCTCTTCTGAACAAAAAAAAAATGCGCTCTAGCATAAAAAAAATCCTAAATTCTGGAAACTTCTCCTGAAGTTCACACAAGCAAAAAAAAAAGGTTGCATACATGTATGCAACTTTTGCCAATAGTTGCATACATGTATGCAACTATCTGCATACACATGTAAAAAATATGTGAACGCTTACTGAATAATTGCATACAAGTATGCAGTTATTGAGAATAACTGCATACTAGTATGCCAGAATATGATGAAGGCCGTAGGCAACGCGATATCACTACAACAAAAACACCATATTACAACTTTAATTTTACAACGGTGGTAAAAGCACCGTTGTAATAGATCTTTTTTACAACTTTTTTCCAGAAAAGTTGTAATAAACTTATTTTTAACAACTGTGTTATTTTGACAGTTGTAATAAAAGCCTATCACAACTTTTATTTTTTGATTGTTGTAATATATGACTATATTTTAATATAATTAACAACTAATAATTAATATTTAATACATTTATATTGATTATTTATAATTAATAACTAATAATTACAATTAATAATCAATTAGGAAGTAATAATTAATAATCAATCCGTAATATTTAATACTTAGCAATTAAGAAGAATAACTAAAAAATATAGTTAATATTACATAATTATTATTATTTATTAATATTTGATAATTATTAATGATAATAATTTCCAATGAAAATGAATACATAATAATATATACTCAATATTAGTACTTAAGAGTCATAATTAATCAAAACATTAATAATTTTGAAGCGATATTTAGTGTTTAATAATTAATTTTAAATGATTATTATTTAAATTTAATAATTAATTAATCAATTTTTTGTTTACAACTACTTTATTGCTAGTTATAATACATGTCTATTACAATATTCTTTTTTTCGTTTGTAATATATGTCTATTTTAAACAAATATTTTTTTGTTAGTTGTTATAAAAGTCTATTACAAAGTTTTTCGTTTGCCCGTTTTAATAATTAATTAATTATTTTAATACTTACTATTTAAATAATTAATTAAAAATAATAATCACCATTAAATAATAATTAATTGGAAATATGAAATAATTCGTATTCGTAATTAATATTCATTAATAAATACAATAAAAAATTAATTATTATTTTATAATTAATATTAAATTACAACATAGAATTAAAAAAGTGATAATAACTAAGGAGTAATATTTAGTACTTTAGTAAAAAAATAGTTTTCAAGATATTTATATTATATTTAATATAAATTTATACTTATTAATTATAACTTATAATATTCATTTCTATCAATTTTGTGCTATGAACGTGGTATGCGGGAGGAAACCTAAGCGGCTGAAAACTAAAGCGGGAAGTGTGAAAATTTGACTACAAAAAGCAACTCACGTGCTATGTTCCCACATTCACCCAGGCGGCCTCATATCTTCCTCTCTAAATCAATCGTTGCCCAAATCAAAATCGATTCTCTTCCTCCCCTCAAACCAAACGAAGTTCCTCCTCAATAATCCAGAAATTGAAACACATAGTTCCTCCTCAAACCAAACGAATTACTCACGTGTTCGCCTCAAAGCTCATCACTAATAGTTGAAGACGAGATAGGGTTTGACGGGTAGAGATCTGGTTTGGCGGCCGTAGATCTGGTTTCCACACAAAATCATGGATCTCTGGCGATAATATGAAAAATCAGATGCTGCACAAAAATCTAGTAGGTCGTAGGTGGCTCTGGCAAGCTCCTACAGAGGAGCGAAGGGCATGGGCCGATCCAGCAAGCCCCTTCATTTTAAGGGATCTGGCTTCCATCCTAAGGTCCATGTGCCAAGGAGGCGACTCTTTAGCCAGAAACGATACTGGAAATAGGTCGATCTACGGTACTAAGTTCAAAGACGAGATCTTTATTATAAAGTGTAATAACCCGGAAATCCAAGCCAATTTGAATTTTTTATTTTGGCAATTTTAGTGAATTTAGAATATTTAAAATGGATTATTTTAAATAACATCGATGAAAAATTTCTTTTGAATAAAATTCGAACGTATATATTCATATAGCTCGACGTTAGAATATAAATATTTATTTATAATTATAAAAGGAATTGAAAATGGCGCGGTAGTTCGATAATTCGATTTCAAATTTCAAATGAATGTATTGGGTGCAAAATAAACCGGATTTTAATGAAACCAAAAATATTTGAATCTAATTGCGAATACCTTGCTAACGAATCCGAGAAATCAAAATTTCATAGCGGGAATCAAAAGATATGCCCAGTTGAAAATTCAGAATAGTCGCTATGAAATTCTAGCCCTTAAAAATGGAAATTTTGCAAAAGACCTCGGTTTTCGACGAAACCACTTTTGTTGGATCCACGGTGTCAAGTTATTACTAGGTTTTAAATTTCATAATTTTTCGAACTGATATGTGAGCGTGGCAAAGGAAAACGCGTTTGACCAGTTTTAGTTGATTTTAATCGACTGGAAAATGGCCATTTTTCAAACTGTCTCAGAATTCGACGAAATTAGTTTTGTTAGGACCGTATCGTCAATACGAAGCTAGAAAATATTTTTCGGGAATTTTTCTAGTTAGTATGTGGCCCCGGTAAATTGAAATGTGCGTTCAAATTCAATATATAGAGTTATATTTGGATTTTGACGAAAACTAACCAAAACGATCGAATCAGCCTACGATACATATCCCATTGTGTTCGGAATGGGGGTAATTGGCTATGGACGATAGGCGGTGGGTCCCGTTTCAAGTTAAAAATAAAAGTTGCTTTTAGAATATAAAATAAATTAAATATATATATAAATTCTTTAGTCAACCCTTTACCCTTTACTTCCGATCAGCCCCCCCCCCATCGTTATTCTTAAGAAGAGGAATATATATATATATATATATAAAACAGGGCACGAACATCGACGGAGACCCCCCTCGACCTCGTCCGCTGCCCTCGCCGCCAACAGGCGCCCGCCTCCGACCAGATTCTCTTCCCCCCCCCCCGGCGCTCGATCCTCCCTCCAATCTTCTCTCTCTCCTCTTCAAACCGCTCCAAACCCCCTTGTAGCCGCCGCCTCCAGCCATAGTCCGACCGGCGCCGCCTTGCAGCGCCCCACCCCCTCCGACGTTGGCTCCATCCCCCCTTCAGTCCGACGCTGTAAGTTTCCCCTTCACTTTTCTTTATCTAATTTATTAAATCTGAAATTAATTTAAATCAAAGTGTTTTTAAAACTGAAATTAGCACATTGAATAAAAAAGTTATTTTTAATATATATGTTTTGAAATGTGAAAGACCGGATTTTTGAAATGCAAAAGACCGTATTTTTGTAATATAAAGATCAGATTTTTATGGTATAAAACTTTGATTTTTATAATATAAAAATATGATTTTTATATAGTTAATCGAATAGAAAAAGTCGGATTTTTATATAGTTAATCGAATAGAAAAAGTCGGATTTTTATATAGTTAATCGAATAGAAAAGGTCGGATTTTTATATTAGAAAAGTTTGAATCTTTATATAGTTGAAAAGGCGAAGTAAAGATATGATTTTTATCATATGTGAAATATAAAAATATAATTTTTATAAAGTAGAAGTATTGAAAATGTGATTTTTATATAATAGAGAATATAAAAATATTATCTTTATATATGTAGCGAAATAAAAATATGATTTTTATTCATGTAAAGTAATAAAAATATAATTTTTATTATATTACTAGCAAGATAAAAATAGAATTTTTATCTATATAGTAGCGATGTAAAAATAGAATTTTTATCTATATAGTAGCGATGTTAAAATAGAATTTTTATCTATATAGTAGCGATGTAAAAATAGAATTTTTATCTATATAGTAGCGGTATAAAAATGTGACTTTTATCCATATAGAGTGATTATAAAAATGTGATTTTTATATACATAGAAACCTTATAAAAATGTGATTTTTATATATGTAGTGAACATGGGCAATGAAATTGACAAAAGGCGAGCGGCGAAGACTTCTACATTTGAAGAGTCGTGGCGTTCGGTTTAGCTAGTCGGTGAGAACTCCTCGCCTTTAATTTAATCTTTTTCTAGTTAAAATATATGCTAGGATGTAGACGGTGTTAAGTAGCACCCGACACCCGTCGTTCACAGACCATGGACGGCTTACATGAAGCCGTGTTGATTAGATTTACGCCATTTTGACGTGAGCGATATTTATATCGATTTTATTCATTTTATAATGAACATCGAAAGTGATTTCAAAATCCGATATTTTGAAAAGAATTGAAATTTGAATTAAATTGAAATGAACTGAAATTCGAATTAAATTGAAAAGAATTGAAATTCGAATTAAATTGAAAAGAATTGAAATTCGAATTAGATTGAAATAGAATTGAAATCGTTTTGAAATGAATTCGAATTGAAATTGAATAGAATTGAATTCGAATTGAAATTGAATAGAAAAGAATTCGAATTGAAATTGAATTAATTTGAAATTCAAATTGAATTGAAAACGAATTGAAATTGAATAATCGATTTGAATTAAAATCAATTTGAAATGAATTTAAAACGATTTTGTAAGGGAAAATTCAATTTTGATTTGAATCTGAAAAGGAAGTTGAAATCGTTTTGAAAACGAATTTAAAATGATTTATAAAATAAGTTTTAAAAGGAAATCGATGAAATATATATTATATATATTATATATATAATATAATGGCCTGAATAGAACGCGCCGAGCCGCGGCACGGTAGTTTCGCGAATTTCGACCATTGACTTCGAATGGATATTGCGGGAGATCCGACCGTCGGATTCTCCTAAAACCGGAACTGTTGGGTTCGTATCGAAAAGAGCTTTCTAACGAATATTAGAAATTTGAAATCTAACGGTTGGATTTGGAATTATGTCCAAATCAAATTTGAAAAAGGTCGTTGTAAGTGCAGTTCGATGGCCGTTGATGGAAATCGACTGTACGGGCCTTGATAAAATTATTAAAAATAGTAATAATTTGTGTAAAATCATAAGAAATGATTTGTGAAGAATTGGGATGAAAAATCCCATATTTGAAAAGATAAAAATAGATTTATATCGAAATGAACTAGTTTTGAACTAGAATAATAATCTATTTATTTTTTAAATAAATAAATTGGATTTGAAAATAACCAGAATTTCCAATAATTGAATTGGAATGGATTTGAATCGAAATTGTCTTTGGAATATTTCGTTGTTGGATTTCGTGATTATACAGATGTTGTTATGGAAATTTGAAAGATATATATATCGTTATTTCCAATCCGATATTTGTTAGTCATAGAATTTGATATTGAATATAAGCCGATATATTTTCTATTCAGAGCCTTGTATTTAATATCAATTGTGATTTGGGTTTGTCGTGAATGGTGTCTTCATTAACACTGTTCTTAAGCCCAGTTGAGAAAAATATTAAATCTTTTTATTTAGATTTAATGAAGTGTAACAATTAATAATATTTAATTGGAATTGACTTGGTATTGATTTTTGGGTTTATCGTGAACAGTGTTTTAAAGAACACTTGTTCCTTAACCCGAAAATTGATGGAATGTGATTTTGGGTTGTCGTGAATGGTATCTTCAATAATACTGTTCTTAGACCCAAAGGAGTTAAGAAAATCAGAAACTAACTGGAGATTACTTAAGTTGAATGGTTTCTGGGGTATTGATCTGATGTTGGCTTCGGCCTTCGGGGTTAATATTTAGGGAATTGCTCACTTGCTAATTTACGGTTAGGGACTGATTGAAATGGGATGTGATTTTGGGTTTATTGTGAACCGTGTTTTAAATGACACTGATTCTTTAACCCAGTTAAAGATTAAAACTAAGTGGAGTTTTAATGAATGTTTAATTAGATTGAAAAGAGCGAGAATGGAGTATCCCCAGTTTTGCTCCAGGCGATAGTTAAATCTTTAATTAGATTTGAACGTGAAATTGTAATTGAATTTACCGATAACACTGTGGTTTTAGATATGAAGTATTACCAGTTTTACTTCATGGGATGAATAGGTTGGGATTGGGAAATAAAATAAATGATCACTTCGGTATGGATCGCTAATCCCGACTAGTTTGAATTGATATTCAAAAGTAGATTAAAGAATAAATTCAAAGGATTTATCTTTGATAAAATTAATGGGAACTTTTCCCTAAGAATGTGAAATTAGAAACTAACTGTAGGTTAGCTAAGCAGAACGGTTTCCTGGGTATTGATCTGATGTTTGTTTCGGCCTTCGGGGTTAATATTTGGGGGATTATTCTCTTGTTAATTTACGGTTAGTGACTGATGAATTCGAATGAGGCATATGTTGTGTTTGTGTAACACTTGTTTATTATATACGCTAGTTATTCAGAAAGACCGGGTTTATCCCATTCTGAATAACTGACTCGACATGGTGTTGAGGATGAAGACGGTTGTTGAAGACCGGAGGTCTTCACGTCGTTTGGATAATTACTAATGATCTTGATTGGGCCGTACACCTAAGAGGAGGGAATCGGTTAGTGATCGTCCATACGTACTTGGAGATCGATGGATATGCGGGGTACTAGGTGCCTCTGGTTTCGTTCAGACATAGAACGAACTTGTAAATGGACTGTGTGTCTAACATTGGATTTCATTCTGTGTGACTGATATCAGTTGCATAGAGTGGTTTGCTTGTGTGGCATGCTAAGATGCAAATGATCAAGGCTTCTGTTGAAAAGCAGAGTCTTGTGGTTGATGATCAAAGCACAGCCTGTGTGGCATAGCTTTGTGTAGCGTTGATTCACGAGCCTCACACCCCGGTGTGAACCAAAAACGGGAGACGGACCTCAGGGAGGACATGCGTTTTCTTCTAGCTAGGAGTGTCGTCAGTGCTTGAACTGGCTGACGAGTTTGACTCATGTGGTTGTTGGAATTGGAGGCGCCTCGGATATATCGGTCGTTCTCGAACCGATGGAGTCATTTAGTTGGCTCACCTACGCCCCAAAGGGCGGGGAAACGCAGTGTTCAGGATTTCGTCTAATCCACATCGGTGGACCGACCCTGTCGCTCCAAGGTCACTCGAGCTCTGACCTGAGACATGGGCTAGATTGTCTCGGATCGGTAGAGGACTATCTTTTGCCTCGGTTCACAGATGGAAATCCAACTTCTAATACGTGACGTTTCGATTTTAGTTGTAATCCTATATATGGCGACATAGTGGGATAGGGCGCTTATGTCGGATTGATACTTATGATTTGAAGTTGTTTTATACACTATACACTTATAGTACTACCAAAATAATCTGTTTTAAACGTATCAAGCATTCTTTGTCTATTATAAGGTAAAAACCCTATCCTCCGGCTTGCGTTGCATTGTGTGATGGGACCTGGGTCTTATAATAGCTTCATTTTTCTTTTTTTAGCATTGCGTTGTTGTTTTATGTACTGGTGTTCTTGGGAGGAAACCTGTTCCGTGTTATACGGCGTGGTCCCTTGATTTACCGAACTTTAAAATAAAGATTAACGACTGTTTTAGTTCTCACACCAGTCCCATGACTGACCTGGAGTTTATTGTTTTAACCTAAACTCTGGGTGCCCTTATTTTGACACGGGCAGCTAGTAGTTTTGGTTTTGCAGATATATATTCATAGGATCCTGGTTTACAGCTGGAATGATATCCGGAAAGCTTTGTATCCGTATATCTACTTCTAGTTGTGTTTTGTATTATTTTCCGCTGCGATGTATTTAAATGTAATTTAAATTTCTGTTATTTTCTATGTAATATTTATTTTTACTCTGTATATTCTTGTATTTTGATGGAATTGTTGTAATTAACAATGAAATGTTCTTCCGTCTGCGTTCTTTTGTGGCTTGTTCTCAACTCAATCCGGGATTTCCCATAAGGGGGATTTCGGGTCGTTTCATAAAGCATACCGGACCTGAGATCTTGTCTATGGCCATCGCTGGATTTGGAACTAAAGATCATCAGTTTTTCTTCTGTACCGAGATGTCTTTTTGGCTGATGGCAAGCATGCCATTTTGGGATAGGTACTTCAATTCTCTTTTATCCGTTTTTAAAATTATGCTTCTTGTGCAGTTTGCAGTTTTGAAGTTGGGTTTACTGAAACTATGTTGGCTGTAGAAGGTATGGATGTTGTGAGAAACCTGTTACTGTGGTCAGGTTACATAGAACAGTGCTTCTTTATTGTTGCTTGGATCTATGTTTCTAATAACTAGGACGTCTATGAGTTGTGTTACTTTACATTCATGTTTTATGATATGACTCGCTTAAACTTGTGAAGCTAGTTAGATTTACTGTAAATTGATGCTGGAACGTTGAAAGGTTCTCTTTTTTTTCACAGATTAATTACACCAAACAAAACCAAGTAAATTCAGGAACTTAAATCCATCACAACGATCAACATCCACCACCATTAATTCCAGATTAAGATGGATAAGTACAGACTAATTACTTCACTTCCATTTACCAACTTACCCTTCTCCGTCCTCCTTTACCACACCCTAAAAATGCACTTCTGGTAATGACGAAGTTTGCCTCACTATTTAAGTCCCTTATTCCTGGACCAACTGCAGAATACAGCAAGAACTGTACCATTTGTTAAAAGGTATAATCAACGCATGAGATGTTGGTGGTGTTCATCGGTTGTCTAGATTCTGAAAGGACTAGCAATAAGTCATGCAACTGAAAATGGTGGTGGAGGAGGCAGCTCTTTAGTGGATCATTTCTCAAAGGCGACCGACCAGGTGGTGACCATATCCCTTGGCCTGAATGGAGCATTAGCGCACTCCATGCTGAATATCATCATCTTTCTGCCAAGGTATGATTTGCATTATCCCTAAAAGTTATATTTGTTGACAATGGTACAAGTTGATTTATTGTTATTATTATGATTCTTATTCTCTTATCGGAAGTGATCAAGTGAGTATATAATACTACTTCAGTAGCTTTATTAGTGCATTGATTATGTGTCAATCTAATTAATAGTTTAAGTAGTACATTAAAGATATGAAACTGTGTTAATTGACATATATCAGAACATTTAATATTATTGACATATATCAGAACGTTTAAAGATATGAAAGGTTCTCTTCATGTGTATAGTCATAATGATGTTTATGAAAAATGAACTAAACTAAATAATATTGATTTTCTTACATAAGCTTCTTTAATGTTTATGACAAATTTATAACTAATTTAGAAACTTTTTTAAAATGTGGGAAAGGTTTTGCAGAAGCTGCTAACACACGTATATTGTATACAATGGTTGATTTTGATTTGAATTTCTTGTTGTATTTGGAAAAATTGCAGGTGGAAGAGATAAAATACAATCCATTTTGCATTCGGCATATAAAACTGAAGTAACATTTCAAGACCTTCTCCCAGGTTTGAAAGTGTTCGAGAGTAACATTTTCTCTTATCCTTGATTTTGTCTTTTTCTTAAATGTTTGATATGTTTACAATACACTCTTCTAACATGTACTTGGCATGTATTGTAACACCCTACCTCCGCTAGGGTCACTCACAAAGGGAATGCACTAGTTTTGGAGGGGTATTATCGAGATAACATCACAGAATTATCACAAGACAGAACATTAATAAAAAAAAATTTAAGTAAACAGCGGAAGAATTTATGAGCAAAACAGAACTTCATTTTATTCCAAAATAAACCATGTCTCTTACAAACATTTCAAATAACTTCATTACAACTGTCTTGTAATAATAGCCAAAGAAGCAATAACTTAAAAACCGAAAAACAGCTTATTCCCCAAGTGCAGTAAAAAGAAGCAGCCATAGCAAACCGTACATGCTGAGCCAAAGCAAGTGATATCCAGGCTAAGAGCTAGTGTTTCCTCCCTGAGAACCTGGGGCGGAAACGAAAGAAAAAGAGGCGAAAGGAAAAGGGTCAGTCATAAAGACTGAGTAAGTTCTAGTGACTTTCAGTGCAGAAACGGCTAAAACAACATGTCATGTATGAACTGGAACTAAACTTGAGAATGGTGTCGAGGTGGACAAGATAGACTAAGGTGATCATGATAAGTCAAGACAAGTCAAGTAAAGCATCACATGTTCAAGATTCGTTGCATTGACTGTACTAGTATACTAAGCCCATGTCACTAGTTAATCACGAAATAAATCCCACGGCCCAATATCATGAAATGACCCTGAAACAGGGTCTGACCCAAGTACGGGGTCCTACGGAGCGATTATCTAGTCGATCGGATCCCTACAAGTTCTAGCTCGTCAAGTGTTCGTGTCATACGGCTAATCACGAATGTAGTCACCTGTGCTGGGTCCACCTTCGGGTGTATCAGCCCTAGGGTGTCAACCCCTGACACGATTCAAGATGCACAGATAAATCTACGGATACCCAGTGCCTGCCCTGGAATACGTGCACGACCGTAGTCCACCGAACCTACACTGGCATACCCCACTGCCGTCGTTCACTTCTTACAATCAGCCCAGTAATCGTGCCCCACCCGGCCTAACCCCAGGGTACCTTGATACATCTAGAGCGTTACTGCTGAAAAGGGTCGTGTCTAGGGTTTTGCCTAACAGATTAGGTAATGTAATTCGTGACCTAACCCGCCTAACCGATTAAGTCATGTAATTCGTGACTTAATCCTTTTCCAGTCTAGTTGTGTCAAGATGGTTAAGTATGTCATTTAAATTCGTGACTTAACCCGCCTACGTGTCATGTCAAGTTGGCTAAGTGTTGTCGTTTCAAGTTCATGACTTAGCCCTACAAATCGTGTTCAAGTTGGTTAAGTTGTCTTTTCATGTTCATGACTTAATCCTAATTGGCATTAATTGATTCGTTAATGCACCGAACCACTCACATTGGATCTTATTGTTCGTAGCCACTGGATTTGCCGGGCGGTTCCGGGCAGGTTTACGCTACGAACTCAACCCAACCTCGGGTTTCAAGCGCGATGTGACCAACTACCCACATTGGATCCTATTGTTTGTAGCAACTGGATTTGTCGGGCGGTTCCGGGCAGGTTTACACTACAAACTCAACCCAACCTCGAGTTAGCCACTTTCTTGTTTTCTAAAGTCATGCCCATGTTCTTATCAGATTCGTGCTATTTTCATAGCATGTTCATATGTCAATTTCGTACCCAACTAAGGCATGTTTCAAGTCAAGTTATGGCATGTTCAAGTCGAGTTTTTGTGCCATATTTCATGTTCTACTTATGCCAAATTTCATGGTTTATGATTATAATCAATTCAAGTTTTGCCTATTCTACCCAATCGTATCCCCAACGTATATAAACGTACTTCGTTCACAAGCATAAACAATTCAAGAGATAAAGGGGAATAACACCAAATGTGTGATAGGCATACGTGACAATTCCAACATCACTTGCATAATAAACAGGCTATAACATATATCATGGTTTCAATACTAGCATGATGATAACTTGGCATAGTAATGGTTCCAACTTAGTTCAACATGATGAATTCAACTTTAGATCCTAGGCATAATAATCATTGCGTGCATAATAATAATTTTATTACAAACTTGAAACATTAAAGGCATGGTAATTCTAATAAGCATAGTGGATTCCAATTTAGTATTTTTAACATAGTGATTCTCATCTAGCATTATAAATATAATGATTCCAACTTTTCATCATGACCTAGCAATTCCCAATTTGTCATTAGCATGATAGGTATATTAACATCACAGGCATAGTTTCATTAATATCATAGACATGGTTTAATTAGCATCATAGGCATGGTTTAATCAACATGAGGATTTCAATGAACATAATGATTCCATGGACATGTATTTGTTCAACTTGCAATAAAATTAAGCCCAAGTGATTCATAACAACATCAACATCATGATAAGTTTAACTTGCAACATTAACATAGCAATATTCCCAAATTTTGATTCAAAGTTAAACAATATAAACATGGATTAACAATAGTTCCTAAATCCGGTTTCAATTCATAGCATGTCCATGTTATTTCAGCATTTTTGCCTAAAAAGTGACATAGAACTTACAATATGAAGCAAGCAATCCAAATCAAAACTTTAAATCAAATAGCCCCAAATCCGTTGTCTAAAGCGTCGTAGTTGTTGTAGCTTCTAGTTGTAGCCTTCAAGAATCATCCTTCGTCTTCTTTAATTTTGTTCTTTGTATTTTTAATTTAGAGTTCTAGGTTTAATGGCGGCTGCATGAGTGCTAAAATGAAATAGTATGATTTAGGCTAGGCCTTAGGGTCTTTTTATAGTTGTAGGAAACTCATTTAGACCATTAGATCAACCCCAGAGTCAATCCGGACCATCAAAACACATACCGGGCTTCAAAAATGGGTTCTGGGCCAAACCAGGCCGACCAAGTCGACCTGTACAGGGGGGGTCGACTCTAGGGTCGACCTGGCCTGGGGAGGTCGACTCTAGGGTCGACTCGGTTCTGTCTGCCAGAAAGTCTGCTGAAACTTGTTTTGGCCTTATCTTGGTCATACGGACTCCGATTTTCGAAAACTCGGACTCTATTTCGCGTATTTTTTCGAGAGGAACGCAATGGTGAAGTCCATTTTACCTAATTCCTGATTCTTAAATTAATTATCCTTATTTTACTATCTTTTCCGTTACACACACCGTTACCGAACTAATTTTTCTTCTCTTCCAAATATTAATTAATTCTTCTTATGCATCACCATTATTTACCTATCTAAACATATTTTTATATATTTTATTTCATTTTTAATTATACCTTGATTTCTTGTTTTCACATGTTGTTAAAATTCGGGTTGTTACATGTATATTTAGGAAGGCAAACGTTATCATTTCAGAAATCAAAAAAGAAAGTTAAGAAAGAAAACTGATTTCACTTTTATGTCGAAAACTGGACCAGGGGGTCGGTGGCGATTCTTCTTTGGCAAAAAACTAATCAGGTGACCTGTGATATCATGTTTTTTTTTCCAATTTTGTTGTTTTATGCTTAGTACTGGATATTGGCATTAATGTATGACATGATACATAGTTAGATTTTTCATCCTTACAGGTGACTAGACAAGATGTTGAAGCATATAAAAACTCGGTGTGTGCGCAGTGTGTATGTATATTTGTATGAAAGTGTGTATGTATATTTATATGGAAGTGTATAGGTAATTGAGTGTATCGAGTAATCAGTCTATGGTGAGGAATGTATATGTGATTGACTGTATTATGTAGCAGTGAGTTGTATAATAATAAGGTCAGAAAGTTGTACTATTTCTAATATTGAAATAAAATATTTAATTGAATAAAATAATCATGAGTATTAAATTTTACGCAATAACATTTTATTCAATATAAATATTTATTTCTATATGAACTGTAATGTATAATCAAACAAAAATCATATTGTGATATTCAACAGTTACAACGGTGCATAACAGTTGTAATAGCTTTTACTACAACGGTGCAAAAAAGTTGTAATAGCTTTTATTACAACTGTGGAAAACAGTTGTAAAATATACATTTCGCAACGGTGCAAAAAAGTTGTAAAAGATTTTAGTCTATTACAACTTCTTCATAGACGACGGTTGTCCCACCGTTGTAAAAGGTCTTTTACAACTGTTTTCCACCGTTGTAATAGGGTCATTTTGTTGTAGTGTATGTGCATAATTGTATGTATTTTTTCTGCTTAACTGCATGCTTGTATGCACATATACAAGTATGCATGTTTTCTATGCCCATTTTGAATAGTTGCACCAGAAGATGCATTTATTTCACAAATCTGCATACATGTATGCATTTATGCTGCTGTTCGACGCAGAATTGTAATAAATGCATATATGGTATGCAAGTATGTGAAATATGTGCTTTGTTCTATGCATTTTACTGCATTTCGCTTTTTTTTGTATTTTTTGATTTTGACATGTTTATTGATTGTTTTTCCAACTGATTTTTTTCTCGTGTACTTCTTTTATTTTATTATGAATTTACATAATTTTTTATTTTTTTTCTTATTTTTTTGTCCTATTTTTGAAAAATAGGGACCTGATTTATAATAAGTTTATGACCGGATGTGAGCCTAATTTTGAAACTTAATAGGGACCTGTAAAAAACGCACCCTTCAAACTATCTACTTTAATAATAGATGTTTAAACCTATTAAATTACAACACCCAAATCTTATGCTTTTGCATATATATGAGATTTACAAGAAAGTGAATTAGACCATTATCAAAACTATACAACACCCAAAAATTTAGCTTTTATTACATTCATAACCAAAAACCAATATACATCAAATGATTGACTATTTCCACAGTTTACAAGAGATTTGGAGTATTTAATATTTTTTTTTTCATGCAAATCCAAACACCTTTAGGCATAACAATTCAAACCTACACTATCAAGATATAGAAAATAGTAAACTCATAAGATTTCTACTTATAATAATACAAGAAGAAGGATGGAGATGCTGTTAGAATTAGTTTCTGGATTGTTTCCATACGATTACCGTTTTCCCAACTTCCTCCTAAACCAGCATATACATATAAGAATACAATCAAAGTCTTATACATATACATATATATATATTCTAATTCCAGATTATTCTAAGAAAATAGATTAGAAGAGGTAGAGAAATATTTCAGAGAAGAAGAAGAATCCTAACATGTTTATTTTTCTAGAATTAAGCATAATAGTAGAGAAATGGAGTGGAGGTGTAGAAGAGAATGGAGATAGGGTTTAGGTGGAGAGACAAAGGGTTTATTTATAGTTGCTAGTGTACGTACGTGGACCATAGGATTAGTTATATAAAATCTGCATGGTTCGTTTGAGCAAAAACTATAAAAACGCCCAGCAAAACAAACCCTTTTCCCACCCTCGGCCTTTAGGACGATTGACTTCCTCCCTAGAAGGGCGGTTGACCCCCAGGTCGACCCCCTTAATGGGGAGTGGTAGAACCCTCTTAAGGGTCGAGCATTGGGAAATTACTTTCCTAACGATCAATTTTATTTGACATGTTAATTTTTCTGATTGATTCTTTCTGTTTTTTCTTTATTCCAGTCCCCTCTTAGATACCTATATGTACAAACAATTTTGAATTCCCAGGGAATATTCCATTATACCAAAAGTATATTATTTTACTCTAGATTTATATTCTTACAGTTTGAATTTCAAATCCTGTGTGTATAATTTATTTTATTCATAACTTTTTCCTATAGACTCCATTTTCGATAAATAAAATAAGATAACGGGTTGAATATCGCTAGGAATACAATGATATTATTTTCGTGGCTAAATCCTCAATTATCCAAAATTACTATTTTTAGCCCATTAATACTTTATTAATTTATTATTATTTATTATAAATTTGAATTCCTATGTCTACTTGGGGTATATTTTACGGGATGTTACATTCTCTCCCTCTTAAAAGAGATTTTGTCCCGAAATATTTTTGAAAAGGGGCAGAAAACATCACTCATTCTAATAAACATGTTATTCACCCAAGTTATTTATTAAACATCCATAAAAAATCCATACTTAATGTGACTATGCACCGTAGACTTGCTAAAGTGAGCCCAATCCTAGTGTAACATGTGTTGTTGTATGCATGCAAAACTCCCTAATATGGATATAATTTCTACATGAGTATTCGCTGCATTTGTGCTGCAAAAAATTCATGTCATCTAATCTAGCAACCACAATACAACCATAAAAGAAATTAGAGGAAATAATTACCCGTGAAAAGCTCTATATGATTTTTCCTCATCTTTTCTTTCGTTTCCCATGTGCTTTCCCCAGGATTATCTCCCATTGTACTTGGAAAAGGTTGATGGATTTGTTGCAAACCCTCTTGATTCTGTGCTCCACAATCCTTGCAATGGAACAGAGCACACTAGGATCCAACTCAAAGCTCCTTAAGTCCCCAATCTGATCAAGCTCGAGTCTAACGATAGAGTCATAAAGGCACTTCCTAAGGGGAGAAATGTGGAAAATGATATAGACTCCCAACAATGGCTTGGGAAGATCCACTTGATAACCTAGTTTCCCAATTTTATCAATAATCTTGAACGAACCAATAAATCTGGGAGCTAACTTCCTAGTTTTTCCAAAGCAGATAGGTTTTTTAAGAGGAGGAACTTTTTCGAAGATCAATTCGCCAATGCTAAACTCAAGTTCCTTCCTCGTTCTACCAACATAAGATTTCTACCAGTCTTGGGCTGCCTTCATCCTTTATCGTTTTAAAAAAATCTTCTCCATAGAGTCATGGATAAGGTCGGATGACTCGGATCTGATTAAAACCTTATCAGTAGTTTCCCACCAACAAGTAGGTGATCTGCATGGCCGCCCATACAATGCTTCATATCGGGTCATACCAATTGTCACTTGAAAATTATAATTGTACGATAACTCTACTAACGTTAAATGCTGCTCTCATGCTCCTCCAACGTCGATGATACAAGCTTCAAGAATTCGGTTGACTCTCTTTGCCTGACCGACGGTCTATGGGTGGTATGTGGTGCTCAAATTAAGCGTCATTCCCAAAGCTGCTTGTAGGTTCCTCCAAAACTCACTCGTAAACAGAGGGTCTTTATCACTTACTATTTTCATCGAAATTCCATGTAGATGCACTATTTCATTGATATATAATTAGGCCAACGAAGTTGCCGTTCTACTTTTCTTCACTAGGATAAAATGGGAAATCTTCGTCAAATGATCCACAATGACCCAAATGGCTTCATTTCTTTTCTGACTCCTGGGTAGCCCCTGCACAAAATCCATTGAGATATGTTCCCATTTCCAAGAGAGAACCTCTAAAGGTAACAACAACCCTTCGGGCCTACCTTGCTCTGCTTTAACTCTCTAACAAGTCAAATATTTTTCCATAAACTCAACAACATCCTTCTTCATACCATTCCAGTAAAAATTCCTCCTTATATCCTTAAACATTTTATCCTCCTCAGTGTGTATGGTCATCCTTGAACGATGATGGGTGCGGCTATTAATACCCCGTTAATTGCTCTTTACCCCCAACTAAATAGAAAGTAAAATGTGCATCCCATTATTTTCTCTTCCCACCCGTTTAATCCAAAAATTCCCTTTAGTACATTTCCATCCTTACTATTTTTTTTAGCATGCAATTTGTCTCCAATGCTCTCACTCTCTTCCAAATTTTGATTGAATTAATCAACATTTGTAGACGTCTTCATTAGTTGAAATAAATCGACGCGCAACGCTAATGTATGTTAGTTTAATTTTTTAACCATTGTTTTATTTTTTATTTTTGAACATTATTTGTAATTTCTATCTTTATTTTTTTCTAAATCATGTAAGATGTTGATTTTAAATTTTAAATTATAATTTTCTATTTAGCCTAGAACACTCATATATGTATATGACTGATATTATTGTTTTTTAATCATTATGCAACATTAGACAAATTATCTAATCCGATGTTAAAGGGTAAACCCAGAAATAAAATTCTAAAATTTTAATCGGGGGGTGAATAGCAAACAATAGGGTGCGAATAGCCGAACCCAGCGATGATACTCCTCTAAAACCTATTGTAACAACCCGGAAAACCATAACCAATTTAAAAAATTTATTTTGGCAATTTTAATGAATTTTGAATATTTAAAATGATTTATTTTAAATAATAACGACTAGAAATTTATTTCGAATAGAATTAGAACATAAAAATTTACTAAAATCAAAATTAGAATATAAATATTTATTTTAATTATAAAAGGAATTGGAAATGGCGCGGTAGTTTGAAAATTCGATTTCAAATTTCAAATGAATGTACAGGATTCAAAATAAACCAGATTTTACTGAAACTAGAAATATTTGAATCTGTTTGAAAATATCTTTCCAAGAATGTGAAAAATCCTGATTTCATAGCGGGAATAAAAAGTTATGTCCAGTTGGAAATTCAGAATAGTCGCTATGGAATTTATATAATATATAGCCCTTAAAAATAGCGATTTTGCAAACAACCTCTGTTTTCGATGAGACCACTTTTGTTTGATCCAGAATGTCAAATAATTTCTAGATTCCAATTTTCATAATTTTTGGAATCAATATGTGAGCATGGCGGATTTAAACGTGTTTGGTAATTTTAGTTTGAATTTAATCGACTGGAAAATGACCGTTTTTCAAATGGTCTCCAAATTTGACAAAATTGGTTTTGTTAGGACCGTATCGTCAAAACATAGCCAGATTTATGTTTCTAGAATTTTTGGAGTCCGTATGTGGCCTCGGTAAATTAAAATGTTCGTTTGAATTTAAAATATAATGATTTATATTTTAAATTTAGCGGAAACTGAATGTAACAGCCGAATTGGGTTACGAAACATATCCCATTGTGTTCGAAATGGGGGTAATTAGTTAGGGGTAACATTCGTTGGGCTCGATTCAGAGGTCGAAAGAAAAACTTACTTTTTGGAAAATTATATATATATATATATATATATATATATATATATATATAAGGCAGGTTCAATGGCACCCTAAATAGTGAGCACCCCTTTAGCCTCCCACTTTTCCACCACTCATTTCCCACTAACTACCCTTCTCTCTCCTTCCACTAACTCTCTCACTTCCCACTCACATTTTTTAATATAAATGAGAGGTGGAAAACAGGGGTGCTATTGGGGTGCTCCATTTTTGGGGTTCTCTTGAACGCTTGCCTATATATATATATATATATATATATATATATATATATATATATATATATATCATTACTCCTCCCCCCCCCCCTCCGCGGTTATCTTCCATTTCAGAAATCAAATAAAAAAACGAAAATCGCCCCCTCCAAATCGATCTGACGCAGTCGCCACCCCCTCCTTGGCTCCACCGCCCCCCAGCGCCGCTCGACCCCCCCAATCCCATCCGATCCTCTTCCTCCCTCTCCAGTCCCTGTTCGACGTCCCCAAGCCCCCCTGCCCAAACCCTAGCCAAAACCCACCCCCAAGACAGCCGCCGCTCTTGAAGGTCGCCGCCAGTGCCGCGCTCCACCGCACCGGCCACCACAGCCCTCAGCACCCCCGTCTTCAACAATGATCCGATTTTTAAATAAGAAGAAAGTGAGTTTTGCTTACTTTTTCTTATATGCTATTTTCTTAATTAAAGTTAGGATTATTTTTATGACTCAAAGTTAAAAATGATTTTTATTATGTGATTAACAATGTAAAAATGTGTTCTTTTTATATGAAATACATTGGAATAAAAATGAGATTTTTATTTAAATAACCTCCAAATAAAAATCTGATTTTTACATGTATGGTTTTGAAATAAAAATCCTAATTTTATATTTATGGTTTTGAAATAAAAATCTGATTTTTACATGTATGGTTTTGAAATAAAAATCTGATTTTTACATGTATGGTTTTGAAATATGGTTTTGAAATAAAAATCCGATTTTTACATGTATAGTTTTGAAATAAAAATATGATTTTTATTATATGAGTAATGATATAAAAATTGGATTTTTATATATGAAGTAGCGGTATAAAAATATGATTTTTATATATATGACATTGAAATAAAAATGTGACTTTTAAAGATAAATAGCGTTGATTAAAAATGCGATTTTTAAACATATGAGCATCATAATAAAAATGTGATTTTTACTATGAACAGCGGGAAAAAGGTTGCCTTGGAATTTCGGGCAAACCCAAGCTATTCAGAAATAAAAATGGTGGAGTGGATCCCAAATGTGAGAACTTCTCACTTTAATTTATTTTCTAGTTAAATATATATACTAGGATGTAGACGGTGCTTAGTAGCACCCAACACCTTTGTTTGAGACCATGTTTGTTTGGTTGATTGGATTATTAGTTTGAATTTGGTTTGGGAAATGAAATAGATTGATTAGAATTTGGTTTGTACATAGCGCGAGCCATTATTAGGCGAGGGATAAGGCTAGACCTTATTCCGGTTCTAGTATCGCGCCGTTATGCTTCCGAAATTTTCTAAAAATATTAGAACAATAAAAATATCATTTTTATTGTATAAATGAACTGTATAAAATAGTCATGAGATGAAATAAATATTTTATAGTTAAAAATATAATTTTTAACGTGTATATAAATAAAATAAATATTCATTTACAAATCAAATGATTTGTTTATGTACACACATTTGACTGATATTGATTGGGACAAGATATTTTACACATCGCCCAACTACACAAATAATAATCAGTGTTTGTTGTTTGAAAACCCCAAACGGGTATTGGGATGATATTGGACATACACTAATCCCAATATTTAGTTGTATGTCAATCGATGGGTTGACAGACTGGTGTAAGCGTTAATTATTTATATTTAACGCTTATGCAGTTGTGTAATGCACTCTGCATGATGGTTGACTATGTTTGATTATTGTTGTGTACATGTGTGTGAAATCCATATAAATAAAATTATATGGCAATTGACTGTGTATGATTCCAATTCGGAAAGAATGAATATTTTAAACTAAAAAATAATTTGAAATGACGAGTAATAAATATTTTAAAATAACTAATATTTTAAAATAATATTCTGTGATGGATCAAAATATGATTTTGATGTCCGATTTGGGATGGACCCGAAAATATTTAAATATATAAAGCCGTGTTGATTAAATTAACGTCATTTTGACGTGAACGATATTTATATCAATTTTATTCATCTAACCCGATTTGCAGTGAAATGCGATTTGGAATAAAATATTTATATCAATTCCAATTCGGGCGACTACAGTTTCCAGTTTATTAACAATTAATTGGAATAAAATGGAATGTGATTTAGGTTTATTGTGAACATTGTTTGAAACGACATCGTTCTTTAACCTGATTTGCGGTGAAATGTGATTTGGAATTTATAAATTATTTTATTAAGATTTAATGGAAATTTTCCAAAGTAAAGTTTTCCAATTTAATATATTAAATTGAAATTGAATGGAATTCGATTTGATAATGATCGAAGTGAACTTTTGTTGAGGAAGACTGTTAATATATATGGAATTTAAAAGGCTTTGTCGTTATTCCATTTATATTATTAATAGGATACGGAAATTGATATCGATTATATATTGATCTGTTTTCCGTGAAGATTCTATAATTAATGGAATGTGATTTGGGTTTATCGTGAATTTTGTTTTAAATGACATTAGTTCTTTAACCCAGTTAAAGACAAGATTACAAGTCTAACATTGTATTTCGAACTGTATGGTTGATCTTTGCTAAATATATATCTGTTCGGTGGCGGAGAATTTATTCTCTCGCTTAACTCCCTTCTCTAAGATGTACGAGCTTAGAGGTTATATATCAACAGAAATCAATAGTACGGTTTAGATTGTCGATGCGGCATGTTTGTATTTCCAAAGTTAAATAATCATTAATATTGATTTTTAGGAAGATTAAAACTAAGTGGAGTTTTAATGAATCTTTAATTAGATTGAAATATGAATTGGTAATTTAAATTATCAAATTTGGGGAAATGATCGAGAATGGAGTATCACCAATTTTGCTCCTAGCGATAGTTAAATCTTTAATTAGATTTGAACGTGAAATGGTAATTAAATTTACCGATAACACCGTGGTGTTAGATATGGAGTATTACCAGTTTTGCTCCATGGGATGAAAAGGTTGGGATTGGGAAATTAAACAAATGATAACTTTGGTAAGGTGCGTTAATCCCTACTAGTTTGGAAAACCTTAATATGGTTTGAATTGATATCCAAAGGAAGATTAAAGGATAAATTTAAAGAATTTATCTTTGATAAAATTAATGGGAACCTTTCCCAAAGGATATGAATATTTAAATAAAAGAATATTAAGAATTGGAATGAGGCGTATGTTGTGTTTTTATAGCACTTATTTATTATATACGTGAGTTATTTGGAAAGGCCGAGTTTATACCCATTCTCAATAACTGATTCGACGATAAGTCGAAGATGAAGACGGTGGTTGAAGACCGTAGGTCTTCACATCGTTTGGATGATTACTGATGTCTTGATTGGGTTGTACACCCAAAACAAGGTAATAAGTGGTGATTGTCCAGACGTACTTGGAGATCGACCGGATATGCGATGACCCCTCTCCTGTATTGGACACGGGACGAGGAATAAGGTGCCTCCGGTTTTGTTCAGACCCAGAACGAACTATTAAATGAATGTGTGTTTGACATTGGATTTTATTCTGTGTTGATTGATCTCTTTTAAATATATATCTATTTGGTAGCGGAGAATTTATTCTCTTGCTTAACACCCTTCTCTGAGACGTACGAGCTCAGAAGTTATACATCAACAGACATCAGTTGCATGGCGTGAATTGTCAGTGTGGCATGATGAGTTGCAAAGGATCAAGGTTTCTGTTGAAAAGCAGAGTCTTGTGGTTGATGATCAAAGCACGACTTTAATATAGTATAGCTTTGTATACAGCGTTAATTCGTGAGCCTCACACCTCGGCATGAGTCAAAAACGGGATAAGGGACTCAAGGAGGACGTGATGTTTCTTTCTAGCTATGGGTAGTGTCATGGTATGGAGCCTAGACATTTATTTATTTTTACCTATGTGGATGATGGATTGCGAGGTGCCTCGGTTATATCGATTACTACTAAGCTGATGGATACTGAGTTATCTGGCTCATTTACGTCCCATAGGGAGGGGAAATGTGTGTTCAGGAATAATTAATCCTCAGACATACGGGAGGACCGGCCTTAGAGGATCCGGGGGTCTTCTGCGGGAGATCCTGAGGCATTTGCTAGAGTGTCTCGAAGCCGGTGAGGAGTACATCCCTTTCCTCGACTCATGACGGAAATCCAATTTTCAATATGTGACATTCGGTTTTATTTGTAGGGCCTAGTATGGCGACATAGTGGGATGGTGCACTATGCCGTTTATGATTAATACATTTATATTTGAAGTTGTTTTATACACTATGCACTTATAATAGTATCAAATGATTTGTTTTAAACGTACCAAGCATGTTTGGCTATTATAAGGGAAAAACCCTATCCTCCGGCTTGCGTTGCATTGTGTGATGGGACCTGGGTCTTATAATAGCTTCATTTTTCCAAAAATCTTTGTGCTGTTTGTTTGATGCACAGGTATTCTTGGGAGGAAACCTATTCCGTGTTATACGACGTGGTCCCTTGATTTACTCCATTTTAAAGTAAAGTTTTAAATAACTGTTTTAGTTCTCACACCAGTCACATGACTGACCTGAAGTTTATTGTTTTAACCTAAACTCTGGGTGCCCCTATTTTCCACACGGGCAGCTAGTAGTTTTGGTTTTGCAGATTCATATTCACAGGATCCTGGTTTACAGCTGAAACGATATTCGGAAAGCTCTGTATCCATTTATCTCTTTCAGTTGTGTTTTTTGTATTATATTCCACTGCATTGTAATTTGTAAATCTCTGTCATTTATCAAATGTATTTTATTTGTTCATACTCTATATATTCTTGTACTCTGATGTAAATTGTTGTAATAGCAATAAAATGTTCTTCTGTTTGTGTTCTGATTTTTCGTGTTCACAGACAATCCGTTCTTTCTCTTCTCTTTGGAGAGCGGGGATGTTCGGGTCGCTATAGTTTGGTATCAGAGCTTTGGTTTACCAAGCTCGAGAACAAGACACATTTGAACCAAATGAAAGAATTCATTAGATATTGGATTAGTAATGTCCAATAAGAATGACCCGTTAGAGATAGGATCAGTAATATCCTAGAATGGATCTGAAGAGTGTTATTTTTAAAATAAAAATGAAAACCAATTTTGTTTTAAAAATTTAATCTAATTATACGTATTTGAGTATATTATTTTATTTTATTTTTGACAATCGAGTATATGAGATTTTGCATATGCGCGTCATGAACATATATTCGAAGTTTTAATATACTGGATAGATATAGAATCACACTCTAGTCGCCCGAAGATGATTCTGATAATTGATATATCATCATCAGATTTTTATGTTCGAGTTTCGAAAGTGGGATTTCTATATATTTCCAATTGGTTGGTGTGAGAACCAAAACTAGATAGGATTTATTATTGTGATTTGACACACAAAATATGGTTTTTATGTATATTTTGAAAATTATATGTTTGAAAAGCTAATCAACTAATTAATTGCTGGTTGTGTTGTATGATTATTTGTTAACTAATAAAACCAATACATGAATGAAAGGTAAATTTAGCCAGATTATATCGAATGTTGAATTTTTTGGAAATCGCATACATGTACATATATATGTATTGAATAGGTCATAGCAAGGAGGCTAGAGAAGTGGAATAAAATTGTATGCCCGACAAATAGGTACATGTTTACTAATTTATTGGGTTTGGATGATTTTATGAGTCGATTGGCTAGCCGCTTGGCTTTTTCTTTTTCTTTTGGATTGGTGAGGGCCCTGCGTGGCTAGTTAAGGTTTTAAATGTCTCCCTTTACAAAGGAGGTTATGGCAAAAAATTTCAAAAATTTAGGGTGTTAGCCAAATTTTTGAAGAATTGGAAAATTATTGGAAATTGAAAAGTTGAAGAACGAAAGCCAAACTGGAAGTTGAGTTGGTTAGATAAACAACTTTCAGCTCCGTTCCTTTTCGAGGATGAAAAAGTTTTAAGTGGGGGAGATTGTAACAACCTGAAAAATCAGAACCAATTTAAATTTTTTATTTTGGCAATTTTAATGAATTCTGAATATTTAAAATGATTTATTTTAAATAATAACGACTAGAAATTTATTTTTAATAGAATTAGAACGTATAAATTTATTTAAATCTAAGTTAGAATATAAATATTTATTTTAATTAAAAAGGAATTGGAAATAGTGCGGTAGTTTGAAAATTCGATTTTTCAAATTTCAAATGAATGTATAGTGAAACCAAAAATATTTGAATCTGTTTGAAAATATCTTTCCAATGAATGTGAAAAATCCAGATTGCATAGCGGGAATAAAAAGTTATGTCCAGTTGAAAATTCAGAATAGTCGCTATGGAATTTATATAATATATAACCGTTAAAAATAGCGATTTTGCAAATGACCTCCGTTTTCGATGAGACCACTTTTATTGGATCCGGAATGACAAATTATTGCTAGATTCCAATTTTCATAATTTTTGGAATCAATATGTGAGCGTGGCGGATTTAAACGTGTTTGGTAGTTTTAGTTTGAATTTAATCGACTGGAAAATGATCGTTTTTCAAACGGTCTCCAAATTCGACGAAATTAGTTTTGTTAAGATCGTATCGTCAAAACATAGCCAGATTTATTTTTCTGGAATTTTTGGAGTCCGTATGTGGCCCCGGTAAATTAAAATGTTTGTTTGAATTTAAAATATAATGATTTATATTTTAAATTTAGCGGAAACTGAACGTAACAGCTGAATTTGGTTACGAAACATATCTCATTGTGTTCGGAATAGGGGTAATTGGTTAGGGGCGATAGTTGTTGGGCTCGATTCAGAGGTTGAAAGAAAAACTTACTTTTTGAAAAATAATAATATATATATATATATTACTCCTTCACTCCCCCCCATCCCGTTATCTTCCAATTCAGAAATCAAATAAAAAAACGAAAATCGCAACCCTCCCAGATCGATCTGACCAAGTCGCCACCCCCTCCTTCGCGCCGCGGAGCCCCACCGCTGACCACCCCACCGCCGTTCGACCCCCCCGCACCCCAAGTCCCCTCCGATCCTCTTCCTCCCTCTCCAGTCCCTGTTCGACGTCCCCAAGCCCCCCACAGCCCAAAACCCACCCCCAAGACAGCCGCCGCTCCTGAAGGCCGCCGCCAGTGCCCCGCTCCACGGCGCCGGCCACCACAGCCCTCAGCACCCCCATCTTCAACAAAGATCCGATTTTTAAACAAGAAGAAAGTGAGTTTTGTTTACTTTTTCTTATATGCTATTTGTTTAATTAAAGTTAGGATTATTTTTATGATACAAAGTTAAAAATGATTTTTATTATATGATTAACAATATAAAAATGCGTTCTTTTTATATGAAATACATTGGAATAAAAATGAGATTTTTATATAAATAACCTCGAAATAAAAATCTGATTTTTACATGTATGGTTTTGAAATAAAAATCTGACTTTTGCATGTATGGTTTTGAAATAAAAAACCGATTTTTACATGTATGGTTTTGAAATAAAAATTTGATTTTTACATGTATGGTTTTGAAATAAAAATCTGATTTTTACATGTATGGTTTTGAAATAAAAAAATGACTTTTATTGTATGAGTTACGTTATAAAAATTGGATTTTTTATATATGAAGTAGCGGTATAAAAATATGATTTTTATATATATGACATTGAAATAAAAATGTGATTTTTAAAGATTAATAGCATTGATTAAAAATGCGATTTTTAAATATATGAGCATCATAATAAAAATGTAATTTTTTGCTATGAATAGCGGGAAAAAGGTTGCGTTGGAATTTCGGGCAAACCCAAGCTATTCAGAAATTCAGAAATAAAAATGGAGTGGATCCCAAATGTGAGAACTTCTCACTTTAATTTATTTTCTAGTTAAATATATATACTAGGATGTAGACGGTGCTTAGTAGCACCGAACACCTTTGTTTGAGACCATGTTTGTTTGGTTGACTGGATTATTAGTTTGAATTTGGTTTGGGAAATGAAATAGATTGAATATAATTTGGTTTGTACATAGCACGAGCCATTATTAGGCGAGGGATAAGGCTAGACTTTATTCCGGTTCTAGTATCGCGCCGTTATGCTGCCGAAATTTTCTAAAAATATTAGAACAATAAAAATATCATTTTTATTGTATAAATGAACTGTATAAAATAGTCATGAGATGAAATAAATATTTTATAGTTAAAAATATAATTTTTAACGTGTATATGAATAAAATAAATATTCATTTACCAATCGAATGATTTGTTTATGTACACACATTTGAATGATATTGATTGGGACGAGATATTTTACACATCGCCCAACTGCACAAATAATAATCAGTGTTTGTTGTTTGAAAACCCCACACTGATATTGGGATGATATTGGACATACACTAATCTCAATATTTAGTTGTATGTCAATCGATGGGTTGATAGACTGGTGCAAGCGTTAATTATTTATATTTAATGCTTATGCAGTTGTGTAATGCACTCTGGATGATGGTTGGCTGTGTTTGATTATTTTTGTGCACATGTGTGTATGAAATCCATATAAATAAAATTATATGGAAATTGATTGTGTCGGATTCCAATTCGGAAAGAACGAATATTTTAAATTAAAGAATATTTTGAAATGACGAGTAATAAATATTTTAAAATAATATTCAGTAATGGTGAAAATATAATTTTGATGTCCAATTTGGGACGGACACGAAAATATTTAAATATATAAAGCCGTGTTGATTAAATTAACGTCATTTTGACGTGAACGATATTTATATCGATTTTATTCATTTTTATAATGAATATCGAAAAGGAAGTGATTTCAAAATCTAATGTTTTGAAAATATTATCACTTATATATTAATGATACGGAATATTCAGTTTTGATTTAAAATTGAATATGAAGTTGAAATCGTTTTGAAAATGAATTTAAAACGATTTATAAAATAGGTTTTAATTGGAAATCGACAAAATATATAATATATATATTTAATGGCCCGATAGAACGCGCCACGCCACGGCAGTTCGCGAATTTCGACCACTGACTTCGAATTGACTTTACGGGAGATCCGACCGTTGGATTCTCCTAAAACCGGAACCGTTAGGTTCGTATCGAAAAGAGCTTTCCAAAGGAAATAAGAGATTTGAAATCTAACGGTTGGATTTTGAATTATATCCAAATCAAAATTGGAAAAGGTCGCTGTAAGTGCAGTTCGATGACCGTTTATGGAAATCGACTGTACGGGCCTTGATAAAATTATTAAAAATATTAATAATTTATGTAAAATCATAATGAATGATTTGGAAAGAATTTGGATGAAAAATTCCATGTTTGTAAAGATAAAAATATATTTTTATCCAAATGAACTAGTTGTGAACTAGAATTATAATCCAATATTTTTAAATAAATAAATTGGATTTGAAATGGTTTTAAAAATAAGCAGAATTTTCAATATATGAATTGGAATGAATTAAATCGAAATTATCTTCGGAATATTTCGATATTGAATTCCGTGATTATACTAATATTGTGGAGGAATTTGGAAGATATATATATCGCTATTCCCAATACGATATTTGTTGATTTCAGAATTTAATATTGAATATAAGCCGATATAATTTCCATTCAGAGCCTTGTATTTAATATTGAATTGGATTTTGGGTTTGTCGGGAATGGTGTCTTCATTAACACTATTCTTAAACCCCGTGTGAAAAGAATAAATCTTTTAATCAAGATTATTAGAGTTTCCAGTTAATTAACATTTAATTGGAATAAAACGGAATGTGATTTAGGTTTATTGTGAACGGTGTTTTAAACGACATTTGTTCTTTAACCCGATTTGCAGTGAAATGTGGTCTGGAACTTATAAATCTTTTTATTAAGATTTAATGGAAATTTTCCAAAGTAAAGTTTTCCAAATTGAATGAAATTCGATTTGATAATAATCGAAGTGAACTTCTGTGGAGGAAGACTGTTAATATATATGGAATTTAAAAGGCTTTGTCGTTATTCCATTTATATTATTAGTCGGATACGGAAATTGATATCGATTATATATTGATCTGTTTTCCGTGAAGATTCCATAATTAATGGAATGTGATTTGGGTTTATCGTGAATTGTGTTTTAAATGACATTAGTTCTTTAACCTAGTTAAAGGCAAGATTACATGTCTAACATTGTATTTCGAACTGTATGGTTGATCTCTACTAAATATATATCTGTTTGGTGGCGGAGAATTTATTCTCTTGCTTAACACCCTTCTCTAAGACGTACGATCTTAGAGATTATATATCAGCAGAAATCAATAGTATGGTTTAGATTGTCGATGCGGCATGTTTGTGTTTCCAAAGTTAAATAATCACTAGTATTGATTTTTAGGAAGATTAAAACTAAGTGGAGTTTTAATGAATCTTTAATTAGATTGAAATACGAATTGACAATTTAAATTATCAAATTTGGGAAATGATCGAGAATGGAGTATCACCAGTTTTGCTCCTAGCGATAGTTAAATCTTTAAGTAGATTTGAACGTGAAATGGTAATTAAATTTACTGATAACACCGTGGTGTTAGATATGGAGTATTACCAGTTTTTCTCCATGGGATGAATAGGCTGGGATTGGGAAATTAAACAAATGATTACTTCGGTAAGGTGCGTTTATCCCGACTAGTTTGGAAAACCTTAATATGGTTTGAATTGATATCCAAAAGAAGATTAAAGAATAAATTTAAAGATTTTATCTTTGATAAAATTAATGGGAACCTTTCCCAAAGGATATGAATATTTAAATAAAAGAATATTCAGAATTGGAATGAAGCGTATGTTGTGTTTTTATAGCAATTGTTTATTATATACGCGAGTTATTCGGAAAAGCTGGGTTTATACCCATTCTGAATAACTGATTCGACGAAAAGTGGAAGATGAAGATGGTGGTTGAAGACCAGAGGTCTTCACATCGTTTGGATGATTACTGATGTCTTTTTTGGGTTGTACACCCAAGACAAGGTAATAAGTGGTGATCGTCCAGACATACTTGGAGATCGATCAGATATGCAAGGACCACTCTCCTGTATTGGACACGGGACGAGGAATAAGGTGCCTCCGGTTTCGTTCAGATTTAGAACGTACTATTACATGGATGTGTGTTTGACATTGGATTTTATTCTGTGTTGATTGATCTCTATTAAAGATATAGCTATTTGGTGGCGGAGAATTTATTCTCTTGTTTAACACCCTTCTCTGAGACGTACGAGCTTTGAGGTTATATATCGATAAACATCAGTTGCATGGCGTGAATTGTCAGTGTGGCATGATGAGATGCAAAGGATTAAGGCTTCTATTGAAAAGCAGAGTCTTATGGTTGATGATCAAAGCACAGCTTTAATATAGCATAGCTTTGTGTATAGCGTTAATTCGTGATCCTCACACCTCGGTATGAGTCAAAAAAGGGATAAGGGACCCAAGGATGACTTGACACTTCTTTCTAGCTATGGGTGGTGTTATGGTATGGAGCCCGGACATTTATTTATTTTTACTATGTGGATGATGGATTGCGAGGCACCTCGGATATATCGGTTACTACGAAGCCGATGGATATTGAGTCATCTGGCTCGTTTACACCCCATAGGGCGGGGAAACGTGTGTTCAGAAATAATTAATCATCAAACGTAAGGGAGGACCGGCCTTGGAGGATCCAGGGGTCTTCTGCGGGAGATCCTGAGGCATTTGCTAGAGTGTCTCGAAGCCGGTGAGGAGTGCATCCCTTGCCTCGACTCATGACGGAAATCCAATTTCCAATACATGACATTCGGTTTTATTTATAGAGCCTAGTATGGAGACATAGTGGGATGGGGCATTACGCCGTCTATGATTGATACATTTATATTTGAAGTTGTTTTATACACTATGCACTTACAATAGTATCAAATGATTTGTTTTAAACGTACCAACCATGTTTGACTATTATAAGGGAAAACCCTATCCTTCGGCTTGCGTTGCATTTTGTGATGGTACCTGGGTCTTATAATAGCTTCATTTTTCCAAAAAGCATTGCGCTATTTGTTTTATGCACGGGTATTCTTGGGAGGAAACACGTTCCGTGTTATACGACATGGTCCCTTGATTTACCCCATTTTAAAGTAAAGTTTTAAATAACTGTTTTAGTTCTCACACCATTCACACGACTGACCTGGAGTTTATTATTTTAACCTAAACTCTGGGTGACCCTATTTTCCATACAGGCAGCTAGTAGTTTTGGTTTTGCAGATTTATATTCACAGGATCCTGGTTTACAGCTGGAACGATATTCGGAAAGCTCTGCATTCGTTTATCTCTTTTAGTTGTGTTTTTTGTATTATTTTCCACTGCATTGTAATTTGTAAATCTCTGTCATTTATCAAATGTATTTTATTTGTTCATACTTTGTATATTCTTGTACTCTGATGTAAATTATTGTAATAGCAATGAAATTTCCTTCTGTTTGTGTTCTGATTTGTCGTGTTCTCAGGCAATCCGTTCTTTCTCTTCTATTCGAAGACCAGGGAAATTCGGGTGGTTATAGTGTTCTCAGACAATCCATTCTTTCTCTTCTCTTCGGAGACTGGGGAAGTTCAGATCGTTATACCTATTCTCTCAAATTCCCATTCTTAAGGACATAAAGTCGGTTGTCCCTTCTCAAACCCCTATCTCTATCAACAAATACCTATAAGAATGAGGAAAGTGCTTTCCTCTAGCAATCCTTTCCCTCAACTTTATCCTCTCCTCATTGTGACCTTTCCCATGCTTAGTTCTATTTACTAAAGCTGGTCTCAATTTCAAAACTCCAAGAAATCTTTGAGATGATACAAACGATGGTTGTGAAGGAACTAGGTCAGCCCGCAGTGGAAGAAATGAGTAAATCAGGTTTTTTTAGCCATTTTAGATCTTTAATTGGGCTTATGAAGCCTAAATGTATTTAGACCTTATCTAATTTTTCTTTGAAATAAAATTAAAATTTTATTTAATTTAGATAAATTAAATTAAGAATTGCATAGCGTACCAAATACACTAAACATTTAATTATAAGAACTAGTGTGTGTGTGTGTGTGTGCGTGTGTGTATATATATAGAAAAAGCCTTACATTTATATATATGCAAGAAAGCCTTATGTTTCTTTCCCTAAAGAAGTAATTAATCGAGTACTTAATTACACTAAATGGAGAGAGAACCCTTTTATTTTCTCTCTTTAATTTGCATTGATTGATTGATTAATGCTATTAATCAAATTATTCATGGCATAAATTCATACTATATTAGTATGAAGGTAAGTGTAATCAGAATGGATATCACATATGTAACGAAAATAAATAAAGGGTATAATTGGACACTTAAATGAAACTTAATTTGTGGTATTATAAAGGATGTATCAAATACATCCATTTGTTTGAATATATAAAGGGGATTGTTAAAGGGACTCCACATTTGGTTAAGGGGAGGAACAATTTTTATTTATTGTATAATTGTTATGGGGAGGATGAAATAAATTAACCTCCCCTTAAACATATAAATTAAAATTCCAATATTAACCCCCTATGATCCTCATTAATATAAACTATAAAGCCTAAACCTTAATTAATGGTTACAATTTAATGTTGCACATAAAATAAACAATGGATATAGTTAATGTAATAGAGAGAGAAGAAAATTTCATGGGTTATCAAAAGGCGTCGAATTAGGTAATTAATCATAATTTCATATTGGAATTGGTATGATTAATTTTAAATGCAAAAACTAATATTTTGTTCTAATTTGTTGTATCGAATTTTCGTAAGGCAAATTCTATTCATACACCGAAAATTACTTTATGTATACCACTATTTTGCTAAAAATATATATACTACTAAATTACCCTTCTTTTTTATTGCTTTTTTTTTTACTTTTTTTAATGATAACCCATCAAACTAAAAGATTGTAATTAATGATATTTGATTAAATCTATGTAAAATAATTTGAACAACATAATGTATGTTTAAACATGAAACCTAAAATTTGAATTACGATAACTTTTACAAGTAAGTGATAATTTAGAGTTATTTAATTTAAAAGCAGGGTCTCTTTTGCTGAAATTAAGAATTTTTTGTAGCATAATAAATTGTATACCGTACACTCAAAAAAAATTAAAATCCATTTTACCAAATTTAAACTTTATTTAGTGCTATAGGTTTCCTATTTTATGTAAATAACTTTAAAAATTTAGAGAGGGAAGAGGAAGAAAAAAAATAAGGCTAGTATTGTATAAAAAAAAGGCGTACGAAAAGTAATTTTTAGTGTATAATAGTTTATTTTATTTTATGGTGTATGTAAAGATTTTATTGATGTATGAATAGAATTATCCTTTTTGTAATTGAGATGTTTTGTAATTTGCACGTTTGTTAGTTGAGCTGAATTTAGTAAGGGCAAGTTCTATTTATACACCGAAAATAACTTAAGATACACCATTATTTTTCTATATAATTTTATTACTAAACTACCCTTTTCTCATAATTGCCTTTTTAAAACTTTTGCATATAAATAGTCAAATTATTCTTAAAAGTATTGAAACTCTAGGCAAAATAAATATTTTAATGAGGTTAATGAATTATTTAATCATGAAATCTAAAATTTGAATTAAGAAAACAATCAGAAATAATGGTCAAATTTAGAAATGTTGATTTATTTTGTAAAATTAGAATAATTTTGTTGAAATTATTTTTTTTTTTCAAATTTTTTATATAAGCTACAATATTACTACAAGAAATAAATTTTATTTTGTTAAATTTTACTCAATTTGATGCAAAGAATTTCTAATTTTAGGTAATTGTGTTTTAAGTTTGAAAGATGAAAGGAAAAGAAGATGAGAACATGGATAATTTAGTAAAAGAAATGGTGTATGTAAAGTAATATATGGTGTATAATATTTTATTATGATTTTTTGTATATGTTTAGCAATTTTTGGTGTATAAATAGAATTAGCCTTTAGTAAGTTAGTGTTCAACATAAGTGACAAATCAAGGGTAGTTAGGTCTTTTTTTTTCTTTTTTTTAAATAAATCAGACCCCCCTTAACAAAAAAATATTAAGTTGGAGTTCTCTTAAAATTATCCCCCCTTAACCAAATTTGGAGTCCCTTTAACAATCCCCTATATAAATAGTGCTGAGATATGGTTTTTTTTTAATATATATATATGTGTGTGTGTGTATAGCAAATATGTTCACTCCTTAACTGTGTGACATAATAGTTAATAATATGCAAGTATAGTTAATTAATAACTTTGTACATATGAATAGATTAGAATCAATTCACAAGCAATCAAATATGGAACAATGAGGAAAGAAATAAAATATATCAAAGACGATTGATTCATTTTTCCTCTTTAACAAACTTAACAAATACAACATTGAATTAGCATTAACGAATCATTATGACATAAAAATAAGAACATCCAACAATAATTGATACACATATATTATTGTCTCATTTTGAATTGTTTGTAAAAATAAAGCAATCAAAATATAATTCGAAATATGAGTATTAAATAATACATGTACACATATACAAATATGAACATTAAATTATGTAATTATGTATATTTAAAGGTTAAAGCAAAACCTCTTAATTGATTCAAAATAAACTTGTACATTATAAATTAAAAAAATTCAAAAGTAATTGACCACTTTTGTAAACTTAGGTTGATAAAAAATTTCAAAAGTAATTGATCACTTTTGTAAACTTAGGTTGATAAATAAAATATACATACGCACAACTAAATTAACATATTTAACCTGCATATTTTTTTTTCATGAAATAAAGGTGAAACATAATAAACTAAGCAATATATTAGCAAACATTTAAATAAGGATATTTGAGATATCAAACAGAGTAAGAAATTTAAAATTAATTACAATCAATTTATCATCAAAACATACTTTAATCTAATGTAAGTTTCTGTTGCATTAAAGATGCAAATATTAAGAATGTACAAACTATCAAATCAAAAATATATAGTTTGATTTAAGTGCTTAAAACATAGAACAATTGTTAAAAAATTATATTAGTTATATACAAATCATTGTTTTGATTTATTAAAATAAAACAAAATATTTAATATGAGCATACAAAATTTTAGATCTAAAAATTATGCTTCAATTCGAAAGTTTAAAGCATAGATCTATGATCAAAACATAAATCATGCGTACAAAAATTGGAAATTGGAAATTAGATAGCGAGGTTGATATAAAATCTGATGGTACACATTTTTATTTCAAATTTTCAAATGAAATGGATAGGGAAAAAATACTTAAATCTGATCCGATTTTTATTAGAGGTCGAATGTTTATAATTACCTGCTGGGATCCTTCCATTAAAAATTCCCAAGCACAGATAAGGAAAGCGCCGGTGCGGGTTCATTTCTATAGAATTCCAAGCATACTTTGGACACTCGTTGGGATTAACTGGCTTGCTTGTCATGTTGGGAAGCTTATATGATTTGATAACAGTACTGAAAGATTGCAAAGATATCGATACGCTAAAGCTTTGATTGAAATTTCAACAGAATTTGAATTACCTGATAAAATAGAGGTTGAAGACCTAGGTGATAATTGTCCTTTTGTTAAGTTAACTTATGATTGGAGACCTCGGATTTGTACATTTTGCAAAGTTTTCGGCCATGACACTAGTAAATGTGAACACAATCCCAAGGCTATAAAGGATAATGATGTGCAGGAACAGGTTGCCAAACATGTTAAGCATCATGCTCCTATAGATCAGAACTACAATAAAGTTTTTTCTAATGCAAATCAAAACAACTGGACAACAGTGAATTCAAAAGCAAAGAAATATTGGAAAAGAAAAGGGGCGAATAACAATAAAGAAGATGTTGCTTCTAAGGAGGGTAAGAAGGCAGATGTGAATCCATTCGAAGCTTTAGCTACTGAAAACACTGATAAGACCAATGAGGATGATGTAGTTTTGGCTGAACAGGCAACTCAGATTATTACGGAAGCTGAGAATGATGGATCTTCACATCAGGACATTTTAATTAATACATCTTCAGGCCGAATTCATGGAGCTTCTATACATGGAAAAGGGGTTACAATTGGAAACCAAGATTGTTTGAATATGACTGGTATTGATTTGAATGATACATTCCTTGGAAATTTATTTTGTGATAGTGAAGAGGGTTTGATTAATACACATATAGCTGCTGCTGATTTAAGAGTGTCCATTTCTTCATTGCCTTCTTCCCTGAGCAAATCTTTCTCTTTTGTCCTAAATGCTGCAATGTCCGCTCCTTCTTTTGTTAGTACGGCCAGTGCATCTTATACTGCTATGTCATCAACATCACCTTACTCTCACCTGGCACCTCCTTCTCACTTTATTCTTCCTCCACGACCCAATATTAGACCATCTACTGCCTCACCACTTATGTTATCATCAATGAGTGGTAAGCAAAAGGGAAGCAAGAAAAAGCAACAATCTGATGATGATGATTTGAATGATGGGTTAGATTATAGACCAGAAGACGTTATGCCAGCAACTAATTCAAGGAAATCCGAACACATACCAGAAACAATCCCACTTATATGCTTGGGTCTCTTCAATTTAAACGAGTGTGATTTGTTATTCTTAGCATGGGGCGGTTGTTTTAGATATTTTAACTTGTTTTAGTCATTTTTCTGCTGGCGGCTAGAGTATTCTTAGCAATGCTACCTCTCTGGGGGTTTGCTGCACATTAAGGGATTCTGTCAGTTGTAATACGGTTTCTGTTTTCGTAGTCTAAGGCTAGAAAATGTCAAGAGTCTATATTAAGCTTTATTTGTATTCTTTGGATGTTACTCTTGAAGTAGTGAATAAAAACTTTCACTTGCCTTTCAAATAAAATTCCAATCAATTCACATAATAAACAAGTCAAACTACATAAACCATTTTCACATCAAATGAGACAATAACATACGCGTATAAAGTATAATAGGCTAATTCTATTCATACATCTATAATTCCTTAACATACACCATAAAATGAAATAAAATAGCATACACCAAAAATTTCTTTTCATACACCATTTCTTTCACAAAATTACCCTTTCATATTTTCATCACCTTTCCCGTCTTTAACCTTAAACTAAATTACATAAAACCGGGAATTCATTGCAATATATTTACCTAATAAAACTAAAAAAAAAATTAACACTAGTATCTTAAATTATTTGATTGTTTTATTTTTAAATCACTTTTAATTTTAGATGATGGAAATTTGAACTTAATTTTTTAAATATTAGAAAGTTAAATTTTGGTGTTAAATTTAAACATGATTAGATTTGAATGAAAGATTGAAGAATTTAGTACTCTGTATAACATTAATTTTTATAATTAATTTTAAATTTTGATTTTTATATTTAATTAAAGTGAAAAATGTTAAAAGTGACTGTATATAAATGTTGCTTGTAACGTTATGAATATATTTTAGTCCTTAAAAGAGATATAAAATTAATTTAACCAGTGATATAAAATAATTTATAATATACTAACTTCATAAGAGAAATTATATTGAGTATACATAATGCAAACAAGGGAGAATTGTATATATTTTCATTCTTTAATATTGATTCTTTTTTAATAAGGTCATTTTGGTCTGAAAATTTATTTAAAATCCCATAGTGTAGGTAACGCAATTTGCGGTGTTTGAATAGAATTTGCCATTATAATATTCAATTTTATTCATTAAATTATTATTTCAAAATCATTAGAATAAACAGATCATACATTAATCTCGAAACCTTGTAATACAACTTGAAGCAATGAATTTGTCATTAGATGTAGCCAATAAATCATAACTTGAATGAGGATGCTTTTAGATCTGATTGAATCGCCTTCAGAAATAGCAACAATCTGAAGATTGTATTTATTTATTTATTTATTTGATTTGTCTTGATTTTGTTTTGGAACTTTTAAGGTTAGGAGGCCATTAAATTTCGGCCATGAATATAGAAAAATGAATGTGAAGGCTGGGGTTTTGAAGTAAATGAGATCGAGGGAGACGAATCAATGAAATACAATGTATTTATAGAGGGAGCCGTTCTTAGCTTCCTTCCTTTATTCTCTAGATCCAACCATTAGATTTTAAATTTTCTAAGAATGAGTCTATTAGACCTCAAAATATTCCCAAACCCATTTAGAAATTATTCTTCTTAAATCCAATTTAAATATTTTATCAATATCATATATCGATGTATACATACATAACTTTTATGTACGTAATTTAAATATTTTATCAATATAATATATCGATCTATATGAAGTTCGATTTAGGAGGTGAAGTTCTTTAATTTACTCACACTAAACTTAGTGTTCTCATTATTTTTGACAGACTGGTTTTGTTCGTGCATTGATGAATTCAGGTTTGAGTAAGGTCTTCATGTCCCTTTGTGTTGATGGCTCACTCTATGGTTTTAGTGATGGTGTATGCGGATGTGTAGGTTGGTAAATCTCTGTTTTGATAGTATGGAATCTCATGTTCTTTGAAGGTACTTACGCGTTGAAGTGAATGCTCGGTGCTCCAAGCATGGCATGTTGTTGTACATCCACTGTGTGGCTCGAGGGTATTTGTGCCTTACCCTTAGGTTTGCTATATTTTTGAAATTTCTTAGCATGTAATATGTACTGTATTGCCTCCCAGCGTGGTGTGCACGTGTTATTTCTTTTTACCCCTATGTAGAAAAGGAAATGTGTAGTCTAGAAATCTTGGTCTAGCTCAAATGTTGTAAACTTGTAAGTTGTAGTGGACGGTCCACTATAAAAGTAGTCTGTGGTGGACGGACCACCTTAAAAACTGAACGTAGTTGGTTGGTAATCTGCCAATCTCCTGTAATATTGTAATTATTATTTGTTATAATAATAATTGTTTTTGGTCACTCTAAAAACCAGTTAGCTCTGCCAAAATATCAGTCAAACAAATAAAATAAATAAATAGACAAAAAATTATTAACTAATATTTCATATATATTAATTGATTTAATCAATTTATAATGATTATAAATTAATTAGATCATGTGCTTTTCAAAAGCATTCAACATTACAGTTATGTGACTCAAAGTTGTAAATTCGATCAACGATTAACATCAAACTATCTAAATATTAGCGTTCACGCATCACTTGGCAGGTGGTGTGACATTTTGGCTGAATTCATCGCTTACATGTCTTCTAGTAAAATCCAATTTAACTTATTATAAGCAGCACCTGAAGGTGACAATTATTTACACCAATCCTCTTCATCAAAACTATATCACATTAAGACTTATAGAATTTGGTAATGGTCAAAATTCCAATATCATCCACATTCAACATTATAGTCAAAATACAAAATCTTAGGTTAAATAATAACAATTATTATTAACCAAAATGCTCTGGCCAAAGACTTTGACTTTGAGTTGACATCAGTTGACCGTAATACTAACCTCATATGACAAAGGAGATGAATTCTCTTTTGAATAGCATTTCACTTCCAATGTTTGCACTCGACCCAATTATAGTTGTTCGATGGAAGAAATGCCATGATTTAACTATAATTAAAGTAGAGCTTCCACATTAAAGATCAACAATATTCTCAAGTCGAGAGAACTATGTAAATTTGTCACATAGATGTTTTCTGCTTGACCATAGTTATATTAACCAACAGAAAACTATCGAGTGAGTCATTTAATAGTTATTCAATAACTATCAGGACGTAACCCCTTGGTGCCACCAGCAGTCATGGGTAATACACTACTCAACATTTGGAGAGTGTTGCGTACGATAGTCTGAACAGATGTATCGATATCCAGTCTTCATGCATCTTAACTAGGAACATTTAAAAAGGTATATTCATTTTCATTATGATGAGTTACTCACGTTTACAACACTTTGTAACTACTTTCACAAAACATACTACTTATGGATTTCTATTAAATATACTTTAATTAATTAATTAATTAATATAACCACATTATATCAAGTATGTAATAGAAAGAAAACATCTTTATTTCGAACAAGACCGATCAACGAGTTAGATATATGTAACAAATTACATAATCGCCCTTAGAGCATACCCCTAACTTTGTCAATCTCCCACTTGCACTTGGGGTCAATTATGGAACCTTTTTCAACTTCACAAATCGATTTTCCCCAAAATCAATGGATCAGTTCCTTTATGTGTGGGTATGCTATTATGTTTTAGTTGTCTACTCTATCAATCAACTCTCTCCAATGGTGATAAGTCGTTTTATCTTATAGAACAATTCAGAGTACGTCTCTTGAATTCTAGTGAGCTCAAAGTTCTATTACAAATTGTATCCCGACAATTGATATCATATAAAATTGTTATGGGATTTTGATTATTTGGAATCAGCTCGGTTATAAATTTGTGCAATTATAAATTTATATACATCAGTTTTATTGCAATGCTATTCAAGGCAATGTACTCATACCTTTCAATGAATCAACCATAGTCCTTCACTTGGAACATTTCCAACTTAAAGATTCTTAATATGAATTTATTATAGACATATTATACTTGATATCACTTATAAAGTTCAAGTCTGAACACTCCTTCATAAGGAGTTTGTTAATTATATTAACAATTTTCTAGTATTTCACAAATACACGAGAATGCTTTAAGCAACCATTTAGTGATATCAATTTGGATTTGATACTTGCTTCATGCATTAAATACATAAACAAATCATGATATTACAGTCAATATAACGTAACATGTATAATAATTCCTATTACCAATGCATAAGGGACTCAAATCATATGTTCTGTATTAAACAATTTAACAAGGTGTCTTTGCATATTGGTTTGGGACATTCCCAATGTCTTTTATACTCGCTATAAAAGACATCACCTACAATCCAAAGTTGAGTATTAAAACAACTAAGGTTGATTTTAACAAAAGTACCTCATTAAGATCAGCAACATGTTGTTCACTTAAAGTTTAGAAATATCAATGTACCTTTTATCGTTCTTTCTTATAAATACACGCTTCCTTTGCATTTTGATTGGAAATCAAACTATTTCATTTCTATTAAAATACTTGTTTAGTCTTGATGCTTTAAAATGATATTTTCGTATCAGTTCTTGGATCATATCCAAAAACTCACAAACCCAATATCACTCTCATTGACTTTGAAACATTTTCGATTAATATGTGTAAACAGCTAACTCTAAATCTTTATTTAGACTTTTCTATATCAATACAATATGTACCAAAACACTAAGTCTAATTAAGAGATAATTTTGTGGGTAAATCCAAATTAATTTGAGCATGTTGAACATCAAATTTATTATGCTAATTTCAACAATTTGAAATTTGTGATATTATTCTATCAATATTTCTCATTTAATTCCAACTGCATTAGTTTTTCTCATAAATACATAATCTCAGTCGATGGATCACATCCCTTCGGTTACGACCACCAAAATCATATTACGATAGCGTACTTGGAATTCTTTCAGATTTGCACATCATGTCACATAGATTCAACATCCTTAATTGTTCAGTTCAACAACCGAGGATTATATGCTTCCGACATTACATAAGAAACCCAAAGTTTCTCTTTGACGTACGAGAATACTTACTAGACATTCTAACATTTTGTGTTCAACCAGGTTGGTTAATTTCATTTTATCTCGTATAATCAGTTCTATATGTGGATCATATCCAATTCCATTTGCTACCAATAAGTTCTTAAAGAAAACCCTTCACAATGAATTTGGTATGTCTCGAAACAACAGTTGTTTCATAATGCAAATAAAATAAAGATTCATAAACGCTTTATGAATTTCTTTATTTATAAAATTGATTTGATTTTAGTTTACAAAACTTATGTTCAAAACATAAATAGGTCATCTAGTGACAGTCCATTCCAAACCATATTAGGGAGATTCATACAAGATCCTTCATGAATAATTATAATGTGCAATCTTTAGACTCACACAACCTAACAATTTCTTGGTCTAGGATATGTTGGAGTTTCTTATAAACCCTTATCTTGTATGATTTCGTAAAGTATTATTTAGATGAAATAATGTTAACCATATGTACTACTCTTAAGTACATCACCTTATAGAAAGAAATTAACTGAACTTCACAGATAGTTAATTGTACATTGTCCAATAATGTCCAATTACTCCTTATCGATGCATAATTATGTATCTAATGGAGAAGTGACTTTTGAGACTGAATCAATATTCATTTTTAGATACATTTGGAATCTTTCCACAATGAAGATCAACAGTACTATTAAGTTGAGAGAAAGTGTGTAAATATGTTACATCGATATTTTGTGTTTGACCTTAGTTATATTAACCAACAAAAAAGTGTTGAGTGAGTCATTTCACAGTTACCCAATAAATATCAGTATGTAACCCCTTGGTGCTCCTAGCAGTCATGAGTAATGCACTGTCCAATATCTGGAGAGCATTCTGTACTCTAGTCTCAACAAATGTATCGATATCCAGTCTCGATATACCTTGACTAGGAATATTTAAAATGATATATTTATTTTCATTGTGATAAGTTACTCACGTTTGCAACACTTTGTAACTACTATCAGAAAACATACCGCTTATGGATATCTATTAATATACTTTTAATTAAATTAATTAATTAATATAACCACATTATATCAAGTATATAATAGAAAGGAAACGCCTTTATTTCAAACAAGATTAGTCAACGAATTAGATATATGTAACATATTACATAATTGCATGGGCATACCCGTAACTAAATCAGGCTGAATGTCAAACTAGAAAGAAACTCCAACTGCTTCCACTCGACAATTGCACTAAGGGTAGTGTGTCTCCAACTCAAAGCGTCTACGACAACATTACCCTTCCCTGGAGTATACTGAATAGCGAAATCGAACGAAACTATATATTTTATCCATCTATCCTGCCTAAAATTCAAATCTCTCTGAGAAAACAAGTATTTAAGAGATTTATGGTCTGTAATGAGATCAAATTTCTCCCCTAATATTAATGTGTCCACACCTTAAGGGCAAACACCATGGTTGCGAGCTTCAAATCATGCATAGGGTATCTCTTCTCATGATCCTTTAGTTGTCTACTTACATAGGCAACTACCCTAACCTCTTGCATTAGTATTTCTTGTAATCCTATCCCACAAGCATCGGTGCAAACCGTAAACATCTTTGTACCATCATGAATAATAAGGATAGGTGCACTCATAAAAGACTCCTTCAATTTCTCAAAAGCACTACTACATTTATCGCCCCAAACAAACTTAAGATTTTTCTTAGTCAAACGGGTTAGAGGGACTACTATCCTTGCGAAGTTCTTAATGAATTTCCTGTAATAGTCCACTAACCCTGGAAAACTCCTAACCTCTAATGCATTGCGAGGAACCTTCCATTCTTGAATAACTTCTACCATTGTGAGGTCCACGACCAATCCTTTCACCGAAATTACGTATCCAAGAAACTCGACTTCCCTACACCAAAAGTGGCACTTTGAAAACTTAGCCTTGAATTGATTATCTCTCAAAATCCCTAAGACCTCCCATAAGTGACCTTCATGCTCATTATAGTTCTTGGAAAATATAAGAATATCGTCCATAAATACCACAACTATCTTAGTAAGAATGCCTCTAAACACTTTACTCATTAAATCCACAAAGGAGGTGGGACATTCGTTGATCCAAAAGGCATCAATTCCGATTCAAACAACCCATCGGGTATCCTAAACGTTGTCTTAGGTTTGCTTTCCTAAAAAACTATCAATTGATGAAATCCAGTTGCTAGGTCCAATTGAGAAAAGACCTGGACACCTCTTAAAGGGTCGAATAGGTCATCTATCCTAGGCAAATGATATTTATTCTTCTTGTCAACTTATTGAGCTCTCTATAGTCAACGTACAATCTTAACGATCCATTAGTTTTAGTGGAGAAAACTACGGGTGCTCCCCGCTCTGAAGTACTCCTTCAAATGAATCCTTTCTGTAGTAACTCCGAAATATGTTTATCTAATTATCTCCTTTCCTTAGGTGCCATGTGCCTTAACGGTAATGCTATTAGTCTAGCATCCTTCTCCAGAGCTATCCTAAACGCGATCTGTGACAACCCACCTTTTTAGACAGTTTAAAATCGACAATAAACAACACATGTCCGATTCAAACCATTCAAAAAGATAGGTTATCAATGAGTTTATTCGAAAGAAATAAAATTCAACGGAACGAGTACATAATCTCGCAGCGAAATGGTTAAAATATAATAAACATATCGTAAGTACATAAGTACATAAAGCAGTTCATGAAGTTATTTACATTTGATTTCACTTATACACAATACACAAAATTATACGAATTATCAGGTGAAATAAGCAATATTATCATACTAATAAATAAGGTCTTCAGCTCCATCATTGCCTTCAAGAATGAACTTCTTCAAAAAACTGAAATACTCGGTTTGACCCAAGCGTAAAGTAAAACAAAACACTTTAGTCAAGATTAATATTCTTATACAAGTAAAATCAACTAAAATGAAATGTTAAGGTGACATATTCAAGTAATTTAACACAATAATATTTTCAAGATCCTGACACTATATTTCATCCTATTAATTGGTTCGTTTCAATTATCGACTTCGTTATCGTGTTCCAAAAATCAATTCAATATTAAAAAATCCAGACTTCAGATTCTAATTCAACTTCATTTATAGGATTAAATTTGAATTTCCAATTTCCATATTTCAAGAAGATTCAATTTCCAAAACTTCAATTCAATTTTGATTTTCATATCACACTTACCGCATTTACAATCTTTATATTTGAATAATTTATATAGGAAAATAGTGTCAAGGACAAAATTACCGGGTTTTTCAATCGTAAGGACGACCTGCTGAAATTTTATTCTAAAGGACAAAGTATCAGATTTTAGGTACCAGTTTATAGTGTGCATGGTATCAGAATTTGACTACCACTTTTTAAGTATCAGTTTTACAGTGTGTATGCTATCATAATTTAACTGCAATTTTACGATGTGTATGGTATTAGTTTTACAGTGTATTGTCCTTGTTAATAATTTTTGATGGGTTGTCCTTAAGCTTAAAAAAAATGTGAAATTTGTCCTTCACAATAAAACCCCCTAATCTAAATTCAGTAGTTTGGATTGGAAATAAACTTTAAATGAACAAATAGTATGGCTAAAATAGTAAAATTTGACACACACACACACACACATACACACACACACACACATAAAACGACTATTTGAACACAAATTAAGAAACACGTAGTACTAGCCGTTGGATCACTTTGTCTTTATGTGGAGAGGTGGAGATCATGGAAAAATCCAATGGTGGAGACGCACTATGTCACCAATTGTGTCTATGTTTTGTGTGCAAATAGACTTTCTCATATATAAATATACATATACATGTACACACACACACACACACACACACACACACACACATATATATATATATATATATATATATATATATATATATATATAATGTAGTTAATTAATGGTTAAATATAAAATAATTATAATAAGATAACAATGAGTCGTGTGTACTTTTGGCACATGTCCTTAGTAAGATTTAAATAACGAAAAGTCCTTCACTAAATTTCAGTGTAAATTAGGTCTCTATATTTTATCCTCGATTGTTGCAGACATATCAGCAACATTTCATAAAAGTTGCTGACATATCAACAACTTTTCTGTACACGGCATAAAAATTGCTGATATATCGGCAATTATTTACAAAAGTTGTTGATATTTCAACAATAATTTTTTATTTTTTCATACACTGTATAAAAGTTGCCAACATATCAGCAATTATTTATAGGAGTTGCTGAAATTTCAACAATATTTTTTTCTTTGTTTCTGGAAAACAGAGCGGATTTACAATGAAACTTTATCAGTTAAAGCTGCTGACATATCAGCAATTATTTATAAAAATTGCCGACATATCAACAATAATTATTATTATTATTTTAAGAGAAAATAGGATTAGTTTTACAATGAAACTTTAAGAGATGGCTGGTTTTAGGGTGCGTTTGATTTTCAGAAGGGGCAAAAAAAAGTTCGCGTCCGCATCCGACGCGTCGGAAGCGTCCGACGCGAACACTAGGGACCCGCCACTTTGCCCCTTCCAGCTGAACGCGAGATTTTGGCCCTTTCGTTTTCCCGTTCGATGTTTAACCCTTTCTTACCTTATTTTACACCCATTTTTCCCCTTTCGTGTGCCCCTCCTGTTCAAAATCAAACACATACCCCTTTCTCCAATTTTTCCCAACCCCAACCCCTTCCCCATGTCCCTTCCAAATGCCTTTTTCCGTTCAAGTATAACAGGCTCACTGTTATGTATCCGTTCTGTCAAACTCTCAATCCATACAACTCACTGCTTACTGTTAGGCTGTTACAATCACATTTCAGTACGATTCCTCTCTGCTTCTTCTTCCTGCAATTTGTTTCTCCTCGGATCTTCCCTCTGCGCTGTCAATTATCCGTAAAATCAAATATATAAAATGATGCCAGCTTCCGACCAGATGGAAACCCTAAATTTAGACGCCTCCGACGACCCTTTATCAACACCCACCGCCCATCTCACTCCCTCTCCAACTTCCAACGGCTCTGATCCTCTCCTCAATCCCTCTCCCTCCTCCCCCGACTCCTCCTACATCGATCCTCCCTCCTACGCTGACGTCATCTTCACCCCTTTCAACAACAGTTCTAACGGCAACGGCAACGGCAACGGCAACAGTAACACTGACGATGGGGACAATAAGGAACCGACATCCCATAATAATTGCGATCGCTCAGCCAATCATTCAACTTCGACCTCCGATTACTTAAAAATTACGGTCACCGATCCTCAAAAGGAACAAGTGCAAGGATCGAGCTACATATCGTACAAAATCACGACTAAAACAAAAGATCAAGGTCATTTCCTTGTCCGCCGCAGGTTCAGCGACTTTGTAACCCTTGCCGACCTATTGTCAGAAAAGTACCGCGGATACTTCATCCCTACACGGCCTGATAAATCTTTAGTCGAGTCTCAGGTGATGCAGAAGCAGGAGTTCGTGGAGCAGCGGAGATCTGCGCTTGAGAAGTACTTGATGAAGCTTGTAAGACATCCGGTGCTTGGGAAGAGCACGGAGTTGAAAATGTTTTTGAAGGAGGAGGTTTGGACGTTGGGTTTAGGAGTGGAGAGGAGCGTTGCTGATGTGGCAAGTAGGGTGATGGAGTTTGTAGGGACGAAAGAAGATGGAGTGGGGATGCTGAGGATGTTTAGGGAGTTGAAGCAGAGTATGACTAACACTGGTGGGGTGCGGCCAATGGTTGTAGAGGAAGATAGAGAATATTTGGAATGGAAAAATAGGATTAAAGATCTGGAATTGCAACTTAGCAGCACGTCAAAGCAGGTATTGTTATAACTTAAGTGTCGGTGATAATTATTTTGAGGTAAAAACTGGTGGTTTGTTCACTGGCGTGTGTATCCTATTGCTGCTAGTGGTATGGCTTTGGATTGTATGTGAACCAAGTACAATATCAGACTTATCAGTTCAGTTTGCCTCCATTTTACTCTTGAGTGGGCACCATCTGTATTATGCATATGGGCTTGAACTATGACCCATTTATTCACGGATTTGTTGGAAACCATCATCAAAATTATTCAAGTCAATTTGATGTCATTCTCATGCCCCCGTCTCACAGGTCAAGATGTGGATATATTTTTATTAATAGAAATTCTTAATGTTCAAAAGTAAATTTCACCCTGTAACTTTTTTATTTGATTTTATTTTTAAATTACTAATATTCAGCGTAATCCTGAATTTCCACATTTCTTTGGGTACATTACTCTAGTAATATGCTATGGCATGCATGTCCCTTGACCTGTTAGTCTTCTCAGATGGGCTATTCAAAAATTGTTTGGACATGAAAACTGTGCAAATTTAACCTTTCTCAGTAAGCAGTTACTGAGTCTCCTTGTTTATCGCATTTCTCATCTGTCTATTTTTCTCATTTAGAAATTGCTTTCATTATTCCCCAAGTCCTCGTTTGTAAATTTTGTACATTCATAAAAATGAAAATAATACTGTTTTTTAATGTATTAATACGATGTAGAAATGCAATACATACACATATATTGTGGATCAAAATACCAACCATTTCGTTTTGCTGATGACAAGGAAGAAACCCGATCAAAATTCAGGTTCCAGCTTCCATCTGTTTAAAATTTGTAAATTATTTACAGCGAAACATGTAAACAGAAGTAGTAAATGTGTAAATGGATCAACAAAGATAATGGTGTTGACAAGACAACAAACATATTTTATAAGCGGCCATTAAAAAATAAAATATGAATTCTAAATACGCTACTTTAAAATAATATTTAACAAACGTAATGGGTTCCAAACTTATTATGAAAACAGATTAATTTGCATCAACAACCAACTCAGCTTTTAAATAACCAGTAGGCAGTCTAGACTAGATAATGAGCAAAGTTAAATGTACGCTTGTTTTACACAATTTTATGCAAACCTATGAGTTGCACGCAAATAAATACTTAATACATACATGCACAACATATAGATGCACATAAAAATGTGAAACAAAATGCATAACTCATAGTTATTCATTAGCTTGCCGTTGTAAGAATATTGAGTTGACTGTCGATTGGGCATCTGTTTTGATAATAAGTTCGTAAATCAACATGTTTTGTTAAATAGTTTTCTAGAATAGTTTTTTTGTAGAATTTTGTTGAAAAGATACCTTATGATGTTTTCAAATCTAACTCAGTTTTGGAGGCATATTGTGATATAAAAATCAACATTTCAATCAACCTTCAGACTTAAAAATATTTTGTTGTACAAAAATGAAAATTAACATACCTGGTAACCGATTCGTTTATGCAATTCTATAGAAAAATGTGTCAAACTCTGAATCGAAATCAATAGCAAATCATATTTTCGGAAATCGACTAGAATATCAAGATCCTTAAATGACCAAAATAGAATATAAATCCAAAATCTTGAATCTTACGCAAACAGACACGGTTGTCCGTGTGCACATTCACACGCGGACGCGCACACGCACGCGCGGACGCGCGCACACGCACATATAGATAGATGGGATCTATAGTCTACCCGTTAAAGTCCGAAACAAAATAGATTTTTTAGGTATACCCTACCCGTTAATGTGATGTCTACACAGAATTAGGATTGTTTCAAAACAAATTGCAATTTGATACAAGCAATCAAACAAATGTGTGTTTGTATGTAAACAATTGAGTATATGTAAATGTTAGTGGAGTTGGATATACTGAAACATTTCAAAATTGCTGGATGATCTCTTTATCTTGTAAATTGCTCCTACAGTTTTTTATTTGTTTCACTTTTCTTAGGCAAAAAGAACGGGGACTGCAGATTCAGGTCTAAAGCAACTCTTATAGCATCCCCTAGTAGTCCTCGTTTATCTTTGTGTAAACAATAGATCTAAAATGAATTGAAATGTTGTTATATAGTCTACTAGCCATCGAGGTTATCCACCGAAAATTGGATAATTGTAAAGCTTCTAATTCATTCAAAGTTGCAATTGGACATGAGCCATCAAATAAATAAATATACATATGTATATTGTTGATACAAAATTTATGTTAATGGAGTTAAATATCTCAAAACCTTCTGAATTTGTATAGATTCTCGATGGTTAGTAGATTATGTCTACAAATAATGCTTCATTTCAAATTTTATACACAAAAAAAAACATGGATTACAAGGGGACACATGAGGAGGGAGCTACGGATCCCTCTACATATTTCTTTGCATGACTAGTTGTCTAATGTCCCATTGAATTCTAGTAGTTAGATTTAGATCGGTACATCAATACTACTAGGTTAGGTTAGGTAAACAAGTGTACATATCTTCAAGGATTACCGGGATCGCTTTGCAACTGTGATGTTTGTCATTGCAATCAAGAACCTTTGATGTACGAGGCTACGAGCTCCAGTTTAGTTGGTGATTTTATCTTCCTTAATATTGGCATACAAACTAGTTGGGTTATTAACTTATTCATGATTAAACAACCTCAGGGAAAAGAAGATAGAATATAATCAAACTAGTTGCCTTGAATCATTAATTTCTAAATCAACATGTCATGCTTCGGTGGTAGAACTAATGGATGTCTGTGAGAGTCGATGTTTATGCATGTACCATATGTACTGTTCTTATTCTACACAAACATGTATATAAATTGTAGTCACACATATTTTTATATTAATAATTTTTATATAATTTACTTCATTATTATTACATGTTGATGTATAATCTTAAGCTTGAGTCAGATGCTTGATGATGCTGTTTATTCAAGATTATGTCAAACTATCAAAACTGACTAGTATATATCCGCTTTGTGCAAAACTTCTAGCTAGAAGAACATGGTAATGTTTCGTGTACGTGTGTTATGCAAGTACATAATGGTTAATGCTAATAAAAATACTACTTTATAAATATGAGTTTATATGCAGTCATGTTGGTAAACAATGACTGAGTCACGTACTTCGTCGCTCTCTAAAAGACGATTCGACGATTTGGTCGGTGGTGCAAACCAGTTCGTACGTATCGCCGCCGCCTCTAGGATAAAACAGTCTCGAAGAATAATAACTGATTTGCTTGCACAACAAATCAGTGCAGATTTGCACTTTCGAAGAAAAATAACTGCTCTTTTTTTTTTTTTTTTTTGTAAATTTTTTTAATGGCGGATGAAGAAGAATGTTGTTCAGTCTCTTCATCTCGTCTAAAAATGAATATATTATAGACGGAAAAAATAAATGTGCCGAACAATTTACTGGGTAGTGGGAGAGAGTTGGGTCTTATCCAGAAAAAACAAATCAAAAAATTTACCGTGTCAAATAAAAAAACGGTTCAGAAAATACAAGGTTTTTCGGTTCAAAAAATATATGTGTCTACACCACCAAAGCCAAACCCAAACCGAGCCGGTCGGTCGGTTGCGCATGTGTGGTGGTCATGATCATGCATGGTCTCTCTCCTCACAACAAAACATGTATTGGAAGTCCTAAGGCCCCAACATAGCTTCTAAGAAACAAATATAAATACTTTGCTTCTTTCATATAATCTCATGATGTAGGACTATTCACATATAGGAGTCATCTAACACTTATTCAATTTTTAATAATTCATCCTTTGTTTTTGAAAACAATTTCCAACAAGTCACAATTTCTAATTCATTGTTTAATGTAATAAAATTATTAATGCTCATGTTCTGCTTTATAAATATGTATGTGTTGACTTTTGTTTTCTTATATGGTTAGTAAATATGATGTTTTTAATTTGGTAAAATATGTATGTACTGATTTTTATTTTCTTATATGGTTAGAAAATATGAGTTTTTTAAATTGGTAACTAGTATAATGTTCGTGATCTTTTTTCTATCAAAATAAGTCCTCTTAAATCTCAGTTTTTGCGTATAAGCTTTTAAAGATAATTATGTTAAGTCTTCTAATTGCTATTTTTATATAAACTGTGCAAAGTCTTAATGGTGTATCTAACCCTTTAAAACTATTATCTTCTTTAAATAAGGTTTGATTTTTTGAGTGTTATAGTGGAAAAGTTGACAAACAAGTCACTCTACAGAACCACACGTGGGATTTTCTCCTCTACATCAAGTAATTGGATCAATTTCTTCATTCGTGAATCTTCTGTTCTTCCATTCAGTCGCGAAAAGTAACTGACCGATTCATTCACGTTTTCATGTTCTCCTAGCATTTATAGTTAAGTTCCATTTTTTTCATACTCAACCAAGTTAGTCCCATATTAATTTATCATATTAGTTGATAAATATGTCAACAAAACTAATGTTATTTATACATTCTATTAGGCCACCATGCACGAACCGTCATCCACGATATGCATAAATTTTCATCACTTACTGCAAGTGAGTTTATAAATCATATTAGAAAGTAGTTAGCAGTGGAATGCTATTAGGAGGCAAATAGTTTGTTGATAATTCCAAATCTGAGTTAAAAATTTAGAAGTTGTAATAACAACAGTCAGATAGATTAATGGGAATTCTGGCATTCCAAAAAGACACGATCTGTTATACAATTAGTTTTATTTATTAACAGTTGGGATTTCAACAAGAAATAGGACGAGAGTGAGAAAAATGCTTAGTGTTGGTACTATTATTTTTGATATTTTCTGATCAATTCCTTGTTGGCTTTATACAGATGAATTTGTGATTACAATACTTAAGATGGATGACGCTATAACATCATACCACTGTTATTGACAAAGTTATGATTAGTTTTCTCTTTATCCTGCAGGCTGAAGCACTTGTGAAAGCTCAACATGATGTTGGGGAAACAATGGGAGAGTTGGGTTTAGCATTCTTCAAATTAGGAAAATTTGAAACAGAGGAGGCAGTATATGATTCTCAAAGAACACAATCTGCTGACTTCAAGCGTGTAGGCACTGCTGCTGTCAGAACAAGTAGATCACATCGAGAATTTAATTCTCAAACAGTCAAGAATTTGGTATGGTTGCAAATTCGTTACTTTAGTTATTGGGGTGTCATGATATGAGTGCCACAAAACTCGCTTCTTTTAGCCTCAAAATCTTATTATGTGACTGGCAATCCTATTGATCATTTAGTGAATAAGGAGCTTAGTGTGACACTGACAGTTTTCTACAGAGTTCCAAAATTTAAGAGTCGTTAGGAAAGTTCTTGATCTGAAATGTCCGTCTTAATCTTCATTTTGTATTTGTATTTAGTACATTGATCTTTTTATGATTTTTAACATGATTCACATTTTCCATGATCTTATTTTATTAAGATAATTTAAAATCCGGTATTCATGCGTTTGAGGACAGTATTTTCAATTTCAATGGGGGTTGATTGGCTTATGATTGATTTCATTAAGAGTCTTAGAGAAGTTACATAAATTATCATCTTCTGTCTACTAGTCTAAGGTCAAACTCCAGTCTGTCTGAACCTACAAAAATAAGAGTTTTGAACATGTAATATATATATATATATATATATATATATATATATATATATATATATATATATATAGAGAGGGAGAGGGAGAGGGAGAGGGAGAGGGAGAGGGAGAGGGAGAGGGAGAGGAGCGTTCAACAGCACCCCTAAATTGTAGCACCCCAAATGCCCCCTTAATTCAACCACTCATTTATATTAAAATATGTTTCTCTCTCCCTCCAATCACTATCTCTCCACCCACTATCTCTCCACCCACTAACATTTTTTAATATAAACGAGTGGTTGAGTTCATGGGGCATTTGGGGTGCTGCAATTTTGGGGGTGCTATTGAACGCTCACCATATATATATATATATATATATATATATATATATATGTGTGTGTGTGTGTGTGTGTGTGTGTGTGTGTGGAGGGTTCCAGAGCACCTCTATTTTGTGGCACCTCAATTGCCCCTTAATAAGGACCACTCATTTATAATTAAATATGTTAGTGGAAGGAGAGAGAATTAGTGAGAAGAGAGAGAATGAGGAATATGTGGTGAAAATCAGGGGGCTAAAAGGGTGCTGCACTATTTGGGGCATTTGGAATTGTTGTTGTGAAAGGTGTGTCATTACGCTTTTCAACTATAACACCTTCTGCTCTTATGCCGCAATGTACGCTAGTAGTATGCGCACCAAAAAATATAAGAATACATATTTGTTTTCTTGACCTTGTTCCCTTTCCATATTTTGTTTTGTTCTTTTTTAAGACACAAAAATGCATACAAACTGTATTTATTCAATTATTGTGTTCTTTAATTGAATTTCACTCTTTATCTAATTAGTTTTGTTTATTTATACTCAAAATTCCATGCTTATAGTATTAAATGATTATAAAAATTGATGGATACTTTTAGCAAAAGAAACACAGCATAGCCAACATGTTTGGCACAATTGGTTGATGGTCTGGTCTGCAAGGGCAGGGATCACGAGTTCGAACCCCAAACTGGCAAACCCTTAATAAGTAATCGGACCATGTGTTTGGCAGAAACATACTTTCGTAGGGTTGCATGCGAAGTTTAGCTCTCTAGGTAATTTAAAATAAACGCGCACACACAAATTATGTTACTCTTATTTCATTAGTTTGTGACGTATAACCAACATGTATCTTTAGTAAATGCGTAGTATTTATGCATGCTATTTGTTTTGTCATGCGGCAAGGTTGTAAGAAAGTTTTGCACGTTTATGCGCCGTGCATCGTAAATAACACTGGTCCGTGCATCGTAAATAACGTTGGTTGAGACTTTGATACACCGACTTCTTTAGTCATGGCCAGATTTAGATTCTTAATATATTGTTTAGTAATATTCCTTATGGCAGCATAATGAAAGAAATATGTCTATTTCAAATAATATGAATTTCAATTTTGCTTAAAAGTTTCACATTAGCATAGACAACAGGTACACTCTATGTGATATGGCAAGTAAATAATTTGAATGTGTCCCTACTTCATAATAGATGTACAAAGTTAATCTCTATGCTATAATTCTTTTCAAATTAAGTCCATCCTTAATTAATGCACTAAAGATTATAACTAACATGATCTTTTTAAACATGATACATCTCAATAAAAAGTCAAGTGAAAATCTGCTTTTGTCCCTGTTACGTTCAAAAATTAAATTCGTAAAATTTAATGGGATTTTTGGTTTATTTTTCGTTCTGAGCTTTCAACATTTATTACACAAATAAGAGGAGTGGAGGGACGATGAAAGGGGTGAAAGAAAGATAATGGGGACGGCGGAGGGAATGGAGGGCGACTGAAGGATGAGTTGTCTTTCATTTTTCCATTATTTCTCAAAACACGAAAAATAAGAAAAAGTTGTTTTTTGTTTTTTGTGTTAACTTCGTTTTCTAAAATGGTCTTTTTCCACAATATATTTCTTACTTTTATATGGACAAAAATACAAAACTGAAAATGATAAACCAAATGCAACTTAAGTTTTTGCTGAAGATCACTAATCTAGCGATAAGACCTCTGAAACCCTTGTAGTCTTCTTAGGTTTGACCCAAGTTTTCTGCAAAGAGATAGACTAAATCAATTTTATCATTTAATCATACATCATAATTTACCTACTGGTGTTCAGTTCAAAATCTACAGCACAATTCTTCGCTAGTTTTATTCATTAGGGGATTTGATTTTTTTTGTTTTTTTGGTCATTAACATGGATTTTTATGTCCAGGACATTATTTATACATGTTAATAATTAAAAAGCTACTTCATTAGCTCATGAACCAATGAGTATATTGCATTCAATATTTTTTTCCGAAGAAAGTTCAACTTAAAAAAAAGTTAAAAAATCCTAGTGTCAGCATGCATACGTATATGTCTAACGTTTTAGTTTTTAGTGCACTGGGTATGTGCATGCATCCGCTCTTCTTACATCTCTTCCATCTCGCTATCCCTCTAATAAGATTCACAAGGGTATTTACGCAAGTTCACAGAGGTGATTGAAATCCATGCAGTTAGTTTCCTTTGTCATTATTTAATAGGAATGTTTTGTAGCATTAATTATAGATTATTAGAAGATCCTTTATATGTATGATGATGACTGAATGGTGAAGATGAATCACCATGGTTTTTACTTTTCTACGAAGAGATCATATTTCAACAATCTATTTTAATGAATTCACTCTTTGTACTTACACAACGCCTATCATGAGAATGCTCACAAGACAGGATTTGATAGTGAAGAAAAATGATTGATCTGATTTTTGTATAAAATTTGTTGAGTTGAATAATCATTATTTTAATGATGACGATGATGATTAATATATTGTTATAATTAGGAAAGACTATTGTATACGGTAATCATGGTTAGGAATATTTTGCCTGTTTTGACGCATCAGTCCTTTCAATGCAATATTGTATCCTTAAACTTTGCGAATATATGGCGGTGTATAAATCATAGTTCCTGATATGCTATAGCTAGGTTGGCCCTGCTGCAATACATGTTTGGCTTAATGAGTGGGTCCATCTACAGTTAGCCTAGCCCTCAGTCTATTTAAACCATCAGGTAGATATGTCTGGATTTGTTAGTGGAACAAGGATTTATTAATGAGCAAATCAGTGTAAACTAATGATCTTTTATTAACTAGATTCTGCAATCGTGTATGTGTGTTTTTATTCCCTTTTTTCCTTCTTTTTTTTGAAGAAAAAAGATGGATAAAAACTACAGTGCATGACATATAATAAAATTAATACTAGATGAAGTATCCATATTCAATCATATTATGAGACAATGCTAAATGAATTTGCCTTAGCGTTTAATGTGTGCATATTATACATATATTGCAACTGTTGTTCACAAACAAAGTATACTTTAAGCAAAACAATAATTAGTTGCAATGATAAATTGGTCATGTGTGAGAATATCTTGGAGGCTTGAAATATAAGATATTTTGAATACTTGGATAAATCAAACAGTACATGCACTTCTAGAGGGGGGGGGGGGGGGGGGGGGAGGGGGAGGGAATAACGGAAAAATCTGTATTTTTCTCCATAATTGTCGAATGGAGTTGTTTTCTTTTCAATACCATGATTTTCTATTTTTGGACAAATTTGAAAACCGAATATTCGGAAAATAAATTCGGTGGGAAACATAAAAGCAAATCATTATATTATCCATTTGATATGGTAGGTTGCTCAGTTTTTCCTTTTTGAAAGTTTTTCTACTCGTAAAATTGAAGTTGCTCAATTCTTGAAAGTAGCACGAAGTATTGCTTTACAAAACACATGCATATTTGTGACCTAAAATGGGCAATTATGCCTTGAATGAAGTTATTCCAAATCAGGATTAACAAGGAAAGACATGAATACAAATATAAATAAATTAGAAAAAACATGTGATTAGATTTATTTGTAAAAAAAAAAAATGTGTCCTCCGTATAGAAAATGTATTCTTCCTTAGTTAAATCCCCAAATCCTCAATTCTTAAAATTATATAGTACAACTCAAATTCTTCTAACGAATGTTAAAATTCAAAGGGAACGACTTTATCTACCCATTCTTGCACACCACGGTTTCTCAATTCTAAAACCTAAGATATCAAACTCTGCTTCAGTAACGGGTAAAAATTCAGGTGTGTTAGCTGATCCCTCTGAGCTTAAAGCATCTTCACCTCTGTTTGTGTCTGTAATGTGTGTTTATGCATATACATGCAACACGCGCACGTGTGTATATGTATTTACATGTGCGTATAAGGATCAGTCACACCTCATTTTGACTACACCTCAAATCTCCCCCCCCCCCCCCATAGTTATTAATGGCGCACGGCGCAAAAAGGCGAAACATCAGTCCGGAGCCTTGGCGCGCGGCGCGGCAAATGGCGCGCGCCTTTCTGATTTACGGCGCACTTTTGTTTTTTAATTTAACATATAATAAAAAATATTAAAAATCCGGTATTTTTTGCTAAAACATGTGCAATCAAAGTTTTTACTATTTTGCAAAAAGAAACATCATCATATTTGAGATCATTAGCATAAAATTTCAAGCGTCATAGGTTTCAAAATCCAATATAATAATACATATTACTAATAAACTAGAAATTTGAATCCGATTCAACAATCATATTTTCAAAATCCATCAGAACCTGCAAAATAAATAAAACAAAATACAAAACGTTAGCAAACACAATAATATGATCAACATTAATCTTGTGTGAACTGCAAAAAATGAAAAAATAAACAAAAACAAGCAAAAAACAAAAAAATAAACAAAAGGCGCGCCATTTTGCGCCGTGCGCCTTTTTTGCGCCGCGCGCCTTTTGCGCCATTTCGTGCGCCTTCTCATATTCGCCGCGCTATAAGCCAAAATGGCGCAAATGCTGCGCCGCGCCGCGCCGTGCGCCATGGCGCGCGCCATGGCGCGCCATTGATAACTATGCCCCCCCCCCCTCCCCCCCTTTTCCCCCTTGGCGTTGGGCTTGGGTTTTGATCACGCGTTCCAATTTGAATAATTGTATGAAATGACAGGAGAGAGAAACCATAGTTATTTAAATGCGAACACGTAGTCGAAATTGGAGGGGATTTGAGCCAAAATGCAAACACGTAGACACGAACAATACTTACTATTTATGGAAAGACAGTACAGTGGAAATGACTAAAAAAATAGTTAAATTCAGGCTGCAGCTGAAAATTTAGGATTAATACAACTACCTAGTATAATGAATACATACAAGGATTCTTCTCAAAGTAGCATTCCTATATCACCAGTACTGTTGAGCATCCATATGTGTAAGTAGTGCCACACCATGGCAAATGGAGTTCTCCAACTGCAGTTTGTAGCTTTTTTCTTTTCTTTACTTTCTTTCTTTCTTTGTTTGTTTTTTTTTTTTTTTTTTTTTTTTTTTGACTACGAATGTGCATGCATGCATATATGAATATGCAGGCTTATATTGGTTTGAGGCCATATCTGTCCAGTTTGCCTACTTGTTGGACCAGTCCTCAACTGCACTAAACAACCATGGGCTTAAAAGTTGTTTCTACCATTATTTTATTTTTTAAGAAAATAACATAAAATTAGCTATTTTCAGATAAGTGTCATCGTTGGAGTTAGCATCCTTTCCATATAGCAATCATTATTATTTATTCCTATAATTGAAAATTAGCCTCTCATACTCTTTGGCAGGATACTCTTCACGAATATCTCGGGACGATGTTGGCTGTACATGCGGCATTCGCAGATAGATCTAGTGCTTTGTTAACTGTTCAAACGCTTATAACAGATCTGTCCTCGTTACATGCAAGAGCAGAAAAGCTTGAAGCTGCTTCTTCAAAAGTATTTGGAGGTGATAAAACAAAAACTAACAAATTCGAAGAGTTGAAAGAAACTATAAGAAGTACTGAAGATGCTAAAATTCGTGCAATTAAGGAGTATGAGCGGATCAAGGTATTTCTTTAATCTTGTTTGGCAGAGTGATGAACAAGTAATAATATAAAATAATTAATTATTGCTAGTTATGTATTACCTTTATTTTTTGAAAGAAATACTTCTTCAGCTTCTATATTCTTGTCATTTTTTGTACAAGGTTTATTATTTCGACATTTGTTTTGTGTGATAACACAAACTCTAAGATGAGTGCATTCCATTATTTTCATACATCATTATACTGAATAGAACTAGCTTAACTGTTGTTGGCTGTTGATAACCCAACTAATCATGTATTTTTTGCTTGCAAATCTAGAATAAACCTGAGTTTTTTGCTCAGTTTATTTTAGCTTCTCATAGTGAATTATTGCTTTGGCTACACTCCTACTTGCATATAAACTGGCAAAAATATGAAGAAACCAACTGCTTCGTTTGCGATTTTGGATTCATTTTCAGGATGAAACCAGTGGTGGAGTTAGAGCCAGACATGGCAGACTATATGCATGCAAATGAGATAAGCTCACATAGGGCCAATACGGTAAATTTAGCTAGGGCTACCATCAAGAAAAATGTTATTATAGAAGGAAAATAAAATTTCAGGTGGGGCCTTGGCTTGGCCTTAGCTGAGGCATATGTAGATCCGCCCCTGGATGAAACCCGAATTTATTTACAGCTTCAGTCACATCAAATCAAAGATACTTGTTATTGGAGTTATTGAAGTTGTACCAAAGCTTGAACCCATCTTATGATATTGTAAAGTTAGGGTGAATGAGACTTCATATTATCATACTCGCGTCACGTTATTAAGTTTTTCAATTTAAGTTGATAGTAGTATCCTGAATGAAGTGTTCATCAATTTATTGTCCTATCTGATGCTCCACTCCTGTTGGTTTTGCATATACTCCATACATTGCACTTTACTTCTGCTCCAGTATCATCAAAATGATGTAAAGGAGTGCAACTTTTTGTTTTTGTTTTCTAGTTTGAAAGCGCAAGGCAGCAGCATACAAGCAATTTTATTTGTTTGTTGTTCATGTATTACTGAAATACTGATATTGATGACCATACCATAGGAGAACAACAAGAGTGAGCTGGAGAGATTAGATAAAGAAAGACGTATCGATTTTCTTGGCATGCTGAAAGGATTTGTAATTAATCAGGTACCATATGTTGCCCAAATTAAACAATAATCTTTTGCCATTTCTCTTCCAAGCATTAATAGATGACAAAACCAATGGTAATTATTCTCGTTTTCTTTATCATATCATCTTAAGAGTTTTATGATATATTGACATGAGTGTGCTCCTCAATTCTCGTTGCAACATTCCTTTTTTCCCCCCAATCCCCAGTTTTTGTTCGATTTATCTTTTGACATCCACGATCATTGAAATTTGATAATTTTTTGCTTACAAATATTTCGTATTATGATACTTTTAACTTATCAAATTCAGTTATGCAATATATATTATATTATATATTTGAGACATTCATTATTATATCAATTCAAAATAAAACTTTGCGGTCAAGATAAAGTGAAATATGCTGCAACAGAGATGACGCTGATCATGCATGCAATAAATTATCAGAAAATGATGACCATAGATACTAAAATATGAATCAGGGACAAACCAAGGATAATCAAAGTTGTGATGTGTGTCCCTCCTCTTTATGAATTGACATAGCGTGCTTGTCCTTATTTATTGCTTGCTTCTTTTGATCACATGAGCTGATCAAATATCTTATAACTTTTTATTATTGAACTGAAGAAAAGGGAAAAGTTATTTTTCCTTCAAAATAAAGCACACCAAAATACTCATGTTTTAATGGCTGGTGGGAATAGTTTAATATCACGTTTACATTTTTTTGCATGCCAAATTCAACAGTCTGCGATCAAAGTATTGGGAATAGCAGTTCTCAAACTGAACATCATTTCCTTTTTCTGGAATTGGTAAGTTCAATTAATTACGAGTTTGCACTGGAGACACACTTCACTCTGTGTTTTGTAATTCTGGGAATAAGTAGCCTGGATTTAACTTCAATTCAGAGGGTTATTGAAGGGGTAGATGTGTCATATATGTGTCCATTTCCCCTTTACTTTTAGCCTCTCTATTTATATAAGAGATCCATAGCCCCTTCGTTGTAAATATTGAATTAAACATAATTATTGACATAAAAATTTAGTACTCATTCGCCCTTCCCTCTCTTATATTGTCAACCGCGTTCATTACATCTAACTACTATCAATACCATGAGGCTACAAAAGGGGTTATAAATAATTGGCTTTAATTTTTCCAGTTTTAACTCTTCGAAAACTAGATTACAATCAATGGTTAATATCAAGGTTCCAGATTCTGACCGACATGCCGGAATTCTGCCCATTCCAATCCGGCTTGGTGTCCACCGGACCAAAATTTGATTCAAAATTCGTTTCCGGCATGTAAGCAGAAAAAAAAAATTCACTTCTGATTAACTACTAACTGCTTAGCTCAGCGACATCTACCAGCAAGATGAATGGAAAATTAGAGCATCAAGGAAGACTTTAAGGTTACATCGAGCAAGAGAAATAGTAGATCCGAACATCAAGCATCGAGTTTTAAGCAGAAAAATATTTAGCATAGGTACGAGCATGAAGTAGGCATGGGTACAAGGTGGAGAGAGAGAGGGAGAGAAGGAGGAGGAGATGAATGGAGCAGGAGAAAGTATTACAATGGCTCAGTTGAAAATGATGATCTTAGGGGTAAAATAAAATAAAAGATTTACTCTGAATTTTTTGCTGGGCATCGCTTTTGTACATTTCAGTGTTTTCGGGGATATTTTTGTTTGGCTTTTCTTCGTATAATTTAGTCTTTCCTAGCATTTCAATATACAAATTATAAAACAGTAATCTAATTTTGTTAAATTGTAACTAGTACGAATTTATTTTATTTATTGACATATTGGTATATATAAAAGATAGAAAATTTGGCGGAATCTGAAACTGGAATTTTGAACCTTTCTTAATATGCATGATTTCAATAGTTTATATTGACTTGCGATTTTGAAGGAGTTAAAAGTTCTGAAGTGATTAAATTTTTGCATTGATGACTGACTAATTTTTTGCGTTGATGATCTCACTAATTTTTTGCGTAGATGATATCACTTACCGTAGTTGATCTGATTAACGGATAAAAAAATCATAGAAAGTTACATTCGATCTGGAATATTTTTGCACAAAAAGACAAACAAGCCGGAAGGAGATTTGTAGAGTTAATTATAAAACTGGTTTTCAAACTTACCGCAGGAATCAGCTAGCTTGTAAACTTGATACAAAGATAGGTCTTGCTTGGGTATCAGTATTTGCATATTTTCAAAATGTACTAATACACTTTCAAATTTGTATTTGTGCACATTTTAAGTATGCAAGTAGAATTTGCATTTGCATTTGCACTTGTGCATGTTTAAAATATGCAAATACCGAATGTAGCCTATGTTTGTAATATGTTAGATAGAGACCTTATTCTTGCAATTAGTTTTTTCTGCAAACCATGTGGGGTGAATCTGGGTTTAAAAAAAGGGTAGTATTGGGGGTTCTAACCAAGGTTCAAAATTCTGTTTTCTGATTCCATTTCGGTCCCCTTGGATGTTTTAATAGCTACATCATCAAATGGTTAATACTGCAAATTTGTGTAACTTTGATTATGACTCTTATCTATTTAGATTTTTATTTTATTTTCACTAGAGTTTAAGACAATTCAAGGTATAAAATACATTAAGATACGAGCACACAAAAAAATAAAAAAAATAATGAAGGCAATACTA